>CM072062.1:11207342-12479485 GCA_036785405.1 Coenonympha arcania
TACGTACAAATACAGCAAAAGTCAAGTTTTTTTCTGTCCAAAAAGTATTCAAAGTGGTAACGGGTCTGCAAACAACGGCTACGCCATTTTAAACATCCGGGCGAAATTTTAAAACTTTTTTAATACGCTTTCCCTTTGGACTGCAGTATAACCGTGTAACTTTACTCGTAAAACAAAGGAAAGCTGCAATCTGAGTTCATAAAACTGTGGATTTCCAACATCATTTTTGAAATATTTCTTACTGAAAAAATATTGTGACATTCGTACTCTGAAATCACATTATTACAATAATATTTTTGTACCTAGAAGCATCTGAGCTTCGAAGTTTGGCTACAGCGTATTCACACTGTTACCTTCATCACCCTTCTACCATAGGACTGCAAGACGCCGAGAGCGGTGGCATCCTTATGTGGTTGACGTCCAACAAACTCGCACGAAACGTTTTTGTTCCACGTTTCTGATACGAACCGCTAAGGTGTGGAACGCCCTTCCAGCCTCCGTGTTTCTAGCTAAGTACAATCTGGGTGCCTTCAAGAGAAGAGTGAATAGGCATTTTCTAGGCAAGCGCGCTCCAACCTAGACCTCATCATTGCTTTCCAACAGGCATGGTTGTCGTCAAGCGCAAGCCTATCTTCAATAAAAAAAACTGCCTTTGCAAATTATGAAATGTTGATTCACCAACGTAAAATTAATTCAAAGCGCCTTTCCAAAGGCCAAGGGTCAAAGTGGTTTTAATTTTTGCTTATTCTCCTAATTTTTTTGTATACAAGGAAAGATCCACATTTGATCGTTTAAATAATATTAATCTTATCAATAGAATATTAACGTAATCAACAGAGGAATCTATAGTAGGTAGTTATACAATTATACTAAAAATAAATAATAATAAAATTAATTTTTAATTTAAGTTAGTATTATCTGTGCCATAATGGTCATATTTTTGTCAATAAATAAAATTTTACAAGGAATAAAAAAAAAATACTTAATAGAATACAAAGTAAGCGATAGCTTGTGTTATGGGTACTAAAGAACCGATAAATATTTATAAGATACACAAATGCTTGTAGTAGTTTTTTTTAAAAACCACCCATTGACATTGGCAAACATTCATGTTCATCACAAGAACATTTTCAGCTGTGCGAATCGAACCCACGACCTCACACGCAAAAGGCTGAACTACTACCAATTCCGCCAATCGATCGTCAATTGTATACCTATTTAAATACTTCCTCATGCCGGGTAAACTAAATAACTCATTTACGAAATTTTATTAAAACGTACCTATCCAAAAACAGGCAGAAATCAATTATAAACGTAATGTTTTTAAACAGCTGTTCTACTTCTTAAAAAAAAGAAGGAAATTCTGTATCTTATATTAGTCACTTTGGTCGCTATAGGTTTTTCCGACTAACTTTTCCACGCCCACGAACTTGGGTTTTTCTAAAAATGCCTTTCCATTGACTATGCTGTTCGCGTTCTAAGTTATACACCCAGCTTTTCTGTTCATAAGTAAGTTAGACAAGGACGCCAGGGTTCCTTCATGTAATATTACCTTCCTTGAACGCTCCCGGGTAGTCATGATGAGAATAAGCCTCTAATTTTGTACCCTTCATGAAAATTTCCTCGGTATTACCACGCAAATTACATTCATTGCCCACTTCATCTCGCTTTTATTGATCATGTGGACGCTATCTCAATTAGTTTGAGGGCTAACTTAATAAGCTCAAGAACTCCCTTAATTCAGCTTATATACCGCCAGCCACTTAAAACATTATGTATTACCCACCCAGTTGTCTGAATTTCTTGAGTCTCTACACAATGTACAGGCTTTTACGTTATATACAAGATTACTTACTTACGTTATTTTTGTGCTAGGTTTTTGTATACAACTTCTTTCTACCTTTATAGGTTTGAAACTGTTTGGAAATTTTTTGGGTGATGAGCATGACAGTTTTTCAGTGTACATAATATATTAAGTATGTATATATACAGTTGTCTAGTACCCTTGGGTCTAGATTGCAATGTGTGTATTTTTACCTGTAATTATATTTTTTTATTTGTTTAATAAAAAAAAACCTTGTTTCGATAGAGGGCGGCATGCCATGGATCAATTCTGTGTTCCGATGCATTTATTTAATTCACTTTATTTTCTTATTTACAAGTTGGCAGGATTTTTTAGTGTAGAGTTTTGCCTGCACGGACACAGTGCAGTGTGATATTGCCTGGACCTGGGCAGGAGTATCACTTAGCATCAGATGAACGTCCTGCTCGTCTCGTTGTTGTATTCTATTGAATAAAAAATACTTTTTAAACAATTTTTCGTTCTGGCGAACAGTCATTAATCGGAGTCGAATTAAATAGTTTGGCTAGCACTGAATTACTTAACTGTTATAATTATTATGAAATCCCCAAAATCATGAAATTCTTTCATAATTCATCGTAAATTTGATTGAGAGTTTATCTTATTCTGATATCTATCCCAAAGTTTGACTATCAAAGCCAGGAACAACTAGGAGTGTTATTATAGGAAAATTCACAAGTGCGTATGTTCCATTAATATTTGTCTTAATAGTTAAAGTAAGGGTTTTTTGAGACATTCGTCCAGCTATAATTTCCATTCCGCATTCAAACCCTATAAAAATTAATATCATATCCACCGCAAGCTCGTCAAAGCGTTTAAAACGCCACATAAAAGTGAAAACCGCAATTAAAGCTAAAATTCATCAGAACAACGACCCAAAGCCGCACGCAATAAGGGCCAGTTTAAAAATAAATTAAAGACAATTAAAATGTATCGCATGAAGTCTATCGATTGATACTTTCTCACTTACCAGGCTCTGCTGTCCCTCGGGTTTCCAATACACTGAGTTATATCAAAGCAACTTCGGGAAATCTCACCCGATTACCGCAAAACGTGTCCGCCCCCGTCGAAGGCTTAGCGGATACTGAATTCTGAAAGCTGAAAGCTCCACTGTGTAAATGGGATATTCACAGGCAGTTGCTACCCCGGTGCAGTAGACACGCCGACTGCACGTATCTTTTATTCATACTCGTACCTATAACTCCCGTCCAGTTTTGACCTTCTTCGGTTCAATTTAAATCGTTTTATCAATTAGTATGTATGGTCGGTCGTCGGCTGAATTCAAACCGAGTTTTGCAACTGGTAAAGTTTGAATTTCTTTGCATGTACCTCAGTGCCGTTTCTTACGAAGTGTCAAATGGTTATGACGCATCTTACGTCCAGAGTGCTTTGTGGGCGGGCAAGTGAGAAGTACGGACATATTCTAGATGCAAAAGTAAATATTTAATAGGAGAGCAGCAGATATAATAAAGATTATACGTTCTCTGAACTCTTTGATATTTGTATCTTTTAGATTTAAATTTTGATAAAAATAGTTTATTACATTTTTTGAAGACCTATTTTGAATAAAGTACGTACCTATTAAGTGGGCACCCAAAGCACTTAAGGCATGCATCTTTCTCCGCTGTACTTTTAATCCTGATAAAGACATTTCAGTTGCAGTTGGAAGTTAGAGCCACCTCCGTCTATTGCCTCCTGAAATACTACCGTAAATGAGGGAACTATAGCGACGTACACAGTGCTCGACAGTTTGCGAATCAATACCTTTTTTGTATGGCTCGCCACATCTCTCTGATTGACAAGGCTGGCCTTAGCCTAACATATTGGACAACGCTGGACCCCTACAAGTGCACGTTGATAGGCTTTAAACACCTCATTGTGCTATGGCATGCGTTTTGCCACAATGCTACTTAGTTGCTGTCTTTAGATATGATCCTGTTCGACGTATGCGGTCTCCGCATGGTACGCCCTTTGCTCGGAAAACCACCATCAAAGGCATCGGCTACAGGTTCAGAAGAACAATCCCCCTGATAGTAGGAGCTCCACCATGGAAATATCGGTCCTTCCACACGGCGAAAATTTGCCCGCACAAATGATGGGGTTGATGAAATCATGCAGCATACATAGAAAGTTACATGTGCACATATTATATTGCATCTAGTGATTTGAGTCCTATTTTGGACTACGTCGGTCCAATAATATGTATAAAGATTGCTTAGCAAATCGTGTAGTCTCATATTATTTTAGGAGCATCAAAGGCGAGTACAATTTAATCCTTTAGATCTTGGGTATATAAACATGATAAACCCCTTACCGAAATAGTAAGGGTTGGGTTACTGAGATAATACTGAAGACTTCGCTTCAGTATTATCTCAGTACTCCAGGTATATGACGTAACTATATGTATGTATCAATAACCTAATATAGGCACGTAGAGGTTTGGGGTATACAGCATCATGCTGATTTGAGGCCCATTTCTGGGAGTGCCACACAAGACAAGCGGTATCCGATGCTTCCGTCCCTTGGGCACAATTTTTTTTTTAATTCCCCAGGTGTTGGAATCATCAGAGAAGCATCAGACATCGGTCTCGTACATGAGTATTGACGTTGTAAGGTGTGGCATATTAAGAAATAAAAATATCTTTCTTTCTAATGAAGCGGTCAGTGGGCTAAAATAACAACCTTCACTGGGTTGTTAACTAACAAAACGGAGGCAAAAATCCTATTTTGCATTCTTTTTGGACAAGTTTCCAACCTGGGTTGGTATGGTATCATGTCAATATACCATGGTCTTGTGCGTAAATAATACAAAAATCGGATTTTTCACTCCGTTTTCTTAGGTAATAACCCAGTGAGGGTTACCAACTAACAAACTGAACGTTACAGAATCAGCCTACATCTACCTTATAGTATAGGAAGCGTTTTATAACCGACTGTTAGAACTATAAGCATAATATTATTGAATGATACAAGTGTAATTTCCTTGGAAATTGGCAGAAGATACTTTAGTCATATAGATAACTAGTAGGGTGCGTGGGGGCGCGGGCCACATGTGGCCCGCGTGCTGTCTTCCCCCCTATTTGCCTTCCAACTTTCAGTCTCTTCAACATTCCCCATACATTTTCTATGGAAAAAAAAATCCGCCATTTTGAATTTTTTTTCTATCAATCGTATAGACTTTCGGATCCTGATCAACTCTTGTCAAGAAACCGTTCTTCCATCTTTTATACTTTCCGAGATATCGACGAAATTCGGATGGCGGCCATTTTAAATCCGCCATTTTGAATTTTTTTTCAGCTCACTGCCAATTGGATGATGTTCCGAATGACATTTGGTCGAGCACCCCCCACCTATCTTGAATACCCTCCCCGTGCTCTTCACCCGTCTTCGAAATCCTCAATCATCAGCTCTCTCCGTATTTTTCCTCCGAATGAATTTTTCCCTTTTATACGAAATGGTCATTGAAAAAAAAATTTTTCATACAAAATTGTTCAGGAGAGGTGATCAATCAGTCAGTGAGTGAATCAGCACGAGTAGCTATATATATAGTAACTAGTAGGGCGCGTGGGGGCGCGGGCCACATGTGGCCCGCGTGCTGTCTTCACGTCTTTAAAAAATCCCTTTAAAATTCCCCTTACATTTTGTATGGAAAAAATAACTTCCGCCATTTTGATTTTTTTTTCCAACCATCGAATAGACCTCCGGGTCCTGATCACTTCTTGTCAAGAAACCGTTCTTCCATCTTTTATACTTTCCGAGATATCGACGATATTCGTATGGCGGCCATTTTGAATCCGCCATTTTGAAATTTTTTTCAGCTCACTGCCAATTGGATGACGTTTCAAATGACATTTGGTCGAGCACCCCCCACCTATCTTCGATACCCTGGCTGTGCTCTTCACTTGTCTCCAAAATCCTCACTCATCAGCTCTCTCCGTATTTTTCCTCCGAATGAATTTTTTTCTTTTATACGACACCATCCTTGAAAAAATTTTTTTTCATACAAAATTGTTCAGGAGAGGTGATCAATCAGTCAGTCAGTCAGTGAATCAGCACGAGTAGCTATATATATAGTAACTAGTAGGGCGCGTGAGTGCGCGGGCCACATGTGGCCCGCGTGCAGTCTTCCCGCCCATAAAAGTATCGCCGCCATCTCCATCGCCAATTGGAATCCGATTGGCAGTGGGCTGAAAAAATTACCTAGTAGCACGGTCATGGTTTTAAAGATAGTTAAGGACTGTTTGAACAAAAAATACGCTGAACCTCATCCGATGAGGTTCAGCGTATTTTTTGTTCAAACAGTCCTTATCTATCTTTAAAACCATGACCGTGCTCCTCAATCCCCAACTGAATCCTAGATCATCTTCTCTTTTCACATTTTTCTCTGGCAATTCATCGAAAAACTGCATCAATGCTTTGCATAATTATTGTGTCTCTTTAATATTCGTTAAGTAAATTTTCTATGAAAAAATAAATTCCGCCATTATGATTTTTTTTCTACCCATCAAAAACACCTTCCGGTCCTGATTACCTTTTGCTAAGAAACCACTCTCTTATCTCTTATACTTTCCGAGATAGAACAACACGACATTTGTATGGCGGCCATCTTGAATCCGCCATTTTGGATTTTTTTCAGCTCACTGCCGATTGCATGAGGTTCCAAGTATTTTGTGTTGGAGCAGTCCCCACCTAACTATAATACCTTGCCCGTGCTCCTTGACCGTCTTAGAAACCCTCAATCATCATCACATTCCATATTATTCTCTGGAAGTTCTCTGATGAACCACATCAAACACTTACAAAGTTTTCAACTTTTCGTATCTTCAAAATTCGCCATACATTTTTATATGGAAAAAAATAAATTCCGCCATTTTGAATTTTTTTTCTGTCCATCGCATAGACCTTCAGGACCTCATCACTTCTTGTCAAGAAACCGTTCTTCCATCTTTTATACTTTCCGAGATATCGACGAAATTCGTTTGGCGGCCATTTTGAATCCGCCATTTTGAAATTTTTTTCAGCTCACTGCCAATTGGATGACGTTCCGAATGACATTTGGTCGAGCACCCCCCACCTATCTTCAATACCCTTGGCTGTGCTCTTCATCAGTCTTCGAAATCCTCAATCATCAGCTCTCTCCATATTTTTGTTCTTAATGATTTTTTCCCGTCTATATGACAGTATACGTCAAAAAAAATTTTTTCATACAAAATTGTTCAGGAGAGGTGATCAATGAGTGAGTGAATCAGCACGAGTAGCTATATATATATTAAAGTAACTTACGTAACGTAACGTACGCTAAGATTGCCATCAACTGTCTTCATAATTATACCAATGATTGTCGATATAATATTATTTGATTCTTGTTTATAACTGATTCCTGAAAAATGTTAAATCATTTAAAGGCAATCTGATACTCTTTTACAATAAACTATTATATTAAACTTATCCCTCAATAAGTTCCAAGGGGCTGTAAAAGAAAAGCTTATGAATAAAGCTTACTATAGTATTAAGGATTATTTGCATGAATTAAACCCTTGGGAGTGAATGAACTGCTGTAATTATACTAGCTCATTTAGTTTTTAAGAGCCTTTGTGATAACAGAAAACAATACCCGGCTGAGTTTGTTGTGGGCTTTTTCTAAGTGCAGGGCGCGTTTGAACCCTCGTAAACTTAGTTTTAAGTCGACTTGTAGTTATCACTATAGATATGCGACAAATATCATATTGACGTTTTACAAGAGCCTGTACGTTAGACCTATGTGAAATAAAGATATTTTGAGTTTGAGTTACTTTTGAGTAATCCCTTTTATAACTGGAAGGCGGAGGCGCTGATGTTATTGTGATCTACTTTTCAAGATAAGAAAATTATCCTTAACTAAAATGAAGATACTCACCTAAACAAAAATAGGTACGAGAACAATGGGCGGCTTTATCACCAGCGGCGATATTTTTCAGGGATGAGGGAACTTTTTGTGTAATGACTTTAGCCTGAAAACTGTGACATGGGTGAAATAAACAACAATAACTTCAGCGTTATAAAGTGGGGATAGACTAACTCTAATTTCAAACGCGCACTCAAAATATCTTTATTTCACATAGGTTGAACGTACAGGCTATTGTAAAACTTCAATATAATATTTCACGACCTTCAGGGTGCAGTAGCGCACGTTTGGCTTTGGGTGGGGAGGCCCAGGGTTCATTCCCGAAATGTGCCCCTTTCATCCTACCGGCAAAGACGTATCGCCTAGCGGTTTAGCTTTTTGGTGGGATGTAGCTAACGTTAGGGGTTATATGAACCCCTTCCAAGTAAGTACGTCAACAACTTTAACTACATCCTCACTTATGATCAAATATTGCAGTCATGTACTAATTTATGTCGATTTAAAAAAAGACGCAAGTTTCTTGGAGCACTCGGTAAAAACAAAGTTTGGAATAACACCTTCAACAAAACTCCCATTTAATACTTTCATGTGTGATTTCACTCGTCGCTCGATAGATGGCGCTCTTCAGTTATCTCGCGCTTACGAGTTTTTTTTATTGAAGATAGGCTTGCTCTTGACGACAATCATGCCTGATGGAAAGCAATGATGAGGTCTAGGATGGAGCGCGCTTGCCTAGAAAATGCCTAGAAAATGCCTATTATGTTGTTGCATGCGTGCCCATTCTACTGACTTTCTTATGTTGATTTTCACAGATTTTCTTCGTGACGGGATTTTCGTCACGCCAAAAATCCATTTTCTTTCGCCTAGTCCCCTGCGTGATACCGGTCGAAATTTTGCTTTGTTGCAAAATCTGTAAGTTTTTTACAAGTAATAATATCCTACATTATGTTATAGCTTCTTACAGCCCGTATGTACAGATAACTACTATTTAAACTTGCATCGCGGTAAAGCTGTTCGTCTCCCAAGGATCGGCAGTTAGTGTCGCATTCTAATTTATATGGCCCTCCATCTCTGATAGTTCCGCTGCTTATGAGAAAATAATTGTACAGTCAGCTAAAGAATTATAAACTTCTACCACATTATGTATCCAAGAATCAACTTTTATCAAAAATAAAATTGTGCTTGCATAAAATTCTGATTATTTCATATCGTTTGATTGGAGAGAAATTCCTCTATTGCCCTCATACCATCGGCAAAGTGGTGACCCCGACGTGAAATTACCGTCAGAGACACTCAAAATGCAATACTTTTGCTGCACCAGTTCAAAGTTTCTCCATCCAATTCGTTTAGTATTCGAATGTCTGACTGACAAAAAAATACTTATCAATTCTAAACATGCGAAAGAAGTATCTATAAAAGTGTCTGTAATGAAAATGTAATAACAAAGTTAGATGTCGGCGGACTAAGTTATAATATATGTCCGGCGGGCTGGCGAGAATTCCCTCATTATGCACGGAACTTTATAGAGTTGCCGAAATTCAGCGTTTGAATTTGCCTTAGGGTTACTTACTTGAAATGAAAAAACCGAAACTTTATAGTTAGTGACGATTTTTTTTTTTTTTTTTTATAATTGATAGGCTTGCGCTTGACCACAATCAAGTCTGGTGAACAGAAATGATGAGGTCTAGGATGGAGCGCGCTTGCCTAGAAAATGCCTATTCACTCTTCTCTTGAAGGCTCCCAGATTGTATTTGGCTGGGAACACGGAAGCTGGAAGGGTGTTCCACACCTTAGCGGTTCGTATCAGAAACGTAGAAGAAAAGCGTTTCGTCCGAGTACGCTGGACATCAACCATACTACTGAAGATCGTTCGTACCTATTTTAAAAGGGTTAGTAACGGCTATTATGCAGTATCGAGCTGGAAAGCTAAACCACTTGGCGATTACCACCAAAGCCACTCAAAATGCAATCGTTTTGCTTTGCCAGTTGTAATCAGCCGCACCACCGAACCGAAGCCTTCCAGCCACAGCTTCCAGCACTTGCCATACAATCGCCTTAACGGCATAGAAGCCGTATCTAAGCGATTTTGAATGAAGTTTTATTTAGTTGTCTATGAAGAATATTACTTTCTAATTTAAACGTCATATATTTTGGGTCTTTAATCTACAATCGCTTAGAAGCAGAAACACGATTGGATAAAATTTTCTCAATAGAAAGTTGTCCCAAAAGTTGCTCCAAAATCTCAGTTTTTCTAATTTTTATCGGAAATTACAATGGATGTTATTGTAATTTTTGTTTTAATGTGTCGGTAATAATAATTTCTAAAAACGCTTAGAAACAGATTTTTGATAAATGGCTTAGTTTTTGAGTACCTAATTAGGTAAAAGGTCGTCTTTCTGTTATATTCTTCCGCAACGCTGCATGTCGCATCTACCAACGTATCCGTGAGAGTGAGAAAGAAAAATTAAATACACCATATGTGAATAATCATGAATTTTCTACGATTGCTATAGAAAGCTACGGATCGTTTATTCCATAATATTATCTAAATGGGACGAAATTAAAAAAATGTATGAGAATGACATATTCAATCGACAAATTGATCACGTGACTTATCGAAGACAACTGTCATTCCAATATTATTTTTTTTTAATTTCGTTCCATATGAACCTAAAATCGTATTATCGTAGTTATGGAATAAGCGATCGACATGAGGATCTTAGTTATGTCATATGCGACTAAGACCTGAGCCAACTCAAATATGAGGTTTGATCGAATTAATCCAGGGTCTAAACTATCTTCATTTCGAATACCAGCTAAATCTGTTCAGTATTACGGCTTGAAAGTGTAGACTAACAAACATAAATACACACACAATTATTATGAAATTTCATCCGTATAATATTAATAGTGTGATTACAATATTTAGAATATATCAAAACTAATTTTTACGAGGAGCTAAGTAGGAATTGTATTTAATGAAATTATTAAGCAGTAAGTGCTTACATCAACAAAGTTTTGAAACTTAAACACAGCAAAGATTTAACATGGCAAAGAGGAATTATGCAAAACTACGAAAACATACTTCCGTTGTTTGTTAATAATGTCTGGAATTTTAAACATGTCTAAGGATGCTCGCTTACGCTTTCTGAAGTACTTTTGGGATAAAATAGCTCATCGTGGCAATAAATCCATCTGTATCTAAACATTCACGAATCTAGTCTTTCGCCTTTTTTCAAAATCAACCTATTTTATTAATACTTATCTCTTAAAGACTCTCTACATATGCAAATCTGGTTACGGAAATAAATATACAACAAAGATTTTTATTACTTTATTTTGGTAACTTAAAATATCTACATCTACAGCTATATCCGTCATCTTAAAGTCATTGTAAATACTTAAACGTTTTTTATTCGCCGTATCTTTGAAACTGTATCAATATCACTAAATATGTGGTCACCGCACCTAGGACCTGAAAAAAATATATTAATCTCAAGGAAAACATTACTGGTGGAGGGCATTGACATAATATGACTTCTTATGTTCCACTGGGTTTGGCCATAGCATGATGACCAAGAGCGGATTACCGGGTTTAGCACACCTTTGAGACGGTTTCCTATTTTTCCATCTAGACTGCCACGCAAGTGACATTTAGTTTTCACAATAGACATAACCCTAGAAAGGGCGGATGGCGCAAATATTTTTTGTCAGTTTTCCGTTGCCAAACATGCTTGTTTTGTCACCAGCAGTAAGGCCATCCTGTAGTTCGCTCACCACCTACAGATAGAAATGTGACAGATGCACAAAAAGATTTACGTATAGATCGTTCGGATGCCCATATCCTCAGATTTCTTATCGATGGTTTCCACAAATGCATGCTCTTCAAATTTCATTTTCAATAGGTACACAGTACACTTGTTAAACATGGCATATTCTATGCTTGCTGCAATGGTCAGACATCAATTTCGAAAGAATTTGGTCCAAAAAAAAGGTTCGAAAATATTTCCTATTTAAATTTGAATTACAAAATACAAATTCATGACCTAAGAATACTTTTCCGCCCTAGGGAAAATTAAAAATGCTTTCCAGGTCACGGAGTTTAATCGCATTTCGCGCCCGCATTTTGGGCGTTATAGATCTCATTTCCAAGCGGGTGAGATGAAAAAAACATATTTTTTTCCCTTACAGAGGCCACGAGCGGTCGGTCCAAGGTGCACATCCCCATGGGAGTATAGCTGACGGACTGCAGCATCAGTTGCCGTGAGAACAGCTCCAGGCGCGATGGCAGCATCCCGGTGGAGGGCGTTGACGTCATTAAACGACACACCAAACCCTCGGTTCTTTTGCCCTGGCAGTAAAAAGTAAAATGTTTGGATACGAGAAAAGTAAATGAAGTCCGTAGTTCAGCATTTTAACTAGTTTTATTAGAAAATTACTACTTTATTAAATTATTAAAATTACGCGCAAACCTTTCGTGAGATATGGAATAAGAGGGTGACTTTAGTTGAATTAAACATGCTGTTTCTTTTTGGTCACGTGACATAATTATTCGATTTTCAAAAAGGAGATAATTATCATACATTGAATTGAACTCCAATCTAAGTAGTAGATGGTGGTGTAGTTTTTCCGAATAACGCACTCTAGTAGATGTTTATGCAAACTCTGTTACCAAGTAAAGAACCTGAAGTAAAATATTCGAAGGTGTGATAAAAGTGTGGCTGTGAGTTGTGGTCAGTATCAACGAAATTCTGTGTATCTCAACTAGGTGGCACTCAAGTTTGTTTTGTTTGTTCGTCTTTATGATGTGTTTGCTACTACATTGTTCATCTTACTGCGATGAAAACATATAGGTACTTACAGCAACTCCGTTTACCTAAACAGCGTTTATATAAACATGTGTATAATAGAAGTAACGCAGGACTAAATATTTTAAACAATTGACAGTTCCTTTTCGTGTGCCCATCGAACGTACAGTACGCGCGGCGAGAGTTTGGCTTTGACCTTCGGGTGGAGGGGATTACTGCGCATGGGTACCCAAATTCTGATTGGATGATACCCAATTTCTGCAAATTCTGATTGGTTGATACCCAATTTCTGATTTCTGCGCAATAACGGTCAAAGCCAACTTTCGCCGCGCGTACTGTACTTGTTACTAAAATAGACATTTCATGCAATTGTTGCAAATGACCGTCGTTGGGTCGTTGTTTATTTTATTTCCATGAGCGCCAAAATGGCGGAAATCAAGTGTCTTCATTTTTACGTTGACAGTCGTGAAGTCCAGTGTGCTTGTATATTAGAGTTCAGTGTACCCAATAGATGGAGACGCAGAATAAAGTCTTTTCTTTTTTAACCGATTTCAAAAAAAAGGAGGAGGTTCTCAATTCGTCGGAATCTCTTTTTCGATCTACCAAAACTACTAGTATGCTTTTTAAAAAGTTCCGAAATAAAATCTATAACCTGAAAACGAACTTACTTCGGTGATAGTATAGTGGCAGGGTTCTACTACGACGAACATTCGTAAGATATGTGTGATGCACCATAGGAACTGCAGCACTAGGAAATGAGTGCGGTGTGTGGAAACGACTGAAATGAAATTAAAATTGTCCGTCATTACTAGCATTAGATCAAAGTCGGATTGAACTTTGTTCTAACATCTTACGTATGAAAAATATTTTACTGATTTATAATATTAACTCTAGTTTTTTGTAAGTATAAAATCATGCCAATTTTTGTTCCCAAACTCCTCCGAAACGACCTAACCGATCTTTACGAAATTTTTTGTGTATGTTTGGTAGGTCTGAAGAGTAGATCGTAAGCTATTTTCATATCTCGAATGGAAAAAGAACGTTTGCCAGGTCAGCTAGTAATACATACAAGAATTGCTTGTTTAAAAGTAAAATAAAAGATATAGGTACCTTTTTTTGTTACGGGGGGAAATCTCTTCATGAGATACCCGGCCGCCTTGTGTAAGGACGAGTTATCTGGGATTTTTACCCACTAAAACCCCCTCAATGGCCTTCCTCAGCGCATTTTGAGAGGCCCAGGGATCTCTGACGAACACACGCAACTCTTGAGCGCATGGGATATAAGATACCTAGCCCCAGTATAAGCACAGAACACTAAATAGTACCAGAAGGTCCACTCCGCACGATTATTTAAAGAAATAGCGACTCTAGCGCTGACACAAAAAGTGCAATTCAGTTCGCAATAGCGCCTGGCCCCGCCCTCAAAATCGACACGCAACAAACGCAATATTGTGGTCTCTTTCTATCGCCTAACTTTATCTCTTACGACGTACTAGGGCTGCCGTAGTCAGACGGCGCGTAAAATAGACCGTACAGAACAAGCGCGTGCAACTCGGCCCGCGAGCGGCAACCATCTGAAATTTTGAGGTCCGGACCCGTACTTGTAGCCGGGACGGCCACGTGATAAGTGAGACTGGCCTGGTATTAGTAAGTACTTATTTCCATGATCAAGAAGTACGGCGTCACGATGAGGTGCAGCAGCGTGGAGATGAGGATGATGATGAGCGGCAGGCCGTAGCTGTCGCCGATGCGCTGCACCACGCCGCACAGCGCGCCGTGCAGGCACGCGAGCCGCCGCACCGCCTCGCACGGGGGCACCACCAGCTTTGGTTCGCCGCTTACTGGAAAAGAATATCTTATTTGACCCGCTGTTTGGCGCAAGTGGTCCGTAGGCGGTTAATGTTTTTGTTTTCTTTGCTCTTATGAGTACGATGGTGGGTGCAACAGTATTACATATAGGTACCTACAACATTACGGGAGAATATGACAGAAAAGCGACGTTTTACCTGATTACTAAAAAACTATGCCAGTTATCAAAGAAAACTCAGCGTTTTTTAAATTTTTATAAATAAAAAATACATAACAAAAGAAGTTTCCGGTAAAATTATACAAAATAGACATTTTGGATCAACTTTTGGGAAAACTTTCTATCAAGGATTTTTTTCCAATCGCGTTTCTGCTTCTTAGTGATTTCAGATTCAAGACCCAAAATACTTTTAAAAGACGTTTGAAAGTATTTGTTCTTTATAGTTTTAACCTGCAAGTCACTAAAAATCACTCAAATAACCGTTTAGCTCATTGAAGTAAGTGATAGGCACACAACACCATCAACTTTTGTGTGACGCTATTAAGTATCACGCAGTTATCGAATACAGGGATAAAAAGATTAATTGAGCAATAAGTTAATTTCAAGTTATTTTTATCTATTATTCCCATACCCAGTTGCAACTTGCAGTGCACTAACTGAAATACGTAATTCTTGATATTTTTACCTGCGTTTCGGATAATAACAGCATGCTCCTTCCCGGGCATAGTGTCCACCAATAAGCTGACGTTATTGGCACATCTTCGGGACTCAGCTGCTACTCGTATAGCGAAGATATTAAGCGGCGTTGGTTCTTTGATTTTCTCCACTGAAACGGAGAATAAGAAATAATTAGAGACTTTTTTGGTGTTTTTAAAACACGTTTTTGGCAAACACCAATATGATATCAATAATTTAAAAGATAGTAAGTATTTACCAGACGTGGTTTTTGCTGAATTTTTTTTGCAGGCGGATGGCTGGAAGAGTACTATGAGATACGACTAAAGTCTGTTATAATGAATCTACGCGGGATGGATATGTGCCGGGCCGTCAGCGCGAGCGCATCCGTTGACCGCCTGGAACCGCGTGCGTACTGACAGCGCGGTGAACGCGAACTGCAGCTCCAGGATCATCACCATCGTACCTACCACAGCAGATAGAAGCGATGTAGTCTGTTACTATGAACTTACGTGGGATGGATATGTGCCGGGCCGTCAGCGCGAGCGCGCCGTTGACCGCTTGGAACCGCGCGCGCACTGACAGCGCGGTGAACGCGAACTGCAGCTCCAGGATCATCACCACGTACCTACCACAGCAGATAGAAGCGATGTAGTCTGTTACTATGAACTTACGTGGGATGGATATGTGCCGGGCCGTCAGCGCGAGCGCGCCGTTGACCGCTTGGAACCGCGCGCGCACTGACAGCGCGGTGAACGCGAACTGCAGCTCCAGGATCATCACCACGTACCTACCACAGCAGATAGAAGCGATGTAGTCTGTTACTATGAACTTACGTGGGATGGATATGTGCCGGGCCGTCAGCGCGAGCGCGCCGTTGACCGCTTGGAACCGCGCGCGCACTGACAGCGCGGTGAACGCGAACTGCAGCTCCAGGATCATCACCACGTACCTACCACAGCAGATAGAAGCGATGTAGTCTGTTACTATGAACTTACGTGGGATGGATATGTGCCGGGCCGTCAGCGCGAGCGCGCCGTTGACCGCCTGGAACCGCGCGCGCACTGACAGCGCGGTGAACGCGAACTGCAGCTCTAGTATCATCACCACGTACCACAGCAGGTAGAAGCCGATGTAGTTTGTTACTATGTCCCCTGAAAAATAATAACGATAATTTATTTCGTATCCCTCAGCGACAGCAGAGAACTAAATTTAATCAGCGAATCACCTCCTATTGATCTACAGTTCCCCTCTTTTCCTCAACAAATTGACTTGGTTGACTGAAATAATTTACCAGAAGAGTTACCATTATCATGCATATATGTTTAAAATTAGTGATTTAGTGCGTAAAACAATAGAAAATGAGATGTTTCTCACATTGTCTATCAATTTTCTGGGCTTGCAGCGCGTAGAAGCAGAAGTCGTCAGTGATGAGCACGGTGAAGAACAGTAAGATCGCGATCAGAATAGCGCAAAGCTTCCGCTCGGTTGCCAGCGAGTAGTGGGCGCCGATGCTGGTGTCCACCTAAAAAAAGGCTTAAATTTTTTTTAAGTATCGGTCGTCTCTATCGTTAATAAAGCCGGCTAAGTGCGAGTTGGATCCGCGCACCGAGGGTTCCGTACTACTATAGAAAATTAAAACCATAAGAATCACTATTCTTACCGAACCGCAAACTTTTAAAGGTTAATTGGTAATACCAAAAAAAGTATAATAGATACAGAAATGATTCCATTTTTCATAAAATATGTATTAATTCATAATTAATTCAGATTAGTAAACTTCGGAGTAGATCGGTAAACTTCGGAGATAAGGAGGGGGAACAGTATTTTTTTTCAACAGTTTGCCCAATAAATCAAAAACTAGTTGGAATAAAAATAAATAATAATCGGTTTTAGAGTACACAAGTAACGCCCTTTTATTTGATACCCGATTCAATATTGTTATCTCATTTTGAAATTTTGACGACCCGGTTTTCTCCCCTTTTTAGGGTTCCGTAGCCGAATGGCAAAAAACGGAACCCTTATAAATTCGTCATGTCTGTCTGTCCGTCTGTCCGTCTGTCCGTCTGTCCGTCTGTCCGTCTGTCCGTCCGTATGTCACATCCACTTTTTTCCGAAACTATAAGAGCTATACTGTTGAAACTTGGTAAGTAGATGTATTCTGTGAACCGCATTAAGGTTTTCACACAAAATTTTTAAAAAAGTAATAAATTTTTAATAAATACTTAGAACTGAAACTCAAAAATTTTTTTTCATCAAACCCATATGTGTGGGGTATCTATGGATAGGTCTTCAAAAATGATACTAAGGTTTCTAATATCATTTTTTTCTAAAATGAATAGCTTGCGCGAGAGACACTTCCAAAGTGGTTAAAATGTGTGTCCCCCCCCCTGTAACTTCTAAAATAAGAGTATGATAAAACTAAAAAAAATATATGATGTACATTACTATACAAACTTCCACCGAAAATTGGTTTGAACGAGATCTAATAAGTAGTTTTTTGATATTTACAATAAAACCTCTAAAAACAAAGTTAGTTTTGCGGTTCGATAAGAAAAGTGGTTTTTATGGTTTTATTCCTCCGGTTGTAGTACGGAACCCTCAGTGCGCGAGTCCGACTCGCACTTGTCAGGTTTATTAAACACCTGTTCCACATGTCGATATCTTGAATAGTTACTGAAATAAAGGGTCGTGACGTCTGTCTGTCACGACTCTAGACGGGTAACAAGATTTTATAAATTTTCCGTGTTTTTCAACCGACTTCAAAAACAAGGAGGAGGTTCTCAATACGTCGGAATCATTTTTTCTTTTGAGGTAGGAAAACCTAAAATTATGTAAGTTTTCAAATTCAAATTTCTTTATTGCGAACTTGGTTACAGAAGGTCTTCATACAATTTATAGGGTCATCCAATTTGTAGGTTTGCCCATTCTTCTCGGTGCTAACATATTTTTTTAAAGTGTCCCAGCCGTTTGCACATTTCACAAGCACCTAGTCGTTAGCGCCAATACCTAAAGACAAAAGTCTTCAACGCCTGCGTCTTGCCAGTCATGACATACGGAGCAGAAACGTGGACACTCACAGTAGGCCTTGTCCACAAGTTCCAAGTCGCTCAGCGTGCTATGGAGAGGGCTATGTTGGGTGTTTCTCTGAAGGATAGAATCCGTAACGAGGGCATCCGTAGGAGAACCAAGGTACCGACATAGCCCAACGGATTAGCAAGCTGAAGTGGCAGTGGGCGGGCCATATCTGTCGCAGAACCGACGGCCGTTGGGGCAGACGTGTTCTGGAGTGGAGACCGCGTACCGGTAAGCGCAGCGTAGGACGACCTCCTACCCGCTGGACCGATGACCTAAAGAAGGTCGCTGGTAGCGCGTGGATGAGGAAGGCGGAAGACCGTGTGTGGTGGCGCGCTCTCGGAAAGGCCTATGTCCAGCAGTGGATGTCAATAGGCTGATTAAGTAAGTTAAGTAGTCGTTAGTTGGGTCAATGAGGGTCAATGTGAAAAATGGTTTAGTTTCAGTTAAAGAAACTCACGTTCGCAATGCTTTCCATGAACTTTAGCATGTTCCTCATCCTCTTGGGGGCGCCGTAGACGCCCGCGCCGGCGGTCACCACCACCACCAGCACGTCGCACGTGGACACAAACTGCGACATGCGCGACGACATGCGCACCGACAGCTCCACGCCCACGCTGATCTCCGCCACCAGCCCGAATATCGTGCAGATCACTGGAACGAGGAGTGAGGATGGAATGAGAGCACCACCAGCCAGCCACCTAGCTTGGACAGGTGGTAAATCCCCCCATTACACTTTCTTGCAAGATATGATAGGGAAAATCATCCACCACCCGAACCGAACCAGCCTCGTGGTTATGGGGACCTAATCGTAGGAGGATGCCCGTTCAGTATTTGCTCTTGATGTGTTCCCGGGGCGTTTTCTTGACTCCCTAATACCTCTGCAAGGTTTCTAGCTTCTACACCGACTAAAGCAAGTCAAAAAAGGAAAGGAGAGAAAAAAAAGTATTTTCATTTTGTTTATTTTATCCATTGGGAATTTTTATTCCTCCCGCCGCCCATTGCTAGAGCGTCAATAAAACTATAGGAGGGGAGGACAAAACTGTGTGTCCCTGTTGCCCATCAGTATTCTCATTATTTCATCATTTTGACACTATTCAGTCATTATTGAGCTATTACAGGCCCATTGGGGGTTGTGCCCAATATTGCTAAATAGTCGTAAATAATTATGAAAAGAAGTTTGCCGATATTCTAACACGCTGCCAAAGTGTAAATTGCTAAGTTTCATTATTTTTGATGAAGTTTCAAATAGGAAGATAAGTGCAGATCCTTGCACCTTCCAAATAGGAAGTCGAGATATAAAACATCAATGATGATTTTAATTTGTATACACTATACATGTCTCGTTTTAACTTACCCAGAATAGTTACCAATATGTAGCTGTAAATGCACATAGCATTAGAGATTCCGACCGAAAAACCATTGCTTCGAGACTCGAAACGAAGGGGTGCGAGACCGAAGAAACTCGATATCTAGAACAAAATATCATAGTTATATTAACTGAGGTTATAATGCTCTATGAGTGACAGAGTAGTTAATAACCTTCAACCAACCTGAGACTTGTTTGGTTGATTAATTAGATTTATAAGCATTTTAAATAACGCAAAAGCGTAATATTTTTATAACTTTGACAACTTTGTTGAATACGAGTATTATAAGCAAAGAAGAAAGAAGTTACGAATGTTTTCCGGTGTCTGGGTGTCTTTCTCTATATTATATTTATGTGAATGTTATATTTCGTATATTTATCAGTTATCTAGTATCTTTGAGGCTAGATTGCGATGTACGTAATGTCTGTATTTATTTTTAATTCAACCGCTAATTTTCAACTATAAATTTGTCAGCCATTTTGACTGAATTTCAGACGGTAACATAGTCGCTTATCATCAGATGAGTATGCAGTCAAGAACTAACTTATAGTATTTAAAAAATATAAATAATTCAAATTCTTCGTAATATATTCATATTTTTCGCTTTTGCGGCGCGTTTACTCGTAAAACAAACAAAATCAAGTTGCTTGAAATAATATTTTCATGCCCTGCAGTACTAGAAACGGTTTCAATCGATGGTTTCAATAACATGGACTGACAATTCAGTCGGACAGGAGCAACGTGAATGTTCGTAAAAAAATAATGAAACCAGGAAAATTACACTTCTTAACACCTGAACCTAATATTTTACACTAGAATAGGTATCGTGTAATAATCATATTTTTAGGGTACCCAAATGGTAAATAACCTGTCAAGTGCGAGTCGGACTCGCGCACTGAGGGTTCCGTACTTCAACCGGAGGAATAAAACCATAAAAACCACTTTTCTTATCGAACCGCAAAACTAACTTTGTTTTTAGAGGTTTTATTGTAAATATCAAAAAACTACTTATTAGATCTCGTTCAAACCAACTTTCGGTGGAAGTTTGCATGGTAATGTACATCATATATTTTTTTTAGTTTTATCATACTCTTATTTTAGAAGTTACAGGGGGGGGGGACACACATTTTACCACTTTGGAAGTGTCTCTCGCGCAAGCTATTCATTTTAGAAAAAAATGATATTAGAAACCTTAGTATCATTTTTGAAGACCTATCCATAGATACCCCACACATATGGGTTTGATGAAAAAAATTTTTTTGAGTTTCAGTTCTAAGTATGGGGCACCCCCAAAATTTATTACTTTTTTTAAAATTTTGTGTGAAAACCTTAATGCGGTTCACAGATTACATCTACGTACCAAGTTTCAACAGTATAGCTCTTATAGTTTCGGAAAAAAGTGGCTGTGACATACGGACGGACAGACGGACAGACGGACAGACGGACAGACGGACAGACGGACAGACAGACATGACGAATTTATAAGGGTTCCGTTTTTTGCCATTCGGCTACGGAACCCTAAAAACGGAACCCTATTACTGAGACTTCGCCATCCGTCCGTCTGTCACCAGGCTGTATCTCTTGAACCGTGATACACGTTTGAAATTTTCACAGATGATGTATTTCCGTTGCCGCTATAACAACAAATACCCTTATAAAAACGTGATTTTTTTCTTTGGTGGAGTTTTCACAATACCCTATACTTATTACTCTACTTGTATAGAAGTAGTAACAGGGTACAATTGAGAGTTCTGGTTTCTGCATCATCATCTCGCTACGTTATATAAATACCCCGCTACGTTATTTAAGTTCGGAACACTTTGCGTGAGTCCGACTCGCACTTGGCCGATTTTTCTTATCACCCGATTGCCAAGGAAGGATTATGTTTTTTGCGCGTTTCTTGTGTTCAAATAATCGACGGTGACAGACAGACAGACGGAAAGATAAAATCGCACCATAAGGGTTTCACTTTTACCATTTTGGGTGGTATAAAAAGTACAGATAAAGAAGTAAAAAAATATCCGCTGGTATATTGAACGGAAGCAGACGTTATTTTGCGGAAATCCATAATTAGCATGACAGATTAATTTGATTTTCTATAATCCGCTTGGTGAAAATAATGCAGGAACACCGCCCACATGAAACACCACAATTCTGCCAACACTTTCTTCGACACATGTTTCGTCCCGACACCGGGACATCCTCAGGAGATGTTGACTTCACAATGCGAAATCGTAGTAGAGTATCCACTATTATTTGTTACCCGGAGTATGAAAGCGTGGGCCCCTCCGACGACGCAGTGCACGGGACGGCTGTCAGTCCCCGAGTCCGACTCAGGGGGGACCTGGACCGGGTCTCCGTCCACCTTGCCTGACTCCGCTCCTGGAAACGAGGTTATTCTAACTTTAGCTTGGATAAAGACCATGGATATCACATGAGATGGATATATGGAATACCGTACCAAGCTGATTCAAATCAAAACTTTGTTGTAGACTACTGTCTCCTACAATTAATATTTTTTAATTAACATCTGGATGCCAAAGTTATAGGTAAACATAAATAAACACGTATGACTATAAACAAGTTGGACTTCTCAATAAAATCTGTATGTATATTTTTGTATGCAAAATTAAATTCCGGATATGAACAAAGAAAATAAACAAATTCCTACTGGTACTGGTATTCCAATGGTTCTTAAAAACCCTAGTTTATTTTGCTAGAATATTTTGGTTTGGTTCATGTGAAAATTTGATACCGCCTTTGGTCACTCTTCTTATAATTATATTTGGTTTTCTTTAATATAAAGGGCAAATAAGTTATTATTGGAAGGTCTCAAAAACAGAGCGTATAATATGAAATAGGTAAGTAAAAAAAAAAAACTCGACGGCATATCTACCGGAAGAAAACAAACACACAAATATTTATACAAGATACCCAAGAAAAATCATAACCCTTCGGGTAAAAAAGAAACAAAGTTTTCATAATTGTAGCCAAAAATATAATTATTTGTACTTAGTTACTTGGGTATTTACTCTATCTAGACACATAAAATCTACTACTAGTTCTTTTATACACAGTTTAAAGTTTATCAATAACTATCGGGTCGGTAAATTATAAATATAATAGAAAAACATCTGAATAGGTAAATACTTGAACATCAAAGGATTTACCGATGTATGGGGAATACTATCCCATAACTGTTGATAAGTTCATAAACTGCGCTGGAAGAAGTATCATAAAATAAAAGCTCGTTAAGCTTATCTGTTAGTTCTGCAACTAATGAAAAGTTTTTAATTGCATCCTTTGAACGAGCGGAATGTTGTACTGTGCCGTACTTATACTGTCTTTATAAATAAATTTAATAATTAGTGCCAACGAACTGTTAACAGCCTAGAAACCGTATTAAAGCGATTTTGAATGAAGTTTTATTTAAAAACTATAAAGAAAATTACTGTAAAATTTAAACATCATGTATTTTGGGTCCTTCATCTAAAATCGTTTAGAAGCAGAAACACGATTAAGTAGATAAAATTTTCTCGATACAAAGTTCTCCCAAAAGTTGCTCTAAAATCTCAATTTTTCTACTTTTTATCGGAAACTGTAATTTTTATTTTAATGTGTCGGTAATAATAATATCCAAAAACGCTAACAAACAGATTTTTGATAACGGGCTTAGTTTTTGAGTAATTAGGTAAAAGGTCGTTTTTCTGTGATATTTTTCCTCGACGCTGCATGTCGCACCTACCAACGTAACCGTGAGAGTGAGAAAGACAAAAATAAATTCAATAAATCCCCTTAAGAGGCTAGATTGATTTCATTTTTGTCCTCCTCAATCTTATGATTACGTTGGTGGGTGCGACAGGCAGCATTGCGATTTGCGGGAGAATTTCACAGAAAAACAACGGTTTAAGACGGTTCACGCGTTAGTATTATGCTTGAGTCAAAATTTACGATTTCCGAAGGAACATAAAATAGTTATGTGTTCAATTAATTATAGATAGGATAATTGAATTCATTTTATTTGGCATTTCATAATCTAGAACTTGGCTCAAAAATACTTTAAAATATGTGTATAACTTTCTCACTAGAACAGTTTTTGTTTATGCTGTTTGCTAAAATAGCGGTCGACGCTCTACGCAGATGCAAGATATTTGCCATGTTTCTTAACACAAACTTATAACAATGACATATTTAGAAAATTAATAACATTTACTAAAAAGTGTCTCAAAAAAAACACGATTTTCCTAGATTTTCATTCAAAAACCATAAACCGAAAAGTGTCATTTTTAGCATTTTTCGATAAATTAAACGTATTATTTTAGGATAAAATCCAAGATATTTTGTTGTTCCTGAATTATAGTAATTTAATTCAATTAATATTCAATGTCACTGGTTATTTACTATTTTAGTTGTATATTTATTTTACTGTACATTTTTTTGTAATACCATAATCGACGCAAAATTGCGTCAGCGCAAACGAATTCCTTTTTTGTATGGAACGAAACGCGACGCACACCGCGCCGCATGAACGCTCTTAAATTATAACTAAAAAACTAAGCTCGTCATCGAAAATATTTTTCTAAGCGTTGTTTGTAAATAGTTTGTATATATTACCGACACAAGTTACATAAAAAAATGCATTGGAGCTTCCGCAAAAAATTTGAGATTATGGAGCAATTTTTAGGAATCGTGATTCTGCCTCGAAGCCAAACGTAGATTAAAGCCCCAAAATACATGACGGTTAAAAAGTAATTGACTCTATTGTTTTTATAAATTCACTAAATATCGCTTAAATAAACGTTTTATCTGGTTAAAATTAAATAATAATAACTATGTTGATTGTTTTTTGTGAACGGCCAATCGTTTAATTTATTCATCGCGGGCCGCGGCTTTCTGCATTCCTTCTACATATACGAAATAACCGTGATTGCACGAATCCACTCGCCTCCAGTTTTCTCAAAATTTTACCAACCTTCATTCTTCTTATAACTAATTTTATATGCATAAGTAGGTAAGTATAATGATCGATGATTTTGCTTGAAACTATAACCTACACCTAATTTATTTTTAATGACCTGCACCACGCCCTGGACAGAAAGTCTTTGTTTGTAGTAATATCAAGCTTCAGTCATGTAAATTGTATCATTACCGAAATTAGCCTAAACACAGGAGTAATGTCAATGTAAAGAAAAATTCATGGTTCTCACGAAAATTGTGAAAAGACGAAACCTCATCCGGGAGGAAACCGTTAAATAGCTGGTAGTTAACCTTTGGAATATTATTCAAAATAAGAATCTGAATTGTTCTTATTTTATGTCTGTTTGAGCCCTTAACAATACTTGTGTTAATGTGTAATAAAAGTAATGTTACTTTCAAATAATATTAACATATTTACCTCTCACATTAATAACTCCATAATCATTTAAATATAGTAAAGCTAGATTTTGTCTATATACTCTTAAGTAGTACATCACACCACCCGAAATTGAACAATATAAGTAGAATTGCTATTTCATACGACGTCTCTACAATTTCATATCCCACGTTGAACTCCACTAATAGTGACAAAGTGCTTTATTGAAAAATGACTATCACAAATATCTACTCATAGTTTGTAATTTGTTTCTAACACGTGCTAGAATGACTAATAAAAATAAAGAAAGTCTGTACTGATGTCTAAAAAGATCGGATTTGTTTTAAATGACGAAATACCAAATTATGCCATCAAGGTTTCAAATTGCATACTACGTAGACAATACTGTTGCATCTATATTAAATTTTCGGTTCAATACAACAAAAAACTGGAAATCACAGAAACAATTGACATAATTTTACCTACCAGAATAACGACATAATTATTTTCCTCTTATATATAAAATTCTCGTGGCAATTTTTGTTACCAAACTCCTCCGAAACGGTTCGACCGATTGTTATGAAATTTTCTGTGTATGGTCTGAGAATAGGTCGTAAGCATTGGTTGGAACATTGGATAATAATGCCTGTACAGTCTTTTTAGCCTGAACCAAGGACAACGTTAACGTTGTCCTTGACTGCTGTAGATAATATCCCCGGGGGTAAAACGGGGGAGGTCGTTTCCTTTGCCCTTTAGCTGGTGGGGAAAATCATTTAATCCCTTGTCAGAGGATCTAAGCCGAAGATAAGTTTTCTATAGTCCTTAAAACTTAGCTTGATCGCTGCCACAGCTGTCATTGAAATCACGCCAATTAAGATCTAAATTTTGTTACGGTACTTATGACATGTGGCAACGTCGTATGACCTGTGCCTACTTGCCTTCACGTCTGTAAAGACCACAAAAAACTTTAATAGTATATTTTCAACATAGTCCCAACCGTAATCGTGTCACATTGACAGCTGTTGCAGCCATCAAGCTAAGTTTTAAGGACTATCCCCTATAGTCACGCTACGTTAACAGCTATATTCACCATTAGGAATTACGTTACTTCCAATTTCCATCTTTCTGTAACGTTTACTTGCGTTGTGATGTCTTTGTATGCCATTACAATACAAAAATAAAATTTAGTTTAAAACACATTCGCTTTCATAGTATTTTATGATATTATGTTTATTGTAATCCAAACAAATCCGCGTACCTGAAGATAGTAGTGCATTAAAACGGAAGTCACGCTAAGTTATTGGGCCAACTGTTGTTTACTATTAAAATGATTCCTAAAATAATAATCGACTCCATTTTGTACTTTGACAAATCGCGTGCATACGAGAAGGCGTGATCTGTTCATGAAGTTATAGGTGAACATTTTCTATTTCATGTTATGTTACGAGTACATGCTTTTTACGTAAATAAATAAACTTAAACACGATTCATTCAATGCAACCGCAGAAGTTGTTACACGACTGGTCAAAAAATGTTTTTAGGGTTCATGTATGTATGTATGTGAGTTTCTTTATTCCACAATAACTTCTGAACAGCTGAAGAGATTTGGACATAGGTATGGGCTATCGTTAGATCACTCCGATTAACATAGGCTATATTTTTTTAAATTATTTACTTGTTTAGAGTTTATAGGACACGAAGAGTACCTACTGCTGGTCAAAAATTTGCCTCAAATTTAATTATAAGCTGTCCGCACTTGAAGTCGAAATATTCAGAAAATAACAACAGTACACCATACATCATAGGTAGAGTGGAAAATAAGTTGAGTCATGAGTTTGGGTCTTATCATTATGTGGGAGGAATTCGATAAACTTGCATAATAAGGCAGTTTGTTTATGTCCGGACGATGTCACATTAAAACCTCATAAATGCACCTACTAAATATTTTTCATCCAATTCTTCCATACCAACTCCAACACCTGTGTTCCCTGCAACTCTTAAGCGCACCCCAGCCTAGGTCACAGTCTTAGATCATGATTGTTTACGTCAGGCATGATTGTGGGCTATTTCTAAACTCATTAGCTACACTACGTACAATAAAATAATGTCATTTCTATTTTTGTTTTGTAGTAGTAATGTTGTAACCACACGCCTTTCGTTTGTCGTCAATGGTGAGAAATAACTAAAATAATTATTTTAGCTGGAAAGCGTATCGTAAATATTGATTTCGCATACAAATGTTTATTTGGAGGAAATGCTTTGTTATACAAACACAAACGCGAATTTAATGCAATGAAGAATGCAATATTATTTTAGAAATAAAAGACCAATCTCTATTGTGAGGTTAGTGAGAAAATTAGCAGTTTACTTACTCATAGATAAAAGTATGATAATAAATGCTTCTTACGGGTAATACCTATCACAATATTGACATTTCTTGTTAATAAAAGTGGTATAAAGTTATTTCAAAAATAATAAGGCTAAAATAATAATTTTTGTTTGAAAAACTTTTTCTTAGCTTTTCAGGTATTATCAGCTAGGTATACAATTATCATAATCTACGAGAATTTTTGTGAAACTATAGTTTCATTTAAAGTTTCGACTTTCTATCTGGATCAAATTACCACTTGCTACCTCACAAACGTAAACAAATAAATTACAAATCGAAATATCGTAATATAAACAAAAACATACCCATGTGATCGACTTCTTTAATTGCAGTTAGCAAAAAGTCACTCGTTATAACTTCAATTTTCTTATTTTTCACATATTTAAAGCGATAGATGTACCAGGATAATAGAACCTACGTGGAGATGTGGAGCGGGCGCCGAAAGCCCTCGCCACTGAATGCGGTAAAAGCTTCATTCATACTAGATAGATATTATGTAGCATATCTATGGCGTCTGAAAAACTTCACTTTACCTAAGCGTTTATACACTAAAATATGTAATTTCCCCATAAACTTTACTGCATCTTTTATGTACACCCACTTCTGTTTAATTAAGTACTTTAGGTTTTAGAAAAGTTCATTATTTTTACTTAACATTACTCCCATCGCAATTTAGCCCCAAATAAATGATAGCACATGATAACTGATAAATATACATAATTTTTATTTCATATTTACATAAATATATTAGACAAACAGGCACTGGATTCACGTCATAACTATCCTCATAATAACTTTCATGCTAATCACACTAACATTTTCCAGTTGTCGGAATCGAACCCAAGACCTCCAACGCAGAGGGCGGGAGTACTACCGATGCGCCATTCGGCCATCAAATAAAAAAATAATAAAAAAAATAGTGCTTACAAACATTTTATTTTCTTTCAAAATTTAAGTAGATACATTATATTTTTTTTTAGTTGCACTGACAGTCTGTAAAACAAAAGAACGATAGCAGTTGAAAGTAGATATCAATCCGTTAAGAAAATATCTAACCACGTTTAAGAACTATTCCGTTATCTGAAACAAAATTGGATCCAGTGATCCCCCTTGCTTTATCACTCGCTAAGAAGATAACTAAATCGGCTATCTCGTTCGGCTCCGATACTCTTTGTAGTAAGGTCGCTTTCTTATGATAATCCCAAGTTATCGGTATATTTGCGTTCACTAAAAAATCTGTATCCACCGGTCCGGGGCTGACGGTGTTGACTCTTACGCCGTGTGGAGCAAGTTCTACAGCAGCGCATTTGCCGAAATGAGTTACAGCTGCTTTTGATACGTTATAGTTAATTGACGCTGGGTAACTTGGAGTAACGAGTCCCGCAACGCTGGATACATTGACGATATTGCCTTTAGTCTTTATTAGATACGGGGCTGCTAACGTTGTTAACCGCACCAAAGCACGCACGTTAATATCCATGATGGTGTCGTAGGCTTTCATCATATCGCCTTGGAGGATGCTTGCATATCCTGTGCGGCCAGCATTGTTCACTAGAACGTCAAGCTGGCCAAACGATTTGATGGTTTCATCTACTATTCTCCGAGCGTCGTCTTCTTTGGTTATATCTGCACTAACTACTTTAGGGTTGTTGCATTTAGCAGCGACGGCAGCCAGCTTCTTTTCATTTCTTCCCACCATGACCACTTTAGCTCCCTCAGCACTAAAGGCTATTGCTGTTGCAGCTCCTATTCCAGAGCTCGCTCCCGTAACAATTACTATTTTGTTTGCAAAACTCATCTTATTTTCACCTTGAATGAATACAAGTTCACAGTTTGGAAGCTATGAACAAACTACGTCAAATTTTATCACGCGCTATGACAATTTGCTTAATAACGATATCAGTACACGGTGCCATGCTAAAATGTACGGTAATATGCGAGAGCTATAACTCAGTTTATCACTTAATAACAGTTTGGGTTAAAGTGCGCTTACCTACCGATATCTATTCATTTGATAAGAAAGATGATTTTTTTGTGCACTTTAATTCCGTAAAAGTGTATTCAGATATGCGATTTAAAGGAATTTGTGTGCAAAACTAACCAAACAAATGCTTACTGAGTTTAATCGGATATGCAATAATATGTAGCCATCTTTCTCTGTTAATTTCCCTAATAAGGGTTACTGACTCTGATTTGTCTGAATATACTGTTATGCCGAAACAATAAACAAACAGGTCGGCAGATAATGTTGTGTAATACTATAAAGATTAATCTAGAACACATTGTTATTTGTTATCATGTTGTAGACTACTTGCCTACAAGTCGGGTAATCTTTAGCCTATTCACTTCATAATAAGTATGTGTTTAGAGTGGTGCATGAGCGGTTTATAAAACCTACTTTATGAATAGTAAAACAAAATTTTGATTCGCCATTGTATAAGCACAATTTTATTTCCTTTGAACAACAATAAAATACTTATATTATACTACTATATATAATACGCCTTTCAAATAAATCTAAATGTACATAAACTTCATACAAGTAAGAAACAATTTTAAATATAGCAATCAAGTATCATATCATAAAATGTGAAATTATAAAAGAAAGAAGGCAGGCTGTAAAGATAAAAGATGCTCTGTGTTAATATCCATCAATCTTTTAAGAAAACACCTAGCCCCGTTTAACCATTGCACCGTTATCCGAAACAAACTCGGATCCAGTGATACCCTTTGCTTTGTCACTCGCTAAGAAGATAATTAAATCGGCTATCTCACTAGGTTCTGATGCTCTTTGAAGCATGGTATATTTTTTAAGATCATTCCAGGTCATTGACAATTTGGCGTTTTCTAAGAAATCTGTATCCACCGGACCGGGGCTTACAGTGTTGACTCTGACGCCATGTGGAGCAAGTTCTACAGCAGCGCATTTCCCGAAGTGAGTAACAGCTGCCTTTGACACATTATAGTTTAATGTTGCTGGAATACTCGGAGTAAGGTGTCCAGAAATGCTAGATACATTGACGATATTGCCTTTAGTCTTCAGAAGGTGTGGGGCTGCTAAAGTAGTCAACTGCACTACTGCGCGCAAGTTAATGTCCATGATGGTGTCGTAGGCTTTCATCATATCACCTTGAAGGATGCTTCCAATTACTGAAAGGCCGGCGTTGTTTACTAGAACATCAAGTTGGCCAAACGTTTTAATGGTTTCGTCTATTACAGTACGGGCGTCACTTTCTTTGGTAATATCTGCAATGACTACTTTGGGGTTGTTGCATTTAGCAGCGACGGCAGCCAGCTTCTTTTCATTTCTTCCCACCATAACTACTTTAGCTCCCTCAGCACTGAAAGCAATTGCTGTTGCAGCTCCTATTCCAGAGCTCGCTCCCGTCACAATTACTACTTTATTTTTGAAACTCATCTTGATTTTTCTTGGAATCGATACAAGTTCACGGTTTGATTGTCACGAGCAAACTATTTAACTGACAATAAAATTAATCAGTGAACGGTATTGAAAAGTACTCTAACTCAATTTGCCGCTTGGCTACTATATCTTTTCATTTGATAAGACATATAAGATAAATCAATACAAACAGCTTGACAGATAAGGCGTATATAAATATTATAAATCTAGATGTTAGCCTCTTATAGTCTTGTTCATTCGAATACGTTGTGTTGCCAAGCTGGGTAATTTTTAACCCGTTAAACTCCTACAAATATGTAATTCGAATAATGCATGAATATGTGATTAGGCTGTTTATAAAACCTGATTATTACTGGTCGTTCGCCTTGAACTTACACTCAGAAAACCTTAACAACTGAAACTGCTTTGAAAGCCCTCAAAATTAACAATGTATTTTATTTATTTATTATTTTTTATTAATTTATTTAGTACCATAATATATATGTTACAAAAAGAATTAGAAAAGATGGTTGTGTACAAGGATGCACTTATCTCTATAAGAGATCTCTGCCAGTGACCCTAGCTAGTGTATGTATATTTTAGTTGAACCCAGCAGTTGAAAATATACTTATTAAGGAAGGGAGCGGTAAGGGCAGTAAAACTACTAAGCCGATGTGTGTTTTAATTGAGCTATAGTTGACTGTTTAGAACAAAATTAGGTTAAGACATATTATGCTACTTTTCATCCCAGGTAATCCTTGGCTCTCACGGTATTTGTAAAAGCCCGAAATTCACGCGGGCGAAGCCGCGGGCAAAAGCGAGTTTTAAATATTTGTTGTAAAGATTATACGTGTAAGTTACAGCTTTTTGCATAAAGCCGTTTTAAGATACTGTGCAAAACTGGTCTAAAAGCAGCTATTTTTAGAGACCCTTAAAATAAAAAATTGCTTTAAGTTTTACTCAAAAACTTTATGCTAAGCATAAACCCACAAATTAAAGTAAAGCTTTATTTTTTATGTATTTACCGGCTTTGGGCCATCACTGTATATACGACTATATTGTTGCTGAGTTTAATGGTTTGTTCATGTTTACTCTTGATTAATTTCGAAATTGTAAGGCTCTGACAAATAGATTCCTCACTTCGCTTATTCAATGGTTAGGTAGTGAAACAAAATTAAGTTGCAATTGCATAAAATAATTTATTTTCTTTTCAGTGAAATAACAACGATCTTTTAACAAAAGTTACAAAACAAATAGATTTGGATATAAATTACTTACGCGCATGAAACTATTTTAAACATAACGATCGAGTGTCAAGCATGGAGAGTGTAAAAGCAAAATATGATGTACCGGATATCAATCCGCTGTGAAAACATTTAACGTTTAAGAAGTTGTCCGTTATCCGAAATAAAATTGGAACCCGTGATCCCCCTTGCTTTATCACTCGCCAAGAACAGAACTAAATCGGCTATCTCGCTAGGTTCCGATATTCTTTGAAGGACGGTCCTCTTCTTAAGATGATCCCAGGTTATGCCGTCCCATCCCTTTGCATTTTCTAAGAAATCAGTTTCAACTGGTCCGGGGCTCACGGTGTTGACTCTTACGCCGTGCGGGGCAAGTTCTAAAGCAGCGCATTGGCCGAAATGAGTTAAAGCTGCCTTTGAAACGTTATAGTTTTGACAGTTTATCCCGGGAACGAGTCCCGTGACGCTGGATATATTGACGATATTGCCTTTAGTCTTCAGCAGGTGTGGGGCTGCTAACGTTGTTAACTGCACTACCGCGCGCACATTAATATCCATGATTGCATCGTAGGCTTTCATCATATCGCCTTTGAGGATGCTCCCAGCTATTGTGAAGCCTGCGTTGTTTACCAGAACGTCTATCTGGCCAAAAGTTTTGAGGGTTTCGTCGATAACAGTCCGGGCATCATTTTCTTTGGTTAAATCCGCAATAACCACTTTGGGATTGTTGCATTCGGAAGCGACTGCAGCCAGCTTCTTTTCATTTCTTCCCACCATGACAACTTTGGCTCCTTCAGCACTGAAGGCTATTGCTATTGCAGCTCCAATGCCAGAGCTTGCCCCCGTCACAATTACCACTTTATTCGTGAAACTCATCTTGATCTTTCCTCGAATAGATACAAGTTCACTGTTGAAATGTCGGGAGCAAACTAAATATCTTTTTCCTATTGTATAATATAGTGTTACTATAAATGTTAAAGATTATGAGTTTGTAAGTTTGTATGTTGGGATGTTTGTTACTCAATAAATCTGCAACTGCTGAACTGATTTTTGATTTTCATTATTTTTGACTTTTGTTTTGTAACATTGCATGCCGTAAGGCTGAATTTGGATAAGATCTGTTGTACCTATTTGTGACATCTATATATTATTGTACCCAAATTCGCAAATAAAGTTAATTGAATTGAATTGAATTGATTTGGTTGAAATATGGGCGTACATAGCTTATTAACCTGGATAGGTTTTGAATCCCAGAAAAACTAGCGATCTACCGCTGAATTCAAATTTTATTTGGTTTTTGTAGTTTGTAAGCAAATAATATACTATAAGCTTAAAGATAGTAAATTAGCGGGATAACGGAATCATTTAATAACAATCGGTATATCTGTGGGTAAACCACATTGTCAATTGAAAGTTAAATTAGACTTACCTGGTACGTAGCGTAGAAAAAACTACTTTAGGTGCCTACTACAACATAACAAAAAAAAAGTATCAATAAAAACCTTAATTTTTTTTTTTAAATGTTTTCTTAATTGTTTTGATACTATCGGGTAATTTATTCTACATTAACGCTCGTCCCAAAATGATGTTTTGCAAAGAACAACTGAGTGCGAAATATTGAAAAATATTGGGGCCAAAACTTGAACTTGAACTTTAACGGTGTAGAAGCCGTATTTAAGCGATTTTGAATGAAGTTAACTATAAAGACAATCACTTTCACATTTACTCGTCATGTATTTTTGGTCTTTAATCTAAAATCGCTAAGAAGCAGAAACACGATTGGATAAAATTTTCTCGATAGAAAGTTCTCCCAAAAGTTTCTCCAAAATCTCAGTTTTCTAGTTTTTATCGGACACTACATTGGATGTAATTGTAATTTTTGTTTTAAAGTGTCGGTAATAATAATATCCAAAAACCCTATGAAACAGATTTTTGATAACCAGCTTAGTTTTTGAGTAATTAGGTAAAAGGTCGTTTTTCTGTTATATTCTTCCGCGACGCTGCATGTCCCACCTACCAAATCTCCGTGAGAGTGAGAAAGACAAAAATAAATTCAATAAATCCCCTTAAGTGTGATGTTATTATGAAAGGGTTTTGTTTGTACATTATAAAAAAATATTGCGAGAATTTTCAAAATTATAATTCCCGCGAGTGAAACTGCAGGCTCCTACTACAGTTTTAAGTTCGTTAGTAAACATGCGCATTAATTTAAGAACTCGTTTTTTAGGGTTCCCTAACCAAAGGGTAGAAATGGGACCCCATTAAGACATCGCCGTCCATTCGTCTGTCCATCCGTCCGTCTGTCACCAGGCTGTATCTCTTGAACCGTAATAGTTAGACACTTGAAATGTTCTCAGATGATGTATTCTTGTTGCTGCTAAAACAACAAATACCAAAAATTTAAATTAGCACCCACGACTTTTGCAGACTTGTAATTGAAAAAGGATTAAATAATTTTTTTTGAAACTCCCCGACTAAAGGGAAGTAAGAACTAAGAACCTATCAGTATAATTACAAATCCAAGAAAATCCTCGAAAATCGAATCTTATTAATCCTCGCCACCAAGCCTAATGTGTTAGAATAGTTTAACCAAATCAAATGAGACTAAACTCGATTTATTTACTAGTTACCATTATTAAGCATCGCTAATCAGGCCCATGTTGCATCATCAGACCCTCATCACCAAATTTAATGTTTGAGACTAGTTAAAACAAATCCAATCCCTAACACAAGGAATTGTTGACTAGAAAGATAACATTAAAACAGAGAATTTCCCTTCCAAGTCATAAAGATACGTTTATTGTGGCGCCCTCTGTTGTTCAATCACCAAAACAATTATCTACGAACCATTGCCAATGACTCACTAATATTTATACAAAACTGTATCCAAATCGGTTGAGTTGTTTTTGTAATAATTGAGAACATTCGTTTGCACTGTAAATGTTTTTATGGCGCCTCCTGGTGATCGATGTTCGTAAGAACTATCTAAGAACCATCGCCAATGAATACCAAACATTATACAGTAAACTGCATCTAAATCGGCCAAGCCGTTTTTGAAATAAATGGGAACATTGATGTGCACAAACGAACACACAAACATACAAAAATATTTTTGCACTATTGGTTTTGTGAACAATTTAACATACAAACAAACATAAAATCTCAATAATAAAGTAATGTACAAACGGTCTCTCACCCTAAACGCATATACCCTACTCCGTTCCGTCGTGGGTAAAAAAATAGAACAAAATAAATAAAAAACAAAATAAAGCAACAAACGGGATTTTTTGCTCGTTCTTGAACTTGGTGAGCAGTCTAGATGTTATTTTTGTTGGAATTTGTCGTGATAAGTAGTAGGCACGGAACCCGCAGTGCGCGAGCCCGACTGGCACTTGTCCAATTATTCTTGTTTTATCTAAGCTTGCTTCTGGTTATTTCATAACAAATATAATCAAATATTCTATTCATTTGCCATGTCATTTCGTAATATCTACATAACTAAAGGTCTATTCAGATATGCAATTCTGTAATGTTTTCGGTCTATATAGGTGTTATTTATAATATACAAGATTATTATTAAATTTCTACACAAAAGAATGATGAGAAGAGTATCATGTTCACTTGATGCCATGTGATACGTCCTACTCATGCCTAGAGGTCCATTACAAATGCAGTGCGTCTTAAAGGCTAACGCGAATATGTGTTTTCAAAAATGATATCTATACCCATATAGAGAGAGTTACAACTCCAGAGCTACGCCTATATTTTATTCTTGAAATATGGCTTTAGAAAATAACGTTTTTACCCCAAACGTTTACCAAATTGGACAATTTTGGTGTCATTAGATACACCTTAATCTAGCCTTTTTTTATTTACATAAACTAAAATACAAAAAAAACGTACAATTTTTTTGTAGGTATTTTAGTTTATTTAAGAATAAAAAAATGTGGATATTTTGACTTAAATAACTTTTAATATAAGCAATATTTCTTAAAAAGTAAAACGTACAAGCATGGTAAGTATACCTCATAGTATCTGCAACACATCCAAAAATTATGAAAATCGGACTACATTTACGGGTAGAAAAACGTTATCGCTTTTTGTATGAAAGCTTACAGGTATACAATCCTCTTAAAACATTTTAAACTAGTTTGCAAGTGACATTTGTCCAGAAATCTTGTCGGCTGCAGTGCCCTTCTAACCGAAACAGCAATTCATTACGGTTTTATAGTTGAAGTAGAACAAAGAACTAGAGTTTGCCCTCGACTCCACCCGCGTGAATAATGGTTTTTCAAAATCCCGCAAGAATCAATCTCAGCTTTTTCGGGGATGAAAATTGCAGTTAAATAGGTCTATAATACCTAGTTGTGACAACTACCATCCAAATACACAATCTCACTCACATAGGTAATTATTAAAATGGGATAACTGACATTGCGGTGGTACCTCTAAATGGGCGGAATCCGCAAGAAGAGTCCTAACAGTGACATTCTCGTAACGTTTTCACAGACTTGGTGATGTGATACAAAAAGAAAAAAAAATGTGACACTGAAAAATGAACTTTAAATCTATTTGCTTAGAGTGTAAAATTGAATGTATTTCATCATAGGAAATACAATGCTCAACTTTGATGCGATGAAGTAATTTCAATCACGGAGCTGTCGGCCAATATGGCGTTTTGAACTACATTCAATTTTACTATCTATGTCAATTGTATTAAAATTAATTTTTCAGTGTTCGCAAAAAATGTTTTGAATTCAATATCTTCTGCTTATGTGCGTAAATACCATCACCTTTTTAAACATCACATCACAAAATGTAGCCGACACGTAACGTGAATAGCCCCCCCTGCACTAAAATAAAACCACCAATAAATAACCACAAGAACTGTTTGAATAAAGCTGACTATAGTTTTCCTGCATTTTGTTAATCTAATATTAGGTCCTTACATATGAAATTGGCGTTTTGTCGTACTGGCTACTTTGATCTCAAATATCTCTTCTTTGGTTAGAAATTCCAATTTCAAATTTATACAACTATTTACTCATGCTTTTGTGTTTAGAAAATCGTAATTCATTTGTTTTTTTCTCTTTTGGTTTTTTTTTTGCGCCACTCTGTTTACAAAATGGAAAACTTGAAATATCGCGTTATTTACGAGTACGAGTTCCATCGTGGCACCAGTGCTGCAGAAACGGCTCGTAGGATTAATCATGTGTACGGCGAGGGTGTCGCAAAAGAAAACACAGTGCGTTTTTGGTTCCAACGTTTTCGTTCTGGAAATTTCGACCTGCAGAACAAGCCCCGTGGACGGCCGAATACCAAAGTTGACAATGAAGAATTGAAGGTTATTGTGGAAGCGGATTCATCGCAAACCGCGTCCGAGCTAGCTGCAGGCTGCGGTGTTAGTGATAAAACTGTTTTAGTTCACTTGAAGCAAATTGGGAAGGTGAAAAGGCTTGAAAGGTGGGTACCTCATGAATTGAGTGCAGCAAACCGTCAAACGCGCGTAGACTGCTGTGTTACATTACTCAACCGGTACAGTAATGAAGGGATTTTAAATCGAATCATTACCTGTGATGAAAAATGGATCCTGTATGATAATCGGAAACGCTCATCGCAATGGTTGAACCCTGGCGAACCAGCCAAATCCTGCCCCGAACGAAAATTGACTCAAAAAAAATTACTTGTGAGCGTTTGGTGGACTAGCGCCGGCGTCGTTCACTACAGCTTTCTTAAATCTGGCCAGACGATTACGGCGGATATCTATTGTCAGCAACTGCAATCCATGATGGAAAAGCTAGCTGCTAAACAACCGAGGCTGGTCAATCGTTCTAGGCCACTGCTACTTCAGGACAACGCTAGACCACACACTGCACAACAGACGGCTACCAAATTAGAGGAGCTTCAATTGGAATGCCTAAGACATCCACCTTACTCCCCGGAACTTGCTCCAGCAGATACCCATTTTTTTTGAAATTTGGATAACTTCTTACAAGGGAAAAAATTTAACTCCGATGAGGCAGTCCAAAGCGCTTTCAAAGATTTTATTGATTCCCGTCCGAATGGCTTTTTTAGTAAAGGGATCAATGAACTACCTATAAGGTGGCAAAAGTGCATAGATAGCAATGGTACATACTTTGATTAAATATATATATTATATTTAAAAAAAAAATCGACTTTATGTTCCTCCCATACAAAACGCCAATTTCATATGTAAGGACCTAATATTATCAGGGGACAAACTCACAAAAATGCTTAAATTCATTACGCCATGAACAGTATAGTCAGTCAGTTGAGTTTAGAAAAAGCTATAGATACACTATGTGGTAAGAGAATGTTCAGCTCAATACTGAACTGAATATGTCTGGATATACCCTTGTGTTCTAAGTAGTAACAATAACTAGTTCAATCGTTGGCTGATAAGCTCCTATATAAATAACAAGTAGGGCGCGTGGATACGCGGGCCACGTGTGGCCCGCGTGCTGTCTTCCCGCCCATAAAAAATCCCTTCCAAGTTCGCCATACATTTTCTATGTAAAAATAAATTCCGCCATTTTGAATTTTTTTTCTTTCCATCGAATAGACCTTTGGGTCCTGATCACTTCTTGTCAAGAAACCGGTCTTCCATCTTTTATACTCTTCGAGATATTGACGAAATTCGTTGGGCGGCTATTTTGAATCCGCCATTTTGAATTTTTTTTCAGCTCACTGCCAATTGGATGACGTTTTGAATGACCCTTGGCTGTGCTCTTAACCCGTCTTCGAAATCCTCAATCATCAGCTCTCTCCGTATTTTTCCTCCGAATGATTTTTCCCTTATATACGGGAAATGGTTATTGAAAAAAAAATTTTCATACAAAATTGTTCAGGAGAGGTGATCAATCAGTCAGTCAGTGAATCAGCACAAGCAGCTATAATTATTATATTAAAGATAAGTCTAGAAAATATCACTATATATTACTCTTTAGCAGCAGAAGTATTTCTACGTAAAAGGGTAAAATAACGCCCCGCCTAAAACTAAATTTTGTAAAAAAAAAACTAAATAGAAAGCGGGCTTTTGCCGAACCATCTTATAGGGGCTTAAAAATAATGAGATTAAGAACAGACAGACAGACCGACGGATGAAGTGGAATCATAGGTTTTTATGTCCATATATTTTTAGGTACCATTTTGGTACGAAACCCAAGAATATGAGATTAGAAAAAAATGGAGACAGAAAATATTCATGGACTGTTCAGTTCTGTACACTAAACTACCCCTATATTCAATATACTCTATGAACATAATCAACAAATCTCAAAAAGGAAGGAAGGATGGTTCAGGAAATAGGTTTGTCCATGTTTCGTGTAAAGTATTGAAAGAGACATCTAGTGCCGCTGCTTAGAACTATGAGACAGTTTCGTCATAACTCGTAGAACTTGAAGGTTCAAACCCACAGAAAATAAAGTTATTCCTTGCTCTGTGTTCAAACCCGCGGCGGCGGCGGAATAGCGATCCTCATTGGTTTTTCTCTGCACCGTGTTGTAACTGCATCTTTTAATACATTGTTATAGGTGGCGCTGTATGTTTTGAAAGCTGGAAATAGTAGTTTATGTAACGGTTACATAATGGGTTATGTAGAGTTTCATACACTAGATACTTTATCTACGCTCATAATATTATCATAAATCCAAACAAATCTTGCTAACGTTTGTCGTAAATCATTGCAACTACTAAGATGTCAGGTGGAGTGAAATTCTCTTTAGTAGGTTTCACTGCTAGACATTTTTCAGCGCAAAATTTTGACTACGTAACAAAAAAAATTGGTTGTCTGTAAAGTCGGTTTACGGACGATAGATTTACGAGATAACGTCATAATCGTAATCGTTATCGTAATCGTAATCATAATCATAATCACAGGCCCAGGTGGAACGATTTACAAGATAATGTCATAATCGTAATCGTTATCGTAATCGTAATCATAATCATAATCACAGGCCCAGGTGGAACGTTACGCGGAACGTTAGTCATTGTGTTGTTGTCTATGGTCAATCATGGCCCATCCATACTCTCGGCAATGACTACCAACTATATGTTGTCTGTGGATGCACTTAAAAAAATATTACATAAAAAAATATTACCCCAGATACAAATACAGGAACCCAGAGCCGTGTATCGTTATGGAAATTAAACAACTCTATAAATATTTCCATAGTAGAGCGATGTTATTATGAAAAACTTTTTAACAATTATAGAAGTCTGTGAATAAAGTAGGCCATTATGTGACACATTTTGATTTCATAATTCTAACTTTAAGCAATGAGCGTAGATAATAGTTATTGCAACTCTCATATAATAAGGGATATTAAAGCATGAATGTGACTTTGATAATAATAGTTTCTCATGAGTGTTTTAATGCTTATTTATCAACAGTTGCATACCAGCTTTATCTACTCCCATACTGACTGACTAACTGAAAATGAAAATCTTTATTTTTCACATAGACCTAATTTACAAGCTATGGTCTATGTGAAAAATGAAAATCTTTATTTTTCACATAGACCTAAATTACAAGGAAAGACAAAACTCTACCGCCGAGTTCGAAAAACAGGTTTGCACAAACAAGAACTCACAAGAAACTCAGCTGACTGACTGACTGTCACTTATTCACTCACATTCTCACTCCCTCAACACTGTGTCCTTCATTCACTCACCACTACCACCACTGACTTACTGACTCACTGAATGTCTCACTCGCTCAATAAAGCACTGACTCACTGGACTACTTCTCACTGAGTCACTGACTAACTCACTCTCACACTGGCTCATTCCTACTCACTCACTGACTGCCTGATACAGATATAAATGCATCGAGCAGTAAGAATGTGTGTACGGAAGCTTGAAAATTATTATTAAATTCACTACAAGATTATAGCACTCTTTTGGATGCTATGATTATTAGAAAATTGAGAGTTTTAATGCTTGCAATAAGCTAACTGTTTCAGAATCTTTTATAGAGAATTTAGAGCATGGGAGTAAATAAATAAAATGATACCTATGTTTGTATTCACGTGCAGGACGCGTGTATTTCGTTTTGTTCGAGAACAAGTCCCCATGGACTACGGAGGCTGCTCGTTGTCATAGGTAGGTAAAGTCCATCCAACAAGCGAATGCATATTTAGTAAACAAATATGGCGTCCGATTGATACTGAACCCGTAGTGATGGACCCGCAGACAGAGTTTAACTGTTGTGAATGGACTATTGAATGAATACAGTTCTTAAATCGATTACCAAATACAATGATTTTAAAACTAACTTGTAATGTTGGAATCTGCGAATATCAGTAGTTTTGTAGCTTTTGTTATCAATCTAAATATAAGAATAAGAATAAGAATAATTTATTAAACAAAACTTACAAATGTGGCTTACTATCTAAGGTTACAATAGTTAGATCGCAATGGCTTGTAAATTATACACAAATTTTAACGCGCAGACTCTGCACTAGATATACTACAGCGTTACATTATCATCATTATCTTCATTGTGCAATTAAAGTTTAAGCGATAAAGATACCGCAAACATCAATTATATCAATATCGATTATCATTTCTGTCACAGATAATTTTAAAATTATACCACTGTATAATATTAGTAATAGAAATTATAGGTTTTATCAATTAACTCGTATTTACTGCTAGTTAAAATATTATTCACTTACCTTGAAAAAACAAAATGAATGGTAAAATATCCAAATCTTAAGCAAAAACAATATCCTTGAAGAGTAGCCAATAGTCGTCAGTTCCAAGTTTAACACGGTCCAATCATAAAGCAAACACAAGTCCAATATACAAGCCAAGTCGTCGAAAATAGAAATTAAAGAGCACCAGAGAACACCCGAAACGTACAACATCAATAAAAGCAGCGAAACGAATGACGGAAAACATTTTGTTTTGAAATACAGTGCGCAGATGGTAATAAAAATGAATTCCGATTTTATCCGAATTTCACAATCGACTAAATTCGTAAAAACTCATTCTTATCATTCACTCTATGGTTTCCAGCACTAGGATCTTTATGTCAAACTCCATCGTAGGCTATTAGTCTGTGTTTTTATTTTGCAATCGTAGCTAGATTTTTGTTAAAATATTTACGAATACTGTTAAAAATGAATTGCTTTTGTGTGTAAAACAAAGTTTATAGATTTTACTTCGTCAAAAAAGATCTTTGTGAGTGGTTTGTTGTATGCAACAGTGAAAATTTCGTAAGCAAAAGTGATAAGTCGTGACAGGTATTATTTGTTTACTAAAAATGCATTCGCATAACGAACGGACTTTAGGTATATGGAACTATCTCGACAGTTGACACACAGAAATTTGGTTTGACGATTTATTATTTTTCGCCCTAACATTTTTGTAAGAAAGAAAAAACGTTTATTTAGTTGGAAAAGACACACACACACACACACATATAATATACAATCAAACAATAAAATAATATAGAACAAAAATTAGAGATGCGCCTGTGTGTCAAAACACTAAAATGGCCCCGGCTCAGCATGATGCTACGGGTGTACTAAGTGTACGGGTTTTTCAGCTATTAGTATGAATATCTTTAATAAAGAAACTTGTATATTATGTATCCCGGAAAGTATAAAAGATGGTAGAACGGTTTCTTGACAAGAGGTGATCAGGACCCGAAGGTCAATTCGATGGATAGAAAAAAAAAATACAAATTAGCAGAGTTTATTTTTCCATAGACAATAAATAGATAGGGAATATTGATGAGACTAACTAGTCGGCGATGATACTTTTAAAGGCTAGAAAACCGCACGCGTAATATAACTATAGAGGTTTTTTGACTCGTCGACTCACTATTGATTTCGGAGAGTCGACGGAAGCAACAGTTAAGACCATTCATGCGTTGGAATTATGCTTGAGTCAAAATTGTCAATTTTCGACGTAACATAAAGAGTATCATGTGTTCAATTATTGATTAGATAATTATTGCCATCATATTATTTGGCATTTCATAATCTAGTTTTTGTCTCAAAAATATTTGAAAATATGTGTACAACTTTTTCATTAGAAAGTTTAAGGTAAAGGCTAATTAATCACTTAGCGGTGGAAGCTCTATTTTGATGCAAGATATTTGCCATGTTTCATAACACAAACTTATAACAATGATATATTTAGAAAATTAATAACATTTACTAAAAAGTGTCTCAAAAAAAACACGATTTTCCTAGATTTTCATTCAAAAACCATAAACCGAAAATTGTCATTTTGAGCATTTTTAGATAAATTAAACGTATTATTTTAGGATAAAATCCAAGATATTTTGTTATTTCTGAATTATAGTAATTTAATTCAATTAATATTCAATGTCACTGGTTATTTACTATTTTAATAAGATGTATATTTATTTTACTATAAATTTTTTTGTAACACCATTATCGGCGCAAAATTGCGTCAGCGCCAACGAATACCATAATAGTATGGTACGAAACGCGAAGCCCGCCGTTTCGCATGAACGCTATAAAAGTTTAAAAACTGAAATGTAAGAGTGGTTCTGCCTCAATGGGCGACTTTGTCACATAAAGGTTGGTGGCAACTGCGCTAAGTTAACAGGGACGAGTTCAGTGGGTCAGCGGCATTCAACGAACCCGGCCACCCTGCCCGCGCCGCGCCACATGCATTTTATATGCATCCGCTGAGTCGCTTGCCACCCAGCTAAACCCCTTCGCACACGGCGTCGTAGCGTAAGCGTTTGCTGATGTTGGTGGCAATAGGGAAATTTCCCTCCAGGGCCCCAAGTCTGCTAATTTAACATAAGCTACGATTCAACTGTAATGCAATAATTATAATAGTTCCGATCCGAGTAGCCGCTGTGATCCGAGCGTGTGACGTCAGAACTTTTAATTATAGAGCGCTCGTCGAAAGCTCTGTCAGCTTGTGCTAAATTATTATTGCGCTAGTTACGCCATCTATCGTCAGCTATCGAAGACCGCTACAAGCGTATCGTAATCCGCGCGTATGACGAGGGAAAATCGTGCTCGAACATGTTCAAACAAGTCCGCATACGAAACATTGTTGCAGCGAATCATAGTTCTTTATCAACTAGCGTTTGTTGTAGCGTACTGGCGTAAAAACACAAGCGTTATAAAATGGAAAATTCTTTCCAAAAAACCAACTTCAAATGCCACTACAAAGAGTGAAATAATTTTTAATGTACACCAATTCGAAGTCGGGCAATGTTTTGTTCAATCATTAATAGTCCTTCGTATTATAAAACTTAATGTGCAAAGAAACGACAAAATTATCGTCAATACGGAGGGCTATTAGTGAATGAACGAAACATTGCCCGACTTCGAATTGGTGTACATTAAAAATTATTTCACTCTTTGTAGTGGCATTTGAAGTTGGTTTTTTGGAAAGAATTTTCCATTTTATTTTTTACTTTTTAGTGGAAAACAAGTAATGCGCAAGGTATTGGAAAAAATGCCCAAATCGCTGGAAGTATGCTTCTAAAATCTGAAGAGTTCCCTCAATTTCTCCAAGATCCCATCATCAGATTCTGACTTGATGAATACAGTCATTACTTGATGACTGCTAGGAAATGCAATAGTAACTATAAAAAATATCTAAATCGCTTCAAGTATACTAGCAAAATTTGAAGAGTTCCCTCGATTTTTACCAAGATCCCATCATCAGATCCCGACCTGATGACCATAATATAACCTGGAAAAAATTACTCTTTTAAACAATACCCAAATTACTTCAAGTGTGCTAGTAAAATTTGAAGAGTTCCCTCGATTTCTCCAGGATCCCATCATCAGATCCTGACTTGGTGACAATGGGACCATCTGTGAACTATACCCTTTCAAACAAAAAAAGAATTTTTTAAATTGGTCCACGCATCTTCGAGTAATCGGGGAACATACATAAAAAAAAATAAAAAAAAAAAAAAAAAAAAAGATTCCGACGAATTGAGAACCTCCTCCTTTTTTTTGAAGTCGGTTAAAAAGTAAACTTTCATTATTTTCTATAAAAAACACTTGAATTTAACTAAATTTCAATTTCTTATGACTTTTGACTTTATTTATGAATGCAAGAATATTAATTAAATTCATCAAACTGGTTGAAGAATACCTACTACTGCTAGTACTAATTTGTACGTGACTATTCTATTGTCTGCACCTGTACGAGACCTGCAAAACTGCAGGTCTCGTATGCGTTGCGTCGTAACGGTACGCTTACGATACGACTACGCTTACAACCCGTGTGCGAAGGGGCTAAATCGAGTCTGGGCATATACTAACAAGAACTTAGCGATAGGTATAATGAATGTAACTGACCCACGAAACGTTGTTTTCCCTTATAAATTATTTCTCATTTCGGGGCATGAAGAATAGTTTTCGTAGTATCTCATGCCTACTGAATATGCACAAACAATTTCATAAAATCGGACAAGCTGTTTTGAAGGAGGCCCAAAAATTAGCTAACGTAAAACTATTCACCTCAAAATCTTAAACTTCTAATTCTCGTTGGTACCATGAAATTGTAAAATTAACAGCATTTTACAGACAAGATCATGAAAATACTGTAATTTATCTAGCGTTAAAATCGTCATTGTTGTTCATTAATTAATTACCTCCATAACTGGAAAAGATATTGTGTGTGATGAGCATGAATGTTTTCCGAGGTCTGGGTGTTTCTCTACATAAACTCGTAGTATTTATGAATATTAAATATTATGTATATTTATCAGTTATCTATGTACCCACAACACAAGCTATCGCTTACCTACATTGGAGCTACGAGTAGATTGCGATGCGTGTAATGTTTTTTAACATTGTTATTGATTCAAAAAAATGAGCACAATTAATAAAGCTGTAACCTAAAGCTAGCTGAGTTAAAGGGAAGTTTATGAATGGTAGCACGGCGTGTTTTTTCTCTTTGTAACGTTAACTCGAACATGACAGCCGTTTGCGGGGGAAAACGGCAGTGACAACAATAGGACATGGCTTTTTAAAAGAACAATAATAGAGCTGCCCAAACACCGCATCCGTGTTCTTTTCGAGTGCTCAGTTTCTGAAATTTTATAAACTGGGGGGGCTATTCGCGTAACTTTTTTACACGCTGAATGATGTGCAACAAGAGGAGGAAATAAAAATCATCTTCTTCTTCTTTGGGCCGATTTTTCAATCGCCAGATAAACGATAACTAAAGAATAAATTATATGACGTTTTGACAGATTTTGTATGGCATATGTTTCAAATTTATTCCTCAGATATTCTATCTAGCCATTGAAAAATCGGCCTTAGGGTGCCGTCTCCTATCGAAGGTTGGCAACCATTACAGCAATTTGAACCTTACAGGGAAGACAATCTCGTAAAAAAATCACCGAATATGGCGTTATGGCGTCCGTCCGTTGGCCGAATTCCATCAACAGGCCGAGGAGACGGCGTGCCCTGTTCAGGACGCGCCTCCCAGGAGGAGTCGGCGGCGGCCAGGCTGCCGGCAGCAGCGACGGGACCTGCCGCTCAGGTGGTAGGTCGGGGCCTGACGGGAGCGCGGTGAATACGCAAATGAATCCCGTACTCCCACCAACGAGGTCCATCGTGGAAAGCGACAGGTTTTAGTGAGTGCAAGCCCCACATAACCCCTCCGTTTCCCCTGACGGGGAGGTATGCGTTAGGCATTTCCTGTGATTAAAAAAAAGCGACTTGAACCTTGGATACCGCTGCTCTGAATAGGCTACGGGTGCTCTTTCTAAACCATTGGCGGAAGTTTCGAAGCCAAGATATTCTTCTGCCTCCTCCTACCTGCCACCTTCCCTTGCATGATTAATTAAAAAATAGCACTGATAAATTAACTTTACGTTTATTGCTTTAGAGTGTAAAATTAAATATACATATAGGAAATACAATGCTCGACTTTGACGCGCTTGAGTAAATTTAATCTCACAATTGTCGACCATATTGCGTTTTGAACTACATTCAATTTTACGCTGTATGTCAATGTCATAAAATATTTTTTTCATTTTAATTTCATCTGCGTATGTACCTACGTAAATGCCATCACCGTTTTAAATATTTCACATCACGAAATGTAGCCGACACGTTACGTGAATAGCTCCCTCAAGGTGCTAAATTCCATATTGAATAGCACTTAGGAGGATGCTACTTTGCGGAATACAGTGCCTTGTAGACAGTTGTAACCTAAAAAAATGAAGGAGGAACCTAATTCAATAGGTCTGAAATATTTCCTATAGACCATATTTGCCTACTTTTAATACAAACTACTTTTGTAAAGACCTACATTAAAATAATTTTACTATCTAGTTAGTATACCGAAATTTTAAAACCACAGAAGTTTTAGACATTGACTGTTTAAGCCGACTGCGATATCATAAATTACGGCCAAAACCCCGATTACATTATTTCCTACCCGCGATTTTCAATACGGCACTTTTAAAGATTTTTTCAAAAACTTCTTCAAAGTTTTCCGAGAAATTCATTAAAAGCGTCGAAGTTCCTTGTATCGGTCGACCTGTACCCGTGAATTGGGGAAAGAAAAGTTCCCAAGTTAATGCAACGACAATATTCGGTAGCGCGCCGGATATCCGAGGCGTGAGAGGGGTCACCCGAATACTCGGCGAGAGCTTTTCACTGTAGTGCTTTCGTCTGTTACTTACGCTATGTTTTTTTTCGTTACTTCAATTTTTTATTCTTTATAACTTTACCCGTCGACTGTTGTGTCGCTTATTTTACTGTGCCTGGAAAAATATTTAGTTTTTAATCTTTTTCAATAAGATAAGTATTTTTATCTACGTTCATTGCCTAAAGTTCGAATTATGAAATCGAAATGTGTCAAATAATTACCTACTTTATTCACAGACTTCTTTAATTATTAAAAAGTTATTCATTATAACATCGCTCTACTATGGAAATATTTAAAGAAAGTTGTTTAATTTCCATTACGATTCCTGTATTTGTATCTGGGGTAATATTTTTTATGTAATATTTTTTTTAAGTGAATCCACAGACAACATAAAGTTGGTAGTCATTGCCGAGAGTATGGATGGGCCATGATTGACCATAGACAACAACACAATGTCTAACGTTCCGCGTAACGTTCCACCTGGGCCTGTGATTATGATTACGATTACGACTACGATTACGATAACGATTACGATTACGATTACAATTACGATAACGATTACGATAACAATAACGATTACGATTACAATTACGATAAGCATTACGATTATGACGTTATCTCGTAAATCTATCGTCCGTAAACCGACTTTACAGACAACCAATTTTTTTGTTACTTAGTCAAAACTTTGCGCTGAAAAATGTCTAGCAGTGAAATCTACTAAAGAAAATTTCACTCCACCTGACATCCTAGTAGTTGCAATGATTTACGACAAACGTTAGCAAGATTTTATGATTTGGATTTATGAAAATAATATGAGCGTAGATAAAGTAGTGAATGAAACTCTACATAATTAGGTATTAAAACACTCGTGTGATCCTATTAAAAAACTCGCCTGCGGCTCGTTTTTAACCCCCCATTATGTAACCGTTACATAAACTACTATTATTCCACCTTTCTTGTGAGAACATTTCAGCGTAGAAACGTGTTACATCCCTATTACTGGCTGGCAATCCACGACCACCGGTCAGGGCAGATCCTTCTTGCCGAGCATATGCAAACTATGGGACCAACAACCACCTATGCAGTGTTTGCTCAAAGCTTTGGCGTTATTCAAGGGGTGGATAAACAAACTCCATGAGAGTCGGAAATGTACTTGCAAGAGAAAGAAATCCCCTAGAATATAAGAAACATTCACTACGGAAGATTTTGTGATAATGATTTATTACATTTTATGAAGTGTGAAAGAAAGCTAACATGTTATTTACAAGAAAAAAGCATACAAAAGTCGGTTAATAATTTAGAGAAGGCAGTTTCTTCGCTTGCTTTCTACTGGCAGCTGTTGCTATAAATTGGATTACAGAAAAGTGCAACGCGCAACCTTAAAGACGCCAGGCTGCTTCGACAACACAATTGGCACTTCGCCTGGTTTTCAGCTAGAAATCAGTGATATTGAAAAAAGTATTTTTGGAAGGTATCGCGCAAGAGGCTTGGCGAAAGAAAATGGATTTTTTGCGTGACGACAATCCCGTCACGAAGAAAATCTTTGAAAATCTAGAATTAAATTTTCTCTTACAGCAGAATGGGAACCAATATGAGGAAGTTTTGAGCATTTTTTTAATTAAAAACATAATATAGATGCATAAACTTTAAGCTTGCAAAACTCATATTATCCATTATAAACTTACGATGTATAAGTGGTCCACTATTTGCGAAAAACTAAATAAAATTTGACGCAAGCTACTTGGGCCGAAACCCCTTAAGAGGGGGTATTAACTGAAGATGTCAGTTCAAGATTTGATTTTTACAATACTAAATCAAGTCTCAACTACCTGAAATAAAACACACGAATATAACATCATATTTTCGAGAAACTGAATTAGTGAAAACATAAAAAGGATAATTTTTTGCCGATAAAAAAAATCCCGAAGGTGCGTCCAATTTTTTTCCATTTTCAATTTATCCGTACTAGACAGCCCAGGTCGAGGATTATAATTCCAACTAATATTACGAAGTACGTAAACTATCGTTTTTTCCTAAGTTATGTATGTATTTTAAAAGTTATTACAGTAAACTATAAATGGCGTTCATTACATTCTTATTTCGTGTAATACGCCATGCTCTTTTGTACCAGAACGATGTTTTGCGCATGACAAGTTCTGCTTGCTTTCAGCCCCCTCATAAGAGGATTTACTTTCTCACTCTCCCGAATACATTGATAGGTGCGACATGCAGCGTCGCGGAAGAATATAACAGAAAAACGATCTTTTACCTAATTACTCAAAAACTAACCTAATAAAAAATCAGTTTCCAAGCGTTTTTGGATATTATTTTTACCGACACATTAAAACAGAAATTACAATAACATCCATTGTAGTTTCCGATAAAAATGAGAAAAACTGATATTTTGGAGCAACTTTTAGGAGAAATTTCTATCGAGAAAGTTTTATCCAATCGTGTTTCTGCTTCTAGGCAATTTTAGACTAAAGACCCAAAATACGTGATGGTTAAATTTGAAAATAATTGTCTTTAAAGTTTTTAAATAAACTTTCATTCAAAATCGCTTAAATACGGCTTCTGCGCCGTTAACGTAGCAATTAAGCAGAAATCAGAAACCTCAATATTTTGTGATAGTATAAAACCACCACCACGGCAAAAAGTCAAGTACAGCTAGTGTTTTCACACACGCTGTTGTACCAGTGCAAACTGCACGTGGTCGTTAAGCTAACATTATCACTGAACTGTTTGACCACTAACTACAGAATAACACTCCTGTTCAAACATTAAAGTACAATGTAGCACTGACCCGTATCTATTATAAGTCCATTAAATTAATGCACCGTACGTAAGTTAGTGCATATTTCGCGTTGGTAGTTTAATGTCCTGAACGTAAAATACAAAAGGTAAAATAATTCAGTGAACAGCTTTCTTGAAACTAAATATACTTACCAGCTATATGGAAGGCGGAACTTTGGAACTTTTTTTATTGGACCGAAATATTTGAAAATCGATATCAGCTGACCATAACCAGTTAGCAGAGGAAGAGACAAATGTCACTCTACGATTTCGCATTGTGAAGTCAACATCTCCCGAGGATGTCCCGGTGTCGGGACGAAACGTGCGTCGAAGAAAGTGTTGGAAAATTGTGTGTGGTGTTTCATGTGGGCAGTGTTCCTGGATATTGTACCATACAGAATCTTTTCAAGTAGCGGATTATAGCAAAACAAATTTATCTGTCCTACTAAGAGAATTTGTGTTCAAAATTATGCAAAGTAGCCGCCATTTCGATTTTCAAAAATTTTTAAGCCCTAAGTGTGTAAAACAGAGGTTCACGTAAGCGAAGCATCTGCTTGTTTTTTATATACTAAATCAAGGACATTCCAAAACCATTACAACTAATGTAATTAATCGTGCTGAAATGCATCCCATATAGATTGAATGTAAAATGGACCAAATTAGTAAATTAAAGAAATCACGCACAGGTATGCCGTATGTGTTCAATACGACAAAAGCATCGTTTCAATTGTGATAACGTCCTATCTTATTTGGCTGAATAACGTTTTAAGATTATTTTGTATATAGATTACCTAAATTTTGTCCGCCAGTACAATACCCAAGCTTTTGAGCTCCATGTGGACCACCGACATGAACCTAAGGATGGGCCCATCTGAGCATTTTACCGTTAACCTTCTTCATATAAGAAAAAAGTAACGCTATCTGAAATTCCCGTTAAGGGGATTTATTTATACTTTTTTTTTTATTATATATTTACAATAAAACTTATCACTAGCTTATTCTAATTACTATACAAGTCTTGCCCGCGTGGAATGGTGGCAAGAATACTGGCTGCATTTCCGCGTTGAACAGCTAGGCTGATACGTTGCGCAAAAAATGAGCCAGCCCTTCTGTCACCAGTTGAGGTTATTAAACGCGGGGAAAGCTCTCGAATGAATTTTTTGGCACTATGACTCCATGGCCCCAGGGTCTCCACGGCAAACGGGACAAAAATGTAACTCTCTAATAGAGAGGCATATTTGCGACGCTTACCTGCTTCAGCAGTTTCAGCTGCGGCTCCCGGCTTTGATTCTGTCAAATTATTCTGTCAATCGGGGATTTATTGAATTTATTTTTATCTTTCTCACTCTCACGGAGATTTGGTAGGTGCGACATGCAGAGAAAATTTTATCCAATCGTGTTTCTGCTTCTAAGCGATTTTAGATTAAAGACCCAAAATACATGACGTGTAAATTTGAAAGTAATTGTCTTTATAGTTTTTGCATAAAACTTCATTCAAAATCACCTAAATACGGCTTGTAGGCCGTTAATACGCGAAAATATGGAAAAAACCGTCCCTGCGGGGAAACGTGCGTGCGGACTAATAACACAGTGAAGTGATCTGTGGAGTGGATCGCGGTCCATAAACTATACTGCGGGACCGCCTATTACTGACGCCATTGGTATCAAAACAAACATTTATGACACCAGTAAACTGGCGACATTTTTCGCGCGGTCCGCCGGGTCCTGAGTCTATCATGTAACCACAGCACTCTACGGGACTAATACGTTCCGTCGTGTAAAATATCGCAAGAAACGCCGGCGATACGAGCGGGTGACGCCGGTGAACAAATAAAATAAAGCGCAGCGGAGGCAGCGTTCTGTTGTATTTTTATCGCACGTCCCATTTCTACACCCGTGATGTAGTTTGAGAGGCAGTTATGAAGGTTCTAGTTCAGTATTGAATTTTATAGGTAAACCGCTATAAACTTGACCCTCCTGATGGTCTGCGGGACGCGGGGCGAGAGTCGCTCAACCAATCAGCTAGTCTGTCACTGTCCGCTGACAGCGCTGCCGTACATTATAGCCAATCGCATCACCCGCACATTTAGACACACGGTAATCGAGAGTGAACTGGACATTCTATTAGAAAACTAGCTGAGCCCGGTAAACGTTGTTTTGCCGTTAAGCAATATAAAAATGAGAACCGCCTTCTTTTGTTTTTCGAAGTCGGTTTAAAGGATAAGTAACGACCTAGTCTTAGACCTACCGAACATACACAGAAAATTTCATTACAATCGGTTGAGCCGTTTAGGAGTTTGGTAACAAACACTAGACACGATAATTTTATATAGGTACCTACTAGCTGACCGGGCAAACTTCGTTTTGCCGTTTAGGGATATCAAATATAGATAACAACCCGCTCCTGGACCCAGAGATCATACCCTGAAAATTTCATAACGATCGGTCCAGCCGTTTCGGAGGAGTTTGGTTACAAAGAAAATCGAGAGAATTTTATATAATAGACTATAGAGAAGATGGCATCAGTGCAGTAATTTCATTGAAAATTTAACTATAACCTTCTGGACTACTTTTGCTAAAAGCTTTTATTGGCAGCAACGGTGTGTCTTTGTTCGCAGCCAATTACAGTTAAATTCTTTTTTTTATTTCCAAATTGTCCTCAGTGCGTACAATTGACTCTAACAGACGATGGCTGGATACTAAAATGTATTATTTAAATAATATCATTCTGAACTGTGAGAGACACCCGTGCCGGTAATTATTATATTACTTATCGTTACAAAAAGGCCGTAAAAAGATACATTGCTATGAAATTTTACTAAAATTTTATAGTATAGTAGGAATTTCTAACTTATGACGGTTTTTTTTGTCGGATTTTCGGTTTTTCGGTTTTGTTTGGTGGAAGCGATAGGCGGCATTGCGGGAAAATATCACTCAAAAAACGACGTTTTACCTAATTAGTAGAAAATTATGCCAGTTATCAAAAACCGAACTTAAATTACTGCAAACACAAATAAAATATACATCAATTATTGTAGTTTTTGATATAATTAACAAAAATGAGATGTTGGAGCAACTTTTGGGAAAACTTTCTATCTAGAAAATTTTTTAGAATAGTGTTTTTGCTTCTGTGCGAATTCAGATTAAAAATTTAAAATTCCTGACGTTTGAAAGTAATAATTATCTTTAAAACTTTTGTTAGTTAGTAACTGTTAGTAACCTGCAAGTTAAAAACCTAGTTTTTAACTTCCAGGTTACTAACGCTTATAAATAACTATTTATTAACCCGTTAAGCTCATGCTATCTGTTCTTCTCGCGCTTGTGTGATATGTGTATCTGTTTTGAGTATTCAGTCAGCCTGGTAACTGTTCTAGTCACAAAGTTTTATTTATGTAAGTACTTAAAAAGTATTAAAAAAACCTAAAGTCAAATGATAATAAAGAAGACTTTTCAATTCGATAAGAGGAAACGTCGAACGGTAGCAGCTGGACGAGGGGGCAGAAGGGGAGACGGGGGAGGCTTACAGTATTGGCTTCGACGGATGGCTTGGATTCCGTGAAACAAACTGAGGATTGCTTTTTTGTTCAACTTTTGCTGCAGAACCGGGAAACAAAACGGAGTGCGGCCGTCGAACGTAGTTTATTGCATTTCGCTGGCCAGTTTGCAAGTGCAAGACAAACAGTGGCGTTGCGTGTATGCGCTTGCTGGCTTTACATTTGACGGAAAATTAATGAAAATGAGAATGAAAATATTTATTTTTCACATAGGCCTAAATAATAGGCTCTTATGAAAAGTCAAAACTCTACCGCCAGGTTCGGAAAGCAGGTTTGCACCGAGAAGAACTGGCAAGAAACTGGGCACTTGTTCTTTTCAAAAATGTCATTATTATAACACAGGATTTCTTATTAAGTACTTATAAAAAAAATATTACATATTTTTAGGATATCTCGTGAGTAGATGGAAGCTCCTATAATTCCAAGAATCTTTGTCGTTATGAAATTCTTCAATGGTATAGTAATAATGATTTATTTAGTGCCTAATGATTTTTAGTGCCCTCACTGTGAAGCAAACGGAAAAGCGTACATTTACTGATAAAGATGACGATGTTAGGTTTTATAATACCAACTCTATTGATGTACACTCAAGGGATGTAGGTATAGATACCGCCATTCCCTATAAATTGTGTTTCAAAATCGGTTGCACAAGACAGACGTACTTAAGTTGCCTAAAAACTCATGGGTATATACTGGTATATCTGCTTTGTAATTACAAAAAGGGAATTATGTAAAACCAATACCCCATATGCCTAAGACAAAAGCTTGCGACGCCCGCGTCTTACCGGTCTTCATATACGAAGCAGAAACGTGCACACTCACAGGAGGACTTGGACCAAAAGGTTAAAATAGCTCAGCATGCTATGGAGAGGGCTATGCTAGAAATTTCTCTGAGGGACAGAATCCGCATCGAGGATATCCGTAGGAGAAGCAAAGTAACTGACATAGCCCAAGTTGAAGTGGCAGTGGGCGGGCCATATCCATCGCAGAACCGACGGACGTGCTCTTGAGTAGACGTGCTCTTGAGTGGAGACCGCTGGTTTGACGACATGAAAAAGGTCGTTGGTATAGCAGGTGGACGAGGAAGGCCTACGTAAAGCAGTGAACGTCTATGGGCTGATTAAGTAACTAATTAATCAATTAATATGTACTCGAAAGTCAGCAAAATAAATTAATAAGCACATTAAATACTTATATTAGCAAAATTGCTCAGCTTAGAACACCGACGCAAGGTTGTCTGTTTAGCGGTTTTTTACAGGATATACTTTGGAGAGTGTGCTCATGAACTCCACAATCTAGTACTTCCTTCGCCTTTCTACCACAGAACTGCAAGACGCCCAGAGAAGTGGCATCCTTATGTGGTTGATGTCCAACGTACTCGAACGAAACATTTTTCTTCAATGTTTCTGATACGTACCGCTAAGGTGTGGAACACCCTTCCAGCTACTGTGTTCCCAGCGATGTATATTAGGCATTTTCTAGGCAAGCGCGCTCCATCCTAGGCCTTATCATATCTGTCCATCAAACATGATTGTAGTCAAGCGCAAGCCTATTTCTAGTAAAAAAAAAACATAAAATAAAAATAAACGCAAACCTCGCAAAACCGCGGTTCAACATCGGCGGAGTTGGAAAAAAGCATCAGCGAAAATTGTGCAGCCCGAACAAATGACCCCTATTTATCTTTGATAATTGCTTTGCGTCTGTTTGTTCGTGAACCACCCGCGGGCCGAACAACATTTACCGCGTGGATATCTGAAGATAACGTTTTCAAATGAAAACGGCCAATTTACTTTATTTATATAAAATTAAAAATTAAAAACTGGCTAATAACTCGTCATTACGGTTTCAAGAATACCGTATAAACATTTCTTTTTAATTTTGATTTTAAATAATTGCCAACCTTCCATGGTATTTTAAATGTCTCATTCCGAAAAACCAAAAGCAAGCTAAACACTAAACAGGGCATCTTTATGTCGAATTATCCTTTTAGATTTCGTTTCGATTAATAAAAATGAAAACTGCCAATTTATCTAATTTATTTAAAATTAAAAATTCAAGAATACCGTATCAACCATAGTGAATCTTCCATGGCACATATTATGTCTCATTCTGAAAGAAACAGAAGCGCTGAGCAATGCAATATGTTACTTTTTCTCTTGAGATTTTCAGATATGTAATGTGTTTTTTGGAAGAAATTTTGTCGACACAAAAGTTCCCCCAAAAGTTGCTTCAAAATCTTATTTTTTTTTTATCGAAAACTATAATAATGTATGCAATTTTTTTTTCTGTCGAAGGTAATAACTGGCTTAGGTTTTTAGTAATTAAGTTAAAAGTTGTTTTGCTGTGATATTTTCCCGCAAAGGCAATAACGGCTTGGCTCGTAACATGCTGTTACCAGATTGGGATGATGTTAAATGGCATAAGTAGCAAGTTTCAGGGTGGTTCGCAGCGAGAGCGCACAGCCGGCGCTATACCTTCATGGACATAATTGAAAACACATTACCTACTCTCGTTATCTACGTACGAGGGGCTTTCAATTAGGGCATGCAGAACCGGTTCCGGTTCTTAATTTTTAATTCCCGGTTCTGCACCGAGCTCAGAACCGGGTACCCGGGATTTCCCGGTTCTTGATAAAAAAGTTTTAAAATTTTAATTAAAAGCATTATTTTTAATATTCCTACAAAATGGGCTATTACGATTTGTAGTAAACATGAAATAGAAAATTATTTCCAAAAAACCGACTTCAAATGCCACTACAAAGAGTGAAATAATTTTTAATGTATACCAATTTGACGTCAGGCGATTGTTAATAATATTATCGTATTTTCTTTGCACATGGAGTAGGTTTATGATTGATAGGAAGGACTATGATTGTACGAAACATTCATTCAAGTGTTCTTATAAAATTTGAAGAGTTTCTTCGATTTCTCCAGGATCCCAAAATCAGATCCTGACTTGCTGACCATGAAATCATTTGGAAAGTATACTCTTTCAAACAAAAAATAATTTTCGATAAAATACGTAATAATTGGATTTTTTTAAAGAACCGGGAGAACCGGGAAGTTATATTTAGAACCGGTTCTTTTAACATCTTAAAAATCCCGGGATTTCCCGGGATTTTAAGAACCGGGAAATCCCGGGTACATGCCCTACTTTCAATGAACTGTAGGGTTAGTATAGGTTTTTGTACGAATTTCGAGTCGACTCGCATCGCACAAACGAATCGAATTCCTCCTTACATTGACAGCCAAATGTCAGCGACTCTCCATAGATAGCGCTGGAGAGAAGCAACTCTTTGGAAGGTATTTTTTACATTGGTGAATGCAGTGGACCTTTTGTGGTCTGTACCTTACTTCTGTATGTGTTTACCGGAGGGTTAGTTTAAGATAAATAAATCTTAGAATCCGATATCGTTATACGTTTTCGGTTACTCAAAACCCGAAATTGGTCCACAAAAAACTCCAAAGCCTTGAACATCGTCGTAAGGTTGCCTGTCTGTCGGTATTCTATAGAATATATTTCGGAGAGTGTGCTCAGGAACTTTTTAATTTGGTTCCCTCATCACCTTTCTACCATAGAACGGCAAGGCATCGTAAAGGCTTCCACCCATACATAGTCGACGTACCAATGACGCGTACGAAGCGGTTTGATTCCTCGTTCCTGATACGCACTGCAAAGGCCTGGAATAGCCTCCCAGGCAGTGTCTTTCCTGCCACTTACAACCCGGGTGCCTTCAAATCAAGAGTGAATAGGCATCTTCTAGGCAAGCGCGTTCCACCTTAGACTGTATCATCACTTTCCATCAGGTGTGATCACAGTCAAGCGCTAGCCTATAAAGTATAAAAAAAAAAAAAAAAAAACTCTCCGGCGGGAAATTTCATTCGAAAGAAATGAACTCGATACTATAGATGGTATCAAGTTTTATCATGAAACAAAACCAAAATATTCTAGGAAAATTAAGTGTTTTTAAGAACCATTTGCAATAGGAATTTTGTTTTTCAAAACCAGAATTTAATTTTGCATACAAAAAGTTACTTTCTTTTCGATGCGCATATTCTGTCATACATATTTTATTGAGAAGTGCAACTCGTTTATTTGCCTACAACTTTTGAATCCGGATGTCTTTAAAAAATGGTAGGGTTAATGTGGAGACCGTGGTCTATTAAGAGTAAAGTTTGGATTTGAATCAGCTTGGTACGGGACTCCATACATTCATGGTTATTATCCTTTATCCAACAACTCTCACTAACCCCACGGAAATGCGTGAAAATTAGGAATTGTATGCAAGTCTGACGAAATTCAGATAATGGTGCTCTAATAAAATCTCTAAACTAAAATAATTTCAAATAGTGCTATCCTTTTCTAACTGCTGCCTATGAAAAAGGATAGCACTATTTTAAATTTAGGAAATGGGAACAAAAAAATTAAAACGCTATTTAAAACATTTTGTACTTGCAATTACTATGCGAATACTTAAAGCTCGTAGAGCGTTAAACTCTGAATAAATATAACAAGTCCACGAACAAGCAGGGAAGAGCAGTTTACAGTGATGCAGTTTGCCACTTGAATCTTAAAGCGGCTAAGCTTAAGTGAAACTTAGCTGTAGCCTGTAACTAAGTATTTCTAAAGTACTGCATAGGATCTACTGCTAAGTTAATGCATAGATTTGTGGAACACAGAAGAACCGTGAATATGCAAGTAGATCCCGTATTCCCGCCAACGTGGTACCCATAACCCTACTGTTTATCCTGAGAGAGGGGTATACGTTAGGCATTGCCTGTCTGTTAATAAAGGGGAAGTTTCAGTTAATCGGTTCAGTTTACTTGCAATTGGAAAGTGTAATATAAGAATCGTATAAACAAACTTTTAGCACATAATATTCAAAGTAAGACAGTATATTTGAGGAAATAAATTAAATTGATTAATCAAGGCAAGGAGCCTGAGAATTCCAGTCGAAATTCATTCTCAAATTTTAGGAGACCGGTCTCTCTGCGGTCGATTTGTTTTTTCAGCCGTGAAAAATGTGTTAGGCTTTCACGTATGAAACCGCTCCTGCGGATTTTACTCCTCTTGTAGGTCAGTATGGCAGTGTACACTGTACAATGAACTTGATACAACTAAAAATTATTTTATAGTTTGTATTTAACTTAGTATTTGTAAGTATTTCGTGTTAGGTTGAACTTTAAAAGTACCTAAACCCTTTAGGCTATACGTGTATTACTTACATAGTAATTTTTTATTTTTTTTGTATTAATTGCCTGCTTACTTGATTAACCATTTTATCGCACTAACTTGGAAAGGATTGGTCTACATTGGAACCAAATATTCTCTATTAGCGGTACGTTTTCTGATGTAGGGTGACAAACAAACTTCACCAAAGCATCCAAACAGATCAGATGTAAGCCAATGTAGTACTCATATAATCAGTGTTGAGTATCGATCCCAGAACCTCATACTTAAACAGCATCAGTGCACCAACTGTATCAGAAAGGTCGCCAAATATGGTATGTAATTCATTAGTAGTAAGTATTTAGTCATACAAATTGATAGCCGATCGGAGTAGATCAGGGTTACTCAAAGTGGGTTTCGCGAACTCCTAGGGGCTCATCGGTAGGGGGTTCGCGTCAAGATTAACTTAAGGGGATTTATTGAATTTATTTTTGTCTTTCTCACTCTCACGGAGATTTGGTAGGTGCGACATGCAACGTCGCGGAAGAATATAACAGAAAAACGACATAATTACTCAAAAACTAAGCTGGTTATCAAAAATCTGTTTCTTAGCGTTTTTGGATATATTATATTATTAATTACATCCAATGTAGTGTCCGATAAAAACTCGAAAAACTGATATTTTGGAAAAACTTTTGGGAAAACTTTCTATCGAGAAAATTTTATCCCATCGTGTTTCTGCTTCTTAGCGATTTTAGATTAAAGACCCAAAATACATGACGTGTAAATTAGAAAGTTCTTGTCTTTATAGTTTTTGCATAAAACTTCATTCAAAATCGCTTAATTACGGCTTCTACACCGTCGGCTGGATGACTGACAGGCGCGTCTGACGGATAATTTGGGGGAAGAACGGTGAAAAATACTTTACGATCTATCCTCATAGTAAACGTACAAAAATTTAAAAAAATCGGTTGAGCTATGACTAGATTATTTCATACATGAAGATAGTGTGTTGGGAGGGGAAGGGGGTTTGCTAGCATCATAGAAAATTTAATGGGGGTACTTTGAACTAAAAGTTTGGGAAAGCCTGGTTTAGATTCTATAAACTTACTTCTCTGAACTGTGGGTATGGGCTTTGCTTCTACGCTACGATGCACCTCTGACTTTAATAAACCCTCTTAGAAGTAAACGTGGAATAAAGGTAGAATTGTTATACAGTGTTTTGTCTCGTTCCATTGAACTCCAAATTGCTGTTGATTGAAAAGGACAAAACGGAGTATAACTATTCCATCGCTGTTCCACGTTTATTTTTAGGCGGTAAGAGATTACTATGTTTAGGCAACTAAATACCTCTGGTGAAAGCCAGCATGCTTGATGTGCGATGGCTTAAATCCGCGCTTGCCTAGCGTGGTGGGCAATGACCAAGCCACCATGCCCACCAGGACTTAAAAAGGGTTGAGATGACTTAGTAGTGTGGTAAAGAAAATTCTTTTTTTCCCAACGTAGCTAGTAAGGCGGATAAATGCGCGCGCAAGCTCGTATAAAGCACTGGCAAAGCTTTCGCGACCGTCCCCCAGGGCGCTCGTCCCAGCCAGTTCCACCTTCCCGACTACGAATCGTGGTCATTCCATGATTGAAAATTTCAGACTCAACTTTTAATAACCCAAAAATTCTCAAACGTCGAAGCTAAAGTCTCAAAAAAACTTCCTAAAAAGTGATGTTTATTTTTCGATGTAATTAGTAGGAGTGCGTAAAATATAAAGTTGTGTTTGAGACACAAGTTTGTGCTGATCCTCGAGTATCAAATGACTTGACGAGATGTTGTGAGATTATGAGTTTAGTTTAGTTAATAGTGTGTTTAAGAAGAGTGGAGCATCAGGCACTTTAGCTGCTCATGGTCGTGTAAGTTTCATTTAGTTTTTTGATATTTAGTGTAAGCCATATATTTTAATACATGTTTTTACTTAGAATACGTAGTAAGATGAAACTTATAGCAATACTTATTATACTTACTAGTAAAATTCCTGCCTGCGTGGAATTATGGTGCTCAAGATAATGGCTGCATTTCGACGTTGAACCCAGTCAGCCTGTTCTGATGCGCAAAAATTACCTAAACCTTCTGTAGGAGAAAGAAGAACGACCGTAGGCGGTATCAAGTTTTCTCACGCCAAAGACAAAATATTCTAAGAAAAAAAATTGTATTCTTAAGAACCATTGGCACGAACAGTTTGTTTTTCCCATCAGGAATTTAATTTTGCATACCAAAAATTATTATACTTACTTTTCAATGCACATTTCCTGTCATTCGGATTTTATTGAGAAGTAAGACTATTGTTCATTTGCCAATAACTTTGGGATTCGGATGTTAATTAAAAAATAATAAGCGTAGGAGAATGTGGAGACCATATTCCATTAAATAAAGATTGTTTTTGAATCACTGAAAATAATGAATTTACTGAACAGTTTAGCTATTTTTCATTTAGCTAAACTTTAGTAGTTGCCACCTAAAGTTTAGCTTAATCAACAAAACACATTACTTTTTTAAATAACTTTTTATTTAGCTAATATTAACCAAGTATTTAGCAGTCCTTCGGTAGCTAAACAGTTGTGTAAAATTTTACGTGAAATTCGGTAAATAACTTACAACTATTTTTCTTAGTGAATCAGCTTGGTACCTAAGGGATTTACACTCCATGGTGCCAGGATCTTCATGGCAAACGAGGTTCCCTTGCTCTCTTAAATAAGCATAAAATATACTTCTGATGCGTTTGGGTCAATATCAGCTGCAGCCTTAATGCCAGGCCCATGAATTCTACACGACATTAGGGCTAAAATTCGCCCATGTGCGTGATTGTATCAATTTTAAATATTGAGACAAATCTGTGCAGAAGATGTTCAGGTGGAAAGCATTCAAAACATCAAAAGAAACAAATAGTTCACAATTTAACGAACATTACCAAGGGATCATTACATATATTTACTAATCTAAACGTCAGATGAAAAAAAATTTAATTTATGAAACAAACAAACGTAGGTATAATTAAGATCATGATAGAGGAATACATTCAACGAGTTTTGCACAACTAGATTTTACACAGTATTCATAAATCATTTTGAAGTAAAAAAAAAAGTATATTTAAGGCCAAAAGAAAGTGAAAGATCTTCGGATTCGGAAAGAGAGAAAATTCTTTAAAGAGAGCAGAGAAAGGTTTTTATGGAGACTAACGTTGAAAGAGAACTTAGGGTCGGTTGCTTGACTTGACTTTAACCGAAACGTTATAGTTAAATACGGCAGCCTGACTCGTATGTCTTTCGAAATAAAAGTCAGACCACCATATTTAACTATAACGTTTCGGTTAAAGTCAAGTCAAGCAACCGAGCCTAAGTAGCGTTAAAAGGGCGCATGAATTCAGAAAGCCGTCAGTCGAACAAACCGGGATGGTTTGAGAGTGGCCCCCAATAAAAGCGGGGCAATTCTCGAGGGTCCGCGAAGATAGCTGTACCTGTCGCACTCCATTATGGATTGATAACTTATTTATTGGCCGCCCGACCGCTTGCTATTGAGTTGTCTTCAAATATCGAGCGGCTTCGCTGAGACGGAGTTACGATACTCATGTTCAATATCCGATACTTGAAGGATATTTCGCGTGACTTAGGTATCCTCTCCAGATTTCTTTTTTTTTTACTATTAGACTAGCGCTTGACTGTGGTCACACCTGATGGAAAGTAATGATACAGTTAAAGGTGGAACGCGCTTGCCTAGGATAATATGTTTATTTACTCTTGATTGAAATTTTTGGTTTGAATTACCCCAAAATGAGTAGAATAAAAAAGTTACTTTGCTCACTGAAGAAAATTTAAACAAATAAGTGAGACGTCGGTTAAAGTAACAGTGTGTGGTAACGGTAACCATTGGTTTTAGAAATTTTATTTAGTCTATGAATAAAGTTCGTTAGAGGTTGATTTTATCGCCAACCTACTGACTACCAATTACAGCTTGAATACCATCTGAGTGAATACCTGATGAATGGATCAATGACATTCGTTACTTTTGACAGATGGTCAGTTGATCTAAGATGCGCTATACAAACCGGTGCAGTTTTAAAATTGATGTACAGTCGCGGAATGAAAAGGTTCGTCACCTTAGTGTCGATATTCGTTTGCACTAGTACTCTAGTACTGCAAGAGTCCATTATGCCAACATTCCAGTGCAAGAAACAACGCTGCTAACATTTGAATAAATATGACGTTTGCTATCGAATAAGGTTTTGCTTCTTTTTTCTATCCCGTCAATGTGTTACCAAAATGTATTAAAACCTCATTAAAACCTTAGTTATTTAGGAGAAATTATGATATTTTGAAGTTATGACATTGACCGATTGACAATAGTTCTGAGATTTTAACAGAAATAATAATTGCAGGTTGAATTAACAAGAAGGTTGCAGTTTATCCTTTAATCTTGCTGACAAGATAAATAGTCAAACTACCTTGATCTGAACAATTTTGAACTTTACTAACTAACAGTTAAACTTTATTTTCTCTAACTCGAGTCTATTCTGTAACATAGTTTCAAAACGTAATATGTGCTCGTGATACGTTGAACGAATCAATTTGAAAATTGACGAACCTTTTCGTTCCGCGACTGTACATTATATTATTTACATGACGTGTTTTTTTTTTCTTTTGAAAAATCTCGTATTATTTTTGTATATGAAATCTTCTAATATATAAAATTCTCCTCCGAAACGGCTCGACCGATCGTTATGAAACTTTCAGTGTATGTTCACTCGGTCTGGGAGCAGGTTGTTATCTATTTTTCTATGTCCCTAAGTGAGAAAAAAATTATATGGCAAAACAATGTTTGCCGGGTCAGCTATATAAAATCTGCCACCTACATTGTGTAGCTCTACTATTCTGGATTTTAATACAGTATAGTAGAGTTTTGTAAAAAAAATTTTTTAACTATTAAATATTGATATTTTAAATTAAAGATTTTCATAAAATTCAAACAAGTTGCGAAAGGGTAGTTTTTGGTTCAAATTACTTTTTACATATTACTTCCCATTCTATTAGCAAAGGATTGTTCACTTAATTTACTGAATCATTGTTTACTGAATTCTACATTTGCATTTAAGTAGCTCCAAACATAACTCCCAAAAGCGGGCGTTAAATAAGGTATAGTTAGGATTAATGTATTTTATGAAACTAACATTTTTGTGGCGTTGAATTGAAAATAAACACATTGTACCACCCGAATTATGTTATTCAAAATTCATGAATTCATATCCGTAAAATATTTGTCACAACCATTATTTATCTCAAATTGCGACACCTACTGTATCACACTATAAATGGGTTATTTATTGGTGAATTCTATGAATGTGGTTTATTTATTGCGGTTATAATTAATTGGATTTGTGCAACTATGCGGGTTGTAGATGCATACAAGTATTCATCATTTATATGCACTATATTATTATATCACAACAATATGCATGTCTTGATTGTATTAGATATATATGTAGGTATCAAGACATTACACACATCGTAATCTAGCCCCAAAGTAAGCGTTAGCTTGGGTTATGGGTACTAGATTACTGATAAATATACATAAATGTAATATATTGAAAAACACCCAGCCACTGAAAGAAATTCATGTTCATCACTCAAACATTTACCAGTTGTGGGAATCAAACCCACGACCTCAGACGCAGACGGCAGGTTCGCTTACGCTACGCCATTCGGTCGTCCAGTCGAGAGATTAGATGTCGAGTTAATACATTGTATTACAATCACAAAGTACGCTAACTGAGGAGTACCTACTGATATTTAGCAACTACGAGTAGATGTTCCAAGTTTCTTTTCATCCTACTACTACCGCAATATGATTACCTAAATATACCTTATTTATATGGTAAGTCTGAAGTAAGCTTGGTGGATCGTAATGTTAATTTTCCAGTTATATTTAGACGTGCTAGTTTTTTTTTAACTTCGTTATATATCAACAACAATTTTTTTAGTTAGAAAAACAACCAATTAGCTAGCATGCGAAATGCTTGATCTGGAGAAGACGCAGCACTTAATAGCATAAAAGTCCTGAATGAAAAATGGTGCTACCGTTATCATCTCCATTCCAAATTTCATCTAAATCAGTTCAGTAGTTGCGGTGTAAAGGAATAACAAACATATATACAAATTTTATAATATTAGGGTGATGTTGAGATATTTCTGTGTGGACATGATAAAATTTTGCAATATGCCACAATGGTATGAAGTTAAAGAAATATTTTGTAGTTTCAGACATCAGTTAGTGCTGCTATAACATAAAACACAAAGCATAACATAAATCCCTCGGCTCTGAATTCAAAGTTATTGTTTTATGCCACACCGTTCCCTGCTTAGCAATTGTATGTGAGAGATTTTTTTCACATTGTTGGATGGTGGAAGTAATTTTAGGGAAATCTTTCTTTATGCGAAGCTAAAAACAATTTGCTTGGAATTGTACCAGGAAGTGTGGGATGGAAACAATGTTGTATAAAGCGGTGTTGAACAACGACGTTTGTGACGGGAATTTAATCTGGTTCTTATTTGTGAACTTCAACATTTGAAGGTTTGCGTTTAAATCGTATGTTAAGCGAGTTTTAGAAAAGAAGCTTGGGAATTGATTACTGAGACTTTTTGTGGCTTCTTTACAATTTCTTGTTTTTACTTATAATGATGAAAGTTCACGAAAATCTCGATAAAGTATTTTCGCATTTTACTGAATAGGTATTTCAGACACCTAGATAAAGAAGATTGGAATTTCAACTCCAGTATCCTCTTTCATATTTCATTACCAATTCAATCGTAAATTATTAATCTTTTTTATCAACGATAAGAAACCTCAGGATATGGGCATCCGAACGATTTACGTAAACCTTTTTCGTACAAGCAAACAGTAATGCCATCTGTCAAAGTTCTATAGGTGGCTGCTGAGTGAACTGCAGCATGGCCTTACTGCTGGTGACAAAACAAGCATTTTTGGCACCGATGAACATTTTTTCGCGCCGTCCACTCTGTACAGGGTACATGTCTATTCTTTTGATGAACATTCATGTTATGTTCGATGAATTTGAGGACATGTGGGCTTGACATGACAAGACATCATCTCCTAATGATGGCATGTCAGAGCAAAACGTTCGCAGGGAGATATTTTGTAAGAATTATATAAGAATTTTGTAAGAATTGGGAGGTCTTTATATCTCATACGATATATAGTAGACTAAAGCAAAAGAAATAGGTAATATTGTGGGTGATACATTTGGCTTTTTTGCCTCGTAGAAGTAAGTTGTCGGTCCGTAATAATGGTTAATATTAACGACCTCCAACCTTGAGTCTGTGACTGGACGTAGGACCTCTATCCCTATTGAAGAGACGATAAAAGAAGCCTCGACCTCTCTGGCGTAGTAGGTGCACTGCCGGGTACCTAACCGGCGATTTCATAATCGTTGTAAAATTTTAGATAGTTTTAAGTTCTTAATTGTTTCAGGGCCCTACCACCACCTCTTAAAGTAGGAATGCTGCAGTACTCTTTAACATTTTCATAGTATGTTTTTATGAAAATATTAAAACAATATTGCAGCATTACTGCTTTAAGAAAATATGGTGGTAAGACCCCAGGTTTAGTCTGGTGGAATGCTCCTTCCGTAGGTAGTAACGACCCTATCGTCTAGACGTACCACCAGGAGATTTAGCTTGACAGTGTAATGCTCTGTGGCAACCGTTAGGGTTTATTTATAAATCCAAGTTTTTGACGTGACAACGTCTTATAAATCGATAGCCGGTTGCACGCACGAAAAAACATGACTCATCCGGCGTTACCTCGCTCAAGCGGCGTTACCGGCGTTACCTCGCGAGCGCGGAACGAGCGGCAAAGAAGACGTTGTCACGTTCAACTATCGTCAGTAAACAGACTTTACAGGCAACCAATTTTTTTTAGGGTTTTGTACCCAAAGGGTAAATGGGACCCTATTACTAAGACTCCACCGTCCATCGGTCTGTCCGTCTATCAAGGCTGTATCTCTTGAACCGTGATACTTAGACAGTTGAAATTTTCACAGATGATGTAAAACAGAATAAAATAAATATTTAAAATAAATATTTATTTATAAAATAAATATTTATTTATTTTATAAATAAATATTTATTTTAAATATTTATTATGTGTAAAATATTAGTATGTATAATATTCTGTGTCACACAAGGGGGCTCTCATACAACAAACGTGATTTTTTTTGCTCGATTTTGGCCGATGAGGCATAAGCCTCTTACAGTAGAGTACGTAATGTTGGGGCTTCTGCATCATCACTTCGCTACGTTCATGTGTTGCATAAGCCAGAATTAATATTTACTTAGCCCTGATATTCGTATATAATAAATTATTACTTTAAATTATTAGACTTAATACTAATAAATTATTAGACTTACAAGCTCGTAGTATAGTATAGAAGCCTGATTAACTCAAGATCGTCTTGTGAAAGAAGCACCACATTGGTTGTTTATTGGACACATACACTGGACAGAACGGCAGGGGACGCTACCATTGTCGGGGCGTCAAAGTGCATGCTTTCGCATGCACTTTGACAAAAATGGGGACGCTACCATTAAGATTTTGCCCCGCTTCGAAAAATCTTAGAACTCTGGCCCCAACTGGCCCGTGGTGGGACATTAGTATTCGATTGATAACTAAGATGAAATAATAGATAACATCCCAGGGAAGACATCCCTTATAACGGTATAAATGATTCCCAACATTATTAATGTGGGACATAAGCAAGACTGATAAGGAGTTCGTGTCTGCGCATTACTCATTTGAATTTATCGTTATACTTGGATATAAAGGTATGGGTCCTGAATACCTGCCGCAGAAATTATTACGGTCATATCAATTTTTAGCAATGTAAAATGGCAGGCATGTTTCTTACTTAATGCCTTGTAAAAATATCAAAAGTCTGGTTTACATTCTTTTTCTTTTATCCCTTAAATACCTGGCGGTAGAGGTTTGCCTTTTCATGAGAGCTAATATTTAAGCTTATGTGAAAAATGAAAACCGCATAAAAATCGGTTCAGCCAAACGCGAAATAATCACGGCCATACATGTATATACATACTTACGGGTCGAATACAGAACCTCCTTCTTTTTTTGAAGTCGGTTAATAAAGACTTTCGTTTTCATTATCAAAATGTACTTTAACTTTATTTATACACTACAAGTTAGTTCACCGTGATTTCACCTGATGGTATCTACATAATGAAACCGTTCATAATTGGTTTAATAAAATATTTCGTTCAAAATCCATTGAATTAAGCTACTTACGTCGCAGTCCAGTCAAAGTTAAACAACTTCATCCTGTTTACGTTAACAAGTTTAGTCAAGCACTTAATTTAATCGGGAAGCTGCAGCTAGTAATATGCAAATGGATGTGAATTAATAAACAAAGAGCATGGCTTTAACTTTTTATCTTTAGTGCATAATATCCCTTTATAATCTGGAAGGGAGCGCATAAAAAAAAATTAAAAAAAATTTTTTTTAGCTTTCACAATAATTGGGTCAGCGCCAATGGCACTTAAGGTTAAAATCTATCTTACTTTTGTTAAATATAAATATCTCGTGGTTAAATCTGTATGGTTAATAATTCATTGTAAACATCAAAATAAATTGAAATGTTGATAGCGCGAGTTTTAAACACCAGCGTTACAAGCGGCCCTTATACAATTACCCTCACTTTTGTAATACTTTTCGGGCCTTTACTGAATAGGCGGCTTACTACTATAATGTGAGTCATTACCGCCTAAACGCTTCCGTCGTGAAGTGCTTCTTTGTAACCATTCTATCCCTCAAATTAATTTCTCCTCACACTCCAACTTGTCACTGAATGAATCGCTGTCTCGTCTATCTATTGGAATTTAATACGAGAGGAAATCAAAGTATCAATCGGTTTTGTGTGCGACGAAAATTGTCACTCACGCCTGAAGATATTGCGTAAATGGCCTTTCCATGTACTCGTCACTGAATGTCTAGCTATTCAAGTGTTTCGTGATAATGTTGTCTGCGGTTATATTTGGAATCCCAATAACAAGAATTTTGTAGCCGGCTTTTCGTCAGGAACAGGACAGGAAACCTAGCTTCACACATCTGAAGTTGGATTTTATCAAATCTTTTTTATCTATCTTAGCAAGTAGTGGTTACCTTAAAATGGGTACAATGGTATTTACATACCCCTAGGATAATCTATTGAAAATAATTTTCTATGTAATTATTTTAAGAATCATGTAATCTGCTAGTGAACCCAAATAAATAAAATAAAAAATAATATAGGCTTACGATTCACCATATCCATTTTATTTTAACTCCCCAATAATCAAAATCATCAGACTAATACAAGGAACCAGAAAGTGGTCTTAAATACGTCTTTTCAAACCACTGACTTCAATTAGCAATAAAATCGATCGAGCGATGCTGGAATAATCGTCGTCCTTTGTATTTCCTTCTATTCTATTAAACTACAAGGGCATGGCACTACACATTGAGGGCAGTTACATATATAAGCAGACGATTCAATCAAAAATGTTTTGGTTTCAATAAACCAAAACATTTTTGCGAACATCGAAAAATTAATTTTATGAATTTTTAATAGAGTGTAAAGTTGAATGTAGTTCAAAACACAACACGGTCGATAATCATGAAATTAATTTGCTTCGCGCGATTGAAGAATTGATAATACTATGTTGCAATACATTCAATTTTACACTCTAGACGTAAAGTTAATTTTTTGGTATTAATATTTTATTTTATTTCTTGATTTACATCACTAAGGGCCAAGGACGTCGCCAGCCGATGGCGCAGGGGGGGGCAAGTTGACTTTACCTACTTCAATTCATACTTTTCTCTTGTGAATGAGAAAAGTAGGTATGAAATGTAGATATATTAATATTTCAACGAACAAAAAGCCCCCAAACTTTTTGAAAAAAGCTGATATTTCGATGTCAGAATTTTCGATTGAAAATTAGGTTGCTTTTTTGATAATCCTATACCTTTAAACGAGCAATTCTTGTATATATATATATTTCTATATAATCTGAATCTCGGAAACGGCTCGAACGATTCTCATGAAATTTAGTATACAGGGGGTTTTGGGGGCGATAAATCGATCTAGCTAGGATTCACTTTAAAGAAAATGTCGAATTTACAAAAAAAAAATGTACCCTGCTGCCATCTATTGGCAACCGAGCAAAGCTCGGTCACCCAGATATTAAGTTAAAATAAGGCGAAAAAATTGCTATTTTAAATCAAATAAATTACGGTGTATTTGGCACATAGATCGTAATAGTATATACCTAATCAAAGATTTGGGACATAATAAGGTAAGTTTTCACCAAATTTCGTAGAACAAAAATTTTTTTTGAAAAAGATAAAAAAAAACAAAAACTTGGTTTTTTGAATTTTTCACCTAAATTTTGAGGTTATGTGAAAAATTGCAAATACAAAAGTTGTAGATCTTTTTATTACCTACAACTTTGCCATTTAACTTTTTTCCATAGGACTTGTAGTTTGGTCGGAAATCAAGGAAAACCATTTTTTACCCTTAAACCCCCCCTCCCCCCCTGTTCCCGAACTCGGATCGACCGTAATTTATTTTTCCTTTCATTTTGATCATATTCCCCTCCTTTTCTAATGGGTTTCATCCTACTGTAATTTTTTTCACTTTATTATTTTTATAGGCTTCTACCCTGGTCTATTTTGCTTCTTTTAGGATATCAACAACGGTTTGATCTGTTGAGTTTGGTTTATTATGCCAGAATTGCTGCCAAAGCTCGACTTAAATTTTTATGTTTGGTAAATTATTAAAACTGAGCGATAGTTTCACAAGTTTCTGTGAGATTTTCGACTGACATCGTTTGCATTTGTGAGGGGTGTAATTTAGATAAAGCAAATGATGGAGTATTTTCTTCAACGAAATGGGAGGTCGCGGGTTCGATTCCCGCCACGGGCCACTTTGGAATTTTATAATTTCTTATTTGGCTCAGGTCTGGTCTGGTGGGAGGCTTCGGTCGTGGCTAGTCACCACTCTACCAGCAAAGACGCACCGCTAAACGATTTAGCGTTCCGGTGTGATGCTGTGTAGAAACCGTTAGGGGTTGCTTACCTCTTCCAAGGTAGTACGATAACATCTTCGGTTGCATCGTCACTTACCATCAGGTGAAATCACAGTCAAGTACTTATTTGTAGTGTGTAAAAAAAACCAAGGTCGGCCCGCGAAATTCAAATTTTATTTTGTTTTTCGCAAATATTTAACTTTTTATACCACTGGAGGTGAGGAGAGTCTTAAGATACTGGTATATGAACCAGACCAATTGCGTTAGGTGGGGTAATGCTCTATCTTCTGAATATAGACTTGAATGCGGTGTGAGGCAGGGCGGTTTGACGTCTCCCATCCTGTTCAGTCTATATGTAAATGATCTGATCGTTGAGCTCAGCAGAAGACATGTCGGTTGCTGGATTGACAATGTTTGTATAAATAATCTAAGCTACGCAGACGACATGGTTTTGCTGGGGCCAACGATCGGGTCTGTTAGAGAATTGTTGAGGACGTGCGAGGGGTACGCGGGCAGTCATGGGCTTTGTTACAATGCAGGGAAAAGCGAGTACATCATCTTTAAGGCCAAGGGTACATCACGAAAAGAGTGTCAGGTGGAGCATAATATAATGTTGAACGGTGCTCCCCTAAAGCGTGTTGAAAAATTCAAATACCTAGGGCATGTTGTAACCGAGGACCTTAAAGATGATGAGGACATAGAAAGGGAGCGGAGAGCGTTGGCAGTGCGGTGTAATATGTTGGTCCACAGGTTTGCACGTTGTAGTAAAGATGCAAAAATTAGTTTATTTAAAGCTTTTTGCCAAAGCTTTTACACGGGATCCCTGTGGACCAACTTTACACAGGCATCGCTGAACGCAATTCGGGTTCAATATAATAACGCCTTCAGAATGTTGTTGGGCTTGCCGCGCTATTGCAGTGCGTCAGAGATGTTTGCGTCCTCTAAAACAGACGATTTTCATGCTATAAGGAGGAAGCGTATAGCATCTCTGATGCGAAGAGTGTGGGCGAGTGGCAACAGCATTCTGAGGGCGTTAGGAGAAAGACATGACTCTCCAGTATATAAAACGTACTTGAAATTGCATGTGAACTGATATTTGGTGATAATAATTAGTATAATTTAATAATTTAAGTTGTATAATTTTGACATGTTTGACATTATTTTAGCTTTATGTAATAATGTAATTTCTCTGGGGGCCATAGTTGCCACGAATAAATAAATGAAATAATAATAATAATAATTAACTAGTACAATGAATTAGGTTCATAGCATTCATTTTGCGAAAATAGCAATATCATCTTCACAGGTTTATATAAAAATCTTTACTTGAAAGCGTCCAATTTAGTAATGTACTATTTAGTTCGAATGCCGAGTTTGACGTGAGTAAATCACAATTCACAAATTGGTCGATAGTCGAACTACATTCCTAAACTGGACACTTTCAGGTAAACATTTTTATATAAAACTGTGAAGATGATACTCTTATTTTCGCAAAATGAATTCCATAAGCCTAAGTACTTGGTTGGATCAGTTAAATAATTGCAAAAAACAAAATAAAATTTGAATTTCGCGGGCAGAGCTGGTGCGATTTCACGTTAACTGCAAGACGCAAGAGTCTCGCAGGCTAAGTCTTGTTCTTGTTCAAATCTTGCACTGCCAGTCTTGTTCTTGGTCTTGCTAAAATTAGGCAGTCTTGGTCTTGGTCTTGGTCTTGCAAGAACAAGGCCAAGACTGCAAGACCAAGACTGATTTTGGGCAACACTACTTAGGTCTTTGGTTGCATTATATTTGGCAACTTTTTTAGAATCTCTAGGGGGGGGCAGCTGCCCCTCCCTGCCCCCCCTTGGCGACGCCCTTGCTAAGGGCAGATTTTTTAATCGCCAGATAAGCTGGCAATAAATTTGAAACATATGCCATACAAAAGCTGTCAAAACGTCATATTTATTGCTCAGTTAACGTTTATCTGACGATTGAAAAATCGGCCCTAAGTGTCTAAAAACGTTACCTACGTGAATTACCCCCCAAGGTTTTGCATTGCAATATCATACTACGCACTGCACTGTTCGTAGCACTGAGACATAGTTCTTTAGATCTCATTTTGCTCATTTTGGTTCTTCTTATCAAGTTGGACTGACAATATGCTCCTTCCGTTGATGTCGGTTAAAAAATATTGTTTTAAAGAAAAGTATTTGGATAGCCGCAATCCGCAACTATATGTTACGTTTCTGATACGAACCGCTAAGGTGTGGAACGCCCTTCCAGCCTCCGTGTTTCCAGCCAAGTACAATCTAGGTGCCTTCAAGAGAAGAGTGAATAGGCATTTTCAAGGCAAGCGCGCTCCATCCTAGACCTCATCATTGCTTTCCATCAGGCATGATTGTCGTCAAGCGCAAGTCTATCTTCAATAAAAAAAGTGGTATTTTTTATTTAATAAATATTTTGGCAGGGTCATCGGGGTTACATAAGCTGCCCAGAGCGAGCAACCAGCACGCCAACAAAACAGAATCCATTCTTTGTTTGTTACACAAAGGTTCTCGTCAGAATGACGGGCGCTAATAAAATTAACGAAGTTCGGCCATATTCACGTTATATAATACAATACAAGTCATTTCTCCTTAAAAGCCAGCATATTACATGTCTGATGGTGGATGACTACGTATATTAATACTGTCAGATCAATAATAATGTATATAATTGAATTTATTCGAGCGTCCTGAAACAACTATAGGTAAACCGCTATAAACTTGACCCTCCTGATGGTCTGCGGGACGCGGGGCGGGTGATGCAATGGGCTGTACACGATATGACGTAATGACTCGTATCTTGAGATTTAACTAAGATTAAATTCACCAATGATATTTTCTTATCGGAATATATTTATTCAAAGTTAAAACAGCTTGGTCTAATTTCAATTGTCTCGTGTATTTGGCACCATTTAATAACATAATTTTTAACACATTTGCTCAAAAAGTTGTCATTTCCATGTATGTTTATCGTGCGCAAAGTTATTCTTTTACGCACTAGTACTTTTTTGTTTTCCTACTGCATATGTAGATATAACCACAGAATACCATTATAACCACAGAATATCAAATGCATGGAGGTTTTTAATCAAAAAGTTTTATATGCAAAATTTATTGCTCGAAATGAATATTTTACAGTGTTAATCTATTAATAAATGAATTAAATTTAAAATAAATTTATTCCTATAATATATGTATACGTAGAGTATAAATTAATAACACAATTAAAATTAAATTGAATTTCGTTAAATTATTGCCATTGATGCTCATTTCACAAGAGCCATTACCTGACCAAAAAAAAAAAAAGTCTTGTCCCTAAAAAAAAAAAACTTGCCCGCGCCATTTTTACAATTCTTTACGATTGAAATGTGATAAAATGAGTTCAAATAGTTATTGTGATTTGTGATGAATATAATATGGAATTAACACCGCCAGAAATATATGACAAAGCTAAAATTGCCGCTGAGTCGCTTTTACCGGGAAAATCTAAAGAAAAATATGTACGTGTGTACGAGCAATTTATGGATTGGAAAAGCAAAAATAAAGTGAACTCGCTGTCGGAAAATGTTATATTGGCTTATTTTTTGGAATTATCCAATAAATATTAGCCATCTACGTTATGGTGTTAAAATACATTAAATTTGCCGGCCAACACGTTTAAAATTACTTTAAAGAATTGTGCCAATTGTAATATCAATTAGTATATGTCCCATAATAATTAAACTATTTTTCAATGATTTTTCGTTTTATTTTTTCGCAAATGTATTAAAAAACGTCGTTCGATGCACGTGCGGAATTGTCATTTCACTCGTCCCTATAGTTGACCCGCGCCTTCGGCTTGGGTCAACAACCCGGGACTCGTAAAGAAATGACATACTTTCCGCACTTGTATCGAAATGTACTATTTTGCTTATTTAACTTTTTATTACGAAGAGTTAGTAGGTTATTCTGATTCGTATCGCAAGATTAATATTATCGTTCGTATCAGTCACTTCTGACGGCGGGCAGCGTCAGACCCGCTAATTGTTGACAGTTCTGCCAAAAATCGTAGGCCAAAAAAATTTTGAAATAAAAAGATCGTACGACCTGTTAAGTATTTTTTTTTAAATTTGGTATTAAATTTAATTAATTTTGGAAAATTAGTTAAACTTACACCAAAATTTTCTGTGGTCTAATTTTAAATATTTCTTTTGTTGGCTTAAACTTGATACAATTTCTTCTCAAAGAGTATAGGCAGATGAAAATAAGTTTTGTTGAAATAGCCGGTTATATAAAAATTAAAATTCTTACGTACACTTTCCTTACACTTTTGGTCTAGCGATCGTACTTGAGTAAAAATGTCAAAAAATCGTAGGAGTATTATTGAAATCGTACATCTGGCAGCCCTGTTGGTTGATCTTTCTCGCGTCCCGCAGACCATGGGAGGGTCAAGTTTTTAGCGGTTTACCTATAAACTATTTGATACAGCTTTGTGATGGCCATGATGGCATATATTATACAAAGCTGATTTGATTTCAATGAGTAGTGGTAGATAATAAATATAATAAAATAAGCTTTTTATAAACATCTGTTTCCTATAATATACAACCCAGCATGATATTATATTCGGTGTAAATAGGAGGAGAGTTACCTAAATACAAATACCTAGTTACCTTATATTTTAATTGCTACAACACATAGCACTATCGAACAGTTTAATATAAAGGCAAAATCAGTAAAAGGAAAGACCCTTTATTTTGTGATGCCGTTCTTTTGTTATTGTTTTATAAGTGAAGGTTTCATTTCCTTCAAATTGGTTCGTGGAAATAACTTCTCTTTTCTTTTGTTATTTGTATAGATTTTAATTCAAGAGGGCTGCTCTAAGTATAAACAAGAGACGGAAATCGTATTCATTTATTCGTCCAAGAGCCAGTGGTCTCTCTCGCCAATAAAAATCGTTTCCTAAAAATGCACAAAGGAAATCTTTTCATGTGGAATTTTATTTGACTTGAATTGAGACTTTGCAAACCTTTTTAGAAAGGTGGTACCAACGAAAATAATAAATGATTACAGCGTTTAATTCAAAACCATATTTGTTTCTACTTTTATGTACGAATTACAATCCATTCAGTGATAAGTTGGAGTTCTGAGAAAATTGATTTGAGGGATGTTTTGTAATAACGGTGCGTTTTAAAAGCATACAGGAATTTGAATTAAAAAGCAATATAATGGCTTTTAGAAACTAAACATTATACTTACCTGTACCAACTGTTACCTCATTCCATGCTTATATTTATGGTGCAAAAGATTATTGATATCTTTACAGTCCAGTCGCAGGAAGGAAATCTCAGTATATATTAGGAAAAAATGTTAATGCTATCATTTTTGTTTGCAATTCTTCCAACCGAATCAGTTCTGTACCTAGTTTTGCGTGAAGAAATAATAAACTCGCAGTCGAACCAACATTTTAACATGATTTAAATAATAAAACGAGGTTTGGCTGTGGCTTTGATATACCTGTAAGTTGCTGTGAATATGTGTGATCAATTTTTTGATTCTATATACCTATTAGGTGGTATAAACATTTTAAGGAAGAATAGCAGTTTATTGGTGTCAAAGATGTTTTTTTGACACCAACAGCGTCAGTAGTAAGCCGACCGCAGTATTGTTTATAAACTGCGGTTCACGCCACAAATTACTATATTTGTTAGTAGTCCACACGCGCGTTTTTTCAGGGACGGTTTGAGCCATATTGTGGCGTATTGACGGGAAATTTGACAGATGACACTACTTTTTTCGTAAAATGTTCACATGGGCTCATCCTTAGGTGCATATCGGTGATCTAGATGAAAATTATAGTAATTATATCAAACCAATACCCTGAATTTGTTATAATCAGTTTCCTGAATTGCCTTCCACAATGGATTTACGTCAAAATGGTAACCAATACCTACAACGGTTCGGGGAAGATATAACAATTGAAAGTCTTTTCAGTGGTAAATGGTAATACACGTCATGATAGTTGCTCGTATGTTCGTCACAATGACTATAATCTCCGTCGCACATTTGCGGCACTCGCTATTATGTTCGAGTCATTACTGTCCAAACGCTTCCGCCATTGGATCGTCCGTCGTTCTTTGTAGCCCCTCAACCGGCATTCTTCTCGTCCTTCTCGCGTCAGTCCAAACTGATTTATAACCCTTAACAATTCCACGGCGTGGTTACAGTAAAGTTTTCTTTAATGGTTGGTGTAGCATTAGATTAGAAGAACCCGCTTTCTTTATCCATTTAGCCTTTTAGGTTAACCGTTACCTTGCGTTCATAAGTTCAAAGTGACTGTGAAACGCAAGCTTATTAATAAAGCTTACTATAGTTTACATTAATCGAATCCGTGGGAGTGAATGAACTGCTGTAATTATACTAGCTCAATTATTTTTTAACAAAACCCGGCTGAGTTTGCTGTGGGCTTCTGCTCATTGCAGGGCACGTTGGAACCCTCGTAAATCATCATACATATATGCGATAAATATCATATTGACGTTTTACAAGAGCCTGTACGTTAGGACTATGTGAAATAGACATATTTTGATTTTGACTTTGACTTGCCGTTTCATTGCCAAAGCCATTAAGTTAGATCGGAATACACTGCTGCTTTCTGTCGGGGAAAAACAGTTAATTTTGTATGGCCAAATTAGCCGGTGATGATCAATTTTGCAAGGCACTGAGAGCGAATAAACCCCAGGGGCCTCGAGTAAAAATATGTGATACCCACTCAGATTTTCTCATTAGCATAATAATATTCAAATAGTATCAATTGATTTGGGATTCATATTGCCAATGCTCGTAATATTTCTTTATCTGCTCCGTCATTTGGTCACGTTTTATTACCCCATTTTAATTCAAGAGGACGGTCGTGGGATTACGAGAGAAGGAATAAATCGAATTCATTTATTCAGCAAACAGAGCAATGGTATTTTATCCTCCGATAAAAATCGTTCCATAAATGACTTCTAGTCAAAGGAAGACTGGGTCCCTTCTCGTCGATTTTTATTTGACTCAAATTACTTAAACGTACCTGAATTATTTCCCATGAAAGACTGTTAATCCAAAAATACCTCTCCTCTTAAAACGTTTGAATAAAATGTTTTGTGATTTTATATTGTTGCTTACTGACCTGAAAAACTTTGTTTTGCCATATAGGGGTTTGAAAATTTGCTTACGACTTATTCTCAGACCAGAGATACAGAATGTAGACAAATAAATTCATAAAAATCGGTCAAGCCGTTTCGGAGGACTTTGGTTTCAAACACGAATTTATAATATTTGAAAGATTGGATAATGTCTTACAAATAAACGTGTACTGATATCTTGGAATAGATAACCCTGTTTTGTCTATCTCTGTCTTCTGTAATTTGGCATTTGAAGGAAAGAGACAAAATAGAGTATGTATAACTTCTGCTATTCCAGGTCTAGGTTTAAAAATTTTGTTGGCAGAATGCTGCTAATTTTTTAAAGAAAAGTTATAAAGTAAATAATTCCTACTCATACATTTACAATTCTTCATCACTTACTCCTCATTGGTTAAATGCAAAAAATCATGATTTTATTCCTCTTGTACAATTAAGTAGGGACAAATGGACCACGGTACAAGGGGAGTCAGGCTTTGGTGATTGTTTCTTTGATAAAGAGGGGACAATAAACTGTTTTGGAAGGTTTCGTCCGGACGATCACAGAATATAGAACATGAATAATAAATAATTCATGCCAATCGGTTTCGGTACTTAGTTGGAATCACGACGACTAAGTGGAAACATTTCCTGACGTAATAACAGACGGAATTTAGTTTAGCAATTTAGTTCAATGGTTAGTTAACTTATTGCATTTTGATTTATCCCGGTTTTTAGCGACTACGCCACTTTTCAAACCAATTCAAAATCATGAAAAAATAGTTTTTTTTCACTGTTAAAAATAAATATTAAAGATACATGCCTTATCTCTTTAATGTACTCATGAAAACACGATAAGTTAAACTTGCCTCGATCATAAAAATTTTTGAAAACAGGTCGTTTTTGTTCATTTTTCTAATGGCATTTCCAAAGCTTCAGACCAAATTTCATAAAAATTATACGTAAAGTAAGCTCATTGTATTACCTATTTATTGGAAAGACAGATTTTAAATGAAAAAATTGCTGCAAAATTTCGCCTAACAGAAGTCATAAAATGATCTAACGCATCGAATAAGCGATGTACTTCAGTGGCTCACGAGCCTCTATACGAGAAGGACCTGCGCAAGTTTTCACGACTCACGCTCCTTTCGCGCTAAAATTATTTATTTTTTAATTATTTGTAAATAAATTCTCTTACTACATTTAGTAATAAAATTAAAATATGGTAAGTGTTTCTTGAGTTTTTCAAAATACCTAGCCCTCAAAAGCTCCAAAGAAAATCTGATACGAACTAAGAAAATTAGGTAGGTAGAGTAAATTCCACCACGTGCAAATACCATCACGCGTAACCACAGTTTATACCTATATACAGTCAGTAAAGGAGACGGGATTTTTTTTGTTTGGCTAAACTGAGTTTCTCATGAATACATGATATTATAATATCCTCTCGACTTTATTTTGGACATGGCAGTCAATAGAAATTTAAAAACTGCGTGGGAGATATTTCTGAATTTGCAACCCCTAGATTGGTTCCTACTAAATAGAAATACCTCACCAACCTACTAATAAGTTTTTAGAAAAATACAAATATAATAATATTAAGGAGCACAAACCCGCGGAACCCGAGACCTTTCAAAATTTCAAAATGGCGGATTCAAAATGGCCGCCAAACGAATTTCGTCGGTATCTCGGAAAGTATAAAAGATGGAAGAACGGTTTCTTGACAAGAGGTGATCAAGACCCGAAGGTCTATTTGATGGATAGAAAAAAATTTCAAAATGGCGGAATTTGTTTTTTCCATAGATAAGTATGGGAATATTTAAGAGGTCAGCGATGATTCTTTTATAGGCTGGAAGACAACCCGCGGCCTACTAGTACATTTATATATTCACTGACTCATTGATCACCTCTCCTGAGCAATTTTGTATGAAACAAAATTTTTTGACGTATACTGTCAAGCCAAATGTCATTTGAAACGTCATCCAATTGGCAATGAGCTGAAAAATTTTCAAAATTGCGGATTCAAAATGGCCGCCAAACGAATCTCGCCAATATCTCGAAGAGTATAAAAGATGGAAGAACGATTTCTTGACAAGAAGTGATCAGGACCCAAAGGTCTATTCAAAGGACAGAAAAAAATTCAAAATGGCGGAATTTATTTTTTTCATAAAAAATGTATGGGGAATGTTGAAACTTACGTTGTAAGGCAAATAGCGGGGGAAGACAGCACGCGGGCCACATGTGGCCCGCGCCCCCATGCGCCCTACTAGTCAATTACTATAACTATTAATATTTATATAGCTGGTCGTGCTGATTCACTGACTCATTGATCACCTCTCCTGAACAATTTTGTATGAAAAAAAATTTTTTGACGTATACTGTCATATACAATGGAAAAATTCATTAAGAACAAAAATATGGAGAGAGCTGATGATTGAGGATTTCGGAAGCGGGTGAAGAGCACGGCCAAGGTATCGAAGATAGGTGGGGGGTGCTCGACCAAATGTTATTCGAAACGTCATCAAACGTCGTCAAAAAAAATCAAAATGGCGGATTCAAAATGGCCGCCATTTGAATTTCGTCGATATTTCGGAAAGTATAAAAGATCGAAGAACGGTTTCTTGACAAGAGTTTATTATGATCCGAAGGTCTATACGATGGATAGATAAAAAATTCAAAATGGCGGACTTTATTTTTTTCATAGAAAATGTATGACGAATGTTGAAGAGACTAAAGGTTAAAAGGCAAATAGGGGGAAGAGAGCACGCGGGCCACATGTGGCCCGCGCCTCCACGCGCCCTACTAGTTAATATATATATATATATATATAATATATAGTTACTCGGGCTGATTCACTGACTGACTCACTCATTGATCACCATGTGAAGAGCACAGCCAGGGTATCAAAGGTAGGTGGGGGGTGCTCGACCAAATGTCATTTGAAACGTCATCCAATTGGCAGTGAGCTGGAAAAAATTTCAAAATGGCGGATTCAAAATGGCCGCCGTTCGAATTTTGTCGATATCTCGGAAAGTATAAAAGATGGAAGAACGGTTTCTTGGAAAGAAGCGATCAGGAGCCAAAGGTGTATTGGATGGATAGGAAAAAAATTCAAAATGGCGGAATTATTTTTTTTCATAGAAAATGTGTGGGGAATTTTGAAGGGATTTTTTATGGGTGGGAAGACAGCACGCGGGCCACATGTGGCCCGCGCCCCCACGCATCCAACTAGTTATTATATTATATTATAATATATATAGCTCGATTACCACTCACTCACTCACTGACATATACAATTGTTCTCCCAGAAGGAGACTGAAAACGATATAATGATGTATGGGGGATGTGTTCGGGTGGGGGATTAGAGTATGGGAAAAATCTGACATTTCCGAAAAACAAGATGGCGGCCGACGTGATTTCTGTAACTTTTTTGTATTCCGACCGATTTCGTTCAAACTCGCAACTATTGTAGATATTAGTAAACGATTAATAGAAAAAATGGAAAATTTTGGAAAAACAAGATGGCGGCCGAGATTTTCGCAAAATTTTCTCCTGTAAAATTTTGTATGAAAAATTTTTTTTCCACAAACACTTTTGTAAAGAGGAGAACTATTTGTTTCGGGGACAGTATGGAGAGAGCTGATGATTGAGGATCTTGGAGACGGGTGAAGAGCACGCTAAAGTTATTGGAGATAGGTGGGGGGTGCTCGACCAAATGTCATTTGAAACCTCGTCCAATTACCAATGAGCTGAAAAAAAATTCAAAATGGCGGAAAAAACATGGCCGCCATACAAATTTTGTTGGTCTCTATCTCGGAGGGTATGACAGTTGGAAAAGTGGTTTCATAGCAAAAGATGATCGAAATGGGGATATCTATTTAGTGACAAGAAAAAAAATTCAAAATGGCGGATTTTTTTTTCATACTAAATTGTATGGCGATTGGGTACCTACCTACTAATTTTTGCTAAATCCGAGTATGAGCGACCACGTAAATTGCTACCAGCAGTTACGTGGTCCGCTTTAGCGGGCCGCGCCCCCACGCGAAAAACTAGTTATAATATATATAGCTCGATTACCACTCACTGACTCACTCACTCATTGACATAATTGTTCTCCCAGAAGGAGTCCGAAAACGATATAATGATGTATGGGGGATGTGTTCGGGTGCGGGAGTCGAGTAGGGAAAAATTATGACATTTCAGAAAAACAAGATGGCGGCCGACGTAATTTCTGTAACTTTTTTGTTTTCCGACCGATTTCATTCAAACTCGCAACGATTGTAGATATTAAAAAACGATTATTAGAAAAAATGGAAAATTTTGGAAAAACAAGATGGCGGCCGAGATTTTCGCAAAATTTTCTCCTGTAAAATTTTGTAAGAAAAAATTTTTTTTCACAAACACTTTCGTAAAGAGGAGAACTATTTCTTTCGGGGACAGTATGGAGAGAGCTGATGATTGAGGATCTTGGAGACGGATGAAGAGCACGCTAAAGGTATTGGAGATAGGTGGGGGGTGCTCGACCAAATGTCATTTGAAACCTCGTCCAATTACCAACGAGCTGAAAAAAAATTCAAAATGGCGGAAAAAACATGGCCGCCATACAAATTTTGGTGGTCTCTATCTCGGAGGGTATGACAGTTGGAAAAGTGGTTTCATAGCAAAAGATGATCGAAATGGGGACACCTATTTAGTGACCAGAAAAAAAATTCAAAATGGCGGAATTTTTTTTTCATAAAAAATGTATGGCGATTGGGTACATACCTACCAATTTTTGCTAAATCCGAGTATGAGCGACCACGTAAATTGCTACAAGCAGTTACGCGGTCCGCTTTAGCGGGCCGCGCCCCCACGCGAAAAACTAGTTATAATATATATAGCTCGATTACCACTCACTGACTCACTCACTGACTCATTGACATAATTGTTCTCCCAGAAGGAGACTGAAAACGATATAATGATGTATGGGGGATGCGTTCGGGTGCGGGAGTCGAGTAGGGAAAAATTATGACATTTCAGAAAAACAAGATGGCGGCCGACGTGATTTCTGTAACTTTTTTGTTTTCCGACCAATTTCGTTCAAACTCGCAAAGATTGTAGATATTAGTAAACGATTAATAGACAAAATAGAAAATTTTATAAAAACAAGATGGCGGCCGAGATTTTCGCAAAATTTTCTCCTGTAAAATTTTGTATGAAAAATTTTTTTTTCACAAACACTTTCGTAAAGAGGAAAACTATTTCTTTCGGGGACAGTATGGAGAGAGCTGATGATTGAGGATCTTGGAGACGGGTGAAGAGCACGCTAAAGGTATTGGAGATAGGTGGGGGGTGCTCGACCAAATGTCATTTGAAACCTCGTCCAATTACCAATGAGCTGAAAAAAAATTCAAAATGGCGGAAAAAACATGGCCGCCATATAAATTTTGTTGGTCTCTATCTCGGAGGGTATGATAGTTGGAAAAGTGGTTTCATAGCAAAAGATGATTGAAATGGGGATATTTATTTAGTGACAAGAAAAAAAATTCAAAATGGGGGAATTTTTTTTTCATAAAAAATGTATGGAAGAGACCTAGAAGGAGACGGAAAACGATACAATGATGTATGGGAGATTTGTTTGGGTACGAGATTCGAGTAGGAGGAAAATATAACATTTCCGAAAAACAAGATGGCGGCCGACGTGATTTCTGTAACTTTTTTGTTTTCCGACCGATTTCGTTCAAACTCGCAACGATTGTAGATATTAGTAAACGATTAATAGAAAAAATGGAAAATTTTGGAAAAACAAGATGGCGGCCGAGATTTTCGCAAAATTTTCTCCTGTAAAATTTTGTATGAAAAATTTTTTTTCACAAACACTTTCGTAAAGAGGGGAACTATTTCTTTCGGGGACAGTATGGAGAGAGCTGATGATTGAGGATCTCGGAGACGGGTGAAGAGCACGCTAAAGGTATTGGAGATAGGTGGGGGGTGCTCGACCAAATGTCATTTGAAACCTTGTCCAATTGCCAATGAGCTGAAAAAAAATTCAAAATGGCGGAAAAAACATGGCCGCCATACAAATTTTGTTGGTCTCTATCTCGGAGGGTATGACAGTTGGAAAAGTGGTTTCTTAGCAAAAGATGATCGAAATGGGGATATCTATTTAGTGACAAGAAAAAAATTCAAAATGGCGGAATTTTTTTTTTCATATAAAATGTATGGAAGAGACCAAGAAGGAGGCGGAAAACGATAATATGATGTTTATGGGATGTGTTTGGGTACGGGATTCGAGTAGGGGGAAAATATAACATTTCCGAAAAACAAGATGGCGGCCGACGTGATTTCTGTAACTTTTTTGTTTTCCAATCAATTTCGTTCAAACTCGCAAGGAATGTAGGACTTGGTAAACGATTAACAGAAAATGTGGAAAAATTTGGGAAAACAAAATGGCGGCCGATATTTTCGCAAAATTCTCTCCTGTAAAATTTTGTATGAAAAAATTTTTTTTCACAAACACTTTCGTAAAGAGGAAAATTATTTCTTTCGGGGATAGAATGGAGAGAGCTGATGATTGAGGATTTCGGAGACGGGTGAAGAGCTCAGCCAGGGTATCGAAGATAGGTGGGGGGTGCTCGACCAAATGTCATTCGAAATCTCGTGCAATTGCCAATGCGCTGAAAAAAATTTCAAAATGGCGAAAAAAAGATCAATTTCGTTCGAAGAGAATCAATTTCGTTCAAACTCGCAACGATTGTAGATATTAGTAAACGAATGGAAAATTTTGGGAAAACAAGATGGCGGCCGAGATTTTCGCAAAATTTTCTTCTGTAAAATTTTGTATGAATTTTTTTTTTCACAAACATTTTCGTAAAGAGGAGAACTATTTCTTTCGGGGACAGTATGGAGAGAGCTGATGATTGAGGATTTTGGAGACGGGTGAAGGGCTCAGCCAGGGTATCGAAGATAGGTGGGGGGTGCTCGACCAATGTCATTCGAAATCTCGTGCAATTGCCAATGCGCTGAAAAAAATTTCAAAATGGCGAAAAAAAGATGGCCGCCATACAAATTTCGTGGGCGTCTATCTCAGAAAGTATGAAAGATAGAAAAGTGGTTTCTCAGCAAGAGATGATCAAGATGAAGAGTTCTATTTATCGAAAAGAAAAAAAAAATCAAAATGGCGGAATTTTTTTTGTCATACTAAATTGTATGGCTATTGGGTACCTACCTACTAATTTTTGCTAAATCCGAGTATGAGCGACCACGTAAATTGCTACAAGCAGTTACGCGGTCCGCTTTAGCGGGCCGCGCCCGCACGCGAAAAACTAGTATATATATATAGCTGCTTGTGCTGATTCACTGACTGACTGATTGATCGCCTCGACAGTCTTCAGAACCCTGAATCATCATCTCATTTCATATGTTTTCTGTGAGAATCCTCCAAAAAACCGCATCAAAGTACTACATGTTGCACAACTTTTCAATAGTCTCTTCAATATTCCTTAGACATTTTCTATGGAAAAATAAATTCCGCAATTTTTAATTTTTTTCTATCCATCGAATAGACCTTCAAGTCCTGATCACTTCTTGTCAAGAAACCGTTCTTCCATCTTTTATACTTTCCGAGATACCGACGAAATTCATATGGCATTTTGAATCGTGCCATCTTTAATTTTTTTCAGCTCACTGCCAACTGAATGACGTTTCAAATGACATTTGGTCTAGCACCCCCCACCTATCTGCAATACTCTTGGCTGTGCTCTTTACCCGTCTTCGAAATTCTCAATCATCAGCTCTCTCCGTATTCCCTCTGAATGAATTTTTCCCTTAAATACGAAACAGTACTTGAAAAAAAAAATTTTTTTATACAAAATTGTTCAGGAGAGGTGGATCAATCAGTGAGTTAGTCAGTGAATCAGCACAAGCAGCTATATAGGTACTCACCGTTCAAATCATTCCTAGACTACGACTAGTATTTAAAAAACAAAATCAGCTAAATCGGTCCAGCCGTTCTTGACTTTTAGCGAGACAAACATACAGCAATAACTGATTTATATAAAATATACCTCTGTTGAGATATCGATTACCATAAAAAACTCAAAATATAGGTAAAAACGCAACTTCCAACATATATTTCGTGAAGCGAATTATAATGTAAATAGTCCAACTGTAACAGTTCAACTGTGACGCAAATATTTATGATATAGGGTCACGGAGTTCATTAGAACTGCGCGACTTACGGCAATGATCGGTAGGTATCGTAGCGCGGGGTCTGAGCGAGCGATAAATGCCTAAAGTGCTGGGATATAGTCGCCTTAATAAAGTAAGTGGCATTTACAGAACTTCTATCTTTTTGCAATCGACTGCCAAAACACTAGAAGTTATACCGACTATCTCTAATGCTACGTCTATCCAGAGTCAAGATATCTTTTCAAGGGTTAAGACTAACAAATGTTTTAAAGACTTGTTAATTTTTGCCCCACTTGTGTTTTCTGGCTTTGAAACAGGCAGCGTTATCTTGTCTTTTATTTATAACATCGACACCTACTTTGTTTGCGTTAATAAGGCTTTGCTTGCGGAGTATTTATAATTCAACGCCCTTAATTCAGAAGTTATAAGCTCGAGGGTAAAACGTCTTGATGTTATTAAGACTGGCGTTTCCGGGATTATAATTTCATTAAAAACATTATTTATAAAATGCAAGAGATCTACTTGCAAAGCCTCTTTGCTTCTTGTTTTTACCTTTTTTGTTTGAAAATATATAATATATCTTCAAATTATCAACGTCCTTCATAGCCGTTATCATAGATAAGTACTAAAAGTTAGACATAAAGAAGAAAACATTAAACATGCAATATTCAGCAGCAAAGAACTTGAATAATGAATAGCTTCAACGATTTTATTGTTATTTGTTGCTACCACATGTTACTGCAGCAGCATTTTTTTGCGGCGTTGAGTGTATGAGCTTTCCAAATTGCTCTGATACTTATTTAAGGCACGATTTCCATCAAAGCAGATATGAGAAGAGACGAAATGACATGGGTATTTACTAAGCTGTCTGGTTATCTCCAGCAATGTGGAGAATAGATTCATACCGAGAGAAGATTATATATTAAGCTGTCTAGTTATTTCCACCATGTTGAGAAGAGATTCGTAGCGGGAGAAGATGCAATATTAATCTGTCTGGTTATTTTCAGCAATGTGGAGAATAGATTCATACCGAGAGAAGATTATATATTAAGCTGTCTGGTTATTTCCACCATGTTGAGAAGAGATTCGTAGCGGGAGAAGATGCAATATTAATCTGTCTGGTTATATCCAGAAATGTGGAGAATAGATTCATACCGAGAGAAGATGCAATATTAAGCTGTCTGGTTATTTCCAGCAATGTGGACAAGAGATTCGTACCGGGAGAAGATGTAATACTAAGCTGTCTGGTTATTTTTACCATGTGGAGAAGAGATTAACAGCGGGAGAAGATGCGCTACTAAGCTGTCTGGTTATTTCCACCATGTTGAGAAGAGATTCGTAGCTGGAGGCGATGTGAGCTGTGCCTTGCGGAGATGTAAGACGACACGTCCTTGCTGATTGCTAATTTGCTTGAGTTTCGCCAGAGAATACGAAATGGATAGATAGTACATAGTTCCGGTGCCATACTGTGTAGTTAATAGTAACGAAGAAAGAAAGAAAGAAAAACCTTTTATTTTACAAAAAAATATGCCACATGGAACAAAACACTAAAACCTACGTACTAACTCGAACTAAAAAAACTAATAGGAGTTATGCCTAACGCTTTTTATCTTAGTTGTTACACGATTGACTGCATCGTCATTTGTAACTTCTAATTATAATAAAAACAGCGAAGAGAACTGTGCCCAGTAGTATCTAGAAAAATAATACGTTGAAAATTACGTAAAATTTATAATCATTGTAATAATAAGCGGTTTAATTAACCCGATTTCAAACGAAAGAGATAATGACAGAGAAACCTGTTAAATCACAATGAAAATAATTCATTATGAAATTAAACTTTGTCCATTGATAAAGTTAATATCAATTTTAAATTAATGTTGTCGTAAATTCATGGTGAAATTACAATGGGAATACGAACGGCGAACGAATTAATAATTGGCTGTATTAAAATATAATTGAATTAAAAATTATTTCACTCTTTGTATTGGCATTTGAAGTTTGTTTTTTGGAAAGAATTTTCCATTTTATTTTTTACTTTTTAGTGGGAAACGAGTAATGCGCAAGGCATTGGAAAAAATGCCCAAATCGCTGGAAATATGCTTCAAAAATCTGAAGAGTTCCATCAATTTCTCCAAGATCCCATCATGAGATTCTGACTTTTTTTGAAGTCGGTTAAAAATGACAACTGTCTTTCATAAGTTATACGATAAATTGGTTGATCGGGCACGGAATGAGGGATCGACAGTTTCTATGAAGACCGTAGATAAGTTAGGTATATGTCAGAATCAAGGACTGGTTTAGGGCCGATTTTTCAATCGCCAGATAAGCGTTATCTAAGGAATAAATATGTCGTTTTGACAGATTTTGTATGGCATATGTTTCAAATGTATTTCTCGGATACTTTATCTGGCGATTGAAAAATCGGCCCCTAAGATGTTTTCGGAAGACCATGATAAGCAGAATCAGTGAATCACAAAACGTACTCACTGTTAGTTATTTAGTCAGTGTTTTTAAGAGTTTCATAATTTACATGCTGTTAATTTTTTTTTTTAAATATGTCAATTTCCAACCTACATATTTCTTCATCTAACTTTAGATACTTACATGCAAAAGAACGTCTTGATAAAGTTTTCAGCTTTAATTTCCGCCCCTCAAATTTCCCCACATCGTCTTTGCAGTCGAAGTGTTTCTTGGAAGATGCTTGTATGTTATTAGCATAATGACCCTAAGCTGCCAAGTCTCTTGCGGTTAAACTTGCTGCACTTTACATAATATCAAGTTCATGATGCGTTTGGTAATATAGCGAGTATTTTAGTTAACTTATTGAATAAGCCGAAATTTTTTGACTTTTTTTACTCTATACAAGTTAGTACTTGACTGCGATCTCACCTGATGGTAAGTGATGATGCAGCCTAAGGTGTTATCGTACTAACTTGGAAGGGTAAGTAAATTTACCCCAACTGTTTCTACCAGAATCGCACCGGAACGCTAAATCGCTTGGCGGTGCATTGCTTGCTGGTAGGGTGGTAACTAGCCACGGCCAAAACCTCCCACCAGACCAGACCTGCGCCAATTTAGAAATTATAAAATTCCAAAGTGGCCCATGGCGGGAATCGTACCCCCGACCTCCCACTCGAATCCGAGTGCGCCACCACTGCACCAGGGAGGTCGTCTACCTATTGAAAAAGCCTAAAATTTTGACTGTTACGAAAGTAGCTTTTAAAATATTTATGAGTGAAGGAACAATATTCTTTTTGATGTGATAAGTGCTAAATTTTATTGTCCTTGTTGTATTTTTCCAGTTGTGGGAATCCAACACAACCTCCGACGTAGACGGCAGAACCGTTACCGCAACTTTGCCATTCAGTCGTCAAATAACTTGTAACAGTGATATACTACTATTTTTCTCCAGGGAACATAAATTGCATCTAAATACGGACAAAGTGACAAGCAGCGTTTGTATAATGTATATTGTGTGTTTGCATCATAACGAGTACCATTTATTTTAGACACATAACGAAACGTACATTGTGCCCACTCTGCTACTTTATGGGTTTAATAAACAAAATAATTAACATTTCAATCATCCACCGCATGCCCTTTACTGGTATATTTTTTTTAGGGCTCCACATCTGAAATGAGCAAACGCAACCCTCACATTGTTGTCCGTCTGTCCGTTTGTGAGCCACTAGTGTCTTTTTTACTCAGAAACGGAGGGAGATAATTATCTAATTGAAATTCATATTATGAAATATTATCTATAGGTACGTCTATCAGGTCCTAAGCATCAGGCATGTACCTACAAAACTTTTAAGCCTCAAAATTATCCCCATCAAAAATTACGGTCAATTATATCATGTTAGAAAACTCAAAATCTATAGGGCATTCCCGTGGTCTGAAAGTCATGAAATTTGGAAAGAAGTAAAGATCCATACAGCACAGGTTTTGGGGGATTTTGGGGGATTATAAAAATAAAAAAAGGCGCCAAGAAGGTGTAAATCATAAGGACGACGTATTCATACCATTACAAATGTACCAGCCTCGATTGTACGGAACCATCAGTACGCGAGACCGACTCGCACTTGACCAGTTTTTAATATTAAACTCGTGGTAATAACAAGTAGTTACATTTCAGTACACTGAAATTATTTTTGTAATAAATTGCGGTAATAGACTTCGCTGACCTCGTTTTGTTTTATATATTTAATTCTGGCCTAATTTATTTAGTGTGGACTTTTCAGATCGGAGCTTCACTGTCGGTCTGTCTCTTTATCTCTCTTTATCCTGGGATCTGTAACAAATAAACACATGTTACAGAACATACATTATCTCCAATATTTAAAATTCTGGTGTTAGTGTTTGTTCCTCCGAAATGGCTCTACCGATTGTTATGAATTTTCTGTTTGGTAGGTCTGAGAGTAGGTCGTAAGTTATGTTTTCCCCTAATGAAATTAATTAATGTTTTTTAATTTATTTTTTAACATTTTAGTTTATTTAGTATAAATAATTAATGTTTTTAATCTCTAATGGCAAAGCAACGTTTGCCGGATCAGCTAGTCTCTAACATAATTATTATAAAATAATCTTGCTAATTGTTGTTACCAAACTCCTCCAAAACGGCTCGACCGATTTCTGAGTATGTTCTGTAAGTCTCAGTGTAGGTTGTAAGTTTTTTTTTTAAATATTCCTAATGGCAAAACAACGTTTGCCGGGTCAGCTTGTGTTTTTCTATAAATTTTTAATACGTATTAAAATCATCGTGCCTATTCTATAAATAGTAGGTACTAACGGTAAGGTGTGTTCTCTCTTTCAAAGAGCTCCAATGGGGCTTTGGAAACTACTTAGATTGTAACTGAAATGTTTTCTTCTATAAAGTAGTGTTATTATCTCACTGCAGACTCGGTCATAAATCACTCGAGTGTTTCGCTTTTGTTGTTCTGTAGTAATGCACAACTCAACAAAGAACAGCAAAAGCGAAATACTCGAATGATTTATGACCGAGTCTGCAGCGAGATAATAACACTACTATACTACATGCCATCACAATTCTGCCTAACAATATGATTACTATTCGTCTCTGCGGATATGTACTCATGGCCTTTTACTAATTGATAACCAAGATAACTGGGAGGAGGGACCTAAAGTATGTGAAACACTATAAAAAAGATTATTAAAATGTTTGATATATTAATATTGCTAAAACAACAAAATTTCTACAGTTTCATAACTCTACTTCGTTATGACGTACTCGTATTTGTGACCTATGATCGAAGTTCTGAATATTTTAATTTTCAACATTAAATTTTTTCTGTTATGATAAACCACAAGATCTACCTAATTGAGTTTGCTGAATAATTTCATCCAAAGGTCGTTGCCGTTTAAAAGTTTGCTCGTATAAACAATTTTATTAAAGGTCGGTAGATGTTTTCGTACCAAAAAAAAATTGGTTTGATAAAAGTATTTTCGTTTACCATCAAAAATGTGAAATTCTCGCCAGTTTTTGGATCCGATATTCCAGAAACTTCAAAGACACTGAGTGATTGATCTTCAGAGGGCTGAGATGTACCAATTAGGTATTGTCGAGGCTTCGACGCACCCATCTGATTGTGGGGAGAGGATAATTAATGGTGCCGAACAATGTAGGAGCGACATCACTAGTCTTTTCATGCGTCTCTCCTACACCTCTATCGAGATATACGACGCATTGTTCAGAAACCGATTTCGCTAATGGAGCTCCTTTGGAAATTTTGGAATATTCATCGCCATCTTTGCCCCGTATTCTTCGATACGGCGTACGGGCGGAATTTTACTGGATTTTTGAGCTCATTGTCTCACTCCCTTATTTATAAACGTGAAATAGCGGTGAAATAGTCATTCTCGGTTGTCTCTTTCCTTCGAAAGTCAAGTGGCTATTCAAAAACAAAGACAAAACAGATTAACGAGGTTAATATATAGGGCGAAAGAGCCATAGATGTACAGAGCGGGAAATGAAATGAATAATGATACACCGATAGCAAAGCTCTTAAGAGAAGATAAGAATGTCATGTTTTGTATGTTTGGGGTAGTCCATCACACCTTAGCCACTAAAGCTTTTGAAATGAAATTTGAAAAATATTAACTAAGATGTTAGCTCATCTTTATTCAGCTACTTTTAATCCCGGCAAAAACCCATCATTCCCGTGGTAAGTGTAAAAAATCGAAAGCCAAAGAAAACCTTAATGTGGCTAGTAAATTTGGATCGGTGATGAGCATGGTGAGAACTAAATAATACAGTTTAACTATACTACGTCATACAGATGGTATTGCTGCTAATCTAATTGTTATTTTTGGGTCTCACAATTGAGTTCAGCGAAGCGATCTTTTGGATGAAACGTAAGCTGATAGTTACGTTATTATAATTGAATAGAGCTCACGGCTTTGCTCCCATGTCCTCTATTATATCAGATCAGTGAGATAAAATTCATACTATGACCATAATGATCTGGTCTCTACCTTCAACTATACTCTTTCCATTCGTTTATTTTCTTTTTGACACATGAAACTGATATAGCAATAGCGAGGGACCAGAAAAAGACCTGCACATGACCTTTATCTCTCTCTGGTCCCTCGCTATTGCTATATCTGTTTCATGTGTCAAAGATAAAATAAACGAATGAAAAGAGTATACTTAGAAGGAAAAGATGACTGACTTACTGACTGATTAACTGACTTAAGTATAACATTTTTTTAACAAAAACGTTTCTTCTTAGCCGTTTGTGTAGCGTTTTAAAATATAGCTGCTATAATCATGCACCACAAGATGGCTACGTGATTATGCTCTCTTTGAAATTGACGGCTGACTTAATAGCTTTTTATCGCAACCACTTTTCGTTATTATATAAACCTTTGCATATTTAATGTATCGTATTATATCGCAGAGGGAAAGGCAAACACAGTCGAGAAATAACGTTGTATAAAAATGATAAAAATATTTAAAAGGCATGTGATGAACTTGTTTATAACATGGACGCGCAAGACTTAGTTTAAGGGGGTTCCAACGCACTCTGAAGTGAGGAGAGCTCACAAAAGCTCAGCCTCAATTCATTTCTTAACGGCGTAGATGCCATATTCAAGCGATTTTAAGTGACCTGCACATCGATATTATAGTAAGTCAATGGACCTGCAGTATAAAAAAACCTATAAAGACAATTCCTCACAAATTTAAACGACATGTAATATTTTGGGTCTTTTATTTTAAATCGCTGATGTGAAGCAGAAACACGATTGCATAAAATTTTCCGTTCTGTAATTTTTATCGGAAACTGCAGTGGATTTTATTGTAGTTTTTCTAAAGATGTGTCGGTAATAATAACATCCAAAAACGTTAAGAAACGGATTTTTGATAACTGGCTAAGTTTTTGAGTAATTTGGTAAAACGTCGTTTTTTTCTATTGTGTTCTTCCGCAACTCTACATGTCGCATCCACCAACGTATTCAGAGGGAGAAGGACAAAAATATAAAAAAAAATGAAAAAACATTTATTTTACTAGCATCAGAGTTACAATTAATACAGTAAGTATTTGTGATTGAGACCATCCCGATAAGTGACTAGTTGAAAACCTGTACTTGAGGCAGGTAGCCCTGCTCTTCCATAGCATACTAGTTACATAATAAAACTTAAATGTAAGAAGGTAGGTCTATAGTCGATGTTTTCCCTTTAAACTTGTCTCTGTAAATAGAGTATAGTACGTGTGGTTTGTGTGTGAAAATAAAATCGGTGTATCCTCTTAAATTCGTTAGCACGGCCAAAGCTTATTCATTGTTCGTTGTTGTGTGAGCAAAAATACCACGTCACAGTGACGATGGCCAACAAATTACGCCGAGTCCGCCGCACAAAATGGCGGCAGTTATAATTTAGTTTGAGCGCATCTACATAATGGCTCTACGCTGCCAATTCCATCTTATTTTAAATATACTGCCGAACAATAAAGTGATGAGTGAGGTAGTTAATTACGCTTTGGTGAGATCCCGGTTTGCAAGTGAGAGTCATTGGAATATTGATTTACATCTACAGGAAATAATATGGACTGGCCTTGTCTACAAAATTAGCATGACTATTATTAAGAACATTTATTGAACTTATTTTTCTCTTACTCACTCTCACGGTTATGTTGGTAGGTGCGACATGCAGCGTCGCGGAAGAATATAACAGAAAAACGACCTTACTACACATCACCTAATTACCTAAGACCTAATTACTCAAAAACCAAGCCAATTATCAAAAATCTGTTTCTAAGCGTATTTGGATATTATTATTACCGACACACAATAATACAAAAATTAAAATTACATCCATTGTAGTTTCCAATAAAAATAAGGAAAACTAAAATTTTAGAGCAATTTTTGGGACAACTTTCTATGGAGAAATTTTTATCCAATCGTGTTTCTGCTTCTAAGCGATTTTAACCCACGACGGAACGGAGTACGGGTATATGCGTTTAGGGTGAGAGACCGTTTGTACATTACTCTATTAAAAATATTTTATGTTTGATTGTATGTTAAATTGTTCACAAAAACCAATAATGCAAAAATATTTTTGTTTGTTTGTTTGTTTGTGTGTTCGTTTGTGCACATCAATGTTCCCATTTATTTCAAAGACGGCTTGACCGATTTAGATGCGGTTTTCTGTATACTGTTTGGTGTTCAGCGGCAATGGTTCTTAGATAGTTGTTACGAACATCGATCACCAGGGGGCGCCATAAAAAACATTTACAGTGCAAACGAATGTTCCCAATACAGTTGTACAGTTGGATACAGTTTTGTACAAAATACTAGTGAGTCATTGTCAATGGTTCGTAGATAATTGTTCTTGTGATTGAACAGCAGAGGGCGCCACAATAAACGTATCTGGATGACTTGGAAGGGAAATTCTCTGTTTTAATATATTCCTAGTAAATTCCTTGTGTTAGTGATTGGGTTTGTTTGAACTAGTCTCAAACATTAAATTTGGTGACGAGGGTCTGACGATGCAAGATGGGGCTGATTAGCGATGCATATTAATAGTAACTAGTAAATACCTCGAGTTTAGGCTCATTTGATTTGGTTAAACTATTCTAACACATTAGGCTTGGTGGCGAGGATTAATGAATGAATATGGCGCATTTACCCGGCAAGAGGGCCATGGCCCAGGGCGTCAGCCTCCGAGGGGCGGCGCCAGCCGCACCTCGCTCAGTTTTTCTTACTTTATTAGAGAAATTCCCTGTGTTTAATGTGTTATCTTTCTATTAAACACGTATTGTGTATACAGTCTAGTAAACAGGGATTCGTATGTTTTAACAAGGCCCAAACCTTTAGATGTACATAGTACATCTAACCCTAGATGTATGTACATACATCTAGGGTTAGATGATGCCTTCAGACGCTGCATAGAGGAATTAATGGCTAGTTTGAAGATTAGTTTTAATTTTTTAATAATAATATCTTTTAAATAACATTAATATATTAATCGAAAAACTATAAAACAAGTGGAAAATTAAAAAATTTTAAAACACCCACGACTTTTGCAGACTTGTAATTGAAAAAGGATTAAATAATTTTTTTTTTAAACTCCCCGACTAAAGGAAAGTAAGAACTAAGAACCTATCAGTAAAATTACAAATCCAAAAAAATCCGTCGGAGCTGCCATTGCTATTTTCGTTTCCAATATCAATTAATAAAATTAGTAAGCATTGATAAACTGCCGGTAGGTATAATATATGAGAAGTATCAAGAAATTGAATTAGTCATCAACTGGTAAACAGCACCATCAACCGTCACAGGCAGGACACAGCAGCTCCGGCGGATTTTCTTGGATTTGTAATTATACTGATAGGTTCTTAGTTCTTACTTTCCTTTAGTCGGGGAGTTTAAAAAAAAAATTATTTAATCCTTTTTCAATTACAAGTCTGCAAAAGTCGTGGGTGTTTTAAAATTTTTTAATTTTCCACTTGTAGAAAGAACCAAAATACATGACGTTTAAATTTGAATTCCTGTCATACCGATTTTATTGATAAGTACAACTTGTTCATATGCCCAAAAATTTGGGATCCAGACGTTAGTTCGTGGAGTCCGTAGTCTATAAAAAATAAAGTTTGGATGAATCAGCTTGGTACGGGATTCCATACATCCATGGTCATTATCCATTAGAGAAGTGGTAGGTGATAATGGTCAGATGTCATTGCAATGATAAAATATTGAAAATACCTAGTTTTGTTTTATATTTTCTGTTTAGGGAAATAAATCTTGAGATACTGGCTGCAGGTCTTCCGGTCGGGTATCCTTGTTATGTACCTACCTAAATGCATACCAGCGTGACCCCACCCAGTGTACGTCGATGTTTACGTGACGTGACATGATGATATTGAATTATCGCGATCGTTAAGTTTATTCAGACACGGATCAGGTTGGTGTCAGGCGGAGCATGAATTATTTATTTACTCACTCATCAGTCTGCGCTCGCTTGGATGACAACGCGCTTGAAATTCAGCTCAAATTTAAAGCAAATATCGTGAGTTTAAACATAGCGTAACAATGTTTGAGCACATGATGTATGTGGTTAAGAGTTGAGGCTTAAGACTAGCAAGCTGAGTCAAAGAAAAACTTTAAATATTAAAACTTTAAATGGAAGATCTTACAAAGATGCAGAAATGTCTTTACGAGACCTCACAGGCACAGTCTGATTTTATAAACAACAATTGCAATGAATCTTTCTTATAAAATAAGGTTATTTATGTATTGGGTTTATAATTGTTTGTTTGTTATATTAGTGTTCCTACATTATCGTGAATCAGATTATGTTCCGAATTGGAAAAGCAGATTGGGATTGGGTCCGGGCCAGTAATGTTCTTCCCTACATGGTTAGTACCTCGAAGGGTGTACACTCGTCAAAATCAAGCATCGGAAAAGTCAGAAAAATAAAACAGATAATAATGTAGGCACACGTAAAGTTCCTGCTCTATTAAGATTATACTACTGCTAAAGCCAATTACATCCAAAATACAGGCACTGATTTCGCTTAAAGGAGCTACCTATCAGGCCAATTCAGCCAGAGTCATTCCACAATGCAAATTGATCAGCCGGGGGTGTCAGGTAGCGGTGGAGTCGGGCCATGAATTATGTATGTCTAGATGCTACATCGAAGATACAGGCACTGATTTCGCTTAAAGGAGCTATTTATCAGGCCAATTCAGTCAGAGTCATTCCACAATGCAAATTGATCAGCCGGGGGTGTCAGGTAGCGGTGGAGTCGGGCCATGAATTATGTATGTCTACATGTTACATCGAAGATACAGGCACTGATTTCGCTTAAAGTAGCTACCTATCAGGCCAATTCAGCCAGAGTCATACCACAATGCAAATTGATCAGCCGGGGGTATCAGGTAGCGGTGGAGTCGGGCTATGCACTGGTCAAAATCAACTATCAAAAAAGGTAAAAAGTAGTATGTTAAAGTATGTAGGCATACGTAACGTTGCTGCTCTATTAAGATTATATTACTGCTACATAGAATATACAGGCACTGATTTCGCTTAAAGGAGCTACCTATCAGGCCAATTCAGCCAGAGTCATTCCACAATGCAAATTGATCAGCCGGGGGTGTCAGGTAGCGGTGGAGTCGGGCTATGCACTGGTCAAAATCAACTATTAAAAAAAGGTTAAAAGAAGTATTTTAAAGTATGTAGGCATACGTAACGTTGCTGCTCTATTAAGATTATATTACTGCTACATCGAAGATACAGGCACTGATTTCGCTTAAAGGAGCTACCTATCAGGCCAATTCAGCCAGAGTCATTCCACAATGCAAATTGATCAGCCGGGGGTGTCAGGTAGCGGTGGAGTCGGGCCATGAATTATGTATTTTATCGCTCGTCACTCCACGCTCGGTTGCCGCGGATGTGAAAATTACTCGCGCAACACGAGGAATGGCGTGTAAAATCAATTATGTTTTTATTTTGCACTTTTTGATGTATTATCTTTAGGGAAATGTGAATCGCTGGTCGTTTTTGCTGGTAAAATTACTATTGGAAAGGGGATGGAGCCTTAAAGATCCGATTACTTATAGATATTTTTATATTAGGTAATAAAAGAGGATCCAGCTGAGTTTGTTGTCAGTTTCTTCTCATTGAAACCCTCATCAACTCAATTTGAAGTATTGAAATAGATTCAGTATACAAATTGTTCAACTATTACTGGACCTTCAAAAGTACCTCTACGTTAGGCCTATGTGAAATAAACCATTAGATATTGGATGTACCAATACTGTTAAACAAAGGGTTGTATTTCTGGTCATTTTTTTACGCACACTAGCATTTGCGCACCATACTAATTTCAAATTGACACACACTGCAAGAAAAAGTTGCCGCACTCACGGCGCTGTTGTTGTTAGGTAAGGTTCCATCTAGTAGGAGCGCGAGCGACGACCCGTTTTAAAACTATGGCTTTTATATAATACAAAGCAAAACGACCAGCTATACTCGACATTTGGTGGAGTACTGTTGACTGAATGGACGTTATAATATTATGAATGAAAATAACTGAACTTGAGCCTTCATTTTCGATTTATTTATGCACGAAAAGTTTAGCTGAGTAAAGAGTTCAAAATAATGTTAAATTGAGGATAGACATTTGAATTGGGGTCGTGTACGATTGTTAGGATTTTTGCGGGGACCCATGTACCCTATAATTATAGCTATAATAATTATTATTATCCAACCCTCCCGTGGCGGCTAATGGGCTTTTGTGAAGTTCAAAGAGCTTTATACACATCATGTTTAATGTTTCGTACGAATACTAATATTCAATTTAGACGACATTCCTGGCACAGTTGGTACAATGTGGTATTTAATCGAAGTGTCGCGTTCGATTCTCGTTCTTGTTAATTGTCTCAGCTGACGTAGCGATATGACATATTTCGATTTGATGGAATGGAACGAAATTCAAAAATGTATGTGTATGACATTAGCAGCTTCCGAGCAGACAACTGTCATTCTCAATTTTTTTTTGATTGCGTTCGATTCCGTTCCATCCACAGAAAGTGGTTCTATCCATCAAATCTAAATATGTCAAATTATCAATATCAGTATAGTAGCGTCGCGATGTTAGAAATGGAACAAATTAAAAAAAAATGTATAAAACGTAGGTAACAAACATAGACACACTTTAACCGTTATAATGTTGCCCGCGACTCCGCCCGCGTGAATTTTGGGTTTTACAAATCTCGTGGGATTTTCCCGGGATTAATAGTGTTCCTGTTCCCGTTTCCGCTCCTTTTTTTAACCTTTATACCTACTTTCAAAGAAATTTGCTATAATAATCACCTATATCTTTAGCTATATATGTATTGCTATAGCGAGTTTTGGATTTATCGAAACCGCGGTATTTTTCGGGAAAAACGTAGCCTTTCGTGTTCTTTGCTAAGCTCTAGTCTATCGATGTACCAAATTTTATCAAGATTGGTTTAGTGGTTAGGGCGTGAAAGCATAACAAACAGACATACAGGCAGAGTTACTTTTGCACTTATAATATTAAATAAGTAAAAAATAATAATAAAACAAGTAATTAAGTTCGGCTCAATTAGTTAAATCAAACCAAATGAGCCGAAACTCAAGCGGTTTACCAGTTACCACTCATAAGTTCCACTATACAGCTCCAGAATGCATCATTCTTTAATCCACGCCACCAAGCCTAATGAGTAATTAAGTAGGGAAGTAAAGAAAGGGTTCACTGATTCAATAAATATTACGTCATTATCGACGTTTTTCCGTCTTTGTGTGATGGGCGACAAAAAAAAATCCTCATTTATGTGACCGCAGGAGCCCATTTCCGACGAATATTAAAAATGTTTATCCAGCCGGTTTATTCGCTAGATGCGGTCTCCATTTGAAAATACGCGAAGAAAAGTATCGTGCTCGGGACAGGAACAAAAGCGGACAGGCCAAACCGCAACGGTTGGACTTTCATATTTTTAAGCTGACATTTTTGTAAGGTTCTTCTTTTTAAGTCGGCTCTTTCGCTGTTTGTAAACCTTATTATTTTGGTGCTGTTAGCTATATTAAGTTTGAAGTGGTTTGCTAGTCCATTTGCTAAATGTGGCTGGCAGAATGCTTTTATCTCATATCATATTATTTAGACCTAAGAATATTATCAGAATTGCATGTATTTTTAAGTTATTTTGTTTCATAAATTAGTAAATAAGGTAAACGAAAAGTTTGCAATTACAATGGGAAGTTAAGTCAAAGTACCTACTTGAAATAAAAATAAGCTATACGCATAATAAATTATTAGTTCCAATGGACTATCTGTAGGTCTTCGACTAAAGATCACGAGGTGTTGTTTTCTACCCCCGTGTCTTATAGAGAGCGTGTTAACGGCGTAGGCGGCGTTTTTAAGCGATTTTTAGTGACCAGCAGTTTAAAAACTGTATTTGAACGTCATGTATTTTGGGTCTTTAATCTAAAATCGCTGTGAAGCAGAAACACGATTGGGTAAAATTTCCTCGACAGAAAGTTCTCCCAAAAGTTTATATAAAAATCTCATTTTATCGGAAGCTGCACGTGATGTGATTGTAATTTTTTGTTATAATGTGCCGGTAATAATAATATCCAAAAAGGATGAGAAACTGATTTTTGATAAGTGTTTAGTTTTTTAGTAGTGTGATTTAGTTTTTTAGTAATTACTTAGATAAAACGTCGTTTTTCTGTTATATTCTTCCGCAATGCTGCCTCTCGTACTCACAAACATATTCGTAAGAGTGAGAAAGACAAAATAAATTCAATGAATCCTCTTTAATGCATCTTGATAGTAAATATGAAAAATATTCATATACCCGCTTCATTCGTTAGCTGTGCTCGCTGTGCTCTCGACTTGACATTCGCTTTATAAGAACAGTCTCATAAATGGAACAAAAGCGAACTCGGGGCAACCGCTATAGAGCTCTTTCATATTCTTCACCAGGCGTTTTTTATTAAACTTTCCATGTTGGAGTTCACTACTTTAGTTTGCTTTTAGCAACCTTAGCGCATTTCTTGTTTTTATTTCGATGTTTGTTTGAATTATAAAGAAAGGAAGTTTTCGGATTGTAGAAATAAATAATATTGTTAAATATAATAATATTGTTAAATAAATAATATTGTTAAATAAATAATAATGTTAAATATAAATAAATATATTATATCAGGACATTATACAACATCGCAATCTAGCCCCAAAGTAAGCGTTAGCTTGTATTAGAACTAGATAACTGATAATTAAATAAACAGACTAATATACATAAATATAATATATTGAAAAACACCCAGACACTGGAAAACATTTATGCTCATGTGCATCAGACAAACATTGACCAGTAGTGGGAATCGAATCCACGACCTCCGACGTAAAAGGCATGTTCGCTACCGCTAGGCCATTCGGTCGTCATTGTTGCGACGTTTTGCAATGTTATTCAAAGTATGGACTCAGAGAGTTTGGTTGAGTCATTTAATGCTTTTGGAGGTCATGTTAAGCCGTAGGTTTCGGTTAGCTCTAATTCCGTGCTCATACCTAATGTTTTTGTTTTAATATTTTTTCTTCAATACAGTATTTTACTCCTTTTTTATTATTTAATGGAAGCAGGCGTTATTTTATGGAAATCCATAATTAGTAGGAAAGACTAATTTGTTTTGCTATAATCCGCTTCTTGAAAAGATTCTGTATGGTACAATATGCAGGAACACTGCCCACATGAAACACCACACACAATTTTCCAGCACTTTCTTCGATGTACGTTTCGTCCCGACACCGGGACATCCTCAGGAGATGTTGACTTCACAATGCGAAATCGTAGAGTGTCTACGATTTCGCATTGTGTGTTTCATGTGGGCAGTGTTCCTGTATATTGTACCAAACAGAATCTTTTCAAGAAGCGGATTATAGCAAAACAAATTATTAGTGTTTCCTCCATTTTTATTGCTTTATTGTAAAACTATCTGACCCGGCAAACTTCGTTTTGCCACATACATTTCTCTCATAATATGGGTATGAAAAATAGCTCACGAGTCACGATCTATTCTCAGATTTACTGAATGAGTTAAATTTAAAGGTGCAGGCTCTTATAAAAGGTGAATTAGATATTTGTCATAATATCTGCTCTACTATTTATATAAATAGGTACAACTGTAACGGGTCACGTTCCGTACATTGAAGATATTTCGAAATTTTTTGTTGCAGTGCACTCTTTAGTCGATACTGAAACCAAAACTGTAATTTGTTTTTATTTTTGTCTCTTTGTCTGTCTGTCTCTCTATTTCACGACCACACATCACGGCTAATCCGCTGGATGGATTAAAATGAGACTTGGCATGATGTGAGTTTATATACCGAAGTAGGATATAGGATACTTTTTATTCCAAAATTCAGCATGGTTTCCCTGGAAGACGACATCAAAGTCAAAATGTGTATTAAGTTATAATTCATTAACTCGCGGTCAGATTTCATTCATTCTTTTTGACGTGACAACGTCTTATAATTCGATAGAGCCGGCTGCACGCACAAAAAAACATGACTCATTTACCGTTTCCTCGCTCTGAGGCGTTCCATGTAAGGCTTGAAGTGCAAGCGAGAGTTGTCACGTTCAACTATCGTCAGTAAACCGACTTTACAGACAACCAATTTTTGTTCGAAAGGAGGCACTTCATAGATTATCTCTGAAATATTAAAAGTTTATCAGTTTTGTAGTTCAGAAATTACAGACATACAAACCCTCAGTGTAAGTCAAACCGTATAGCCAAGTCATGCCGCGATATTACTTATAGCGCTATCTCTAAAATTAATATGGTACCTTCTTGAATGTAATTTTTTCTCGCATTACCGAATTTTAGTTATGTCATGGTGTATCTATCTATCGTTGCCTCACTTTGTTTCGAGATAGCACCTGAGGTTTTCACTTCTGTCAACATTTAATTGAACTCGGCCGAAGCCTCTCGCTGGATCAAATATAATTGAATTTCATCTCAACCCCACAAAAGCTGGGTTAGGGTTTCCTCTCAGAATAAGAGAGGTTTGTTTAGTAAGTACTTAGATGAAGACCAAAAAAGAAATGGATGGATCGTATGGAAGAGTATTGCACGTTGACAGCAGATAGGAGAGAATGGAAGAAGACTCCATGGTAAAAATTTAGAATCGTTTGGCAGGAGTAGGGGAAAGAAGTAAAGTAGCTAGAAAAACCCTTTATCCATCACCATCTACCCCTCGCCCCCTCTAAGGGTCAGTCGACAGAGCTTTAAAATCTTGAGGTTAAGACTCTTTTAGCCTTCAGTCTTTCCCTTACCCTTTTTAAGGCTCGGTCGACGGAGCTCCGCTTCGCGGCCATCCTCTTCGTCACCTATCCGTTATCCGAGTCGAGGTGCTCCAAGTCCCGAGCTCGCTTCGCTCGCTCTACATCCTAAGTCTTCAGTCTTTCCCTTACCCTTTTTATGGCTCGGTCGACGGGCCCCACTTCGCGGGGCTCCTATTTCTGGGTGGTCATAAAAGAAAATAAGCACTCAGCATGGAGGTGCGGCCTTGCAGGCCCCGCCATCCTCTTCGTCACCTATCCGTTATCCGAGTCGAGGTGCCCCAAGTCTCGAGCACGCTTCGCTCGCGCTACATCCTAAGTCTTCAGTCTTTCCCTTACCCTTTTTAAGGCTCGGCCGACGGGCCCCACTTCGCGGGACTCCTATTTCTGGATGGTAAATAAAAGAAAATATCCACTCTTCGTCACCTATCCGCTAAGTCGAGGTGCCCTAAGTCCCGAGCTCGCTTCGCTCGCTATACATCCTAAGTGGTTTGTGTCAAAAATTGAATCTGTTATTAATACTACAAATAACATATTTAAAAAGTTCTGTGGCCTATTTTTTTTTGTCGGTACAACAGAATATATGTGTGGTGTTCCATCTCGTCCTACTGTATCTCCTAAAAATCATCCTAACTTCGAAAAAAGACCTCCCGATTTATACTGACCGCCATTATAGATTGAATAATTGTTTTTTGAAAAGCTCGAAAACAGTGCGTTACCTCGTTATGCGAATAGTATTGTTATAATCAGGGACCAAACCTCTAGCGAATACAACACCTTTCTCCCCCGAACTCCTGCCAAAGGAAAGTAAATCCAACCCTGATTTACCAAGTTTCATCAGTACTAACAAATATCTGTAAGAAGTTTGGTGAATCGGCTTTAAACAACTCCAAACAATTGCGCTAAATCGTTAGTCGGTTGCATTTATGTTCAGCTGAAAGAAGCCTCGGTACCCATATCGCAGAAAGCTTCGAAGCCCCAATTCATTATGAATTATATTTCGAGTTCGTTCATAGGATACACCTATGATTTCAGCTATTTATCTGATTTTCGATCAACGGCTCCCAAATATTTCCGACGTTATTCTCAGTACTCGAAGCTGATGGCCGTCCAGCTCGTGGGTCATCAATTCTTCTGACCATTTTTTAACGATTGTATAGGTACGCTGGAGCAGGTCCTAATTTGTCAATCTGTTTCAGCATTCTGAGGTTTCAGCGTTAACCCTTTCTTGAACAAATAAATACTTGGCATCGACGTAGGTAATGTTCGTTATTCTCCGAAACCACAATCGGTATTATAACGTTATTTGCATATCAAATAAATTAAATTGACCAAAGAGGTCGGACATCATACTCCGGCTACAAATTTCGAAACAAACTTGTCAGAGGTGCTGACGTGACACCATTGAAATGTTTACATAGCAACGCCATTAAATCAATTTATTAATTTTACTTTTATTTTGAAAATACTCGATAATCCTAAGTCTCCACATATAAGTCCTCGACTCGGATTGATTATTTTTTTAAGCTCTTTAATTTGATATACAATTCGTTCGATTCCACCGTACACCGATTCGACCTTGGTTTTTGTATGGGAAAATTAAATCGGCCAGGGCCAGGGTTCTCCAGCTTTAAGGAACATCAAATATAGATAACAACCCGCTCCCGCACCCAGAGATCATACCTACCCTGAAAGTTTCATAACGATCGGTTCAGCCGTCTCGGAGGAGTTTGGCTACAACGAAAATCGAGAGAATTTAATATATTAGAAGATTGGACAAATACTGAGGGTTATTATGTCTATTTTTTCTGAACTACAAAACCGATGACTTTGAAATATTTACAGAACAATCTTTAATGTATCCCCTTTCTAACAAAAAAAGAATGAATGAAATCGGACCACGCGTTAATGATTTACAACTCAGTATACATTTTAACTTTCATCCCCTCTCCTAAGGGAACCATGCTGAATTTCGGGATAAAAAGTATCCTATGTCCTTCGTCGTAGTATGAACTCAAGTCATACCAAGTTTCATTTGAATTCATTCAGTAGTTTCGGCGTGATGCGCGGCCGTGATACAGAAAGACAGACAGACAGACAGACAGACAAAAATGAAAAAAAATACAGTTTTGGGTTCAGAACCGATTTAAGAGTGCCCTCGAAAAAAAATTTTCAAAATATCTTTAATGTACAGAATTTGACCTGTTACAGATTTATTATAAGTATAGATAGAAGATAGATAAGATAGAAATAAGGATATCCATTGAAAATAAAATTAAATGTATGTAAGTTACGGTAAAGATCTCTGTTATAACAATTCACAAAACAACATTGATTTTTTTCTCGCAAGTATGATAAAAAAAGTTGTATGATACGCGTATGTAAATTAATGATTATGCTCGCGACTCTTTTATTTATTGCACCTGCCTAGTATTATGAGTTAACATACTAGTGTACATTATGTACTAAAAAATCTCCGAAAAGAAGCTTCAGGATATGGCAATCAGAACGATTTACGTAAACCTTTTTCGTACAAGCAAACAGTAGCGCCACCTGTCAAAATTCTATAGATGCTGAGGGAACTACAGCGGGGCTTACTGTTGGTGACAAAACAAGCATTTTTGCCACCAGTAAACTGGCGGCATTCATTCACATACCCAGGGTAGGTGTCAATTACCAAAATATAATATCGTTGGGGTGTCTCATGAAATAAATAACAAACAAATAAATCAAATGAGGTCAAAAGGTTGCTCAAATCTTTTGCTAAGTATATATACTCTTTATAAATCAAATTATTCGATATGATTTCCTCTCGATAATTGAGATCACGAAACGTGACCTCCGCAAATACTGGTATCGGGAGTCAATTGTGAAAGGAAAACCTGACCTACATTTTGTCGTACCCCTGAAAGATAAGCCCGTTGTATATGACAGTTCGTTATTACTAGCTGACTTGAAATTGACAGCTGACAGGCCGAGTAATCGATACTGACTTCGAAATTTCGCCGTCTTTTTAATTATCGATTTGTAGGCACTATACCTATATCCAGTATCCTACTTCTAAGATCTGCCAGTATGTTGGTATAGGAGCTAGCAACGTTTTCGAGAAAGAATTTTAGGTGAGCTGATTTTGTGATAATATGTCGTCTTTCTTGCACTTTCGGTTAGAGTCTGGGCCATCTGGCTGCCGATAGCCGTTGCGTTTATTAGTGCGCATCCTATGTGCAGCTTACGCCTCCAAAATGTTTATACCAATGTTGTCGGGGCTACTAATTGTCCTTAAATAATTAATAGGCGCACTTGTTTTATGATGACGTTTCATTTTTGTATTAGTCAATTGTCAACCACATACGAGTTAACATTATACCATAAAACTAACAGCTAAAGTTGGTGTTTCATTTGCCCCATTATATGCCTAAACATATAAATTGTCCCAATTTATAATATGTTTTTATATGAAAGCTGCAACACCTGGACAGACGTAGGATGCGCATTAATGAACGCAACGGCCACCGGCAGCCAGATGGCCCAGACTCTAACCGAAAGTGCAAGAAAGACGACATATCACAAAATCAGCTCTCCTAAAATTCTACTTTTCAAACGTTGCTAGCTCCCGTACCATGTGGTCTACGGGTTTGTTCATAGCCAACCAAGCTACTTGCAAAAAAGAAGGTCTCACTACTCTGTAGGGTTAGTACAGGTTTTTGTACAAATTTCGAGTCGACTCGATTCGAATAAACGGAACGGTTTTCTCCATAAATCTAAAACCAGCGCTCCAAGACAAAGGCCGAAAGCTTAGTTCACAATGTTTCTGCTTGAGACTGGCTTGGAGAAAATTGGGCATACTTGTAACTTCACGGATTGACTTTTATATACGTACATTTTTACGGTTTACCTGATTAGTAATTACTTTCTTTGTGAAGGCACATTGGAAACAACCCCTGAGATTTCATTTTGTTTTTCTTCAAACAAAATACACTTATTCTTGATTGCTGCTATATTCTTTCGCTTGGATAAATCCAAATTTTATTTTAATTTTAGAAGTTATTTTTTTTTAGATTAGCTTAAAATTTCGAGAAAATATTTATTTTCCATATATAGGTAAAATTCAATATTTTTATTTCAAAGGCCGTTGAGAGCATAATTGATTTTATTACGATGCTTGATATTTACTCAAAAATAAGGGAAAAGGTTACTGACTGACCGAATATCTTAAACCATTGGGCCATTGGGACGAATTATGCTGACGGATAGATATTGTGACGAAGGTATCCGCTTCTATAAGATTTTTCAAAAAACAGATTTTTTTTATTGTAAGCTCAAGGGAATAAAATGCAGCACACTTGGGTGATTCAGTAGGCGCTCTCTAGTAAAATATAATTTCCATGATAATAACTGGGGTACAACATTTTTATGTGCGGTAACGTAAGACGTAAAGTTAAGAGAATATTTTATTACGCGTACATAAAATGTTTTACAGCCGAAATTTGAGTAAGACGCTTACTTATTAAGTTTTTTTTCCTTATGCGTGCAATGCGTGCGTGTATTCAGTGAGTTGCTTGGCTCTTTACAAATACAATTTTTTTACTCAAAATAATGTGATATTATTTATTACAACTTGTGTAAGCAAGGGCTGATTTTTCAATCGTGTTAGGTTTGTAATTAATTTCGTGGGTAGGTATTATAAGTAAATTATTAAACTCTTTTGTAAAAATCTCTTGCTGCAACAGCTACAATAGCTTTTTCACAGCATATTGAATTTATATCTTGCAGTAATAATAATTGGTGTCTACTGTCTAAGTTTTCGTGTTTCAAAATCTTTTAAACTAATTTGACTGATCTAGGCGAAAGAATATGGATTTATTGAGTGACGAAAATTCCGTTTCGGAGAAAATCTTTGAAAATCTTTGAAAATCTAGAATGAAAGTTTACTATTCAACATAATGGGCACGCATGCAATCACTTATAGATTTGGTATGACGAACTCGTTAGCGCGAGCTAAGTGAAGACAGCGCAATCTATTGAGCGATCTATGGAGTTGTTTTAGGTGTTATTTCAAACTCTGTTACTACTGCGTGTCCTACGACATTCACGTCTTTTTTAAGGTTCTGTACCCGAAGGGTAAAAAAGGAACCCTATTACGGAGACTTCGCTGTCCGTCCGCCCGTTCGTGTCCGTCCGTCTGTCTGTCCGTCACAAGGCTGTATCTCTTAAACCCTGATGATAGCTTGACACTTGAAATTTTCACAGATGAAGTACCTATTTCCGTTGCCGCTATAACAATAAATACTATAAAAACAACATACAACAAACGTGATTTTTTTGCTAGTTTTTGAATTTATTGGGCAGGGGTGTTTAGTTTACTTTAATACTATTGAGAATTAGTCTTGATGGTACGAAACCCTCAGTGCGCGAGCCCGACTGGCACTTGACCAAAATTTATTTCTATGTGGCGATTAAGTTATTAATTATTAGACTGAAGAGCCACATACCGCCACCTTTTGTTGGCACGATTGAAAAACAGCTTCAAATGAGACGCCATTCAAACTAAGCCAGACTACAGCTACATTACGAAGCTGCCTTTATATTATAGCCCCGGCTTTAATGAGCCGTCAGTCGCACGCGCGGAAATGCCTCGCTCCCAGCCTCCAACTTACCTCATTCTACGAAATCTGTTCCGGAAATATCACTTAAATCTCATTCTGTTTGAAGGACGAGAACTTAATTTTTTTTTGTACTGAAAAAAGGACACGCCTGTCAGTAGCACGTGGATGATAAAATCACTCATAATATTGCATAGTATAGAGCCGTGTTTACAAGTTTTGGCCACTTTAAAAGTATAACCACTATCCACCAATACGAACCTAAGGGCGAATCTATCAGAACATTTAAATCTTCTTCATACAAGAAAACAAGAAAAAGGTAGCGCCATCTGTCTTTCTCGCTAATATTCTGCAATATGACGGAATCCGTCCCTGTGGAAACGCGGTCCCTGTGCGGACTAATAACAAGTAGGTACCTATAGTGATCTGTGGCGTCAAAACAAACATTTTTGACACCGGTAAACTGGTGACACTTTTTTGCGCTTTTCGCTAATATAATAATTTCGATAATAGCTAATTATAGTAGGTACAGGCCTACAATCATTTTTAGGGTTCCGTAGCCGAATGGCAAAAAACGGAACCCTTATAAATTCGTCATGTCTGTCTGTCCGTCTGTCCGTCTGTCCGTCTGTCCGTCCGTATGTCACAGCCACTTTTTTCCGAAACTATAAGAGCTATACTGTTGAAACTTGGTAAGTAGATGTATTCTGTGAACCGCATTAAGGTTTTCACACAAAATTTTAAAAAAAGTAATAAATTTTGGGGGTGCCCCATACTTAGAACTGAAACTCAAATTTTTTTTTTTCATCAAACCCATATGTGTGGGGTATCTATGGATTGGTCTTCAAAAATGATACTAAGGTTTCTAATATCATTTTTTCTAAAATGAATAGCTTGCGCGAGAGACACTTCCAAAGTGGTAAAATGTGTGTGTGTGGTGAGTGGTTACAGGGGGGGCCCTGTAACTTCTAAAATAAGAGTATGATAAAACTAAAAAAAATATATGATGTACATTACTATGCAAACTTCCACCGAAAATTGGTTTGAACGAGATCTAATAAGTAGTTTTTTTGCTATTTACAATAAACCTCTAAAAACAAAGTTAGTTTTGCGGTTCGATAAGAAAAGTGGTTTTTATGGTTTTATTCCTCCGGTTGTAGTACGGAACCCTCAGTGCGCGAGTCCGACTCGCACTTGACAGGTTTTAACATTACTATTAGCTACTAACCTGTCAATTAACTTACGTAGCGGACAAGGAATGGGTTTAGGTAGTAGTTCTATAGGTGGTATAAAAAAAATTTAAACACTATGTTGTTTTTATATCAAAAAAATATTCACATTTTCTTTTGTAGTAAGTATAATTTTTTTTTTAAATTTCGTATACCTCATGTCAAAGAAAACACATAGGTATTTGGTATAGTTTATAGTGAAGTCTAATTTTATTGATTTTGGAATTATAGTTTGTGCTTGAAAATCATTTTCAGTTTGGCTCATATTAAATACTAAATTACTTGTAAATAAACTATAAGCTATTAATAGAATGGAAATGCTACTACTGCTTAGAGATGAAAATGTTTTGTGTCCCTTATTATTAGTTTTGTACTGAATCTAGTCAAGTGTAGTAAATTGTACTGTCTCCGGATAAATCAAGGGGCAAAAAAAATTCGGAGACAAAAGCTAATAAAAACAGTTACTAAAAGAAAAGGAACTTTCCATTAGTCGAACGTGCTCGTAGTAAATATATGACTTTTGGATAAACGCAATTATTCTATTTTTCCTTGTAAACTGAAGCACCAATTCTACATGCTTGCTTCTATCAACAGGAAATCTATTTGAATGAACAAACAGATACGGAGAAGTGAGACTTCCTTTTGCCTTTTTCTATCTTGTAGGAATAAGTTTACAAGACGTTGGAGCAAGGTAAGCAATCTCGTATAACAAGCTATATTATTCGTTGTTTTTTTCTCGCCCACATTTTTATTTTTTCCCATAAAACAGCGTAGGTATATATAACGTGTAACAAAAATAATATTGAAGGGCTCATAAGTGAACTTGATAACAAACCACCTGTAAAAATGTTCAATAGAAATAAGCGTATTTATTTTTCCGTTATGTATGGAAAAGTAAATATGCGTTTTTTATTTTTGCATACATTATGGAAAAAATATAACATAGCATATAAATAGGCATAAAACATGCCTATTTTTATGAGATATTTTTATACGATATTTCCTTATCATTTTCACTTGTATAGGTACATTTCAATATTATTTCCATTTTTCGTTACACGTGTAAGGCGTGTTCTTCTTCTACTAGATTAGCCCTTAGGTTGCTGTGGTCCCTAGTGTCACGTTGACCAATCCCGATCTATTGTGACGTTACCATCACAGCTTGTAGCCAATGTTTGTTGCCAACAGGAACAACAGCAGTTTCTTGACTGAAAGAAATAGCCTAAATATAAGTTCTAGTATGAATAACCCTAGAAGGTTGCTACGTTTATGCATCAGTGCTGGGAAGGAACAGATCATATGCATCAGTTTTTCTGCCGCCAGGTTTTAGAGTACACACATATCCTATCATATCATATCCTTTAGCTTCAGGTTATGTATGTGTCGATTAAATCCACAGTGAGCATCACACAAGATTTTCCTATTGAGTGCATAAGCCTCAATAGCGGGTTCCCCATTGAAAAGTTTTATTAGCGCCTTTGAATGGTCTATTCGTGATAATTTTCTTCAGCGAATGGGTGGATCATAGCGACAGTAGGTCTGAAATAATTCTATTACCAATCCATTTGACCCATATTTTTAACCAATTATGCATTTTTCATAACAGCAGCTACTACACCAAGTGCCCTAAATTCGGACAGTAATTTAATTTGTCAATATTTCATTACAATTTACGAGTTTAATCACTAAGGCGGTTTCAAAATACCGACGAGTTAATTTACACGGAGTAATGAGCCAATAGTGGGTTGGAACCAGCCTCTATATTACAGTATGCCGCTGTTAACGAAACTAGGCCTAAAGGCATTGGTAACAAACATTTGGCTAATGATCATTTTATGATCTAAAACACTTCATTAGTTAAGTATTTAGGTAAAATTATTTTCACAAACATGTTTGGAAATTTGAGCATTATTTTGACAACCTTCTTCGGGATAAATCATAATTGATGTACTAGGCAATCAGTGGTTGGCAAAAATTGTATGCAAATCCGTTTCTATCGAGTTTTAGCGGTCGAATAAATTACATACTAAACTCATATCTCTGCTGTAATTTGAACATGTGATGTTCTTTCAATCTGACATTTTATAATTATGGCAACCAAGGAGGTAACTTATCAAAGGTTTTATTTGAATTTCGAACTGTATGCAAAACTGGCTTTTATTGAAAAAAAGAAACAAATGAACACTAACTCGAAAAAATATATTGTTCGTTGTTCGTGATTGATTTTAATATGCCTAGGTTTTAAATACTACTAAGTTTAAACCGTGCATTTTTTTAAACAAATTCTATACAAACCTTTACCACAACTAGGCATTGAGGCCTTTTTTTCTGGCCACTGCAGTAAAGCAAGTATGATTACGATGACATAATATTTTCATTAAAAACAAACTCGTCAAAATAATGTCCTGCTTCCGCAGCCATATGACTACTATTTTATGTCTACGATTTCTTTTGTAAGTCGATTCAATAAGTCACATGATGTGACGTAACACTAAATAATCTTACCGGTGCAGAACTCAACGTTCATTCGTTATACGAGCTACTTTCCACTGCCAAAATTTCATTAAATTGTGTAATATACTTAATCTAATTATGATATTAATAATAAGTATACATTTCGAAATATATGGCTTGTTGGCAGCCGTGTGTCTTTTGAAAGGCGTTAAAGGACGTTGCCATAGTAACTACATAATATACCGTATTTAGGTAATTATATTATCTAGAATCATGAACATTGGACTCCTTTATGAACATATACGTGTCTGAGGACAAAAATGTACGCCAGGAAAATGGCATTTCGGGACAAAAGTTACGTCACGCATTAAGAAATAGAGAGTAGGACTCTCGCACGAAGGCTTCGAAAAATATCTAAATTAATATAGAGCAAAATAAATATTTATTCAGGCTTCTGCATCACATGTACGTAGCGAGATGATGATGTTACTATACTATTTATAGTAGGGTAATTGGGACTTCTGCATCATCGACCAAAAACGACCAAATTATATTTAATACTTTATTCTGTTTTTTTAGTATTTGCTGTTATAACGGCAACAGAAATTCATCATCTATGAAAAGTTCAACTGTCTAACTGGGCTATCAGCCTATCACGGTTCCAGAGATACAGACGTATGACAGACGGACGGATAGAAGGACAGCGGAGTCTTCGTAAGAGGGTCACGTCTTACCTTTGCCGTGTAGAACCCTAAAAACGGTGATGTAAGACACTAAAAACTCGACTACGTTTCTATGTGATTTGGAATCTCTTTCCTTTCGCACGTAAGATGAAAATAATTCCATCTCAGAACGCAATATGAAACACGAGTATTATTACATTGCAGCTTATGTTTACTCATAGCTTTTGTAAACAACTCTGTAGGTATAACTTTCTCATCTCACTCGAAATCTTGTACGACAAGATTACAGCAGTTATTTAGTATCCAGAGTATACGTAGAACATCGTGGTTTGCGAATCTCTACGAAATAATTACTGTATTATCTTGTCTTATTAACATTATTAAAGGATTAAGATAATAAATAAGATTCTGAAATAGTACCTCACCTTTTACACTGTAACTTTAACCACTGGATCCTACCTCACATAGCAACACTGGCGAGCACAAGAGCCATTGTCGGGTCAGAAGGCTTTACACACTTTTACCACTGTAACACTGCATATTACACTAAATAACTGAACATCAATAAAATGGGTTTGGTAAAACAATTTTACTTCACTAGTCATCATTCCGAGATATTTATTGTTCTTATATGCCATGTATATTGCGCTAGCTGCCTTCAAACCACAACACTCAAAATATCTGTCACTAGTACCACATCCGAGCGGACTCTGTAAAACAAAGCTTCCACCTGGTTTTATAGTTTTATTTTGGACTAGCTTTTGCGCGCGGCTTTGCCCGCGTTAATTTCGATTTTTCACAAACCCAGAGATTCAGATTTTTCTAAAACCTGAATTTCCTTATCAAACTTAACCTTTATACCTACTTTTAAGAAAGTAGCTGACGGTATCCCTCGCGTGAACTTCGTTTTTACATAAATTTTGCGGAAAACACGGAATTTCCAGAATAAAAGATAAGCTGTATGATAATCCAGGATATCGTTTATCTTAACTCCAAATTTCAACTAAATCATTTGTGTAGTTACAGCATAAAGGTATTTCTACCGCGAAAATTACGGTTTTTCACATATTTCTCGGAATCCATGGATATTTCCGGGATAAAAAGTAGCCTATGTGCTAATACACGATGTAATCTATCTCCATTCCAAATTTCAGCCAAGTCGGTTCAGTAATCGCAGCGTAAAGGATTTTTCTCCTGCGTGGAAATCGATTTTTCGAAAATCCCGTAAAACTACGGATTTTTCGGGGATGAAAAGTAACCTTGGCTCTAAATCATTACATAATTTACCTCTCATCCAAATTTTTGTCAAATCGTTTCAGTAGTTACGGCGTAAAAGGGTTTTCCTCCCCCGTGAATTTTGGTTTTTCACATATACCGCGGAAACCATAGATTTTTTTAAAATAAAAAGTAGCCTATGTATTAAACCGGGATATAATCTACCTCTATTCCAAATTTCAGTCAAGTCGGTTCAGTGATTGCGGCGTAAACGATTTTACTCCGGCGTGGAATTCGACTTTTCAAATATCCCGCAAAAACCATGTAATTTTCCGGGATAAAAAGTAACCTAACTGCTAGATCATTAGCTAATCTGCCTCTAATTCAAATTTCATCCTGATCGTTTCAGTAGTTGCGGCGTAAAGAAGTTTTTCTTCTGCAGGAATTTTGGTTTTTAACACATCCCGCAGAAACCATGGATTTTTTCGGGATAAAAATTAGCCTATGTATTAAACCGGGATATAATCTACCTCTATTCTAAATTTTAGACAAATCGATTCAGAAATTGCGACGTGAAGGAGCTTTTCCCCCGCGCGTATTTCTATTTTTTACAAATTTTGCGGGAACCATAGATTTTTGTGGGATAAAAAGTAGTCTATTTATTAAACCAGAATATGTTTTAACTCTTTTTCAAATTTCAGCCAATTCCGATCAGTAGCTGCGGCATGAAGGAGCATTTCTTCGTAATATCTTTGGACCCCCGTTTCACCCCCCTAGGAGGTAGTCTCATAAGTAGGGGTGGAATTAAAAAATCGAGGAACTTTGTTATATTTATCCAAAAGCCTACTTACCGATTTTAATGAACACAACTTGAAAATTGACGGATTTCCATATATGTAAAATAAAATTCCTTATTTAACACCCTTAGCGGTAGAATTTCATAAATTCCTTTCTTAGTACACATCTAGGGTGTTAAAAGAATATTCCCTGAAAATTTCATGTTTCTACGTTCAACCGTCTGGGCAGTAGCTTGTCCAAAAGTCAGCCAGCCGGGACCAAGCGTTTTCTAGTTTCAACCCCCTTTTTATAGAGTTAGGGGTGAAATTTCCAAAATCCCTTGGACACCCATTCTCTTATTTTTATTCGAAAGTCTATATACCAATTTTCATGAATCTAACTTGAAAAATGAGGGACTTTCATACAAACCTAAATCTCTTATTTAACCACCTTAGGGGTAGAATTTCAAAAAACCCTTTCTTAGCGAGCGGTTTGGGTTCACAAAGAATCTTCCTAGAAAATTTCAAGTTCTTACGTTCAGCCGTTTGGGCTGTAGCTTGTCTCTCAGTCAGTCACTCAGGACAAAACCTTTTATAGTTAAAGATGAAAAATATGCTTCACAAAACAGATTTTAATCCAGTGTTACTAAGGTTCTTTGTCCTTAGGTGACTAAGAGTTTTTATTTTCTCATCTCAGTGTTTCGATACTTTAATCGAGTTTTTCATCCTAGAAAAAGCTTTACTTCAATTATGAAGCCTAAAATAACGCCATTGAAAATCGTCCCGCTTCAAAGTTCAGGCCATTGAATGGAGCTGCATCAATAACCATTGTGAAAAGTTCTGCACTGGGTAGAAAATTCCTCGCCAAATTGAAATTTTATTTTTAGATAAATTATTGACGAAAGAGTATTGTGGCATGTAATACTTGAATGATGATTAAATTATACTTATCTTGGTGTGGATGGATAATAATTGACGCAGAGTTTTGTCAAGTCTCACTTAAATTACCGAATATGTGTAAAAAATTACTTACGATTTAATTCCGTAATGATCGTAAAATATGCATATAATAAATTATTTAAGATATTATGATATCTCTTCTTCATCTGTTCAGTGCTAATACCAACTTAGTTGTGCTTGAAACAATTTTCACGTTCACGGCGTTGTTGTCAAAAACTACTATTTTATCGACAAATTGTTAAACATAGACTATAAATTTGATATCTTAATAATATATATAAATCACGTGTCACGTTGTTTGTCCGCGATGCACTCCTAAACTACTGAACCGATTTAGTTCAAACTTCGTGAATATATGTCATTTGGTCCAACTTAAAAGATTAGATAGTTTTTATCCTACGTGGACGAAGTCGCGGGCATCAGCTAGTAAAAATATATAAATTTTGGCGCAGTTGGTGGCTTTATGGTGTGTTAGATTTGGCATGGGCTAGTTTGAGATTAATATATTAGGTCCTTACATATGAAATTGGCGTTTTGACGTACTGGCCACTTTGATCTCAAATATCTCTTCTTTGGTTTGAAATTCCAATTTCAAATTTATACAGCTATTTACTCATGCTTTTGTGTTTTGAAAATTGTAATTCATTTGTTTTTTCTCTTTTGGTTTTTTTTTGCGCCACTCTGTTTACAAAATGGAAAACTTGAAATATCGCGTTATTTACGAGTACGAGTTCCATCGCCGGAGACCAAAGTTGACAATGAAGAATTGAAGGTTATTGTGGAAGCGGATCCATCGCAAACCACGTCCGAGCTAGCTGCAGGCTGCGGTGTTAGTGACAAAACTGTTTTAGTTCACTTGAAGCAAATTGGGAAAGTGAAAAAGCTTGAAAGGTGGGTACCTCATGAATTGAGTGCAGCAAACCGACAAACGTGCGTAGACGGCTGTGTTACATTACTCAACCGGCACAGTAATGAAGGGATTTTAAATCGTATCATTAGCTGTGATGAAAAATGGATCCTGTATGATAATCGGAAACGCTCATCGCAATGGTTGAACCCTGGCGAACTAGCCAAATCCTGCCCCAAACGAAAATTGACTCAAAAAAAATTACTTGTGAGCGTTTGGTGGACTAGCGCCGGCGTCGTTCACTACAGCTTTCTTAAATCTGGCCAGACGATTACGGCGGATATCTATTGTCAGCAACTGCAATCCATGATGGAAAATCTAGCTGCTAAACAACCGAGGCTGGTCAATCGTTCTAGGCCACTGCTGCTTCAGGACAACGCTAGACCACACACTGCACAACAGACGGCTACCAAATTAGAGGAGCTTCAATTGGAATGCCTAAGACATTCACCTTACTCCCCGGACCTTGCTCCAACAGATTACCATTTTTTTCGAAATTTGGATAACTTCTTACAAGGGAAAAAATTTAACTCCGATGAGGCAGTCCAAAGCGCTTTCAAAGATTTTATTGATTCCCGTCCGAATGGCTTTTTTAGAGTAAAGGGATCAATGAACTACCTATAAGGTGGCAAAAGTACATAGATAGCAATGGTACATACTTTGATTAAATATATATATATTATATTTAAAAAAATCGACTTTAAGTTCCTCCCATACAAAACGCCAATTTCATATGTAAGGACCTAATACTTAGAACAGGACGGACGCCCAAAAAAGTAGTGCCAGTTTACCGATGCCAAAAAATGCTTATTTTGTCACCAGCAGTAAGGCTATGTGTACTATGATGTAGTTCGCTCAGCAGCCACCTATAGAATTTTAACAGATACTATTTGCTGGTATGAAAAACTTATGGGTGTTGAGATGTCATAATTTTCGAATTCAATTGACTTAGGTCTGGTCTGATGAACCAAAAGGAAAGAAGAATTACAATACCTTTTGAGTTGGCACAATTACATCTTCGGTTGCATAGTTACTTACCATTTACCATCAAGGTAGATTTTTCCAAAATAAATCTGTGATTTGATTTAACTCTACACACGGCAGTAATTACGTGAGTTGTGTAGTGTTGAGTGTTCCTTACATTTCTCCTAAAAATTACCACTCGTTCTCATCAAATTTATTCATCGCAACGTACTTTGGACCCAATTACAAACGACGTAGACGTGTGTTTGCTGCGATGAGGAAAAGATTTGGGATAGTACAGATATCACGTCTACTCTGAATGTTTTATCAACAACGTTTGTAAACTGTCTGCGTTTAACAAGTTTGTTGTCACTCTTGAGCCTTGACACAATGTTACAATTTTGGCACAGTTTCGTAAGAATGTGTACTTTGCAGAGATATTCTGGAGTAAAATTACATGTTCCACGCCTTGACAAGGACACTTTGCCGCTTTCAAAAGAGAAAAAATGTCACTACTGCTTTCGTTCTATGTTCACCTCTACCTACAGGATTAATATTTGAGGGTACGCATAAAGAATTCCATTAAAGTTGAAAAAAAACAATGATGAAAATACTTGTTAAATTAATGTGCATTTGAATTAATATTCTATAGAAGTGTGACACAACGAAAAAACCAACGACAGTGAACAATAGGATTATTTTCATATAGAATGATTTCATAACTGTTCATTAATTTGAGGAATTGTTTTGTTCCTGTCGCACTAATTCCATACATGCCGCGAAATTAATGAATCCCGGAAGACGCTTGCTACATTTGTTTAAACGAAATGAAGAAATTAGCTGCTCAGGTTAAACCCAGACGTTTTTAATTGATGTTTCTACAGTTTTTTTCTATCACTTTAAAAAGTTTTTGGCAATTTTTTTTTATAGAAAACAATATGATATGCCTAAATATTACATAAGTAGCTGATTATACATAACGCCTGAACATGCTTTTGTAATGTGAAACGACGCATTGAACTGTGCTCGTCACCCGAGATTAGATCAGGAGCTTTTGCCATTTGACATTGCGATCCAATAGAGTAATTGCAATGAAATGAAATTCAAAAAATGAATTAGAATGCGCGGAAGTCACATGACCAATTAAACGATCATTTTCATGCATTTTTTTTCGTTTCATTTCCATTCCATCTATCGTATCGCACTATGTCATACGCCATGTAGCTAGCTAGAGCTGCTTAAATAATATCATTATACACATAGAGTTTTTGACCAAAACACAGTGCAAAATATTAAACTGATAATGTGATGGTATAAATCTCTCTGCAAGTAATATATAGCCCTGGGTGGAAATACAGCTCCATCTTTATAAATACAATAGTTTTGCGCACAATTTGGAAAATCAATTCCAAACACTAGGGTCTGAGGAAATAATTCAACTTTGAAACATTGTTACATGGAAGATGTCCCTCTAACATCTGGGAAAACGGTTACAAGTTTAAGTACATGGCTGCGAGTATAATTTATAAGCGTTTGTTTCTACCATTCTAAATTCAACCTTATTATACGCCGGATAGATCGTCATTTAGATTATTAGGTAAATAAGATTAGCATGGATCTTCCTTGTTCTTAAAATAATATAATTGTTCTACCAAGAAACGTGTCTCAGGGAATTTTCATTATTAAAATAAAATTATCATTGTCAGTTATCATAATTAATTGAGAAAATGGTAATTCTTAAAACCCGTAATAAAAATTGCGACAAGTGGAAAATTAAAAAATTTTAAAACACCCACGACTTTTGCAGACTTGTAATTGAAAAAGGATTAAATAAATTTTTTTTAAACTCCCCGACTAAAGGAAAGTAAGAACTAAGAACCTATCAGTATAATTACAAATCCAAGAAAATCCGCCGGAGCTGCTGTGTCCTGCCTGTGACGGTCGATGGTGCTGTTTACCAGTTGATAACTAATTCAATTTCTTGATACTTCTCATATACCTACCGGCAGTTTATCAATGCTTACTAATTTCATTAATTTATATTGGAAACGAAAATAGCAATGGCAGCTCCGACGGATTTTCTTGGATTTGTAATTATACTGATAGGTTCTTAGTTCTTACTTTCCTTTAGTCGGGGAGTTTAAAAAAAATTTATTTAATCCTTTTTCAATTACAAGTCTGCAAAAGTCGTGGGTGTTTTAAAATTTTTTAATTTTCCACTTGTTTTATAGTTTTTCAATTAATATATTAATGTAATTTAAAAGATATTATTATTAAAAAATTAAAATTAATCTTCAAACTAGCCATTAACTCTTCTATGCAGCGTCTGAAGGCATCATCTAACCCTAGATGTATGTACATACATCTAGGGTTAGATGTACTATGTACATCTAAAGGTTTGGGCCTAGTTAAAACATACGAATCCCTGTTTACTAGACTGTATACACAATACGTGTTTAATAGAAAGATAACACATTAAACACAGGGAATTTCTCTAATAAAGTAAGAAAAACTGAGCGAGGGGCGGCGCCAGCCGCACCGGAGGCTGACGCCCTGGGCCATGGCCCTCTTGCCGGGTAAGTGCGCCATATTCATTCATTAATCCTCGCCACCAAGCCTAATGTGTTAGAATAGTTTAACCAAATCAAATGAGCCTAAACTCGAGGTATTTACTAGTTACCATTAATATGCATCGCTAATCAGCCCCATGTTGCATCGTCAGACCCTCGTCACCAAATTTAATGTTTGAGACTGGTTCAAACAAACCCAATCACTAACACAAGGAATTTACTAGAAATATATTAAAACAGAGAATTTCCCTTCCAAGTCATACAGATACGTTTATTGTGGCACCCTCTGCTGTTCAATCACAAGAACAATTATCTACAAACCATTGGCAATGACTCACTAGTATTTTGTACAAAACTGTATCCAACTGTACAACTGTATTGGGAACATTCGTTTGCACTGTAAATGTTTTTTTATGGCGCCCCCTGGTGATCGATGTTCGTAACAACTATCTTAGAACCATTGCCAATGAATACCAAACATTATACAGAAAATTGCATCTAAATCGGTCAAGCCGTTTTTGAAATAAATGGGAACATTCGTTTGCAATATAAATGTTTTTATGGCGCCCCCTGGTAATCGATGTTCGTAACAACTATCTAAGAACCATCGCCAATGAATACCAAACATTATACAAAAAATTGCATCTAAATCGGTCAAGCCGTTTTTGAAATAAATGGGAACATTCGTTTGCAATATAAATGTATTTTATGGCGCCCCCTGGTGATCGATGTTCGTAACAACTATCTAAGAACCATTGCCGCTGAACACCAAACATTATACAGAAAACCGCATCTAAATCGGTCAAGCCGTCTTTGAAATAAATGGGAACATTGATGTGCACAAACGAACACACAAACAAACAAACAAACAAACAAACAAACAAACAAAAATATTTTTGCATTATTGGTTTTTGTGAACAATTTAACATACAATCAAACATAAAATATTTTTAATAGAGTAATGTACAAACGGTCTCTCACCCTAAACGCATATACCCGTACTCCGTTCCGTCGTGGGTAAAAATGGCATATTTAAATACTTCAGCTTCACTACTTATTTTATGGAAGTTCGTTCTTCTTTACTATTTACAAGTTAGTATTGGCTGAAATCTCACCTGATGGTAAGTGATGATGCAGCCTAAGATGTTATCGTACTAACTTGGAAGGGTAAGTAAATTTACCCCAACGGTTTCTATAAGCATCGCACCGGAACGCTAATTCACTTGGCGGTGCGACTTTGCTGGTAGGATGGTAACTAGCCACGGCCAAAGCCTCCCACCAGACCCGAACTAAGCCAATTTAGAAATTATAAAATTCCAAAGTGACCCATGGCGGGAATCGAACCCCCGACCTCCCACTCGAATCCGAGCGCGCGCCACTGCGCCGGTCCTAAAAAAAATGTTTAAAAAAAATTGTCAATAGGTAAACCGAAGTGTCAGAAACTCACCGATTAAAGTTAAACCCTACATTGTTAAGGTCAAAAATGATTTTTATGAATCCACTTTCACCGTTCATAAACTATAGAGGCGCTCTCAGTTTAATTATGTATAATACATAACGAAGTTAATGTAACGGCCTTTAAAGTTTACATGTAAAAGTAAAAAAAAATATTTAATGTATTGCATGAGGACTGTGGTAACTATTTCTCGGATTCAAAGTAATGTTGCGACTCCAACACTATTTTAATGATGAGAACGCGCTGTAAAACTAAATAGTCTCTTTTTCCCTAAAATGAGGTTTTTCTTTTATCTCGGCTTCATTAAGTTAACGAGCGTTAATACCGCCTCCATACATACGTCTTGCATACGTGCTTTAAATGAGACCTTTATTTCTGAATATAAATAGTTCATCTTCTCAATTTTTTGCGTAGGTATATTAAGGTCAGTTTGAATTAAATTTTTAAATAAAGGATGATCAGTGCTGCTTAGAAGCAGCGATATTTCAAGTCATAAGCTCTATTGTTTAATACAATAATATTTTTCAGAAAATGTGACAAATCTGGCAGACAATAACAACATTAATATACTAAGGCAACACTTTTGTTAATTTATCTCGAGTTTTTTTTAAATGGAAACCTCTTTAAGTGCGGAACTTTATGAGATGGAAAAAACTGTTGAATTCGGGACAGGGTTACCGTTACCGGTCGACTGTCGATATTCAAATTTTTTTTATGACACTGAAAAATAAAATAGTGGATGGCATCCGGAATGGCTTGCTCTGTTTTATTTTTCAAATACTAGCTGAATAGCCTTTGCTAAGTTTAGTCGGTGCTCTCGTAGAAATTCTATAATACTTAAAATAGAAATCATAAAATACTTTCTTTTCCTTTGTCTACATTGTATTAATAACGAAAATATTGTAAAAATTTTAGCAACATTATTAACTCTCTGTACCCAACACAACTACAACATAGGCAACTATATCAAGGTATTAATTATTATGTACTACAAGTACACGCGTACTAAATGATGAGTAACGAAATAAGCATTCACGTATACAAGCGGTACACGCCGAAATTCGCTAATTACTATACAAGTGTAATAGACTCATTAGTGTTTACGAACATTAACATTAATGACGGTATGAAAATATAACGTACTTCATTATTACAAAGCAATTGAGAGCAAATTTGCAAATGTCATTTTTGTAATGAATAGGACTGAAAATTGATATCATGCATCTAATTACAAACCACAAAGTTATATCAGAGCAGTCATTAAGGAGACTTTTACCTGCAGGTTAAAAACTGTAAAGAATTTCAAATTTTAACGTCATTTATTTTGGGTTTCGCTCAGAAACAGAAATACGTAAATATTAGCACCTTAATTTTTCAACAATTTTTTGCCAATAAAAAATAAAACGTAGGCAATTTTTGCAGAAAAATTCTTGAATCCTGAGTAATTTGAGAAAACCCAAAATTAAAGCGAATGGAATTGCAGGCTACAGCTAGTGCTGTATGAGTATGAAGTTGTATGAAGCATCATAATTCAAAGAAAGTATAATACAGCCAATTCAGTTCGTAAATAGTATGTGGTATCCAAACACATCAAAAGTATAGGTAAACAAACCACTCATGTAGAATTTGTTACAATTGAGTAGATAGGTAAGGAATAACTTATTTTCTGGATATTAGGTACGTTAAGTTGCTTTAATACATCGAAATCATCGTCTTATTTTCCGTTACTGTTACATTATTTGAATAAAACTCTAGCTTACTTATTACTTACCCATATTTCAATGGAATCCAATACATATTTCACGTTACCTTTTTGTAAAATGCTCGAATACCTTCTTAAAGTAACAGGCTCTAGAGATTCGAGCCATCTTTGTATCTCTCACCTTTGAACTGCCTCTCAATGTAATCCAATGTTTAGCAATCAGGGATCGATCCCATTTTAGTAGATTGCACGATCTAGTTGTATGTGGGTTTGTTTATTCGGTTGCTGATGCTTACGTGTTGTGGGTTCCGTATTTTTTCTTTTCACAGAGATAGAGTTTTCCCACGAAAAATCGTGTCAACATAATTGCTTGGTACAGAGACCTGTGGAGTTAGTATAAGTTGTTGGATTTTCGAATCGAATCTCGTCGGGTTCTGTATTTTTTCCCGAAGATAGGGATTTTCACACCAAAAATCGTGTCAACATTACCGTTATGATCTCCTGTAGGGTTGGTAAAAGGATTTGGATTTTCGATTCAAATATCGTTTCGGTTTCGCCATCTATATTCGAGGGATAACGAAAACGTATATCAACAACAACGAAACAATACACAACGTAACAATATCGAATTCTTAGCATTATTGCATCTTTTACTAATACAGCTGTTCCCGAGGAAAGGTCCGTGAGTGGTGGATACAGACACTGCCCTATTACTAAGACTTCGCCGTCCATCCGTCCGTCCATCTGTCGGTCTGTCACCAGGCTGTACCTCTTAAACCGTGATAGTTAGACAGCTGAAATTTTCATAGATATATGTTTATTTCGTTTGCTGCTGTAACAACAAATACTAAAAAACAGAAAAAAAAACAAAGGGAGCCTCCCGTACAACAAACGTGATTTTGTGTGAATACACACATGTTTTATGTTTCTGATTTTTTGCGTGGATAAAAGTTCCTTTATCTGAACACTGGTATTTAAAGACAACTTAAACTCGTACAAAAGATATAGAGGTCATAGTTGAGGAGCGAAGGAATGCCAGTGTCATAGAAATATTAGCTAGTTCATATTTTAATGTTGAAACTTGAAAGTCTGAACCTAGAGCTGTAATGGCTTTCATTAAGTGGGCTTGTGGTCAGCTGCGCCGAGCTGGTCCGCGTGTATGCGAGGAACGTATTGTTTCCTAAATTGCTACTTTGCTTCTCAAAATGTCTAACCCCATTACATATTAATTTTTCGAAATATGAGCATATTTTGTTATTGTAATTCCTTTTAATAAATAAATATCTATATATATAAAAGAATGAGGTATTTTGGTTGTTCCACGGATTCCACCAAAACTATAGGTCGTAGAGATCTGAAATTTGGTACTTAGGTAGATATTAGGTCATGAATTCGTACTAAGACGGGGATTCCAGAAATTCCATGTTTAAGGGGTAAAAATCATACATTTAAGGGTATTTCCCATACAAAAGTAAATTTTTTTCGTTGTTCCAGGAATTCCCGAAAAACTAAAAGTCGTAGAGATCTTAAATTTGGTACCTAGGAAGATATTAGGTCATGAATTCGTACTAAGACGGGGATTCCAGAAATTCCATGTTTAAGGGGTAGAAATAGTACATTAAAGGGATTTCTCCATACAAAATTGTAATTTTTTTCGTTGTTCCAGGCATTCCACAAAAACTAAAAGTCGTAGAGATCTGAAATTTGGTATCTAGGTAGATATTAGGTCATGAATTCGTACTAAGACAGGGATTCCAGAAATTCCATGTTTAAGGGGTAACAATCATACATTTAAGGGTATTTCCCATACAAAAGTAAAATTTTTTCGTTGTTCCAGGAATTCCCGAAAAACTAAAAGTCGTAGAGATCTCAAATTTGGTACCTAGGAAGATATTAGGTCATGAATTCGTACTAAGACGGGGATTCCAGAAATTCCATGTTTAAGGGGTAGAAATAGTACATTAAAGGGATTTCTCCATACAAAATTGTAATTTTTTTCGTTGTTCCAGGCATTCCAGAAAAACTAAAAGTCGTAGAGATCTGAAATTCGGTATCTAGGTAGATATTAGGTCATGAATTCGTACTAAGACGGGGATTCCAGAAATTCCATGTTTAAGGGGTAGAAATAGTACATTAAAGGGATTTCTCCATACAAAATTGTAATTTTTTTTGTTGTTCCAGGAATTCCCGAAAAACTACAAGTCGTAGAGATCTGAAATTTGGTACCTACATTGACATTTGGTCATAAATTCGTACTAAGACGGGGATTCCAGAAATTCAAATTGGAAGGGATAAAAATCCTACTTTTAAGGGATTTTCCCATACAAAAGTGTAATTTTTGCGTTGTTCCAGGGATTCCAGCGAATATAAAGTCGTAGAGATCTGAAATTTGGTACCTAGGTTGGTATTAGGTATATCATGAATTCGTATTCAGAAAGGGATTTTCGAGATTCAAATTTTGAGGAGGAATAATTTTGAATTTTTTGGCCGCCATTTTGAACATTTTTGTTACTGGGCCGATTGCTTTGAAAATCGATATTTGACTATGGCAGCAAGCATAGAGACGGAATTTGTGGTCAAAATTTAAAAAATAGGCCGCCGTTTGGAACTTTTTTGTTACTTGGCCGATTGCTTTGAAAATCGATATTTGACTATGGCAGCAAGCATAGAGAAGGAATTTGTGGTCAATATTTAAAAAAGTGGCCGCCATTTTGAACTTTTTAGTTACTCGGCCGATTGCTTTGAAAATCGATATTTGACTATGGCAGAAAGCATAGAGAAGGAATTTGTGGTCAAAATTAAAAAAAGTGGCCGCCATTTTGAACTTTTTTGTTACTGGGCCGATTGCTTTGAAAATCGATATTTGACTATGGCAGCAAGCATAGAGAAGGAATTTGTGGTCAAAATTTAAAAAAGTGGCCGCCATTTTGAACTTTTTTGTTACTGGGCCGATTGCTTTGAAAATCGATATTTGACTATGGCAGCAAGCATAAAGAAGGAATTTGTGGTCAAAATTTAAAAAAGTGGCCGCCATTTTGAACTTTTTTGTTACTGGGCCGATTGCTTTGAAAATCGATATTTGACTATGGCAGCAAGCATAGAGAAGGAATTTGTGGTCAAAATTTAAAAAAGTGGCCGCCATTTTGAACTTTTTTGTTACTGGGCCGATTGATTTGAAAATCGATATTTGACTGTGGCAGCAAGCATAGAGAAGGAATTTGTGGTCAAAATTTAAAAAAGTGGCCGCCATTTTGAACTTTTTTGTTACTGGGCAGATTGCTTTGAAAATCGATATTTGACTATGGCAGCAAGCATAGAGAAGGAATTTGTGGTCAAAATTTAAAAAAGTGGCCGCCATTTTGAACTTTTTTGTTACTGGGCCGATTGCTTTGAAAATCGATATTTGACTATGGCAGCAAGCATAGAGAAGGAATTTGTGGTCAAAATTTAAAAAAGTGGCCGCCATTTTGAACTTTTTTGTTACTGGGCCGATTGCTTTGAAAATCGATATTTGACTATGGCAGCAAGCATAGAGAAGGGATTTGTGGTCAAAATTTAAAAAAAGTGGCCGCCATTTTGAACTTTTTTGTTACTGGGCCGATTGCTTTGAAAATCGATATTTGACTATGGCAGCAAGCATAGAGAAGGAATTTGTGGTCAAAATTTAAAAAAAGTGTCCGCCATTTTGAAATTTTTTGTTACTGGGTCGATTGCTTTGAAAATCGACATCTGATTATTTCACCAAGCATCGAGAAGGAATTTGTAGTCAAAATTTAAAAAATTGGCCGCCATTTTGAACTTTTTTGTTACTGGGCCGATTGCTTTGAAAATCGATATTTGACAATGGCAGCAAGCATAGAGAAAGAATTTGTAGTCAACATTTTAAAAAGTAGCCGCCATTTTGAACTTTTTTGTTACTGGGCCGATTGTTTTCAAAATTGATATCTGACTATCGCAGCGAGCATAGAAAAGGAATTTTTGGTAAAAATTTAAAAGAATTGGCCACAATTTTGTACTTATATTATGTCTTACCATGGTAGCAAGCAATGACGAACGGACGGTGGAGTCTTAGTAAGAGCTTTTACCCTTTGGGTACGGAACCCTAAAAATGGCCACCATATTTAACTTTTTTGTGACGATCGAATTTTTCAAAATCAATATGTGACTATTACCAGGAAGCAAGAGAAAATTTTGTGGGCAAAATGGTGTGTAATGCAGGAATTTTGGAAATTAAACCACCATAGTAAAGCATAACTCAGAAGTTAACGTGAGCGAAGCCGCGGGCATTTGCTAGTAAATATAATAATCAAGACATTACACACATCGCAATCTAGCCCCAAAGTAAGCGGTAGCTTGTGTTATGGGTACTAGATAACTGTTAAATATACATACATAATATTAATATAAGTACATAAATATAATATATTGAAAAACACCCAGACACTGGAAAACATTCATGCTCATCACACAAACATTTAACAGTAAGTAGCGGAAATCGAACCCACGACCTCCGACGCATGACGGCAGGTTCGCTACCGCTACGATATTCGGTCGTCAAATTATACGTCGTCGTATTGGACATTGCTGGAAATTACAGGAATTAACTCCGAGAATCAGCATGTATACGGCCAGGCATTTGAACTTGTGCCTACTGATCAGATTGTACCGTATATAAAAATTTCAACAAAAAGCGCGATATGAGTACTGTACACTCATTTTATTTCTAGTGACGCAGTTGAGAGAAAAAACGCTAAAGCAGTTATAATAAATTACACTTTTCTGCATAAAAATAAAATTATACACCACAAAAAAGGAATACCTACGACATTTTTACTCACCAAGTGTTTCTAGGTATAAATTACAATTCAAAACATTACCTAGAATCATTTACGTAGAAAATGCCTCATTCATTTCGCAGAAGCTTTCCGTGTAGAGTACTTCAGATCTCTGTTATTTTTCTTATATTCATCTGTCTCTTCGTTGAGATCTTGCCTCACAAGTAAGTCGACAAAGGACATTGTAATAGTGCGAGAAACGGTGCCGTTGCCCGCTTTTTTACTTCATGACATGATGCGAGGGGGCACTAACAAATTGTGTCATCTATACAGAGTTCAGACTGCATTGCAGTAGAAAACGTGGACCATACACACCTACTTAATATTAAGCAAACAATTTTTCCGCTTTCATTAGTTTAACTCTAAAAATACTCGTATTACGTTCCAAATTGATTAGCATACTTCTACTCGTTCTAATCATGACTACATTTTTAACGTATTGTTTTCCTTTTTCAAAATTTCGTGGAATAATTAATCAATCACGTTGTGTATAATAATAATCCTACAAATCTGAGCTACAAATTATATGGAATACAAAACGTCACTTGTATATTTTCTTTACCACAGATACATAATACTTACGTGACACGTCCTTGCACTCACTTCCATAGGGACTAAGGTATAACGTATACTCTTTCCTTTCGTTTATTTTCTTTGACACATGAAAAGATATAGCAATAGCGAGGGGCCAGAAAGAGACCACTTTACCTTTATCTCTCTCTGGTCTATTGCTATATCTGTTTCATGTGATATCATGTGTCAAAGAGAAAATATGGAAAGAGGATAGTGGCTTAGACATTTATTTTGTTTGCATTGAGGGTTGGCTACGAACTTTTTTTAAAGCCAATTCTAAAATCACACAGGCGCGTTATTATCGCGCGATAATATCGCAAGCGTTATTGCGATAATGCGTCCCGACTCCTTGCACACAGCTGCGTTTTATCGCGCGATAATAACGCGCAGACGGACGCAGCGTTCCGCGTTATTATCGCGCGATAATATCACAAGCGTTATTGCGATATCTGTTTTCGGTACATTTTGTACGCCGCAATGCAAGTAGGACGCTGCGTCCGTCGTTCCACACAGGCGCGTTATTATCGCGCGTTATTATCGCAGCAGTGTGTAACTACTTGATCATCCTAATACAAAATGTACTGAAAACAGATATCGCAATAACGCTTGCGATAATATCGACCGATATTCTTCCATTGCGGCGTTATTATCGCAGCGGTGTGTAAGTACAGTCGCGGAACGAAAAGGTTCGTCAATTTTCAAATTGATTCGTTCAACGTATCACGAGCACATATTACGTTTTGAAACTATGTTACAGAATAGACTCGAGTTAGAGAAAATAAAGTTTAACTGTTAGTTAGTAAAGTTCAAAATTGTTCAGATCAAGGTTATTTATCTTGTCAACAAGATTATTATGGATAAACTGCAACCTTCTTGTTAATTCAACCTGACATTATTATTTCTGTTAAAACCTCAGAACTATTGTCAATCGGTCAATGTCATAACTTCAAAATATCATAATTTCTCCTAAATAACTAAGGTTTTAATGTTTTGGTAACACATTGACGGGATAGAAAAAACAAGCAAAGCCTTATTCGATAGCAAACGTCATATTATTTATTCAAATGTTAGCAGCGCTGTTTCTTGCACTGGAATGTTGGCATAATGGACTCTTGCAGTACTAGAGTACTAGTGCAAACGAATATCGACACTAAGGTGACGAACCTTTTCATTCCGCGACTGTACATGACCATCTTAATACAAAATGTACTGAAAACAGATATCGCAATAACGCTTGCGATATTATCGCGCGATAATAACGCGCCTGTGTGGGGGAGGCTTTAAGTTAGAACAACAGTAGGTATAGATAAAGGAAGGAACTTGAGTATTGACAAATACTTTCTAAATAGATACCACCGTAGAAGATCACCTAGATTTTTAAAGTAAGAACTAATCGATCTCAAGAACTTAGATATACATTTTTTTTAATTTTAAATGATTTGGGAAAAGGAGTGGAAGTTTGTGTGTAGTTTCACTTAGGTTTTTTTGAATTAACGTTTATTTTCGGATGGTACCGCGCAGGGGGTTGGCGACAGAAAATAAATATCTTGCGTGACGATAATCTGTGAATATCTTCCAAAAGTCTAGCATGAAACTGTTACTAGTCAACAGAATGGGTCAACGCATGCAATCATGTACATAGATTTTTTATTTTGAACCCATTAGTGCGAGCTAACGAGTAACATCTATCAAGCACTTTCAAAGAGTGAAAGCAACACTTGAAAATATAAAATGGAGTTTTGTTTTAGGTGTTATTCCAAACTTTGTTTCTACTGAGTGTTCCACGACAAACACATTTTTTTTTCAATTTAGGGGTTATAAATTTAGAATTGTGTTCTTACAATCCAATAGTCGCATAGAATTCAACCGTGGTAAACTGTAAGGTTTCTAGCTTTTACAGTAGAAGATAATTTCCAAGTAGCGAGCGGGCGACTTCTAACAGAATATTATATCAGGGTTACACTGAATCTGACTGATTACGAACGAATTGAAGTTGAAAGTTAAAAAGGTAAAGCCGCACCGGGTCAGAGTTCTGCGTAGATTATTTTAAAAAGTTCTGAAAGACATTACTTTTTAAATTCTAAAAATAACAGTAAGTTTTTTTCTATATGGAAAGAAAGTAGGTACAGTATTAGATGAATTTATTAAGCAGCACGGTTCCGTTGCGATACTGTGTAAGACAGTCGTATAATACGCGTAGCTCCCGTCTAATATTATGATTAAATTTTCAGTCTCATCGTCACTCACCGCCACTCACCGTCAAGTGCGATTGCAGTCAACTACTAAGAGGCAGATTAAAAAAATATTTAATGTAATTTTTTCCCTTTTTATAAAATGGTACGGAACCGTTCGTGTACTACTCTGACTCGTACTAGGCGTATTATTGAATTTGATGGGGCAGTGTTTTCGTAGGAATTGCTCTTGATAAGACGGAAACGTCGGTGCTCAAGCCCGACTCACACTTGACCAATATTTAAATTATACAGTCTACACGTGACTTTAAGACACCGAATCTGTCACTACAGTGGAAAATATATCCCACAACAAGAGACTATTTGATGAAAAGGAAAACCAGTCTTATAATCCCAGTCGTGTCGTCGTCGCACAATGTAAAGGCTCTGTGATAGTTCTTTTTCTCGTGTAGTAAACTTACTTAGTAAACGATATTTTGAGGAATATCAAATATTCAATATTTTATAGGACACTCTACTTATAGTGATGTGTATAGTGATTTTAAGACAACGAATCTGTCACTACAGTGGAAAATATATCCCATAACAAACAGACTATTTGATGAAAAGGAAAACCAGTCTTATAATCCCAATCGTCTCGTCGTCGCACAGTGTAAAGGCTCTGTGATATTTCTTTTTCTCGTGTAGGCTCTATTTAGTAAACGGCCCGTCCCAACGTCATTGGGAAATTGCGTACGTCGGTTAGTATCACACACACACCATAAACTTACACCCTCGCTTTACGAGGCGTTAGCGTGTCTTGTGGAGATGACTGCTGGCGGAAACTGCTGTGACGGGAAATTTTAGGGACGAAAAGGATTCATTTTGCGTTGGCTAAGTGTATAAGCTTCTTGTTTACTCTGTGTCACTTCTTAAAAATAGCTTTCTATTGCAAGCCTGACTTCTATTGCCAATAGAAGCTTTGATAAGTTTTACACCATAAAATTACACCCTCGCTTTACGAGGCGTTAGCGTGTCTCGTGGAGATGACTGCTGGCGGAAACTGCTGTGACTGGTAATTTTAGGGACGAAAAGGATTCATTGTGAACTGTGGCGGCTAAGTGTATAAGCTTCTTCTTTATTTTGTGAGACATCTTAAAAAACATATACTTACCCGGTAAACGTTGTTTTGCTATTAGGGATATAAAAAAATATCTTATGACCTACTCTAAGACCTACCGAACATAGACTGAAAATTTCATAACAACCGGTCGAGGCTTTCGGAGGAGTTTGGTAACAAAAATCGGCACGAGAATTTTATATATTAGAGATTTTTGACTATCAGACCTGCCAAAATTTAAAATAGCCTGGTCCGGATTTTACAGGCACTAAAATTTCATAATAAAAATGTTTCATCAAGTTTAACAGCTCGGTAAAGTTCGACGTAGGTTTCGGCTCTTAGACAAAAATGTAAAGAGGGTCAAATCTACACGTAATATATTTGTCTAGATCCTTATTGAAAGTTTTCAGATGTTCAAAACCTAATAAAAAAATACCTAAGAAAAGAGTATAAAATTGCACCTATTCTAACAAAATAAGGCTTTTTATATCATACGTTTCGTATACCAAAATGACACAATTACTTCTAGTTATCGTAGCAAAACTGTAGAAAAAGCAAACAGCTTTAGGGTAGGGATAACACAACTCAACACAAAAAAAAACAGAATAATCTGCTAAGCTTACAATTAATTGCATTACAGGCTTCCATTAATTAAAAATACTGAAGGAAATCATCAAACAGATTTTGAAATTGAGGACAATTAAATATTTTGCTTGAGATTCCTCCACCGCTATTTAACAAGGTGTCCAAATTTCAATCGTTTTATCAACCACGCTGGTTATTTCACCCCCTGTTCTGTCTCACAATGCCGAAAAGGTAATTGACAAGACTTAAATAGAGATGGATTATTTAAATATTCAAAGAGATTACTGAAAGAGTGCCGTTTAAATGTACCTACCTCTCGTTTAAACGAGGACATCTTTGACAAATTATGCTTTACAATGGCAAATTAAAATAATTGTGATCTCCATTACTGTAACGTATATGATACGCTTTGTTCTCGAAGACATCACTCTAAATATGTTAATAAGCCTGCAGGGAATGGTATTACAGAAGCGCTTCATAAAATTAACAATGCTAATGTTGGGGACATGAAATCACTTTTCTGAGCTTTAAATTTGAACTTGGTAAACAAATTACATACCAAATCTTTAGCAAGCATGGTATGACTGATTTATAACTTAGTAATATATTTAAGAAGTTGTTAATTTATTTCAGCGTTACCAACATTCATGTAGTGCAGAGTTAATGGAATTAATAGAATGAGTTAATGGAAAAGCACTGGCGATGGTTCTTTTTTGGTAATAGGAATTATCGAAGCCAAAGTCACAGATTAAATAATTTAATAGTTGCTAACACAACTGAAGGCTGCATTTATTTCATTTCGGTTAACAATTTTGAGAGTATTTTTATTTTCTTTTAATCCGAAAACAATAATAATGACTTGTTTTATTATATTATTTATAGCGGCAACAGAAATACATAATCTGTGAAAATTTAAAGTGTGTAAATATCACAGTTCTAGAAATACAGCCTGGTGACAGACGGACGAACGGAAGGACGGCGAAGTCTTAGTAATAAGGTCCCGTTTTTTTTCCCGTCCCTCTTGGTACGGAACCCTAAAAAGTCTATATTTTATTATATTAAACCCATAGTTAAAAAGATAACGCTTTAAGCCGGTTTCAGTCTAATAAATTGTATGAAAAGGCGCAATAAATATCTATATATTCGTTGGAGCGTATACCTGCCCGACCATCGCACTTTCCTTTCGATAAAGCCAGCTAAATGCGAATCGGAAGTGAGCCACGATGGTTCCATACGATAACATAATATAACAATTTATTGTTGCGCAAAGCATTATTTATATTTCCCATAAAATAATAACACGATTATTTAGCGACTTGACTAATATTGTGAAGAGCTTTTTTTTTTACTCTGTACAAGTTGGTGCTTGACTGCGATCTCACCTGATGGTAAGTGATAATGCACTAAGAAAATCTTAGTGCATTATCACTTCGTAATAACTTGGAAGGGTAAGTAAATTTACCCCAACGGTTTCTGCAAGCATCGCACCGGAACGCTAAATCGCTTGGCGGTGCGTGTTTGCTGGTAGGGTGGTAACTAGCCACGGCCGAAGCCTCCCACCAGACCAGACCTGAGTCAATTTAGAAATTGTAAAATTCCAAAGTAGCCCGTGGCGGGCATCGAACATATCATAAGGAGATGATATTGGAACCAAAACACGTTTTGCGAACACTAAAAAATTAATTTATAACATAGAGCGGAAAATTGTATAATGTATGTAGTTCAAAAAATCAAAACGCAACTTGGTCAAGTATCATGAATTAAATTTACTTTGCGCTATAAAGTTGAAGGATTGTAATTTCTATGTTGATATACATACAATTTTACACTCTAAACCAATATACCTACCTAAATTTGATTTTTGTAAAGGTGTGAAAACTTTACGTGATTCTTCCCCCTGTTAAGCATTAAAAGTTCAGGACAAAGCAGAGAGCTTTAATGTCAGTTTAATTCGCTATCAAAGATGGTAGGTTAAGGAAACGACCTTTTCTGAATTGGGTCAATCGTCATTCCCTAGGTCAACCTATAAAATAAAATATCCCCTTAGCTATTCCTCTGTTCTTTCATTAGACTATTTCCGTTTTCCTTCATCGCCAGAAAGCTTTATTGCGCCTCTCATAAATTGTTCTAAAAATACTACCTACTCACGGTATTTCGTATTTCCTTGTCGAATTAAAATGTAAAATAAAAATTTTGTTTTCAAAATAATCTACGTAAAAAATGAGTATAATATAGCTTAATGGATATATATAATTTAACTGGTAGGGCGCGTGCTGTCTTCCCGCCCAAAAAATCCCTTCAAATTTCCCCATACATTTTCTATGGAATTATAAATTCCGCCATTTTGGATTTTTTTTCTATCTATCAAATAGATCTTAAAATCCATCTTTATACTTTCCGAGATATTGGGGGAATTCGAATGGCGGCCATTTTGAATCCGCTATTTTGAATTTTTTTTCAGTTTATTGCCAATTGGATGACGTTTCAAATGACATTTGGTCAAGCACCCCCCCACCTATATTCAATACCCTGGCTGTGCTCAGCGTATCAGCTCTCTCCGTATTTCCCCCCCCCCCCGAATGAATTTTTTCCCTTCTAAAAATTGTTCAGGAGAGGTGACCAATCAGTGAGTGAGTCAATGAATCAGCACGAGTAGCCTATATATTATAGTAATTCATGTGCCTATTTTCATTTAGAATCGACGTTTAAACAGCTGAAGGTACACAGACTACGAATATATAAGCAAGGTTTATAATGCTAATTACTGAATTAGATTAACTTTGTTTAACTGGTGCTACAGCTAGCCTTTGAAACAGCTACTCTGTCGAAACTAGGTCAAAGTCACTTCTATTAGCTATCGAGATTAATAGCTCGTTAATCAATCTCAAGTTGATTAAATTGAAGAAGACTAGGGAGAGGTCACCCCCTACGTAAACCCTCCTTCGGATTGCGGTTTATGCCGCTCTGGGAGGGAGAAAACTGGCGACAAATGCGGAAGATAGTAACAGTAATTTTTACGACTTACTTTTACTGTCCGATAATTGAATACTACTAAGATTAAAAAGCTCGTGCCTTTTTTATTTCCTATCTTCATTGAAATTAAGACTGGTACTGTGCAGGCATACTTACTAATACAAATAAATTTTATTTACGAAAATGCTGTACTTTTTTTGTAAATATATTTTTTTACTCAATAATATTTGACTCAATTACAGACTTTCGATCCGGTTTCCTTTTTTAATACTAGTTAATATTAAAAGATACAAATACGTTCGGAAAGTCTTTCACCAAAATATAAAAATACATCATTATTTTTATAGTTCCTCTATAAAATAGTAAGTTTATGTTTCATAAATATACATGAATATTTTTATTATTTTTACATATTATTTTTATTGAAAAACTTATATCAAAATAATAAATGACTACACATTTGCAATCTATATTTCAGTTTTATTACTAAAAATACTATGAAATAACAGAAGTGACTTTATTAGCAAAATCATATTTATGTGAAATACTTGCACTGTATATATTCTGGTTTATTTAATTTACTAACTGACATTTAGAAACGTAATTTTATTGCATCGAATTAAAAGTTGGAGTATAAGTAAATTATTCGGTCGCTCCATTGTGATTGCATGACCTACACAGTAGGACTTAGATGTATACAATATCGTATGGTTCTTCGTTGCATTGAGAGCTCACCAGCTCATATTGATAAATATAACGCGGGCAGCCTCGAACATCAATCTCATATACCGTCAGTGGTACTTGAAAATCTGAATAAAAAATGATCGTGGTTCAAGCAAAAGCTTTCAAAACTACGTTTGACCGTCAATGCATAATATAACATCCCATTTACAATTGAAATGAGAGAGAAAATAAATAAAACAACTGCAACTGCAGTGCTAGCATGTCGAGTACGATACGTGAGAGATAAAATTTATGTGTGAATTATGTTAAACCGAATCAATTTCTGTGTAGGGTATAGTTAAAACTTTGGGTTCAATAAAATTATACCCAATCAAATCACTGAGTTTGACTAGACACCTCAGTGACAACAGTCGATAAAATGTCAATTATTATTACAAACGTCGTCAAAGCTATTGAGACAAATGGCGTATCCACACAATAGACAGGAAAAGACCCTGAACAGGGTGGATGGAGTGAAAAAATGTCGCCAGTTTATCGGTGCCAATAATACCAACAGTCAAGGACACGCAGCAGCGTGGTCTTCTCCGAAGGGAACGAGTCTCTTCGGGGGTACGGGCCTCGAGACTTGCCTCCTTACCCGGGCGATGTGTCGCGGAGGCGCATCGCGCCCCCGGTGTCGTTCTTCTAGCCCCGGTAAGGGGCTAAGGCCTCGCCGTCCTGGCTTGTGGCCTGTGGGTCTTGATTAGCTGGTGACCCCGCGCGGTCAGCGGTCATGTCGCTGCCCTGCGCGGGGATGTCGGGGTCCAGTTGAGTGAACCTCGCGTCGTCATCATCGTCTCCATCGCCGTCTACGCGCAATCGCGCGGGGGACGGAGACCGCAGGAGCTCACGAGGTAGCGGACGCCCGTTTGGTGGTCGATCGAGGAGTGGTGCGATCCCGTGGAGATGCGCGCACGGCCCGTAGTCCGCGCGAGCGAACAGGCATTGTGCGAGGGTGCGGACAAATTCCTCCACGGTGGGCGTCCTGGTGTCCCGGTGTATCACGTCATTCCTGACGTACCTCGGGGTTACGCTATAGTTCGCTCAGCAGCCATCTATAGAATTTTGACAGATGGCGCTATTCTTTGCTTAAATGAAAAAGGTTTACGTAAATTGTCCGGATGCCCATATCTTATGAGTTTTCTTATGAATGATCCACAAAAAGTGTACAACGATAGAAATCGTGTGAGTTCTCATGCTAGCCCCGCTATACGACAATTTCAATAGCAAAGCGAAATGAAATGACACCGAGACGTAACGATTTAGCAATGTGTTACAAACATCCACTTTGCAATTGAAATTATGTTAGATATTGAATCTGCATCAGCAAATAGCGAATCATGTGACGTGAAAGAAGAAAAGCAATACGCGGGTGCACCCGAGAGGAACAAATGACAACTTTGCATTTTGATGTAGCTCTGAAGTCTAGATCTTTAGGGAATGTTTCCTGATGTTATACCTACCTACAAATATTTGTATAGGTTCATACCAAAATCGAAAAATGGAACACTTATGGTGATGTATTTTTGCTCGACATTAATAACGGTGAAAAGTAGACGCTTTAAATGTACTCAGAATATTTAGTTAAATAAAATTCGCTTTAAAAATAAATAATTAAATGAAAATAAAATAAAAATTAAGGGAGTCTCCCATACAATAACAAACATGATTTTTTTGCTCGTTTTTGAATTTGGTGGGCAGGGGTGTTTAGTCTTATTTAAAACTATTGAGAATGGGTCTTGATAGAACAGTACCCTCAGTGCAGCGCGAGCCTTACTCGCACTTGACCGATTTTTATTTAAGGTGTACCCATTGGGTGTACCTTTTTGTTTCAAAAGTTTTTGTTTAAAAAGGTGAAATAAAGGTCAAGTCTCTCTAGTGTAGTCATTAAATCAATTAGGTTCTTACCCAAAACTAGCTGCTTCTCCGAATCCATTGTGCTCTATTTTCGTATTGTATTATCAAGCTCTAAAAATATATTTACAGATCTCCTTAGAGACATCACAAATTCACAATAGATTCGCCTAACCGTATAATTATCTTGGTATTCTTTACATGTAAATAAATATTCTATTTTTACATTTACCCTTATCGCAAGATTTATTCGAAAAGATAATGATTATACTATATTAATAAAAATCGAGTGTGACAGATGGACGGACGAAGAAATTCTCACCATAAGGATTTCATTTTTACCATTTTAGAATGGAACTCTAAAAATATTGAAGGCCGATTACGAAATAAATTACGGGAGCTAGCAACGTTTGAAAAGTAAGAATTTTAGGAGAGCTGATTTTGTGATATGTCGTTCTTCTTGCACCTTCGGTTAGAGTCTGGGCCATCTGGCTGCCGGTAGCCGTTGCGTTTATTAGTGCGCATCCTATGTGCAGCTTTTATCATACAACGTGTAACGAAAAGTTGAATTATTAATGAAGGGTACATAAGTTTACTTGATAACGAATCACCCTATAAAAATATTAAATGTAAATAAGCATATCCAGTTTGCCATACATTACGGAAAAATAAATATGCTCATTTCTATTTAATATTTTCATAGAGTCATTCGTTATCAAGTACCTACACATATTTACCCTTCAGTATTATTTCAAGTTTTCATTACACGTTGTATGATAAAACAAGCCAAACGTAGGAACACTATCCCTAATGGCGGGGCTACAGTAGCGTCCGAAGATTCGTGTCGCGTTAGCGCGCCAAAAGCATCGTGTACGGGCATACACAATGTCCTTGTCTACATTAGCGGGCGAAGATTCATCGTGCCGGGTTGTCGTCTTCGGCGATTTAATGCGTATTCAAAATGGAGGAAGTAGTGGCGTTGCATTGTATGTCCGTAAATTATTATCAGTTGACAAAACAAAATAAAATAAACTAGGATTCCATATAATATTCTCTGTTTCATAAAACTGAATGAACTCCAACACTTTTTCGTTGCTCCACTCCATAGTGTACAAAAAAACACGCACGTCCGTCCCGCTACAAAGTCTGGACGAAAATGAAGTGACGTAGGTGTAGCCACCCAAGCGAATATTGTCGCATCAAATCCCTTTGATGCGCGCTAAGTTACCGACAGTGCCCCGATAGCACATCGTATACGCCCGAATACTACCGCGTTGCAACGATCTACCCGGCCACATCTGTGCGTTAATCCGAATATTCGCCGTAGCCCGCTAATGTAGCCCCGCCATAAGGATTCTTATGTGATTTTCGGTAAACTTGAAACCAAACGAATGAAGTCACGGACATTAGGTAATACCGTGGTAGGTAGTATTTTTAGAACAATTTATGAGAGGCGCAATAAAGCTTTCTGGCGATGAAGGCAAACGGAAATAGTCTAATGAAGGAACAGAGGAATAGCTGAGTGGATATTTTATTTTATAAGTTGACCTAGGGAATGACGATTGACCCAATTCAGAAAAGGTCGTTTCCTTAACGATAGGTTCTTAGTTTTTACTTTTTTAAAAAAATATTTAATCCTTTTTCAATTACAACTCTGCAAAAGTCGTGGGTGTTTTAAATTTTTTTAATTTTCCTCTTGTTGATCAAGATTTTTGCATATTGCGGAATTATTACAGGACTCCAGCATCCAAATATTAATCAAAGCCTTTTACTATAAAACATAGATATAAAACACATTGTAACTACCGAAGCCAAACAAGTTTTCAGTGAATATAAAAATATCCAAAGAAGCATAAGTTAAGAAGCCGTTTGATGATAATATTTGTGAACCCTTCAAAAGGTCTTCAAACCGACACGTACAGTAATCCCGCGAGAGGAAACTTTTTCCCAGTAATACAATATCCAGACTCCTTTGTCAATCTTTGCGGAGGGATTTCAGACAATTTCCATGAATTTTTACATTTCTAAAGAGCAGCTCCATCGTAAAATCCCGATTTCTGCCCGATAATAAACAAAGGAGGCGCTGCGAAAGACTCCTTAATTCGAGATCGTCGCAAAGCTTCAGTCGGTTGTAATATCGGCCGGCTTTTGTTGGCCGGTTGACTTTTTTGCAAATATTATGCGACGTCTAGATCCTTTTATTTTTACTATATATATAGCTGCTTGTGCTGATTCACTCACTCACTCACTGATTGATCAGTGGTCACTTTTCCTGAACAATTTTGTATGAAGTTTTTTTTCACTGATCGTTTCGTATAGAGGGGAAAAATTCATTCGGAGGGAAAATTCGGAGAGAGCTGATGATTGAGGATTTCGAAGACGGGTGCCCAGCCAAGGTATATAACATAGGTAGGGGGGTGCTCGACCAAATGTCATTTGGAACGTCATCCAACTGAAAAAAAGAAAAAAACAAAGAAAAGAAAAAAAGAAGCTGAAAAAGAAACAAAATGGCGGATTACAAATGGCTGTCATACGAATGTTGTCGGTATCTCGGAAAATATAAAAGATGGAAGAATTGTCAACAGTTGCCAAGAGACAAGAAGTGATCAGGACCCAGAGGTCTATTCGATAGATAGAAAAAAATGGCTTAATTAATTTTGCCATAAAAAAATGTATGAGGGAATATTGAAGAGATTAAAAGTCAATTAGCGCTACGCACAGTTCACATCTCCGTTACTCACAGCTAACATCTCTCTGCTATACGCATCTTCTCCCCGTGTCGTCTCCGCTTTGGTGGAAACCGGGCCTTAATACTTATCAGTCATTTTGAAGTTAGAAGTCATTAGGAATTTGTAATATAATATTTAGTTGTAAGCAAAAGTTTGGTCTTAAAAGGTGAATAGAGCAATTAAATATCATTTTAATGGCAAAATTTCAATTAGCGAATTAACTCGTTCCCTTTTGATCTAGAAATTGAAAGTTGACGATATTCTAACACAGGGGTCGGTGCTCTAGACATTAGAAGGTCCCGGGTTCTATTCCATCATGGCATGCGTAAGATGTTGAAATCTTACATTGGCTCAGTGCTGATAAGTGCGGTGGGAGGGTTTCATTGTAAGGTAACCAGGAGGTTTTTGTAAAAAAATCGAGCCGAGCGGAAACACCGTGACCTAAGCTTTTGTTTGTTGTTCGCTTGGGGCTCTGGCTGTAGATGTTTGGAGAAATCCATTCCGTTTATTCGAAGAGAGTCGACTGGACAGTTGTACAAAAATCTATACTAACCCACTGGTACTGTCTGCTAGCAACCCATCACTAGGGTTATAGACCAGGGTAGAAGCCTTTAAAAATAATAAAAAGTAAAAAAAAAATTACAGTAGGATGAAACCCATTAGAAAAGGAGGGGAGTATTTTTGTTGAGTTGTATTTTCTGAGAAGTTTTACTATAGTAACATATATATTTTTTTCACCATCAAAAAGTAGAGATTTCAACGAACAGAAAACATACCAACTTTTTGAAAAAAGCTGATATTTTGACGTCAGAATTTTCAATTGAAAATTGGGGTGCTTTTTTGATATTAAGTTAAAATAAGGCGAAAAAATAAATATTTTAAATCAAATAAATTACAGTGTATTTGGGACATAATAAGGTAAGTTTTCACCAAGTAATAATTCACCACAAAGTTATTCACCACAAATTACACCAAATAGTAATTCGTATTAGTACAGGTTTTTGTACAACTTTTGAGTCCACTCGCTTCAAATAAACAAACATTGTGACTAAGGGTTTGGCGGTTGTCCACTTGGGATCGCTGGCTGTAGATGTACAGAGAAATCTGTTCCGTTTATACGAAGTGAGTCCACTCGAAATCCGTACAAAAACCTGTACTAACTACTAAGCCTACGGGCTAGGCGCTCTCCAACTGTAGGCTATAAGTATCAAATTAGTACACGGCGCGACTTGTCACAGGTTACCCAATGTAGTTGGTGGCGTTTTAGCAGAGATAAAGTAATGCGTTAGAAATAGAAGCAATAGTACACTTTAATAATAGTAAAAAACGCTTTTGCAACCTGAATACATCCTCCAAGTAAGCTTAATTCCATGTTTGAACTGTTACTTACTGTCAATTTTTTTTAACTAATAATATTATTGCAATCAAATCAACTAATTCGTAATAAATGACAAATACACAGAACCCGACAAACAGCGCAAAAAATATCACTAAGTTACTGGAGTCAAATATGTCCTTGTATGAAGAAGATTGACATAAAATGTTCCGATGGGCTCATCCTCAGGTTCATATCGGTGAATCTAGAATAAATTCTTTGATTTTTCAGAAAAATTTTATAATATTCTCCAGAATAGCATTCACGAACTGTGCTGTTATAAAATATCAGGCCAGTAAAAGGCCTACAGAGATTACTAATATAAAATACATCGAGGGATGATGAATGGTATCCAATTAAATTTCAACGGTGCAATTTTGTTAACATAAAATTTCGAGCCTACATTTTCACATAATATCAGCTTATTTTATTCAGACGCGCGGTTTATAGGTTTCACCTTTAGCAGAGTACAAATTTTTACCCTAAATGCGGCGGTAACGGGTATTTTCCAGAGTGAATGGAGATAAAATGTCGCGCAAATTTATATTATAAATATACTAACTAGCTTTTACCCCCGTATCGCCTACCTAAATTCCGGTTTTTTAAAAATCCCGCGTTTATCTTGGACTTTATCCAGCCCTTGCACATTTTTTTCAACCCTTGCGCATTAGTTGTTTTCCACTAAAAAGTAAAAAAATAAAATGGAAAATTCTTTCCAAAAAACCAACTTCAAATGCCACTTCAAAGAGTGAAATACTTTTTAATGTACAAAAATTTGAAGTCACGCAATTTTTTTTCTAGATAAAGGTGCGTATCTTATAATCCAGGTTATAAGCTATCTACATGCGCTAAATTTCAGCCAAATTATTTTAGTAGTTGTGGCGTGATTGTGTAACAATTATACATATAAGTTCACAAACTTTCCGCATTATTTCTGGACTTTTAATATTCGTTATTTTATTTTAGCAAAATATATAAATTAGAACCCAAAATATGACATTGATTCTCTATAATAATCACACTAATATTATAAAGGCGAAAGTTTGTGTGTAAGTGTGTGTGTGTGTAAGTGTGTATGTTTGTTACTCCTTCATGCCGCAACTACTGAACCGATTTGTCTGAAATTTGGAACATAGATAGCTTATAACCCGGATTAAAACATAGGCTACTTTTTATCCCGGGAAAATCCATACTTCCCATGGGATATTTAAAAACCCCTAATTTTCACCAAAATTCACGCGGGCGAAGCCGCGGGCAAAAGCTAGTCATTTATAATGTAAGGAGACCTAAAACTCTTGGAAACGTTTATAAATCGATTTTACTATCATCACGGTAGGGACCTATTCAAATTATTCAAATTCAATCCCGTACTAAAGTTAGGTGTAACAAATGTTTGGAATTACTGTCCAACTGAGTACACCTACCGGCTAATCTCTTCCCCTTTCTACCTTTACCACCCTACACATTGTGCTCTCACGTGTAGGGTGGTAAAGGTCTCACATTGCCTCTCGGAAAATATTTGGATATTTAAACACCAAAACCAATAGTAGAGTTCGTAAGTCTCTTTCCAAATAAGGATTAGGTACGCACTTCAGTTCGATAACGTAACGTATTTTCTACAAAGGGATGAAGTGTAAAATAAATATTGTAAAATTAATTGTGAAATAATAGTTTGGAATCATTGACTTACTATCTAAGGACCCCGGGTGTAATACAAAATGCAAGCCTGACTGCTCGATGTCTTCAACAAAATTATCACTGCTATAAAGAGTAGGTAAATAGCTGAAATACTTTAAAAAACTAAAAAACATATTAACATAATGTAAACTCTTCATATATGCATGCAGTCCACCTCATGAATTTTAAACACTACCTTTGCAGGTACGTTCAATTTTAAACTTAAGTATATTAAACTAGAAACGAAGAGTTGTAAAGTTTCCGAAACAAAGCAATACGGATAGAATACATATAAAAATACTCACATGTTTTCTGCAGAAAATTGTCTTGTGAATCTTCGCAGCTAATTTATTTGCCTTGTTTCTTTCGGCTTCGTTATAGTTTGTTACTTACTGGTAATCTTTTACATTTTATCAAGCTGGAAAACTTTTCGCGATCTAGACTATAGTGCTTTTTTAGAACCTGTTTTTCATTACTAACTACTTCGATCGACGAGAAAGTATTATTTGTTTGCATTACCAAGTCACAATCTATGCATTTAGCACTCAAAGATGTTGGTAACGTAATGTATTATGTTGAATTTAATTTCTAAATATTATATCAAATTCTCGTGTGACGGTGGTTTGACGAAACTTCTCCGGCATGGGGGGCCGAAAAATAGGGCGCAAAATAGACATAATATTATACCCTGGACCACGAGCATTTAGGCCACGATGTAGTTCGCTCAACAGCCACCTATAGAATTTTGACAGATGGTGCTAATCTTTGCTTGTACGAAAAAAGTTTACATACTTCTTTAGGATGGCCATATTTTTATGAATGGGCGCAATTTTCATACACTTAAGTGAGAAATTATTTGTGTTGTGTTGTATTTAACAAAGTGTAGTAGTTAGGTAGGTACATAGTGCAGACACTGTAATGATAGTCAAACAGGATATTATATTTAAACTGTGATAGATCAACCAAAAAATAGGCATTTATTCCAACTTTACTTAGTCGAAACGCTTCCATATAGCTTTAGGTCTTTTTTCCAAGAACGAATTATTACGAAAGAAGATGACTTATGGCTAGAAATGATCTAGAATGGAAAATACTTGAACATTTTCGTATTGAAAAATACAAATAATCTCTACCTATTCGTTTCTTTGCATATATAAGGTACAAGGAAAATGAATTTCCTTATCTGAGAAACGATTGACAGTAAATAAATGGCAGTATTTTTACGGCATATTTTTGTGAATACGATATGGAAACCTTATTTTCTCTCAAATCTTTAGGAATATTTTTATAATATTATTTTCATATTCTTTTGCAAAAGGAAAACAAAGCGCATGCAAAATATTATGTCAAAAACATGAACTTTCATGAATAATTGAATTTAGAGCAAATTTACGTATACCACGCATCTACCAATGGGAGCACGAGTAAATTGGAGTCATATTTCAATATACACGTATTATAGTATAAATCTTACTATTTTAGGAATTATAAATGACGACCGAATGGCGTAGCGGTAGCGTTCCTGCCGTCTGCATCGGAAGTCGTGAGTTCGATTCCCACTACTGGAAAATGTTTGTGTGTTGAACAAGAATGTTTTCAACACACAAACTTTGTTTGTATTTTTGCATATTTATCAGTAATCTAGTACACCTCATTGAGTACAACTAACATAAGCTTTTGCTTACTTTGAGGCTTATTGCGATGTATAATATCCTGTAATATAAAAAAAAAACAAATAAGTACTCACTTCTATCAGGCCATATTTTTTTTGATTTCACAATTCGCCATCTTGTTCATTTAACATTATTTATATTTTCGTACATTGAAAAAAAATAGTTTTGCATATTTCTACAGAGTCTAAAGTCGATGCAGACAAACTAGCAACTAAGTATAAAATATTATATTGTAACTTGAAAGTCTGAATTGTTAAATTAACGTAGGTTTTCCATCCACTTCAAACTCGGGCTTCCATACATTTCACGCAATTGTGAGGTAGAGTCAACAAGCCGGTTTAAAGCGAAAAATATTAATATTCATGTAAAACATTCATAGCTGTGCATACGTACGAGTTGTAAAGAATGCTAATGTACACTGGATTCTGAAAACAGCCGCTGTCAACACGCTGCAGCTTTCAGCGGCACTTCTATTCAGTGAGAACATTTGAAAGGCTGCGCCTTCGGGCGAATAATCAAAGATGAAAAGGTTTCCTTGGGAGGCGCGTCACGATCACTGACTCTGATTTTTTATGCACTACCTGAATACCAATAAGCGAAATCTTTTATTTTTGATTGAACTCAAAATAGAATGTGTTTAGGGGATTGTGTTGCGTGACATTTTACAAATTCGAGGGAATTAATTATTGTTAGTTTATTTTATTATTTTATTACTCTCTAGTTCAAGTGAGAGGTCTTGAGTTTGATTTGGAATTTTATAATTTCTTGATTGGTTCAGGTACAGTCTAGTGAGAGACTTTGGCCATGGCTACCCAATCAGAAAAGATGCAATAGTGTGTAGAAATAGTTAGGACGAGTTTACTTACCACGTGAGTATGATAACATCTTCGATTGCATCATCACTGACCATCAGGAATAGACATCATTATTTTATTCCCTGGACAGGGCGGACGGCTTGAAAAAATCTCGCCAGTTTATCGGTGCCAAAAACTGCTTGTATTGTTACCAACAGTAAGGCCACGCTGTAGTTCGCTCACCAGCCACGTATAGAATTTTGACAGATGGCGCTACTGTTTGCTTGTACGAAAGCATTCGGATGCCCATATCTTGAGTTTTCTTCTCAGTGGGCCTAGCAAATACTATCACTAGTTAAGAGTTTTTCGCTTATCCAGTTCTAACTTTTTTTTTATTGAAGATAGCATTTCGCTTGACGACAATCTTGCCTGATGGAAAGCAATGATGAGGTCTAGGATGGAGCGCGCTTGCCTAGAAAATGCCTATTCACTCTTCTCTTGTAGGCACCTAGATTGTACTTGGCTGGAAACACGGAGGCTGGAAGGGCGTTCCACACCTTAGCGGTTCGTATCAGAAACGTGGAGGAAAAACGTTTCGTGCGAGTTTGTTGGACGTCAACCACGTAAGGATGCCATCGCTCTCGGCGTCTTGCTGTCCTATGGTAGAAAGGTGAAGGAGGTACAAGGTTATGAGGTCTCACTTACTCAGGCTCAACTATACCAACTCAGTATTATCGCAAACAGCTACAGCTGTGCCACAAACCGAAAATACACGGTTTATAAATGACTGATCATTAATTGTGTGTTCATAAAGGCTTAATGTACTGGGCCTTTAAGTTTTATATCTGAGACTTTGATATCTATCTCAATATTGATAGTGAATATACATAGATCCCTTTCTAGTAGGTTGTTTTCGTTTTATTCAATCAAAGGTTGTATAAAGCTTTGGTTACAGATTTAGCTACTGAATAAAATGTTTTTCCTTGCCATTTTCGTAAAATAACTCATAAAATATATCCCAATAAAAGGGAACGATTCATAATATAGTGTAAGAGTTAACGCGTGATTTTATTTAACTGTTTAAACGAATTCGCTATGTAGCTAGGTACTTGCACACATTTTTTGGTTTATATAGTTTTTTTAATGAACATTCCACCAACTCGGGATCTGTACCCTTTCTAATCTACATTTTATTGAGTCATTCAATTTAAGTTTGCTTCGCAATTTTGTATCGAGCACAGTTCCACATTAACCCAAAAACAGGAATAAAACCACTATAAAATAAAACAAAAAATAAGATACACGTTGACTCCGATATCTGATTGGAGTTTAATTCAAAATTTATATTGATGCAATGGATTTCAATTGCACGCTCAATAATTTTGTGATTGAAGTACCTACCTACTGACTTTGACTGAAAAACGTCATTTTTTGGTATTTTCTTTTCTACTTGTTCATAGCTCGTTATATTCTTTTGTGAAATAGAGACAACAACAAAATAAAAACCCGACTGAGTTCGTTGTGGGCTTCTTCCTAGATCAGCGCGTTAGAAATCTCGTAAACTTAGTTTCAAGTTGTTAAATAGTTATCACTCTTTAATAGCTATTTATAAGTGCTTATAAAATTAAGCCTTAACATAAATAATCATTTGAATCTTTGAATCATTATAGAGTCTAGAACCCAGAGTAATTTTGAAAAGTGTTGTATAGAAGTGGAGGCTGAGTTGTAACGTAAAAAGCAATAACGTGTACGCGTGAACTTGCTTAAACACTCCCACAGAAATGGATCACCAGCTCCCAGCCTATAATATTATGTAGGTCCTTGCTACTCGGAATACATTTTCCGCGCAGATGTCCCGCATGAAACGAATTATTAAAAAGTTTGCTCCAGCTGGCTACAATGGGCTGTGCTCATGCAGAACAATAACGATTTATAATGTAAGTTTCGATTTACTCCCGCGTACGTGGACCGGGTTTGAAACAGGACATAGGTAGCTAAATTGAAAACGCTCGCTATCCCCCGGGACAGCAACTTTTTACATCAACGGTTTCCAATTTGAGTTTATTTCATTTTATGGCTAATATATTTTGCGAAAACAATAAAAAAGTTTTGGCGCGTTTTAGGTTTCAATAAGTTATAAGACGTAAAAGAGGGTTTTTAACCGACTTCAAAAAAAGGAGGAGGTTCTCAATTCGTCGGAATCTTTTTTTTGAAGTAAAAATTTCTTCGCGTGTTGGATATTCTTGAGATATAGACAATAGTCATTAAGTCAACATCTGCAAGCAAATGCACAAGTCACTATAAAAATTATCCAAATCGCTTCAAGTGCACTTGTAAAATTTTAAGAGTGACCACTGAAGTCCCATGATAAAATCCTGATCTGATGACCATAGGACAACCTGGACAGTGCAATCTTTCAAAATCGACTAGATAAATAATTCCCCTGGATCTATTATAGCCAAAATTTACCTAATATAGCTGGCCGAAATATCTAGTATCATAGTAGTAGAAATGAATATAGATAATACTCTAAATTACCTACATCGGCAACGTTTTATCCCGCAAAAATCCATGGGATTAGTGAAAAACCGAAATTCACTGAACCAGAAAATTATTTTATTGTTCTTCCAAAATATATACTTACTTTGTCAAAAACTTTTTCTGTACATAAAAATACATATTATATCGCTCCAACGCCATAACATCATCAGCATATGTTAAGACTCAAAAATGTGAATTTGTAAATTTAAATTGATTTTTGTCTTCCTTCATCCGATGCTCTAATTAATATGCTTAAACTTTGTCCAGACGACCCTAACTCCCAAACAAGTTACTACTAGATGAAAGCCCGTAATATCCGCAACCGCTTCAAAAGGAAATCTTCCGTTCAGGCGATAATGTAGTGCCCGGGGAGTTAGTTGGTCTACTATAAATAGGTAGTCGTTTATTGCGGACGTTTTGAATTTTTAGAAACGTTAGCAACGAGTTCCAAAACCGATTTCATTTTTATGGTGACTTATTTATACAACTAGGTGGCGTATTTTTATTGATAGTTTCTTACGCAGATTTACTTAATCACCGTCATTCTATTCCTAAACTAACGTTTATCTTCTCACTAACAATATTCTTTTCATTGTTACAGATTACAATCAACGTGCATCCCACTTCTGATACAGCGAATATAATTTAGAATGTTAAGAACCAAGAAGAGAATACATCATAAAAAGTACAAGGTTCGCTAAAATATGAGCCACTGATCATCATGATAGAAGACGACGGGCATGGAACGTCGAAACGTGTGAAAAGAACGGACCCTCCCCTGATAGAAGAATCCAACTGCTGTTTCGTTTCTCGGAGAGACGACACGAGCATTTTGTGCTGCCGATGTGCCCACAAACGACGCGCGTCACCTCTGACATGCCTAGCAATTTGCTTCCTGGTTTTAACCTACAACCTGCTCGGTGGATTCTTATTCCTCGTCATAGAAGGCAACTCCCTCGCAGAAGAAACCTCAGTGGCGGCATCTAAACCAAACTTGAGCCAAACCCAAAGTGGCGACCTTAGATCTAAAACAGTGGAACGACTCTGGTCTATCACGGAGGATTTGAATATACTCTACAAGGAGAACTGGACGAAATTAGCAGCTAAAGAGTTGATGGACTTTCAGAAAGTCCTGATAAAGTCGATGCAAGCCGGAGACATACCCAACATTGCAGCTCATTACGAAACTATTGACTATCGATGGACATTCGCTGGCAGTTTCCTGTATGCGCTTACTCTTATAACGACGATTGGTAAGTTCATTTTAATTTGTAATTTGTTTATTTCATTCTTCTATTTTGCTCCTTGTTTACTTTTTCTTATAAAATTCATTGAAAAACCATAAGTTATGTTATGCTCTTAAAATATCTAGTGTCTATTTTTTTGGCGCTTCCGATATTGGTAGTGCAGATGATGTTATGAAAGAAGATTTTCACTTTAGTCGACTTTTAAAAGCTTACTTTTAGCGACTTTTAGCTTGAAAGGTCTGGTTTCTGAAACGCGATGCTCTAATTTTCTGGTTTGTCCCCAGGTCACGGGACCGTAACTCCGAAATCATCTACAGGGAAGCTGGTGGCGGTAGCGTATTCCTGCATCGGAATACCGCTCATAATGCTGTACTTGTCAACGATAGGCGAAGCCCTCGCGAGAAATTTTCGAGCCCTGTACTCCAAACTTTGCCCGTCGAGTCTGAAAAGCGGAGCATTGCACACCAAAGCCGACTGCCTCAGCCGATACTCACTCCCCGGTGTTGAGTGTAGGCAGTTCATAGACATAGATAGGAAAGATAAACTGTACGAACGTCAGAAACGAACGCCGTTCCAAGCCGCTTTAAACCTTGACAGTTTTAGTGGCGGCTATCATTGGACATGTCGGGACCACACGCGAGTGCCAATTGTTTTGAGTTTACTTCTCATCGTCCTTTATATAGCGTTAGGTACGTTTGTGTTCCATACGACTGAAAAGTGGACCTTTGTGGACGGATGTTACTTCTCCTTTTCGAGTCTAGCGACAATTGGCTTCGGGAACCTAAAGCCGGGTTTGTACGCCAGCACATTGTCAGCGAAAGCGGAAGATATCGCCGTGGGTGTTTGCTGTATATACATTTTAGTGGGGATAGTCGTAGTAGCTATGTGTTTTAATCTAATTCAGGAGGACATGAGTTCGGTGCTGCGCGGCGTTACATCTCTGTGTGCTAGCGGCTCCAAAACCCGAGCAGTGCATAGCGTAGAGAAATGCGACGAGAAGATTTCTATGGCGGTCGTGTCTTGACATAGAGAGGCGGCTGAGAGGCCGCCGGTGAACTGCCAGGAGAAAAGGGCACAAGTGACTTTTAAGATCGATAGCTCGAACCCGACGAAATTTAATAGCCTACCACGAAGAAAGTCCTCGGCGTACGGGGAGGAGAGTTTCCACAGGAATACTCCAGCGCGTCGGTCGGCGGGGCACGCGGAACGTTGTGTCGAGTACTTTGTGCCGCGCAGTTTAAGTGAATTCAACCTCAGTGGTGCTGGTGTCAGTGCGAGCGAGCTGTCGGTCGGCGTGAACACGTTCAGCGAAAGAGCGAGGGCGCGTCGGGACAAAGTTGTGACGTTCGAGGACGAAAGTGCCGTCGCGGAGAACCGCGCGCTCGCGGACGATGTGTTCATGTAACAGAACACTTCACCGCAATGTAACTAAGTAAAAAGTTGTTTGTTTGGACACGGTTTGTTATATATTAATAAAGTTTTACAATAACTTTATAACTTTTTTATTTAAAATCCAATTGCATGTGCAAACTTTTGTTTAATCTAGATCATGTTTGGGAGACGCGATCGCCTTACAAATTATGCTATGCATTTAAATCTGGACTGTTAAATTCAGTCAGGATATACTAAATTTCTGAATACCAATATCTCATATTTGTAAGTAATTCTACATTCAAAATGAATAAAGTTCTCAGGTATAGGTACATATAACAGGGATCGTTATTCGCAACAAAAGAATTTGGGATACGGTCTCAATTAATATTAATTTATACGTTGAAACAATGTCGACATTTCAATGGCAGGGATCAAAGGTTGAATACAGCTACACGCCCGCATATAAACAGCCGCAAGCGTGATTTACTGGGTTGTATTCATCAGAGGTTATGAGCAAAGGCCGTTTAATTGGAGGATTAAGTGCGATAATTTGCTTTGCGGGACTCGGTAGTTTGCGATGACAAACCCGCCATCGACACTGTACAACATTACATCAGGGCACTCGTAAACAAACAGTCATTTGTGCACGAAACGGCAGTAAAATAATCGTTCCATAGTGGTAGGTCTGTATGATAATAATTAATGTTTGTTGACTTAAAACTAAGCAGGTTCGGAAAATAATAAGATTTTGCTGTGCACTGAGAAGATTTGGCCCTTATAAAACCTCTTTCCAAGAGTAACTCATTGTTGACAGTTAGTATGTACTATGTAGTAAGTATTTCTACATTGACTGAAGTATGGTCAGTTATTGGTCGGCTCTGGTTAACACTATACCAGAAAAGACGATAGCGTAATAGTTGCTATGTATCAAACTATTACGGGCTTCACCTCAAGTTGGTAGGATTCAATCTTAAACTGCTTCTTTACCTGTGATATCAGATGAGTTAAATAAATACTGATACTAATATGAAAATAGTTCCAAATAGGTAGTTGAAAACTACGCCTGCTGAATGCTTCATGAAGCTGAAGAATATGCTAACAATTGTTAAAAAAAAAAAAAATTACCAGAGTACGGACATTCAAGGAAAACAGTAAGTTAAATCTACCACCAAATTTGAATGCGGAATGAATTTCCCACCAAACTAGTAAGTACTTACCTGTTGCAATCTGGCCCATTATGCGATAGCTCGTGGTATGGACACCTATACTACATGACCGATAAAATGTACATAATATTTAATATACATGAATACAAAATATTGAAAAAGGTACAATACCTAATCTTAAAGGTAGAGTACCTACTGTCCAACCTAGACAAGTATTTTGCGAGGGTCAAAAAATTATATGGGCATAGCACATAGCTCGTAGGACTAATGGAAGTTAGGGATTCAAGTTGTTGAATTGGCGGGCACGTACCGGAAAACGAAGCGTTGGTTGACCTACCAACATATCAAAACAATTGCGGGAAAGCGCTGGTCTCATCACATTTCAACCCTATTATTAATCATATTGGTCATGATAATGGATAATAGCTATAGCTCATCCGGAAACACCACGCTGGTCAAGTATGGAGTGGTGGACTTTCTATAATATTATGGTATGGTATGTAAGCTTGCAAATTTCCACGTCTTGTTTTCCTTCATCGCTCAAGTTATATTTATATGTCAGAAACAAACCTACGAAAATTCCGGGAATTGAATCCCTAACCACCTGTCGAGAGGCAGGTCTGTAAACGTGGCTATTACTGCTCTTTAGACTTTTGGGGTGCGAAATCGTGGTGTATAGGCACATAGAATAGGCATACAGTCCAAAAGTTGATATGACGAGTTATAAGAGAGATTCTAAATACTCACTTCATAGATTCACTTTAAGGAAATTGTTATTTAAAAACAAAGCCTGTCCCACCATCGTTGGTTAGATTCTAAAAATATTTACCCTGTTACAATGTTATTTCAGGAAACGAAACTGTTATTGCTTTGCTTCATTCAATAATTCAATTGCTCAGAAGATATAACTTAGATAATAATAATATTTTCTCTATCGATAACATTTTATATTTTCGTCTTGTAAAATCCTAAGACCTAAAGCTGTCCGATTTATGAAATCGATACAAAACTAGGTTAATCTCTTAACGTTCTGGATCAAATGGACTCCTCTCTATAGGAAATGGGAATTAAACTTCATAACATCAATCAGTATGTGAGTTGTGACCTATATAGGAAATGGGAAGAACGAGAAGGTTATTCATATTTCATTTTATCCACCTGAGCGAACTACAGCGTGGCCTTACTGTTGGTGGTAAAACAAGCACTTTTTGCACCTAAAACCTGGCGACACTTTTTTGCGCCGTCAGCCACGTCCAGTGTACATGTCTATCATTAAATCGGTACTTTTTATACTAGCACTGATTTTTTTTCACTTTATGTTATACTGTTTCAAGTTCCGTTGGTTATCGTTAGTAAGTGGTGTGAACATTATTTCCAATACATTTTGCGTGGTGGTTTATGCGTGAATTGCTATATTAATTGCTTTATAAGAACAGTTTGTTGTTTTTCCAAACACCCTTTTAATCAGAAAGTTTTGTCAGTTAGATGAATTCCAAGAAAAAGGATCTATAGTAGCAGTGATTGTGTTCAGTGATAGACTGCTTAATGACTATTATTGCACCTGATGGAGACCGATTCACTCTTGATACCCAGGGTGGGAAGACGGAGTCTGAGAGGGTATTCCACCGAGTTTAAGTTAAAAAATAATCCAAGAGAAAATTTTCGTAAAAAAATCGCTCTGTAAAAAATAATGGGCACGAAAATGTTTATGTTTACTATATGTACTCGTACTTATTTGGACTCCACTATTCATACACCCTTAGTTTAGTTCCACTTATCCCTTGTTGAGATTGAAAAGATGATCCTAACAAAACCGTATGACGATTTGGCATCCCACACTCCAACTGACGTCCGAACCCAAGTATTATGCGTAGGACGTAGTTCATAGAATAATTTGTACATGAGAGAGCGGGCTGTTATCAATTTTCGATTGTGAGAATAACTTTTTTTTAAATTGAAGATAGGCTTGCGCTTGACGACAGTCATGCCTGATGGAAAGCAATGATTAGGTCTAGGTTGGAGTGGCTTGCCTAGAAAATGAATGGAGTGAACCTTCTGTACCGTTAGGTACTATTATGTACTCCGTGGTATTGTATGATTTGTGTAGCAATAAATTGAGTGGAGCAAAAAAAAGCAACCAGTAAAAGTTGCGGAGGTACCTCGTTAGGCATAATTTACGAGACGATTTGGCTCCGCCTGGCAACGCGGAAACTGGCATCACCTGGCCCGAATTAATACTGCGCTGATTGCTGGCTCATTAACTAGACTGATTGCTGGACTGATAAAGCGTTTTGTATACAATGAAAATTTAACGTAATTTTTTTGAAAAGAAAAAACTACTAGGACATTTTGACCAAGTTATTGCATTACGTTTTTTCTTTCATGTCTTCTTGTTCATGTTTTTTCTTTCATGGTCTTCAATCTCAGCAGATAGTAAGTGACAATGCAGCTGCAATATCTTGGAAGGGATAAGTAAACCCTAACGGTTGCTTCACAACTTATCCCCAACGCCGGTACATAATTTGGCGGTGCATTTTTTCCGGTAAGAAGGTAACCATACCTGCCAATAAATTTAAATACGAATCAAAATTTTTCACTCGCAGCGGGATTTGATCCCGCGTCCCCCAGGTTTCGCGGCTGAGTGCTCTGACCGCTGAGCTATACGAGCCATATCCCCCTGCGAGTGAAAAATTTTGATTCGTATTTAAATTTTTTAGGAATTATTTCCTAAGTGTGTAAAACACTAATAGCAACAAAAAGATAATTACATACCTGCCAAACCTGTGACACTTTGAAAACCATTAAATTTGAAAGAAGCCAATAGCGGTAATTGAACCCTAGACTTTCCACAGAAATCTGAGTGCAACGCCAACTGTGTCAGCGGTTTTTTTACACTCAATTTTCTTACGTACATAATATAAACGTCGAAAAATTACACATATCTACGTATTGTTTTTTGTTAAAATTCTTTGATATTATACTTGAAAGAACAAACTTCTTACAAAATATTCCATCTCCGAACGTGTTCCGGATTCAAAAGCAATATTTTAGGCGTCTTTGCAAGGATCTTTGGAAAGATCTGTGATCTTTGTATACGTCTGGGACGGACATTACGCAAATACGAACATCAAAGCTCTTAAATTGTACGATATCTCCCTTGCAGAAAAAAATAAACAACTTTTAATTACTCTTTACAAGAATACTTATTTAGAACAAAATATACATAACATATTCAGATACTTTTACAGTGAATATTGTAATATGGTTTTTGGTATGGATACTATGGAGCTGGGTGTAATTTAGCTCTTAAAATATTATCATATATTATATGCTATCATTTTCCGAAATTCCGTTTTTCATTTTCAAAGATTCTACAAAAGGTAGCATTTAAAAAACCTCATTTAAAAGCAAAATCCAAGATTATATCTGCCAATAGAGACCCTACTGCCAAATTGGAAACAATATATTGCTGAAGGAATTTCCTGACTGATGGACAGTATTTAAAAAAGATATAAAACACAATACAAAAAAAATCCACGTCATGTAAAAAATATCGTCAGAGAATTTCGCGCCACTGTAACATTTCATTGAAAATATTCGGGCTATGACAATGGTCCGATTATAAACCATTTTTTCCAGTGTGACACTTTCGACCACCTCTCTACGCAGTTTCATAGACTCGGCAGTTTCAATTTAATCGGCGGCGCCCTCGTTTCCACATAAATCGGCAGCAATTTGCAGTAATGAACATTGAACACGTTTGGTGCAATAAGCTGATCTGTAATTGCACATAATATGATTTACTCGCCTTCACATTCGCTTGGCATCGGCTAGACACCTGTATGTACGTTCCAATAAATTACTAGCTGACCCGGCAAGCGTTGTTTTGCCATTAGGTATAAAAATGAAAAAAAATAACAACCTACTCTCAGAACCAGTGATAATTTCATAACAATCGGTCCAGCCGATTCGGAGGAGTTTAGTAACAAATATTGGCATAAGAATTTTATATATTAGAAGAGATTAAAAGATTAGATAGAAAGATTAATATGTATCAATAGTTTATCGGTGCCAAAAATGCTTGTTTTTCCACCAGCAGCAAGGCCACGCTATATAGTTCGTTCAGCAGCCACCTATAGAATTTCGACAGATGGCGTTTATTTGAGAATTCTAGGCGTTTATTTAAACTATTTCGTGTTCTGTGGCCCTGACGTAGCGCCTGTAATCAGCGCGCCACATCACAGTTCAGCGGGGCTAGACAAAGTCAAAGTCGTTTGGCGTTAACGCTAGTCGACAAAAATGTATGCACAAAACAAATGACTGTAGAAAAACCACGATGATAATTACTAAACACGCTGTGTTTGATACTGTCGGCTGTCAATTGTCAAGCGAAGTACGCTAAAGTTATCTACAAGGTCCGCAAGAACGCCAGCGAGCGTTCAAGTTGTCGTAGTAAATTATCAACAGCGTGTTTTTCTACCGTCATTTGTTTTGTCCATACATTTTTGTCGACTAGCGTTAACGCCAAACGTCTGTGACTTTGTCTAGCCCCGCACAGGGGTTAGTAGTTAGTACAGGTTTTTATACGAATTTCGAGGCGACTCGCATACGAATTCCTCCATACATTTACAACCAGCGTCATCTATTGACAGCCGTACGTCACCGACTGTCCTTAAATGGCGCTGGCTGTAAATGTATGGAGGAATTCGATTCGTTTGTGCGATGCGAGTCGACTCGAAATTAGTGCAAAAACCAGTACTAACCCCACATTGTTTGCAGCACACAACAGTTTCCGCGATCTAGGCAGTTTCAATTTAATAGCCGCGGCGTCAAGGGTAACACGGTTCGGTGTCAATTTACTGGAGTAATGAACACGCAAATTGCAATTCGCGGTTTATATGCCATGTCATTTGGATAAAAATCTTGTTGTGTTAGATTTCAGAATTTGGCAAGTCTCGATATGGTAACCCTGATAATGTTTATTTCGTGGTTACTGTATATGATCATATCCAGACTAATAATGCTAACAAACATAGATAAGAATAACTAAGTGGTTAAGCGACCGTCTGTAGAATAAAAATAAATTTTAAAATTTCAAATAAAAGAAACACACCTTTGAAAATCAAGCGATATCTATAAAGTATTCTATTTTCTTCCATGTCTAGGAAAATTTGGGACTGTGCGAACCCGACAGGCCCTTGACCGATTTGTTTTTATTTTTTAATTTTAGTCTATGAGTGCTTTTGTCTTTTCTGTTTGTCTAAGACTGTAAGTTCTCATGCGCCCACTAGGAGTAACAAATTAAAAATAATTCCTAGATTGTGATCTGTATGTAATAAATAACTAACGCACATTCTATTGTAACGGAAATTTCTTTATAAGTTTTATAGAAGTTCACAATTTTTTTGGTAGAAGAAAGGACCTTTGTTGAATTGTTATTCATGTAGCATAATTTTGGTATACCTAGTGAACCACACCGCCGCCAACGGCCCAGGAATCTGCAATGTTCAACAATTTATTTGCCCTGTATTCGAATATTGACTCGCAAACACTTCATTCTGTTTTCATAAATTGTACAAACAACCTCTCGCGATCTCGAATGTTTGTATAGGTATGTGCCGATATATTTTTTTATTCATGGGAGATGGAAGAACGAGTCAATATCATACATTATGCATGCGAACATCTCATGGTTTGAAAGGCGTATGCGTGGTGACCAATTCTTTTAGACAGGGCACTATCTACGCCTTACTTAACGTTAAAAAACAACCATAGAACTGGGTATCACATAACCAAAGTGTCCACTTAACGGAAAAAGGTTTTTTTTTATTCTGTAACACTGGCGATATTTTCTCGTGCCGTCCGCCCTGTCCAGAGTATTTATGTCTATTTTCTGAACACATAAAGTTACATATAGACAAAAACATAGAAAGGACATGCACAAGGACATCTTATCGCTACAATTGAGGATCTCTTCCAGATGCCCTAGATGTGGGAACAATTAAAACAAGATAAGCGAAGTATTACAAAAACTCTCTACCTAATACTTACTTTTTCCAAGTCAATGCAATAGCATCTTCGACTTCTCGTCATTTACCATCAGGGTGGATATTCACGTTACGTGTCGGCTACATTTTGTGATGTGATATGTTTAAAAAGTTGATGGTGTTTACGTACATAAGCAGACGATATTGAATTCAAAACATTTTTTGCTAACACTTAAAAATTAATTTTAATGCAATTGACGTAGAGCGTAAAATTGAATGTAGTTCAAAACGCCATATTGGTCGACAGTTCCGAGATTGAAATTACTTAAATATTGGTCGACAGTTCCGAGATTGAAATTACTTAAGCGCGTCAAAGTCGAGCATTGTATGTCCTATGATGTAATACATTAAATTTTACACTCTTAGCCAATCGGTGTAAAGTTCATTTTTCAGTGTTAATTTTTTTTTTCTTTTCTTGTATCATATCACTGAGTGTGTGAAAACGTTACCTGAATGTGCTAGCAGGGGCGATCACAGCTAAGTACTTGTAACGTGTAAAGAAAGGTGAGTAACCTTAAATTGGTTCAAGCTTCTGATCTACATGGTAACCACAAGTCATCATCATCATTATCATTATATCGGCCTGCAGACGTCCACTGTTGAACATAGGCCTTCCCAATCGAACACAACCTATCCTCAGCCTTCCTCATCCAGCCGCTTCCCGCCGTCGGTCGGCGGCCACTTGCTTGTACGCGGTGTCCACTCCAGAACTTTTCAGTTCCATCGGCCATCGCCCCTGCAACACGCGTGACCTGCCCACTGCCACTTCAGCTTTTTAATGGTTTGGGCTATGTCAGTGACCTTGGTTCTCCTGCGGATCTCCTAATTGTGGAGTCTACTATCCCTCAGGGAAACTCCTAACATAGGTCTCTCTGTGGCCCGGTGCGACTTTAACTTAGTGGATCAGGCCGTGTGTGAGTGTCCACGTTTCAGCACCATAGGTGAGGACAGGAAGGACGCACTGGTTAAAAACTTTAGTTTACAGGCATTGAGAAATTGATGAGGAGAAGACCTGACCCAACTTACCCAAATCTGCCCAGCCTAGCCGTATCTTCATCGAAATGATTACTTTTGAATGAATGAAAACGTGTACTATTTAATAATTTACTTGCCACAAGTAAATTATTAAAAAGTACACGTTATCTCATATTTTTTGCTCGTAAAACCCATTCTCCTTAGCTGCCTAATTGACATTCCAGGAACGGGCGCACGAAGAGCTTCTTTTCTCGTTGTCTAATTTACGCACCGACAAGGCGTGGAATTTCGTTCCGGCATCTGTCTTATTGGCCACCCTAAATAAGCTAAGTAATACAAAAGAATTTAAAGTATGCTGGTAAATAAAAATATTACCATGCATTACTTATGATAAGTAGTAGACATTGAGATAAACCGTCTTAAGTAAAAATAGTATTGTTGTATCTATATATTTTTAGCAATTTCTAACAAATTTACTATTAGCGAAAAGCTAAATAAAATTTGAATATACGCACCCGGATGGTACAGTGAACTAATTTTAGGGAAAGCAATAATTAGACGTGTACGTATCTGTTTAAACATATAAGTTTATCGCAAACCATTTAGGCATCTTAGATTTAAATAGTTCGATAAACAAACGAAAACACTCCATAATAATATCAGTAAATTTTTTTGTTTCATTATATTATTAGTGTGATTTTAAAAAACAAAAATATTTTATGCGATTAAGAGTTAAGTGGAAATTTATTACGAAACAAAAAATAGTATTCATTCACAGGCATCTAAAAATAAATTAGGTCAGCGTGACTTTCTAATTAAAGTGCAGACATGTTATCTGAGTGGAAATGAAAAATGTTTTTAGCTCTCTTCATTTTTAAGTGTGAGTAAATTTTTAGTCTGCAGTTGGAATAAAATATAAAAGTTGCAGAAATTGGAAGCATTTTACTACTAAGTTCGGTTACTTCACCGAACATTGCATGTAATGAGGGGTAAAATTAATCGATTTTGACACAGGTCAAAAAAGTAAGTTAATAAAATTAGGGACAGATCTTGTTAAAATGGTCACAGCAAACCTATTTGCATAAAATTCAACAAATGGTGGTGACAAATTTAGACCTAAAGTTTGCGGAAGTTCTCCATTATTAAAAACTTAACCTTTATTACTTACAAATTACAACTAATTTAAAATTATTAAATTAAACTTACTCTAAATTATTTCCTCATAATATACTTTTTAGTAATCTCATAGGTAGATATTTTTGTGCCCTTGACCGTTCGGATCGGATAGGAGGTTACTGTATACGAATATTTCATGAGATTTCCATTTCTTCATCTCAACGACAAGTGAGTTTCATGAACTCGAGTAGCGTAACTTCAAAGTGAGACTTCGCGTAAACGAGATAAGTTGTGAAGTCCTCGAATTTCCGTTAAAACCCCGGTACATGTGAATGTATGTGACTCGCTATCCACAACGAAAGCCTTGTCTAAATTCTTAATAAGTCTTAATACACTAATATTAAATAACACTTTTTATACGTGTACATAACAGTATAGGTGTGAGAGTTTATTTATTACTCCTTTACGCCATAAATACTGAACTGATTCGGCTGAAATTTGCAATAGGTATACTTATAGGTATTTTATTCCAGATAAATTCACGGTTTCTGTACACTTTGCACTTGACCAATTTTATTTACAAATTCCAATCAAAACACCTCTGCCACCCAAATTTAAAACGAGCATAAATCAAGTTTGGTTTATGGGAGTCACCCCTTAATTTATTTTATTTTAATTTAATTTATTTTTATAAATATATATAACTTAATTTTTTGTGAATATTTTAAGCGTGTATAGCGTCAGCAGAAATACATCATCTGTGAAAATTTGAAGTGTCTAACTATCACGGTGCAAGAGATACAGCCTAGTGACAGATGAACGGATAGGCAGATGGAAGTCATAGTAATAGGATTTTTACCCTTTGGGTACGGAGCCCTAAATATGAAAGTACGCGCAGGCAAAGACGCATGCGAAGCAAGTAAAAGTAAATTTTGCAAAGAATCCATAATATTATCTTAATTGACTTAGATCAGTAGGATGGAAGGTTTTGGCCGCGGCTTGCGCTCTACCAAAAGTAAAGAAGTAGGTATCTTTATCTATCAAAATTTTTCAAGATTTAGATTTAAGAAAGACTGAAAAAAATACAAAAGTCAGCTCATAAGAGAAATAATAATTATAATTAAACAGAAACTTGGAGTTAAGCAAGTAATGCAATTTGCAAAGTCGATGTTATCTCTCAGAGTGATCTCCAGACAACCTTTCAGAATAAATGCATCGTCAAGAACTTTTTTTTTTTTTTTATTTTTTTTTTATTTTTTTTTTTTTTTATCGACAGGAAATGCCTAACGCATACCCCTCTGTCAGGGGAAACGGAGGGGTTATGTGGGGCTTGCACCCACTAAAACCTGTCCCTTGCCACGACGGACCTCGTTGGCGGGAGTACGGGATTCACTTGCGTATTCACCGCGCTCCCACCAGGCCCCGACCCGCCACCTGAACGGCAGGTCCCGTCGCTGCTGCCGGCACGCTGAGCCGCCGGCTCCTCCTGGGAGGCGCGTCCTGAACAGGGCGCGCCACCTCCTCGGCCAGTTGATGTAGTTCGGGTAACGGACGCCATAGCCCCTTACGTCCGTCACCCGCAGGCCGGCGCACCCGGAAGCCGAAGAAAGGTGTTCGTCCTCCAGCAACCGGTGCGTCTCCTGCGAGAGGGATGTGCCACAGTAATTTTCCCTCTCGACGAGCGTTCCCGCCCACTTCGGTGATTTTTTTACGAGGTTGTCTTCCTCGTAGTGCCCCGAAGGTACCCGAAGGGACTTGTGGGCGTTTCCGCCCCCGCCTGTAATTTTTTAATGAGGTTTTCTTCCTCCTCCGGGGTAGGTGTAGACGTTTCGACACAGTGCCCTCTGCTGGGGCCCAGAGGGACACGCGAAGATACGTCACCTATCCACCGGGCCAAGCTATTCGCCGTCGGTTATTAACCGACGTTACCAATGAGCACCGGCCCGTGCGCTACAGAGAGGCACCGTAGCACTCGGGCACTCGTGGAGGTTGCTTGGCGGAGCCCCCCATCGTCAAGAACTTAATAAAAAAACAAGTGCAGCGCCTGAACCTTATGACCTTAGGTCTAGACTGTGAACGTCATAACTTTTCGTCATAAGACAGCTTAAATTATTTTGCTATAATCCGCTACTTGAAAATAATCTGTATGGTCCAATATGCAGAAACACAACCCACATGAAACATCACAATTCTTACAACAATTTCTTCGACGCACGTATCGACCCGACACCGGGTCATCCTCAGGAGATGTTGACTTCACAATGCGAAATCGTAAAGATTATGTGTGGGAAGAATTATGTGTGGTGTTTCATGTGGGTTGTGTTCCTGCATTGAACCGTATAGATTCTTTTCAAGTTGCGGATTGTAGCAAAACATTTAATTTGTCTTGCTAATTAAATTATGGATTTCCGCAAAATAACGCCTGCTTTTCGTCATTATTAAATACTTTTGTTTTTCAACAGTAATAATTCTAAGAGCAAGACTTGGGTGATTTTGTCTTCAAACTGAAATCATTCTCAGCTATGACTTTTATTTTTATTATGTACCAAAAGTCCTATAAATTTCATCGATGTCATGAGATACACGTGTAACATAGTGAGAAAATTCAAATCCAAAATTTGCTTCTAAAAGGTTTCTTGGGTCGTCAGTTTGCGTTACACTCTACCACCGGAATATTGCTACGGAATATTGTTATTGTAAGTGCAATATTCTACGTGCCAATGTAACAGTATAACTTGCTGGAAATATTGCACGAGTGAACATGCATTTATATTTAAGTACGAAGGATTAAAGGTGATTCGTCTACAAACTTTTAATATGCATTGAATTAAATTTGAACGGAATGAGTTGCTTGAAATAACAGTAAAATGGCGAATCATAACTATAAAGAACCACGAGCTAAGCATAGCATAAGCACAGAGCTAGTAATTTATATTTTAATTACAAAAAAGAATCAAACAAAATATTGGATATAAGCTTTCAGTATTTTAAAACTAACCCAAGAAGTAGATAAACTCTCCAGAAATACGGTAGTTAGTTAAAATAAATTAAAAAAGTAAAAGAACCAAGCAAAGTGCTAATGATACTTAAAGTTTAATGAAAGCTACGAATAAGCTTATTGCAGTTAAGTTAATTGTATGAGGCGTTGCAAAACAACCGAGAATTAAGCTAGGAGTGCAGTACTATTAATCAAATAGAAACGAAAAAACTTAAATTCAAGCTTTTAATCATCATAATGTTGCAGCCGGAAATATTTTCGGCAACTGTTGTTAAAATATTTAGACAAAATGAAATACAACCCTTTGCTTGCAACATCTAAAGAGAAATATTTGCTAGCCTGCTCAAAGACTAGTAGACTAAGATTAGGATCCTAGAAGCACAGTTAAATTATTAATTTTGTGTACTGCGTCTAATAATAAGCTTAACGGACAATATTTAGAAAGATGTGAAATACAGGAAAACACTGCATTACCCTTAACGGATCTTATACCCCAGTTATGCCGATGATAATAATATGGTGTGTTTTTTTAATAATACCACTACTGCAGCACTTGTTATAGTAGAATTTATTGTACATATAGTTCGCAATCAACCGTATCCTGCAATCGATTTAGTGCGAATACAAACAAATGCCATTTGAAAGTAATCAAATTTTAACACCATTGTTAATTGAGCCAGCTAAATTGTTGGACCTAATTCGAGCGGGTTGTTGTTCGATTTTGAATGACTGAAAAAAATTGGGTTATTTATATTCCATACAATATTATGTACCTTTAATTCTGGCTACCAAATATGACTTGGATAGTACGATCTTCCTTGACGTATCCGCCTATGGCGAACCGGGTGTGATTCTTGAAAATATAAAATTGTACATCGGCCACCCATCGACGGTAACCATAGCAACGTAGCCATCACCAGCCAATTGTCGCCTTGGCTGCATAACTGACGCAAGCATTAACCAATCAGCGCAAAGATGTTAGCTCGTCGCTGCTATAAGTATTTTTGCATGGCTGGGCATGTGACCGACAGTGACTGGCGAGACTTTCCGTCTCGAAGCCTGACGGTCCTGTTGCATGGTGCCAATACAACTGAACTGAATCTTTATATGGTAGGAAGGCTTTGGCCAGGCGTTTTGCAATAAGTTTTTTTAGACGACGTTCCTCGAGCTTTGCTGCAGTCTGTTATAGTAATTATGCGTCACCTATGTAAGAAACCGTTTTAAAGTTATAATGCTATCGATTTGGTTTTGAGTCTTTTTAGCGCAACTTAAAATAGTGCTTCCCCTTTCACAACCATGCGGTTGGAAAGGGTAAGCATTATTTCTTAAGACTCGCGCTATTCCATGGTTATCTCTTCCCACAGGTACCGTTGTAAAAGGTATTTGTAGCGTTAAACTTAGAGACTCTACAACTGAATCGGTACCGCAATTGGCAACGTGTTTCCCGTATATTGCATGACCATCAAATCGTCTGTTACATAACTATGTACAAATAACGAGACAGTTATCAACTGATGCGATAGTAGCACGATTATCCTCAAGATTTGCAGCGAAGACCGATTTGTAGTTCCGTGTAACAGCTGCTGCCTGTTACTCGGTGTCGAGCGCAGGTTTTATTTCTAGAACTGGACAAGCTGAGTTAGTGGGCGCGATTTATTGTATTGTGTTCATAGTCCGTCGGCGCGGCTTTGCAACGGTTTACGAGTGCGCCGGCAGTACCGCACAAATCAACAGCGTTCGTTTATTTGCCGGCAGCGAGTTCATGTTGACTCGCTAACGCAAACAGTTTTCATAAGTAGTGCAAACCAACCCTTGTGAACTGTAGCGGACGGTTAAATGAAACTTTTTCTTTGTATCACGAAAATAGCTGAGTATTTACTATTTAGGTATGTATTAGTACTTTATGTGGGCACTTCTTTTTGATTTTCAGATAAAACCACTAATTTTTGATACCTAACTAATAATGTAACACGTCAAAGTTCGGGGGCCGTACCACCATCTCTTACAGCAGTATTATTGTAATATTGTTTTGACATTTTCATTCAATGACATTATGAACATTTTAAACAATATTGAAATAATACTGCTAGAGATGGTGGTAGGGCCCCAGGTTCGATTTTAGAATGATTCAATATCACTTACAGTTGCCTGCTGCTTTTACGCTTTTTTACAAACTATGTGGAAAACTCTCAGGCGTGAAAGTTTTCTTACGATGTTTTCTTTCGCTGGTAATATTTCCCCACGAACCTTCATTTGTCATCTTTATCTTGTTGGGGATGCGACTGTGCAGGGCTCCTCTGCTCCAAGTCCGCTTGCAAGTCCGGTCCGGAACCGGACAAGGTCCGGCAGAGAACAACAGCATCTCATTGGTAGAGCAGAGCAGTGCAAAGAGAATATGCCTTCCTTGGGTACCAACTCAAATTACTGACTAAAGTGGTTTTGTTCTCAGATGGCCTCCTTATTTGAACTTTATTTAGTTTTTCACAATTATTAGACTATTTTCAGATTGCGGGTGTGTATGACAGTGATAATTCGCAAATAATAATGTGTAATTATACGTATAATGTGAATAGTAGTACAGTACTTCAGAGTTCGTTCGACCCACTACGCTGCACTGAGTCAGCTACTAAGTTATTTAATGAATACTGATTTTATTGTAATAAGTATCGAAAATATTATCACACTATAAAATACTTATGGTATGTTAAAGCTATTGGAAGCGTGATCGTGCAAGCGGAACTGGACACGGAATGCCAATAGAAAATTCATGTGTTTTGCAATTCGATAACAGTAAAGGAAAATATCACAGAAAGGAAATAAGCGTTGTAAGAAACCTCAGTCATGTTATGTGTATGTCTTTTTTGAAATTCCAACGGTAATGTATGACAAAATGATAATATAGACTGAAGAGGGTTATAGCCAAATCTTTCATAATTCTTTCAGGAGACTATAACTGAATAAACCAAAATTAATTATATATTATCCTGTTTACAGAAATTGGTCATGACTTGTATGGATCTTAAGAGCAGCCTTCCCGGTAGATTTTTTCATACAAACGCTCGTACGCGATTATGACGTTTTAATAAACTTTTCATGAAATATTTTTAACAAGTAAGAGTAAGGTACCTCGCACACTATAATATCTAGGTTTGTATAGAAACAAAAATTAAAATTTATTAGCAAACAAGTTCAGTACCAGCCTGCAAAAATCTGCATTCTTGCAGAATTTTACATAAACTTTTTTCGTTTCACTCAGCTCATATTATATTGTAAAAGTAAAAAAAACAACTCTATAGAAACCTCGTACAAGTAATAAAGATTCGAAATAACAAACATTATTTACACATAGTTGTAAGGCTTTGTCAAAATCACGTATTTCCTGGAACCAGTTTCATGAAATTCTATTTTTTTTCCTGAACGCGCGATTGACGATACAGGCGTTATCTCGTTTTCCTCGCAATAAGTCTTTTTCTAGGATTGCGTAAGGTGAAACAGCAAGCCTGTAGACCACGTATTCGTTGTACTTGGATGGTCCGGCAAGGGTCGCCTTAAGGTCAAATTTCCATCTCGGATAGGGCGATAATGTAATTTATTTCGGCCGTTGGTCAGCCTAGTATATTGGAAAACAATAAGTAATATAGTGAGCGCTAAACATAGCGTCCAACGGAACCTATCATAGAACTATGAAAAAAAGGAAGAGTTTTCGATAAGCCCAGCTAACCATTTATCCCCGATAAATGAATGTGACCACATACCTAACTAATAATCCACCCTTTTTTTCTAAACGAAAATCCTTTTCCTAAACGTTGAAATTTGATAACACCGAGGAAAACTGTGTTGAAGATCCCAAGTTGAGCGTAGAGCAACGACGTAATAGTGCAGTTATTTATAGTGAACGATCCTTGGGGATTCCTGGTTGAATCCCGGCGATAAATCGGGACTACCGAGTTATGTTTAAATGAATTTGTAAAGAAACACAACGAAATTCGAGTTACCGAAAAGATATCATAGAGACTCATGACTCATCTAGATAATAGTCGTCTCTAACCCCCTATATATGCTCATAAGCGTAGCGTAAGCGTATCGTTATGACGCTATGCAATATGCATGTATGAAAATTAAGCCTTCTGCGATTCGCTACAACATCGCTTCGCCTGCGGACGTGTTTGAAAGTGTTCGTGCTCCTACTGCTTCGTCGTTTCATCGTACGCGCGGATTACGCCATGCTTACGCTTACGAGCCGTGTGTGAAGGGCCTAAGCTGATTTGACTGTAATGACTGTAAATAAAAAGTGTTATTTTCTTTATTATTTTGAAAACATGTTAAGGGCTCATACCGTGTTCATTATACAATTATACGTACTTACTTCTCTTATACCGACTTTTAACTCGACGCAGTAAAATGACGGTTTTAAGGGTGATTTGTAAATAAAAAAACATGTATAATCGAAGTATTTCACATAAATATTATTTTAATTTACAATTAATATTTCAAGTAATGGAGTTTAGTAAAATATGAAACATCATTTTACTGCATCAAATGAAAAGTTGGAGTAAAATAGCTCAGTAAAATACCTACAGATATGCACTTAGTAGTACCCACGTAGTACCACTACCCACTGAAAAGTGTCACTCACACACAGCATCAAATAAAACGTACCAACTCATAAGTTTTAGTCCCGAAACTAATTCACGGCCATAGTGAGTTGACACTTATTCAGAGCAAAATTCACAACAGTAAGGTCTTTGAAGACTTTTAAGAGAATAACTGAGTGCGAAACAGAAAAAAGAGGCATTACTTTTATGTTATGAAAATATCGCGCCTCTTAATATTGGATTCCGATAACGCCAAGGGAAAACATTAAAGAAAGGAAGAAGCCGATGGAAACAATCTGTGTGGCCATTTGCAGTGAGAGTTCCCGCGGGATCCGCGCTGTGTATCCCGGCGTTAAATCCCAGGGACGGTGATTCTTGAGAACAGTTACGTAAGCGGTGCTCCATTAGCTCGTCTTCTTTTTAACTTTTTCATCATTATGGTGTTTGGAAGAGTGAGTTATTATCTACTAGCTTTTCCCGCGGCTCTGCTCGAGTAAAATTCACCTTTTCACGAATCCTTTGTGGGACAGAGACAGGAACATTCGATTTTTCTGGGATAAAATAGCATATTCTTTATTCCAGGCTAAAAAATATCTCAGAAGATGCGGCGCGACCTGTGTTTGAAGTTATGTAAGGGTTTCATCGGTTCAATTTGATTCATGATTAATTTCGTATAGGTCATTTACGTAATGAAATGAAATTAATTATCGACTTAAAACTAAGGATACGAGGGTTCTGAGGCGTGCCTTTATTTAAAATATACGTAGGTATGTTAGTGTGACTTAGTACTTAAGTTAATTGACTTTAAAACTGAAAGATAATTATAATCAATTCGACTGTATGTATCTATATTTGACAGAATTCTAAAAATGTATTGGCGTATTTTCTAGAAACTACCAAAAGAATCTAAATGATGGAAAAGTGCACGTATCACCTAAATCTTATTCGTCAAATCTGTTCAGAGTTTTTAATGCAGAAAAAAATTAGCTTATATTAGGTACTTAAATCATTCCTTGGTAAGATTTACCGCCTTCCCAGCTTTAACAGTAACATATTATAATAAGGTCTCCATTATTACTTTTCCTTTGATGCTGTGAAACTGGAATACCAATATAATATTTCTCATATTTCAGATTTCCCTACTTCTTGTTTACACTCCACTCGGACATCGCTGCGGCGTCCCAATTTATTTGACCGCTTCCTTCCTCACTTTAAGAGATTGCAGTAGTTTAAAATAAAGCGTGATCTTTTATATTATTAGAGTAGCGAGAAGTTTTTAAGAAGCTTCTTTTGCTATTTGCAAAAAGAAAAAAGTAAAAAGAAAGAGTGTCTCACTTCTGATAATGAAAACAGATTTTCTATAGACTTTCCAAGGAACTACTATAATGTAATTTAGTTAATTTGACTTCCATAAATAAAACGAGCGCTCGTGGCTTATAGATCATGTGCGTACGATCATGTAAGTGCACAATCAAAGACAACTATTTTTCTCATATTTTTTTTTAATTTCGTTTCATATGTGATCGATGAAAAACTACAGTTATAAAATAATAACGCTGCTTCTAAGTTGTATATTTTACTAGCTTACAGCCGCGGCTTCATAGGTTTAAAATTCAGATTTTCGCCAATCCTACGTGAACCATGGATTTTTACGAGATGAAAAGCTAGTAGGTAGGTAGGTAATGCATAATATTAACGGCGTACACGCCGTATTTAAGCGATTTTGAATGAAGTTTTACGTAAAAACTATAAAGACCATTATTTCCAAATTTAAACGTCATGTATTTTGGGTCTTTAAATCTAAATCGCTTAGAAGCAGAAACACGATTGGATGAAATTTTCTCGATAGAAAGTTCTCCCAAAAGTTGCTCCAAAATCTCAGTTTTCCTGTTTTTATCGAAAACTACAATTGATGTAATTGTAATTTTTGTTTTAATGTGTCGGTAATAACAATATCCGAAAACGCTTCGAAACCGATTTTTTATAATTGGCTTAGTTTTTGAGTAATTAGGTAAAAGGTCGTTTTTCTGTTATATTCTTCCGCGACGCTGCATGTCGCACCTACCAACGTATCAGTGAGAGTGAGAAAAACCGATTTTTTATAATTGGCTTAGTTTTTGAGTAATTAGGTAAAAGGTCGTTTTTCTGTTATATTCTTCCGCGACGCTGCATGTCGACCCTACCAACGTATCCGTGAGAGTGAGAAAGACAAAAATAAATTCAATAAATCCCCATAAGTCTTGTATAGTATCCGCATACCCCGAAGCGGTCTAGAAACCCAATCTGGTTTTTCAATTGTAAATAGCGGCGGTGATGCAGCGTTTTCTACGCCAAGAGACAAGTGGAACGTCAAGCGATAACAAAGTAACGCAAACAGCTAGCGTAAATATCCCCACGAAACTCCGCTCCGAAGCCCAATCCCGGGGCTCTCTCGACTGTAAACAATCCCGATGACGTAGCGTATTCGGTAATATTTGTTTTTGGGCGCGTGTAAAAAGAATATTTATCCGCCCTCATTTTGCTTTAAAACGAAAATATTGCTTGATACGTTAACGATCTTACACGGCAGGGTCGGCAAGTGCGGAGGAGTTATTAAAAGGAGAATAAAGAAAGAAATGCAGCAATCAATGGTCTCGTTAGCATTCAGACCATCTCTAAAACAGCACGGATGTTTAGTAGAAAAAAAAACATGAAAGCAAAATGAATGCAGTTAAAATGCGGTCATTGAGGAAAATATGTGTGTAGTGAAACTTTGTGAATGAGTGAGGAATACCGTGATAATAGAGATGCGAGGATTTAAAGAACATGTAGTGACATAGGTAGAAAAACGAAAAGTGTTAGGGTTTCGGCATTTAGAACGGATGAGTGATGGAATAAAGGCGAAAGTGATATATGGCGAAAATGTGGTAAGGAAAACTAGAAAAGGAGGCTTAGATGGAAATTTTTGGATTAAATTGTAGGAAACCTGAAAATAACTGAGGCCAAAATTGAGAAGGATATAGGAGAGGTGTGCCAGTAATTAGAATCGTGCAAAATTGCCATCCATCGTCTCCGCCTATCCCCGTAGGGGCTAAGGCGTGAGCAGCATGTTTGTTTCATATGTAATTCTACATGTGATCTCCTTAAGTTAGACTTTAGGGGATCACGTAGACAGATTATCTGGAAGCAAATATAAACCCAAATACTATTGTAGTTGAAAACGTATGTGTTGTAGTTAAAGATGGAATATGTCAAGGAACTATTTTCTAAGAACAAAAGAAAATTCCCTGTTCGTTGCAACAATTTTTTCTAATGATAAGACGTCTAATCGGATATTGTGCCGTATACCGTGGTATTAAGCACCTTGCCAACAAGCTTGCCATTAATAAGACGTGTCTCGAATTAGAGGAAACGTTCGGACTTAAGTTAAAGAATTGCTTGTCACTTAACGTATCTAATTAATCCAAGAGATTTATACTAATTAAAAGAAAAATACTTAACAAGAAACAAGAAAATTTTCGCTGTAATTGGCATCCTTTTTATATCTACGGAAATGCCTGAGACACACCTCTCTATCAGGAGAAACTGAGAGTTTATATGGGATTTGCACCAACTAAACATGTGCTTTGCCTTTGCGGATCACATTGGCGGGAGTACGGGATTCACATGCGTGTACACCGGGCTCCCGCCAGGACTTGTGGTCCTTTCCACCCCCTCCTGTCATGATTTTTTTCTTCCTCTCCTAGTGTAGTTCGCCACTGTGGCTTCACTGGAAGGATTCATTATGTTGTTTTTGTTGATAAAATCAAAACAAGGTTATTGTTTCCTAATTATTTTGTTACCATTGTTTCATTTTAAATTCGAACTTAGTTTACGAAGTCGCGAATCCTGAAAATACCTTCGGCAGTAATTTACGCGGGACCAAAGTCCGAACCTTTATAACTTCGTAAGCCACGCCTGATTTATGACTTTGTTTATTGAAGTGTTATTTTATTATTAAATTCCACTGAGTTTATTCAGAATTAATATTTGTAACTCGTGTCCGACGTAAATCAAAATCAATGCCAACAATTTGTGTAACGAGTCATAAATAACAATTAATAAAACAAAATCTTGACTCACCTGAAACCTCAAATCTGACGCCGTTGGTGTCAAAACATCCATTTTGACACCAGTAAACTGGTGACATTTTGCCAAGTGGGCCGCCAGGTCCTGTGACATACGCACACTGCAGACGAGCATGCACGAAAAGATAGGGCTTGTGCTAATTTCCAATGAAAATGAAAATGAAAAATCTTTATTTTCACATAGGCCCAATTAATAGGCTCTTATGAAAAGTTAAAACTCTACCGCCAGGTTTGCACCGAGAAGAACTGGCAAGAAACTCGGCACTTGCTCTTTTCAAAAAAATGTCATTAAATACAATTTCTTAAATAATATCAAAAATTATTATATAATTTTTAAGATATCTCGTGAGGAGATGGAAATATATCCCTATCATTCCAAGAATTCTTGTCATTGAAAAATTCTTTAATAAACCCCGATTTATTAGATGTTTTTTGACAGTGACTTTAAACCTGTGTAAAGGTAAGTCCAAAACAGACTTCGGGATCATAATATGGTGCATAATATTATTATTACCTGAGTATGAATATTATGTAGCTGCAACTGTCTAAAGGGATAAATGTATTAAACTGTCGGATGCAGACATATCAAAGTTAATCACAGTCCTTTTCAAGTTTATCCTTTGTATGTTCATCATTGTTAAACAAATATGAGAAGCAAAAGCGTAAAACGTCTCTTTCTATTAATTGCAATGCAGTGCAAGCGGGCTATTCATGTAATGATTTTCATACACTGAGTGAAGTGAATCAATAAATAAAATAAACATTAACTTTACGTCTATTGGCTTATAATGTATCTATTGTGTAGTGATGTAGTCTATTGGTGCGAGAATGTATTTCAACATAGGAATTACAGTCTTTCAACCTTATTACGCAAAGGAAATTTTATTTCACGATTGTCGATCATGCTGCGTTTTGAACTACATTCAATTTTACGCTCTATGTCAAAACACTTAAAATAAATTTTTCAGTGATCGCTAAAAATTTTTGATTTCAATATCGTCTGCTTATATATTGCATTAATACCATGACTTTTCAAACGTTTCACTTCACGAAATGTAGCCGACGCGTTACGTGAATGGCCCCCCCAGCAGCGTATGTGTAGTGACCGCTTTCAAAACTTAATAGCGAGCGATTGAAATTCACTCAACCAGCTTTATTGAAATATACGTTTCTCTGTTTTCAGTAGGTAATAAAAACACAAGGGCCTACGATAAAGGGGATTTCGTTACGCTTCGCAGTTCTGTTGATTAATATTTATTATTCATTTCCACTGCTCTATTGTCTACAAATACTCTTGGTTAACACTTCACATTCAATTTGTGAAGTGTGATGAATCCCAGGCACTTACCTCTGACTTTTCGGAGTTAAAGCAAACTAAATATCACTTGGGGTGAAGGGAGCCCTTAAAATCTTTCCCCTACTAATAGAAATATACCCTAGACAGGGCGGACGGCGCGAAAAAATGTCGCCATTTTATCGATGCCAAAAATGCTTGTTGTGCCACCAACAGTAAGGCCACGCTGTAGTTCGCTCAGCAGCCACCTATAGAATTTTGACAGATGGCTACTGTTTGCTTGTACGAAAGAGGATTACGTAAATTGTCCGGATGCCGATTTCCTGAGTTTTCTTATCAGTGCCCCTACTCAAACCATTTATCGCGCCTAAGGAGGTTCCCACACTTCAAAAATATTGAATCATAGTAATAGACGTACACCCTGGACAGGGTGGACGGCTTCAAAAAATGTCGCCAGTTTATCGGTGCCAATAATACCAACAGTTAATGTCACGCTGTAGTTCGCTCAGAAGCAACATATAGAATTTTGACAGATGGCGCTACTGTTAGCTTGTACGAAAAAGGTTCACCTAAATTTTTGGCATGCCAATATCCTGAGTTTTCAGAGATATTATAAGTAAACGCTGTTTTAAGTTTCTTTCTTATATTACGTATTTTCTACGCAAGTACTTGCCACATTTTCTTAAACAATGTCTTCGTACGCCGTTCGCGCCTTAATACCGAACATTGTGCGTGCGGTAATAACGCAATTATTTACGAAGATTAATTAACACATTCAGTAACGTCAGTCGCTCTCAAGACACCGGAGTCATGTCTGCGAGACAATATCATTACACTAATACCGGCGCTCCGTCATACGTAAAGACGTAAAGCCCCTCAGGTAAATTTTAAACAAGCTTTAGACCTTTTAAGACATCTTGCTTGTTCGCCAAATTAATGTTTGTTAATTAAACCGAAAAGAGAATAGGTAACGCCTCTCGTTATTTCAACAACAACAGGCACTTACCGTAGGTACGTACTTAGTAGGTTTTTAGTTGATATTTACTGAAGTAAAACAGTATGGATTGAAATAATATTATTTTATTACTAGCTTACGCCCGCGAGAATTTTTCTACTCGAAACCTGAAATCCGGGATAAACTCAACATTATGTGTGTTTCTCTATCTTTATTCCTTTCAATCAAAGCTGTTCGAAATTAGGCAACAAACACCAAAACATACTAACTATCAAACTTTTATATGCATACAATTCTATATCTGTAGGTAGATCATCCACGTATATTATGATTTTGTAAGGTAATAAGGTTTTACATTTTGTGATATGAATAGGATTGAGGAAGTCTGTATTTTACTTCATTGTTTCAAAAAAAAAAATAATAACCAAAAATACTCTTACGTTGATAAGAATTTGGGTCAGCTGCAATAGACATAGTAGCTCATTAGTTCCATGACTGGAACTTAGGCAAACATCCTCTCTTTTTCAAAGTGTTAACTTTAGTTTACTACTGCGGCTTAACAGGTATTATTATTATCAAACAGTTATAACCCTCTTAAGATGACAACAACACTATCCTGCAAAACAAATATCAGGGGAATCGTTTAAATTTTACATTCAGTAGAGTTTTAATGTCCTAAGAAGTTAAGTTTATGAAGCACGGTTCAGGACATCTTTATTGTATTAAGATTCTCTCAGTTATACGAGATTCTCAAAGCACTGGATTCCTGGAACCTGAGTGCAGTCGTTTTAGGTCCCACAGGATAAAACTCGGTTAAATTATGAACGCGGAGAGCATCAAAAGCGAAATGGGACCCCAAATGAGAAACGGAAAACAATAAACTGGTCGCTACCGGTTTTAATCAGCTTTAAATCTGTTCAACGAAGGTACCTAGTTATTTCCATTGCTTTTCATGCTCCTGCTTTGAACGTGGAAAGAGGAACGAAGGATTATAATTACCAGTTGCATCATTTTAGTTTCTGTTTAGCAAAATGGAACGAAACAAGCTTATTGCTTTTTTTAAATTTTGATTGGCAAGCTTGTGAAATTGTGTCATGTAAAATTGTTACGCTACTCATGTAATATTGTAAAAAAATGTAAATTGTTTCAATTCGGAAGGTTGAGATTTCTGCGAAATAGGGAATCCTACTGTGAGTGTACTTTTGAATAACTAAGTGAGGCGGAGAGCAGAAATACAAATGTATTCAATGGAATGTGTCTGGACCCAATTCACAATTGTTTATCCACGGCACACTCGTCTGTGGTGCATACATACGTGTGTAATAAAAATGAGAAACTTCTTGATGAACTCCTACTTAGTTTATTTTATAAACACACACACACACTTCGGCACAGAAATGCGTTCAAGCCCTACTACCAGGATGGCTGTCAATCCTCGACCACCCGGTTTGCCAGATCCTTTTTTCCGCGCACGTGCGAATTGTAGAACCAATTACCAAGTAGCTTTGTTCCCTCAAAGCTTCAACATGGAGTTATTCAAGTGGAGGATCCGGCAATACATTTGCGATTCCTCTGGTGCTGCAAATGTCCATGGGCGGTAGTGTTCGCTTAACACCAGGTGACCCGCCTGTTCGTTTGCTTGCGTTGTTATAAAAAAAACTCTGCTTTATACAAGCTGAATCATCTTTATAAATGCATGCAGCCAGAGTTATTACAAGCGGTAAGGCTATATAAAATCAGTCGGCAAAGTGGTTTACAGTCGAGTGAATCTGTGAGCTTGGGCGTCCGATCTCAAATGTTGAATCAGCTTTTCTCAAAGATATTTGCACAAGCTGGCACTACGGTCATTGTTTTCACTGGACTCTCTACATTGTTCAAATTTGCCACTCGGCACATTCAGAAAATTTTTGAGATGATGTGCCATAATATTATTATTATCTTAGTACGACACTGTTTATAAAATTCTCATATTTTTATCGAAACCCATTCAAAGGTTCCTGGAAGAAATCTCTCTAGTAGAGATAAGCTGTCCTTTGTGCACGTCTTTTCTTTGTATAATTTTAAGATAAGTTTCTGGTACATAAATAAATTAATAAATAAATAAATAAAATATGTAGGTAAAGGAATTATGAGAGGTCAAAAAGATTAAGACCTCCGTGGTATAGTTATGGCTCATACTTCTTCCTTTGGAAAATTTTGTAGAGGCCCAAATCAGGCCCTCAATAAATGAGCAGGAAGATCAAGTTGTTGTTCTTTTAAAATCTTAAGGGGGCTTGGTTCACAATCACCAAATAAACTTTATCTAGCGAATATATTTGATGTTGTGACAAGTCAAGTTTATTCGTTAGATAAAGTTTATCTGGCGATTGTGAAACAGGCTCACTATACAAGTATCAATTTTTTTTTAATATTTTGAAGGCTAGGACAAAAACAGATATTAAGATTCTACTTATGTATAAACAGGAGGCAGCAATTGGTTGTCAAATAATAAACAAAGAATCATTTTAGTGCACAAAATTATTTTCATACGTTACATTTATGTGGTTTGGTCTAAGAGAATAATGGCGTTATTAGGAACACTTACAGCCAAATCTCTCGTAAGCGGCTTTCCGTGTTAGGGAGTGATGCCTTGCATTATTTCATGGAACGGTGCGCCTTGTCGCCGTAATGTGTCGGTATTTATTTACTTCTCTCAAAAACTATGACAAGAAAACTATTTTCGTCTGTAATTTTTCAAACATTTTACGTTATTTATTTCAACTTTTGGTTAAAAAGTTTGGTCGAAGTTAGGTAAATTGGGCTCTTCACAGAACTATTGAAACCATGAATTTTTGCATGTATGATGTCTATTATGTGTGAACCAAGGGTAATCTATCTCCAAATTCTCAGACTATTGAACTTCTAGAACGTGAGATTGACCAAGTTGCACATGCCCGGCCATTTTTTTATATATTTGAAAGAAAGAAAAAGAAAAAAGAAAGAAACTCCTCCGAAATAGCTCGATCGAATGTCATGAAATTGTCTGTGTATATCCGGTAGGTCTGAGAGTACTTAGGTCGTCAGCTATTATCCCTAACGGCAAGACAACGTTTGCTGGGTCAGCTAGTAAACATTAATAATTGTACACATGTACTTAAAACGCTAGGTAGTCCGCCCATTGCCAATTTCATTTCACGTCTCACTGAACTAAAATGTCTGTTAGAATTACACAGTTGTGCAGATCAAATGCACACAGAAATAGACAACTCAATGCGTTACAATCAAGTTCATAAATCTCATGATCAAATAAACCTCCGTTCGTTATGGAATCATCAATAAACAGCTGAACGCAACAACTAATCACCAGCCATGAGCGTCCGATGAATCAATCGATTGATACCCGTTGCAATCTGTTTCAATGGATTATAACAAGATGTATCGCGCTAACCATCGCTCCATCAATCTTTGAACAGTTCAATGGAATCTAGTTCAAACGAATGTATTCCTCATATTTTATTTGAAGCGTGCTGCGGTGATACTTAGAGTATAACACTGTTTCTTTTGTAATTTATTCGCGACTGAAAATGATTTGATTTTGATATTTTGGAATAAATTATAATTGACAATGAAATCTGCTGAATGAGCAATTCTTACAAATAAACTAGCTGAACTGGCAAACGTTGTTTTGCAAATAGGGATATAAAAATTAGCTTACAATCTACACTCAGATCTACCGAATATACACAGAAAATTTCATAACAATCGTTCGAGCCGTTTCGGAGGAGTTTGGTAACAAAAATTGGCAGGAGAATTTTGTATAATAGAAGAAAGAGTAGCTGACCTGGAAAACGTTGTTTTGTCGTTGCGGTTATAACAAATACCTTACGACCTAGTCTCAGACCTACCGAACATACCTACACAGAAAATTTCATGACAATCGTTCGAGCCGTTTCGGAGGAGTTTGGTAACAAAAATTGGCAGGAGAATTTTGTATAATAGAAGAAAGAGTAGCTGACCTGGAAAACGTTGTTTTGTCGTTGCGGTTATAACAAATACCTTACGACCTAGTCTCAGACCTACCGAAAATTTCATGACAATCGGTAGAGTCGTTTCGAAGGAGTTTGGTAACAAAAATTGGCTCGAGAATTTTATATATTAGAAGACTATTATATTGATATCAATATCGTGCACTATATATAGATTAGTGAATATTTTGGTACCTATATCCCAAACCTATATATTATGGTGTGAAATTTCCTTCCAATGTTTAAAAGCGTCCGTCAAATTTATTTAAAGCTGTAAATATCCCTTTAACGTTTATCGGATCAAAAAACTCTCAAAACAAGACTGAAACATTTGAGAGCATTAACTCCTACAAATTGAATAGCCACTCCGACACCGACAAAGTACCGACTGGTACCTACTGTAATAAACCGTTAAGTAACTCCTGAAACAATCCTCGCCGGCTCACTTTTAATTATAAAAACGCAGCAGAATTTACATTCCAATAAAGCCGGTTGAATGGATTTCAATCGTTGAATATTTAACTTTAATAACCGTCGTTACACTGCAGCTCCAGTGGGAATTGATAGAGAGTTGAGATCAAACAGTTTCGTTCGGGAATTTTTTCAAAGTTATAGAAATTATTTCAACTGTATTCTTTAGATTTTAAGAACTAAATTCTTTTTCTATTTTTTTAGACGTGATAACGTTTAATGAATTGATGAACACCAGCAACACACATGAAAAATAGTAACGTTCCGCGTAACGTTCCACCTGGGCCTGTGCGTGCAAGCGAGAGCGCGCAACAAGCGATAGAGAGGCACGATAAAACAAAAGATAGAGAGGCCAATTATGACGTTATCACGTAAATCTATCGTCCGTAAACCGACTTTACAGACAACCAATTTTTTTCTTTTAAATATATATCAGGACATTACACACATGAATCGCAATCTAGCCCCAAAGTAAGCGGTAGCTTGTGTTATGTGTACTAGATAACTGATAAATATACATACATACTAATATACATAAATATAATATATTGAAAAACACCCAGACACTGAAAAATATTCATGTTCATGACACAAACATTTACCAGAAGTGGTAATCGAACCCACGACCTCCGACGCAGACGGCAGGTTCGCTACCGGTACGCAATTCGGTCGTCAAACTACCTAGTAAATAAAAAAAAGTCATAAAACACCTGGACAGTGAAATAAAACCTATTCTATCTACAGATTATTCATTTGTAGATAGAGTATAGATTTCCCTTATTTCACTAACAAAGATGCATTTAAGATTGTATTAGGCAGTCGTAAGCTTATGTAGTTTTTATTGGTGTTTACTGTTTGTAATACTAAATTGAAACCGGATCGATTTTCCGGACGTATTTTCACAGGCTCTACAGGTTGTATTGTCCGTATCTACTCTGAAAAGTGCCTTTTGCATAGCATTCCAACAATTAATTAGTGCTTTTACTTACAATTACACATAGTTGGAGTGCTTCTCCAAAACGGGTAATGGTAGTTATGTAATGTAAATGTAATAATTCCGCAGTAACTTTGTGTAAAATCTAGAAATGCTATTTTTTAGGAGAAGCAATCTAATTACTCAAAGAAAAAAGCTATCTCTATTATCCCAAATTCCTTCAACAAAATCTCATTTGCGGCTCGAAAGACTACTAAACATCCAAACATATTCTTTGATATTTCTAATTATCTTCCAATTTCCAATACATAAAACTCTCGTGTCTGTTTTAAAAACTGCACGAGACTCTATACGACGTACCTACGTGTACGTTCTTGTAAGTTTTATAAACTTTTCATATTTTAAAATAAAAGGGATGTTACTCTAAGCTGGAGGCGAAGCGATTGGCCGTAGCCCGTACTAGTTTAAAGCAATGATTCATGACACTGTAAGCGAGTCACGTTCTCATACTGAAAGCAGATTACACCAGTACTTGAGCTGAGCGTACGGTTATTGGACGATATTGCAAAGTAGTGTGGATCCAATTACCAGCCTCAGTGTTCCCTCAAAGGTTATTTAAAATAAACAAACTCCTTAAGAGAAAAAAAATACTTTGAAAGTCCACTTTGCAAGATGGTATACGCTTATATCACCAATTTTATTGAATTGAATTGACAATGCCAACTTTTAAATATCGTAGATACATAGGTCACACTAAAAGTTTCCGGAATTGGCCACTTACATAAACAATATTTAAAAAGTTATTACTACATTTGAAAATGGAACTCTTTAGCCGTGGAATACAATTTGTTTTATCTGATTGTCAATTGTTTTCACATTGTGGCGTCATTTTAAAAATTGCGTTATTACAAGAAGATGGATTTAACTCGGGAAAATTTTCGTTGCATGATTTTTTACGATTTTAAGGGTAATTTGACAGCTCAGCAGAGCCTCGTTCGGCTTCAATCTGCTTTTGGCGAAGAAGCACCATGCAAGACGACCATTTATAGCTGGTTTGCAGAATTCAAACGTGGTCGTGTCAATCTCCATGATGAAATTCGTGAAGGTCGCCCGTGCACCGCTGTGAATAATAAGAACATCGATGTTCTTATTATTCACAGCGGTGCACGGGCGACCAACGGTTTTCATCACCAGAAGAGGCTGTCGAAGAGTATGAAAAACACGTATCTGACGTCACCACGTATCTGGCACAAATGTTTTAAAAATTGGTTCAATCGTATGAAAAAGTGCATTGACGCAAAGGGAGAATATTTTGAGAAACAATAAATTGATTTTAGACCATTAATAGTATAATTTTATTATTGATTCCGGAAACTTTTAGTGCGCCCCACGTAAATATTAGGTCCTTACATATTAAATCGGCGTTTTGTATGGGAGGAACATAAAGTCGATTTTTTTTAAATATAATATATATATTTAATCAAAGTATGTACCATTGCTATCTATGCACTTTTGCCACCTTATAGGTAGTTCATTGATCCCTTTACTAAAAAGCCATTCGGACGGGAATCAATAAAATCTTTGAAAGCGCTTTGGACTGCCTCATCGGAGTTAATTTTTTTCCCTTGTAAGAAGTTATCCAAATTTCGAAAAAAATGGTAATCTGTTGGAGCAAGGTCCGGGGAGTAAGGTGGATGTCTTAGGCATTCCAATTAAAGCTCCTCTAATTTGGTAGCCGTCTGTTTTGCAGTGTGTGGTCTAGCGTTGTCCTGAAGCAGCAGTGGCCTAGAACGATTGACCAGCCTCGGTTGCTTAGCAGCTAGCTTTTCCATCATGGATTGCAGTTGCTGACAATAGATATCCGCCGTAATTGTCTGGCCAGATTTAAGAAAGTTGTAGTGAACGACGCCGGCGCTAGTCCACCAAACGCTCACAAGTAATTTTTTTTGAGTCAATTTTCGTTTGGGGCAGGATTTGGCTGGTTCGCCAGGGTTCAACCATTGCGATGAGCGTTTCCGATTATCATACAGGATCCATTTTTCATCGCAGGTAATGATTCGATTTAAAATCCCTTCATTGCTGTGACGGTTGAGTAATGTAACACAGCAGTCTACGCGCGTTTGTCGGTTTGCTGCATTCAATTCATGAGGTACCCACCTTTCAAGCTTTTTCACCTTCCCAATTTGCTTCAAGTGAACTAAAACAGTTTTATCACTAACACCGCAGCCTGCAGCTAGCTCGGACGTGGTTTGCGATGGATCCGCTTCCACAATAACCTTCAATTATTCATTGTCAACTTTGGTCTCCGGCCGTCCACGGGGCTTGTTCTGCAGGTCGAAATTTCCAGAACGAAAACGTTGAAACCAAAAACGCACTGTGTTTTCTTTTGCGACAGCCTTGCCGTACACATCATTAATCCTTCGAGCCGTTTCTGCAGCACTGGTGCCACGATGGAACTCGTACTCGTAAATAACGCGATATTTCAAGTTTTCCATTTTGTAAACAGAGTGGCGCAAAAAAAAAACCAAAAGAGAAAAAAACAAATGAATTACGATTTTCAAAACACAAAAGCATGAGTTAATAGCTGTATACATTTGGAATTGGAATTTCTAACCAAAGAAGAGATATTTGAGATCAAAGTGGCCAGTACGACAAAACGCCAATTTCATATGTAAGGACCTAATATATACCATAGCACATGAAATCGAAATGAAACCTGTATTGCAATCATTTCCTTACCACAGCCCATACTATCATACAGTTTTCACTTACTCGAAACGAGAGGCAATCCGGAGATTGACCTTTCCACTCCACTACTTGACCACTAGAGCACGTGCGCATTGCGGTAAATTGTACACAATACAATGCCCCTCGAGTGGGGAGAAAAGATTCCAGCTAAGCGATCCCGAGTACTTAACAAGGAATGGAGTGTGCTCGTTATTGTTTCAACGGCACGAGGGGTTAGGATGCGCGGACGTCTGTGCTTTGGATTTTATAAATATACTATCAAACTATGGAAGTGTAGAAGGATATCATTTACTGCACATTAAGAGGATCGTCTAACTGTTAGTTTTCATATGAAAAGCGATAACGTTTTTCTACACGTAAATGTGGTCCGATTTTCATAATTTTTAGAAATGTTGCAGATACGATGAAGAACTGTGCTTGCAAGTTTTCATTTTTAAGAAACATGGCTTATCTTTGAAGTTGTAAGCATCTAAATACCTATCCATATTTTTGACCTAAAAACTTTTTCGAATATTTTTTTTCTAATTTAAGTAAGGTGTATTGAATCTAATGTGACTAAAATTGTCCAATTTAATTTAGTAAACTTATCACCCGAAGCAACATTTCAAGATCAAAATGTAGGCCTTGCTCCGGACTCTATCTTTCTTTCTTACTTTCTCTAACTTTCTCTATACGGGCATAGATATCATTTTTGAAAATACCTACTCGCATCGCGTTGCGTCACTAGATGATAGTCTTAATATAAAAAAGTTCAGCTCCAAACCGGTACAAAATAGAGACGAATAAAACGAACAATGTTAAAAATAAACAACATTAAAACATAGTTTGCTACCATTTATTTTGTATTTATAAGTGGCTTTTAAATCGAAATGTTAAAGTTCGTTTTACGGAGTAATGCGTACAAAATTTATTGATATAGATAAATAGTAGGTATAAGAAACTTACATCAAAAACAGTTAGAAAATTTGAACTCACATAAACGTTTAAAATTTCACGCAAACGTTTCACAAAAAGTGCAAAACAGGATCTTGAATGAATTATACACAATATTTTATCACAAAAGGGCGCAAATTCTGAAAGCTTGATTTCGCAAAATAAATTTTCCTTATAATTAGTGGGTGTAGGCGTTATAATAGGACGGTTGAGGCCGGCCATATGTAATTAATTTTATAGACATTAACTGCTCAGAGTTTATAATATTTTACACAGGACTGCGATAAATTAGTACCCATCAAGATGTTTTTAATAAAACAACAATAATCACTATTAACTTAATCAATGATTAATTTCTAATTGTTTAGCAACATCCTATTCCTAAATATACATACTTGCCTGGATTTTTTTGTTCCTAGGTAGGCAAGTTTTTTTGTTCCTAGGTATTTGAGTAGGCAAGTGTAATTTAAGGACCTTCGATAAAACAGTGAATTGATATTTTGTAGCCAAGAACGCTAACGTGGCCTGATAGAAACCTACGAGTATGATCAGGTGAGCTGATTATCGTCATGATTAAGAAAATCTCTTTGGAAAACAGCTTCTTATGCTAGCCTTGCGGAGACAGATTGATAAATGTATACCTGCAAGTATATACATGACTGTCTAGTATAGGTTGACTCTCTAGTGTAATATTGAATAGCACCAAGGGATATAATAATTCTGTTACTGACATCTATAATTTTTCCCGCATGCAAACAAATATACATTCACAAAATAGGTAATAGATTCAGCATTTATTGAATAGGTATTTATTAGGTTATTTAGAGTTCAGCAATTTTATAAATGCAAGGCAAAAAAATAGGGATAAGCACCTTCATTTTGGGATAGGCATGCTAAAAAGATAAAAATGGAACGAAAGTCGTAAATGTATGAAAATGATCGATAAAAGATGGCTAAATTGGTCAGACTTCATGCATTCTTATCGCAGATGATTCTTATACACTTTTTGAATTTCGTTCGAAAGCGATGCATATCTTAGAAAACTATATATTCCATGCCCTATCTTGGATGGCTTATATCTCAAAAGCTGCTGATATAATATTTTCATATTATTTCCTGATTAGCCAAATTACTTGAAATTTACTCCAAAGCATAAGTAATGGAGATTATGTTATCATTTTAGAATGTAATTTATAATTTTATCTACGCTCATTGCTTAAAGTTCGAATTATAAAATCGAAATGTGTCAAATAATTACCTACTTTATTCACAGACTTCTATAATTATTAAAAAGTTATTCATAATAACATCGCTCTACTATGGAAATATTTAAAGAAAGTTGTATAATATCCATAACGATACACGGCTCTGGACTCCTGTATTTGTATCTGGGGTTTTGAAGGAATTGATTACAGTACCGCTATCGGCAATACAACGGTTAACGGTTACAATTATTATCTGGGGTAGGTAATATTTTTTATGTAATATTTTTTTAAGTGTATCCACAGACAACATATAGTTGGTAGTCATTGCCGAGAGTATAGATGGGCCATGATTGACCATAGACAACAACACAATGTCTAACGTTCCGCGTAACGTTCCACCTGGGCCTGTGATTATGATTATGATTATGATTACGATTACGATTACGACTACGATTACGATTACGATAACGATTACGATTATGACGTTATCTCGTAAATCTATCGTCCGTAAACCGACTTTCATCATCATCATCATCATCATCATTTCAGCCTGCGGACGTCCACTGTTGAACATAGGCCTTCCCAAGTGAGCGCCACCACACCCTGTCCTCAGCCCTCCTCATCCAGCCGCTTCCCGCCACCCGCTTAATGTCGTCGGTCCAACGAGCTGGAGGACGCCCCACGCTACGCTTACTTGTACGCGGTCTCCACTCCAGGACTTTTCGGCTCCACCGGCCATCGCCCCTGCGACACGCGTGACCTGCCCACTGCCACTTCAGCTTGCTAATGGTTTGGGCTATGTCAGTGACCTTGGTTCTCCTGCGGATCTCCTCATTTCGGATTCTATCCCTCAGGGAAACTCCTAACATAGCCCTCTCCATGGCCCGCTGCGCGACTTTGAATTTGTGGATCAGGCCGTGTGTGAGTGTCCACGTTTCAGCGCCATACGTGAGGACGGGAAGAACGCACTGGTTGAAAACTTTAGTTTTCAGGCATTGAGGAATTGACGAGGAGAAGACTTGATTCAATTTACCGAATGCTGCCCAGCCCAGCCGTATTCGTCTGTTGGCTTCTTCATCGAAATTATTTCTGCCTAGCGCAATGGTCTGCCCAAGGTAATTGTATTGAGAGACAATTTCGAAACCGACTTTACAGACAAGTAATTTTTTTTGTTACTTAGTCAAAACTTTGCGCTGAAAAATGTCTAGTAGTGAAACCTACTAAAGAAAATTTCACTCCACCTGACATCTTAGTAGTTGCAATGATTTACGACAAAAGTTAGCAAGATTTTATGATTTGGATTTATGATAATAATATGAGCGTAGATAAAGTAGTGTATGAAACTCTACATAATTAGGTATTAAAACACTCATGTGATACTATTAAAAAACTCGCCTGCGGCTCGTTTTTTAAACTCACACTCGTATTTTAATACCCCCCATTATGTAACCGTTACATAAACTACTATAAATCAACGAGTAGATTAGGAATTCAAATGAACTTTGCGGCTGAATGCAATATTTTAATAAATTTCATTATATTAAAAACAACAGCTTGGTCGATACAATATTTCAACAATTTTTGCTCGTACTAAATAGCTTCTCACGGTATAATGTAATATAAATCATGGCCATAAGTTTACGTAAGCTCGCTTGAAGTACGCTGTCTGGTTCCTGAGCTGACATTCCACCTCTGGAGACAGGAACTTTCTGCAAACTTGTACAGTTACCACAATAATATATCAAGTTACCCACGATGTCCAAGATGTCTTCAAGAACTTCAACTGTTCAAAGTGCAATATCTTTAGAAGACCTAGTACCGAACAATTAATATAGAAGCATAAAACTTTGTGCTACTCAAGTTGCAGCAACACAAAAGCATTACAATAAAACCTGAATACAATAACGTAAGGTATTCTCATTGCTAACTTTACTTGTACGAGTATATTCGAAGTTGAACTTTTTCAACTTAAGACCATTCATGCGTTGGAATTATGCTTGAGTCAAAATTGTCAATTTTCGACGTAACATAAGAGTGTCATGTGTTCAATTATTGATTAGATAATTGCTATCATATTATTTGGCATTTCATAATCTAGTTTTTGTCTCAAAAATATTTGAAAATATGTGTATAACTTTCTCCTTAGAAAGTTTAAGGTAAAGGCTAATTACTCACTTAGCGGTGGAAGCTCTATTTTGATGGAAGATATTTGCCATGTTTCATAACACAAACTTATAACAATGACATATTTAGAAAATTAATAACATTTACTAAAAAATGTCTCAAAAAAAAAACACGACTTTCCTAGATTTTCATTCAAAAACCATAAACCGAAAAGTGTCATTTTTAGCATTCTTCGATAAATTAAACGTATTATTTTAGGACAAAATCCAAGATATTTTGTTATTTCTGAATTATAGTAATTTAATTCAATTAATATTCAATGTCACTGGTTATTTACTATTTTAATAAGTTGTATATTTATTTTACTATAAATTTTTTTGTAATACCATTTTCCGCGCAAAATTGCGTGTGTGGGGACGAATTCCTGTTTTGTATGGACCGAAACGCTAGGCATGCCGCGCTGCATAAACCCTCTTAAGGGGTCTTCAAATTTGCCGCAACGTGCCGCACGGTCGCAGCGCGTATGCAGCGCTGCAGCCGCGCTGCTGTCGCTAGGTTTGAGAATCGTAGTGTATTGCATAGTTTCACGATGGACTCGATGTGACTTGTACAAAAAATACGTGCGCGCAGTCAGTATAGTAGAGTTATTATCTCGCTGCAGACTCGGTCATAAATCATTCGAGTGTTTCGCTTTTGTACTGCTGAACAACAAAAGCGAAACACTCGAATGATTTATGACCGAGTCTGCAGCGAGATATTAACACTATTAAAGTCGATCGAAGAACTGACGTGTCGCTGCAGCGTGGATGTAGCGCTGCAACCGTGCGTTGTTTATTTAAATATATTTACTTTGTAAATCTATTTAAATAAACAAGCGCGGCCGCAGCGCTGCCGCCGCCCGGCATTTTGCAGCTAATAATTTTCATTGCGAGAAATAATTCAGTGGGCAACAAAAACAAATGATTTTATTGCATCTGAGTTTGATTGATTTAAAATATAAAAATGGTGTTAGAGGCTGTTTGTTATTCCATCACTTCACAACTAATATATCAAAATGACCGAAATTTTTAATACAAATATGAAATGGATTTTTGCGAAAGAAATCAACACTTTGCAAAACTAAGAATTTCATAAATACTGTCGTTCTATAGACAAATATTTTTATCTTCGAAATGGTATAGATATACCAAGCAAGCGACTGCTTAAAATCTCGAAAAGAAAGGACACATCTAAATTATTCTTATCAGCTACTTCAGGGTGGCAAGAATAATGTCCGTCTTGCCGCAACAGTGTTATCAGCTCTGTTTACTCCTAAATTATTATTTCCTCTCTCTCCGTACTATAGTTACTCGACACGTTTTCCACTAGTGGGCGCAAATAAGATTCAATAAAAAAACTCTACTTATTTTTATACAGCATAATTTTCTGAGAAACATACAAAACCACAATACATTTAAAATATAAGGTAAGATACATAAGGTGGTTAACCTAAAATATCTCTCCAAACATTTGCCTTCTAGGTTAATTTCATTAAGTAATACGCTGAACATCTGAATGCAATACTACTTCAATAATTTTAATATAACTTCCATAATAACTTTAATTAAAATGAACGTCTGATATTTTCGAAAGCAACGCTGTTGCCATTAAATAAATTAGGAACTAGGGCACTATGTTATTTAATATATTTTTCGGATAAAAATAAGACAGTCAGAATAATCCAAGAGTATCCAATTACCCAAAAATTTAACGAACTGAATAATAATAATCACAGTTTCGACGTGACTACGCATAAAGACAAGACCACTCGGCTTGTTTTTTTTTATTCTGATTTTTAAGGGATTTTCGGATCTCTTTGAGATCATGTCAGACCCATGGTAATGTAATACGTAATTACATAATTATAATTACCCTCACAACTAATCTCTTATAACTAACACTTAAAAAATACATTCAAAAAGTGTCCTGGCGGCTAAAGAAAAAGGTTCCGCTAGAACACCTTGGAATACCCCGACATCTAGCACATTTAAATTATACTTTGCTATTAAACAAATAAGGCAAGATTTTTTCTAATGTAGGTACGTATATTTTATACCCTACTAGTTGACCCAGCTAACGTTGTTTTGCCATAATAAAAATTATTTCAAACTAGCCGTATCAAAAACAGTAATATAAGTAAGTAAATAATAAAAATCAGTTCTGAACAATTTTTTTAAAAACACTGACGAGATTTTTAAACATTTATTGCAGACGCCAACACTATCTCATCGTCCTTTTAAATGCAGTTAACCTTTATACAAATATATTAAATGTTTTATTTGAGCAAATAAAATATAATAAAAATGACCAATGAATGAAATGGGTTGGGTGAAAAGGTTGGGTCTTCGAACGACACCTCGGAGTTTTATTCACGTTTCTGTGGACTGACCCATGTACGCAATCAATTTATATCAATTTGTTTTCGGTTCTGACGTGTGCGTTTATCCGTGTAATCTAAAAATCATTTCGACTTCGTTTAACCATCATTGTATTTTATACCAACGCGTCAGGTCTTTCTAGTAAATGACGTCATAAAACTGTCTCAACCATGTTACTTATCTACTCTACGTATTTTAACGATTGCTAATGGAATTAAATCAAAAAAGTTGTGAGTATCACAGTTGTTATCGATAAGTTGATTCAATTGAATGCATTTTGACGTGACAACGTCTTATAAATCGATAGAGCCGGTTGCACGCACGAAAAAACATGACTCATCCGGCGTTACCTCGCTCATGCGGCGTTACCGGCGTTACCTCGCGAGCGCAGAACGAGCGACAAAGAAGACGTTGTCACGTTCAACTATCGTCAGTAAACCGACTTTACAGGCAACCAATTTTTTCCATTAGATATGTCATTTTCATACAATTCATTCCATTAGAAATCGTGGAGATAGAAAAGAAAGGGTTGGTTTTATGGCTACATGCTAATTCGTCATGAACTCACTTATTATATTTGAAAAACACCCTCTGTACATATTCCTTGATTTGAATTAATAAAAATGTTTTGTTATTTTCATTACTTTTAGTTTCAAATATTGGTTAGAAGCATGTGTTGGAATAGTAGTTTATGTAACGGTTACATAATGGGGGGTATTAAAATACGAGTGTGAGTTTAAAAAACGAGCCGCAGGCGAGTTTTTTAATAGTATCACACGAGTGTTTTAATACCTAATTATGTAGAGTTTCATACACTACTTTATCTACGCTCATATTATTATCATAAATCCAAATCATAAAATCTTGCTAACTTTTGTCGTAAATCGTTGCAACTACTAAGATGTCAGGTGGAGTGAAATTTTCTTTAGTAGGTTTCACTACTAGACATTTTTCAGCGCAAAGTTTTGACTAAGTAACAAAAAAAATTAGTTGTCTGTAAAGTCGGTTTACGGACGATAGATTTACGAGATAACGTCATAATCGTAATCGTTATCGTAATCGTAATCATAATCATAATCATAATCACAGGCCCAGGTGGAACGTTACGCGGAACGTTAGACATTGTGTTGTTGTCTATGGTCAATCATGGCCCATCTATACTCTCGGCAATGACTACCAACTATATGTTGTCTGTGGATTCACTTAAAAAAATATTACTTATAAAATATTACCTACCCCAGATAATAATTGTAACCGTTAACCGTTGTATTGCCGATAGCGGTACTGTAATCAATTCCTTCAAAACCCCAGATACAAATACAGGAGTCCAGAGCCGTGTATCGTTATGGATATTATACAACTTTCTTTAAATATTTCCATAGTAGAGCGATGTTATTATGAATAACTTTTTAATAATTATAGAAGTCTGTGAATAAAGTAGGTAATTATTTGACACATTTCGATTTTATAATTCGAACTTTAAGCAATGAGCGTAGATAAACACATATTTGATGAATGCAGCAATGAACAGCAAAAATATTTTCCTACTTGAAATATCTTTCGAAACGTGCTGTTCATCCTTATACCACAGCCTTATACTGACATTTTATAAACAGAAGTATCTTTATTTATGAGAAGTATATTTATTTATCTGTATAGTTATGTTGCTTCTTGAGTTTGGTGTTGGTTTAGGAAATCGGTGTTTTAAAATAAACGAAGTACCTACTCGGAACAAGATGCAACGATACGAAGAATAAAGTGCAAGTCAGGCTCGCCCACTGAGGATTCCGTACTATAAAGACCCATTCTCGCAATAGTATTAAAGGAAACTAAATATCCCTGCCCTATAAAGAATGAGCGAAAATCACGTTGAAAAATTAATTAAATAAAATAAAATGAAAATTAATTTTTCATTTTATTTCATTTAATTATTTTTTTTTATGTAAATATATGTACAACAAAGTTTTTTGCTTGTATAAACAAGCAAAAAAATCATGTTGATTGTATGGGAGCCTTTAAATATTTATTGTATTTTTTGTTTTATGGGAGCCCCACGGATTTTTTTTTACTACTTGTTGTTATAGCAGCAATAGGTACATTATCTGTGAAAATTTCAAGTGTCCAACTATCACGGTTCTAGAGATACAGCCTGGTGACAGACGGACGGACGGACGGCGAAGGCTTAGTCTTATGGTCTCTCGATCCATTCATGAGGTTTCCTTCAGATTGATAAGATACTGCGGGGTAAAGAATTTTGTACTTCAATTAAATTAATCTTCATTCTCTGCATTATAATACACATTATGGATAAGAAACGATAAACTGAAGTCGCGCTGAAATCATCTTTTAGCTTCGCCGTCACCAACTCAGTCAGAGACGCCGTAAACTTATCTCAGCGCTCTAAAAATTGGCCAGTGGGGAGAGTTAAGCTCTCTTTGGTTTTTTTTAATAAAGCAATAAAGACGTCTTCGCTCACAATCGGCTTATCGTTATTTTCTTCGCCCTCCATTCGCAAGATTCAATTATATCTCCATTAAGTTTTCACACGCCGCAGTTTGCTGAAATATTTTTTGGCAGCCGTCTTTAAAATTTTGTATCGGTAATTTATAGAAATAAGAAATAATTCAGTTTTGGCTCCTACAACAGTGATGAAGACCTTTGAAAAATATGTATTCGTTAGCCCACAAATTAAGATTTTTTGTTTTCACACTTACCTGATGGTAAGCCGAAGGTGTTATCGTATTAACTTGGAAATGATGAGTAACCACCTAACAATTTCTACACAGAACGGTAACGTGGCGTTGGTGGTGCGTTTTTGCTGATAGGGTGGTAACTAGCCACCGCCGAAGCCTCCCACCAGACTAGACCTGCGTCAATTTAGAAATTATAGAATTGTAAAGTGGCCCGTGGCGGGAATCGATCCCGCTACCTCACACTCGAAACCAAACGCGTGTCACTACGGCAGGGAGGTCACCAAAAATACTTTTTTACTCTATACAAGTTAGTACTTGACTGCGATCTCACCTGATGGTAATTGATGATGAAGCCTAAGATGTTATCGTACTAATTTGGAAGGGTAAGTAAATTGACCCCAACGGTTTCGACACAGCATCGCACCGGAACGCTAAATCGCTTGGCGGTGCGTCTTTGCTGATAGGGTGGTAACTAGCCACCGCCGAATCCTCCCACCAGACTAGACCTGAGCCAATTTAGAAATTATAGAATTGTAAAATGGCCAGTGGCGGGAATCGATCCTGCTACCTCGCAATCGAATCCAAACGCATGTCACTACGGCAGGGAGGTCGCCAAAAATTCTGCTATTCTATAGGTTGGCATTAATAGAGCTACCAGCTTGAAATTCCATTCCACGACCGGTACGAGTATGTTCGCTTTAGCATCATCGGTTACTGCCTGCTTGCGATCCGACGCATTCCAAAGCAATTCCACTACAGCATGCTTTTTTTAGGGTTCCGTACCTCAATATAAAAAAAAGCAGACCCCTTATTAGATCACTTCGTTGTTCGTCTGTCTGTCTGTGTGTAACGCCCCTTTATTTCAGAAACTATTTAAGATATCGACATGATAATATTTGGAATGGTTGTACGTAATAATGGCCCGAGGTCATTGCAATCATTAAAAAATTCAAATCTTTTTTATTTTCGTTTAAAAAGGGGGGAAAACATAGTCGTGAAAATTTTAAAATGAGATAACAATATTGAATGGGGTATCATAATATGAATGGGAATTATTTGTGTAGTCTAAAATCGATTTTCGACTATTTTTATTCCTAATTGCTTTTGATTTATTGGGCAAAATGTTGAAAAAAATAACGTTCCCCTCCCTTATTTTATATTATGTATCTATTATACTATTTTTGGTATTAACAATTAACCTCAAAAAACAAAGTTAAAGCGGCTCGGTAAGAAAAGTGACTATTATGGTTTTACTTCGGTAAAAAAGTGATTTTTATGTTTTACTTTTTCTAAAGTAGTACGGAACCCTCGGTGCGCGAGTTCCAACCGCACTTGGCCGGTCTATTAATAATCTAGAGGAGCTTTTAAACCTCGTGTTAATCCGAGGCCTTTTAGAAACCGAGGTAGAACTTTTTTGCAGAGTCCACACGGATGGCTACGTAGAGTCAGATATTCTGCCGTGAAACAGTAATTGCATTACTGTGTTTCGGTTTGAAGGGCTCTGTAGCCATAGAATCCACAAATCAGTGAGACTTGGAACATAGGTATCTCTAGATGAGTGAACTGCAGTGCGTTATGTGACATTGCAATGCAAGGCCCTGAGGCGCACTGCATATGACATGGACAAGCGTTAATTATTGTCGAATAACATCAGCGGGGCTAGACAAAGTCACAAGCGTTTGGCGTTAACGCTAGTCGACAAAAATGTATGGACAAAACACATGACTGTAGAAAGACCACGATAATAATTACTAAACACGCTGTGTTTGAATAATTAACTACGACAACTTGAACGCTCGCTGGCGTTCTCGCGGACCTTGTAGATAACTTTAGCGTACTTCGCTTGACAATTGACAGCCGACAGTAGGTATCAAACTTCAACTTTTATTAAACATGAATTTTCAATATGAATTAGGTCAGATTATTATCAGACACTTCGTTTTTCGAATGTTCACTTCCATGAAACGTTTGATTATACATTTTTACTTATTAAGCGCGAAAGTTTGTTTGGATGTATTTATGGATGTTTGTTACTTTTTCTGGAAAAAAGTAATAAACCGATTTCATTGTGGAATATCAATAACGATAGCTTTTTTATCCATGACTAGCAAACGCCCGCGGCTTCGCTCACGTTAACTTCTGAGTTATGCTTTACTATGGTGGTTTAATTTCCAAAATTCCTGCACTACACACCATTTTGCCCACAAAATTTTCTCTTGCTTCCTGGTAATAGTCACATATTGATTTTGAAAAATTCGATCGTCACAAAAAAGTTAAATATGGTGGCCATTTTTAGGGTTCCGTACCCAAAGGGTAAAAGCTCTTACTAAGACTCCACCGTCCGTTCATACATCCGGCCGTGGTTGCTTGCTACCATGGTAAGACATATAAGTACAAAATTGTGGCCAATTCTTTTAAATTTTTACCAAAAATTCCTTTTCTATGCTCGCTGCGATAATCAGATATCAATTTTGAAAACAATCGGCCCAGTATCAAAAAAGTTCAAAATGGCGGCCACTTTTTAAAATGTTGACTACAAATTCTTTCTCTATGCTTGCTGCCATTGTCAAATATCGATTTTCAAAGCAATCGGCCCAGTAACAAAAAAGTTCAAAATGGTGGCCAAAAAGTTCATCATTTTTTAATTTTGACTACAAATTCCTTCTCTATGCTTGCTGCCATAGTCAGACGTCGATTTTCAAAGCAATCGGCCCAGTAACAAAAAAGTTCAAAATGGCGGCCACCTTTTTTAAATTTTGACCACAAATTCCTTCTCTATGCTTGCTGCCATAGTCAAATATCGATTTTCAAAGCAATCGGCCCAGTAACAAAAAAGTTCAAAATGGCGGCCACCTTTTTTAAATTTTGACCACAAATTCCTTCTCTATGCTTGCTGCCATAGTCAAATATCGATTTTCAAAGCAATCGGCCCAGTAACAAAAAAGTTCAAAATGGCGGCCACTTTTTTAAATTTTGACCACAAATTCCTTCTCTATGCTTGCTGCCATAGTCAAATATCGATTTTCAAAGCAATCGGCCCAGTAACAAAAAATTTCAAAATGGCGGCCACTTTTTTAAATTTTGACCACAAATTCCTTCTCTATGCTTGCTGCCATAGTCAAATATCGATTTTAAAAGCAATCTGCCCAGTAACAAAAAAAGTTCAAAATGGCGGCCACTTTTTTAAATTTTGACCACAAATTCCTTCTCTATGCTTGCTGCCATAGTCAAATATCAATTTTCAAAGCAATCGGCCCAGTAACAAAAAAGTTCAAAATGGCGGCCACTTTTTTAAATTTTGACCACAAATTCCTTCTCTATGCTTGCTGCCATAGTCAAATATCGATTTTCAAAGCAATCGGCCCAGTAACAAAAAAGTTCAAAATGGCGGCCACTTTTTTAAATTTTGACCACAAATTCCTTCTCTATGCTTGCTGCCATAGTCAAATATCGATTTTCAAAGCAATCTGCCCAGTAACAAAAAAGTTCAAAATGGCGGCCACTTTTTTAAATTTTGACCACAAATTCCTTCTCTATGCTTGCTGCCATAGTCAAATATCCATTTTCAAAGCAATCGGCCCAGTAACAAAAAAGTTCAAAATGGCGGCCACTTTTTTAAATTTTGACCACAAATTTCTTCTCTATGCTTGCTGCCATAGTCAAATATCGATTTTCAAAGCAATCGGCCCAGTAACAAAAAAGTTCAAAATGGCGGCCAAAAAATTCAAAATTTTTCCTCCTCAAAATTTGAATCTCGAAAATCCCTTTCTGAATACGAATTCATGATATACCTAATACCAACCTAGGTACCAAATTTCAGATCTCTACGACTTTTAATTTCGCTGGAATCCCTGGAACAACGCAAAAATTACACTTTTGTATGGGAAAATCCCTTAAAAGTAGGATTTTTATCCCTTCCAATTTGAATTTCTGGAATCCCCGTCTTAGTACGAATTCATGACCTAATATCAACCTAGGTACCAAATTTCAGATCTCTACGATTTGTAGTTTTCCGGGAATCCCTGGAACAACGAAATAAATTTCACTTTTGTATGGAGAAATCCCTAAAACCAACGGTTTTTACCCCTTAAAATTTGAATTTCTGGAATCCCCGTCTTAGTACGAATTCTTGACCTAATATCAACCTAGGTACCAAATTTCAGATCTCTACGACTTTTAGTTTTTCGGGAATCCCTGGAACAACGAAAAAAATTACACTTTTGTATGGAGAAATCCCTAAAACCAACGGTTTTTTCCCCTTAAAATTTGAATTTCTGGAATCCCCGTCTTAGTACGAATTCATGACCTAATATCTACTTAGTTACCAATTTTCAGATCCCTACGACTTGTAGCTTTTCGGGAATTCCTGGAACAACGAAAAAAATTTCACTTTTGTATGGGGAAATCCAAAAAACCAACGGTTTTTACCCCTTACAATTTGAATTTCTGGAATCCCCGTCTTAGTACGAATTCATGACCTAATATCAACCTAGGTACCAAATTTCAGATCTCTACGACTTGTAGCTTTTCGGGAATTCCTGGAACAACGAAAAAAATTTTACTTTTGTATGGGGAAATCCAAAAAACCAACGGTTTTTACCCCTTACAATTTAAATTTCTGGAATCCCCGTCTTAGTACGAATTCATGACCTAATATCTACCTAGGTACCAAATTTCAGATCCCTAAGACTTGTAGCTTTTCGGGAATTCCTGGAACAACGAAAAAAATTTCACTTTTGTATGGGGAAATCCAAAAAACCAACGGTTTTTACCCCTTACAATTTGAATTTCTGGAATCCCCGTCTTAGTACGAATTCATGACCTAATATCTACCTAGGTACCAAATTTCAGATCTCTACGACCTATAGTTTTGGCGGAATCCTTGGAACAACCAAAATCACCAAAATGCCTCATTCTTTTATATATATAGATTATAACACACTATTTTTCAAATACCTACCGAAACTCCATAGTTAGTAAGATTTGTGAAGAACTGAAATTCATACGGGCGGAATCGCGGGCGTACGCTAGTATTTTTGTAAAGAATATAATATGAATACATTAGAACTAATAACAATTTTTATTCCGAGAACCTCCAACAAAAGAATGTATTTTTTGAAATAATTGAGTGTAAAAACTGCTTCTTTGGACATAGTTCATCGTAAAAGGCAATTTTTTTCAGAAGATGTTTGATTTCTTTCATGAGAGATAATAAAAAAGAAAAGAATATAAATTCAATTTGCGTTTATAATTTATTTTCTTATTCGTCTATCAGTCTTTTTCACATTTTTTCTTTAAGGGGATTTATTGAATTTATTTTTGTCTTTCTCACTCTCACGGATACGTTGGTAGGTGCGACATGCAGCGTCGCGGAAGAATATAACAGAAAAACGACCTTTTACCCAATTACTCAAAAACAAAGCCAGTTATCAAAAATCGGTTTCTAAGCGTTTTTGGATTGTGGTATTACCGACACATTAAAACAAAAATTACAATAACATCCATTGTAGTTTCCGATAAAAAACAGGAAAACTGAGATTTTGGAGCAACTTTTGGCAGAACTTTCTATCGAGAAAATTTTATCCAATCGTGTTTCGTGCGATTTTAGATTAAAGACCCAAAATACATGACGTTTAAATAAAGTAATTATTGTCTTTATAGTTTTTACGTAAAACTTCATTCAAAAACACTTAATTACGGCTTGTACGCCGTTAATATAACTGTGCAACCATAGTTATTTATTGTTACAGCTTTTTGGGCTAAGTGTCAATTGAATGACAAATGAAAGATGAAATAAAACCAATTAGCTAATTCAAGCACATAAGTGGTTGTGAAATTATCACTACTCGCAGAAATTTACTTATTTACAATAAAATATATTGATTTTATGAATGGTGACGTTGTTGACAAGTGTTTTTGTGGTTACAGATATATATTTAGGTAAAATTGAAAGTGTTTTAAATGCCTGAAATATCCCATCGGTCTTATAAGTTATACGCGCGACCCCTCCCTTTACAAGTGACCGCACGACCTCATGACCGCGTGACGGTTAAATCACGCAAGCTTTTTCCCAATATGGTGAAATATGCAAAGAATTTTCGCATTATTTATGCGTGCCATATGCCCAAACATGGCTCGCACCATCTCTCGTTTATAACGTTAATATCAACTTACACTGCCGTCCTCTGTCCAACAAGCAGAAAACTTGTCACACTGCCCGTCCGTCGCTTCGTACGTCGGATCAAACTGTTTTTATCAAGTTTTTATTATCTATTTCGTTAAAAAGAAAATCCCTTTAGCATACAATATTGTCATCGTATAGGTATATTGATAAAAATGTCACATCCTATTTCAACGGATTTCAGTAACATTTTGTAAGCTGTCTCTATTTTTTGCGATGCCAGCGACGCAGGCTGTATCGCAATAACATATGGGCCTGTGAAGAAAAAATGTGTTCATATTTTCCTTTTTGCGGACAGTTCCACAAAATATTGTTTCGTGACTATAAATAAGCATGTACATGACGATTTGTCTGCTATCTAATTATGATGTAAGCTAAATTAAATTAGTGTGCGATTAAAAAAGTTTTATTAAAAAAAAACACGAAAAATATCATGAAAAAGTTTGATAGGATGCTTTGTATTCACACAAAGCTCGCAAATTGGTTTTGATTTGTCCCCAGGACGCGCGGTCTGGAAATGTTCTAAGCCATATAATCAAACTTTCGCGTATTTCGTAATGGCCGCCATATCCCTCTAATTGTGGTAATCAATATTCGGGATTTTCGACATACTTTTTTACCATAAAGATTTAATTTTTCGCATTCATATAAATTAATATACAATGGTTATTTATCTGATAGGTACCGAAATAAGGAGATTGCCTAATCGAATATATGAACCAAATGCAGAAGGAAAGTAAAGCAATTTTCGTATATTTAAGAGTTCATTAAGAGTTATAATTTTTTTATATATTTAAATATATTATATCAGGACATTACATACATCGCAATCTAGCCCCAAAGTAAGCGATAACTTGTGTTATGGGTACTAGATAACTGATAAATATATATACACACTAATATACTTAAATATTATACCTATATTGAAAAACACCCAGACACTGGAAAACATTCATGCTCATCACACAAACAATTACCAGTAGTGGGAATCGAACCCACGACCTCCGACACAGACGGCATGGTTCGCTGCCGCTACGCCATTCGGTCGTCAATTTTTGATGTAATATCTGACCTTGGATGTATAAAGAAATACACGAGAGTCATTCAAAGAGATCAGTCATTTACCACATCTATGATTGTTATGTATTCTTCATAAATCACGAAAGAACGAGGAGGAAAAAGGAACTGTAGGGTTAGCACAGGTTTGTGTACGAATTTCGAGTCGACTCGCGTCGCACAAACGAATCGAATTCCTCCATACATTGCGCCATCTATTGACAGCCAAATGTCACTGACTGTTCAAAGATGAAGCTGGATTTAAATGTATGGAGGAATTCGATTCGTTTGTGCGATGCGTGTCTACTCGAAAATCGTTAAGAAAACCTGTACTAAAACGATTTGTTATTAGTGGGAAGCAATAAATGATAAAATGGGAACGGTAAAACAGAGTTATTTTCTATAAAAGTAATCAAACTAAAAAATTTTAATAAAATGATCTAGAGCAAGTTGGACTTGGCTAGTAAAATAAAATTGCGATTCCCATCACGATCATGATTATTTGTTTTTAACCCCCGACGCAAAAGGGGTGTTATAAGTTTAACGTGTCTGTGTATCTGTGTATCCGTCTGTGGTAGCGTAGCGCCCAAACGGATGGACCGATTTTCATGAAGTTTATTTTGTGTCATAGATAATTTTAACCCGAGTGTTCTTAGCCATGTTTCATGAAAATCTGTTCAGCTGTTTGAAGATTATCAGCTATTTTCTAGTTGATGAGGGGATCTGACTAACTTCTTTATGTCCGATCGATTCGAAATTTGGTACCGTGTAGCTTCAATGACATTGAAAGTATATGGTAAGGTAACCATGACCTGATTTGCCGTTTGAAGATCATCAGCTCTTTAATAGTTGATGAGGGGATCTGACTACCTTCCATATGTCCTATCGTTTCGAAACTTGGTACCGTGTTATTTCAATGGTATTAAAAGCGTATGGTAAGCTAATCATGACCTGATCAGCCGTTTGAAGAAGATCAGCTCTTTAATAGTTGATGAGAGGATCTGACTACCTTCCATATGTCCTATCGTTTCGAAACTTGGTACCGTGTTATTCAATGGTATTAAAAGCGTATGGTAAGATAATCATGACCTGATCAGCCATTTGAAGAAGATCAGCTCTTTAATAGTTGATGAGGGGATCTGACTACCTTCCATATGTCCTATCGTTTCGAAACTTGGTACCGTGTTATTTCAATGATATTGAAAGTATATGGTAAGGTAATCATGACCTGATTAGCCGTTTGAAGAAGATCAGCTCTTTAATAGTTGATGAGGGGATCTGACTACCTTCCATATATCCTATCGATTCGAAATTTGGTATTGTGTTACTTCAATGATATTGAAAGTATATGGTAAGGTAAGCATGTCCTGATTTGCTGTTTGATGATCATCAGCTCTTTAATAGTTGATGAGGGGATCTGACTACCTTCCATATGTCCTATCGTTCCCATAGGCATACCTAAATTGCTTAAACTAATACGAAAAACAAATACCTACCTAATATTTAACCTAAACTTACGAGTAGGAAGGTAAAACTTAATCTACTAAATGAAAACTAATATTATATCCAGTAACTAACTAAGTTACTTACTTATCACTATTAATACCTTCCCTATATTTAATACCTTATTACCTACTTTAAAAAGGACAAAATAAAAGTAAAATTACAAATTTTAAAAACCCCCGACACAAAAAATAAAATATAAAAAGTAACAAATAATATTTTAAACCTATTATAATAATTATTATCGTCACAATATATTATTAAGAATGTTCAGATATTTTTGAATTCAAGCGTCGTCGCATCGTCGGGGGACCGTTAGAGAGACGCAAAAGGGGTGTTATAAGTTTAACGTGTCCATATGTCCCCCGACGATGCGACGACGCTTGAATTAAAAAATATCTGAACGTTCTTAATAATATATTGTGACGATAATAATTATTATAATAGGTTTAAAATATTATTTGTTACTTTTTATATTTTATTTTTTGTGTCGGGGGTTTTTAAAATTTGTAATTTTACTTTTTTTACATCAGAGTTTAAAATTTAAGTTTTAAAATTATAATAACTTTGAGATTGAAGTTTGTATCGACAATTTTTATTATAGAACTAGCTGACCCGGCAAACAGGATATATATAGGGATATAAAAAAGCCGTTTCGGAGGAGTTTGGCAACAAAGAAAAGTGAGAGAATTTTATATTTATAGAATAAGACTTGGCTAGGTTTAAGGGTACTGCATCTTATGGATCTCTTATGATTATATGTCAAAGATTATTAAAAACTATCGTATAGTGGAACCCACATCATTGGAATCAATAAATTATCTATACTTATAATAAATCTGTAACAGGTCAAATTCTGTACATTAAAGATATTTTGAAAATTTTTTTTCGAGGGCACTCTAAAATCGGTTCTGAACCCAAAACTGTATTTTTTTTCATTTTTGTCTGTCTGTCTGTCTGTCTGTCTGTCTGTCTTTCTGTATCACGGCCGCGCATCACGCCGAAACTACTGAATGAATTCCAATGAAACTTGGTATGACTTGAGTTCATACTACGAGGAAGGACATAGGATACTTTTTATCCCGAAATTCAGCATGGTTCCCTTAGGAGAGGGGATAAAAGTTAAAATGTATACTGAGTTGCAAATCATTAACGCGTGGTTCGATTTCATTCATTCTTTTTTTGTTAGAAAGGGGATACATTAAAGATTGTTCTGTAAATATTTCAAAGTCATCGGTTTTGTAGTTCAGAAAAAATAGGCATAATAACCCTCAGTATTTGTCCAAATAGCTTGAAACACGGAATATGCAGAAAACTTTGATATAAACAAAATAAACAGAATCAAACGAATCGCACATAAAATGAAAGAGCGTAAAAAAATACTCGATCTGAGTCGACGACTTATATGTGGAGAATTATGATTATCGAGTATTTTCAAAATAAAAATAAAATTAATAAATTGATTTAATGGCGTTGCTAAGTAAACATTTCATTGCTGTCAAATTTTTTCACGTTTTTTTTTAATAAATATTATGCGTCAGGTTTTTCCATAGATTTACTGTAGTGTAAGGTCCGACCTCTTTGGTCTATTTAATTTATTAGCCCAAAGTTTATTTGATATGCAAATAACATAAGATGCGATCAGTCCGATTGTATAGGTTTCGGAGAAAATCGAACATTACGTCGATGTATTTGTTCAAGAAAGGGTTAACGCTGAAACAGATTAATAAAGTAGAATCTCTCCATCGTCTACAATCGTTAAAAAATGGTCAGAATAATTGACGCACTGAAGATCAGAGAAGCTAAACATATGGCATTGCTTCAATGCCATATGTTTAGCTTCTCTGATCTTCAGTGCGTCAATTATTCTGACCATTTTTTAACGATTGTAGACGATGGAGAGATTCTACTTTATTAATTTGTTTCATTGATACTGGGGGCCGTTGAGATAGCTGAAATCATAGGTATATCATATCAAAAAACTCGAAATATTATTATATATAATTGTCACAATGAATTGGTTCTTCGCAGAAAGCTTAATAAGTGAGACATAATTAATAAGGCAAAACAACGTTTGCCGGGTCAGCTAGTTATCAATAAAGTTATACTTAAACCCTGCAAAAGCGATGTGATTTAGCTGGAACTTGATGTAAATATAACCTTTGCGAAATGACCTGAAAAGTCATCCTTTTTGCTTCTACGGTAACGGAATGTTCTTTTTCTTATTTCATTTTCAATTATCTCAGACATACGAGTACATACACATCTCACGTTACTTATCCCCACAATTTTGATGAAAAGCTTAGGATAAGGTACATATTTTCACGCTTAAATAAAAATCAAAGCGACAAGGCTGCGTGAGAAAATAATGGAAAAATAATTGAATTTCGCGGAAAGTGAGACAAAATATCAGAAAGTCTATTAAGGGCAGAGACATCGTTATCACGGTTACATTCCAGACACGGCCTCAGCTACTCAAAGAATTCAGGAAAAAACAGATGTAAGATAAATTTTACGGTGTAATGAGTTTTTGATAAGTTTTTTTAAATCAAATTCTACGAGTCGAGAGAAAATGCCTCTGCTTCTTCCGGAAACACCGGGAATTGTTTGGGGCAGCTGAAAATATCAGAGATCAATACATTTTTAAGTAACGTTTTTTTCTGTTTCATAAATTTCTTCATGTCATCTATTTTTACGATGATTCTATTAATGCCAAAAATAAATGTATTAATTCGGGATACAAGTATTTACGATTACGAGGTAATTCTTTTGATGAATATAAGAGGCCAATCTTACATTATACGAGGTATTACGAACGATCGGAAACGATGCGGAACGGTATGAATTAAGTGTATTTATAGCTATGTTCAAAGACACTGATCAGATGTTATAATTTAGATAAACCGTGATGGCCTAGCGGTTAAGATTAAAGCCCTATTCAGGGTGTACAAAGTCCGATTCCGTGATTCAGATCCCATGCTTCGCAAGAATTTTCGAAGTTATATTGTGTTAGACTTAACAAGATATACAAGAAAAATTACATATTTTAGAGTTTTCTATAATTTTTCCAAAGATGCCTGAAGTCTGTTAATCTGTACTTAGCCAGGCTCGTTATACATATTTCAACATACTGCAGCAATGAGGGCGATCCGTTCTCAGAAGTAGGACAGATTTGGGTCAAGATCATGATAATGATGACGACAGTAAGGATTTCGCAATTGATATTCAATCGTTTCTCTAAAAGGGGTCCTCGTAACGTAGTTGCCGGAGTTATTAAAGGAAAATTAAAAGCAGTTCTTAATCACCTCCGAGGTAGTTAGAGCGACGTGAGTTTAAATTAAGTTTAATAACTTGGGAAACTCCAATACGCTCGAATAAAGGTAGGACATTAGGCAAAGCTGTCTCGAAAGTCTTATCCTGGCCATCGTTTCTGTGAAAGGCAACTTAGATTGCAGTTTGGCGAAATATTCAACAGTATTTAGTAGCATTCCCTTACACTTCTACGAGTATGAATCTGTTGCCGATAGTATAATAATAAGCTTATATTTCTGACAAATATTGCCTAGTTTCGACAGCGTGAACCTGCGATATTATTTGTTTCCAAAAACCAAAGAATAAGTTGTAATTCCAAATTGATTTTGAATCAAAGGTGCTTGTATCCGAATTTAATCCCCGTAAAAAAAAACTCACGTAAATCCAGCATCGGCAAAATAAATCAATCTTTCTTTATCACTTGAGTCAACATAAGACAATGCCTTCCATATTGAGAAAAAAACGAGTGCCACGTACAGTAGGTACGTAGGAGAAAATAATACCAATAAAATCCTATCTTTCGTATTGTTTTTATTTTTCAGGATACAGATAAAGAGGGTTGAACATCCACGCCGAAAAAGAGGCCAAGCGATAAATATGGGATTCGAACTAACACGCAAAAACTGTTTGGGGAAGCTAGGATTGGCAAAATTTATTTAGGTGCCCACCAACTTGTAAGACGTTATCTAACTTTCTTTTTGCGTAATGAAAATGAAATTACTAACTAGTTTTCCGGTTAATATTTTAATCAATGTGAAAGTATATTTGTAAGTCGAGGTCCTATTTTTACTAATATTATATGTATAGCTAAAGCGTTCGTTTGTTTGAACGCGCTAATCTTAGGTATTATCCAAATCGAAAAATTATTTCTGTGGTACATAGGTAGTCCATGTGTTGAGGAAGGCATAGTTATACAACATTACGCTTTGATCTATAGAAGCGGAAAGCCCCAAAGAAGAAAAAAGCAGAAAAAAAAGGAATAATTGTTCCTCCTGGAGAGTTTCCGTTGTGTGCGTTGCAGCAACGCAAAAATCATGTATTGAACAGGATTGTTCTCCTTTTAAAAAGTCCGCGAAACCTCGTGTCTATTTATAACAGGATATATAAACACTTGAAAATTCATGCGGGAGAAGCCGCGGGCAACAGCTAGCAAATAATAACCTCTCGACTTCATCTATCTACTTATGCCGGTTTCCAATATTCTATCTATCCATGGTTTGCCTTACTTGAGATAAAACTTTGACATAACTTGTGTGTAGCTCATGTTACATTGATATCTCTAGTAGGGCAAATAGAAGATTAATATTGGGAAGCTGCTAGAATCTTTGACTATAATTTCTAAACTTCTCTGAGATAGATTTTTTTATGTATTAGTTCGATATAATTATAACAAATGATTCGACTACGTCTATCTACTAAATTTTGGACTCCAAGAGGGAGCCCTCAACTTCAAAAATGCGGCATAAAATACTTTGCCCAAATTGGCAAATCCGAGTCGTCTCTACACAATTTTTCACGCACACTAGCATCCGCACACCATACAAATTGCCACACTCACACAGCTGTCGTTGTTAGGTAGGGCTCTATCTAGTCGGAGCGCGAGCGACTACCTTTTATAAACCTATGCTTGTATAAACCTATGCTTGGACTATCATCGAGAAACTTCTCTCAGATAGATTTGTTATATGTAAGTTCGATATAATATAACAAATGAATTGTAATTGAAGTTATATTTCTTCATAAATATATTTTTAGAATAGCTATGAGTGGCTTAAATTGTAGCATTATGTCAGTGTCAGGCGCCACGATAGAGTAGGGCCCTATAAATTACTATCATTGTACACAGTGCAGCTATCGTAGCATGATTTAGGTTCTCTAATATTGAACTGAACTCTAATTACAAAGCCGGTCTAAGAAAGTTAATTCACATAGGTATAAAATCTATTATTATACATTACTATAGACATTGGACAATCACGGTTCTGGCCTCCTAAGGGTTGTCCATTCGCCAATCTTAACGATTTACGCCACTTGGATCAAGCGGCTTTTCGTGTTTCTCTTTATTTCGTCAGTCCTGGTCAATTTTGGAATTCCCGGAGCGGGCTAACTATTCTCGTATTACTGCATTTTAGTAAACACAGTAATTGAATATTACTGTGTGGTCATGATAGGAATGTTGTAATTTAATGTAAAAATGTCTCAACGCGGTTCTCATTTTTTTAGAGTTCTAACGTATTGTTCAGCTTTTCTAAACCAATTCATAGGACTTTGACCTAGACAAGGAAGGATGTATCTTGGAAGCGTCAGTTTTCCCAATAACGCATGCCGTGGGATGGGATATTTTGAGCAGCCGGAATTTACGCGGACAAAGCAGCTAATTACAGCTAGTATTTACAGAACTTGAACCATGAATGGTAGGTATCTCTAGACTTCTCAGATTCTTTTTCTTGTATTTAGAGCATACGTCTTCAAAAGAAGATTTTTCAATGTATTCGTAAATCCTTCTTAAATTTTTGTTTTAAGAGGGATTTACGACTTAAGCACTTTTTGCCTTAAATATTTTATCCCTACTTTTACGAACAAACTCATTTCGATCTTCATGCTTATAATATTATATTATCCTTCAACTTCCAGTTTTTGCCTAATGTCGTGTTTTGAAAAACCATAAGCTTTATACAAAGCCCCTGACTTCTGAGATTCAGAATTTAAATGTTTTATCAAACGTCGCCTGAAATATTGCTTGAGTTACAGAATACAGATGTAAGAGAAAACTGTATAGTGGGTATATTAAAGGAAAAGGTGACAGACAGACTGATTGATTTACCAGACTGAAAGAATGACCAAAGGCGGTATCAAGTTTTCTCATGAACCAAATCCAAAATATTTTACGGAAATAAAATATAGTATTTTTTAAGAACCATTGCCATTAGGAATTTGTTTTTCATATCCGGAATTTAATTTTGCATACAAAAAGTTTCTTTCATTTCAGTGCACATTTCCTGTCATATAGATTTTATTGAGAAGTAAAACTTGTTTATTTGCATATAACTTTGGAATCCGGATGTCGATTAAAAAAAAATTTGGAGTTAATGTGGAGAACGTAGCTTATAAAAATTTTAGTTCGGGTTTGATTCTCAGCTAGTTATGGGATTCCATACATGGTCATTAACCTTTAACACACTGCATTGTGGTTATGTCTTAGGCACTCGTTAAGAAAGGATTTCTGAAAAGTATGACAGTATAATGCAAGAATAAATATTAATTAAGCAAACAATAATTGTAATTATAAATTTTTCTACTAGCGAGTCGAGTACAAAACGAAACCGTCTGTAAAAATATACTATGAACATAGATTCATATAGAAAATATTATGAATTTCCATTTTGGTTGTAAAAATGATTTATGTTATTTGAGATGTTAATGAAGGTTCGCTTTGATGTGCCGCAAGTATTTACCTCCCGTGTGTTACTTGTAAAAGCCACAATTGTACCAAAATATGTTATTAAAGTAATCATACTCAATCATGGAAAAATGAAAAGATGAAATGGAACCTAAAATGTTTGATGAAAACCAACTTACACTATGAAAAAAAATTGGCTGGTTACTTATTTATTTATTATTTGGAATAGGTAAGAGAAACAATAGGGTTCATTTTTTTATGTAATTTTATTTGGTTGTTTGCATCATAAGTGCAAACATTATACTCATAACATATTCATATAAACTACGATTTGAGAAAAATAAAACAATGAAAAGTAAACTTTAATAAAGTAATTTACAAACGGTCTCTCACCCTAAACGCATATACCCTTACTCCGTTCCGCCGTGGGTAAAAATAAACTAGCTTTCATAGAAAAATGTTGACAGAAAACTTTTAGAAAAATGTGTTTTTGCAAAATAATTTACTACCTAACTTCATCGATTCAAAAAATCTTTCAACAATTTGTTACAGCCAATTATCGACGGTTGTGGTTGTCACTCGCAATTTTTCGGTCACTGCCGTCCTCGAACGAAGATTAAACTGTAATTAATTCGCTAGACGACGATAAATTGAGTTTTGATCGATCCCACTTTCATAAGCAGGTGTCTAGCTGACGGTAAAATCTAGGACGGGAATTTGTCCACTATTTTGCTGCAAATATAATACACCACACAATATACGTACCTATTATGGTTATTTTTTGTAATTATTTTCCAAAAAAAATATTGCTCAATTGATATATTATTGCTCTATTGATAAATTATTATTGCTCTTATTTCAGTCTAGATGGGAGTAATCGAAAACGTATAACGATATCGAATACTTAACCTTATTGTATCTTGCACTATACCTTCAGACTATTAAGGTGGGTCTACGCTAGACGAACCGAGCACAAGCGGAGCACGAGCCGAACACAATTCGTATAGTGTGGACCGACTTACAAGCCTCGAACGAGCGCGCTGCGAGCATTTCGTTCGTGCTCGGCTGCGTTCCGCCTGTTGTCGGTTTTTTGACGAACACAAAGGGATTTGCTTCGCGCTCGCAGTGCGCTCGTGGACGTGTTTAGTGACAGATGTCTGTCGCTCGAGCCGAACATCATGGAATGGATATAGCCTCTTGAAATTTGGTAATTTTTTTCGCAATGTGCGGTCCAATTGAGCGTAGTACATTCTCAAAGTTTGTCGATGTCATTCGAAGAAAGTTCTTAAATTGGCCAGTTGCTTCTTGACCTCTCAAAATGGTTAACAAATCTAAATTTTGTTGATTGGATCTCATTTTACATATATTTGTATATCTCCATCGTCTTGGCCTTTTTCTATTTTTGCTGACTACTGCTATAATAATCGCGGCAACAGCAGCGACTGCTGCAATATTAATATCGTCCATATTCGCCAAGAGTCGCGAGCTCACTGCGGAAAACTACGTTCGAGGACAGTGATCGTTGTAGGTTCGTTGCACGTCCACGCTTGACGCCGCGAACGACGAAACCGAGAACGGCTCCGCTTGTGCTCCGCTCGTGCTCGGTTCGTCTAGCGTAGACCCACCTTTAGACCAACAGTTATATTGATACTAGTGGACGATCGCGGCTCCATCCGCGTGAATTTCAGTTTTTCAATAATCCCACGGGAATCCCACATGGATTTTCCCGTACTTGAAAGGGCTAAGTAACCCCGATAACATCTTCAACTGCATCGTTATTAACCATTATGTAAGTTTGCAATAAAGTAGTGGAAATTCGTATTCCTGTATTCGTATTCCACTCAATAGAAATGAAACTAGTTAAAGTAAAAAAATAAAAACCGGCCAAGTGCGAGTTGGACTTGCGCACGATGTTCGGTTCCGGGCCATTATTATCTATTAAAACGGTAAACAAATCGCGTTTATTGTATGGGAGCTGACTTAAATATTTTTTTTTGTTTTTTAGTTCATTTTTTATAAGTTTTAATACAGATTAAATATACATATGTATCCCCATGTAGGTATCTATGTTCCAAATTTCGCCAAATCGGTGAAGGATTAACAATCATACACCAGCCTTTATAATTTTAGTTCGATTTTATATTGAAATCCGATATACCGCTTGTCGTCGTCTTTACTCTTAATCAAGTATTGTTAGCTGCCAACCCGAGTATTATTGGATTAGAAATAGTATATTCCCTCTGCTTAACATGTGTTCATGAGAACACAGACAAGCTTTGAGCATGCTGTTACGTAATATCTCTGTCTCTAACACACGGTGTATAATTAGATCAGATGCATTCTGATTAATTAAATGTTAGTCGAGAGTATTTTAAGAATGGCTCCAAAGGTACCTACTCACGGGGCTAGACAAAGTAGAAGTCGTTTAGCGTTCACGACAGTAGATAAAAATGTATGGACAAAACACGTGACTGTAGAAAACCACGTGACCGAATAGAGGAAAACACGCTGTTTTTGAACACATTTGACCATTTGAACGCTCCGTGGCGTTCTTGCAGACCTTGCAGAACTTTTTTCCGTAATTCGCATGACAATTGCCCGCCGACAGTGAACAACGCTAAGCATAGAGTAGATTCTGCTTTTATTCGGTCACGTGATTTTCTACTGTCGTCAACGCTTAACGCCAAGCTGCTTTGTCTAGCCCTGCAGTGTGTTGTGAATTTAACTGACAACATTATGACCACAGACGACCACCACCTTAATCTGTGGTTATTGAAATTACGAGTGGCGGCAACGCACCGACATTGACAGATATGACAGTGACATAATACAAAAAACTTCTATCAGAAATTAAAATCGGAGTCTACTAATTAACGAAAAACGAAAAACTTCTCGCTGCAGTGAAGAAACCAGCGTAAATTGTAAATCCTCTAAAGAATTAAGAGGCAACACTGTGTGAGACCAGCCAATTTGCTACGATGGACCTAAAGGCCTTAAGCCATAGTAGTAGGTAATAGTAGGTACGATTCTAATCTGTGAACGCTGTGCGCAATTCTTTGCACACTGACAGAAGCTATTGTATATTTCTTTCTTTTTTGGTGAATGCTTTGTGTATTATAGTCGTTATTGTGCCTTTGAATAAATAAAATAAAATAAAATAAGCCATACCATTCTCAATTGGAGAAGGGTTTCGTACCCAGAAGATAGTTCTTGATAGATGTTATGTACCTACATCAGCCCAAACTACGCATCTACCTACGTACTGCAAATAATTACAAAAAAAATTATAATTATAATAAAAAGTAATTAAAAACATTATTCTGAGAACATTTTTAAGGAATAAGGAATGAAAATATACAGACTTATGAGAGTAGATCTTACATACCTACTTAAATTATAATAAAGGCGCAGTTTCTCGTTAAGATATATGACAGCCGCTATTTAGTATCAAGTTTTGTGGGATTAACACCCTCCCTTAATTTGTCACCCTGGCCAATTTAACACCGCATCTAATCCAAGGTGTTTATGTGAGCAGGGCAATTATAAACCTTTTCATCTTATGCCCAAAATACAGGCGGGAAATGCAATTATATTCCCTAAGCCTACACCGAATTCAAATAATCATGTGGTAATATTATAAGATTATGTAAATATATTTCCAAGACATAATTATCTTAATAATTTTAAATATAGAATTAAACATATGAAGGTAGTGCTTATGAAGTCCAAGTGATAATATTTCAATTGAATTTCTTTGATTTGATTTTCTTTTCTGATTTTTCCTCGTAGTAACATGGAACAATTGTATGCTGCGTACGGCCGCATTTTTTGCGTCTCATGTCTTCGAATATCTCGCTATGCTCAAGATTGTATTCTTTGAACTATTCGTTGCGCTCAGGATTGTATTCTTTGGCCCCTATCCCACTGGCGTTGTACGAGCGTTGGCGTTTCTCCAACGTCTGTGCAGCGTTGTCGCGAAGTTAACGTTGCGTATCCGCTGAAAGCAACGTCAACGTCGGAATGATTGTACTTGTTGTCAATAAACACAACGTTAACGTTGCGTTGACGCAAAGTTAACGTTGCGCATCCGCTGAAAGCAACGTCAACGTCGGAATGATTGATTGTACTTGTTGTCAATAACCACAACGTTAACGTTACGTTGACGCGAAGTTGACGTTGCTCATCCACTGAAAGTAACGTCAACGTCGGAATGATTGTACTTGTTTTCAACAAACACAACGTTAACGTTGCGTTGACGCAAAGTTAACGTTGCGCATCCGCTGAAAGCAACGTCAACGTCGGAATGATTGTACTCGTACTTGCTGTCAATAAACACAACGTTAACGTTGCGTTGACGCAAAGTTAACGTTGCGCATCCGCTGAAAGCAACGTCAACGTCGGAATGATTGTACTCGTACTTGCTGTCAATAAACACAACGTTAACGTTGCGTTGACGCAAAGTTAACGTTGCGCATCCGCTGAAAGCAACGTCAACGTCGGAATGATTGTACTTGTTGTCAATAAACACAACGTTAACGTTGCGTTGACGCAAAGTTAACGTTGCGCATCCGCTGAAAGCAACGTCAACGTCGGAATGATTGATTGTACTTGTTGTCAATAACCACAACGTTAACGTTACGTTGACGCGAAGTTGACGTTGCTCATCCACTGAAAGTAACGTCAACGTCGGAATGATTGTACTTGTTTTCAACAAACACAACGTTAACGTTGCGTTGACGCAAAGTTAACGTTGCGCATCCGCTGAAAGCAACGTCAACGTCGGAATGATTGTACTCGTACTTGCTGTCAATAAACACAACGTTAACGTTGCGTTGACGCAAAGTTAACGTTGCGCATCCGCTGAAAGCAACGTCAACTTCGGAATGATTGTACTTGTTGTCAATAAACACAACGTTAACGTTGCGTTGACGCAAAGTAAACGTTGCTCATCCGCTGAAAGCAACGTCAACGTCGGAATGATTGTACTTGTTGTCAATAAACACAACGTTAACGTTGCGTTGACGCAAAGTTAACGTTGCGCATCCGCTGAAAGCAACGTCAACGTCGGAATGATTGTACTCGTACTTGCTGTCAATAAACACAACGTTAACGTTGCGTTGACGCAAAGTTAACGTTGCGCATCCGCTGAAAGCAACGTCAACGTCGGAATGATTGTACTTGTTGTCAATAAACACAACGTTAACGTTGCGTTGACGCAAAGTTAACGTTGTGCATCCGCTGAAAGCAACGTCAACTTCGGAATGATTGTACTTGTTGTCAATAAACACAACGTTAACGTTGCGTTGACGCAAAGTAAACGTTGCTCATCCGCTGAAAGCAACGTCAACGTCGGAATGATTGTACTCGTACTTGTTGTCAACAAACACAACATTAACGTTACGTTGACGCGAAGTTAACGTTGCGTCAACACGACGTTGTCGCTGCACTGACATTGAAGACACGCTAACACATTGAAGACACGATAACGCCAGTGGGATAGGGGCCTTTGAATCATTCGCGCTAAGAAACATGAGGGTTTTACAATTGAAATAATTTGGACATAAATTGTATAAATGGCTTAGTTCGAAGGCGTTTTATTCTGTAAAGGAGTTCTTAGAGTATAGAGAGCAACGTTAGCTGATATTCTGTTTTGACATTGTAATAATAATTTATTTATTTTAACATGAATAAAGTTAAAGCTTTAATAATATAACCAAGTAATTAAATTGTAACATTTGCATACCTGTATGTGGGTAAAAACATTCGGTTTCCAATTTTGTACTCTTCCATCTATTTTAATTTTAACCATGTTTCTAAGCAAATAAAGAATTACTTACTTACTTACTTACATGGTTCAACCCTGATGTTAAGAATCCTACGCTGCTCAGCATTCATACAAATGTCAAGACGCTCGGCTCAAAAACTTACTTTGAAAATGAAGATGAAAATAATTATTTTCACATAGGCCTAAATAATAGGCTCTTATGAAAGTCAAAACTCTACCGCCAGGTTCAGAAAGCAGGTTTGCACCGAGAAGAACGGGCAAGAAACTCGGCACTTTCTCTTTTCAAAAATGTCATTGTTATGTCATGTCATACAAGACATTGTTATAAATGCCATAAGTACAAGATTTCTTATAAAGTATGAAAAATTATAATAATTTTTTAAGATATCTCGTGAGGCAGAGATTTGCAGAAAAAAGTATAATTAATAACATATTATTCCAATTAATTATTAAATTTTAAGTAGAACGATGTAGTGGGTTAACATAGTTATGAATTATAAGTCAGACATTTTTTCCGAAAAGTTTGGTTATATTATTTCGGTATGTTTAAATTATATAAAGTCTCAGTAATAGTGTCCCGTTTTTTACCCTTTCTGTACGGTACCCTAAAAAGCGAGTAAGTACTAAATTTTACACAGTTAGTTCTAGGTATTTGGACTAAAATAATACCAATTTTTTTTTCATATTCAACAATTCTCCTATTTAAACAAAGATTCAATTGAATTGATGGAATGTAAACACGAGTAAAACAATTTCAGCATTTGCTTGTTTAACCAAGTTATTACAGACAGTGTATGCTCTATAAAAACAAAAAAATATTGCAATATTTGTGTTGTATTACCTAGTAATGTAATGGTTAAACTTGGTAATTATAGAAATATTTATAATCGAGTTAAGTACTTAGTAAGTAAATAGAATGTGTATAGATAAATATATAATATAGATAAATAGTAATAAACATAAAATTCAAATGTGAAATTAAAACACGTCCAAATAAATGATTGATTATTTTTAGCACATAAATCCTTTATTAACACAATCTTTTATCTCATAATTTAAAAGCTGGAAAAAGGGGTCAGCAATCTCTGCTAAGTACTCCCTTACTCTCTACCTGCGTCAAAATGGTTTATTTACAGCAAAATGGCATAATAAAATAAAATATAAATATTCATGCAAACTCCTTTCATAATCAAATGTCGGGATTTCTTTAGAGAGCCCTTTTACTTAAGAGACTAAAAAAATCTGTTTGCCCTTTTCACTTATTTCTTCGGGTTCATTTTTATTTCAATGAAAATTGTATTTTAATTTCTTAACTATACAATGGGAGAAATGAAATGAACTGAAAAGTACTTTGGTGTAATTGTTATTTATTCCCTAAGTAATGAGTGCCCTTGTAATATGAATGCTAATTAGGCACAACAGACAGCACGATCCCTGTATTAGCAATTACAGCACATCTAGACATATGACATTTTGCGATACGCTAAAAAGATAGAAATGGAACAAAATTCAAAAATGTATGAAAACTATCGTCAAATTGGTCACGCGACTTTCGCGGATAGATAGATAAGATACACACCTTTCACACCACAGAATAATAATATAAAAAAAACTTTTACACTTTTTTAAATCTTTCGAAAGCTATGCAAAAACGCATGGATGGGACTATACGGCGCTACATTACCTTCAATGATGACGTTTTAAAAACAGAATTTATTTTTGTGCATGTGTTTGTCATTGAATGGTTAAACAATATTAGAAATTCCCTTTCTTCATGGAATTATCCGTATCCTTTTTAAGTATCGTTCAATCCACCCTGTCTCTGAGCATATGGCCGCAAGCGTCAGCGTCTTGTACATAAAATTCTTTTTGCACTTGCCGCAGGCATAATGAAAGATGTATGTTCATTTTGATGTTTCTGCTCGAGACTTAAACCGCTTTTCTTGCATTATTGCTTTCTTTGTATCAGAAATAGACTTACCAGACGAGTATTTATCGTTATCCTGGGATAAGAATATACTTTTTCCCTTACTATTGCAACAGGTCACTGGCAAAATTAAGCAAAAGATGCTTGATGGATGGGAGGAAGCGCAGTTGCAAGCAGAGATACACAAAAAACTCTAGAAGAGTCATTTCTGATGTCGATGAAGTGTCATGATTCTCAAAGTTGAAGAAGATGGCAAAATTAAACCGATATTTTGTCGAGTGTTATATAATGTCATAGTCCTATCCCATCCGGACCGTTGCTACTCGTATTTGATCTTGAAATTGTTTCCCGACTATTTAGTGCGATAATTGACAGCATGAAAAAGTATGTAGTTTGGTAGGTACTACTTTTTGGAAACACATTTTAATTTAATTTTTCGACATTTCATTTAAAAGCAAATTCTTAGCATATCTCAGACCCATACGACATTATTGTACATATCTCTATGTATATTGATTATAACATTAATCGGATATAACGTCCGAAGCTATGTGGTCCCTTCAATGTCGTTATATTATATCCGGTTTTGACGGTATAATAATGAAAGTTACGAGTAGCTCGGAAAAATATTGAGATCAAAGAAAATATTGAAACGAAAGTCATGCTAAAACCTTTTCTCCTGCAAACTTTTTGCAAGAAAGGGCAGTTGCATTCAGAATTTCATTATTATTAGGTCCTTACATATGAAATTGGCGTTTTGTCGTACTGGCCACTTTGATCTCAAATATCTCTTCTTCGGTTAGAAATTCCAATTTCAAATTTATACAGCTATTTACTCATACTTTTGTGTTTTGAAAATCGTAATTCATTTGTTTTTTTCTCTTTTGGTTTTTTTTTGCGCCACTCTCCAACTTGAGCGTCTCCAAAATCTTGCAATTCGGTTTATATTTGGCCTACGCAAGTATGACCATATCTCTGAATTTCGACAAAAGCTCAACTGGCTCCCTATCCGCCGTCGCCGGGATCTGCATGTTCTTTCTCTACTGTACTGTGTATTATATGATCCTAGAACCCCTCCTTACCTCAAGGAGAAATTCAAATTTCTTGGGGAACATTCAGACCTCAGAACCTGTCGTACCTTGACACTTAAAATGCCATTCCATAAAACAAAGATGTTCCAAAAATCCTTCACCGTACAGGCAACTCTTTTATGGAATGCACTCCCCCTCGAGATACGACAGTCTAAATCTTTGTACATTTTCAAGAATGCGGTCAAAGATCACTATTTGAGTACATAGTTGTTGCAAATGATGACTGTTATTTATTCATATTATCTTGTCCTTATTAGTGGACATTATATTATTATATTGTATATATTAGTTTATAGTTTGATGATTATGTATTGAATATCTTTGTTTATTTGTTTAACCTAGTTTATGTATTAGTTTGTAGCTATTTGTATGTATATAGTTTATAAATCTACACCACCTGCAAAATCTAGTTCCTTTGTTTTCCTTTTCTCAAGGTTGCCTGGCAGAGATCGCTGCTAAGCGATAAGGCCGCCTTTTGTGCCTTAAATTAGTTTATTATGTATTTCTGTTTTGTACAATTTCTTGTGTGGTGCAAATAAAGTGTATTTATTATTATTATTCTTTACATTTATTATGCATTCATATTTTTTTACATTTTTAAATATTTCATTATAAAAAAAAAAAACATTTAAAAATTTAAAAAATAGCGGTCCACCGGCTTCGGGAACAGGGTCCAAGCAACCGGCGGTCAGGGCCCCAGAGAGAGGAACCTCCTGACGATGCGAGCCGTGTCCAGGAGTACAGCCTTCTGGATCTGGCCCTTGACCCAGCTACCCAACGAGAGCCTCGAAAGATGTTGGTCGAGGCTCTTGGCTATAAGACCATTAGCAGAAATTACTATCAGTACAATGATTGCTGAGTCTACATTCCACATAGCGACAACCTCGTGCGCCAAGTCGAGATACTTGGTGAGTTTCTCTTTCTCAGCTTTCACGAGGTTCTCGTCATGCGGAACAGCAACATCAACAATCATTGCACGGCGCTCTGATCGATCTATCACCACTATATCAGGCTTATTGGCTACAATAGTCCTGTCTGTAATGATAGACCGATCCCAGTACAGTGTGATATGACCATTTTCAAGAACTGGGTCGGGCACATACCTGTAGTACGGTACCTCCGATTCCACAAGATTGTATTTCAAGGCAAGTTGTTGGTGGATAATCCTGGCCACTTGGTTATGTCTGTGCAAGTATTCGCCGTTAGCTAGATGAGAACAACCAGAAACAATGTGACGGATAGTTTCTCCAGGGCGGCGACATGCCCGACATATGTCTACCGTTCCATCCTTCACAATGTATTTTCTGTAATTGTTCGTCATCATGACCTCGTCCATAATTGCACATACAAACCCTTCGGTTTCCCCAAAGAGGTCACCAAAGCGCAGCCAGGCCACGGACGCTTCAAAGTCAACATCAGGCCCGTGGAGGGCCCGATAAAAGCGTCCGTGAAGCTCCTTACCTTGCCATACAACCCTGCGGTCATTGGTACTGAGCACCACAGGTATGCGCCAGTTCTCATTAGCCAAGGAGAGTACAGCCTCATCACCGAGGAGCGCGGGTGATGCATCCGATATGCGGTCAGCAGCGCACGAACTTGTCTGTCCAGGGCGTCAAGCTCAGTCTGAGTCCACCTGATTATGCCGAAGGAATACATTAAGACCGGCATGACCCAACCGTTGAAGGCGCGCACCTTATTACCGCCCGACAAAAGGCTTTTCAGTACTTTCTTCAGACGGCCAAGGAAACGCTCCCTCACCGATTGCCTCATGTCGGCCTCTCTGATACCTAACGCCTCCGCCATGCCCAGGTATTTGTAGGTTTCAGTTGAGGAGAGCGATCTAAGGTATATGGAATCCGAGAGCTCAACCCCCTCAGATTCCACAATCCTCCCTCGCTTTACATGCATGACCGCACATTTGTCCACACCAAATTATTATTATTATTATTACTCTGTTTACAAAATGGAAAACTTGAAATATCGCGTTATTTACGAGTACGAGTTCCATCGTGACACCAGTGCTGCAGAAACGGCTCGAAGGATTAATGATGTGTACGGCGAGGGTGTCGCAAAAGAAAACACAGTGCGTTTTTGGTTCCAACGTTTTCGTTCTGGAAATTTCGACCTGCAGAACAAGCCCCGTGGATGGCCGGAGACCAAAGTTGACAATGAAGAATTGAAGGTTATTGTGGAAGCGGATCCATCGCAAACCACGTCCGAGCTAGCTGCAGGCTGCGGTGTTAGTGATAAAACTGTTTTAGTTCACTTGAAGCAAATTGGGAAGGTGAAAAAGCTTGAAAGGTGGGTACCTCATGAATTGAGTGCAGCAAACCGACAAACGCGCGTAGACTGCTGTGTTACATTACTCAACCGGCACAGTAATGAAGGGATTTTTAATCGATTCATTACCTGTGATGAAAAATGGATCCTGTATGATAATCGGAAACGCTCATCGCAATGGTTGAACCCTGGCGAACCAGCCAAATCCTGCCCCAAACAAAAATTGACTCAAAAACAATTACTTGTGAGCGTTTGGTGGACTAGCGCCGGCGTCGTTCACTACAGCTTTCTTAAATCTGGCCAGACGATTAGGGCGGACATCTATTGTCAGCAACTGTAATCCATGATGGAAAAGCTAGCTGCTAAACAACCGAGGCTGGTCAATCGTTCTAGGCCACTGCTGCTTCTGGACAACGCTAGACCACACACTGCACAACAGACGGCTACCAAATTAGAGGAGCTTCAATTGGAATGCCTAAGACATCCACCTTACTCCCCGGACCTTGCTCCAACAGATTACCATTTTTTTTCGAAATTTGGATAACTTCTTACAAGGGAAAAAAATTAACTCCGATGAGGCAGTCCAAAGCGCTTTCAAAGATTTTATTGATTCCCGACCGAATGGCTTTTTTAGTAAAGGGATCAATGAACTACCTATAAGGTGGCAAAAGTGCATAGATAGCAATGGTACATACTTTGATTAAATATATATATTATATTTAAAAAAAATCGACTTTATGTTCCTCCCATACAAAACGCCAATTTCATATGTAAGGACCTAATATTATGATGTACCTTTTAAAATAAAATTAACTTTTTGGGTCCATTTTCTTTATTTTTCTTTCAGCAGAGACAACTCCAATACACAGACAAAAGACTATCTTAACTACTGTCTACTACAGATAATAATATAATGACAAATGTCACAGACTACACTAACACAGCCCCTCAATTTATAGAGCTTTATATCAAACCACTTTTATATAAAGATCATAAATTGTACACAACAATACAGTTATATAGATACATATGAAATATAACTTACTAACAAAATGCTTTTAACATTATAAACATACATGTATCAGTTAATAGAAAGATAGCAAGATATGAACTAGTTTACTAACAACAAATCAAATATATGGTAATAATATATTCTAAATATTAAGTACAGTTGTTTTATTTTAACACTTCAATTTTTAGTCTAATATTAAGTATAAAAATATCCTATTCCAGTGGTAGAAGCTAATAGACTTTCATAAGCTTAAATAAAAATAATTCTAACATAAAAACAAGAGTTTTCAACTTATTACTAGGAACTTAGATTAAGTTTTTGACAAAAGTAAATGTGACGATTAGCTGGCAATGCCTTAGTAAATATATCAGAAATATTTTCATCAGTAGGTACATAAGAAATAGTAACTTCACTTTTATTAATAACATCTTTTATGTAGTGATATTTAATTGAAATATGTTTAGAAGCTTTTGTGTTGACGTGGTTTTGAATTAACTTGATTGTGCTTTGATTATCTATGTAAATATGAGCAAATATAGGTTTAGGCTTTAGCAAATCAGAGAGAAGACCTTTCAGATGTATGAGTTCACTTACTGCATGTGCTCCGGCAACATATTCAGCCTCAGCTGTTGACAATGCAACGCATGTCTGTTTTCGAGAAAACCAAGTTATTAAATTATTACCTTGATATATAACACAACCACTGATGCTCTTCCGGTCTGTTTTGTCCGCTGCCCAATCAGCATCTGAAAATGCCTGAAGTTTGTGACAATTACCTGAGTTAGTATAAATCAGCCCCTGTTCCTGAGTTTGCTTGAGATACCGCAGCACTCTTTTTCCAGCCTTCCAAAGATTTATAGTTGGTTTATCAAGAAATTTACTTAAGTATGAAGTAGCAAAAGTTATATCTGGTCTCGATGTCATTGACAGATATGTGAGACTACCTATCAATTCTCTGTATGGTACGTTGATTATGTCATCATCAGTAGAAGCAGCTGTAAAGTCCTTTTCCATAGGTGTTTTTGCTCCTTTGCAATCCTCCATGCCAAATTTATTTAATATTTTCTTTATTAATTTTCCTTGTTTAATTTTAAGTGTGTTTTCTTCTCTATAAATTTCCATTCCCAAATATTCTTTTACATATCCTAAATATTTTGTATTGAACTCCCGTTTTAATTTTTCTATAATAATTTCTCCAGAACCAAGTATCAATATGTCATCCACAAAAATAAGTATCCATGTTTCTCCATTATAGTATAAACAGAAATCATATTTTGATTGTTTAAAGTCATTATCCAAGAAAAATTTATGAATCCTTTCGTTCCAACAACGTGGTGCTTCTTTAAGACCGTAAAGTGCTTTTCTTAATCTTAGAACTTTTCCTTTTTCTGATTTAATCCCTTCTGGATATTTTATATATACTTCATTGTTTAGCTCCCCATTTAAGAATGCTGTAGGTACATCTAATTGATGTAGTGGTTTATTTTGCTGCACTGATATACTTAGTAACAATCTCACTGTAGTTATTCTAGCGACTGGAGCATACACATTATATACATTTTCCTCTTGAAATCCTTTAGCTACTAATCTAGCCTTCTTTGTTCCATCTGGTTTGCATCTGAAAATCCATTTTGTATCTATAGCTTTTTGTCCTTCAGGTAATTCTGCTGTTTCCCAAGTATTTAATTTTTGAAGTGCTTTTATTTCCTTATCTATTGCCAATCTCCATTCTTCATTTTTTACAGCATCTTTGTAGCTACTGGGTTCAATTCCATGCATAATATTTAAGCAATACGCAATATTAGTCTCTATGTTATCTAATTCTTCTTCATAGTCCCTGAGATATGTCGGCTTATTCACTATTCTTCCTGATCGTGTCCTTATCTCTGGTTCTTCTGCTCCTCCTTCAGTATCTTCATAATCACTTTGACTTTCTATCTCATCATCTTGATACTTCTTCATATTTTCTTCAATTTGTACGGACTTCTTTTCTGATCGACTACTTTGCGGATTCTTCTCAACATGTTCTGTTACATTTTCTTGCAAAATATTTTCCTCATTATTATCATTATTATTTACTTTGTACTGTACTTGTGTTTCATCAAATCTCACATCTCTAGACACAAATATCTTGTTACTCTCAGGATCCCATAGCCTGTATCCATTTTGATTATATCCAACAAACCTCATTTCTTTTGCTCTTTGTAAAAGTTTATCCTGTTTTGGTAAAATATGTACCCATGCCTTGCATCCAAATACTCGCAATCTTGACAGATTTTTATTTCCGAACATTTTCTCTGCAGGTGTCTGAAAGTTGATAGCTGTTGATGGACATCTGTTAATTTGATAGACTGCACACCTTACTGCTTCTCCCCACAATGTTTTTGGCAAATCTGTCTCAATCAACAATGTTCTTGCTCTGTTATAGATTGTTCGATTCATCCTTTCTGCTACGCCATTCGACTGAGGACTGTAAGAACATGTATACTGTATCACTATACCCTTTTCTCGACAAAATGTCTGAAATTTCTCATTTTTAAATTCACCACCATTATCTGACCTTATTTTCTTGACTTTATTACCTGTCTGTGTTTCTATTCTTTTTATGTATTCAATCAGCCTATCTGTTGCCTCGTTTTTCTTTTTTAATAAATACACTTCGCAAAAATGTGTAAAGTCATCAATTATTGTTTGATAATAAATCTCACCTGTTAAAGTAGGCTCAGTTACTGGACCCGATATATCTGTATGAATTAATTCACCAACCCATTTTGAACGTGGCCTTGGTACTGAACTAAATGGTAATCTTGTTGACTTACCTTTCATGCAGGGTTCACACGGAGTCTGGCTATACGGTAGTTGAAGCAGTTTCAGCTGATTTCTATTAGCATGACCTAACCTTTGATGCCATAAGTTGCTTGAATTTAAACATATTTCAGATTTAAGTTTCATATCAATAACATATAATCTACCTCTCAGTCTACCTATAACTTTTCTGTTTGACTTGCTTATTGTTACACAATTATTATAAAATTGAACATAATGCCCTTTTTCTAGCAATTTTGAAACAGATAAAAGATTGTGTGACAAATTTGGAACAATTAACCCTTCAATATCTACTGTTATTCTATCATCATAAATTAAAGTAAGTTTACCTTTCTTGTTACAAGTTAAGTACTGTCCATTGGCAACATAAATTTTCATTTCCTTGTCCAAGTGTACAATATTGGTCATATACTGTTCATATTTAGCCATGAGCAAATTCTCCGTGGCACCAGAATCAACGACTAGGCTTACACAATCACTTGCACTTAATAGACATGTTTCACTTGCACTGAACGCTGTAAATGACACTGGGGTCTCATCGCCCTCCTCCGTTGTCTGTGCAACCTGGCCCAACTGCCTCGATGTCCTGTCGGAGCTTACGCCTCTTCCTCTGCTGTAGTTGCTACCTCGAGTATGGTCTTGATGCCCTCTAATAAATCGACCTCTGTAACTACCTCGTACTGGTGTTGACTGTCCCATTCTGCACCAGAATGATTTGTGCCCTTTTCTTCCACATTTATAACAGGTCAGGAAGCTGTTCTGATCATTATCCGAAACTGTACTTTCCGAGCTTTTGAGTTTAAGTTCTGCATCTAACAATCTTGATTTAACAAAGTCCACTGTCAGTACTGTGTCTATAGTTTCCAGAGTTGTAATTACTGTGTCATATTCACTGGGTAAAGTAAGTAATAGGTGACATACCTTGTCACTATCCTGCAATGTTGCACCTGTTGACTCCAAACTTGTCAAAATACTGTCGAACTTAAAAAAATGGTCTTGCAGTTATTCAGAAGATGTAGCTTTCATAGATAATAACTTCTTTCTCAAATACAATTGGTTAAACACGCTTTTCCTTTCGAAAACTTCTTCAAGTTGTTTTAACATGTCGGCTGCCGTTGAACATTTTTTAATTATTTCAATAAATTTATCCGAAATGCATTGCGCAATCAAACTCCGCGCTTTAACATCCGCTTGTAACTCTTCCGTAGTTTTAGGTATTGTTTTTATTTTAAGTCCCCGTTCTTCCAACAATAATTTCATCCTGAATTTCCATGTAGAAAAATTTCCGCCATCTTGCAGCTTGGGCAAATTACTATACACGATTGAAGTTGTAGCTGTAGACATCTTGTGCCTTTTATTATCTTTTCACTTTTATTCCACTTTTTGTATCACTTTGACATCTCGTGTCTTTTCCTCGTTTTATATTTGCGCAGTGGAAGCGTTTTAAAATAAAATTAACTTTTTGGGTCCATTTTCTTTATTTTTCTTTCAGCAGAGACAACTCCAATACACAGACAAAAGACTATCTTAACTACTGTCTACTACAGATAATAATATAATGACAAATGTCACAGACTACACTAACAGTACCTTTTTTTTTTTTTTTTTTTTGTCGCTGGGAAATGCGTTTACGCATCCCGTCCGTAGACTGAGCGGGTCAAAACCGCGCAGTCTCCGGCCGGGTATGTGGGACTCGCTGACTGAGTCAGAATACCCACTAAAACCCAGCGGAGCCGCCTGCGTCCCAGATGGGGCACCAAAGGATCGCGAAAGCATGCACTTTGACGCCCCGACGCGCTCACCGTACCACTGGTCACTGGTTTCTACGGGGGTTGCAGAAGGTGCGCATATCGGCGCCTCCTTCTGCCTGGTCTTCTTCTGCGGAGCGGGAGAGCATCAGCCGCCTGCTCTCTCTCCCGCTCCAAAGCCTCCTTAATGTTCATCACCTCCTCGCAGTAGGAGGTGACGTGTGACCATCCGTCCTCGCTGTCGAGCATGTAGTTGATGACGCTTGACAGCGAGAGATCCCCGTTAAGGGTCGACACCAGCGAGTGTCTTTGTGGCGCCCATGACGCGCATTCTGCGAGGGTGTGGCGCGCCGTGTCTTGTGGCGCACCGCATTCATGGCAGGCTGGAGACGCCTCCCTTCTAGCAATACCGTGCAAGTACCCACCGAAGCATCCGTGTCCGGTGAGGACCTGCACGAGACGATACGTCAGCATGCCATGACGCCGATTCAGCCACCGCTCTAAATGGGGCCGGACTCCTTCGACAGTCCAGGTACCAGCCGCCGGAGACTCGAGGTCCTCTTTCCACCTTTGTACCAGGGCCTCATTTCCACAGGATCGCAGCCGACCTATCTCCTCCGGCCCTGGTCTTTCACCTTGAGCTCTCATGCTCGACCGGTACTGGTACACCTGGGCGAGTACTTCGGCCTGCAATTCCCAAGGCGGGTCACCTGATAGGAGAGTGGCCGCCGTCCACGACACCGTACGGTACCCTCGAATAGCACGCACTGAGATAACCCGTTGTGGTCTCCGCAGGAGAGACACATTCTGCGGAGACAGTGCATGTATCCATATGGGAGCTCCATAAAGTGCCATGCTCCTGATGACACCCGTATAAAGTCGCCTGCAAGCTGATGCCGGCCCCCCGATATTTGGCAAAAGCCTCCCGAGAGCGGCAGCTGCCCCGACTAGCCTCGGAGCAAGCAGCTCAAAATGCCTCCTAAATGTCCATCTACCGTCCAGGATTAGGCCCAGATATTTCATCTGGGGCTTAACCTGGATATCTACACCCTGGATGGTAATGGACGCACCCCGAGGAGGACCCCTACGTGGACCATGAAAAAGGAGAACCTCCGTTTTGGCAGGTGAGATCCTCAGGCCCAACATACGGATTCTCCTCACTATCAACGACGTGCCGACCGTGGCCAGAAGGGATGCCTCCCTAAATGTGCTCCCACGAGCCGTGACGAGGGTGTCATCTGCGTAACATATTACCCTCATCCCAGGGAGCAAAGGTGCCCGCAGAAGCCAGTCAAAGCCGATGTTCCAAAGCACCGGCCCCAGGACAGACCCCTGCGGAACCCCGTTGAGCACCTGCCGTCGTACTGTTTGCCCGTCGCGCCCTATCCACGCCACCCATCTATCCTGTAAGTATGCCTCCAGCAATCTCCTAAGATACAGGGGCACTTCGTGATATCTGAGTGCCTCTAATATAGTCTCAAAGGGGAGACTATTGAAGGCATTCGTGACGTCCAGAGAGACGGCAAGGACGACATCCCCTGTGGCCACTGCCTCATCCGTTAGAGCCTTCAGAGACTCCAGAGCATCTATAGTTGAGCGCCCCGCCCTAAAGCCATATTGCGCCGTCGACAATCCTGGACCGACAGATTCAAGGTGGCCAACGAGCCGGTTAGCTAAAATCTTTTCAAACAGCTTCCCGGTCTCATTGAGTAAGACTATCGGTCTATACGCTGACGGAGCGTCCAACGGACGGCCTTCTTTTCGGATGAGGCACAGCAAGCCTTCCTTCCAATTCCCAGGGAACTGCCCGGTTCGCAGGCATTGATCAAACAGTTCCTTGAGCTGCCCCGAGAGGAACTCTCGGGTCATGTAAATGACCCGTCCCGGAATGCCGTCAGGTCCCGGAGCCGTCTTCCTTGACCGAAGTCGGTCCAGCGCCACATCCATTTCTTCCTCAGTAACTAGCGGAGCAGAGCCTCTGTCTCCTTCGCTTACTGAGGCAGACATCCTCGGAGGGATATGACCCCGGGAGTCCGAGAAGAGTTCCTCGACTACTCGACGCAAGAACTCCGGCTCGAGGCTCTGAGTCGTCGGAGGCCCCTGGTTACGGAGCTTCCTTCTTGCAACGCGATAGGGACGTCCCCAAGGATCTCGGTTCAGATCTTCCAGCATCTCCTCTCGGGCTCGCTCTTTAGCGTGGCTTATCGCGAGTTGAAGGCCCTTTTTGGCCTCGCGATAAGTCTCCCTCAATTGCCCTTCTAGGACCGAGTCCAGGCCATTCCTCCTACGACATCGAACATACGCTCTCCGGGCTCTGTGACAGGTAGTACGGAGATCTGCGATTTCTCCCGACCACCAATACACAGACCTACGACGACGACAACCGCGATGCCTTGGCATGCAGGAATCGCACACTTCAGTCAGGGCCTCGCGCAGACGATCTGCCGTCTCCTCAGTACTGGCGTTCATTTCTCGGCGTGGTGACGACCATCTCTGGACAACTGATGCCTCTATCAGCAACTCGCGATCGATTTGACTCAGGCACCAACGTGGGAAACAATTCTGACTCCCGCGAGGAGATACGGCGGTGAGGGCAGAGATCTCAAACCGAATATAATTGTGGTCCGACAAGGTCTCCACCCCGTCAACTACCCTCCAGTCAGTTACCCTATCGGCAACCGAAGTTGTGGCGAATGACAGGTCCACTATGGACCCTCCGCGGTTTCGAACACAAGTAAGGGCTGTTCCCCTGTTAAGAAGTGACAGTCCTAGGTGCACAGCCCACACCTGTACAGCCCTGCCCCTGCTGTTCGTATTGGGACTTCCCCACGCCTGGCTCTTAGCGTTGAAGTCCCCAAGAACCAAAGTACGCCCTACATTATGCCGGCGAAAAGCCGCACTGACAGAATCAAGAAAATCCTCGAACTCCGCCAGTGTACGATTAGGCGAGAAATACACCCCAACGACCGTATATTCTCCCCATCTCGCCACCGCATACCCCGTACCCCTCTCGACGGCATATAGAGGGGGACCGGAGCCCGCGGAAACTATAGCCACCAAATCCTCTGTATCCCCGACCCAATGTGACTGAGAAGAGACATAATATGGCTCACATGCCACCGCCAAATCTATTTGCCACTCCGCGAGAGACTGCAGTAGGAGGTCTTGGGCCCCCGCAGAGTGGTTCAAGTTCGTCTGGAGGATGCTTATATATTGTGTCCGGTTCATGAAGTCATATCAGCATCCTCCCGTGCAGGAATATGCCTGCCGTTGGCCTGCGTTTGAGGATCAGTCCCGCTTCTAGCGGGGGTAGGGCGGCAGCTCTTTCCACCCATGATGTGATCTGAAGGAATCCCTGCGTCAGCACAGACTGCGCAGCGCATAGTTCCATTGCACCCCGCTGCCAGATGTCCCTCCACGCCACATCTGTAGCAGAGTTTGCTACGGTCCTCCTTAGCGGGACACAAGGCACTCGTGTGTCCCATGCCTAAGCACCGGTAGCAACGCAGGGGGCGCTGCTCAAGGGCCTGGACCGCCACGGAGCTCCATCCTACTAGCAAACGTCCAGCATCGATTACTTTCTTCGCTGCGTCCACTGGGCAGTGGACTGTGGTCGAGCCGACCCCTCTCGGACCCGACTGAATGGCTCCCACTTTAACGGAAGAAAGGAGGCAACCACTGGCACGGACCACCGCCATTGCCACTTTTTCTGGTGTGGCAGAGTCGTCTAGGCCAGAGACCCGGAGAGACACCGTTTTGGTAGGGCAGGTGACCTCTGCGACTCCGCCCAACGCCGTCCGTAACCGACCAGCTAACAGATCCGCTTTCTCTCTGGACTGCTCCAATGGCAGCGTTGGCATCTCCAGAAGCCTGGCTCCAGTCGCAGTACGACGAATCTTCATACCTCCCCCTATGCCGAGCTCTTTCAGATCGACCTCGCGCTCCGCCTGTTCCAGCACCTCAGCATAGGTTACCCCCTTCTTAACTGCGTCTGGAGCCAGCGTTATAATCACCGCAGCATTTTTGGGGGAAACCAGGCTCGGCTTGGTCTGCTGCTTAGTGACAGTCACGGGAGAAGCCTTTGGTGGCGCTGGTGGGGTGGCAGCGGGTGCTGCTGGGTGAGAGGCTTTATTCGCCTTTTTTCCGGCAACAGTGGCCCAGCTTGTCGCAGTTTGCGAAGCCCCACTCGTCCCAGCTACTGCCTCCGGAGGATTGTTAGAGGCTGCCTCCGACGTTCTTTTACCACCGACTGTAGGCGCTGAAGTATCTGGAGCCCGAGGCGTTGTACCCAGCCTCCTTTTGTTTGCCGATAGAGGTGGGCGGTGCACCTTCTCTGGGAGAAGGCGCTCCTCAATCCCTGCAAAGCGGGCATCCAACATCACCCCGACCGAGGATACGATTGAAGCTTTGAGTTCGTCCAATATGCTAGCACTCAGAGTGGGAGCTGGCGCATCTCTTGACGGAGATTTAGTGGCCGCCGCCATTGTCGTCTTCATTTCAGCGAATTCACGCCGGTGGGCTATAAGCTCCGCCTTGAGATTCTTCACCTCCGATCGAAGGCGGGCGTTATCTGCCCGCAGCCGGCGCACTTCCTCTGTCTCCGTTCTTGAAGCTAGGGCCTCCACTATCGACTGTAGTTCAGTCACCGCCGCTTTAAACTGCTTTATATGCGTGCCCTTCAAGTTACTCGATTTGCTGGCCATTTGTATAATAGCAGCAGCATTCTTCCCCGCCGAAGCACGAAGCTCTTGGGCGCTTAGGTTGAGTGGGTCTTCCCGACAGGAATTTTCGCTTGTGACACCAGCCTCCGGGTCCAAAACCGCTTCGAATACTTCAGGTCTCGCAATTCGATCTTTCAGGAATTGATTGAACGCCGCCTCCCTAGTCTCTTCCCGAGCAGCTTTTAACTCCGCCCGCGCTTCCGCCAGTCCAGTGCCACTCCCGGGAAGAGGTGTTGTCGGTCTCGACGCCGATGACCACCGCGGCGTTGACTCCCCTGAGCTCGGCGAGACAGAGTCCTGCCGCCGCGAGAAGAAAATCGGGCTTCGCGATCTAGGGTTCGCCTTAGACTTCAGCGTTTGCTGCCGTGACGATCTACGCACAACAGGTACATCGTCTCTGCCTTTGGTGGCCGCTTGTCCGTCACTCATACTGAGCTTGTCTGCTGCCCGCCTAGACTCGAACTATCTAACCAAAAGGTTAGATACTCATGTCATCGCCTAAACGGACAACAAACTAATGCTTGCAAGTGCCACTCGAAAAACGCCCGACAAGATTCACAGCGGTACGAACAACAGCTCGCAGGAGTCCCTTATCGTGACCACCACCCCTACTGTAGGTACGGCCTGTTATTCCCTCGGCGCGTGCAACCCAGCCAGCAGGGCTAGACAATGTCACTTAAGCGTTAAGCGTAGTCGCTAGTAGAAAAACCACGTGACCGAATGAAAACAAATGAAAGCAGAATCTACCTAGTCTATGGTTAGCGTTGTTGTCGGCTGTCAATTGGAATTGTCATGTGACGTATCTGTCATTTGCTGAGCGCCGATGCTTGCCGCCGATTTCGTTCGCGGTTTTTTTGAATAAGTTTTAGTTGAAACACGTAAGTTAAATTGTTGGTGTAGTATTTAGTTGTAAAACATAATATTTGTGAGCTTAAGTATGAAGTGTATTTCATGAAACTAATTTTAGAATATCCTCTATTTTAGTCAAGATGGAACCAAGGCAGAGGGCTTGCACGGAAATAACTAACACTAGTTTAATTAACTATCAGCAAAATAAACACTCGAAAATCCAAAAAAACACGCCACGATGTTTTAAACGAAGTTGTAATCTTCGTTTAAAACACCACACACTACAAAAGCAAAACAAAATGGAGTCTTGTTGTGATCTCAATTGTTGTACCAAAGACTAAAGAGTACTATAAAATCCCTACAAATCCGCCATTTTGTAGCGTACAATGACGAAGTACGCTAAAAGTTATCTACAAGGTATGAGCTGTCGCCAAATAGTCGTAGTCGAATTTCAAAAACAGCGTGATTTCCTCTATTCTGTCACTTGGTTTTTCTACAGTCACGTGATGGTCACGTGGTTTGTCCATACATTTTGTCGACTAGCGTTAACGCCAAACGCTTGTGACTTTGTCTAGCCCTGCAGGTGAGATCCCGAAGGAAGGCCCAGCTAAGCGCCCGCGAGCGAGAACACAAACCGCACCCACTGGTGAAATAGGGGTTTAGCGGTAAACTCGATGGGAATCCGAGTTCCGAACGACGTGTTTCCGGCAGGTAGATAATAATATGCTCGCGATCCGCGTCGACCGGTTCACCTCGAGCCGCGACGAACACGCGTCGGCGGGGCGCGGGGAGGCGGGGCGCGTACACCGATAGCAGCTCTGCGTATTCTCCGGACGCGACCGCTCGAGACGGCGGCCGAGCCAAGAATCCACACTAACAGTACCTACATACTAACCTATTACAATAAAATCAGTGAACTATTTCAGTGCGTATTTTTTAAAATTTAAATCTCGACTTTAAATTTTAAATTCTTGCACATTCAGGGAAATATTCAAAATAAATGGAACGTCGACTCTCCATCTCAAGTGACCCGTTACATTGTAGATGGAAACTCAACGGACCAGCGAAGATTGTTAATTTACGTATAATACAATACTCCCTCACAAGCGGCCGTCAAATATTAAGGTAGAGGCTTAAGAAAACGGAGCTACACCCTTTAAGAGTATCGTCTAATGACGAAGCGTGATGCGAGTAGGTATTTTCAAAAAGGATATTCTATGTCCAATGACCCATAGGAGAGAGAGGGTGTTGCAAGTCCAGAGCAAGGCCTACAATTTGTTCTTGAAATACTGTCTCTATAGATTCAGTATACCTTAGTCTTCTTAATCTAGGCTCGTACGTTTTACTTCTTTTGTATTTTAGTTATGTTAAATTAAAATACTCGAGGTAGTTTTAGGTCAAAATTAATTAATTTTTAGACTCTTATAACTTTAAAGATAATCAATATTACTTAAACATAAAAACGTACAAGTTCTTTATTTGCAACAGTACTTACTTAGTATTATATATCTATGGCAACATTGCAATATTTATAAAAAATATAAAAATCGGACTAGACTTACAGGTAGGAAAACGTTATCGCTTTTTGTATAAAAACTTACAGCTAGACGACGAGAGAAGAACCATTTGTGTTACAGGCATTAAGTTGATTGGAGTCATGCCAGATACTTACTTCGTGGAATGATAAACCATAAATCAAAATAAAAAATGGTCAAGTGCGAGTCGGGCTCGCGCACTGAGGGTCTGTCACTAAAAATTAAAACTACCAAGACCAATTCTCAATAGGATTATAGAGAACAACAAATAAACACCTTTGCAGCTTGCCAAATTAACAAACGAGCAAAAAGTATAGGAGCCCCTTAAATATTTATTTTTTTAGAATATTTAATAAGACCACAAAGTTAATTTCACTAAACAACACATTTTGACGTTAGTTTAACTTCAGTAGAAACAGTGTTACGTACAGTAATTTTACACGGGTTTTTAGTCAAAATTATGGGCCATGCTGCTAATGTGGCTTGTGATATATTTTCCTCCAACAAATCATAATAACAAATGGGTCGGGTTAGTTTAGTGCGCGGGCCAGCATTATACGTGCCCCCATAAAAGGTAGAAATGCTAATTTTAATTCCTCTACCCATACCTACTTAAACCATAATGTCGGCCGTTTAAAAATACCCGGTACCCCTATGCAGTATAATTATAATACTACCATTAAACTCGTAAAAAACGGAACATGAATTGATACTTTGGCCTTGATTCATATCAGGGACACAGAATCAATACCAGAAGTCGCAGATAACACTAAAGAAAACAGTAACAGTAACATGAGTAACCTATGCCTCTTTATTAAAGAGTTACTATTCGCCCAGTCTGCAATGGGGCGATGGAGTCGCATAGTGCCAAAATATTCCTCCGAGATATGTCCCCGCGCATAATAGCCCCATCGTGACGGACTGTCTCATTTTTTGCGCAACGAATCAGCCTAGCTGTTCAGCGCCAAAATGCAGCTAGTATCTTTGGCACATACCACGCGGACAATTAGACAAGTCTTATATTAATCTAAATCGTCTTAAATTATTGGTAAATCATTAAAATAATTTTATGACGCCATTATAGTGTTGAGCAACCCTTTATGGCGCGGTGTTCAGTCGGTGGGGTTCGATTGCCAACATAGCGCTTTCAAACGTTACCGGGGCAGATGGAACAAATTGGTGATAAAAAATTCCCATCTGGCCCTGGCAAATATCGCACGGTTCGGCGAGATGGGCATCCCATCCGGGGCCAAATATGGAGATTGGTACAAAATGCCCGTCTTGCCCGGTACCGGGCCGAGGCACCGGGTGAAATGGGACCATCCCCCGGTTTGGTATCCATTGTTTCCATTACCTTGACCCAATGGTCGGTAATTACGTACCTAGCTAAGATGTAGACTTTTCTAGCACAGTACTGTGATTTGTAATATTTATAAGGACAGCAACCATATGAAATATTGCGGCGTTGTGTAGAATGGAACGGATTTAAAAAAAATGTATGAAAGCAAATTATCGGTAAATTGATACGCCACGTGATACCTAAGTGTTACCTTATAAAAAGTATTCAACTTTCATTCATAGGTATTCATCAACATATGTAAGTGAACAACCGGAAAGGTACATAAGAGCCAGATAGAGGTTAATAAAATAATAAATGCTAGGAACTAAATCAGAAAACAAATAAATACTTATTTCATCCTATTGAAATGTACTAAATCAATTGAATTTTTTCTTGGCGCAAAGCCAAATACTCCGGGGTTATCTTTGATCTAAAAGGTTTGCTATTACGGCCTTTAGTCAGCTGATTTATGTGAATTTGTAAGTACGAATGGGTATTTATACATGCAATAAATTCACGTCCTTACAATATTAGGAAATAAATATATAGGCAGTTTGCGAAATAGAGTAATGGTGAGAATAATTGGTGATACTGAATGGCGCAGCGTAGCGATCCTGCCGTCTGCGTCGGAGGTCGTGGGTTCGATTCTCATTACTGGTAAATGTTTGTGTGAAGAGCATGAATTTTTTCCAACGTCGGGGTGTTTTTCAGTATATTATTATATTTATGAATATTAGTATGTATGTATATTTATCAGTTATCTAGTACCCATAACACAAGCTATCACTTACATCGCTTACTTTGTGGCTAGATTGCGATGTGCAATGTCCTGATATAGGTATATTTATTTATTTATCAGTTATCTAGTACCCATAACACAAGCTATCGCTTACTTTGGGGCTAGATTGTCTGGGTAATGTTTGATAAAAAAAATTGGAAACCAATAAATGAAAAGCATCTTCAGTTCTACGTTCTTAACTAGCAACGATAAATACAGTCGTTTTAGTACAATTTACATGCCAGAGAGAATAAAGCACCCGCTATAACGGACAGACAGGCAGACAGATTGACGGTTCTTATTCTTACCCGCTTTTGGGCACAAAACTCTGGACACAATTTGACGATCGAATGGCGAACCTGCCGTCTGCGTCGAAGGCCGTGTGTTCGATTCCCACTACTGGTAAATGTTTGTGTGATGAGCATGAATGTTTTCCAGTCTCTGGGTTTTTTTCAATATATTATATTTATGTCATTTAATGTCCAAAAAAATACTATAAAGTCGAATGCAAAATGAGCAAAACAACATGTTTCTTTATAAGCCCACAAGACTTTAGTTAACGCCAACAACGTCGATCTTCAGGAAAATTTATTGACTTTAGCGGATTTTAGTAGGTACGAAGTTACCGAAAGATAAACCGCTTAGAACAAAACAGCTTACTGTGACGTTTTGTTGGTGTTGTTCTTATTCAATTAAGGATTAAGTTGTTATTGAGATATTAGTACTACATACAATTATTTTGCAGCGTAGCAATGACGAAGCACAATTAACTGATTAAAGCGTTAAGTAAATTCCATACTCATTACTCAGTGAAAACTTTCATAACTTTGGATCGAAACGCGAAAATTATTTATAGGGTACCTACCTTTATGAAGAACTTGCTGATAAGACTTGATTTTATAGGTACTGTCTAGATCTTATCTCAATGGGTCTATCAGATTTTAAAATCTTGGAATAAAAGCTCGTCACTTTGTTTCTTGCTTAAGTAAGAACATATCTATTAATTCTTTTGCTTTCATATATATTTTTTGTTTTATTTTTCATATACATTTACATTTTTACAATTTTGTAACGTAAGTTTACATTAATTAATTTAATGATAATAAAAATAAAACAGTTTTTTTTTGTGCACAGTTTCCAATCCGCAGACACTTTAAATTCTAAAGAATAAAACGGATTTTTGTTTCGGTATATTAGATTTTTTACTGCTTTAAAGGCGATATTTTATATTATGAAGGCCTCAAAAGGTGAAGAAGAAACTATTGCTGTAAAAAGTTGCTTCAAGAGAATTCCAACTTGATGAAACCTTTTTAAACTTATGTTTACTTGTGGCATTATTTTTTTTTTAATAACTGATCGCTAATGATCAAGAAAAAACATTTTTTCTCTCTTTAGTTAATTGTAATCTGCTAAATACATTAACTTACCAATAAGTTATATTGTAACGTTTCGTTAAAAATAGTTATTGAAAGTAGGTGAAATTACAAAGTATAATGCAATTCAGAAGAATAACAACTGAACTAAGTTTTGCATTACAAAAATACCTGGGTCTGTATTAAATCATAATTATTCGGTCTTCCAACGAAGGTGCTTAAAGGAAATGTGCCAATTCATTAAATTTTATGAGCACAATTTGCGATTTTATGAGTCATTCGCGAAAACTGTAGCGGCTGTTGTATTATTATAAGGTTGTAATATCTGTTATACAGTCTCATAATAATGTGTAATATGGGATACTGGATTCGCCTTACATTTGTATTGCAATTTTGTATTCTGGAGTCGACTATTACTGAACAGATACTCCGCTTGGACTGTAACTTTTATAAGTCTAGAAGGATTTAAGTGCTATTGCAGGATATATTTTGGAGAGTGTACTCAAGAACTCCATAACCTTGTGCCTCCTTCACCTTTCTACCATAGAACCGCGAGACGTTGAGAGAAGTGGCATCCTTATGTGGTTGATGTCCAGCGTACTCGGACGAAACGCTTTTCTTCTACGTTTCTGATACGAACCGCTAAGGTATGGAACACCCTTCCAGCTTCCGTGTTCCCAGCCAAATACAATCTGGGTGCCTTCAAGAGAAGAGTGAATAGGCATTTTCTAGGCAAGCGCGCTCCATCCTAGACCTCATCATTTCTGTTCAGAGACTTGATTGTAGTCAAGCGCAAGCCTATCAATTATTAAAAAAAATGTATTACTACTATTTAAACACTATAATTACAGGATAGGGCATGCATCATTTTTATTTTACCCGTCCACAAAAGATTTTTTTTTACTTTATACATTTTAGTACTTGACTGCGATCTCAGCTAATGGTAAGTGATGATGATGCAGCCTAAGATATTATACTGAACCACAGAACACTAGATAGTACACTGAGCTGCTAGACTGAGCTGCTCGCAACAGCTAGTCGATAGATATAGCCAATTAGAATACTCCTATCTTCACAAAGTACGAGGAATACGGAACTTACACAATAAGTGCTCCTAGATACAGCAGTACCTACCGATCTCATTTAATTGCTCGTGTAGTTTCCGTTTGTTCTATATCAAAGACGAGGTCGTTCTATGTAGGAGAAAATCTGTACCTATATTAGTTATTTCTCGACCAATTGCAGTGTTTGGATAAGAGATCTAATACGTTAGTTAGACGATTTGGTCCTGTTTACATTGCTTTATGTAGAGAATGTTCACACTAAGTATGATATTCATGCAATTAAGTCACTTACCAAGTATAATATAACTTTTTTCACGCAAAAAAGCGAGTCACTCTTCCGATCGGTAGGACTTTTACAGTATTAACTATAACTAGTATTTACTGTATAGTATAAGTTAGAGATATTTTTTTTTAATTTTCAAACTAATTTTAGATGACAAAAATAATATTTAACATGAAGGTGGCAGGTTAATATGCTCCCAAACACTAAAGCCTCAACCCCCAGTCCAGTGTGAGCTGTGACCTTTTGACAAACTGAGCTCATATAAGGAGAGCTCATATTATATGTGCGTACATTTTCACTTGAATGAGCTCTCTAATGATCATTATAGTTAATTGGGTAGTTGGGTACTAAGAAGATAAAAGCCGAGCGTGAGTATATTGTTTGTTTTCTATTTGGCAAAGTTAATAGCAAAAGAAACAAACCAGTAGATACGAATTTCATTTTTGAAATTAAAAATACAGTTACGATTGAAAAGGTTCGTCAATTTTCAAATTTATTCGTTTGCACTGGTCGATTGCACTGGTATGTTGGCATGATGCACTCTTGCAATATTCTTGCAAGTGAAAACTAAGGTGACGAACCTTTTCATTCCGTGATTATACGTCTTTAATATTAAAATAACGAAAACTTATAAAAGTGAAAATTGTGAATAAAAATAAAGATTATCAAATTTCGTTGTGGCTGTAACGTGAATATGTGTTTAATAAATTATTGTTAATGTTTAATACATGTGACTACATATTTTCGTTTCTACCAATCTCTGTTCAATAAAATATAGGTAAAACCCTTCCAGCATCAAAGTTTACTAGGCAAGCTCTTTGCTTGCCTGCAGTGGTAATAAGAAGTAATAGGATGAAGGTTTCTCCCCTTTGTGACAACAGAAACGGAGCTTTTCCACTGATTAGAAAAATAATTGGTCAAGTGCGAGTCGGGCTCGCGCACTGAGGGTTCCGTACTAACAAGATCAATTTCAATGAAAACACCTCTATCCCACCAAATTCAAAACGAGCAAAAATCACGTTTGTTGTATGGGATCTAATAAATAGGTTGATCTGGGAAATATTTACTTAATTATATTTTTTAGTATTTGTTCTTATAGCGGCAAAGAAATACATCATCTATGAAAATACGTCAGCCTGGTAACAGACTGACGACGAACGACAGCAACGTTTTGGTAATATGGTCCCGTTTTTACCCTTTGGGTACGAAACCCTGAAAAATTATATGCCCCTGAATCTCTTTCGTTAAATGGCCAAAACATGCGGAAAGCATATTTAGTTTAAATTTAACCGCAAAAAGTCGTGTTCTAAAAGTCCACTTTTATGCATTGCCTCCCTCGTTAATACGCTTTGAAGTGACCGCAAATATTTGCCTGCGTGTTGTGGAATTTAGCCACAGTCGCTTGTTTGAAAAGAGCTGAAAAGAGTACAGACCGCGTCAAAGTTCAACATGAAAGTCAACCAGAATCTGGGACAACATCGACGTTTTGGAATAATTTTACGAGTATAACAGTACAATGTAATGAAACCCGAGTAGTAACTACCAATTATTGTTAAAATAAAAAACTAAGGCTTTTGTAAAACGTCAATATGAAATGATACTTGTCGCATAATTACGGTAATAACTAAGTTTACGAGGGTTCAAATGCGCCGAGGCTCACTACAAAATTAGCTGAAAAGGTTCAAACGGTTTTATGATATAAAGCTACCTGAATCTTACTTAATCGAATAAATTTTAATGTCTCCCTTATAATCTCCAAAGTCTAGATTGCTTGCTCGTTAAAGTATTTTGGTCATTTTTTTCATACATTAATTGAAAAGTAATATGGTAAACCAAGCGTGTAAATAGCATGGTTGGCTTGAACGGAAACTAAACTAGGTATAACTACTGAAACAGTAACCGGGCTTTATTTGTTTACACTTTGTTAAATTTAATAATGTGTTTCAATTGTTCACTTTAACGTTAACTCCATAACTATACTTAACAGGTATTTCTATTTCACTTTTAATATGCGTTATTTAAATATTGCTTATTTGGCTTACATATTTTTAAAGCCATGAGTTACGTAAAGACATAAAACGAAATAATGCCGTTTTGGTAAGGTCTAACATATTTATCTTTACAACTCTCGTAAACCGCATCTGTTTACTTCCCCCGCTTGGGAAGTGAAGTAAAAAGATACAGCGATAGAAGAACGCTTGTCGATAATCATATAGGACGTGTGGGGCGAATATTAAACAAGACCCCGGCGAAGGCGAGCTAACCGGCAAATATGGGCGGCGCGGGCGGAATGCTAATCAGGGCGGCAGATGCATGCTTAGTGGTCCACTACTAAACGTCTTTTGTCCTAAAACTTGTAATCCGAACTAATCTAAATATGATAGAAAGTTTGTCCTTCTATTTTCCGCATAGTACCTAGTTTTTAGGGTTCACTACCCAAAGGGTAAAACCCTATTACCCCTGGCGGAAGCGCGGTGAATACGACGGTGAATCCCTTACTTCCACCAGCGGGTCCGTCATAGAAACAGACAGTTTTTAGTGGGTGCAAGCCTCACTTATCCCTTCCGTTTCCCCTGACGGAGGGGCATTTTCTGTCTATAAAAAAACCCTATTACTGAGACTTCGCTGTCCGAAGATGATGTATTAGCGTTGCCGCTATAACAACAAATACCTACTAAAAATAGAATAAAATGTGTACAACGAACAAAAAGACTGCAAAAGCTGTTTAGTGACATTCGCTTTTAATAATTTCGTCCAACAAAAGTTACTGTAACATGATATCCCAGCGATATGAAACGTATTAGAAAGCTTGTGGCCTCATCACCAGTAGGTACAAGTATAAAGAGACACATGAAACGGCGGGGGTTAACTTAATTAGCTGCAACGCTCGTATCACCCAAAGCTTGGCAGATATCCACATAATAGTTATATGCATGTTAACCCTAATAGCGAACAGGATAAGGTCGAAAGTGTTGTAACAAAACCCAAATTGAATATTACCCAACGAAATCCTGGGCTTTTGCTAAATTCACACAATATGACCCGGGCCGCCATCTATTGAATGTCCCCGATTGAGATTTGTAGGGCAATTCCCTGACGTGACAAAATTAACTTGTAATCGTTGTACCGTATAAGAATTTCGGGTGAGTCGTCCGAAATTCCGTAGTACCAAAATTAACTGCGCGTTTAAGCGAAGGGTTTCAGAAACCCGATTAAAACACCGCATTTAAGATTTTGGTACCTACACCTTTTTAAGATTAAATATCTTGCATGTCGTAAGTTTGGGAATTTCAGGGGTGGCTTTTAATTATCATTTAACATGTTATGAAGAGTTTATCACACCATTATCATTAAATTTTATCTACACTTACATTATAAAGAGGAAAGATTTATATATTTATATTTGTGTATGCTTGTAAGGAATAAACTCAAAGACTACTGTGCCGATTACAAATTTTTTTTTTACCATTGGATAGCTACATTCACCCTGAGTTAGGTAGGTACTCGGGGTAAATGTAGTGTAAATATAGACTCATAAGGAATCCTTACTTAAACTGTAGTAACGTAACCCAAGGTGTGAAAAATGCCATAAAACATCTTACGTCGCATGCGCTATTGATGATAGAACAAAAGTATGCTCTACAATCTTAAGGAACATACCAATAACTACAAAAAACTCGCAGTAGTACATATCCAACTACACAGTCCAACTATTATATCGTTATGTCACAATAACACTGTGCGAAGACGAATGTTTTATAAAAATAATAAAAAATCTTAACAAACCACACTTTTATAATTAAAACTCCCTGGGTCTGCAGATAATTTGACTGAGCAACTGATAGTGATCGAGGATTACTCGGCTCAGTTTGTTGTGGGCTTCTTATCAGTTCTTTTTATTTGATTTTGAAATGTTGGAGAGCGGATTATTATCTCCACAATATTTTTTGTTTTGTTTTAAAGACAATTTTTGGGTTCTAGATTAATCCAACAGTCACTGAAGCCGAGCGAAAGTTTTGACGAAAATGATTTCAATTAATTTCGAAGTTACAACATGTGTGGAGTAAATATAATAAAAGAATGCCAGTTTTGTAGTAATAATAAAAGAGTACCGGTTTCGTTTCGCATTGTTGCAAAGTAATTTTATTCTTGTGACGCGATAAATTAAAAACTAACACAACGAAACGAACTAACGCATTTAAACTGTTTCGCTACGAATTCACCCACAAACTTTTCCGCTAACAACAACCAAAACTAATTTAAAATTATTCAGAACAGTGAACATGGAGGTGTGCAATATGATAAAACTAATAATAACCGTTTTAGTTACTGTAATCTTTTAAGCTATTGCATAGGTTTTATCGCGGGCCTTGAGCGTGGAGACCGAATCCAGAAATTCCGTAATGAAAATAACCTAACTACTACTACTACTACTACCCTTTTCTTTTTTTTTTTTTTATCGACAGGAAATGCCTAACGCATACCCCTCCGTCAGGGGAAACGGAGGGGTTATGTGGGGCTTGCACCCACTAAAACCTGTCCCTTGCCACGACGGACCTCGTTGGCGGGAGTACGGGATTCACTTGCGTATTCACCGCGCTCCCGCCAGGCCCCGACCCGCCACCTGAGCGGCAGGTCCCGTCGCTGCTGCCGGCACGCTGAGCCGCCGGCTCCTCCTGGGAGGCGCGTCCTGAACAGGGCGCGCCACCTCCTCGGCCTGTTGATGTAGTTCGGGTAACGGACGCCATAGCCCCTTACGTCCGTCACCCGCAGGCCGGCGCACCCGGAAGCCGAAGAAAGGTGTTCGTTCTCCAGCAACCGGTGCGTCTCCTGCGAGAGGGATGTGCCACAGTAATTGTCCCTCTCGACGAGCGTTCCCGCCCACTTCGGTGATTTTTTTACGAGGTTGTCTTCCTCGTAGTGCCCCGAAGGGACTTGTGGGCGTTTCCGCCCCGCCTGTAATTTTTTAATGAGGTTTTCTTCCTCCTCCGGGGTAGGTGTAGACGTTTCGACACTGTGCCCTCTGCTGGGGCCCAGAGGGACACGCGAAGAAACGTCACCTATCCACCGGGCCAAGCTATTCGCCGTCGGTTATTAACCGACGTTACCAGGGAGCACCGGCCCGTGCGCTACAGAGGGGCACCGTAGCACTCGGGCACTCGTGGAGGTTGCTTGGCGGAGCCCCCCTACTACTACTACCCTACTCCGACCGGCACATCGGTGATACTTTTTAGTTTTGCCATCTATCGACGAATAGAAGAACTTTTAATGACTTTTTGAAATATCACGCTTGTCTCTTTAGTTCAGCAACTCGTCCCTAGGTAGCATTGGTTTTATAATTATAATTGCATAAGTTGATAAAAACAGCTATGCAATAGCTTTACTGCGGCAGTCTCCGAGTGCCACTGTATGTCTTTTTTTATTTAACCTATTAAATGGCACCAGGACTATTAAGTTCGAGCCAATAAAGGAAAAAAAATGCGGCACTTTAACCATAGTATAGCATTCCTCGATAATCTTTGGACCTCCTGAAACATGTACACAAATGTACACGCAAAAAAAAACACACACAAACACAAATGTATTATTAAGTATTTGATATTCTCAATTTATAACATTCTCAATAATTGTCAATCTTTGCTTGCTTTTTATTAAAATTTACAAAAGTTTGTACGAAGTCAATAAAATGAAACTCGAGGTGAATTTAATTTCCTACTAGCTAATTACTTTGTGTTAATTTTGAAATTTTGTATAATATAATAAACTCTTGTAGACATTCGAGTAGGTAATAATAATTTAAAACTTAGTCATAAAAGTTAATATTCTCGGGCTTCCACACTAGAATTTGTTCAATGATAATTAATTAAACACAAACCTAAAGAAATCTATTTCAAAAATGCTCTTTAAAGATCTAGATTCTGGGATATGGGATACGTAGGGGATAACATGAATATCGATTTTAAAGAACCAAAATCAATCCAAATAAAACCACAGGCGATAGAACATAAATATCAACTTTATGAACCATCCCTAGTGCATTTGTGTAGCTAAAATGGAAATTATTAAGCGGCGTAAATAGCTCATTAATTACACCGACTACCTTTTATGAAACTACCTGCTATAAATCTGACTCAGCTACTAACTCTTATCAAATTTTTCAAGCTCGCAAGCCATCCTTTTCCGGAATTTATTGCGCAAAAAATATCAAAAGCCACGCTAATCGTGCGCCTCATAAATATTTTTTACATACCAGCCCTTGTTGAAGATTTCACCCATATATCAAACTAAAAACCGGATACTAAATAGAAATAATTTTGTTGTCTATCCTCACCTATGGCCCTTTTCCTCGAACACTAGGCCTATAATTAAGTGCAAAAAATTAAAGCTTCTAAACCCATCCCAAATAATGCAATTTAAGTTGTTTCTGCGGCTCAAAAGCCCAAATCCTATTGGGTAATTCTCATTGTCCTAAAATCATATAAGGCAATAAGTAAGGTCTCGAAGACTATTGAAATTGAGAGTTTAAAAAAGCAAAAGAAAACCTAACCTAACCTAACCTAACCTAACCTAACTTTTTTTTAAAATTAGAAACTACTTGAGTTCAAGCTTCAAGTGACGGCGGAAGCCTCCTACTGTTAAGAGTTAACAATGAGTTAACTGACAGATCGTGATCGACTGGGCGATGTAACTTTGAACTGCCGTACATACGGAAATTTTTTAAATATCTTTTATTTACGTTATTAACGAATGATAACATTAAAATTCGAATAATTCTATTCTACTAACTTACAATAAATGTATTTATTTTTGGCTAAAATTATTACAATTACTTAATTAACAAATATAAAAACTATAGCTTTTAAAAGTCAAACCACGTCGAACGGCGCTGTTTCAAGGTTATGCCAACTGGGGGGCTCGCCAAGCAACCTCCACGAGTGCCCGAGTGCTACGGTGCCCCTCTGTAGCGCACGGGCCGGTGCTCCCTGGTAACGTCGGTTGATAACCGACGGCGAATAGCTTGGCCCGGCGGATAGGTGACGTTCCTTCGCGTGTCCCTCTGGACCCCAGCAGAGGGCACAGTGTCGAAACGTCTACACCAACCCCGGAGGAGGAAGAAAACCTCATTAAAAAATTACAGGCGGGGGCGGAAACGCCCACAAGTCCCTTCGGGGCACTACGAGGAAGACAAACTCGTAAAAAAATCACCGAAGTGGGCGGGAACGCTTATCGAGAGGGATATTTATGGCGGCACATCCCTCTCGCAGGAGACGCGCCGGTTGCTGGGGTGCGAACACCTTCCTTCGGCGACCGGTGCCGGCCTGCGGGTGACGTACGTAAGGGGTTCTGGCGTCCGTCACCCGAATTCCACCGACAGGCCGAGGTGGTGGCGCGACCTGCTCGGGACGCGCCTCCCAGGAGGATCGGCAGCGGCCAGGCTGCCGGCAGCAGCGGCGGGACCTGCCGCTTCGGTGGCGGGTCGAGGCCTGGCGGGAGCGCGGTGAATACGCAAGTGAATCCCGTACTCCCGCCAACGAGGTCCGTCGTGGCAAAGCACAGGTTTTAGTGGGTGCAAGCCCCACATAACCCCTCCGTGTCCCCTGACGGAGGGGTATGCGTCAGCCATTTCCTGTGGGTAAAAAAAAAAAAAAAAGGTTATGCCAAATGTTTTTTTTTGTTTTGTATGACGAATTGAAATGTGTCAGAAACGCATTCTTTGAGCGGCCGGAACGCGGAATAGCGATGGAACAGTTATACCACAGAGCAAGGAATGACTTTATATTGAGTTATACTCTGTGTTGTCCTTCTTTGTCAACAGCAATTCGGAATTCAATGGAACAAAACAAGAAAATTCATCTCGAAACATTTCAGCATAAAATCAGTTAGGAAGTTAAAAAAGTTTTACTGATAAATGGAAATTCCATTGATTCCAATTGCTGGACAATTGACAGTTTTTATAATACCTTATAAGTACACTAGTTCTGTATTTAAAATTAACTTTTATAGTCTCACAATTTAAATCACATAATAGTAGTTTATGTAACGGTTACATAATGGGGGGTATTAAAACACGAGAGTGAGTTTAAAAAACGAGTCACAGGCGAGTTTTTTAATAGTATCACACGAGTGTTTTAATACCTAATTATGTAGAGTTTCATACACTACTTTATCTACGCTCATATTATTATCATAAATCCAAATCATAAAATCTTGCTAACGTTTGTCGTAAATGATTGCAACTACTAAGATGTCAGGTGGAGTGAAATTTTCTTTAGTAGGTTTCACTGCTTGACATTTTTCAGCGCAAAGTTTTGACTAAGTAACAAAAAAAATTGGTTGTCTGTAAAGTCGGTTTAAGGACAATAGATTTACGAGATAACGTCATAATCTTAATCGTTATCGTAATCTAATTGTAACCGTAATCGTAGTCGTAATCGTTATCGTAATCGTAATCGTAGTCCTAATCGTAATCGTAATCATAATCATAATCACAGGCCCAGGTGGAACGTTACGCGGAACGTTAAACATTGTGTTGTTGTCTATGGTCAATCATGGCCCATCCATACTCTCGGCATTGACTATACCAACTATATATGTCTGTGGATTCACTTAAAAAAATATTACATAAAAAATATTACCCCAGATACAAATACAGGAATCCAGAGCCGTGTATCGTAATGGATATTAAACAACTTTCTTTAAATATTTCCATAGTAGAGCGATGTTATAATGAATAACTTTATAATAATTATAGAAGTATGTGAATAAAGTAGGCAATTATTTGACACATTTCGATTTCATAATTCGAACTTTAAGCAATGAGCGTAGATAAAGCAAATTATAATGTTTCGACACAAAAGCTAGTGTAATTAGATCGTTAGCAATTAAAATGCGTTTAAGTACATCGGCAGTTGTTCGATAATGATCGCAATATCATGCAAATGTCTGCATCATTGTAACTATAACGAAATTAATTATTATTTATCTATTCGTTTTATTAAATTTTAGGGAATCATTAAATGGTTTTATATATTTGAAAATACGCCACGCAATATTCGAGAGTGGACCGAAATATAAACGGCAATAGAAGGAACAAGTAGACAAGGAAAGGTTTAAATTAACAAACAACCTTAAGAAATGAAGAGGTATCTAAAGAAGAAGATGAATAAACATAGACCCAAGCATGACGTTTACCGTGGCAAATTTTTGTTTTCTAATTCATCGATACAAAACGCGTTTTTAGGACCAAGTATTTCCAAGTTTTCAGCATGCCAAATATCCTAATATAACATCTAAGTGAAGCAGTTATAAAACAGATCAAATAGCCTGAAAAACATGACAGTAGTTTAGCACTAACCACAGATAGCGAATGTATTGTATTAAATAACCCTACGGACAGCAATACATTACATGTGTCCAACAAAAAGTGTTAGAATATAACAAACTTGTGGCAGTTTGGCGTAATGTCGACAGTTAGCAGAAACATGAACAAAAACTGTTGACGGGCAAAACTGAATGGAGAAAGTTTATTTGACGTTTGTTGCTTCATCTGTCTCTCTTCTATAAGCCACTAGGAGCCGATAAAACCTGTAAGCTACTAGCTTACAGGTTTATCAAGAATCTTGTTTGAAAGCAAAATTACCACCAATGCACCATATTCTGTTGTATACTTAATCTTTTATATATTGTGTAGGTATACTTAGGTATCATGAAGAATAAAGATATTTTATTTTCAGTGAGAAATAAAATAACAATGTTATCATTATTTATTACATAAGCAAATACCTGACCATAATGTAGAAGCAATCGTTACCCTGGAAATCTTACTAAAGATATTTCAATCCACGATGACGCACCCCACTCTGTCAAACGCCATACGAATCGAATGGAACACAAGCTATTTTGACAGAGTGGGGCGCGTCTTCGTGGATTGAAATATCTATACATAGTCTTGGTTAAAGATTTACGTAATCCTTCTGTTTATATAACACGGATTCTTTTTTTGCATTTAAAATAATTTCTATAAAGGGAATAGGGATACATATTCTGTTTCTCTAATTTAGCGTAAAAGAAAACTAACTTCAACTAGCTGTTAGTGTTCATGTAAATTGTTATCTCATCAGCGAGGCTAGACAAAGTAAAAGTCATTTAGCGTTCACGACAGAAGATAAAAATGTATGGACAAACCACGTGACGAATGAAAACAAATCAAAGCAGAATCTATACTTTATGCTTTATGCGTTGTTCACTGTCGGCTGTCTATTGTCACGCGAAGTACGTGAAAGTTCACCACGTCTGCGAGAACGCCAGGGAGCGTTCAAATAGTCGTAGTCGATTTTCAAAAAAAGCGTGTTTTCCTCTATACGGTCACGTGGTTTTTCTACAGTCACTTGTTTTGTCCATACATTTTTATCTGCTGTCGTCAAGGCTAAACTACTGTTACTTTGTCTAGTCCCGCTGACCTCTACTAGAATTCACGACCTAATCCGTACACAGATGACTCGCAGTACATTTCTCCCGAGACCTTTTGAATTAGTTTCATGTTCCTACATTTTCCCAATAGAGATATTTTTGTTCAGATTTCAGTTCACGGGCAAACGGATACGCCTAACCATATATTATTAAGGCTAATAAAATTGTTGAGAATGTACAGATTTTTATTATTTTAATATCAATATTTACTTACTTATCATATTATAATAATATTATATGGAATACCCAGTGGAATTTCTCCAGAGACAGATAAAATTAAAACATCGGTGTTTTTGTAATAAAGTGTTTTTGATAGAAAAATTCCTACGTTCTTGGAATTACTAAGTTTTAGAATGAATAATAGGGACAGAATTATATTATAAGCGAGTTTTACGATTTCGAAACAAGTACGAAGAAAATGTCCATATAAAATTTTTCCATATTATAAAGATGGTGTGCAAAATTTACTATTGTTCTCTACGACCAAAACCATAACATATTTATTATTTATTCATATCGGGACCATAGTACTAATGAACAGATAATATCTACCTATCTGCAAATAATTAATCGTTGGAGATTCATAATATCATCTGTTTTATAAAAAACTAGCAGAAGCCGACAGCTTCGCCCGCGTGTAATATATTGTACATAGAAACCTTCCTTTTGATAACTAATAATTATATCTATTTAAAGAAACCGCATCCATTACGTAGTTTTAAAGATCTAAGCATACATAGGGATGGAAAGCGGGAACTGACTTTGTTTTATATTATGATTGTAGTGATAGTGAAACTTAACATAAAATAGTAAGGAACTAAAAGCTACAAAATTATTCTAGCTCTCGCATCACGGAAATTTTTATAAGCAGTAGATATTTTTTCCTATCTTACAAATCTTTGAACCGGTATTATACAGATTGTTAACCGGTACTATATAAATAGTCACTAAATTAATAATAAACGAAACCGATCAATCCACGTTGACGCTACAATCTTAATAAGAAAACGTGCGACCCGAGTAAACCGGTGATCAAAAAGAAAATAAAAAATAACATCGCCAGTAATTTTCTTTATCAATATTTGTGAAGGGGAAAAAGGTTTACGTGGTAAATAAAAATAACGAAATCTCGAACACCTTCTAAATCTTCTTTTGCTTTCAAGGGACTTAATGATGCATATAACAAATTGTATTACTTTCCCAAACTCTCCGAAGTTCAAAGAAAATGTATGCCATTATAATTTAACGCCGTTTTAGCGCAACTTGGCAAACTTATTTTTATAATCATGGTCTCTTCATATCTTAGAATAGTTTTGCAATATAAAATAGAACAAATCGGGGTTTGAAATTATTATCATAATAGATGTCCATTGCATATAACTTTAGGCTACATAACATTATTTAAAAAATACGAAGCATCAATTTATTTTTCTGATAAATACCTATAAATTATAATTTTGACAAGATCTTTCAAATAAACAAGTTTTTCTTATAGTATAATTTTTTATGAAAGATGTTGCCTAAAGCTCTATATAGAATCAGAAAAGATTCGTGGAAATTATTGTGGGTTACTTTTTCTGAAACTGAATAAAGTACTACGTGTGTTCCTTTTTGAGTACAACTCGTTTTAGTTATGCATATAATGTGTATGCATATAAAACAAAATGATTGCGGTAAAACAAATATTTGAAACGGAGCAAAATACTATTCAAAAAATGCCAGCATTAATCATTTTGAATTGGTAAAGTATTTGGAAAACGGTCGACAAAACGTTAGTATTTCGTAAACGTCCCTAAAATATCGCGAAAAGGGGACAAAAACTAGTTTGGTCTTGTTCATCACGTTCACCAGGTTGAAGGACAAATGCCTTTTGCTAACACTTTTGAGGGACAAAAAAAAAATTTTGGGCGAATAAATGTTTGTACCAAAGTCTACATGAGGAGTATTTATCTTATTGATATTTGTGTGCTGAGGGGTTAGTACAGGTTTTTGTACGAATTTCGAGTCGACTCGTATCGCACAAATAATCGAATTCCTCCATACATTTATTCGCTGGGTGCGTAAGGCATAGTGGGGGACACAAAAGTGATGTCAGCACCCGCTGCGGACAACATACAGTACTACGGGTGGCTCTTTATTATCTATGACCATAACAATAACACGTATGTCAGTTTAATTAAATAAATAAAATAAAATGGGTCATCAAAGTTGTTGTGTAGTCGATTGCAAAAATACTAGTAGGAATAGTAATTGTAAATTTTATAAGTTTCCGGTTGCCAAGTGGAAATCAAATCAGCGAAAAAAATGGATAGCTGCTGTTAAAAGGCAAAAGTAAGTATTACTATAACCTACAACCGTATTATATAGAATAATGTCATATACATGTATAACATCTTGACAGATGTCTTAACCTAATTCACTTATTGAGACTTGTTTTAGTTGTTGTATTTATTTTAGGTACTGTTTTTAGCTGACCCACGGAAAATTTTTTAATTTAATATTCACTCTGTGTAATAATATATCACATTTCACATTGAAAAAAATATTTTTTCAAGTTGATTTTATTTTTTCAATAACTATTTGACATCCAATTTATGTTTATTTTCTCAAAAGAACCACCGTAAGTTGTATCATTAGATGGCGCTGGGGTCATGCACCCAGCGAATAGCCATCGCCATCTATAGACAGTCGCTGACATGCAGCTGTCAATAGATGATGCTGGTTGTAAATGTATGTAGGAATTCGATTAGTTTGTACGATGCGAGTCGACTCGAAATCCGTACAAAAACCTGTACTAACCCTACTGTGATTTGACAGATTAGTCAGTTGGTCATCTTTTCTCGCGGAAACATTGGCCGTTGACTGACTGATTTCTGATATATTTCCACTAAAATGGAAGTGATAATGAATTGCTCGTATTTTTAGTATGAGTTTAAAATATTTGTAAAAAGCGATAATGAAAAAAACTACTAAGTTTGTTGTGAGCTTCTTCTCTGTTCACGGTGCGTAGGAACAATCGTGAACTTAGTTTTGAGTAGTCAAATAGTTATCACTACTGATAAGCATAGGTGCCTGGAAGCTATGCACCTATATGCTTATCACTGTGTTATGAGTATGGTACTAGATAAATACACCTTATACAAATATACATGATATATTAATATACCTAAATAGAATATATATTGAAAATCACCCACATCCAATTATAGCGCCATACACTAGAAAACATTCATACTCATTACACAAACATTTTCTATGTGTGGGAATCGAACCCACGACCTCCGATGGCAGGATCGCTACTACTACGCTAGTTGGTAGCTGAGTCATGTGATAAATAAAAAATCTCCATGCTTTTTCCAACATTTAATTGCTACATATTATGTACGATTCCGCTACATTCCACTTCAGTGTTTTTTATCAAAAGAAATGAGAATAACTGCAACATTTCAATGAACCTACTGACTTTTTTATGTGTAAGTGACACGTATTTCCTTTCAACTCTTGGAAAGCTTTTAAATACGCCTTTCTATTGTATCTCAAGCTTTAAGCGAAAGGTACTCAGGTGGATGTGATATTTTGTACTCATTGACTACGTTTACCCCTTTATTGAAGTCATGGATACTTAACCAGGTACTATTTATTCACTAATTATTATAATTCAAATCAAGAATGAATAGGCAAGCTAGTCCACTTAACCTAGTCGATTTCTTTCTGCATCATACGACGTTGATATATATTATTTCGCAATATTACACCTCTAATCTCGCTTTAAATATAACACATGAAAAATGGAAATATTTTCTTACCAGAACTCTATTTAAACTAATAGAGTATCTCTACTAAAACTAATATGTAATAAGTTTTACAAATAGAAACTTGTGTATTTTTAAAGACCTACAAGACAAGATGGATCTTTTTGAAAGTTGCCTGAAAAAGAAGTCCTATTAAGAGCGTTTATGCGTTTACGCGTAAATCGCGTGTCGCTCCATACAAAAAAAGAATTCCGTCCCCGGTGACGCAATTTTGCGCGGAAAATGGTATTACAAAAAAAAATTATAGTAAAATAAATATACAACTTATTAAAATAATAAATAACCAGTGACATTGAATATGAATTGAATTAAATTACTATAATTCAGAAATAACAAAATATCTTGGATTTTATCCTAAAATAATACGTTTAATTTATCGAAAAATGCTAAAAATGGCACTTTTCGGTTTATGGTTTTTGAATGTAAATCTTGGAAAATCGTGTTTTTTTTTGAGACACTTTTTAGTAAATGTTATTAATTTTCTAAATATGTCATTGTTATAAGTTTGTGTTAAGAAACATGGCAAATATCTTGCATCTGCGTAGAGCGTCGACCGCTATTTTAGCAAACAGCCTATACAAAAACTGTTCTAGTGAGAAAGTTATACACATATTTAAAAATATTTTTAAGCCAAGTTCTAGATTATAAAATGTCAAATAATATGAATTCAATTATCTAATCTATAATTGAACACATAACTATTTTATGTTCCTTCGGAAATCGTAAATTTTGACTCAAACATAATACTAACGCATGAAGCGCCTTAATAACATTTTCAAGTAAAACATCCACCAATAAATTTTTTCAAGCTCACATGGGTCGTACTGTCAAAATGCAGATCTCATGTAATGCAAAATTTTTAACTCTAAACGCTCCAGCGCTATATTATTATAGACTTAGTTTTAAAACTCAACATATTTATTAATCGGAGTGCGTGGCTTTGCCGTTTCGTCACTGTACTTTTGCTTCGTTTGGCTCTTCCGTACCCCCCAAACTCCACATATAATCTGTCAAACCTGTCAAAAATATACAAGTTGTAAATTATCAAAGAGTGTAATAAGTTTTAAAATTAGGAGTCAAAATAAGTTTTCTGTAATGGTGAGAGTAACAATTTTTTTTGACGTGACAACGTCTTATAAATCGATAGAGTCGGTTGCACGCACGAAAAAACATGACTCATCCGGCGTTACCGGCGTTACCTCGCTCATGCGGCGTTACCTCGCGAGCGCGGAACGAGCGACAAAGAAGACGTTGTCACGTTCAACTATCGTCAGTAAACCGCATTTACAGGCAACCAATTTTTTTATTTATTTATTTGCATAGCCAGTTTTCTCATGAGAAGCAAGTTTTAAATTAATTAACAAGAATTATCGGAACTTAATGCCGGCTTAAAGCGAATTAAGCTGGAGAGATTTACAACCAAAGTTTTGATTATAAACATCTTCTTAACATAATAATGAATCTTATTTTTATTAGCTTTGTAGTATTATTAGTCAAACTGAGTAATATTATGTCAAATCTTGAAAAGGTTTTGACCCATTATATAATTGATTAATAGTAGTTTATGTAACGGTTACATAATGGGGGGTATTAAAATACGAGTGTCAGTTTAAAAAACGAGCCGCAGGCGAGTTTTTTAATAGTATCACACGAGTGTTTTAATACCTAATTATGTAGAGTTTCATACACTACTTTATCTACGCTCATATTATTATCATAAATCCAAATCATAAAATCTTGCTAACTTTTGTCGTAAATCATTGCAACTACTAAGATGTCAGGTGGAGTGAAATTTTCTTTAGTAGGTTTCACTACTAGACATTTTTCAGCGCAAAGTTTTGACTAAGTAACAAAAAAAATTGGTTATCTGTAAAGTCGGTTTACGGACGATAGATTTACGAGATAACGTCATAATCGTAATCGTTATCGTAATCGTAATCGTAGTCGTAATCGTAGTCGTAATCGTAATCGAAATCGTAATCGTAATCATAATCATAATCACAGGCCCAGGTGGAACGTTACGCGGAACGTTAGACATTGTGTTGTTGTCTATGGTCAATCATGGCCCATCTATACTCTCGGCAATGACTACCAACTATATGTTGTCTGTGGATTCACTTAAAAAAATATTACATAAAAATATTACCTACCCCTGATAATAATTGTAACCGTTAACCGTTGTATTGCCGATAGCGGTACTGATAACAATTCCTTCAAAACCCCAGATACAAATACAGGAGTCCAGAGCCGTGTATCGTTATGGATATTAAACAACTTTCTTTAAATATTTCCATAGTAGAGCGATGTTATTATGAATAACTTTTTAATAATTATAGAAGTCTGTGAATAAAGTAGGTAATTATTTGACACATTTCGATTTTATAATTCGAACTTTAAGCAATGAGCGTAGATAAAAGGATTTTGCGACCCATCTTCTGTTTCCCATCACCTTAATATAATATTTAGATTCATTAAAAAAATTGCATTTAGTTTCCTCTTGATTATTCTTTTATCCCTGACTATTTCAATGTTTAGAATATCGCTTTTCGCAATCACATAGGTAGTTTTAATCGTCCATAAAAGACGCCGTTACCGTTTCTAGAGATAATAGTAGTTTATGTAACGGTTACATAATGGGGGGTATTAAAACACGAGTGTGAGTTTAAAAAACGAGCCGCAGGCGAGTTTTTTAATAGTATCACACGAGTGTTTTAATACCTAATTATGTAGAGTTTCATACACTACTTTATCTACGCTCATATTATTACCCAAATCATAAAATCTTGCTAACGTTTGTCGTAAATCATTGCAACTACTAAGATGTCAGGTGGAGTGAAATTTTCTTTAGTAGGTTTCACTGCTAGACATTTTTCAGCGCAAAGTTTTGACTAAGTAACAAAAAAAATTGGTTGTCTGTAAAGTCGGTTTACGGACGATAGATTTACGAGATAACGTCATAATCGTAATCGTTATCGTAATCGTAATCGTAATCATAATCGTTATCGTAATCGTAATCGTAGTCGTAATCGTAATCGTAGTCGTAATCGTAATCGTAATCGTAATCGTAATCATAATCACAGGCCCAGGTGGAACGTTACGCGGAACGTTAGACATTGTGTTGTTGTCTATGGTCAATCATGATTCATGGCCCATCCATACTCTCGGCAATGACTACCAACTATAAGTTGTCTGTGGATTCACTTAAAAAATATTACATAAAAATATTACCCCATAGACATTGTGTTGTTGTCTATGGTCAATCATGGCCCATCCATACTCTCGGCAATGACTACCAACTATAAGTTGTCTGTGGATTCACTTAAAAAAATATTACATAAAAAATATTACCCCATAGACATTGTGTTGTTGTCTATGGTCAATCATGGCCCATCCATACTCTCGGCAATGACTACCAACTATAAGTTGTCTGTGGATTCACTTAAAAAAATATTACATAAAAAATATTACCCCATAGACATTGTGTTGTTGTCTATGGTCAATCATGGCCCATCCATACTCTCGGCAATGACTACCAACTATAAGTTGTCTGTGGATTCACTTAAAAAATATTACATAAAAAATATTACCCCAGATACAAATACAGGAGTCCAGAGCCGTGTATCGTTATAGATTTTATACAACTTTCTTTAAATATTTCCATAGTAGAGCGATGTTATTATGAATAACTTTTTAATAATTATAGAAGTCTGTAAATAAAGTAGGTAATTATTTGACACATTTTGATTTCATAATTCGAACTTTAAGCAATGAGCGTAGATAAAGAAATTTAAAGATCTTTTCCACTGGGAAGTTGCTTTTTGTTTCTCAATTAGCATTATAGATGCAAATTAACTGACATTAGGTAAATACACGTAGCAGCGAAAGTTAGTGTATGACTGAGCTTTCTAGGATTTTATGGAATTATTGACTTGCAATAGATTCCTTATACCCAACAGTGACTATAGTTTTATTTGTATGCACCCATGCACACATGAATTTTCACCCGCTTTGTCATACTCAAAATTTTCATTACAAATATTAATTATTCTATTGTAGTCTCTTTTTACGTGGATATTGCTCATAGTTACCACACGCACACATCTACATAGGTGCTTTACTTGGATAAAATGTAAAATTTGTTTTTACGTAAAGCCTCAGCGTAAAGCGTAATTGGTCGACCGACCAAATAATCAGATTTAAGCATAAATTTTACTTTAACGGAGCTCCGGAGTTTTTCTACAACTTTCTATCACAGGGAAGCATAATTTTTTGGGAACAAAGCCGCGAGAAACTTGCACCTTGCTCAAATAATATAATACCTAATCTTTGACAATTTTGACTGTGTATATTTTATGCGCATCGTTATAGATGATCCATAAACATCCTAGAACTACGAGGGTTCATCTGCATACTCTAATTTTGCATCACCAAACGCCCTATGCGTTCGGCATGTAGATGACAATAGCTTACATAATCATGACGATCCATGCATGCCTCGGAACTGTGTTTCCTCGTGTGTTTCGGGTCAAATGAATCATTTATAGCTTGCAACACATCGGCAGCGAAGACGTTAATGCAATAGCTAAATGGTAATTCAATTATAACCTACGCAGATAATATACGTTGAGCGTAAAGTCAATAATAGCGACTAGTTTTCGCGTATTTTCTTTTTGTAATATAGACTAATTAGGGCCCATTTTTCAATCACCAGATAACTAAGGAAGTTAACTAAGGAATAAATATGACGTTTTGACAGATTTTGTAATGCATATATTTCAAATTTATTCCTCAGACAGTTTATCTGGCGATTGAAAAATCGGCCCTAAGTTGAATAAATCTATCCAATCTATACTTATATTGTAAAGTTGAAGAGTTTGTTTGTTTATTTGGTTGCTTGCTTGTTTGTTCGTCTGTTTATTTGAACGCGCTAATCTCTGGAACTACTAGTCCAAATTAACAAAATCTTTTTGTGTTGGATAGTCCATTTATCGATGAAGACTATATATAACATCATGCTTTAACTAATAGGAGCGGAGAATCAATGAAAGATGTTGCACAGACGTGATTTTTTTTCCTTTTGGAGAGCTTCCGTTGCATGCGCTGCGTAAATGATTAAAGTTACGAACTCAGGTTACGAACAATCATGTATGACAGAACAAAAAGATTCACAACACCACGTAGATAGATAGATATACTCTTTATTGCACACCACATAATAAAAGTACTGCACACCACATAACAAAAAAGAAATAATCAAAATATTTTATTTCATAAAAATCGTAAGAGTTTGGTAATAAAAATTGACACGAGAAGGTGTTTGAAGACTGCTTATCCGATTAACTTCTTTAATTCTAAAAGGGGATGAGAGTGGCCAGCAAAAGCTTTTTAATTTTATTATGAGAATTTATTGCGTCTGTAAAGCTGAATATTAATTCAGCCTGACGACGAACTTTATAAGTTTAACATAAAGAAACTTTATAGAAATAGACGTCCCTTCACAAATAAATTACTAAAAAATCCTTTGGGATACCAATTTTAATTAAAAAAAAAAAATTAAACTGAAGCATTTGACTTAAAATTGTTTGAATTACAGCTTTCTGCGTGAATCAGTTCTCATTGAAACATCCAAATTATTTTGCAACTAACTATATTAAAGAAAGCGCCTTTTTATTGTATCACACAACTTGTATTATGGACTCAGTAATAAACCATTACGTTATTTTTTTTAATTTAATAAATTCTGCAAGTAACTCACAAAAAATAAATTCTTGGGAAATGAACAGTTCTAAAAAATAATAACAACCAAAGCAAGTATTTATAAACTTTCCCCAGTGTAACCTCCATTCGTCTAAATTATTACTTGCAAAATGAGTTTGGAACAATAGACACAAATCACTTTACATTAATGCAAGCGGACGTTTGTTTCAGAAAAAATTGGTCAAGTGCGAGTCGGGCTCGCGCACTGAGGGTTCCGCACTATCAAGACCAATTCTCAATAGTATTAATGTAAACTAACCAGTAAACAACGCTGCCCACCAAATTCCGCGAGTTAAATACGTGCAACGCCATCTGTCGTCATCAAAGTTAAACAAAATATTAGACTTGTTGAATATCAATTGAACACGTATTAAAAAAAACTACTCACTAGATCTCGTTCAAACCAATTTTCGGTGGAAGTTTGCATGGTAATGTACATCATATATTTTTTTTAGTTTTCATCATACTCTTATTTTAGAAGTTACAGGGGGGGGGGACACACATTTTACCACTTTGGAAGTGTCTCTCGCGCAAGCTATTCATTTTAGAAAAAAAAACCGGCCATGTGCGAGTCGGACTCGCGCACCGAGGGTTCCGTACTCAAGAAGTACTGAAGCAAAATAAGCTTACGTAGTTATAGCTAGGTACTTTTAAGATTCGTTCGTACTAATGTAGATGTAACACGACCAAAACTGTAACGACCAAAGATGTAAAACGGTAATAATTACCTTTGTTAATGAACCGCAAAACTAACTTTGTTTGTAGAGGTTTATTGTTATAATATCAAAAAAACTATGCTAGTTAGAGCATTGGCTATAGTTTTCCTGTAAAATATACGTAAATTCCTATTGACCATAATTATTTGAGATTTTTCGATTGGTAAACTCCGGAGATAAGGGGGGGAACGGTATTTTTTAAGACATTTTCCCCGATAAATCAAAAACTATCATGACTATAAATAATTAAAAATCGGTTTTAGAATGTACAAAGTAAATTCTTTCATATGATACCCCAGACAGTACAGTTATCTCACTTTAAAATTTCAACCCTCCGACTTTCCCCCCTTTTTAAATAAGAACAAAAATAATTTCCATTTTTTTTTATTCCAGTGTCATTGGGCCACTAATATACACAACTATTCCAAATTTCATATCGATAGCTCTGGTAGTTACTGAAATAATCGAGTGTGACGGACAGACGGACAGACAGACGGAGAAAGTCGCACCATAAGGGTTCCATTTTACCATTTTGGTACGGAACCCTAAAAAATGATATGAGAAACCTTAGTATCATTTTTTAAGACCTATCCATATGTACCCCACACATATGGGTTTGATGAAAAAAAAAATTTTTGAGTTTCAGTTCTAAGTATGGGGCACCCCCAAAATTTATTACTTTTTTTTTAAATTTTGTGTGAAAACCTTAATGCGGTTCACAGAATACATCTACATACCAAGTTTCAACAGTATAGCTCTTATAGTTTCGGAAAAAAGTGGCTGTGACATACGGACGGACGGACAGACAGACATGACGAATTTATAAGGGTTCCGTTTTTTGCCATTCGGCTACGGAACCCGAAAAACGATAGTAAAATGCATTTAGTTCTCTGTCCACAAGAGTGGAATAGGTGAGCCTATTCCTCTGCTAAAATTAATAAGGTTAGTGGTCATAAGCTTAATTATGATGACTAATACAGTAATACTATAGGTATTGCCCCTGCTTGAAATCTGGTTTTTCACAAATCCTGAGTGATTCGCGGGTCTCGTTCCTTTTAATAACTTCTACACCTAATTTTAAGAAATATTGCTATAGATTTTTTTATTAAAAAAATACTAATTATAGAAGAGAGAATCTGAGGGGTATTGGTCGGTAATCCCCTCAGTGACCAGTCGGATTGGGGATAGTATATTTCTTCAATGTATGTTGTATCATTATTACTTTATTTTTTCCTTGGAACTTATTACTTCACTATAAATAATTCATTCTACCAGCTTTTTGAGAAAGACGCACTGTCAAGCTAGGTAGCGTTCCAGTGCGATGTTGTGTAGCAACCGTTGGGGGATGCGGTAATAACATCTTTAGCTGCATTTACAATTAAAATCAGGTAAGATTGCTGGCAAGAACTAACTTAGAGTTCGTAAATAATTATTCAAATGTGTATGTCGGACTTGCGCACTGAGGGTTCCGTACTATCAAGAACATGAATTCCACGACACCTCTGCCCACTAAATTAAAAATGAGCAAAAATCACGTTTGAACCCCTTAAATATTTTTTTTATTTAATTTAACTACTAATTGCCGTAATTAATATCAAGCAAAAACAAGCAAAACAATTACGTTTGTTGTATCGTTTCAACCAACGGACGTCCACTGCTGGACAAAGGCCTCCTGCAATGCTTTCCAGCCCGCACGGTCCTGCGCCATTTGTATCCAGCGCCTTCCCGCAACTCTTTTAATGTCGTCAGTCCATATGGTCGGAGGTCTGCCAACACTGCGCTTTCCCGTGCGGGGTCGCCATTCCAGCACTTTGGGTCCCCAACGTCCGTCGGTTCTACGAGCTATGTGCCCCGCCCATTGCCACTTCAGCTTCGCGATACGTTGAGCTATGTCGGTGACTCTGGTTCGTCTACGGATCTCCTCATTTCTGATTTGATCACGCAGAGAAACTCCGAGCATAGCTCTCTCCATCGCTCGGGTGACTCTGAGCCTTATTATGAGGCCCATAGTAAAAGACCAAGTCTCGGTCAAGTTTGTTGTATGGGAGCCCTTATTTTTTTTTTATTGTTAGCAACGGCAACGGCAACAGAAATACATCATCTGTGTAGATTTCACTAATTTCAAGTGTCCTCACTATCACGGTTCAAGAGTTACAGCCTGATGACAGACGGACGGACGGACAGACGTACAGACAGCGACGTCTTAGTAATAGGGTCACGTTTTTCAATCACCTTCTGCAATGACCGCATAAGTACTAGACCTAAAGGTTCAATATATTACTCAGTTTGAAGCGACGTCCAGATTATAATGCCCGTCAAAAACAAAGCCTTACCTAATTATAATATGGAAATATTTGGTCCCAAACCCAATATACGATGACCGTGACATCATCTCCTCTGGGCTTTTAAAATTAAAATTATTTTTTTCCCGAAAGAATGTTTTAATATTGAAATTGTGAAGAGTCACGTTACTGCGGGTAATGACTCTTCACATTAATAAATTTAAACGCTGCTGTTTACGAGTCATGGCCAAATTAATTTGCTATCTCTACTGTAACAATAATTATGAGGTCGGTACTCGTGTTAACGCCTAATGCTTATAGTCTTACTATATCTTCGTTCTCTGTATATTATAATATGATACTGAAGTAATATAAATTTAAATTAATCTACCTATAATACCTCTAGTAAAAGGAAAAAAATCGTTTATTCCAGGTTTCACTCATAACAATATAACATTTTTAAGTTTGGTTGATAACTATTTTTTTTAAATACACATCCATTAATAAACGCACACAAATTTACATTAATTTACCTTCATGGTAGCAAAATATATTATTAACTGTTAAAGTAAAACATCTTATTACCAATGTTAACCAAATAACCAAAAAAATATTTTATTAAATGTTTTAAGACAAAAAAAAGAAAGATCTGATGCTTGGACTGCGTCTGACCGGTAATAACATACGGAGCAGAAATGTGGACACTCACAGTAGGCCTTGTCCACAACTTCAAAGTCGCTCAGCGTGGCTATGGAGAGAGCTATGCTGGGTGTTTCTCTGAAGGATAGAATCCGCAACGAGGAAATCCGTAGGAGAACCAATGTAACCGACATAGCCCAATTTATTAGCAAGCTGAAGTGGTGATGGGCGGGCCATATCTGTCGCAGACCCGACGGCCGTTGGGACAGACGTGTTCTGGAGTGGAGACCGCGTACCAGTGGGAGTGGAGCAGTGTAGGACGTCCTCTTGCCCGCTGGACCGACGACCTGGGAAAAGGTCGCTGATAGTGGAGGAAGGCGGTATGGGTGGTGGCGCGCTCTCGAAGAGGCCTATGTCCAGCAATGGACGTCTATAGGCTGATTAAGATGCTTTGACTTATAAATACTTATAATATAAATCTTGTTATTAAAGGTTAACCTGTTATAGAGCAGGAATTTTCTACTACATACTTACAGAATCATCCGAGTAGGTCACCTAGAGCCAGAGCGGGTAAACCTAATATATTTTGCTGGCAGCGCACAATGCGCTTTCAGTGTGAAAGCTTCTATCTTCCCTAAAAGCAAGTCGTGATGACGCAAATTCCTAAACAAAATTCCCTTGTGAGGGCGCTAAGTTTGCAGGAAGATTGCCAAAATATGCCGCATTAGTTCATACCAACTTTCCAAAAAGGAAATACTGTGTCATGAACGTACAACTTTAATGATGGAATGATTGTGTTTCTGATAACTTTATAGCAGCCATTAAATAAACATAAACTCTTAAAGATTATTAAGTTCTGTTTGATGTCTAAGTGACTATGCAGCACAAGGACTATGCATAAAATATTTGGAACGAAAATAATTTAATTTGACCTTATTTATATTGCCTAGTATTTTGTTGAATCTACGAAAATCAACAATAAATAAGTTAGCGATTTTATTGCAAATAGTAAATTGCGAAAATATGGCAAGTAAAAAATACCTAATAATTATGTGGGTATGAAATATAAGTCCTTGTATATAAATGAAGTCGGTTGAAAAAGTGTTTTTTTGAATGGATGACTGACTGTCTGACCTATAACTAACTAATGCTGCGGGCAATAAAGTAATAAACTATTCCCGTTTATAAAATTTTACTACTTGCCTATAATTTAATTTAGTAACAATTTAAAATAAGTACGACAATCATAAAGTTCAAAAACTCTCGGGAGTGCGCTCACACTAAATGTAATATTCAGTTGAAGCGCTTTTGTCTCGTTAACTTAGCTTTCGACTTTGGATCATGGTCGTATACGAAATCAGAATTTCTTCTGCCCGTACAAAATGAAAGAGTTGGCTCGACTTCAAAATGGAATGCAAAAACTTTTAACATTTTAGTTAAGACTTTTGCTTCTCAGTAGTTTAATTTTAGTTCCTTGAGGATAAAGGACTACGCTCATAATGGTCGGTCTCTAAATATTACAGGAAAAAAAAAGGAATTTAATACTATCTCTGTGGAAACCGCGTACCCGTAAGTACTATGTAAGATGAATTCCAGACAGACAGGACGTCCTGGTGTTTTTCAGGTCAGTTTAAGGAAAGAAGACCGTGCGTTGTCACACCTTCGCTAAAGATAACAACAATGTATAATAGACATATAGCCTGGACAGGGCAAACGGCGTGAAAAAATGTCGCCAGTTTATCGGTGCCAAAAATGATTGTTTTGCCACCAACAGTAAGGCCAAGCTGTACTTAGCTCAGCAGCCACCTATAGAATTTTGACAGATGTCGCTACTGTTTTGTTTGCTACTGTATTGTTTTGTTGTGCTTGTACGAAAAATGTTAACGTAAATTGTTCGAATGCTCATATCCTGAGATTTCTTATCGGTGTCATGCATAAAATAATTTCGACACTATGAGTATTTATGTGATATATGGGATTTGGAATTTCTGAATTTGAATTTAGAAGAGTGGACTGAAGCGACATACATTTTCAAAAACTGGGCATCAGTTTGCGACTGGTGCTGTCGAGATTATATTAACTTTCACAGCATGTTTACTTAGTTGAAATGTTTAACTTCTACAAAACCCTACGTTTCCTCGTTACTCACGTACAAACTTTCTGTTAAAACTCAAAATAAATACCGAGTGTGTATTGTTACGTGCTGGGTTCGACAATTTGGAATAAAACACCTGCTGATCCTTGATGAGACTTTATTCGGTACTTCCAGTATCCAATATCCCTGGTCTTCCTCGTAGTTCGCTTCCTCTTCGCTCTTGATCGCTTGCTTCGCTTGTTCACCTTTCTCGTCCCTCAGTCAGACTGACTGCGTCGCGCGCTGCTCGCTTTTTATATACAGCTGAACGAGTCTCGAACATTCCACCCTCATTATTTATTGGAAGGGTCGATCGTTCGAGAAGTCGTAACTCCCAGAAATCCATTGTTTATAGAAAGGTCACTGACCCCTCAAGTTGTTTACAACTTACGAGTGATATTTCGGCAGTGCGATAATGAACCTTATGGCGCTTATCATAGGGTTCATTTGTAACACTGCCCTCCTCTTAGCGATGCTCGTCCCGAGTATCACTGTTGCTCCCGTGATGTCTCGCCAGGCGATCGATGTGTACCACCTTAAATGTACCTCTGGGTTGACGTTGAATCCTGTACGTGACATCATTCATACGGGTGACCACTTTGTATGGACCCTCCCATCTGGTTTGCAATTTTGGAGACTTCCCTTTCCGACGAGTCGGATTATGCAGCCATACTAAGGCGCCTTCTTCGAATCCGCTCGTGTTCGATTTCCGGTCGTACCTGGTTTTCATGTTCTCGCTCGATTGCAATCCGTTTTCCCGAACTGAGGCATGTATCTCCCGCATTTTCTCCTTCAGGTTGGCAACGTAATCCTGAATGGTGCAAGGTTCGTCCGGTGATCCTCCCGTCAATAAGTCTATTGGCAACCGGAGTTCCCTGCCATAGTTGACAAACGCCGGAGTTGCCTTAATGCTCTCATGCTCTGCTGTCCTGTAGGCGAGGAGGAACAGTGGGATGTACTTGTCCCAGTCTCTCTGATGGGTGTCCACCAGTTTAGCCAAATGTCTTTCAAGAGTCTGGTTAAACCTTTCCACCATTCCATCCGACTGCGGGTGGTATGCAGTTGTGCGCGTTTTATGCAGACCTAAAGTTCTGCATACTTCCTGAAACACTTGTGACTCAAAGTTCCTCCCTTGATCGGAGTGGATCTCCAGCGGTACACCAAAACGACATATGACCTCCTCGACTAGCTTAGTTGCAACGGTTGTAGCTTCCTGGTTAGGTATGGCAAACACTTCTGGCCACTTAGTGAAGTAGTCCATAACAACCATGAAGTATTTGTTCCCCGATTCCGTCACAGGAAATGGCCCCGCTACATCCACAGCTATACGCTCCCAAGGTGCACCAACGTTGTACAGTTGCAGGTTACCCCTACTCCTTGTCTGTGGTCCCTTCACAGCAGCGCAAGTGGTACATTTACGGCACCAAGCCTGCACATCTTCCCGACAATGAAGCCAGTAGAACCTCTCTCGTACCTTCGTTAGTGTTTTCTTGACGCCAAGATGGCCTCCTGAAACACCGTCATGCACTTCACGAAGGACATCGGGTACTTTGGACCTCGGAACAATTATCTGAAGATGGAACTCCCTGCCGTTAGTCTTCTCCCATTTCCGGTAAAGTATTCCATTCTGTAGAATAAGACTGTTCCACTGAGCCCAATACGCCTTAGTGACAACACTCGTAGGTGCAACCTCACTCCATGTTGGTCTAGCGTCCCCCCTTTTCTTCCACACGATGATATGCCGCAGATCATCATCGCCCTCTTGAGCCATCTTCATTGCATCATCCTCCCAGGGTCCTAAGGAACTCGTCCTGGTAAGTTTCAAGGTCACTTCCATGGACTCCTGTTTCATGCAATGTCTGCAGTCTTCCGGGCACGGTCTTCTTGAAAGTGCATCTGCATTTCCGTGAGACTTCCCACTGCGATGTTGAGTCTTGAAGTCATATTCCTGGAGTTGTTCGATCCATCGAGCGACCTGACCTTCAGGATTCTTAAATTGCAGTAGCCATTTCAGTGCTGCATGATCGGTGCGTAGTAAAAACTGTCGACCTATGAGGTATTTGCTGAAGTGCTGTAACGTCTTTACCACGGCCAAAAGCTCTCTTCTTGTCACACAGTAGTTCCGTTCCGGTCTCGATAGTGATTTGCTGAAATACCCAATCACAACTTCTCTATCGCCCTGTTTTTGAGAAAGCACTCCTCCAATCGCCGTATTACTTGCATCTGAATCGACGATAAATTGGCCCTCTGGTTGTGGGTAACCCAAAATTGGTGTTTCACATAAGCATTTCTTCAGATTTTGAAAGGAATTCTCGCAGGCTTCATCCCAACAAAACTGTCGTTTCTCTTCTGTTAGTTTGTGTAATGGTTTGGCGATCTCCGAAAACCCCTTGACAAAACGCCTGTAGTAGGAACACAAGCCCAAAAATGCCCTTACCTCTGTCTTGTCTTTGGGGGTGGGCCATTTTTTAACCGCTTCAACTTTCGCTGGGTCAGTTTGTATGCCCTCACTAGTGATGACATGGCCGAGATAATTCACTTCATTCCTGAATAACTGACACTTCTTCGGGTTCAGTTTTAAGTTTGCTCCATATATTTTTGCGAAGACGCGTTCCAAGTTTCGCAAATGGTCTTCGAAGTCCCGACCCATGACAACGACGTCATCCAGATATACCAAGCAGGCGTCTCCTACTAACCCTGCTAGCACACACTCCATGAGTCGTTCAAAGGTGGCAGGCGCGTTGCACAAACCAAATGGCATGACATTGAACTGCCATAATCCTTTTCCTGTTGAGAACGCTGTCTTCTCCTTGTCTTTTGGATGGATTTCCACCTGCCAGTATCCAGATTTCAGGTCTAGAGTCGAAAACCATTTCATACCACTCAAGGTGTCCAGAGTGTCATCTATTCTGGGTAGCGGATAACTGTCCTTCTTTGTGATGTCATTGAGTCGCCTATAGTCCACACAGAACCGTGTGCTTCCATCTTTCTTCTTTACTAGCACAACAGGCGAACACCATGGACTTGAGGATGGTTCAATGATTTTGTTCCTTTCCATCTCTTGCAGCATATCCTTGACTTCTTTCTCTTTCGCTATCGGTATCCGTCTTGCCCGCTGACGGATGGGTCTCTCGTTGCCGGTATCAATTCTATGCTGCACTAACGACGTTCTTCCCGGGTTTCCTTCCTGACTAGAAAAGATGTCCGCGTAACGTAAAAGAAACTTCTTAGCCTTGATGCTTTGCGAATAAGTCAGGTTACTTTTGCAGTCTTTAAGGAGATCATTGACTGTAGAATCATTCCAGGAACCTGCTTTATCCGAGCTTGGCATTGACGTGCATTTCTTCAGCCACACAACTTCCTCGCACTTCCCGATGATGTCTCCCTTATTAAAGTTGATCTCGTGATCTTTCAGATTCAGAACTCTTACAATAGCTTTATTGCTACCATTGACAAGAGTTCTTGCTGTCATAAATCTCCGAGACACCGACTTCTGGGGGTTGTCCTCAATTAACACGCATCTGTCCCCCTTGGTGGTATTAGTACTTGGCAGCTTTACCAACACATGAGCCTCCGATCGACTAGGAATGATGATTTCCTTAAGACATGTTACCTTTCCATTGGCGCCACCAAGTATGAAGATTTCTTCTCCACCACATTTAAAAACTCCGTCAGCAACATTGATTCTACAGTTGTGTGCCTTCATAAAATCCAAACCCAAGATACAGTCATCCAAAATTTCAGCCACGATGACGTTGTGCGTATAAGATGTCTCCCCTATGTACATCCTCACGGATATTTCACCCAGGACGGGTATCGGCTGGCCGGAGGCTGAAAGAAGTCGACAGTTGATTTGCTTCTTGTTCCCCATTACAGATTTCAGGAGGCCCGGCCGAACTATTGTCCTGGAGGCACCAGTATCTAACGTCATCCTGCAGTCGGTCCCGTTTATGGTGCCAGCTATAACTAAATTATTCCCGTTGCATGCCTGAGAGATCACCGTTGCTGGGGCTTCCTCCGTGCCAGCCAGTACTCGCCCCTTAGTTCTGGCTGTTACTCGTTTCCCTGATTTTTAGGAGAACCTGTATCCCCACTCTTCTTCTTCAGCTCCTCCAAATATTCCTCCACTTTCTTTAATCTAGACATCTGTGACTCTTTCTGTGGGCAATTCAGCTGCAGATGTCCTCGTTCGCCGCATTTATAGCACACAACACCAAGGTTCTTCTTGAATGAGGTCTTGACCTCTTTCACCTCCTCCGATACTGCCCGTAGCTTGTGAACAGGTGTCTGCCGAATGTCGTGTCGCACTGCCTCGACTTCCAAGGCATGCGCCAACGCTTCCTTTAATGAGGCATGATGGCGAAGCCTCACGGCAGCTCTTACCTCCAGGTCTCTGATTCCATCAACAAATGCTTGCACGGTATTTGCAGTTGTCATCTTGTCATCGGCCGATGGATACGCTTTCCGCACGAGCTTTTCGATTTCCAACGCCCATTGCTGGAGCCCTTCTCCTGCTCGTTGAACTCTGTCGCGCAGCTGGGCGCGGAAAACATGCTCCAGATGTCGTTCCCCGTACCTAGATTCGAGTGCATCCAACAGCTCTTTATATCCACAACCCGAACTAGGCAGGGCCTCCAGAACGGTTAGAGCCTGCCCTCTGAGCGCGACAGTGAGGGCAGTCAGGCACTGTTCATCAGTCCATCCGTTGGCAGCAGCGACCGTCTGGAACTGGTGCCGGTATGCGGACCAGGAGGTGCTGCCTTCGTATGGGGGTACCTTCACATGCGGTCCCTGGACTGCACTCACTGCTCCACCTGATGTCCCCCTTGTGGCTTCCAAACGTACAAACTTCTTCTGCAGTTCGGTGAAGCCACACTTCATGTTTTCAACGTCGGTTCCCAGACAAGTGACCCGTTCCTCCATTAGATCCAAATCTTTCCGTATGTTGGCCACCATGCCGCCAACTTCGTTCACTGCAGACAAGACGGTCTGCTGAACCTCTGCAAACTTGCCGTCCTGATTTTCTTGAATCGCCGCAAACTTGCTGTCCTGATTTTCTTGAAGCGCCGCAAACTTGCTGTCCTGAGCTGCAAAATGCAGTTGCATCATCCGTAGCAAACTGGATAAGTCGATGTTGGGCGTGGTTTGTTTAGAAGGCGGGGCATGGTGGGCGGGGCCAGTGGGCGGAGCTCCCGATGAGGTGGGCGTGGCCTCAGGGGGCGTGGCCTGGTGGGCGGGGCCAATGGGCGGAGCCTCAGGGGGTGTGGCCTGGTGGGCGGGGCCAGTGGGCGGAGCTTCCGATGAGGTAGGCGTGGCCTGAGGGGGCGTGGCCTGATGGGCGGAGCCCGTGGGTGGCTCATGGTGGCGGGACCCAACGAGCGCCGGCTCTTCCAGGTGCTCCACTGCAGGTGGACGGCTGGATTCCGCAGCACGCTGGGCCCTGGTCTTGACACCCTCACTGCTGGAGTCGTCTCTTGGAGTCAATGGCATCTCTTCCAAATCGCACTTCTGACACCAATTGTTACGTGCTGGGTTCGACAATTTGGAATAAAACACCTGCTGATCCTTGATGAGACTTTATTCGGTACTTCCAGTATCCAATATCCCTGGTCTTCCTCGTAGTTCGCTTCCTCTTCGCTCTTGATCGCTTGCTTCGCTTGTTCACCTTTCTCGTCCCTCAGTCAGACTGACTGCGTCGCGCGCTGCTCGCTTTTTATATACAGCTGAACGAGTCTCGAACATTCCACCCTCATTATTTATTGGAAGGGTCGATCGTTCGAGAAGTCGTAACTCCCAGAAATCCATTGTTTATAGAAAGGTCACTGACCCCTCAAGTTGTTTACAACTTACGAGTGATATTTCGGCAGTGCGATAATGAACCTTATGGCGCTTATCATAGGGTTCATTTGTAACAGTATTTAAGAGCGGGTATTAACTGAATATGTCAGTTCAAGATTTCATTTTTACAGTAGTAAATCAAGTCTCAACTGCCTGAAATAAAACACACGAATATTACATCATATTGTCGAGAAACTGTAAAAGTGAAAACATAAAAGGATAATTTTTTGTCGATAAAAAAAATTCACGAAGTTGCGTCCAATTTTTTACAATTTTCAATTTATTATCAATGTTATACGTACTAGAGAGCCAAGGTTTAGGATTATAATTCCAATCAATATTACGAAGTGCGTATCTTATCGTTTTCTTTCTAAATCATGTATTTTAAAAGTTATTACACTAAACTATAAATGGCGCTTATTACATTCTTATTTCGCGTAATACGCCATGCTCTTTTGTACCAGAACGATGTTTTGCGCATGACAATCAGTCACAATTGCTCCATTGAGACGAGAAGACTGTATTTCTGTGCTCCAGGCCAAAAAAATAGTTCTTTGTATCCTTAATATATAAATTATGAATTATAAATTATTGTGTGTGTATTTATAAATGATTTGGTGGCGTTAATAATATAATTGTAAATATGGGGAGAAATAACTACGAAATAAAAGTATATTAAAGCAAAAGCCTTTCTGTCAAATATCGACCTTCACTCTTTACTCTTAAAGCACACAATTAACGAGCACTGAATTCCCTCAAGCAATGACATGTCAATGGCGGTGGGAGTAGTATATGTAAAAAAGGACGATCCCAATCAATTTTGAGAGAGAGGAATAAAGAGTGCTCCTGTATGTGCGCACTTTGTGCAACATGTTCACTATTTTGACACTTCAGTATACAAGTATTAGATATTGCATTATTGATTTGTGCTAACATTCATAAAACTACTAAATGTTACTATGTTAATAAGTTCCTACGTAAATATAGTTCAAGAGATAATGTGCAATAATAAATTTAAAAAAAAGTCAAATTTATTACCGATATTATTATGAATAATTTATTACGATACAATATATAAATAGGAAATATTTAAGAATGTAATGAATATATAAGTAATGAATTCTGTAAGAGGGTAAAATGAATTTGTGCACAGCTAATAAAACAGACTAGTCTTAAATATTTTTTTAGGCTTTTTTTTAGGGTTCCGTACCCAACATGTAAAACCGGGACCTATTACGAAGACTACGCTAGTCGTCTGTCCGTCCGTCTGTCGCCAGGCTGTATTTCTTGAACCATGATAATAAGACACTTAAAATCACAGATAGTGTACTTAAAAAAAAACCACCCCTAGCTTTAACTAATCATCTTTTTGATTAGTGTTTTACACACTTATGATATAATTCCTATAAGCAGGACAGATTGATTAGCTATAATCCGCTACTTGAAAAGATTCTGTATGGTACAATATGCAGGAACACTGCCCACATGAAACACCACATACAATTTTCCAACACTTTCTTCGACGCACGTTTCGTCCCGACACCGGGACATCCTCAGGAAATGTTAACTTTACGATGCGAAATTGTAGACTCTATGACAGAATCTTTTCAAGTAGTGGATTATAGCAAAACAAATTAATCTGTCCTGCTAATTATGGATTTCCGCAAAATAACGCCTGCTTCCATTCAATAATTCCTATAAATTTAAATACAAATCAAAATTTCACTCGCAGCGGGATTTGAACCCGCTTTCCCCAGCTATCAAGGCTGTGTGCTCTTATCGCTGAGTAATTACTCCCCCTAGCTTTTCCCCGGCCAAAAGTGCCCATCAGACTAGCCTAATACACACCTAATAGCCCACGTCAAAATAAATGCCTGAAAACCTTATATTGCACAATGTCAATTGGTTTATTAATATAGCAAATATTATGTATTGTATTGTCTTCTTTTAATTTCTGGCTAAGCATGCATTTCTTTTATTCTACATTTACACATAGATTGTTTTGTTGTATTTAAATTTTTCATCCATTTTTTCCATTATAACAAAGCCTTAGACTCCTTGGAACATGAATATATCTGGGAAGCAATGCATATTTAGGGTGTTCATGGTGTCCCTAACCCAACCTATCCAACAAGGTGACCCAAGTTGTTTTCAGCAGCCCTCGAAATGATCTTCAGCAACCTGGAATGTGACGATTTTGAAATTAATATAAAATCGTCATTTCTAACTGATTTACGCTTCGCAGATGATCTCAGCCTATTTTCAGTGTCCCCAAAAACTATATGAAATGCAACAGCAACTATCAGACCACAGCGCGACAGCGCGCAGGGCTTCAATGAACACAATTAAAACAAAAATTATGTGAAATGCATCACACATATATAACATCAATGTAAATAATGAGAAAATCGATTATGTGGAAGAGTATGTTTACCTTGGACAGTTGATAGTTACAAGTGATACAATGAAGAAAGAAATAGAAAGAAGGATAACTTATAAGATTATCAGATATAAAAGTAGAACTAAATTTACAGAGGCAGAAAAAGTATGCAAGAAGCTGAAATAGAAATGGATAGGTCCGACATAGTATGAAAATGGATCAAAGGGTCACAAAACGTTTGGAAGGCGACTATAATTCATAGTTCATAGATTATTGGACCTTAACAGTCCAAGTGTAAATAATAATCAATCAAGCTTTATTGCTGTCGCAATAAAGGCTTTGAATTGTCAATTATTTCTGTCAAAAACTTCAGATTAAAATTACTGCTTGTTCTAATCTGTCCAATATTTTTTATGGTTATCAAGATCAACCGCCTTAGAGATGTCAAGAAATAGAACAGTTATGGAGTTTCCATTATTTAGCATTTCTAAAATTATTTTCAAGTACAAACTTCTGAGGAATAAACTTGAAATATAATATGCTATGGCATACAAAATCTGTCAAAACGTCATATTTATTCCCCAGTTAACGTTTATCTGTCGATTGAAAAATCATATAAGATGAAATTAATGTTCCGAAAAGTTGTTAATTCTGTTGAATAAGGTCATCTTATTATATCATCAAAAATTTGTGGTAAATTTAAAAATTCCAAAAAATGCCCTTAAAATTTTCAAATAAAATTTCAAGAAATCTTTTGTCTACAACTAGGTGGTCCGAAATGCACTTAGCCGAATTTATCTGATTATCTTACCTAGTATTCGCGGTTTTGTTGACATTACATGGCAGTCGACGTTGCGAAGTGTGACACGATCTGATTTTTTTCTAGCTTTCAGCCCGCTCTTAAGGACTGTGAGCTCACAGAAAACGTACAAGCCGAAAACGTTGTTGTGATAAACCCAAATGCACATAAGACAACCAGAATTCACGTTATTATTATTCCGACTAAAATGTCAGCATAGCAACCAGACGCGACATAATTCGTAACGAGTCTCAATAAAACTTTACCGAACAAAAATGTTGTGCTAATTTGCTACAAGTATTATTAACAATTGTAGTGCCATTTGCTATGGGGAACTACTTAGGTACCTTAAATGTTATCGAAGACTTTAATAATCTTTCCTTTAACTAGCATGCAGCTAACATTAATGTGAGAGTGTATTAACTGTACTTTCAGAGTTTTATCTCTTTGCTAATTTACTATAAATCTTGACTAAGCTCTTTGAATATTGTCAACTGTTGACACTAAAGGTAGTTTTATCCACCGCATCTGCCACCGGGACGTCACAAAAACCGAGCAGACTGCGCCAAAGTACGAGTAGTCTTCATGCATTTACTATAGCCGTATGTCCATATGTCACGTAATTTTATTGATGTCATTCAGGAATAATATCAATCTCGGTGACGACTGCTGCGTATAAACGAGCTTAGATTACTACTACTAATATTATGTGACAGAACTCAGCTGTCAAAATAAACATTGTTTTTTGTCGACCAAATATCGATGGCATGTCACATGGCATTCATGCTAGTCCTGCAGGTATGTGATAAAAATTTCAAATAATCCCGCTATAAAAATCTTATAAGCTTTTACTATAACAGACCCCAACCGTTCTCAACCGAAAAAGTCCAATTTACTTTTGTATCAATTTAATATCGCTCTGCGAGACGGAAGAGTGAATACTGTTTGTAGGGTCTTCAAACAGAATTATGCTATAACATTTTCAGTAGATCACAGTATTGCCTTTTATTCTTGGATATTGCGAGAAAATAACGCTTTTTCAATATTTTTCGAACTGTTTTCATTTATATATGGTACTGTTGTTATCGATACGAGAATTTTTTGAAACCTACAAAATTATAAAATTGAACTCCAATTAAAAAAACTTTTTCAATGAGTTCACGAACATTTTAATACTCGGTGGGTAAATTCCTTTGTAGGTAAAGCTCTTTCCACTTAGTACTTGTTTCTTAAATCGTGACTTAGTTTAACTCCTATCGCGAACTCAAAACTGTCCTGGGTGTTTTCCCAGTTTTCTTTTCACTTTGTTGTTCTATCGCTTTAAAGTTTGAATTGGAATTTACTATGCTACACGTAGTTAAGACCTCCGATTTTCTAAAAGTTTAATATATTGTATTATTTGAAGAACACTAAAATACAATTTTTTCCCCCATTACCAAGCGGCTACTAAGCGAAAAATTCTATGGGGTTCTATATTATCATCAAGGTCTATATTATATTTGAACAAGAAGTAAATAGTGAAGTTTACATTTAAGAGATTGACAGGGAGATTTTCATTTCCACGATTTTTCTACTAATTCCACGGGAGAAACTGAACAATACTACAATAATAACAAATATAGTTTTATACTTTAAAGTCTAGACTTAGTTTAGTTCAGTAAATAATAAACCTTTCCCTTTTACAGTGTTATAAAAATGCGGTTTAAATTTAATTTAATGAAGCTACATAAAATATTCCGTCGCGTTCACATCGTATGCTATCAGCAAATATAATTTAGTCCCAGAGGCAACGATATAAATTCTACGTCCTTTCTACAACGAAGAGAAATGTGACATATGCTTTTCCGGCAAAGGTGCATTTAATTCAATTTTACGTGAAAATGTGTTTTAAAATACGAGTACAGCAAGTTTTTAGTTTAATGCTATAAACTTTACCTGAAATATAAAAATAAAAAACTCTGTTGACAAACCAGCTGCACAGAGGTAGGGGGGCTGCATTGTTATTTTTGTGAATAGAATGAGATCTTGCATCTATTTCAAGTGATTTATATTGCTTGTATAACTTGCGATAGATTTTACTATACTTTACTTAAATAATTTACGTAATAAAATACTTTTTGAAAACAGATGTTACATGAGCACGGAATTGAAATAATTTGACAGCTTAAATTACTATGAAAAGAAAAGCAGAAATCTATAATTATGAACAAAGGTCGGGTTAAATTCAGCAGACATGACCACCGAATTAAACCGTCAGTAAAATTCTTGCTACCTTAGAACGATCTCATTATGTTTCTTATACCTCTGTTATAAAGGTAAGGTATATTATATTATATTTGTATAGATATTTCAATTCACGGAGACGCGCCCCACTCTGTCAAAATATCTTTTGTTTCATTTGATTCGTATGGAGTTTGACAGAGAGGGGCGCGTCATCGTGGATTGAAATATCTATATCAATTTAATGCGGTTGGCTCTCGGTTTATAATGTGATATTTCCCTAAGCTATGTATGTGCAAGCCATAAAGGGAGCTCAGCAAGTCCCTTTGAGACGTACATTGCGTTGTTTATCTCTCCCTCGTGCATTGGTATACCATCAATTGCTTTGTTATGCGTTTATTTAGCTCTGCATAAAACATGTTGAGAGAAACAACATTAATGTATTTAAGAGCGTTCATGCGGCACGGTGTGAATCGCGTTTCGCTCCATACTAAAAAGGAATTACGTTCCAACTGACGCAATTTTGCGCGGAAAATAGTATTACAAAAAAAATAGTAAATAACCAGTGACATTGAATATTAATTGAATTAAATTACTATAATTCAGAAATAACAAAATATCTTGGATTTTATCCTAAAATAATACGTTTAATTTATCGAAAAATGATAAAAATGACACTTTTCGATTTATGGTTTTTGAATGAAAATCTAGGAAAATCGTGTTTTTTTAGACACTTTTTAGTAAATGTTATTAATTTTCTAAATATGTTATTGTTATAAGTTTGTGTTAAGAAACATGGCAAATATCTTGCATCTGCGTAGAGCGTCGACCGCTATTTTAGCAACCAGCCTTTACAAAAACTGTTCTAGTGAGAAAGTTATACACATATTTTAAAATATTTTTAAGCCAAGTTCTAGATTATGAAATGCCAAATAATATCAATTCATATATCTAATCTATAATTGAACACATAACTATTTTATGTTCCTTCGGAAATCGTAAATTTTGACTCAAGCATAATACTAACGCATGAACCGCCTTAACTAATTGACATCTACCCTGGACAGGGCGGACGCGTGAAAAAATGTCGCCAGTTATCGGTGCCACTAATACCAACAGTAATAAGGCCACGCTGTAGTTCGCTCAGCAGCCACCTATAGAATTTTGACAGATGGCGCTACGAAGACTGACCCACTCGCACTTGACCGACTTATGGCTCTGTTCTTACACGATGACGCAGATATATTTTGTCGCAGTTGCTTACATATTACTGGAACAGTCATAGTGTCTAGCGTTTTAGCGTTACAGTTCAATACTATGGAACAACCAATATGGTAGAATACCTAAATTGTGCTATCGTCCTTTGAAGACATCTCTGGTTGAAGTTGTAAGCGCTCGGATTCAAGTGGAAGAATGCGGGCTCGATTAGCGACACGAATCAATTTGGATTTTTAACCGACTTCAAAAAAAAGGAGGAGGTTCTCAATTCGTCGGAATCTTTTTTTTTTTTTATTTATTTTTTATTTTTTTTTTATGTATGTTCCCCGATTACTCGAAGATGCGTGGACCAATTTAAAAAATTCTTTTTTTGTTTGAAAGGGTATAGTTCACAGATGGTCCCATTGTCACCAAGTCAGGATCTGATGATGGGATCCTGGAGAAATCGAGGGAACTCTTCAAATTTTACTAGCACACTTGAAGTAATTTGGGTATTGTTTAAAAGAGTAATTTTTTCCAGGTTATATTATGGTCATCAGGTCGGGATCTGATGATGGGATCTTGGTAAAAATCGAGGGAACTCTTCAAATTTTGCTAGTATACTTGAAGCGATTTAGATATTCTTTATAGTTACTATTGCATTTCCTAGCAGTCATCAAGTAATGACTGTATTCATCAAGTCAGAATCTGATGATGGGATCTTGGAGAAATTGAGGGAACTTTTCAGATTTTAGAAGCATACTTCCAGCGATTTGGGCATTTTTTCCAATACCTTGCGCATTACTTGTTTTCCACTAAAAAGTAAAAAATAAAATGGAAAATTCTTTCCAAAAAACCAACTTCAAATGCCACTACAAAGAGTGAAATAATTTTTAATGTACACCAATTCGAAGTCGGGCAATGTTTCGTTCATTCACTAATAGTCCTCCGTATTGACGATAATTTTGTCGTTTCTTTGCACATTAAGTTTAATAATAATACGAAGGACTATTAATGATTGAACAAAACATTGCCCGACTTCGAATTGGTGTACATTAAAAATTATTTCACTCTTTGTAGTGGCATTTGAAGTTGGTTTTTTGGAAAGAATTTTCCATTTTTTTTAAATGTATTAAATTCGCTTAGATCTGGTCTGCGATGGAAGACGTCTCTGCCGCGGCTAAGATGCACCTTCAAGGGATTTGGCTTCCCGGATGTAGAATAAGACTGATAGCATCTTCATCAGGTGAGATCGCAGTCAAGTAGGTACTTACTACAAAAACAGTACAATTTCAGTCGTCTTTTAGTAATTCAACTAGAAACTAATTTCACGTAAACAGAACACAAAATGGTCGTCCTTCTTACGCTAGCTAGTAATTCCATGAAACGCTTTGTAGTCAAGCTTGTGAGTTTGGCAGCTCCAAGTGAGCTAACTTGCGTCATAAGTTTTGTGGCACCATCCCAACTAATACTACCCGCTGTCCGTCGTAGCTACAACGCTATTCACGTCCCCGGGGAGCCCTCGCTCAATCCCGAATTTATCCGTGCATACGGGATATGGGATATTGCATTGTTTATTACACCGGAATTGCATTCGGACGCGGTCGATGGCTTTATTGCCGGCTTTATTAGCTTTTTATTATAGCCGATAGCTGTTTAGCGCATATGGAAGATTGAGGACGATCAGGGGCCGTACCACCATTTGTTATAGCAGTATTATTGTAATATTGTTTTGACATTTTCATACAATGACAGTATGAACATTTTAAAACAATATTACAATAATACTGCTTGCTATAAGAGATGGTGGTACGGCCCCTGTTCGAATATCTAGCTCGTAGATCGTTGGCTGATAATACAACAACGAAGTTATTTTGATATAATGTAATAAAATTTGAAAAAATATCATCACTTGGCTGTTATTTTCCAAATCTTATTTTGTAAGTTCATAATTAACTGTCATCTCATCTGATGGTAAGCAAGTAGCGACAATGAAGCTAAAGGTGCTTTCGTAAAAAATTGGAACGAGTAACGCGTTTAGCAACTTACAGCCCCTAACGGCACTAACTCAATGAGGAAATAATACGCTACGCTTAGATGACGGGAAATATGTGACGTATGTTGAAGCCAAAAAAATCTCAAATATGGCATCGTTATGGCCCGCAACATTTCGGTACCGCTGTCAGCACATGGTATTGTCCCTTACAATAGCGCCATTTTACAGTTTTGACAAATTAAAAAAGATGTTTAAGGGTTTAAAACACATGCGTGACGTCACTAAGTGACTGATCGTTTTATATATTTAATAATCTGGAACGCTAAACGCACGGCGGCAGGGTGATATGTTTGTTAGTAGGGTGGTTTATGGAAGGGTAGTAGCTAACCAAAACCCAAATCCGACCAGACTGAGCCAATTTTAAATTATAAAATTTCAAAGTTCCCCAGCCAGGAATCGAACCTACACTGCAAGTACATCAGACATGTCATCAAAAACCACTTAATGATCCGTCGATACTCGAAATAATATACAAGTATGTAAATCACTTATATGTTATGCAAGTCGATCGCTGTCGGTCTTCTATTCCGGTCTCGATAAATTGTTATGTAGGTCGGGCCTCAAGTTTCTTGTAGACACATGCTATCGAACTTATGGTGCGCTTGTCTGAAGTTCAGCTGGTGTGGAATATTTTGTTACTGAACTTTACACTAGCAGAGAAGCGAGCTCCGGCTATTTTTTATCAAACTCTCGTTTTAAGTTTGACCTATAAAAATACACTGTAGAGTTTGATATTCTGTAGATATTTCGAAGCTACTTTTTTCGTTTATTAGAGGAGAATTTAATCGTCGTTTTGTTTTCTACTTCGGTGCGTCATTGAAAATTTTTCCTAGATAGTGAATGTGGAACTTTTATTCTGTAATCTCACCTATGGTAAATTAAAAAATAAATTTATCACACCAAGATATAAATTTATTATTTGCACTTTGCTATTGCGGGTTAGGGTAGGTTAGCATTATCGTAAACTAATTGGGTGACCGAGCTTTGCTCAGTATTTTATTTTTGGTAAATACGACATATTCTAAAAATAACTCCTAGCCAGATCGATTTATCGCCCCCAAAACCCCGTATATACTAAATTTCATGAAAATCGTTCGAGCCATTTCCGAGATCCAGATTATATAAAAATATATACAAGAATTGCTCGTTTAAATGTATTAGATTTTAATATAAAATTATTATATTAAGTTCTGCCTGAATGACATAATCTAGTTCAAACTTATTCAGATCCAAAACGACTCAAATTTACATGCCTCTGGATCGAAGCCAGAGTTTTCTTCTGGGCAGGTGCTAAGCCAAAGACAAATCTGGCATACGCCTTTGTTCGACAGGCCCATATTGCAGGCAGGTAAAGTTATGAATTTTAAATCACAGTCATGTGCCGTTAGCACTCTTTTATATTGTCATCCTACGACTTGACAGATGGCGCTGCAAATATTGCATCCTTTGCATCCTCGGATTGTTGTTGTCAACATATTCATTTCATACTCGTATATTCATATTTCGAATATATGATAGAATTTAGATTCACTACGTAGTTTTAGTAAGACAAATGAGCTGTGTGATTAACAGGCAATTAGACAATTACAAACAAACTGTCGCTACTGGGTAAAAATACACAGAAATACTCTACTTGATATACTATTCATTGTGTTTGAACACCGCTCGTTGATGAAAAAAATCAAATGAAAATATACGAAATTCTCGAGTCACATCGTTTGTAACAAAACTCTAGGCTTGACCAATTTTATGAATGTTTTTGTGTATAGGTAGGTCTGAGAATAGAACATAAATTATTTTATATATTGTTCATACCTGTAAGTGAAAAATTATGTACAGGGCAAAACAACGTTTGCCGTGTCAGATGGTTATATTATTACCACCTGACAAGGCTGGTACCAGTTAGTGGGTTCACTAACTTGAGCTATAGATGCACTAACTTGAAGAAATAAATAAATTATTTAAAATGGGATACGCTTTTACAACAAACTTCCTTATGAAATATTAAACTTATCCCTCAATAAGTTCAAGTCGCTGTAAAACGAAAGCTCGTTAATAAAGCTTACTAAAGTATTAAGGATTATTTACATGAATCAAAACCTTGGGAGTGAATGAACTGCTGTATTATAATTACTAGCTCAACTAGTTTTTAAGAGCATTTGTGAAGTGGTGATAACCGAAAACAAAACCCGGCTGAGTTTGTTGTGGGCTTCTTCTCGGTGCAGGGCGCGTTGGAACCCTCGTAAACTTAGTTTTAAGTCGACTTGTAGTTATCACCGTACATAATATTATGTAACATATATTGTTGACGTTTTACAAGTGCCTTGTAAGTTAGGCCTATGTGAAATAAATATATTTTGACTTTGACTTTGACTTTGAAATATAATTTGTATTTAGAACCATACTCTTGATATTCATAATCCTAAGCCTACAAGCTACAAGTGAAGTAAGTAAGCACTCTAAATTAAGAAAACAAACAAACAAAATATTGTTGAAACCCTTCACTACAGGATTATTTATCAAGAACATCATTTCAAACGAAGCGTGTCATCAAAACATCCTTCCAATTAGTTCCTATGTCTTTGGGACCCTCACTTCATTGATATTCGTAAGAGTTACACACACGGTTCCCGCATACAAAGAGGAAGGGTAAATGATTATCGGAGTTACAATATTATGTTGCAAAATATTCGACGAGGTATCAGCTGTTGCCCGCAACTTTGTTCGCTTTTGTACTTCACTGTGTTTGAGTGATCTGAGTTCACTACTATGTTTTGAAACTCAAATGTCAGATAGGCCTTACTGGTTGGCTATATTTATATTTCTGAGCTATTTCTGTAATTATGATGTAGCATAAGGTGTTGGGAAATCAAGGAGACAATGCGTGGGCACAGAACATCAAATAGTACCTACCTAACAGGCGTAGGTAAGATCTAAGGTAGGTACTTCAATTTTGACGTGACAACGTCTTATAAATTGGTTTGCCGGGTGACACTTCAAGAAACTGCGTTACGCTCCGCTCACGTTATGCGCTCACAATGAGAGCGAGTGAGAGGCACGCGTCCCTTCCACTCGGGCAAAGTCGTTGTCACGTAAAACTTTCGCCCGTATACCGACTTTACAGGCAACCAATTTTTTTTTTCTATATTTCTTCTGTCTGGATTTTTTCCACACTTTAAACTTTTTTAAACCTAGATACCAATGGGTCCCAAAGGATCCCAGAAGCCAAAGAGGCTGTCCACGTCGCCTTGAGCTTTAAGGAGCCAAGTTGTGCTTTGCATTGGTCTGATACACCCTTGCATTTGAAAAGTAGTATCTAGTGTAACGTTCATCGGTTGATTCTTTTGTGGAGCTCAGAGCTCTTTGCTACGAGGTACACGGTGATTGCAACTGCTCCTAGATGTCTTGAACGCAACAAAGCCGGTCTCAAGCCTGGATAAATGAGGAGGGTTCAACTTAGGCTAACATGACCCAACATGAGAAAAAATCAACTAGTTGTGAATTCCTACGGGACTCATTTTACATTTGGAGGCATATTATGGAGGAAGCTAGGGCAGACAAGGGACTGTAACGCCACAGAATAGGTAGGTATGAAAGCCTTTTTTTTAATAATTTTTAGGCTTGCGCTTGACTACAATCATGTCTGATGGGCAGAAATGATGAGGTCTAGGATGGAGCGCGCTTGGCTTTAAAATGCCTATTCGAACACGAAAGTTGGAGGGTGTTCTACATCTTAGCGGTTCGTATTAGAAACGTGGAAGAAAAACGCTGGATATCCACCACATGACGATGCCACTCCTCTAAACATATATTTTTAAAATTCAGCATATTATTTTAGCACATATTATTATACACATGATTCACTTGTCCCCAAATAAATGTGTTTTTCAATAGCTGTCGACAACTACGCGCCCGGCAAGGGTAACAGCGCGTAAAAATCCTAATCGAAACGAATGTTACGATCGCCAAACGAGTCGTTTTATCTGCGTAATAAATCTGTATAAGCTAACGAGCGCATCGGGCGCTGTGTTTGTGAAAAGCTCCAATGTGCGGACTCATTGAATATTTGACACGGCAATTATGCCGACTCGTAACGCTGAATTAATTTTCTGTGTTTCACGTAGTGTTTTTTTAAATATCTACAAATGCGTCATGTTTTCATTTGTCACCTTGTTGATTACTTTTTAGGGTTCCGTACCCAAAAGATAAAAACGGGACCCTATTTTAGGTATTTCAGTCCACAACGACGCGCTCCACTCTGTCAAACTCCATACGAATGGAATGAAACATAAGCGACTTTGACAGAGTGGAGCGCGTCGTCGTAGATTGAAATATCTATGCGAAGACTTCGCCATTCGTCCGTCTGTCCGTCTTTTTTTTTTTTTTTTTTGGACATTTTACACATGGCAATCTAGCCCCAAAGTAAGCGAGAGCTTGTGTTATAGGTACTAGATAACTGATAAATATACATAGATACTAATATACATAAATACAATATATTGAAAAACACCCAGACACTGGAAAATATTCATGCTCATCACACAAACATTTACCAGTAGCGGGAATCGAACCCACGACCTCCGGCGCAGACAGCAGGTTCGCTACCACTACGCCATTCGGTCGTCAAATTTCGGTCGTCAAAGTTCGGCCGTCTATCACCAGTCTGTATCTCTTGAACCGTGATACACTTGAAATTTTCACAGATAATGTAAATCCATTGCAACATTATAACAGTTACCTACACATCGCTATAAACTCCGTAAAACAAACACGTATTTAGGATTTTAAAAAATCTGAAAATGTCGATCAAGTTACATATCTTTATCTATACTAGCGCAAAATGAAAAGAACAGCCAATGCATAGAGCTGGAAATCCACCGAGAAAATTGTATACATGAAACAATATCGAAGCATTACCCCACTTCATATTCCGCCGCTTCTCTCGATATGGGTTAGTACAGGTTTTTGTACGAATTTAGAATCGACTAGCATCGCACGAACGAATCGATTTCCTCAATACATTAACAGCCAGTGTTCAGGTCTTCTCCGACAATCAAAGTTCGTCGGCGGTACGGGCCTTGACGCCTAGCCTCCTTGCCCGAGCGTGTTTTTTTACAGCCAGTGCTGGACAATCGCTGACATGCGGCTGTCAATAAATGGCGCTGGCTGTAAATGTATCGAGTAATTCGATTCGATTGCGTTATGTGATTCGACTCGAAATTCGTACAAAAACCTGTACTAATCCCTCTGGAACGAGCAAAGCGAAGCCATAACTTGCCATCAAATCCGTGTATAATCCTACTTTGTCAGTCGACGCCGTTGATAAATTGCGTCTCTGAGGAGTTTCAATTTCACAACTCATCGGAATTTTCGCGGAGCATTTTTCCTAACGTGCATCTTGGGATTCGAATGGAAATCGTGGGGAATTCTGTCCAAAAGATAAAACACTGCTCTAAGTACTCTGACTTTGAACAAAGGAAGAATGGAAACTTTATCTGAATTCCTCGCAGTCACAAAAATTAAGTTATTATCAAGCCGGCGAAAGAAGCAAGAATTCACCAAAACGAGAAATGGACCCTTTTTACAACCATTTTATCATAGAATTATAATATAGGTCGTCGCTCGCTGGCCCTCTATGCATTTTATAAAGTATTCCATCAGATCTAAGATAAGATCAACTTCTCAATTATTATAACATTAAAAACAAACAGAGTCACAGAGAACAACCTGAAACGCAGATAGTTTTTTTTAAAGCAAAATTATTTTTATTTTTATTCTATTTCTATTCTTTTTACCGTTGTAAAAATATAATAACAGTAAGGTCTGTTGCTAAAATATCACACTAATATTATAAAGGCGAAAGTTTGTGTGTAAGTGTGTGTGTGTGTAAGTGTGTATGTTTGTTACTCCTTCACGCCGCAACTACTGAACCGATTTGGCTGAAATTTGGAACATAGATAGCTTATAACCCGGATTAAAACATAGGCTACTTTTTGTCCCGGGAAAATCCATTGTTCCCATGGGATATTTAAAAAACCCTAATTTTCAACAGTAATCTATAGCTACAGCTATAGGTAGATTACTTTGACAATCTGTCCTGAAAGTAGGTGTAAAGGTCATTGAAAAGGAAATTCAATTTTTTCTCGGGATTAGTAAAAAATCGAATTTAACGCGAGCGGAGCCGCGGGCAAAAGCTAGTCTGTAATAAAACATTTTTTCATCCCACCCGCTTGGAAAAGAGATCTTTAATGCCTAGGCCGCAAAACCTTTTTCATTTCTCCCTAGGGCGGGAAAGGCATCCACTTTGCGGCCTTGCATAACAAATAACTATTATTTATTTATTTATTTTATTTTAATCTGAAAATTCGTACAACAAAATCAGTAGTGAAAGCCGCTGGGATCTAGTTTGCATATTATATTACGAGTATAAAGCTTTTATAGAGAAAATGGAGGGCCACCATCAGACCAAATTCAATGCAAATTCAATTTGCTACGTATTACACACAAGTGAACAAACAGCGCTGTCAAAATATTCAGAAATTCAGCCTTTAGGATATTAGATACGTTTGCAAATGTACTAGTATTGCGAGCTCAGGTGAATTTATGGTAAAGGTTTTATAGTTGTTTCCTGCGACTTAGTCTATGTCCTATCGATATAGTTTGATCTCCAGGTTAAAAACAAAAATCAATTTTAGACAGGGTTTAGTGCAACTTATTTTAATGCCAATATTTTGCTATGACTATGACTATGCTGGGGTATTTTTAGGACCACACAAATCAAATACCTACTTATTTCGTCTTTTGTCTCTATCCGTCTGTAACTATATTTTAGTTTCATTTTCTTTCTAACTTGATTTAAGATTGCAATATATCTAAAACAAGTAAAGTTCTGAGTCCCTCACTTACCTTTTAATCAAAACCCAGCGAATCTTTTAAATCTAAATGGCTAAATAAAATATTTTGCATATTAGGACTCGTTTGTATTTTTATAATGTAAACAAAGAAAAATATAGAATTTCGCGATGTTTCCACGGTAATACCCGAGCCAAGCAGGTAATGTGAGGTAGTTAACAATTTTGTTAGAATATAGATATTTCAATCCACGATGACGCGCCCCACTCTGTCGCCCCATACGAATCGATTAAAACATAAGCGATTTTGACAGAGTGGGGCGCGTCTTAGTGGATCAAATATTTTTAGCGTAACAGAAGCCACCCTGACCTTGGAAAGGTGATGGGGTAACGCTCAAGCCCTTCTTATTTAGAAAGGCAACCTGTGATGAGTAGTGACCTAGCGGCGATGGGTTGAGACGGTGATGATGATGAACTCTCGTCAATCACTCCGACACTTTAGAACGACTTCAGCTTTCACGTTCTTCGATCAATCTGATTAATTATTTCTTTATTTCTTTATTTCTTTCTTTGCATACATGACCACATAATCCATATATACAGTCAAAATGCCCTGTCAGGGCGTGGCAAATTATACTTAAATCTAAACATTTTTTCCCCAGATAAAAGTCATTTTATACATTAATACAAATAATCATATGTTTTTATTAATATTAAGTTGGATGTCGTGAAACTGAGGTCAGTTTAAATTTACTCATTTAAAAATTCATTTATGCTGTAGAAACATTTTTTTGTCAACCAGTCTTTCAGTTTGCTTTTAAATAATGTTTCTTTCACTTCATCTGTAATAGTTCTTGGTATTTTATTGTAAATAATTATGGTTCTGTAATATGGACTAATTTTCGCTATTGTGTTCGAGTTATAGTATGGCAGGGCTAACTTTTTATTTTTTCTAGTTTCTCTATGATTCGTGTTGTCTAAGAGTTCAAATAAGTGTATATTTTTTCTAACAAAAAGGGCTGCCTCCAATATATATATACAGGTTAAAGTTAGGATTTTTTTCTCGACAAAATGCGGTCTGCAAGAGTCGCGTCGTTTAATGTTTGCAAGTATCCGAACACATTTTTTTTGCGATACGAATAAGTCACCTACGTCGGTACTTTGGCCCCACAGGATTACACCATACCTAAGCAAAGAATAAGCATATGCATAATATGCAGACAGCGCAGTTTCGTAATTTGTATTCGCCTTAAGAATGCTCAGGGCGAATACAAACCGCGAGAGCTTAGTCCTCACACTCTGCACATGCTGTTTCCAGCTCAGGTAGGTGTCTATGGTGAAACCAAGGAGCTTAAAGTCATTCACCTCCCCTATACGTATATTTGTTGACAGGCTCTCTAAGTTTAAAGGTTTTTTCTGAAATGGTCTGAATTGGATAAGTTTGGTTTTATTAGTGTTCATTTCTAAATTATGCTGCTTAAGCCAGTTTTGAGTGTATTGAAGATTTTTTGTTATACGAAGTTCGCATTCGTCAGTATCGGTGCATTCTGTAAGCAGAGATACATCATCTGCAAACATTACTACTTTGCAATCAGTGTCCAGACATTTAGGTAATTCATTTATGTACACTAAGAACAGGGTACAGCCAAGCACACTTCCCTGCGGTATTGACCAGTTGCTAATGAGAGTGTTAGACTGTACCGTATGTATTTCGTGTGTTGTTTTGTCAAAATGATGTATCTCTACAAACTGTGCCCTGTCTTTCAAATACGTTTTAAGCCATTTGTGCGCGTTCCCTCTAATACCGGAGTTATATAACTTATCTAATAATATATTATGCGATACTTTGTCGTAGGCTTTAGTCATGTCAAGTAACAGTCCTACTGCATATTTCTTTTTCTGCATACATTCAATTATATATTGTATGTAGTTATACGCTGCAAGGGTTGTAGACCTAGCTTTCCGAAATCCATATTGATGTTCGTCCAGTATATTAAATTTTTCTAAAAATTGGTAGATGCGGTTGCATATCGCTTTTTCGAATATTTTGGAGAAAGATGGTAGCAGCGCTATGGGTCTATAATTGTACATGTCAAGTGGTGAGCCGTTTTTTTTATAAATTGGTCGTATTTTAGCTATTTTTAATTTATCTGGACAGTAGCCTTCGTCAAAAGATTGGTTTATTAAAAATGTCAAGGGTGATGTCAATTGGTTAATGCACGTCTTAATTAGTGTGATAGGTATGTCGTCTACGCCGAAGCTGCGTTTGTTTTGTAGGTTACGAATGATGTCATAAGTTTCCTTGTGCGTGACAGGCGATAGGAACATCGAGTTAAGGGGCGGTTCGTGCGCGGCGGTGGCGCTCGCGCAACTGCTGTGGCTGTTGATGTTCGTAGATGTCGCTGTCAGTCGAGTCCCGGCTGTTCCGCCGCTAGGCGAGCGCTTGCCAACGCTGATAAAGTAATCATTGAATGTGTCGGCGACTTTTTGAGATGATTCGATGACTGTATGATTCTCCGTTTGTAATGACATATTTTTAGTAGTAGTTTTTGTATTTTTATTGGTTATATCTGTAATTATATTCCACATCGTTTTTGTTTTATTAAGTGACTTTTCCATTTTTTTAATATTCATCGTTTTATTATAAGTTTTAATGCAATTTCTTAGCAATTTACTGTATTTTTTGTGGTATTGTTTTAAGATGTTACTGTTAGTCTGGTTTATTAGAATTTTTAGGAGTCTTTTATGTTTGCATGACTTTTTGAGACCTTTTGTCAGAATTTTTTTATTACAGGATCTTAGTTTTATTTTCTGTTTAGGTATAAATTTATTTAAAATATTTGTCAGGTGTTCTAGAAAGTTTTCATAGTTTTGATTTACGTTGTTTCGTTTTATAATAATACTGTTCCAGTCCGTTTCAGCTAAGGCTTGTTTGAATTTATTAATATTTTTCTTATTAAAATTTCGTTTTCGCGTACTTATATTCTGGTTTTGGTTTGTATGCTTATTACTACTATTGTAAGTTGCTTTGTATATTATACTTTTGTGGTCGGATATTCCCTGATCTTCTACCTTAAATTGATTAGCTTTGTAATTTGTGAATAATAGATCTATGCATGTGGATGTTGATTTCGTCACTCTAGTTGGAAGGTTAATGATTTGTATGAGATTATATTGTAGCATTATGTCTGATAGGGTTTGGTAATTTTTTGACTTCGGTGTGGCAAGTGCGTCTAAATTAAAGTCGCCTGCTATAATTATTTGCTTGTTACATAATTTTGATTTAATTTTTTCGAGAAGTAATTCGAGAAATTTAAAGAAGACCTCAATTTCACGATCAGCCCTATATATGCTAACAAGAATTATGTTTAGGATCGGTAGTTCTATAGCACAGCATTCTATGACGTACTCTATGGAGAGTTCCGCAATATCTTTCCGTTCTACGTATTCTATGCCGTCCAGCACCAATATTGCGACTCCACCTCCTTGTCGTTGCTTTCTGTAGAAGGCAGATGCAAACTCGTAGTTTTTAATATGAATTAAATCTTTTTGACATTCCGATATCCAGGTTTCGCATAGGCAAGCAATGTGTATTTTATGGTGGTCTAGGAAGGTGCTTAAAATTTGGGCCTTGTTTTTTAAACTTTGCATATTTTGTATAAGAATTTTAAAATCAGTTCCGAAATGTCTTATTTGCAGTTTTTGGGTTGTTTTGATTGTTTTGTATAGGCGTGGTGCTCTGCTCTTCTGCTGGTACTGTTATTGTAGTCTGGTGTTGGCTATGTTGAGTGATATTATGTGTATCGTCGCTTGGTCGTGATGGATGGGATGGTCTATTATTCACAGAGATCTTATTCCCACTAATTCCTGTATGCTTTCCGCTTGTTTTGGCACTCATGTATTTTTCTCTCCTCTCATTTCTTTGTTTCAGCGAATCGCCTGTTAGATACTCGGATATAGCAAATCCTGTATTTTTAAAAGATCGGCCGTTATTTATAATGTATTTTGTCATTCTTTTGCTAATCAGCTCGATAACTATCGGTCTACGGAATCCTTTTTTCCCTATCCGAGCTATTTCCTCAATATATCCAACAAGGTTAATGTTCAAGATGTCACCAAAAATACCTACTATTCGTTGATGCAGATTTAATTCTGTTTCGTGATGTGTTTCGTTCAAGCCATACAATACAATTTTTTTGTTTCTATCGTATTCGATACTGGTCGCAGATTCGGAGATGATTGTCTGTCTTTTAAGCACTTGTAATTCATTTTTTAAATCTTCTCGTTCCTTTTCTAAATTAATTATTTGATTGTTAAGTACCTGTAACTCTTTCTTAATTTTTAATTGTTCCGTGGAGAGTGTGTTCGTTTTTTCCGCTAGTTCCACTTGCAGTCTGCTTATTGCTTGGTTTATTTCAATTTGTATCGTCATTCTTAATTCAGTTAGTATAGAGTTTTTATTGCTTTCAAACTTTGCGTCAAGTAGTTGGCTAATCTGCTGTAGTGTGCACGGTCCTGATTGTGTAGTAGTCGAATGTAATCCGTTTTTTTCTGGTGTTTTATACTCTAAGTCGCTAGCGGGAATTGTTTCACCGAGGACGCTGCGGTTTTGTAGCAAGAAGTCGTCGATAGACATGGTAGTATCATTCATTTGAGACGGCTCTGTGTCCGTTAAGCTACGTATCGGGGTGTTATCATTGCGAATTCGTCGGGTAATTTGCATGCACTGTACGCACCGCCAATTACGTTTTGAGTCTGCCGAAAAAGCCGCATAGCAGGCCTTTGTGATGTTTAAACATTCCAAATGAAAAGTGCCCTTGCAGCTACAACACTGCAATACACTATGTGTTCCTTTGATTTGCTTTTCGCACTGTGAGCAGTTCATTTTTGCAGGTTATATTCGATTAACTTATCTCAAACGTTCCGTCACTTACTTTAGCAGTGCCGGTGAATCATGCATCGGTGTGGATAGAGATGCAGCATGCAATATTGTACGCCGGGCGAGCGGGACGGTTGCGTGAGCCGCTGAGTTCAATGACCCGCGGTCGCTTGCCGGCCTTGAGTCGTAGATAATTACTTTATGTCACTGATTATTGAATTATGAATTTTGATTTTTTGGTTCACTGTTTGCACTTTTTCACCAGTTGTGCGACTAATATTGTTGAAAACACTATTAAAAACACTTCACAAGTAGTTTAAGTACGTATCAGCTGGTTTTACTACACTTTATTAATTATTTTAACGAGAGCGTCTGTGTTTGCTTGTTACTTGGCCGCGGGCGCGCGGGGGGATTCCACGTCGTTATTACACGTCGCGTCGACACGGAATCGCTCAGTTCCGATAACTTTCAAGGGGTTTCCTTTTTTCTCTGCTATTATGCGATAAAAAGATATTGTGAAGCATCATTTAGGGTTCCGTTATCGAAGAGTAATAATATTGCTTCTGCTGTCGTTACAGGGCTATATCTCTAACATTTTATTTCCATCTGGAATGGTTGCGCATAAAAACGAATAGAAAAGTATAATAACGACCCAATTTAGGAAATTTTTAAATGTTTTTTCTAACGTCACTTAAAATACATATTTTATTCTAAAGTTTTCGGAGAATGTAAACATTCCTGGTATTGCATTAAATTCCTAGACGTAGCCCGGAAATGTAACTTCAGGATAAGGTGTGAAAACCTGTATTATAATCGGTTTTTGCATTGATAATGATCATGGGTATTTGCAAAGTAACACCTGCCAGAATCTAATAAGGCTGGTTTTGCTTCAAAGCTAAAATCCACCGTTTCTGAACGTTTGTCTTTCAATTTCCTTCTCTACAATTAATCTGAATTCAAGTCTATAATAGTTCTCACAATGATAACTATATTATAGCTGCGCGCAAATGTTTTGGCACTCAAAGTTTGAACGTATTTTAAGTCATACTTAGCTAACCATCTTGAGTAAAGTTTTGGGGGCAAATTTCGAGACTTCCCAAACACAAAAGACGGTTTGACTGAAGCGTTTCTTGAAATAATAGAATCTATTCAATAGAGTGAGGCTTCGTATACTTTACTTAGAAGTTTAACTGGAGTTTGTTTGTATAAGACATTGTCAACTGCTCAAACGCATGAGCCTTAACCATTGAGACTATTGAGATCGCATAATTCTGTCGAAGAGTAAAAAAAGATTCGTAGCTTCGAGCTACGTCGAATTTAAATAATAATCTATAGTAATATTATTATAAAGCTGAAGAGTTTGTTTGTTCGTTCGTTTAAACTCGCAAATCTCCAGAACAAGGTCCGAATTGAAAAAGGGGGGAAAACTCGTCGAACTATCAAAATGAGATGACAATATTGAGTGGGATATCCTAAGAAAGAGCGTTAGGTACTTGTGTATTCTAAAACTGATATTTATTTATAGCTTGATAGTTTTTGATATATTGGGCAAAATGCGGAAAAAAATACCGTACTCCCCTCCCTTATCTCTGAAGTTTACCAAAAAAAATCTGAAATAATAGGGTTTCATGTATATTTTACGGAAAAATAAAATCAACTTTGTAAATTTAATAAAAAGTAGCCTACGTTTCTTAATCGCTAGTCTACCCCTGTGCCAAATTTTATCAAAATTGGTTCAGTGGTTTAGTTGTGAAAGTGAAACAAACAAACTTACATTGTCATTAATTATAATTTACTAAGTAGGCTTGAAATGAACGATTTCTAATTTACTTTGAAATATAATTCATTTCGCAGCGACTTTTGGCTTGTAGAACCAAAATTAACCATTACAGTCAATGTGAACTTTATGTAAGTAGAAATTAAATGCCTATTTGTGTTAAAATATATATGGCCTCACCATTCAACTAAGCACATTATATAATACATCTATTCATATAAGATTGATTGATACGAAGTATGATTATGTGAAATTCGTAAGGTAATAATGTATGGATCATAAGAAAGTTCCTTATATTACCTTAACACTGTTGCCTGTACCGACTAATTAGACAATAATTAATCAACTAACATAATAGCCTAAAATATAGTTATGGATGGTATTAAAGGCAGGAATTATCAAACTTATGTATCTACACAAATAGACTGTATAATCATGTAAAGACAGCGAAATAAAACCGAATAGTATGGAAATTTTATGAAAATCTTCTTCAACAAATTATAATGAAAACAAGATTGCTCATCAGATAGAAAAGATTGCTTTCGAAAGTTTTATGAGGACCTTTTTTCATAAAATTATTTCCATCAATTTAGAGTTGAAAATTGGCCGGTTTCGGACTATGGACAATGATATTAAAATACTCGTAACGATAATATTTATTTTCTATCAAATTCGAGAAGTTACACAGTTAGAATAACTTGTCTTACTCACGTTTGCTCTCTGGAAAATTGAAATTTGTTAGCATTTGATTTTAGCGGAGATTTTCCTTTATAGGGTTCCGTACCCAAAGGGTAAAACGGGACCCTGTTACTAAGACTCCGCTGTTCGTCTGTCTGTTCATCAGTCACCAGGTTTATTTCATGAACCGTGATAGATATTGACATTTGCATTTAAAATGAATATTGTGCAAACGTCAAAACGGCAGGCAAAACTTTGGTCCGGTATATTATTTTATCACAAACTAAAATAAATCTTAATGTAATTTCTCAACAGCATGAAACGTACTGCATAGTGCATAGTTTTGGATGAATATATAATATTTATTATTCTATTAATATTTTCGATAAAATGAAGGTAGAGGTTTCGTTTGGCCACAAGTTAATAAATAGTGGAATGCTTTTAATGGAATAAATTTTAAATCTTACTTCTCCACAACCCAGTTGCCACGAACATCGCTCTAGTTGATGGATTGCGCGCCCTCTACACAGCCAAACGGATTGCCCTTCTGTAAAAGTAAAGTGTGAAAATTTTCGATCTATACAGTAACAAAATCAATCTTTCTCATGTATGAAATTCTCGTGCCAATTTTTGTTACCAAACTCTTCCGAAACGGCCGCTCGATTGTTATGTTTTCTGTGTATATTCACAGGGTTTAAAACAAGTTTGCTGGGCCAGCTAGTATATTTATACAAAAGTTATTTATTTCCGGTATATTGATACCTATCTATAGAAGTGCCAAAATTTAACAACAACTTGGCCTCACGTGAATACCTATAGACCAATAATAATAAGTCCACTTTCAACGGTCGTTTTTGCTGTCTCACTTCATTGACGTTAGTTTAAAACAAGATAAAAAAGGTCAACAATAGATCAGTGAGCACAGTTTATGGAAATACGAAGAGGCGGAATTCGCGCCATTTCTAAAAGTTGAATCGCCGCCAGGCGGCGATGGGACGCTCTAGGCCGAATGTGACATTCGCCGCCTGGCGGCGATGGGACGCTCTGAGGGGTGAGGTTACGGTAATAATAAACTGATACTTAATAGCAACGCGTTTCTTTCAGAGTTATGTGTTGACATGTGCCATACGATAACGTATTATTCTTATTAGGTACCTACAGAGACCACTAAACCTAACCTAACAGGTTGCCTAATTTTGTCCATCACATAATACTTATCAAACCAGAACTCATAAAGGACAACCCTTTATAATATGTAGTTGTAGGTGTAGTTGTATACCTTTACTTGTACCTTGTAACCTTTCAGGGTTAAAATATTATGAGTTCCTATACTTACAGTTACCCTATATACTCTAGATAGGTAATAGGTATCAAAAGAGTTTCAAAATATCTCACGAATTAGCTATTAACTAATTATTACTAAGTATTCATGAAAAATTAATTTGATACTAATATTATACACTTAACGTTTTATTAAGATTACAAAATTTCTTAAGTAAGATTTTCTTGCGCAGAAAATTATTTTTTAATTTCGAAGAACCGTCCTCGTTATTATTAGCTCTACTTATTTCTCATACTATTATCTGGATATTTTTGCTTGTTTACTATCCCTGACTTCCCTCGGGATACGGCCCTTTTTGTGAGGGTTAGGCAAAGGGTAATGGCAGTGAAGTGCTACGGGACAACTAGTGTAGGTCAAGTTAAACTTTAGCAAAACACTTAACTTATACATTATATGGTTTAGCATTAACGCTTTATCCTTTACATTTATCCGTTTGCATTATATAGGCAGATAAATATGTATATTGTCTATCAGTAGGTAATACTTTCAAAAAGAAGACGCCCTGAAAAATCAATAAAATATAGGGTTGTGTCAGAAGCAGATAAATAATTCCCAATTTCCTTAAAAATAAAACGGTAGATAAATTACTACGTTCTACGCTTAGTACATAATAATTTAGATTATAAATTGTAGCCGGCTAAAAAATCAAAAACCTGTTAATTTTTTTACGTCTAGATACATGAATATAATTGAAGTGAACTAAACTGAATTTCATAGAGTTGCCCTTTTATTCATAAACGTGAAATAACGGCGCAGTAGTGGAATATTCTCTGATCTGTCTCTTCCTTCAAAAGTCAAATGACTGTTCACAAACAAATACAAAACAGATTATAACTATTCTATCGCTATTGCGCGGTTGTGAATAAGGGGGTTAATCTTTTCATTAATTATGATCAAACTTTGTTATTAAAATAAACGTACGAGTCATTGCGTATCTGTAAAATAAATTAATTTTATACACCGCGAACCAAACTATAATACCACGCATGACCTAACTCGGTTCAAGGACTGCCCTTTTTCAGTCTGACGTGACTTATTTGGTAGGTATTGAATTGCCGTGGCTGTCAGTCGTGACCCAGCCTTGTTATCCATACTAACAAGACCAGAATAACAAATGGCTGAGGCCAATATATTTTATTTCAGTATTATTAACCTACATTTGAAGGAAAATCTATAATGCAATAAGCCAGCACGGCAGGGTGAGCTCGGAATCAACCTCTTTCACATTTTATTTCGGACTCGACCCCGTTAGCTGTCAAGGTTTTAACGAGGCCATACAAATGATAAATGCTACCTGACATATATATTTACGTTATGTTATAATTTATTCAAAAAACTTATTTATTTTCTCCTAAAATTAGGAGTTAAGGCGCTTCATGCGTTAGTATTATGCTTGAGTCAAAATTTACGATTTCCGAAGGAACATAAAATAGTTATGTGTTCAATTATAGATTAGATAATTGAATTCATATTATTTGGCATTACATAATCTAGAACTTGTCTCAAAAATATTTTAAAATATGTGTATAACTTTCTCACTAGAACAGTTTTTGTATAGGCTGTTTGCTAAAATAGCGGTTGACGCTCTACGCAGATGCAAGATATTTGCCATGTTTCTTAACACAAACTTAAAACAATGACATATTTAGAAAATTAATAACATTTACTAAAAAGTGTCTCAAAAAAAAACACGATTTTCCTAGATTTTCATTTAAAAACCATAAACCGAAAAGTGTCATTTTTAGCTTTTTTCGCTAAATTAAACGTATTATTTTAGGATAAAATCCAAGTTATTTTGTTATTTCTGAATTATAGTAATTTAATGCAATTAATATTCAATGTCACTGGTTATTTACTATTTTAATAAGTAGTATATTTATTTTACTATAATTTTTTTTGTAATAGCATTATCAGCGCAAAATTGCGTCAGCGCCAACGAAAAACCAATTTAGTATGGCAAGAAACGCGATGCGCGCCGTTTTGCATGAACGCTCTTAAGTGGAAATGTGTAAAGCGAAGTAACTTCCGACACTGTAGTAAACGAGTAAGCTCAAGAAGCTTGCTTATCCAAAAAAGTTGACTAAAACCACAGTACATAGTTATTCAATGACTAAAACCTTTCAGTCGATGTCCCTTACTCTTTGTTCTATTCAGGTTTATGAAATTGTAGCTGTCTCTAATAGACAGCATAACTAGTCCCTTAGCACACTTTTACGATGTTTTCGACGAGCGTTCTATAAATTATGCAACTTCTGACGTCCTACGCTCGGACCGCAAGCGGTCCTCAGGCATACTACCTGCCTGGAGGGAAATTTCCCTATTGCTTCCATCACCAGTAAAAAGTATGGTTATAGTATCGTGCACTGAAATTTTTGTTCGAATTATTTGTGGCATAATACGTACCTGGAGGGCAATTTCCCTATTGCCTCCATCACCGTCAAAAATAAATATGGATGAAGTATCCTATAAGTAAGAAGTACCCATAATTTTTTCATCTGAATTATATTTGAGATATGGTTTCCTCTGAATTATGGGAGGACGATTACAAAAAAAAAAATGGTAGTCAACCCGTACAAAAAAAAAGGAAAAACTTGAGAGGTGTCAAGGGACACCCGGGTGGAACGGCTTTGAAGTGGCTTGCTCTCTATAAGAGAGAGAGAGAGAGAGAGACAGACAGAGAAACATGCGCACGCCGCACGACTTACAATAGCTTACTATAGCCAAAAGTGTCGTTACAACTTTTCGTCTTCATTTTTTCCGGCTAGCCCCATTTCGCAAGCGCGATAAGGAACTTCGTTCCTGAACCCCGTATCCCTGTTGGACTGTACCCAACAATAGGATGTTAACAGGTTAATCGTGATGATGATAAAGTGAATACACAAACAAACGACTCTAGCCTAATGCAATTTAGAGGCCGCTTTAACGCCCTTAGTGAGCTTTAGCCCGCTCAACTAAACACGGGATTGGAACATGGATGAGGCGCAACACTAACATCATTAGTCGTTTAGGGTGGTGTCCGTCACAAGCTAATCTACATACATTTTGCTCGTGGCAGAGATTGAACGGATAACTATTGGATGCTTGATTATATTAGCAAGATTGATTAGTTTAGTAACTCCTGATATCCTATTCATATTACGTACCGGTAACTTCCGGATCTCGTTGATTAATCGATATAGGGATTTTGGTGCATAGGTAATTAGTAACACAGATTAGTAATGCTACTTTAGAGAATATTTGAGCTGAGCGCTTTATTATGCTCGAGACAATTTCACCGGGGCACGCGTATTATATGTATAACCTATAGTTATGGTTATACTACATTAGTAATACGACATATCCAGTATCTTTAAGTACTCATTGTGTCTCTTCTTTTTTTGCAGGCTTCAAGCTACGGAGTCGGCACGGGTTTCCTCTCAGAATAAGAGAAGGATGGCACGATTCTTACACTTATGAGACCATAATGAAGAACGCTCACTGCTGCAGCACGCAGGCTTACGGGCTACATTTTTTTTAAATAATTGATAGGCTTATGCTTGACTACAATCATGCCTGATGGAGAGAAATGATGAGGTCTAGGATGGAACGCGCTTGCCTTGAAAATGCCCATTCACTCTTCTTTTGGAGGCGCCCAGATTATATTTGGCTGGGAATACGGAAGCTGGTAGGGTGTTCCACACTTTAGCGGTACGATTCAGAAACGTGGAAGAAAACGTGCAACAAACGCCGCCACTTGAAGCTAGAAACGGCCATAAAGGTAGCTGCGCGTACCGTACCGTGCGTAGTAGCGCGCGACAGCCACCTTTTTAACCCATGGCCGCAGTATTAGTGCGAGCAGGAAGAACTAAGCAGCAGCGATTCGCAGACTGTGGCGGCCACCAGTATCACAATGCTCGGGGATTCCCCCCTCTGACGTCCAAGAGCCACCGTGGGGCTTCTGTCACATTCAGACATTCGCGTCCACAGCCGCCCGGCGGCTTGTGGACGGGTAAGAATTCGCCTCTCATTATACCTTAAACAGTGCTCACTGATCTATAGTTGACCTTTTCTATCACCTTATAAAATAAAGTCAATGAAAAAAGACAGCAAATACGACCACTGAAAGTCGCCTTATATTATTGCTCTATGACAAATCAGTTATTTGAGATGGCTGTTTTTGTGAGGTTTTTTGTACCAATTACAAAAGCAAAAGTAAAATGTATGAAAATTACACGAAATAGTCCGTTTGTCGTTGTGGCTAGTGGTCTGTGTACGGTCATTTGGGCATGCAGTTTCTCTCACGTAAATATTCTCCTTCGCCGCAACTCTAATAAGTCGGAACTGTGTGTCTATGATGCGAACCCCGAACCATAGTTTGGAAGCAGGGACCCGATTTCGTAAGAAAATCGTATCCATCGTTATCGCAATCGTCGCCTGATTGTCTGACGTAAATTAGGGAACCAATCAGCGGGCAGAACTTGTAAACGTTTTTCGTACAAAATCTAACGGCGGATCTTTGAAATACTTAGGTAGGTACTTATTATCACGATTCGTCGTTCGTTCGTCGTTTCAGCCGACGGACGTCCACTGCTGGACAAAGGCCTCCTGCAATGCTTTCCAGCCCGCACGGTCCTGCGCCATTTGTATCCAGCGCCTTCCCGCGACTCTTTTAATGTCGTCGCTCCACCTGGTCGGAGGTCTGCCAACACTGCGCTTTCCCGTGCGGGGTCGCCATTCCAGCACTTTGGGTCCCCAACGTCCGTCGGTTCTACGAGCTGGGGGGTAATGGGGCGCACTTCCATCTTTGCGCCCCAATCGTCAACCTCACCTGCCCGCGGTCCCCCTGCTGATCAACGGACGAAGCGATGACGACCGGCGAATGGCGGTATAACCGTTCTGGACTGGCTGTGCTGGAAATGCGAACAGACCGGTGTCGGGCAGCAGCGACACCGGTGCGATCAGCATAGCCCTGCGGGCGACCAACCCGTCTGCCCAGCGTGGTCGCCTATTGGGCAAAACCCTGTAATGATTAGACAGCCGAAACCACGGCCCCCAGTCCCTGGCAGCCCCGCTAGCCCCGGCTCTGGCAGCGGTACGGGTAACGGCGGGGCAGGGGGTGCTAAGAATCTCCAGCAGAGATTCCGCTGCCGACCTCAACGACTCGACCTGGTAACTTATAACGCACGCACTTTGAGGACCGACGAGAAGATCATCGAGCTGGAAGAAGCAGTGAGCAAGTTGCATTGGGACATTATAGGATTATCGGAGGTCCGTAGAGAGGGGGAGGACTCGATAGTACTTCAATCCGGCAACTTGCTCTACTACCGGGAGGGCGACCAGCAGTCCCAAGGTGGTGTCGGGTTTATCGTCCATAAATCGCTCGTTAACAGCGTTGTTCAAGTCGAAAGTGTGTCGAATAGGGTAGCGTACCTTATACTCAGAATTACCGAAAGGTATTCGCTCGGTCAGTCGGCGCGGTCATACAGGTCTACGCACCGACATTGGCGCACCCAGACGAGGAGATCGAGGCTATGTATGAGGATATTTCCAGAGCCATACATGCCTCTAACACCTACTACAATGTTGTGATGGGCGATTTCAACGCAAGGCTAGGCGAGCGACTTGGTGACGAGGAGAGAGTGGGACAATTTGGCTATGGGCAACGGAACCGAAGGGGCCAAATGTTGGCTGACTTTTTGGAGAAGGAGAGCCTCTACATGATGAACTCCTTCTTCAAAAAGCAACCACAAAGAAAGTGGACGTGGATGAGTCCCGACGGTTCCACGAGAAACGAGATTGACTTCATCATGTCGACCAAACGGCACATATTCAATGATGTCTCTGTGATCAATGGGGTGAAAACCGGTAGCGATCACCGTATGGTAAGAGGCACATTGAATATCAACATAAAGCCGGAAAGGGCCCGCCTGGTGAAGTCTACGCTCCGACCTACTCCTGCGCATATCCAAAACCCCGAGAACTTTCAACTCGAACTCCAAAACCGTTTTGCTTGCCTGGAGGACTGCGCCTCTGTGGACGATCTGAACGACAGGCTCGTGGAAACTGTCCATGAGGTTGGGTCTAAGTTTTATAAGGCCCACCGTAAGACTAGAACCAAAAAGTTCTCGGACCAGACCCTCAAGCTCATGAAGGAGAGACATGAAATGAGACTCCAGTCTTCAGCCGACGCTTCCGATTACCGGCGGATTAATAGGCAGATCTCGAAATCTCAAAAGTGCGATTTGATTTGATTATCACGATTACAGACATTAAATTAACAAAAGTATTTCCGAATTTTCGTAGCATAAAATTTAAACCACGCCCTACTACCTTTTAATTACAGAAAGGTTTTTTATAAATGTGCAAATATTTCTATAGTAATTTAGTGGTGCTATAGAAAACTCAATGCTGCGCCGCCGAAAATCCTTTCTGTAAAATGCTCATATTAAATGTAGGCGTTCTTGTTTCAAACATTTTGCGGGATTGAATTCTGGGAAGTGCAGCCACTATTGAAAATGGAGCCTTACCATTTTATTTTCGTCTAAACTCTTTGAACTAGGTACATTATGTTACCATCGCGTTGGTATACTTACGTGTAGTAGGTACGGGGACTTTAGTGCATAAACTATGCATGAGCGGTATGTAGGTTGTTTTGAAAAATAAAATCTGGCCAAGTATGAATCGGTCTCGTGCACTGAGGATTCTATAACACCACGGTTTGTATGGTTTTCTAGATTGCATGATAAACAAAGATTGTAAAAGAAGAGTAGGTGAGCTCATCAGTGATCTGAATACAGCCAAACCTGGTTTGAGCTCTCAAGGGACCGAGATCTTTTACCCTTATAGAAGTTTCTCACTAAACCGACTTTCAGAGTTAGAAGGACAAAATGATGGGAGCTGACAAATACTATCACTAATAGAGTTTTCTCGCTTACCCAGTTCTCACTTAGGTACTCAGGTTTGACTATATGTTACGTAAACCCTTTTTCATGCAAGTCTTTTGTCAAAATCCCTACGCACTATCATAGAGCGAACTATATCGTGGAATAAATATTGAGTCGCCGTATGCCCTAAACAAACATATTTGGGACCAATGTACGTGTGCCATCGATCCCTATTATAATACTAGTATATGCTGGATCAAACATTCTATACAAATGACAGTTCATTTTTTGTGCTGATTTGAAGCGCCCCCCTCGAAGTCCACATTACTAAATTCCTGAGCTAAATTCACATTTGTTGTTAGTGATCGACTGATCGTCGTTTTGAATGTCATTTTATTTTAGTTCCATGGACGCTCACGCTAGGCTACGCAACAATCAGTGCCAAAATGGCGAAAATCAAGTGTCTTCAGTTTTACAATCTGTTATCCATACAATAGAGATCAGTGACGTATGCCATAGTGGCGTTGTTGACCGGATCCTGTGAATGTGTATTATTATATTATCTTAAAATGATTAAAAATAAACACATCTGAATTGATACACGTTTCGAGAAAAAAGACTAGTGAGAGCAGAAACTATTTTTTGCATTTAAAAAAATAAAACTGTAAATGCAATACGGCGTATTAAAGTGGTAAGTGCAGTCTAGCGTAGGAAGCCTTTGAGGTGCTAATTTCAATGAACTCTTTGGGGGGAATCGAGCTGAAACCTCGCTGTGGACGTTTCGTTCCCGGGAAAAACGAATAACACTTTGTTGTTCTTCTAAAAATGTAACATGAACAACAGTTTAACCCTGCTCAAAACTATATGCATTTTCAACCGACTTTAAAAAAGGAGATGCTTCTCAATTCCACTGTAATTCTAAATGTAAACTTGTCAAAATAAACTTACTCTCTGATCTGTGTACTTACACGTAATATAAAAGCAGAGTCAGTATTAATGCTACGAATACTTACCTACATAATATATTCTTACTCTTATAACAACTTTCATGTTCAGGGAAAACATTGAATACGTTTTCCAACAATTACATCCAAACTATTCCGAGACTTATTCAAAGTTGTGGTATCACGCATCTGAACGTTATGTGACAGTTATGAAGTGTTGGCACAAATAGGAGTGCCTACAGAGCGTTTGTAAACCGAACAAAACCGCTGAATAACTTCATTAAAAGGATTTCTTGTCGCGAACATAATATTATTAGCTAAACTATTAACAAGTTAGTGCCGAATAAATACATATTTGTGACTTCTTTCTCGTCGACCAGAAGGTAAATATATCGAAGTACGCTCGGGCTGCAAGTAGTTCCAATAATTAAAACTAACAATTTTTATCTCAAAGACATAGAAAAACATACATAAAATCAATGGATGTGTCTACTGTCTAACGTGCAGATAATCCGTGTTAATTACGACCAAGCGCAACCACTAGCTCGTAGGACCGATGGACATTGGGGTACCAAGGTGCTGGAATTGTGGTGACGCACCGGGAAGCGCAGTGTCAGCAGACTCTCCAACCAGGTGGGCGGACGAAGTAAAGAAAGACGCGGGAAGTCACAGGCGCCAGGCGGCTCAAGATCGTGGTGTTTGGCTGTCATTTCAGAAGGCCTATAAGGTAAGGACGTCCACTGCGTCTCTGATCGGCTGAAACAACGACAACGATGAAGACGACGGCAGGGTCAATGAGTTTTTACGACAGGGCGGCGAGCGTTACAGGATATATTAACAGCGCGTACATCAGTGAATAAAATATTGATAATTTATGATGGCACAAAACAAATTAACGGCCTACAAGCCGTATTTAGGTGATTTCGAATGAAGTTTTATGCAAAAACTAAGACAATTACTTTCAAATTTACACGTCATGTATTTTGGGTCTTTAATCTAAAATCGCTAAGAAGCAGAAACACGATTGGATAAAATTTTCTCGATAGAAAGTTCTCCCAAAAGTTGCTCCAAAACCTCAGTTTTTCGAGTTTTTATCGGACACTACATTGGATGTAATTGTAATTTTTGTTTTAAAGTGTCGGTAATAATAATATCCAAAAACGCTAAGAAACAGATTTTTGATAACCAGCTTAGTTTTTGAGTAATTAGGTAAAAGGTCGTTTTTCTGTTATATTCTTCCGCGACGCTGCATGTCGCACCTACCAAATCTCCGTGAGAGTGAAAAAGACAATAATAAATTCAATAAATCCCCTTAATATCAAGTTACAAATTTCTTTCACTCCTATAGAACTTGGAGCCCATTCCAGTTTAAATCCATTTTTGGGGAACTAATACGCGATTAATCTCATCTTACATTATGTTTTGGGTGAGCTGCATGCTACTGGCCTAAACCATCCAATCTTGCTTTTCCCCATCCATGGTTATCGCTTTAACATTTTTGTAATGCAAAGAAGTAAGTCTCCGTTAGTATGAGACAAAAAGAAAAGGGGCAACCTACCTTTTCCCAGATCGTTTTTATTTTTCGCAAAGTGTAAGGAGCCATCCTACGGATAGCTGCTTTGCGGCTTTGTCAGCGTTATTTCCAGTAGGTAAAGAACTATAAAACGTGAAACAAAATAAATTGGCTGCGAGAGGAGCATTTAAATATCTCTCGAGTGGTGGGAAGGCACTATCTTTGCGCTCGCTGTGCAACTAAACACGTGTTTTGATATGAAACGTTTTTAACATTTAACTCAAAGGGAAAATTTCGCTTTGTATTCATGTATTCCCGCTGTACTCTGTACGTTCTATTATTTCTTCACGGTCCATTATTGTTGCGGTAGTTGCCGGTTCCGGCATCCGCATTAAAACTAAACTACCCTAAGATAACCGCGCATGGTTCATTATTAATTGATTGTAGCGTAGCTTTTGAATTCTTTATCACGAACTTATACCTCAATGTTCCCAAAAAATACGTACCTAATAGACTTAAATTAATATACATTTTTCTTCATCGTCATCATCAGCCTAGCAGATGAACGTCCATCATCAACAGTCCATTTCAGTCCAATGCTGGACTAAGGCCTCTCCATTTGTACGCCATCCGCTTCTGCTTTTAGTTTGCTGTCACTGTCTTCCCGCTGCCCTAACGACATCATCTCGCCATCGTGCAGGTGGTCGGCCGATGCTTCTTTGTGAAGGTCGTGGTTGCCATTCCAATAGTGCCGTGCTACTTTGTATTGATGGACGTTCACTGTTGGTCAAAGTTCTCTTAATGGATGAATATCCACTACCGATCCGCGTGGTCATGCATCTTGAAGTCAGCAGCTATTCTCAGTGGCTCTCACAATGTCATTCTTAGTTTTCTGTCAGAGGTAAGTATCTAAAAGAATTAACTTAAAATCAACAAAATATACAGCTAATTCTATATACATCACAGGGCTATGCAAGAATTGAAGAAATCTCATAAAAGAACAATGCAATGTGCCGGCGGCCTGTGTGGTGACTTCCAAATAAATTAACGCATCCATAATTTTAGGAAGGTGTATTTTTTAAACCCTATCCCTATCCTTTATCCTTTTAACCTGTTCTAAGGATTAAAAATGCGCAGTGTGCGAAGACCATCTTTTAACCGATGCGCTATGAGAATGCTACAATGCATCGTTTTACGTGAAAAATTCTGCGAGATACTTTATACTAAACAATACTCTATAACAAGCAAGTATATAACCGATTATTCATTATACATTCAAGTACAGTATTGTAATTAACTCGTTCTGTAAATTTTCCTGTTAGTTTACGAACAAAGTAAACGAGCTGAACGAACAAAGCGAACGAGCGGGGGAATATTTCGCGAAACTTAGATTGAACTTAATAAACATACGCTGCACGAAGATTGAAACTATCAAAATTCAATGATGAGGAATTTTATTGCCAGTTTGCAGCTAATTCAGCACTGATAACGCGGCAAAAGTTGGAGCTCTCATGCACATATTCAATCGTGGTTCGCAGCGAGCACTTTTGAAAAGTGAGTCGTAATATTTCACGCCACAGATATGAAGTTTGCATCATGAAAACATGTTAGGAAACTTGCATTTCAGAATTGGTAATTGTGTTACTGGTTTCCTTTGTGGGATGCCTTCATTAGCCTGATCAAATGAGTCGCAGATACGTGATCCTACATGCTTGTTTCGATAGATCGGTTTGAGCATGTGTACCTAGTAGGTATACTTTCGATGCTTACCTTACATAAAACTTGTGTCTAACTTGTTGAAAAATATACACATGCTGAAGATTATTTTTCTAAACATTGCATGTTCTATACCTTAGCGGTTCGTATCGGAAAAGTGAAAAAAAATATTTCGTGTGAGTTTTTTGGACTTCAATCACTCCTGGAGTCTCGCAGTTTTATGGCGAAAAGTGAACGAGGTACAGTTCAAAGTATTTATGGCTCTAACAAATAAGAACGATTCATAAGTGCCTGTTAGTGTAGTACCTATGTGAAACAAAAAATATTGTAAAATTTTAAATTTGGAAGAAGATATCGAATATGTATTATACAGTGACATTACTAAATTATATCGTAGTGAAATAATAAGCTGATTTGGGCATTGTATAATTTGCTTAAGGGCTGAGATCAGGGAAAATTAAGTTAACAGAGAGTTAACAAAGTCTCAAACTGCAGTGCAACATTAATTACCTTAGTTTCAGCGATGAATCCGCAAACAAAATTGCGAAATTGTAAACTCGAGGAATACCCTTCCTATAAAAACAAACAAGTGAACACTATAGCGAGTTCCAATTTTAATTTAAGCGTTTATGATATCTATCTCTTTTCTTTTTTCCCAACTTTTATTATTTGTCTGATATAGCGACTGGTGGACTGACCTTACGCCGAATTTTCGACTAGACATGTTAACTTTGATTGATGGTTTAACTTTAACATTTTTCATGTTACCTATATAAATATTTATTTAACTGAATTTTTGGTCTATAGGTATAATTGAAAAAGTGACCACCTCTTTCTTTGTCGGGCCCTCGCTATTGCTATATCTGTTTCATGTGTCAAAGAGAAAAGAAACGAATGGAAAGAGTATAACTATCAACAAAACTCGTGACAAAACACCACACGAACTTTGCGTAGTTCTATCGGAAATACCTGCTAAAAAGGATTTTAGTAGTTATCGCCATATGCATATGTCAAATTTGCCTTTTACAAAATTGTGTACCTACGTTAGGCCTGTGGGGAATAAAGATATTTTTCATCACTCATATACGGAAAGTAGGTCTGAAGTTGCCTGAGAAGCGGGTTGAAAGTAATACTTTGCAGCCCTAGGGAGAATCGTTTTCAACTGACAGCTGTCAAATAATTAAAAAAAACTAGTTGTCACATTTTTATTGGAGTTCAAATGAAACACGACATACCCGAGTGCATCCATAGACAAGAAGAAAGATAGACTTTATTCATAAAGTAAAGACAACTGATTCATAGACATTCATAGACAATCATAGACAATACTTGACTATTAAAAAGCTAAATGCATAGCCCGCCGGCTAGGCCAAAGAAAAAAAAAAGGTGGGAAAGTGGCAAGCCGCAATCCGATTCATTTGTTTTTCGAGTTGTAGTTTTGTTTAGGCTTCTGTTTAACAGTGATTTTTATTGACACAATTATTCAATTTTCTTTAGCTAATTTCTATTTTTATTTTGACTTTCCTTATATTCGTAATGAAAAGCACAGTGTTTACCTCGGGATAAAGACTTATTTAGTCCCTCGAACTATAGGCCCCCTCGCTACGCTCGGGCGCCAAACCCCGTCTCGGGACTAAATAAGTTACTTTCATCCCTAGGGTAACAATGTACTATTGGTTTCGATATTGATTTTGAATATCCAATGTCAAAGTTTAAAAACAAGAAAGCAAAACTTTCTCTTAGATATTATTAATGCAATTTGCAAAAGGAGAGCAATTGTGAATCCCCTTAAAGAGGATATATAATTCAAAGAAGACTGAAGCAAGCGGCAGGCAAACGCCCGCGGGAAATAAACAAAGTGCTTGTATCGATAATGCTGTATCAGGCATTAAAACTATAATTTACAAAATTCATCTAAAAACTAAGAAAACTTTACACTTTAGTCAGCTAGACTTGTTTTTCTTTATGAAAGCCACTGAGTCTTCATTGGCTATGAAAATACAAGCGGTTTGATAACATTCCAGCTGAGATATTAAATTAAAATTAAATTAAAAATCATTTATTTCGACCAACTAGGATCATAAAAATTGTTAGTAAAAAAAAAAAAACATCTTAACCTAAATGTTAGTAAGTACATTAATTATTAAAATCTTAAACAAACAGCTCGTCCCCCCTATTAACCCCTCCTGAGACAGGCTCGATTTGTCAGCACGTGCACCATACAGCAATGGCGCAAGTACTGACAGTCAAACCTGTCCGCCAATGCTCTCAGGACACTGTTAGAACTGGCCCGAACCCTACGCACCAGGGATGTGCACCGCTTGCGCATGGTGGTGTAAAAGCAATCCACCCGCGCCTCGGCAAACATACCTGAGGCGCTGCAGGAACGAGGCAGTCCCATCAGCATCCATATTCATTCTTACTAATTCAATAACAATAAGAATTACAATAAGAAGCGGCTGGATCAGAAAGGCTGCGAGGACGGGGTGTGGTGGCGCTCACTTTGGAAGGCCTATGTTCAACAGTGGACGTCCGCAGGCTGATATGATGAAGAATTACATACGAATATCAAGAAAGGATTGTTAGTTCTTGAAGATGTGAAAATAATCCTGTCAAAAAAGGATTGTTAGTTCTTGAAGATGTGAAGAAGCAATCCTACCAGGGAAGGATTATCAATTCTAAGTAATATTAGTTCTTGAAAATGTGAAAAAGCAAATCCACCAGGAAAGGAAAAAAACAATCCCGTCAAGAAAGTATTGTTAGGTTCTTGAAAATGCAAAAAACCAATTCTATCAGGAAGGGATTATTAATTCTTGAATATGCAAAAAAAACGTATTTCTTAGTTAACTCTTGAAAAGTGTGTTAGAAATAAAATATTTATTTAAATTATAAAGCGTTTTCAAGTTTCATGTGATTTTAGTAAGGTATTATAATAGTAGCATGTTTTTATTTTAGTCACATAGGGGCAAAATTCTCTACAAAGTTTTCTCATTACGCCTTAATAAAATATAATAAGGTTCTCGTACTTATTCGGAGTGCAAACTAAACATACAAATATTTTAAATACGCTTTTAGGGTTATATTATTCTCGAATACAAAGATAAAGGTGCGCTAACCTAGCGCAGCATTCTTTTCATAATGGCAACAATGGATGTGCTGAGGGGTTAGTATAGGTTTTTTTTACGAATTTTGAGCCGACTCGCACCGCACAAACGAATCGAATTCCTCCATACATTTACAGCTAGTGCCATCTAAAGAAAGCCGCATGACAGTGACTGTCCATAGATGGCGCTGGCTGTAAATGTTTGGAGGAATTCGATTCGTTTGCGCGATGCGAATTAACTCCCAATTCGTTAAAAAACCTGTACTAACTCTACAGGTTAGTGTAGGTATGAATAATGAACGTAGAACAGAACCTGCCCAAAAAGGGCTATTCATTACGCAGGCTGCGGCCGTGCAAACGCTGCTAATTCTCGCGCCCGCTTAATATTGCACAACGTGACTTACAAAATGATACAAAGGATTCGGAAAATAGGGTTTTTCTTTATATAATACTAGTTGATCCGGCAACATTGTTTTGCCATATAAATTATTTATCTTAGTCTAACTGCATCAAGCAAACCGTTTTGAAAGAGTTTTGTCACAAATACTGTGACACGAGAACTTATTAATTTTACTCATACACACTTTTTTCCGTGGCTCCGCCCCCGCAAAAAATGTGGATTTAATCAGGATAAAATGTTTCTCCGTTCCCGTACTAGCCTCTTTTCCAACCGTGTTTCAAGAAAGTCAGCTATAAAAGCAGGAAATCTAAAGATAAAAGCAAAATTCGGATTTTTGTATCTATGACCACCGTGGGTTTTTTCGGAATAAAAGTAGCCTCTGTGTTTATATCCAGGCAAATGCGATTGCGTCACCAAAGTTAAGTCTCAAGTAAAAAGCAGATATAGGAACAAACCATTGATTTACTAAATGAATTAAACCTATAAAAAGGTAGATAAATATTTTTTTTATGTGCTGAAATGCACAAACTTAACATCCAAAATACTATTTAGTTTAAATGAAACATTTAGTTTTATTACGAGATATTTTAACATACTCGTAATAGTTGCGTCGAAAATTTCAAACTTGTGACAAATTAGAACAATGTTGCAGGTAGCTTTTTGTCTAACGAGAGAGACGATAAAACTATTAGCTACAGCGGACTGGGATGGACGTGGACAGAATACTTTACCATCTAATTGTCACTTATGAGGCTCCAGGAATAGTTGGTTGAACAAAAGGTACCTATAAGAACAAAGGATACACGTATGTATGTAATCAGGTTAATAAACACTTCATAGCACAGTATAGAATTACTGAACTTTAGAATAAATAATTTATCGTTTTTACAAATAAGTATCGTATATCTTGTATAGCAAATAAGTAGATACAAAAATAGATATTAAAGCAATAAAAAAATAATTCCTCGACATTTTTCATTCTTGGTAACTTTTTATGTATTCAGGATAGATGTTTATTATAACGTAAATATCGTTTATTACGCAAAACGGAACGTAATATCCGGCTTTCTACAACCCACAAATGTTGGTATTTTTTACACAGTATAAAAATTACAAAACAACATGACAAAAGATTTAAAGGTTAAATAGCTATTATGGAAAATATGTAACCTTTGTATTTTATTGTGTGAAACGGGACGCAATATCCGGATTTCTTTTTCCGACCTCAAATGAAATGACGTGGAGGCCATTAGCGTTCTATTAGGAGACCCGTGAATTATCTTAATCTTTTATTATAGCTTTATTGTGTACTAGCAAATGCCCGCGGCTTCGCTCACGTTAACTTCTGAGTTATGCTTTACTATGGTGGTTTAATTTCCAAAATTCCTGCATTACACACCATTTTGCCCACAAAATTTTCTCTTGCTTCCTGGTAATAGTCACATATTGATTTTGAAAAATTCGATCGTCACAAAAAAGTTAAATATGGTGGCCATTTTTAGGGTTCCGTACCCAAAGGGTAAAAGCTCTTACTAAGACTCCACCGTCCGTTCGTCATTGCTTGCTACCATGGTAAGACATAATATAAGTACAAAATTGTGGCCAATTCTTTTAAATTTTTACCAAAAATTCCTTTTCTATGCTCGCTGCGATAGTCAGATATCAATTTTGAAAACAATCGGCCCAGTAACAAAAAAGTTCAAAATGGCGGCTACTTTTTAAAATGTTGACTACAAATTCTTTCTCTATGCTTGCTGCCATTGTCAAATATCGATTTTCAAAGCAATCGGCCCAGTAACAAAAAAGTTCAAAATGGCGGCCAATTTTTTAAATTTTGACTACAAATTCCTTCTCGATGCTTGGTGAAATAATCAGATGTCGATTTTCAAAGCAATCGACCCAGTAACAAAAAATTTCAAAATGGCGGACACTTTTTTTAAATTTTGACCACAAATTCCTTCTCTATGCTTGCTGCCATAGTCAAATATCGATTTTCAAAGCAATCGGCCCAGTAACAAAAAAGTTCAAAATGGCGGCCACTTTTTTTAAATTTTGACCACAAATTCCTTCTCTATGCTTGCTGCCATAGTCAAATATCGATTTTCAAAGCAATCGGCCCAGTAACAAAAAAGTTCAAAATGGCGGCCACTTTTTTAAATTTTGACCACAAATTCCTTCTCTATGCTTGCTGCCATAGTCAAATATCGATTTTCAAAGCAATCGGCCCAGTAACAAAAAAGTTCAAAATGGCGGCCACTTTTTTAAATTTTGACCACAAATTCCTTCTCTATGCTTGCTGCCATAGTCAAATATCGATTTTCAAAGCAATCTGCCCAGTAACAAAAAAGTTCAAAATGGCGGCCACTTTTTTAAATTTTGACCACAAATTCCTTCTCTATGCTTGCTGCCACAGTCAAATATCGATTTTCAAATCAATCGGCCCAGTAACAAAAAAGTTCAAAATGGCGGCCACTTTTTTAAATTTTGACCACAAATTCCTTCTCTATGCTTGCTGCCATAGTCAAATATCGATTTTCAAAGCAATCGGCCCAGTAACAAAAAAGTTCAAAATGGCGGCCACTTTTTTAAATTTTGACCACAAATTCCTTCTTTATGCTTGCTGCCATAGTCAAATATCGATTTTCAAAGCAATCGGCCCAGTAACAAAAAAGTTCAAAATGGCGGCCACTTTTTTAAATTTTGACCACAAATTCCTTCTCTATGCTTGCTGCCATAGTCAAATATCGATTTTCAAAGCAATCGGCCCAGTAACAAAAAAGTTCAAAATGGCGGCCACTTTTTTTAATTTTGACCACAAATTCCTTCTCTATGCTTTCTGCCATAGTCAAATATCGATTTTCAAAGCAATCGGCCGAGTAACTAAAAAGTTCAAAATGGCGGCCACTTTTTTAAATATTGACCACAAATTCCTTCTCTATGCTTGCTGCCATAGTCAAATATCGATTTTCAAAGCAATCGGCCAAGTAACAAAAAAGTTCCAAACGGCGGCCTATTTTTTAAATTTTGACCACAAATTCCGTCTCTATGCTTGCTGCCATAGTCAAATATCGATTTTCAAAGCAATCGGCCCAGTAACAAAAATGTTCAAAATGGCGGCCAAAAAATTCAAAATTATTCCTCCTCAAAATTTGAATCTCGAAAATCCCTTTCTGAATACGAATTCATGATATACCTAATACCAACCTAGGTACCAAATTTCAGATCTCTACGACTTTATATTCGCTGGAATCCCTGGAACAACGCAAAAATTACACTTTTGTATGGGAAAATCCCTTAAAAGTAGGATTTTTATCCCTTCCAATTTGAATTTCTGGAATCCCCGTCTTAGTACGAATTTATGACCAAATGTCAATGTAGGTACCAAATTTCAGATCTCTACGACTTGTAGTTTTTCGGGAATTCCTGGAACAACAAAACAAATTACAATTTTGTATGGAGAAATCCCTTTAATGTACTATTTCTACCCCTTAAACATGGAATTTCTGGAATCCCCGTCTTAGTACGAATTCATGACCTAATATCTACCTAGATACCGAATTTCAGATCTCTACGACTTTTAGTTTTTCTGGAATGCCTGGAACAACGAAAAAAATTACAATTTTGTATGGAGAAATCCCTTTAATGTACTATTTCTACCCCTTAAACATGGAATTTCTGGAATCCCCGTCTTAGTACGAATTCATGACCTAATATCTTCCTAGGTACCAAATTTGAGATCTCTACGACTTTTAGTTTTTCGGGAATTCCTGGAACAACGAAAAAATTTTACTTTTGTATGGGAAATACCCTTAAATGTATGATTGTTACCCCTTAAACATGGAATTTCTGGAATCCCCGTCTTAGTACGAATTCATGACCTAATATCTACCTAGATACCAAATTTCAGATCTCTACGACTTTTAGTTTTTGTGGAATGCCTGGAACAACGAAAAAAATTACAATTTTGTATGGAGAAATCCCTTTAATGTACTATTTCTACCCCTTAAACATGGAATTTCTGGAATCCCCGTCTTAGTACGAATTCATGACCTAATATCTTCCTAGGTACCAAATTTAAGATCTCTACGACTTTTAGTTTTTCGGGAATTCCTGGAACAACGAAAAAAATTTACTTTTGTATGGGAAATACCCTTAAATGTATGATTTTTACCCCTTAAACATGGAATTTCTGGAATCCCCGTCTTAGTACGAATTCATGACCTAATATCTACCTAAGTACCAAATTTCAGATCTCTACGACCTATAGTTTTGGTGGAATCCGTGGAACAACCAAAATACCTCATTCTTTTATATATATAGATAGCAAAGACCTACGCCTGGGGGTTTGTGGTAAATAACGCTTAGTAACCATTAATAATTAGGTACTCCCTTAGGCTTAACAAAGTAGTCCATAATATTTTGTGGACATACATACGCGTAATTCAATGACGATTAGCGAGTCATCATCATCATATCTGCCTGCGTTGCGTGGCCTTAGGCCATCAGGCCTATATCCAACAATGGCCGTCCACTGTTGGTCATAGGCCTTCCCAAACGAGCGCCACCACGCCCTGTCCTCAGACTTCCTCAGTCAGCTGCTTCCCACAACCCGTTTGTCGTCCACCGAGCTGGAGGACGCCCCACGATACACTTGCTTGTTCGCGGTCTCTACTCGTAGATTTTTCGGCTCCATCGGTCATCCCCGTACGAAAAGCTTGCTAAGAAATAAGGTCACTGAAATTATTTCAGTGACCTTATTTCTTCTGCGAATCTCCTCATTCCGGGTTTAGTCCCTCAGGGAAACTCTTTACATAGCCCACTCCATAACCAGCTGAGCGAATTTGTGGATCTGGCTGTGTTTGAGTGTCCACACTTCATCACCATCCTCTTTCACCTTTCGACCACAATACCGTAAGACGCCGAGAGAAGTGGCATCCTTATGTGATTGATGTCCAGCGTAAGTACTCGAACGAAAAGTTTTTCTTCCACGTTTCTGATACTAACCGCTAAGGATGTGGACCACTCTTCCAGCTTCCATGTTCCCAGCCAAGTATAATCTGGGTGCCTCATAATTGCTGTCCATCAGACATGATTGTAGTGAAGTGCAGGGTTATCAATTAAAAAATAACCTGTCAAGTGCGAGTCGGACTCGCGCACTGAGGGTTCCGTACTACAACCGGAGGAATAAAACCTTAAAAACCACTTTTCTCATCGAACCGCAAAACTAACTTTGTTTTTAGAGGTTTTACTGTAAATATCAAAAAACTACTTATTAGATCTCGTTCAAACCAATTTTCGGTGGAAGTTTGCATGGTAATGTACATCATATATTTTTTTTAGTTTTATCATACTCTTATTTTAGAAGTTACAGGGGGGGGGACACACATTTTACCACTTTGGAAGTGTCTCTCGCGCAAGCTATTCATTTTAGAAAAAAATGATATTAGAAACCTTAGTATCATTTTTGAAGACCTATCCATAGATACCCCACACATATGGGTTTGATGAAAAAAAAATTTTTGAGTTTCAGTTCTTAGTATGGGGCACCCCCAAAATTTATTACTTTTTTTAAAATTTTGTGTGATAACCTTAATGCGGTTCACAGAATACATCTACTCACCAAGTTTCAACAGTATAGCTCTTATAGTTTCGGAAAAAAGTGGCTGTGACATACGGACGGACAGACGGACAGACGGACAGACGGACAGACGGACAGACAGACATGACGAATTTATAAGGGTTCCGTTTTTTGCCATTCGGCTACGGAACCCTAAAAAGAAACATGGGTGTTGTCGAGAAGGACGCACTGGTTTAACTTGGGTCTTCAGGTATTGAAGAATTAATTATTATTGAGGTTAGTCATCGATATTTAATTTTGTGGGTAATGTTAAGCATTTAAACAAAAGTGATTGAACAAACTAGATTGCCTTACTATGAGATTTGTCAGTCGGGTTGGCTACTTAACAGTTAATGTTGGTAAATTTTTAAAATAAAAAGGTAGGTACAGTTCAGTGACCTTCTGTTTTTGCTTAATTGGGTTTTGCACTGCTGTCCGGCTCGTTGCTGTCATTAATTACATCAACGTCGTTCCAGCAATTATTACATCATGTTAATTGGCGTATTCGTCGCTCGAACGAATGGTGATTGGTTGTTTATTGCAAACACATATAATTGATTCTATTCATTTGGCTCCTTTGTCGTGCGAAATGCGAATATAAGAGCATTAGTTAGAGACATGGCTTAATAAAATAAATTGTTATTACGTTACTGAAACTTTGCGTTACATTTGTACATTAATGTTTATGACTAATTAGTACGTAAATAAAATATCTTAATAACGATTAATTCGTTTCTGACATGGCTCAGTATTAAATTAATATTTATTAATTAGTTACTGAAATTTTGCCTAAAGTTTTAATGCAACTACAACCTTTTCAAATTTTGATTTCCATTCGACATAAAAGAGTTATACTTATGGTAGAGCTGTAGCGAAAGATTGACAAGGCAATCGCTGAAAATTAAAGAATATGTGTAGGATGTTCTGCACTTGACGTAATACCGATTTGATGGATGATGGACGGAAACCTTTCAGCAGTTTTAATCAATACTTTCAGCTGAACAAGACATGTTAATTTCTAAATTGAGTGAGGGGACCTACGTAAGTAGTTCGAAACAAATTTAAAAATTAAGTATTTCATTGTTAGATAATTGCAAGCCGTAGACATTTTTTGGCATTTTGACAATCAAACATACAGTTTTTTTATTGTTTAGCGCAACTCAAGGTTTAAGGATTAATAACATTTTAAAGACATAAGCAGAAGTTAAAATTAATTATTCTATGGCAGCTTTATATGACTAACAAATCTCATTTAAATACTTATTAAGTTTACAATTTGTGTCACGTACTTTATAAGAAATAAAGGACTTTGATGTAGTGAACAAACAAGAAACTAGTTTCTAGTTTCCTTAACTTCGATTCTTAACATTTTAAGATCTTAACTTAATGCACCTGGTGATATTTATTCGTAGCTTGTAAATAAACTATCAAGTTTAATTAAGTGATAGTATATATTATTAGTTATTGGTATATTTTCGATTAGTTTAATCACGGATTCCCGGTAAGTGGTGTTCAATAAGGATATTTTCAATAATAGAGTTGAAAGTTATGGTGCTGAGTGCTCTACTTCTGTGCTCGGAGAGCTAGTTTATAGGAGGATTATAGTTCTCGATAGTTGGATATATATTTATTGTCTCCGCCGTAATTTAAATAAATTAAAATTTAGCTTTACTGTTACTGTTTTTGAATACTTTTCAACACTATACGAATCGTTCTTTAACAAAAGCAGATATACGATATCACACTTTAAGTGTTATCCTGAAAACTTTTATCACGATTTAAGCTCGCTTTTGATACATTTTTATTTTTCAAAGTTAGGTAGGTATACATACTTTGAACAACCTCACTCGGATTCGAACGGAATGTACTGGACTCGACGCCCGACACGGGTCACTTTGGAATTTTATAATTTCTATACTATTATTTCTAAATTATTCAAGTCTGAAGACGCACCGCCAAGCGATTTAGCGTTGCTGCGTTTGCGTAGCTATTTAGGAGTTACTTATCCCTTCCAAGTTAGTGTGATAGCATCTTCGGCTTACCACCAGGTAAGATTACAGTCAAGTAAGGCCCGGTTTCCACCAAAGCGGAGTGGATTTGTCTTTAAGTAACCAATCAGATTTCGTCATTTCGACATCTCCTCTTCCCTTAGTTTTGGAGATGTCAAAATAACGAAATCTGATTGGTTAATCAAACATAGCACCGATCCGCTCCGCTTTGGTGGAAACCGGGCCTTAGGTATTTGTATTAAATAAATAAAAGTCCTTTCATAAATTTCTAATATTATGATTGCGTTAGGAAGTACTTACCTACTCAAATTAGCTTATCTTAGGCTCTAATTACATACAAAGATCAAATCGTGTCATGTTACGTTTTCTGCAAATGGGTGCTTTTAATTAAAAGTAGGAAGCCGCGCAATCTCGAACTTTGTCCGTGAGTTTCTCTGGAGAGGTCCCTAGCCGAGAGATTACAGGCCACCTTTCCTTGAGTGTGGATATACTCCAAAATATATACTCTAGATATACAGGGCTATTTAAAAAATAACAAATCGCTCTCGGCCTGTATTTGTTTACTTTAGAAATAAGAACTTTTGTTCTACGACTTTTTTTTACTCGATATTTTGTGAAATATCAAATATTCAATATTTTGCAGAGATACTCTACTTGTTTCTACTCTGTAATGTAACATCGGCAAGTGGCATGGCACGGCGGCCGGCGCGTGAACTCGCGGTGCGAAACCGCTTCAGTGTAATGTCACTTTACAGAAATAACATTTTTTTGTATGAAATAAATTAATACTGAATTTTGAAAAGTCGTAGAACAAAAGTTGTTAAACAACTACAGGCCGAGAGCGAGTTGGTATTTTTTATATGACCCTGTATATACAAGATTCAAAAGCTAATCTTTCGTATATCCTGACATCTAGAGACTTATAAGCAACCAATATGCAACCACTGACCGTCATGTGCCATCATGAAAATTGAAAGCTTTAAATAAAATACATAGAATTTGAGGCCAACAATAAACACTAAGAATTGAAGAGATAGGTACTTTGTGAGTAAATTACTGCACTACTGAAACAAACCTACTACTTAACTGTAATAACCATTCTATTCTGAGGATCAGAGCCATAGCAAGGATTACATTATTAGTTACCACCACAGATAAGAAACCTCAGATATGGGCATCCGAACGATTTATGTAAACCTTTTTTGCCCCACAGTAGCGCCATCTGTCAAAATTCTATAGGTGGCTGCTGAGCGAACTACAGCATGGACTTTCTGGTGGCAAAACAAGCATTTTTGGCACCGATGAACCGTCTTCCCTCCCAGAGTGTAGTAGAGTGTCTATTGTAACCATAGACAAAAAACGGGGCCGTCAGCCAGCGTTAATTCTCAGTTTATCAAGCGTTATTGATTGCCCCAATATCCACACTATCAACAAATGACGGGCTAATCCTCATTCCGCACCCACCCCTAGGAAAACTTCCCGACCAAGTTCACCATTACATGGCTTAGCACTTTTAATTAACAGTAACTGTAGAAGATAAAACATATTTTCGCGGTTTGAGATTTGATAGACCTGACGTACTCGAGTTAAGAAAGATTATGAGATTTTCACTATAGCACTTCGTTCGTAACTTTCTTCTAATATATAAAATTCTCTCAATTTTATTTGTTACCAAACTCCTCCGAAACGGCTGGATGATCGTTATGAAACTTTCAGGGTATATTCTCTGGGTCGGGGAGCGGGTTGTTATCTATATTTTATGTCCAGTAAGAAAAAAATTTATATGGCAAAACAACGTTTGCCGGGTCAGCTAGAAATATTATAATATTTAATTTGATGACATTTATCACACTGGCTCGTAACGTAGAACCTATAATAACGCTTATCGGCTCACAATCCAATGTATTTATTATTCACACCGTACTATAGTGTTTAATGAAACCACCAATACCCGATGAAGTTAAGTTTGTACTGCACTCCTTTGTTTGTTTGTTTGTACAACATAGGTTTGTACAATGAACAAAGCATTTTTAACTTATTATTTTTTTCACTCCCTGTTCATATGCGCCTCCCATTCACACACTTCAAAAAGCTTTATAAGAACAACACAAAGCAGTAGTGCACAATAATTTCTATTACATTACAAAACGTATAATTTCTATCAATTTTTTCTCGAAAACATGTTTAAACTTAAACAAAACAAACCTGTTTTATCTTCGCAAGTGTGACGAAAAACATCGAATGGTAGGTAGGTACTATTAAATGTCGCTGAAATTACGATTATTATGTAACACGCTTTCATTTTCCTGCCATCTTATTAGATCGGTTTTAATTTTTATGCCGATAAAAATGAATTATGTAATTTTTACCTATTTGTCGTATATTATCAGAACTTAAGTGGATTATGTAATTAGTGAATGTTTAATTATTATAATAAATATTATATTATTATTATATATATCATTATTATAATTATTACAGATATAAAGTCGATAATGCTGAAGGCAAAATATAATTCCCAAAAGGATTTTATCCGAAAAGGAATAAAAACATATGGTGGCAATCAAACCGCTTTATAAGGGTTATATGTACTAAGGGCGACGTAAAAGTTCTTGAAGATGTAATAAAGTAAGATTGGCCGTTTGAGCGAATATGTGGTCCGGGCGCCTCATAAAGTAACATCGATGGATTCAACGTTTTCTTATTATTATATTTTTTATTTTACTTTTTCATGCTAGGTTTCCTAGGAGTTTAAAGAATATGTGTTAGAATAAAAGGTAGCTCTGCTACTTCAGGTTTTTTAGGAAAAACGGCAAGTTAAGACGAGTTTTTATTACAAAAATACAGACTTAAAAGTATATACTGAATTTATTTTTGTCCTTCTCACTGTTACAAATACATCGGTGGGTGCAACATGCAGCATTGCGGAGAATATAACAGTAAAACAACGTTTTACCTAATTACTAAAAAATTAAGCCCGTTATTAAAAATACGTTCTGAGCGGTTTTGGTTATTAGTATTACCGACACATTAAAACAAAAATTACAATCACATCAATTGTATAGTTTCTGATAAAAATTATAAAAATGGAGATATTGGAGCAACTTTTGGGAGAACTTTCTATCCAAAAATTTTATCCAATCGTATTTCTGCTTCATAGCGATTTTAGATCAAAGACGCAAAATAGGTACATGACGTTGAAATTTGAAAGTTTGAAAGAAAGTTTGAAATTTATCTTTATATAGTTTTTAAACTGCAGGTCACTAAAACCGCTAAAGATTTGATGAAACTGCCTAATAATACTATAGGCACAGTTTTAAAAGATCGTAGGATAGAATATCTCTTTAAACTGTGCTATTTGTGACGTGGAAGGAGTATTGTACTGTGCAGACTCCAGGTCTAGGTGCGAAATGTGCTCAATTTCGACGCGTCCAAAGCTAGAGTTATAGCTCTGCTGAACAGTTGCATTGGCATCTGATAGTTATTATGCAAAATGACTGAGTTTCATTCTCTGACAGAGTCCTTCACTGTCCGCACTAGTTAATGAATTTATCGCCGCTCCCGTCGGACAAAGAGTAGTTACCAACTTTCTTGTTCCCACTAATTTTGAAGTTGGCTTCGTAAAACTAAAATGAGGAATTTATAATGTTGAGTATTACCCACAATGCCTGACTTTCAATTAATTTATTTCGCAGGATAGAATTGAAAATTAATTTTAACGCATACTTTGATCTCTTGAGCTTCGAAAATCGATTGATCTAAAATTAAAATTATGCAAAATGATCCCAGTATTATATACAACTCTATGTTGGTGGTCATCAAAGGAATTCATTTTAATGTAAATTTATGAACTGTCACGTTAACTTGTCACTTGTTTAATACTGAAAGCGTTGCAAAGCAAGCACTCCAACAACCAATTACTATGAATAGACAAGTTGACTAGAATTTGTTATCAGTTTGGGTAAATCAATAAACCAAGTTGAGAAGTTTGTTTGGGTTTCCTTTGTGATATAATTTTGACGACTAGCTCTTATGTAATTTCATATTAATAAAGACAGTAATTATTACTATCAGCATTGCAGTGCAGCCGTGTAAACAAATTCTTTCCGTTGATTGGCCGAATTCGCTGTTTACATTTTTGCTAGACAATTCGCGGGCAGAACATTTTTTCCAGACAATTTGTAGGGTTACCCCACAGAGGATTTCAGTACTCTGCGCAAATGGAGTGACGATTCAACTAACTTATAGAGGTAAACCGTTATAATCCTTGACTTTCCTGATGGTCTGCGGGACGCGGGGCGGGTGATGCGACTGGCTATAACGACACGCCAGCGCTGCCGGCGGACAGCGACAGACTTGCTGATTGGTTGAGCGGCTCCCGCCCCGCGTCCCGCAGACCATCAGGAAGGTCAAGTTTATAGCGGTTTACCTATAATTATGCTCTCCGTGTCTAATTGGTGGATGACTTATGTAATTGACATAAGTCATTCACCAATTCGAAAATATTGATAGATTTCATGAACAAACACTAGTGAATAAGACCATATTCATAGATTTATAATAGGTAGGTCGTCGCTCGCGCTCTGTGACCAATCCAAGTTCACTAATAAAACAATGATTGATTGACAGAAATAACAATAGGTATTGAGTATAATGGGTCTAATGAGACATTGTGAAAATATGCTTATAAAAACCTTTACATCAAAAACCTCTTAAGGTGAAATTTACGAAGTATCGCATATTCAAAATCCAAACTCTGGTCTTACAACAACAGTACGTAATTTTAAACCGAATTTCTGAAGTTTGTGAGTGAATATGATGTTAAATTTATTGCCATGTTTGCGTTGAAATGTTTGTTTAAAAGTATAAAAGTTAACAAAGTCGGGAAAATGTTATCTTCCTGCATCAGCTGTGTATGTGAATTGTGAACAAACAAGATTTGTGTTATGAAGTATCAACTTAATTTATTATAGAACTTGAATGAAAGGTCGACGAGTGAGTTCGTGTATTCATTGAAGGGTTAATCTTGTTTCTAAAGTTACACGTATTTGCTTGCTTTTAGCTGTCTCAAAACGAAATTAAACTAAACTAACTACTAATTAAAGTTTACATGAATCAAATATGTGAAATAATATGTTGAAAGAAACCCGTCGCAATAATTTACTAAATATTTTTTTGTTGCTACCATCTCACATCGTCTGAAAATGGACCTGTAGTCTGTACTTATCCAATAACATTAGTCGGTAGTTTGGCGCATCATTCTTAGATAGATCTAGGGAGTAGGCAGCCTCTTTGTTTGTGGATTTACGTTAGTTCCTTAGGGACAAACATTAGTAAAAGGTTACACAAAACTAGTTTCCTCAGTTAGTAAGCAATTACGAAATAAACAGTGTTTGATCGGGTTTAGTAATATAATAACTACGTACTTAAAAAGTTTTAATTAAAATAAAATTTACAACTATTTATTATTACCACGATAACATTGTAGAACTAAAAATAATAAAAATATTGATGGCGATATGGCATACTAATAAACGCAGAGTGTTTCAAAAATTATTCCTACAGTTACGATTCCTAAAAGGTAACATAGGTATAGGTAATCATTTAGTAATTTTTTCAGTAAAATGATTTGAAATCAGAACCATGGATCCAATTTATTTGGCATTATTTAACAGAATATGGTTTTTTAACTGTGATAGTACATGAAATTAAAAAACCATAGAAGAAATCTTTTAGAAACCGTAATATCTTTTTGTGAAAACAATTATGACATTTTTCAAGTTTTTGGTCAAGCGTGGGCAAGAGGAAATTCTTTAGAAGTAAACTTTTTTTCCACTATTAGCCCATTTTACATTTTAATGTAAGAAAGTTACAGCGGAAGTTGGAAACAATAAATACTTATTTAAAATGGTTTTCATAATGCACAAAATGTTTAGAGGTACTGAATCATTGTTGTGGTACTTGCTCGTGCCCAATAATGGTTAATGTTGGAAAATAGCCCCATAAAACACATGGTCGTTTGGTAATTACGTGTAACTGTTCTATAGCAGTAAAACCACTATATCAGATTATATCTTTAACGGCGTAGAAGCCGTATTTAAACGATTTTGAATGAAGTTTTTATACTTTCAAATTTAAACGTCATGTATTTTGGGTCTTTAATCTAAAATCGCTTAAAAGCAGAAACACGATTGGATAAAATTTTCCCGATATAGAAAGTTCTCCCAAAAGTTGCTCCAAAATCTCAGTTTTTCTATTTTTTATCGGAAATTACATTGGATGTAATTGTAATTTTTGTTAAATTTGTCGGCAATAATAATATCCAAAAACGCTTAGAAACAGATTTTTGATAACTGGCTTAGTTTTTGAGTAATTAGGTTCGCTTTAATTATTTTTTAAAAAGTTCGCTTTTCTGTTTTATTTTTCCTCGACATGCAGTCGCACCTACCAACGTACCCGTGAGAGTGAGAAACACGAAAATAAATTCAATCAATCCCCTTAATGCTTTTAAAAGCGTGCACTATACAGGGGTATCTGTTGTAGTGATACACCGATACGATAAGTATCGCGCTCTTGGAATATTGTAGTTCCCAACTATTATTGTGATCGTTTTACAGGAAACCATTAAAACTTGTTTAGTTCGAGATCGGTATTAAGTTATTACTCAGATAACAGCTATTATAGTAGAAAATATTAGTGTTCATTTTACGTATACAATATACCCCTACATATTTTACATCAATTAACGTAATTGTACGCAGTTTTCCTCGTATGGGCTAGGGTTAGGTCTCTACAATTTTCGTCAGGAAACAATGCATAGCTTGGCATATGCATCTTGACTATGCAAATCGCATGCTATTCTTAAGATTAGGTAGTTGAAGGGGATCAATAAATAAAAACTTCAGCGTGATCTTCTAGTGGACTGTATTCTTGTTCTAGTTCAGGTTCCGAAATACGTTGTTCTTGATCAGAGCTCTTCTCCGGTCGGGAGATCGATCCGGAATGCGTCAAACTTAAAAACTACGGCTTATTTATCTAAATCCTCCACTCGACACCCGCATGCGGTATTGTCAAGTGGGAGATGGGCGATCGCGGGGGTTGAGGGGTTAGCGGGGTGAAGCGGCGCCGGCAGTCGACCAATCAGCGCCATTCACTGCTGACGCCACGCGACGCTCGTAGCTCCCGTCCGCAACATCTCTCCCCTCAGCGCAGCTCCGCGCAGCTTCCTCTTCCGTGGTCAGGACGGCGAGCTTCCTCGTAGGCCGATGAAATACGCCGCCACGGGTTCTCACAGTTGCGCTGCGTACTTCGCCATCAGGTCCAGGATGCACTTGCTCGACGACACCGCGAGGCCAGACGTTTCGCGGTAGAGCGGGATCTACGATCACCACTAGATCGCCTTCTCGGAGTTGTCGCTGGGTTGATGCTGGTTGACCACGGGCAACGAGTGTAGGGAGGTACTCGTGTACCCAGCGACGCCAAAGGCTGTCTGCCAGTGCTTGAGCAGCTCTCCATGTTCGTCGATCGGCTTGTTCACAGGGCCCTGTATGCGACAGGCCCATCGATGACCCCAACAGGAAGTGGTTCGGTGTCAGTGCCTCGGGGTCAGCGGGATCCACTGACACGTGTGTCAGAGGGCGAGCATTTATGCTGTACTCAGCCTCTGTCAGCAATGTGTTAAGTACCTCTTCTTTCGGCACTTTTTCTCGAAGTGTAGTGTCGAGAGCCACTTTCACAGAGCGTACTAGACGCTCCCAAGCTCCACCTTGGTTCGGCGCTCCTGGCGGAATGAAGCGCCACTGTGTACGATAAGTCAGCCCCAAGTCTCGTAGGGCAGGTTCCCATTCAGCGTACGCCTTCTTGAGCTCAGCATCAGCTCCTCGAAAGTTCGTTGCGTTGTCGCTGTATATTATTGACGGCCATCCTCTTCTTGCTGCCATGCGCCGGATTGCCATTATCGCTGAATCGGTTGATAATGATGCCACAAGTTCAAGATGCACGGCGCGCGTCGTCAAACAGGTGAAGAGGGCACCCCAACGTTTTTCTCTTCGTCGTCCTACTGCCACTAGCATAGGACCGAAGAAGTCCACACCGCAGTTGGAGAATGGGCGGTGGAACGGGTCCAGTCGCGCTGCAGGCAAGTTTCCAGTTGCCGGTATGTTCGGTGTTGATCGGCGGAGACGGCAAAGGAAACAATCTCGTGCCACTTTCTTCACTGTAGGTCGTAAGTTGATCACCCAGTACTTCTGCCGTACGTCGTTTACGACTCGCTCGTTGTTGGCATGATTCGCTCTTCGGTGTTCACGAGCAAGCAGCAGTCTTGTAAATGGGTGGCGGCCATCTAAGATGAAAGGCCGCTTCGTTGAGTTAGACACACTAGCAGCGTCTATTCTACCGCGGACTCGCAGTAGTCCATCTTCCAGAACGGGATCAAGCTTGGCCAAACGACTTGATTTATGTATCGGTTGGCCGGCGTGCAGACGGTTCAGGTCATCTGCAAAACTTTCTTCTTGTGCCGCACGTAGCCACAAGTTTTCAGCTTGCTCGATGTGTCTCACTTCCAAACTTATGCTTCGCTTTCTGCACATATCAGCGAAGGCTAATAAACGGGCCGTTGTTCGTATCAACTTTTCATATGATGAGAATCTGCTTATGTCAGGCAGGCTCGATACTACGCGGTTCTTGGTCGAAGTGATATGCGCGACGAGTTCTTCGTGACTGTCTTTACTGTTCGGATCTTCGTCTTCTTTCCGTATCTTCGTTTTGTGGGAGATGCCGATAGCGTCCAGTTTAAAATGAGAGCGGACTAAAGCGTCGAGTCTATCGTCGCTGTTTGGTTCTGTCCGCGTTCCTGTTCTTACATGAAGCACGTGATCTTGGTCGCGGCTGAGCGTAACTTGCGGGGCTGAACCGTGTATCACCCAGCCTAGTTCAGTTCTTGATGCTGCAGGTTCGTGTCGTCTTCCAGTTAGTAGCTGCTTGGAGACGATGAGCTCCCAGTTGTCGGAGCCGATGAGTACTCGTGGTTGCGCTTCTTGATAGCACACGCTGCTCGGTTCAAGGTTCTGGAGATGCGGGTACTGTAGTAGCTGAGTCGGTACCGTTTGACTCAACAGCTTGATGTCCCGTACGGTTCTGGCCCGAATAATATGAGAGGCCATTGAGCCTTTGCCCCTCAGCTTCATTCGGACGGTTCGACTGGTTCCTTCTCTTTGTGAAGAGTTGACTCCATGTATGTTCAGAGCCATGGTAGGCCCTTCCAAGTTCAGTTCATCGGCGAGATCTTCATCGATGAGAGTGATAGTCGAGCCCTCATCCAGCAAGGCGTACGTTTGGATCTCGACGCCCTCACGGTTCGAGACGATGATTGGGCACACTTTCAACATCACGTTACTTCCAGGGTTCAGGTTGGTAGCAGTTGATGTGACTATCGCTTCTGTTTGCTCCGCAGGTGAAGCATCGGTGTTCGTAGAGCTTCTTTGATGTAACAGTGGATGATGAGAATGAATGCAGTCATCAATGTTGCACTGCTTCGCCTTGCATGCGGTGCGCCGGTGCTTCTCAGTAAGGCACTTGAAACAGATCTTGTTTGTTTTGGCCCACTCCCAGCGTGCGTTGACGGTCATCTCCTTGATCTTCTCGCATTGTGGTGGTTTGTGGTCGCCACCACAACACAAACACTGCTCCATCTCGCTGGCATTGTAGACGTTGGCGTTCTTCGTAGATTTTCTAGTAGCTCTTGTAGTCTTCAGATTCGGTTCATTCCGAGTTGACGTAGTTGAAGTGGCAGGCTTCGAATACGTAAACTCCAAGCTCATTGTTGCCTCGTGGTTCAAAAATCGAGACAGGATCACGATATGCGGTTCCCCAGGACGACGGTTCTCTGTTGCGTACCGGGCGAAACTTCTTCGGAGATCCGGTGGTAACTTCTCTACAATGTCTCTGGTGAGCATTCGGTTCTGGAGACATCCTTGGAGACCTTCGACGTTCGAAATCGTTGACACGATGTTTCTCACTTTTACGGCGAAGACATTTAATTCTGTCGCCGATGGTCCCAAGCGTGGTAGTAGCTTGATCTCGTCCAGTGCTTTGTCGATCAATGCTTCCGGACGACCAAAGCTTTGTTCTAAAGCTTCCATGATCTCTGCTGGGTCACTTGCAGTATAAAGAAGTGAGGCAACGGCGTCCCGGGCTGCTCCTTTAAGTGCGGTTCGCAGACGTTGCATGTTTTCAATCGGCGAAAACTTATGAAGCCGCGTTGAATCTCGCATCGATGCTTTGAACGCCATCCATTCGTTCTCAGAGCCACTAAAGCTAGGCAGCTCTGTTGATGATCGCGGCGGTGGCCGGTAGTGACTTAGCCGTTCCAAAGTCTCGGCTAGGGCCTCGATGCTGCGGTTCCGCGAGCGGCTCGGCGTTGGCGAACGTGTTCGGCGATCTTCGTAGCCACGATGCTCTGTTCGGTGATCTTCGTGACCACGGTGCACAGTTCGGCAGTCTTCTTGGTCACTAAGCTCGGTTCGGCGATCTTCGTGGCTGCGATACACGTTGCGGCGATCTTCGTATCCGCGATCATGTTCGGTCGGTGTCGGATCTCTTCGGGCGACAGTGGTTCTCGGTGTTGTTGCATCGTGAGAGGTTCGGGTCTCCCGCGCAGGTAGTAAACCGGAGGAATGCTCCCCTCGTGCAGGATCCGTTATCTGCTGTAGCCAATCTTCGGTGCGTAGGCTCGTGTTCGGCTCTTCTTGCCCACGTGTGCTGCCCTGGTCGTCGTCTTGTATAAACGCAACTTCAGCTTCCAATTTCTTTTGCACCAAATCGGCTTCAATTTGCATCTGCTGTTGTTCAAGTTGCAGCTGACGCATTTTAATAGCAGCAAGTCGTTCCGCTGCTTCTAGCTCCGCTTGCTTGATGCGGGCAGTTGTGCTCGCTGTTGACCGTTGCGAACGGGTTGATCGCGTCGGTGAGGGAGGTCGAACGCTCTGTTCAACGTCGGAGGTTCGGAGTCCGGTGTCCGACTCTTGCCGAGGTTCGCCGACACTTGCCGATGTAGATGGTTCGGTGAAGCGAATTTGAACAGGGCGAGCTGGGATCAGCGTGCGCGGGATCGGTTCGTGCGACGCTGTATGCTCGTCGTGTTCATCTTCCGGGATCTGGCTTCGGGTTCGTACCATCTTTATCGTCAAGCTTCGGGTCTTAGGGCTTCGGTTCTTGGGCCTTCGGTTCTTGAGGCTTCGGGTCTTGCGCCTTCGGTTCTTGAGCCTTCGGGTCTTGAGCCTTCGGGTCTTGAGGCTTCGGTTCTTGAGGCTTCGGTTCTTCAGGCTTCAGTTCTTCAGGCTTCAGTTCTTCAGGCTTCAGGGCTTCGGTTCTTCAGTTCTTCATCCGACTCGATGGACCAGAATGAAGGGGATCAATAAATAAAAATTTCAGCGTGATCTTCTAGTGGACTGTATTCTTGTTCTAGTTCAGGTTCCGAAATACGTTGTTCTTGATCAGAGCTCTTCTCCGGTCGGGAGATCGATCCGGAATGCGTCAAACTTAAAAACTACGGCTTATTTATCTAAATCCTCCACTCGACACCCGCATGCGGTATTGTCAAGTGGGAGATGGGCGATCGCGGGGGTTGAGGGGTTAGCGGGGTGAAGCGGCGCCGGCAGTCGACCAATCAGCGCCATTCACTGCTGACGCCACGCGACGCTCGTAGCTCCCGTCCGCAACATTAGTTGAAGTAAACATATAAGTCAAAACGTTAAAAAAGTATATGCGTGTATGTACCCTTACTCAATTAAACCATTTTAATTTGGTGCTTGGATATTGATTGTTAAAAGTTTGATTGGTGGAATTATTGGATTTCGTCCACAAATACGTGTGGACGAAATCTAAGAATTCTTACCAAAACCACCACAGGAATAATATCATCATCATCAAATCCCTTTTTATGACTCACTCCTTGACATGGCTCCTGGGCGTGGCTACCACGCTGGCTGAGTGCGGATTAGCAGGCTCTTCATACCTTTGAAAACATTATGGTAAACTTTCAGGCTTGCCGGTTTACTCGCGATGTTTTCCTAAGCGAGTGATGTTCAATTTCCAAAAAACGTAACTCTGAAAAGTAAAAACATGCGTGCCCAAGATTCGAACCCCAGATATCCTGACCACAGACAGATGTCGGAACCAATAGGCTGTCACTCATTAACATACTGTCGAGTCTTAAAATTTTGAGCAATTAAGAGCGTTCTAAAGGAAACGTCAGTCACACTAATAACATTGTTGTGAAGCTCAGAACAATAACAATATAGCTGCAGCTGAAGTTATAGTTCTGAACTGCTATCGAGATCGTTTTGCAGCACGCTCTGAACTTGTTTTTACAAGTTATCAAATGAAGACTATTCTATTCTACAATAACAAGTGTTTTAATTTGAAAAACAATGAAATTGCATAATTCTGCTACCTCGTATTATTTATTACAAAATTTAAACAGTTAACATTCCACTTAGGTAAATACTGGTTAGTTTGTACAGTTGAAAGATTTACCTAATATTCTAAAAATTGCTGTGAGTCCTGTAAGTAAGAAGTATATTTAAATTGATTATATCTAGGCAAATAATTTTAATTAAAGGATATACTCGTAGGTAATGTATAAGCCAGTCCCGTCCCTATTTCAAGGCATCTAAATAAGAAATCGAAATCATGAAGTTCTTTCAAATAGTAGGCCTATTTACAGCCAATTATGAAATTTCAGACTCTGCTGCAACTGAGAAAAACGGGGAAGAAACTCGGCTCTTGCTCTTTTCAAAATAAAAGCAAAGTCACGAATGAAATTTATCATTTTACTCCCAATGTTAATGATATTCTTCTTAAAGAACACGGCTTTGCAGGGATCCTCTGCTCCCAATCACTCGTAGAACATCGCGAATCTTGATTGTGCTTGCCACCGAAATGCAAACGAAAAGCAAACCTCCTCTGGCCAGAGAAAATATTATGTATCTGTTTTGTATGTTTGATAAAAAACAGACAGTACTCTTACTTATATGATCAACATTTTTTACCCACGACGGAACAGAGTACGGGTATATGCGTTTAGGGTGAGAGACCGTTTGTACATTACTCTATTAAAAATATTTTATGTTTGTTTGTATGTTAAATTGTTCACAAAAACCAATAATGCAAAAATATTTTTGTTTGTTTGTTTGTTTGTTGGTTTGTTTGTGTGTGCACATCGATGTTCCCATTTATTTCAAAAACGGCTTGACCGATTTAGATGCGGTTTTCTGTTTAATGTTTGGTGTTCAGCGGCAATGGTTCTTAGATAGTTGTTACGAACATCGATCACCAGCGGGCGCCATAAAATACATTTATATTGCAAACGAATGTTCCCATTTATTTCAAAAACGGCTTGACCGATTTAGATGTGGTTTTCTGTATAATGTTTGGTATTCATTGGCGATGGTTCTTAGATAGTTGTTACGAACATCGATCACCAGGGGGCGCCATAAAAAACATTTACAATGCAAACGAATGTTCTCAATTATTACGAAAATGAATGAACCGATTTGGATACAGTTTTGTTTCAAATATTAGTGAGTCATTGGCAATGGTTCGTAGATAATTGTTCTTGTGATTGAACAGCAGGGGGCGCCACAATAAACGTCTCTTTATGACTTGGAAGGGATGATGCCTTCAAACGCTGCTAGAGAAGCTAATGGCTAGTTTGAAGATTAATTTTCATTTCTTAATAATAATATAATTTAAATCACATTAATATATTAATCGAAAAACTATAAAACAAGTGGAAAATTAAAAAATTTCAAAACACCCACGACTTTTGCAGACTTGTAATTGAAAAAGGATTAAATAATTTTTTTGAAACTCCCCGACTAAAGGCAAGTAAGAACTAAGAACCTCTCAGTATAATTACAAATCCAAGAAAATCCGTCGGAGCTGCTATTTTCGTTTCAAATATCAATTAATGTAATTAGTAAGTATTGATAAACTGCCGGTATATGAGAAGTATCAAGAAATCGAATTAGTCATCAACTGGTAAACAGCACCATCAAACCGTCATAGGCAAAACACAGCAGCTCCGGCGGATTTTCTTGGATTTGTAATTATACTGAGAGGTTCTTAGTTCTTACTTGCCTTTAGTCGGGGAGTTTCAAAAAAATTATTTAATCCTTTTTCAATTACAAGTCTGCAAAAGTCGTGGGTGTTTTGAAATTTTTTAATTTTCCACTTGTTCCACAAATGAGACGAGCAAGATGTTTACCGAATGTTAAGTACGCCTACACGTGTGTAATGTGGTTGTCAGATTCAGTATATCCACGACTTGACTGTGGCGTCACACTGACACTGACGTCACTGTGACGTCACTTGACGATACACTGCGCTCGTCATTCTGAGACATCAGATCTTAAGTTTCATTTTGCCCAGAAATCCCGTCGGCATACAGTGCCTTTCAACCGAAACACTGATATGTGGTAAAACTGTGGCAATAAATTACTGCTTTACGTTGGAACAATTGACAATGCCGTGGTAACTACCCAAATGTACTCCACAAGAAGAGTACCACCACCAGTAAAATTCGTTCGTTTCAGACGACGGACGTCCACTGCTGGAAAAAGGCCTCCTGCAATGATTTCCAGCCCGCACGGTCCTGCGCCACTTGTATCCAAGGCCTTCCCGCCACTCTTTTAATGTCGTCAGTCTATCTGGTCGGAAGTCTGCCAATAGTGAGCTTTCCTGAGCGGGAAAATACAGTAAAATTACAATTCGATAATTTACATTGTTAGCTGTACTGTACTGTATGTTGTCTCCCAAGCGTGAAATGCACTCAAACTTCGCCGTCACCTGTATAATACGCTTATATTGAGTACAGTAGGATTAGTACAGGTTGTGTACTTTTGAGTCTACTCGTTTCGAATAAACGGATCGGATCTCCCCATACAGCTACAGTCAGCTGCGCCTCAAGTGGACAATTGCTAAAAGTTCAGTTTACAATGTGTCTACTTAGGCTGTAGATGTATGGAAAAATCCAAACATGGGGTGCTGGCTGAAGATGTATGGAGAAATCCGATCCGTTTATTCGAAGCGAGTCGTCTCGAAATGTGTACAAAAACCTGTACTAACCCAACTGTAACTGTAACGCAGTTAGTAAACTTCGAACAGTTAACAGCAGGCCAGTGACGCTTTCAGTAGCTACGGGTACTCGTGAATTTCAATTGAGTTACCCGCTATGATGCAGCGAGAGTGCGACTGGCACATTTCATCTAGTTTCAAAACATTAGTTTGATTAAAAGTTGAATTAATTTACCTAATGACTGGCATGAGCGCGGTTTATATTACTAAAGTATTAATTTATCGGTGTCACTAAGCGCAATAGACCGACTCTGTTCAATAGAATATTATTGTTGTTAAACAATAATTTTCTATTGAATGGAAGCAAGCGTTATTTTCAAAATCCATAATTAGCTGGTCAGATTTATTTCATCATCATCATCATCATCATCTCAGCCTGCGGACGTCCACTGTTGGACATAGGCCTTCCCAAGCGCGCGCCACCACACCCTGTCCTCAGCCTTCCTCATCCAGCCGCTTCCCGCCACCCGCTTTATATCATCAGTCCAACGAGCTGGGGGTCGCCCTACACTACGCTTACTCGTACGCGGTCTCCACTCAAGGACTTTGCGGCTCCAACGGCCATCGCCCCTGCGACAAGCGTGACCTGCCCACTGCCACTTTAGCTTGCTAATGGCTCGGGCTATATCGGTGACTTTGGTTCTCCTGCGGATCTCCTCATTTCTGATTTTATCCTTCAGGGAAACTCCTAACATAGCCCTCTCCATAGCACGCTGGGCGACTTTAAATTTGTGTATCAGGCCGTTTGTCAGTGTCCACGTCTCAGCGCCATAGGTGAGGACAGGCAGGACGCACTGGTTGAATACCTTTGTTTTCAGGCATTGAGGGATTGACGAAGAAAAGACCTGGCTGAGTTTCTCAAAAGCCGCCCAGCCCAGCCGTATTCTTCTGTTGGCTTCTTCATCGAAGTTGTTTCTTCCTAATTGAATGATCTGACCAAGGTAGTTGTACTGAGAAACAATTTCGATGCCAACATTATCGACTAACACCGGCCTTGAGATGACGTGTTGATTAAACATAACTTTAGTTTTGTCAACATTCATCCCGAGGCCGACCCGTCTGGAAGAACGACTAAGGCTGTTAAACATATCCTCAAGGTCTTGGGGAGTTTCCGCCAAGATAACCACGTCCAGATTACCAGTTTTATTTGTTTCGCTATAATCCGCTACTTTAAAATAATTTGTAATGGTTTGTTTGGTGTAAAAATAAATTATCTATCTGTAGACAGAAAAAAATAATTTTATATGTGAAAAAAAATAAACCAATTAGATATTTAGTTAAATACGTTATTTTATATCAGAATCTTATTTCAAACCATTAAAGTGACCTAAAAGTATAAGTAGAATGTTTTTCACTTAAATTAAAAACTGTTAAATTTCCCCTAAATTAACATTCCTAATGAAAACGATAAGTGACTCATCCCTTGTCGTTATTAATTTAATAAAATTAATTAATTTCGTTTGAAAAGCTTTTATAGGAGACGTTTTTTACACGTTTCGTTTCTTTACATGATGGATATTTAATGTCAATTGCAAGGAATCAAAAAGCGTTATACTATTTCCATTCGTTTATTTTCTCTTTGACACATGAAATCACATGAAACAGATATAGCAATAGCGAGGGACCAGAAAGAGACCACTTTACCTTTATCTCTCTCTGGTCCCTCGCTATTGCTATAGTATAGGAGTTATAAGCAATCATTAATATGGATTTTATCAGATATTATGGTATACCAAGAACCTAGTATTATGCTTTGGAGCGTTTATTACATGCTATTTCTTATATAAAACTATGTTTCAAAGTTATCTTTTTCCCACACCAGTAAGTAGTAGGCGTAGCAGTTTAGTGTCCGTAGCGGAAAACGCAGGGTGCAACGTGATCACATTTTACGTGTGTGTGCACTCCCAATAGACGTATACACAGGACCCGGCGGACCGCGCAAAAAGATGTCGCCATTTTACTGGTGTCAAAAATGTTTGTTTTGACACCAACAGCGGCAGTTTTAAGCCAACCGCACTATATCTACTAGTTATAAGTCCGCATATGACTTTCCACAGCGATGATTTCCGGCAAGTTGCGGCGTATTATAAATATTTCAATCCACGACGTCGCGCCCCACTCTGTCAAAATCGCTATTATTTCATTCGATTAGTATGTAGTTTGACAGAGTGGGGCGCGCCGTCGTGGGTTAAAATATCTGTAGCGGAAATTTTGACAATCTTTTTTATTGTATGAAGAAAGTTGACATATAATGGTCCAATGAGCTCATCCTCAGGTTCATATCGGTGACACTCCCTAATTTAAATTCAGTCCACACGGCGGATGGTTTTATCGCAGCGGAGTTTGGCCACGTCCGGACGATGCGATGTTAGTGTGAAAAAGGTTTGCTGCATATGTTACCAGAATGCTAGGAAAAAGGCGAATCCTAAAATTTTCAGACACAACCAAAGATTTACCAAAATCTACGTAAGTGTTTTATGTTTCAAATCGTCAATTTTGAACGCACAACTAAAAATATATTCTAGCAATAATTTTCAAAATATCACAATCCAAAGTTCATGAGATATCTGGATGAGAATTAAACACTCAAAGTACCTTTTAAAGCCAGTTTGTATGATGTTAGAAATTTATTTTTCGCTTAATCTGACATTGGCAGCAAAATTTCAATTTGTTTTTTAATTTTCTAAAATTGGCGTCTGTAAACATCTACTATCTCTTTCACAATTATAGTTACTGATGAAAAGAATGATATTAGTCTTTAGCTCATTAGAAATAATGCTGTCTTTTCCTACTTTAGCATTTTGAAATGGTGAGTAGATTTTTAGACACGCTTAATTTAGAAATTTTGAAACAGAATCGATATTAAGCTATAAATAGCAAAGATTTTGCAATAAATACAAATGCATTGCAATATCTAAGTATGTTCCATTCCTAGCTTTAACAGTAACACGTGCACGATGTAGGTACATGTAGAGAAGTGGAAAAACGTGTTAGTATTGTTATGGCTTTGCATACAGTTCTTTCTTTGTCAGTTACGTGACAACACGAAGTAACAAAAAATTAGAAAGGCTTATAAAATGTAACGAAGCTTGGGCTCTTTAGAATAACTAATATATTATACGTGTAAAAATTAATGTAATTTTTTTGAATTAAATGAATTTTTTTCGAATAATGTACAATATGATGTTACAGTATTTGGATAAGCCGATTACATTTTACCATTAACTGGCGTATGAATATTAATGTTATAATTCTATAATTGGGAATTAACACAATTCAGTATTCACTATTATTATTTTAACGACAAATATTTTAAGACTATTCCTAAAAATAAATGTCAAAATCTGTACACCTACCTATTTATAAAGAAAAGGTGACTGAGTGATCTTTTTGAAACACACAGCTCAAAACATTGGACTGAAAAGGCATAGGTAGTAGAGCTATCCAGTACCTATGCCTTACAATGTTTAATATAATAGCTATATTGTGACCAAGAATTATTTTAGATAATCTCAATGAGAGTAAAATACAGGTCAGTGAAGTGGGGACCCCTCGAGAGTATAATATAAATGTCGTATTGTCCTAGGAATGAATATTCAGAGCCAGAGAGCCTCTATGAGTTGTAGGTACTTGGGAACATTATGCAGTAGAAGCACACATAAAGTATGTATGCTTTTCTTGTATAATGTAAGAAAACAGTCTGGTCATTTTCGTAGGCTGTAGGCCTGACTTACTGCCCATCTGGGACTATCGTTAATGCATGCATCTCATGAAGCTCTATCTATAGAGGCTGGAAGTATGACAGGGACATAGCAGAAAAAAAAATAAGTAAGAATATAAAATGTGTTTAAGGACTCTGCTTCTTAATGCGATCGCAAGGAAGTCATTTCTAGTTAAATAAGCAAACTCACTTTACTTACGAAAATGCTCACAAAATATGTTATGCCGTGGGATCAAACAAATTCGAAAATAGAGCTGGAAAAATATTTATTAACTTACTACAACTTATATTTTTATGCACTAGAGCATAAAATGCAGTTTTCAAGTTGAGTGTTAATCATTTTTATCAAAATTTACGGCGGAATTTTTCGCGAGACGTATGCAATTTCGCAGGCAACAGTTACTTTCTGTTAAAAAAGTACACATACACCCAACTATGCCGTTATAGCTTGATGGAAATAGATCGGCATCGCCTTTCAGCTTACCAGCTTAATTGGTGGGTCGGCGCGCCAACAAAAGCTATTAAAATAAAATACATCAATGTCATGTCGTACGCGCGCGCATGATGTATGCAGCCGCACGGCTCTGTGACGCGTGTCAAAGCTGTGACATGTACAGAAACCCCCAAATGAAGAATGATTACACTTGCTCGCACACTGGATGGTTACCGCGAACCGTCTTAGGCTGCGTATGAACCCCTGGTTTACGTGCAAACAACTAGCTGAGGACGAGGGAATAAATAATGAACAGACAGCATCGAGCTTTGTTTTCCTCACAGGTTTTTCTACTCTCGTTCCAGCGTACATTTGGTATGGTAAAGGGTTTAGCAACGCGAGGTTTTCTATATACAAAACAAAAGAGAAATACATATTCGTATATATGAGACATGTCGTATCAAGAATGTACTAGATACGAGTACGCTTTTTTATGGATTTTATCAATAAATAAATCGGCCAAGTCGCACTTGCGTTTGAAGGGTTCCGTATCTCACCTATAAAAACGGCTAAAAAATCATGTTTGCTGTTTGGCGGGATAATATTTTAAATGTATTAAGTACTTATTTTTTAAATTAATATAATTAATTTAAAAATGGGTAAATATTACAATAGTCTACCAACGTTCTTCTCAATATCGATTGAACGTTGGCATGCTGTTGGCATTATCGATATCGATATCGAGAAGAGCAAAAACGAGTAAAAAATCACGTTTCTTGAACGGACTCGGGAACCTTCTTCAAAATTTAGTATTTTTTGTTATAGCGGCAACAGAAATTTACATCTGTGAACATTTCAATAGTCAAGCTATCACAAGTTCAAGAGTTACAGCCTGATGACTGACGGACAGACGGACGGTGGAGTCCCCTTTACCCTATAGGGTCCCCTTTTTCCCTTTGGGTACGGAACCTTAAAAACATACAGAACTAGCACTTAACTGGACCCCTCTCTTGTGTCGCAAGCGAAGCAGATGCACCGACATACGTTAAACGCTTACAAAGGATTTTCAAAGGATTATCTAGCTCAAAGCAAGGCTTACCGGCTGTTCAATGCTAGTGATGGGATAGCGTTATCGACAGTTGCTGGCCAACGTTGATGTGTGTACACCTATAAGCATAGCGGTTAAACCTTGAAAGCTAATCTGACAGGGACAATATCAGTCAATTTCTGTTTCAAGAGATTCAGCCCGCTGACAAACGGACGGACGGACAGCGAAGTCTTTGTAATAGGGTCCCGTTTTTACCCTTTGGGTACGGAGCCCTAAAAAAACTAATACCCAAGCGGTGAGTCGCTAAAACAAGTTGGCTGTTTTGCGATATTTTTCAAACGGAGGTCTCACCTTAATTCAACATAATTAATCATTCCGTATTCGGCGATGTTCCATTTAAGCCGTAGTTTTTCAAAATGAAATATGAAGTGAGGTATTAGAGGTTGTTTGTTTCATTAAACTGAATTAGTGAGATTTTTCTAAATGAAAAGAAATTAATGCTTTACGGCATAATCAGTTTAAGCATCGCGTAACTCAGTTTATTTTGTGTGCAAAGCTTAAAGTGGAAGTACCTTTTTCTACGTGGAATTAACAGCATAAGTATACCTATTTAACGTAAAGTTGAATGAACGAAGAGTATTATTCATTTTTGTTCCCAAGAAAGTACCTGTACTACCAATAGTACAAGTACTTTTAAAACTTTAAGAAGGTCGTTAAAAGTCGAGATGGTTTGTGGAAGAGGTAGGTATTGCGGTATTCCTGAGTACTTAGTATCGTGGTAGTGAGCTGTCGACAAGCTTAAGCTCTGAATTACCCCGGACATATTAGTGAACCTCAACAACTTAGCTTCAAGATAACCTTTAAGCTATAAAGCTTGATTTACTGACTGCGACAAGTTACTCGTAGAGTTAGGAAGCGTAGTTTACTCAATGTGTTTTGTACACTACCACGTACGTTAATGATTTTTTACTCTCGACAGAACGGAGAAGATATTTGCGTTAAGGGTAAGAGTTAAAATGGTTTGACCGATTTAAGTTCGGTTTTCCGTAAAATGTTTGTGGTTCGTTAGCGATGCTTTGGAGACAGCGATACTTAAAGTAATTATGTACAAACGACTATTTAAAGAAAGTAATTGCTACCTTAAACTAGAAAGAGACAGACAATAATTATAATAATGTAAAGTTAATTCAACATGTGAATACCCAGAATGGGCGCAGCAATCTTACTTTTTATTCAGGGGGTAGCGAGACCGATTTTAGTACCATGTCTTGTATAATACGAACAATTTCTGGATGAAGTTGCATTTCTAGGATGTGAATGGATGCCAAGGTTAAAATGTGCAAATTTTAGAAATGCGGATCTCGAGATTCAGTGTTTTTTATGTTAACATAATACGTATGTTTTTTTTGTATTATAAATATGTCTGTACATCCATGCTGTTACCCCAGAGTATTACACCATACCTTAGTCAATCTTGTATAGTTCATACATAAAATACATTAAAAAAAATTGAATATTCGCCTGCAACAGCGTTTACTGGCGTATAACATATTATGCGCTTCAACCGATATATAAATCGGAAAATACCTCATAAAAATGTCTATTCAAAAATGTCAAGCCACAGATGCGTTGGTCTGAAGCAAATTGGCATAATCACTTCATATCAATTTGAACTCTATGTCGATAAGTTTAAAGTCTACGTATTTTGGTCTCTTTCGGAGCCTTGTAAATCTTTGGAAGACGGCCGGCTTAGCCGATGACAGTTATATTGGTTCGCTATAACTTATTTACGTTTTATATTTCACTTTGAGTTTTGCAAAGTATCTGAGATTGAAAGTCGCTCGTGTTATATTAAGTTTATTCTAATAATTGTTTACACAAAATTTTACTTTAAGTAATAATAGTTGTTTATGTTTCAAGTTCACAATATGAAGAAGGAAATAATAACGCTAAGTTAATGAATAACAATCGTTTTTTGTCCAATTTCTGTTATGTAAGACGCTAGTATAAGTAGGCTTTCTGAAGATGATATCATTAATCGACTCTGACAATGATAAATTAGATTATTACGCGATAAGTTAATCAATAGACAAAAGTTAATAGACGAATTTGATAGCACTTATTTAATAAGAATAACTGACATAGTCCAATGGATAAGCAAGCTGAAATGGCAGTGGGCGGGCCATATCTGTCGCAGAACCAACAGCCGTTGGGCCAGACTTGGTCTGAAGTGGAGACCGCGTACCGGTAAGCGCAGCGTAGGACGACCTCCTACACGATGGACCGACGACCTGAAAATGGTCGCTGGTGCACTTTCAGACAGGCCTATGTCCAGCAGTCGATGTCTATTGCCTAGGCTGATTAAGTAACAAAGTAAAATAAGTAAATTGGAAACAAACCTCCCTGGCGCAGTAGAGGCGCGCTCGGATTAGAATGGGAGGTCGCGGGTTCGATTCCCGCTACTAGACCAGGGTAGAAGCCTTTAAAAATAATAAAAAGTGAAAATTTTTTACAGTAGGATGAAACCCATTAGAAAAGGAAGGGAATATGATCAAAATGAAAGGAAAAATAAATTCATCAAAGATCAAAATTAAGGGTAAAAAATGGTTTTCCTTGATTTCCGGTAAAACTAAAAGTCCTATGGAAAAAAGTTAAATGGCAAAGTTGTAGGTAATAAAAAGATCTACAATTTTTCAAAAATTATCGACCCTGGTCTATATGGGCCACTTTGGAATTTTTATAACTTCTAAATTGGCTCAGATCTAGTATGGTGGAAGGCTTTGGCCTTGGCTAGTAACCACCCTACCAGCAAAGCTTGTAGAAACCGTTGGGGGTAAATTTACTTACCCTTCCAGGTTAGTATGATAACATCTTAGGCTGCATCATCACTTACCATGAGGTAAGATCGCAGTCAAGTACTAACTTGTATAAAGTAAAAAAACTTCGTGATACATCATCAATAACAAAATCTAACCCACAACAGTTCTCGGCTCACAACCCTTCTCTATCCGTATAAATATTTACGAACCAAGTTATTTAATTTAGCGAGGAGAGGGTCCTGTATACAAACAAACTTAAAAGTCGACCACATCTTTCCATTATTCAGCATTTTGAAAGTTAGCACCACGGTACCGGTCACTTTTGTATTACCAGCTTTTGTGATAGAAGCAGAGAAGTTCTGATATACTGAATATTTAGTCTCGTGTACACGGAGGTTCTATAATTTACGTGAAATCGAAATATTAAGTACTTAAAGTAATTAATAAATTGGTTTGAATTTTTGACTTAGTTGTAATTCGTTTGAACAACAGAGTTGTTAGTAGATAGTAAAATTGTATTGTAGTAATAGAATTAATTTGCTTTTAAGAAAAGATGTAGGTACATACCTACCTGCTGACATATTCGGTGGGCAAGGTTGATCACGTGACTTAAGTAACAAAAGCATCAGGCTATAGGTGCGAGTAGCACAGGTGGGTCAATTCGATAGCGAGCATCTCTTCAACTTAAAACTCATCACAACTTATAATATAATCTAAAAACCATCGACACTGAAACGCTAAACTTGCCTTTCTATTAATCATTACTATATACCTAAAAGGAATTTTAAGATGGTTCAGCGAAAACTAACACATCTGTGATGATCATAGCTGTAACTACTTCCTTAGTGTATAAAGCATACAATAAGTATAGAGTCTATACACTAGGCTCATGTAGAAATATATTATTATCAACAATACAAAGTCGAGGCCTGGAAGCTATTATTATACGCATAATAACATCATGTCCAATATGTTATATCCAGGGCTACTATCAATATCTAATTCAGCGACTAGTTAACGCCAACATGCGTTTCCTATATGTTAGTTACATCAAAATATAATTAACGTTCACGCTCTGTTACACTATAATTTCAAAATAAACGACTGCCTTCAGTGGGTTAGTATAAGTTATTGCATCCATTCGAATCTCGATGTGTTTCCGCCACAATCTATTTGCAAGGAGTAACCGAAAGCGTATAAAATCTACCGAACTCTTATCATTATTTAATCTTGTACCAGACTTGCTGTCCGTGTATTTATATTCCGAATTGCAATTTTTGGGTTAAAATAAAAATAAAATTCCTTTTATTCTACTACCTTACAAATCATATAGTCACAACTCATTATACATTACATTTTTTATTATAAAGCCTCCCCCACACAGGCGCGTTATTATCGCGCGATAATATCGCAAGCGTTATTGCGATATCTGCTTTTAGTACATTTTGTATTAGGATGATCAAGTAGTTACACACTGCCGCGATAATAACGCGCCTGTGTGGGACGACGGACGCAGCGTCCTACTTTCATTGCGGCGTCCATGACCATCCTAATACAAAATGTACTGAAAACAGATATCGCAATAACGCTTGCGATATTATCGCGCGATAATAACGCGGGACGCTGCGTCCGTCTGCGCGTTATTATCGCGCGATAAAAACGCAGCTGTGTGCAAGGAATCGGGACGCATTATCGCAATAACGCTTGCGATATTATCGCGCGATAATAACGCGCCTGTGTGGGGGAGACTTAATATATAAATACTCTCATCCCAATTATTAGGTGAGGTTTTGTTAATTATTTAAAATAGAAACAAAATACATCTGGATATTCTTATTCGTATTCAAGTTAAATCTGACAATCATTTCTGTATTCTTCTTTTTATCGTAGTCACTTGTGACTCCCATTTATTTCACGGTGCTGGGCATGGGTCTCCTCACAGAATGAGGGGAGTTTGGTCACCACGGTTGCCAGGTGGTTTTGGCGAACTTGGCAGTCCCCTGAGAAAACTATGGCGAAGTCTCAAAGTAGAAAGGAATCCCGCTGCGAGTGAAAAATTTTGATTCGTATTTAAATTAATAGAAAGGAATGCAGGTTTTCTCGCAGTGATTTCTTCCACCTATACACAATTAATGATTTTTTTAAATTCCACTAACACAAGTAACTTCTTTGACTCTGGGGGGGGCTAGTACAACCACAGCGCCAACTATGGACAGTCACTGACATGCGACTTTCAATAGATGGCGCTGACTTTAACGCATGGAGGAATTCGATTCGTTAGTGCGATGCGAGTCGACTAGAAATTCGTAATAAAACCTGAACTAACCCCTCTGATGTGCGTGCCCAGGATTCGAACTCCCGACACCCTGAAGAGAGGTAGAGGTCTAGACCAACGCTGTCACTGGGTACTAACATTACCTACGAATTAACGTTTAACAATTCTAAAAATTCCAGTGAGTTGTCCTAAGTACAAGCAGAATGTACTATCTCATAATTTCCTTATGTTTTACAGTTTAGAGATAAATATTAGTCTATTCGGAATCGGTTAAGTAATTTCAAAGATAGGCACTGTTTGGTAAATGTATATTGAGGGTATTTTAATTTTTTCACTTGTTAATTCAACAGTGCATCATGACATTAATTGTTCCAGCCTTCCAGTTTTACACGTCCCCGCTGACTCCCAGCTGAGAGCTTGTTTGTTCTAATTAAGTAAACAAATAAGCACACTGTTGGTTTAACATAATGACGTCACTCGTTGTAAAATGTTAATTTAACGCCACCGTGTTTGGGGTTTGGCGGGCGACGACCGGCAAATGAGAGCGGCTGATAATAACGCGGTGAATTAGATACGACCGTATACGTGTTCATGTAGAGACGTCATATTTTAACTTGTCATTATGAAATAAATATTATAAATAAAAATAAATATAAAAATCATTTATTTCGACCAAATTCGGATCATAAAAATGGTTAGTAAAAAAAAAACATATAAAACATCTTAACCTAAATGTTAGTAAGTACATTAATTATTAAAATCTTAAACAACAGCTCGCCCCCCCCATTAACCCCTCCTGAGACAGGCTCGATTTGTCAGCACGTGCACCATACAGCAATGGCGCAAGTACTGACAGTCAAACCTGTCCGCCAATGCTCTCAGGACACTGTTAGAACTGGCCCGAACCCTACGCACCAGGGATGTGCACCGCTTGCGCATGGTGGTGTAAAAGCAATCCACCCGAGCCTCGGCAAACATACCTGAGGCGCTGCAGGAACGAGGCAGTCCCATCAGCATCCGCATTATAATAATAATAAATCATTTATTTGCTTAACACATACGTGTTACTTGTCATTTTAAAAAGACACTCAGTAACTCATCCTTGCCTGGCAAACAAGGTTGGGTGTTATTTGAAATACTTATAAAATACGTAATTGGAATGCAAATACTTATTTTTGTATTTGTATTTCAATTACTTGCTTATAATGTAATTTACAACTTGTACTTCAAATACCTGACGCCGAGTAATTGCTTATTATAATAAGCAAATGGCTTCAAATTACATTTTAAAATAAATACATTTTGACAAAGGTTGTAGGTAAAATAATACATAAGTATCAATAACTGTCTAATAGCAAAAAGCTTCGAACCTTATCTTAAGAAGCTTTTGCTTGGCTGTAGAATCAAGAGCCGCATACAGAAGGCAGTGGTCCTGGAGACGGCACGTGTTGTGAGAAAGTTCTTCACTCTGGAACCCTGACCGCCAGTGGCTTGGGTCCAGTGGTGGACTCAATTTTTTAATATTTTTAAACGTGATTTTTATTTTTTATTTTTTAGAACCAATAATATTTTTTTATAATAAAAATGAAAATAAATGAGAGCATATACATATCAATACAAACCTAAGGTTTACAATAATACATATTTTAGCGTAGCAACGGAATGGAAAATTCACTCTTGAGTCTTTGTAACTCATTTAATAAATAAACCCCAGAGGTCAAAGACCATAACAATCGATATCAAATACAAGTAAGCCAATTATAGTATTAAACATTAATTTACTCCCCTGCTTTTACCAGAACGGTTAAATTGGAGTTTATCCACTGTTTAAATATTACAATGTACATAGAGTGTAAAATGGTAATTTACCGGCACAAGTGTTTCAATATTAGCAAGCAACGACCGGTAAATGGGAACGAGTCTATGGGGCGGCGAATTAGATCTAACCGAGCGAGGATTTGAAAGGATAACATCCATTCCAAGAATCATCGACGATAAAATTAACAATTGGTACGAGTATAATAAGCTGAAACCAATTAATTATACCTGCGATTTACGAGTAGATAAATTAAATAGTCTAAATATATTTTAAAGAGAACGAAAATAAATAACTTTAATAGATCTGTCAACTATTTGTTCATTTTGTTTTTATTTCAACGTAATAATATATTTTGCTGTTACGAAAATTGTGTACAAGACAGAAACAGTTTTAATAATGTTTGGAAGTTTTAATTAAAGTTTGAAGAAGCGTTCACTCTTTGTGCACCGTAAGGATAAAAATATAGCCAGTGCGCAGCGGATATTATAAGAAATATTAAAAAAGAGTTTAAAAAAATAATTTTAAATCACTTTGTAAGTTTTTTCGTTTCAGACAATGGACATCCACTGCTGGACATATATTTTCTAACATGGCTACCAAACACACACAATCTTATGTCTTCCCCTGTGGTCATGCTAAGACGACTATTTTGTCCCCTTTCAGGACGAAATTGGGGAAATACAATTTTATCCACAACCTATGCTGGGCTGGAGGCAAACAAAACAACTAACTTAATTATTGTTATAAAATTGTTTATCGATGATTTATAGTACTTCAGATGAAGCCAATATCGATTATTATGATCATTTAGCGAACAACATTGTGTTGAAAAATTCTCGAATCGACATGAGTTTCGCGTTTCAGTTGAGATGATCGAACAAGTATTCGAAAGTTATTTTGTCCAGATAGGGAATTTCTGGAATCACAACAAAGTTCTGTGAATAAAATCTGTGCTTTACCCAGTCTATTCAGCTTTTGTATTTCTGAGGTATAAATAATAATAATTTTTAACATTCTTAAAGACTGTATAATCTATGCAAAACACGGGTAGGTATTTGTTATTTTAGTATATTCACTTACTCTCATTTATTTTTATCCCAATTCAATAGTATTTTTAACAATGTTTGTAAAACAGTTAAAATAAAAAAAAAACACGTTTAAAAATATTTACAAAATTGAGTCCACCACAGGTCGCGGAGCTTTAACGGCTTTATTTTTGTTATTTATTTAATAGTTTAACAGACAAGAATTTGATTAAGATGTTGTGTGACGATGTTGTCGAAGGTATAAACTCACTTGGAAGATTGTAACCTAATCGCTTGATACAGATATGAAAACATTGCATTACAGCATCAAATCGCACGTTTTTGCCAGTGAGGCGCTCGCCAGGCACGGCCGAAAACTCTTAGCTGAAACTAATGTGACAGGGATACTTGTTTCTGACTCTCTTACTTCAATGTATGTTGATTGGTGAATAAATTTATAGTAAACCTTTTACCGGTAGACACAAATGGATTTAACGGGAATGAAGCCCATCAGCAGCTTGTGTATTTATAATTAATTATTATTAAGAATTCATTCTGACGCGTGTAATATAAATTAATATTTCCACTCAAATTAATTTAATCACCCGTGCGATATTTAATTGCATTAATGAAGTTCGTATGAACCTTTTTTACAAGTAATTTTACTCGATGGCTTTAATAATTTGCTCAACAATTTATGTCAGATTAATATGTGACTATAATTATTGCTTTCATCCATAAGCTCATTCAAAGGCTAGGAGTAAGCAAGTCTTCCAAGATATATTCAAGAGAGTGTAGTATAAAACCAGACATAGTAGGCATTTAAATTGATTCCTTTGTGAAACTTTCTTACGTCAGAATCGCAAGGCAAGACGGTTTACAGTCTAAAACGTTCCATAGCTGACGTTTCTAAAATACGTAAAATACGTATGAAGCGCTTTGCTTCTTTGTTCCTGAAACGCACCGCTAAGTTTTTTAACACTTTCCCCGCATTTCCTTTCTCCAAAACCCACCACATAAAAAAATACTGCTGCAGTAGTGAGCAGTAGAAGTAATCAAATTATAATGACGATTGGTAAGTAAGACCGATAACAAACGTATAATGTAGTCAAAGTCAAACGCTACCTTCCCGGAAAATTTAATAAAAATTTCGATCTTATATCTTTCTTCATGGCACGTATGTCAGAGATCAATAAGAGAAGGACAGATTGCATTGGAACAAAAAGTTTCTTGTGTGCTCCTTGCGCTACGAATACCAAATGCAACCAAAAGCTAAAATTACGTGACTACACGCTACATCGTAACCCGCAGCTCGCTACGTCGTAGCCCGTAGCTCGCTACGCCGCGGTCTCGGGGGCGCACCATTTCTCCACGGATAGCAATCTATGTGCCGCGAAGAAATAACATTTGTTGAGTTTCAAATACTGTTCGTGTTCTACAATTTCGAGATTTATTCAGCAAAGTGTCACTGGAGATTCTCTTTATATATTTACGTGCCACATATTTTTATAAAAATATATTGTGAGCGCTGAAATTAAAATTTTAATAATTTTACTTTATTTGAAAGAGGAGTTCATAATGTGCCCAACAAATTAACCCAATGATATTCTTTTGTACCGGAATAATAAAATTAATATTATAGAATGGAAGCAGGCGTTATTTTGCGGAAATCCATAATTAGCAGGACAGATTAATTTGTTTTGCTGTAATCCGCTACTTGGAAAGATTCTGTATGGTACAATATGCAGGAACACTGCCCACATGAAACACCACACACAATTTTCCAACACTTTCTTCGACGCACGTTTCGTCCCGAACCGGGACATCCTCAAGAGATGTTGACTTCATTTTTTTTCGCATTGTGAAGTCAACATCTCTTGAGGATGTCCCGGTTCGGGACGAAACGTGCGTCGAAGAAAGTGTTGGAAAATTGTGTGTGGTGTTTCATGTGGGCAGTGTTCCTGCATATTGTACCATACAGAATCTTTCCAAGTAGCGGATTACAGCAAAACAAATTAATCTGTCCTGCTAAATTAATATTAATTTGTAATGCTCATCAATACTTTATGAATGTAATAAAAAAAATTATCATAAAATTATTATAAAGCATCAATGATTTTCCCAAAAATACCCAGTGTTCCAGAATGCATTTCAATCTTTTAAACAAAATTTAAAATTTGCGAGGATGTAAATTTGTCCGCGACAAAATGTGAGTGCAACGTCTCAGGAACGTGCCCCGATTACCGCGGTTCATACAACGAGCAACGTAAGTTTAAGCAACGAGAAATTAATAGGTTCTTCAAGTTAAGGAGTTAAAAGCATAATGGTATCTTGCTGTACTTAACATCTATTTCCGTGTATAGATGAAATTTTTTGCTAATGAAAAAAAGAAAGAAAAGGATGATGAAAGCTTTTTAAATATCTAAGAGACACTATTGCCATATTGTATTATTAATATCAAGTCTCTGTCCATGGTCACTGACGCTTCGCAAAGTAAAAAAATGTATTGGAATGACGTTTGTTTTCGATAGGTTTATTTGTCAAACATGATTTGAAGAGCACTGTAACAGGCGAAAGAAAGTACAGGGCATATAGACACCTAAGCTGTATTACCTCACATATAAGGATGACGAAAGAAAGATAATGACATCTTGCTGTGCTTAACACCTATCTCTGTGTATAGATGGAAGTATTTTTTGATAGTGAAAAGTTTTGAAATTTCTGAGAGACACTCTTGCCTTATTGCCATATATAATTTTTTCCGCGGTCAAATCAATGTCAATTATTCGATAGCTCCCAATCACATCAAATCAAAAAATTCGATGGGATTTTGAGCTATCGAATATCGGAATAAGGTACATGGCATAAAGGCACCAAAGATGTGTTATTTACGTGTAGGGGTGACGAATGGAGCACAGTGCAGTGAAAGGTTCTAGGTTACATTGCATGTGACATGAGCAGTTCTCTTACATTCGGTAAACGCCTAGCTCGTCTCCGCATTCTTTGCTATTTAAAAAGAAAACAAGTCAATTGCGAGTTGGAATCGCGCACCGTGGGTTCCGTACTATATTATTTCAGATTTTTCGATTGGTACACTTTGGAGATACGAGGAGAGGGAACGGGGAACGGTTTTAGAATACACAAGTGACGCCCTTTCATATGATACCCTCAATACTGTTATCTCAATATGTTCGACATCTTTTTAAATAAAAATAAAAACTTTTCCAATTTTTTTATGATTGCAATAACGTTGGGCGAATATTACCTAGAACTATTCCAAACAGGTCGATAACTTTAATAGTTATTGAAATAATGGGTCGTGACAGACCGACAGACGGACAACCAGTGATCCTTAATAAGGCTTCCTCTTTTTGAGGTACGGAAGCCTAAAAAGAAAGAAACACACTGCCTCCAAGTCGCATTGGCCAGTGGTAGTAACTCGTGTGGTCGTGCGTACATCACGTCGGGATGCTTAATTCCGCAGCTAATGGGTGCGATGTTTACACGTGTGCGGCGCATGCACCGCTTGCGGACCCTTGGGATTGGCGCATATAGGTGCGGATTTCTCGAATGTGAGGAAATTAAAATTTTTAAGCCTGCGCTTTTAAATCTAAGTGAGTACAGTTTAATTTTACAGGTGATAAAATTTTAATGTAGAACGTAAAATGCGAAATTAGAACTGACTTTATAATAGTAGTTAAGAGACATTTAGAGAGTGAATAGGCATTTTCTAGGCTAGCGCGCTCCATTCTAGACCTCATCATTTCTGTTCATCAGACTTGATTGTAGTCAAGCGCAAGCCTATCAATTATAAAAAAAGACAATAGAAATAATGGACCGGCACTATTCTAACCATTGCTGATACTATAAATAAATGAAAAAGAGTTTTTTTGCCTTTAAAGTTTATTTAGTTATAGTAATAGAGCAACAACGGATGGTCAAGAATATCTCTAGTAAAGGGGAAAAAATCCAAAATACAAAACTCCTATTTTTGCATTGTCTTTACCAACCTTGGTTGCGGTTGATTTTGATATGGTATCATATCAACATACCATGCTAGATGCTAACTTGTGCAAAAAGTTTTCTTAGTTAATAACCCAGTGAGGATTGCTAACTAACAAACTGAATCTGAAAATTAAACTGAAAAATAAGCCCACGGTTCACGGGATCTTGGCTAAAAACTTTACAAATACATTTTTTTAAATATTTACTATATAGGCTAGCGCTTGACTGTGATCACACCTGATGGAAAGTGATGATACAGTCTAAGGTGGAACGCGCTTGCCTAGAAGATGCCTATATTCACTCTCATAATCCCATACAACTACTGTATGTATTATACAAGAGGTCCTGGCACAAAGAGCACTCCCACAAAACGTGGGACATTGTAGCCCCCTAATCTGTATTGTAGCAAATTTGAGGCGTGTACTCTTAAGGTTAGCGTCTAGTAACTTAGCGCGACGCGGATAGGTGTTTTCAAAAATGTTATCTATGCCCGTGTAGAGAGAGTTGCAAGTCCAGCCTCGTTGTAAGTCGAGCCAATGCAGCATGTTCACGAAGAGATATTATGTCTCTTTACTTTTGTCGCTCTTTTTTTTCTATCTATCAATGTGAATCAGAAAGAGAAAGGAGAGCGACAAAAGTAGAGAGACATATCTCTATGCGTGCATGTTAGTTCTGCTGAGCTAGGCCTACATTTTCTTCTTGAAATATTGCTTGGGTTTTACGGTTTTTACCCCCCCAAACGTTTATCAAGTTGGTCTCATTAGCTTCAAAACACCTTAACCTATGCTGATATGTTTTATTTTGTTAGTATTTTAATTTATTTGAATTTAAAAAATAAAAATACTCGAGCAAGTTTTTAAGTCAAAAATATGGATATTAAGACTCTAATAACTTTTAACATAAGCAATTTTTCTTTAAATATAAAACGTTCAAGGATTGTACTTTATTGTATCTGCAACATTTCTAAAAATTATGAAAACCAGACTACATTTACGGGTAGGAAAACGTTATCGCCTTTTGTATGAAAGCTTACAGCTAGACAATCCTCTTCAGCTTTTAACTTTAGTTTTTATTTATCTTATAAGAGAAGGAGCCTTTACCTGGTAGAGGAATGTTAATAGACAGACTTTTAGACCTCAAAGTGCGGTCTCACAGGTACAATAAGTTGGATCTTTTTAACGAGAAAACTTAACTCAGCTCGATAAGTAGTACAAGCAATATTGAAGATAAATTCCTATTTTATTTATATTTGCAAAAAAATTGTTTTGAAGAAGTATTTCAAGTCATTATTTTCTTTAGGCAAAGTTTGAGTACCTCGGAGTGAACTTAAGTCGTATAAAGGCGCACAATCTTCGGTTCTATCTTTTATCGGTTGGTTGATTAAATAAGCGATATTATATTCAGAATTGGACCAAATATGATATCGAAAATTGGTATTTTTTTCAATTCTGAAGTTAGAAAAAAGTCATCAAACTCATTTTATTATGATGTCTTTACGATGCGTGACTACGAACCTTATTTTTTTGCGTTGCTGAGAAGAAAATTTAATTTTGAACGAACTTATTCATTAACAAGTTACAAGTTAGTACCTACTTGGTAGCCAGAGCACCCTATATTATGTTGTTATTTAAAACTTAATCACCACTCAGTAGCGGCAAGGATGCTACACAGCATTACACCGGAACCGCAGAATACTATAATAGTGCCTTACTGGAGTGCGAAGTATGCATTTACCTCAGTATATTATATTGTTATTATGTTTATTTTGAGGAATCAAACGTACAGGCTCTTAGAGATTTAACCACTAGACATTTAAAACTTTTTAATAGTAACTCAGTACTGTCCATTGTCCAATAGTAGGTAACTGCAATAAAAATAGCACTAAATATATTAATTTATTCATCAGATAACAATAAATTTTGCTGACAGTCAAGAATTTATGTTGGAGAACATATAAATTATGCACGCTCGTTTTAAATTAAAGTAGTCCTTACCGTTATATCTATTTATTCCACGAAGCGGATACGTATCTTCCATTACACAATTAAACATAGGATGATAAAAGCGCGCCATAATCTAGTTTCTCCACAAAGGAAGCACTAAGTCCCTGAGTGCGTCGTTAATCCGGGAAGCTCCGCATTTTGTCTTTTAGCTCCATTCAGGATGCTTTTTATAGGTCATGTGAAGATAGTTTTAAATCAAATTCACTGGTCTTTGACGACCTCAATGGATCACGCGCTCAGGTTCGAGTGGGAAGTCGCGGGTTCGATGCCCGCCACGGACCACTCTCGTTCGTTTCAGCCGACGGACGTCCACTGCAGAACGAAGGCCTCCTGCAATGTATTCCAGTCCGCACGGTCCTGGACCAATTGTATCCAGCGGCTTCCCGCAACTCTTTTAATATCATCAGTCCATCTGGTCGGAGATCTGCCAACACTGCGCTTTCCCGTTTGAGGTCACCATTCCAGTTTGGATCCCCAACGTCCGTCGGTTCTACGAGCTATGTGCCCCGCCCATTGCCACTTCAGCTTCGCGATACGTTGGCAATGTTGGTGACTCTGGTTCATCTACGGATCTCCCCACTTCTGATTTGATCACTTAGAGAAACTCCGAGCATAGCTCTCTCCATCGCCCGCTGAGGGACTTCTAAATAAGCTGAGTGACGCCTAATCATGAGGCCCATAGTAAAAGACCAATCTAGAATTTTATAATTTCTAATTCAGGTCTGGTCTGGTGGGAGGCATCGGCCGTGGCAATTTACCACCCTGCCAGCACCCTGACGCACAGCCAAGCGATTAAAAGTTCCGATGCGATACTGTGTACAAACCGTTACACAGGATAATTACTCCCTCCAATTTAGTACGATAACATCTCTGCTGCATCGTCACTCAGTCGCCAGTCGATGAGATGAGATCGCAGCCAAGTACTAAGTAAGGCCACGCTGTAGTTCGCTCAGCAGCCACCTATAGAATTTTGACAGATGGCGCTACTGTTTGCTTGTACGAAAAAGGTTTACGAAAATCGTTCGGATGCCCATATCCTGAGGCTGCCCGGTGAATAATTGTTATATTTTCATGTTTATACGTTTTTGTTGTTTTGTTGATGCTGGATTGCTTAGCTAAAATTTGGATTAAAGAAATGTTTTAAAATTATATAAGAGCCTTAGTTTATCACAAAGTTTCCTAATTATACCCAAAAACTTTAGGGTCTGGCAGCATTTTAAAAAACTCTGAAGCTGTCGTGAACGCTGAAAGTGTCGAAATTTAAGAATTTTAATTATGTACACATAAATATAAAGTCAAGTGGCAACAATAAATGTTGTATCGGAAAATTACGCTTATATCAAACGGAGAGGGCAGTTGAAGCTTTGATAAAAGCCAAGTTTCGTATACAAAGAAAAGAAACAATGGCGCCCTCAAACTTTGGCTGACCTTTTATACAACATAAATTTTGTAACATTCCAATATTATCAAAGTTTTAATTTTCAAAGTAAAATCCGCCCAAATTAATAAGATTACTTCCCTATTCACCTGTTTACGTAAAAACTTTTCTATTTATTCGTTACACCTGCAAATAAGTAGCCGCTATAAAATATGCGATAGATATGTGAATATAAAAAGTGGCTTGCATGTAAAAATGAAAATGAAAATCGTATGCAAAGTCAAAACTCTACCACCAAGTTCGGAAAGCAAGTTTGCATCAAGAAGAACTGGTAAGAAACTCGGCACTAGCTCTTTATCAACAATGTCATTATAATTATGTATGACTAGCTTTTGCGCGCGGCTTCGCCCGCGTTAATTTTGATTTTTCACAAACCCAGAGATTCAGATTTTTCATAAACCTGAATTTCCTTATCAACCTTAACCTTTATACCTACTTTCAAGAAAGCAGCTGACGGTATCGATTGCTTTGGAAAATTGGGTATTTTTAATTTATGTTTTAAGAATGTATATTGTGTGAAGGAGTATTTTCCAGCGTAAAATTCGACTTTTCACAAACTCCGCGGTGAACATGGATTTTCCGAGACAAAAAGTAACCTTTGTGTTCATCCAGGATATAAGCTAGCTCCATTCCAAAATATCTACGAAATCGGTTCTATATTTGCGGAATGAAGGATAATTTCTTCCGCGTGAATTTCGTTTTTCACACATCCCGCGGAAATCATGGATTTTTTCGGGATAAAAATAAGCCTATATGTTAATACGGGATATAATCTACCTCTATTCCAAATTACAGCCAAGTCGGTTCAGTAATTGCGGCGTGAATGATTTTTCTCTCGCGTGGAATTTGATTTTTCAAATATCCCGCAAAAACGATGTAATTTTCCGAGATAAAAAGTAACCTAAGTGCTAGATCATTATATAATCTGCCTCTAATCCAAATTTCAGCCTGATCGTTTCAGTAGTTGCGGCGTAAAGGAGTTTTTCTTCCGCAGGAATTTCGGTTTTTCACACACCCCGCGGAAACCATGGAATTTTTCGGGATAAAAATTAGCCTATATGTTAATCCGGGATATAATCTACCTCTATTTCAAATTACAGTCAAGTCGGTTCAGTAATTGCGGCGTGAACGATTTTTCTCTAGCGTGGCATTCGATTTTTCAAATATCCCGCAAAAACCATGTAATTTTCCGAGATTAAAAGTAACCTAAGTGCTAGATCATTATATAATCTACCTTTAATTCAAATTTTAGCCTAATCGTTTCAGTAGTTGCGGCGTAAGCGAGTTTTTCTCCCACAGGAATTTTGGTTTTTCACACATCCCGCGGAAAGCATGGATTTTTTCGGGATAAAAAGTAGCCTATGTATTAAACCGGGATATAATCTACCTCTATTATAAATTTTAGACAAATCGATTCAGAAATTGCGACCTGAAGGAGCATTTCCCCCGCGCGTATTTCTATTTTTTACAAATTTCGCGGGAACCATAGATTTTAGAGGGATAAAAAGTAGTCTATTTATTAATCCAGAATATGATTTAACTCTTTTTAAAATTTCAGCCAATTCCGATCAGTAACTCCAGCGTGAAGAAGCATTTTTTCGTAATATCTTTGGACCCCCATTTTACCCCCCTAGGAGGTAGTCTCATAAGTAGGGGTGGAATTAAAAAATCGAGGAACTTTGTTATTTTTATCCAAAAGCCTACTTACCGATTTTATTGAACACAACTTGAAAATTGGCGGATTTCCATATATGTAAAATAAAATTACTTATTTAACACCCTTAGCGGTAGAATTTCGAAAATTCCTTTCTTAGTACACATCTAGGGTGTTAAGAGAATATTCCCTAAAAATTTCATGTTTCTACGTTCAACCGTTTGGGCAGTAGCTTGTCCAAAAGCCAGCTAGCCGGGACCAAGCGTTTTCTAGTTTCAACCCCCTTTTTAGAGAGTTAGGGGTGAAATTTCCAAAATCCCTCGGACACCCATTCTCTTGTTTTTATTCGAAAGTCTATATACCAATTTTCAAGAATCTGACTTGAAAAATGAGGGACTTTCATACAAACCTAAATCCCTCATTTAACCCCCTTAGGGGTAGAATTTCAAAAAACCCTTTCTTAGCGAGCGGTTTGGGTTCACAAAGAATCTTTTCTGAAAATTTCAAGTTCTTACGTTCAGCCGTTTGGGCTGTAGCTTGTCTGTCAGTCAGTCACTCAGGACAAAGCCTTTTATAGTTATAGATAATCCCATATCCCAATTTTCAACTAAAACACACATTGTTAATAGCGAAAAAGTTGTAAGTTTAGGGTCTGTATTGGTACCCGTTTTCTCAGTTATAATGTTATTAACCCATAACCCATTGCTAAACACACATTGTTAAAAGCGTACAGTGCTAAGTTCAGAACCTATATGGTGCCCATTATCACAGCTGTAGTGATCAGTATAAGTAGTATCAGATCTGTAGTATCATTAGCTTTTGCCCACCGCCCTGCCTGTGTCAAATTCGCTTTTTAACAAATCCTGAGGGAAACATAAATTTCCCGTTCCCATTCAATATTACAACCTTATACCTACTTTCAAAGATGTTTGCTTTAGCTACGTACCTATAGATGTAGCTATAGATTGCTGTAAAAATTTCCCACGGGAACTATGGAATTTCCCGGAATAAAAAGTAGCCTATGTGTTAATCCGGGTTATAAGCTATCTATGTTCCAAATTTCAGCCAAATCGGTTCAGTAGTAGCGGCGGGAAAGCGGAACAAACTGCCTGTGTCAAATTCGCTTTTTAACAAATCCTGAGGGAAACATAAATTTCCCGTTCCCATTCAATATTACAACCTTATACCTGCTTTCAAAGATGTTTGCTTTAGCTACGTACCTATAGATGTAGCTATAGATTGCTGAAAAAATTTCCCACGGGAACTATGGAATTTTCCGGAATAAAAAGTAGCCTATGTGTTATTCCGGGTTATAAGCTATCTATGTTCCAAATTTCAGCCAAATCGGTTCAGTAGTAGCGGCGGGAAAGCGGAACAAACATACAAACAAAGTTACTTTCCCATTTATAATATTAGTAAGGATGTTTATGATATCTCGTGAGCAGACGGAAGTATATACTTATCGTTCGAAGAATCTTTGTCATTAAGGAATTCTGCTAAGGTATAGTGATCGTGATTTATAAGGATGTTTTTTGACAGTTTTTTTGTCAAAGCAAATAGAACACTCGTATTGGATTTTTATGTTCATGTACATTTTACAAAACACTCGTGAATAGTTACATTTCGATAAAAGTGCGAAAAATATGTCATTTCATGTTTGTTTTTTCGCTATTGTTGTTTTTGTATAGAGTCGAGTAGTGAAGGTCTAAAAACTCCTCCATATATTTGGATCTTATATACAGGAGGAAAACAACTTTTCGCACTCTAAACACAACTGGAAAAGTCTACTTTTTGAGCCTTTCTACCTTTTTAATATTATAGTCGTCATAAGGTTCGAAAGATTTCTAATGAGAGGAAGAATATTACTGGTAGCGAAAACCTTTTTTACTACAACAAAAGAGCTCTTGAAAACAAAAGGGCTCTTAATTAGGTCTGGTAAGCTTTTTTGTCATGTGAAGCCATGATGAATAAGCATTTTCGAGAAATATTACAATTTTTAAATATTGCGATATCTTCTATAAGGTAAATAAATCAGCTGTTTAAAGAATTTATAATTTGAGCGATAATATTTTTATCAAATATGTATGGAACCGAGATATTTCCGCTTTTCTGTAAAGAAATGTACGGTTCTCTTTTGATAAAATGCGAAATTTCATTATATATCATTTTTGCTGAATAATCAAAAAGGATAGTCATGTTGCAAGCAGTTTATTTGTGCATTTCACGACTGATGTTAAAGGAAATATAATTAGTAATTACTTTATATTATGTAGTTAAATTCAATATGTATCGTATAATCTCATTGGTTTTAAAATATCTACTTTATTACAGAAATATTAAAAACTTGTATACAATATAACAAAATGAATATTAATATACTAGCTGATCTGGCAAACGTTGTTTTGCCATGTACATTATTTCTCAGTTTGAGGTATGAAAAATAGCTTACAATTTGCAATAGTATATGTAATTTTGAGACCTATCGAATATTTACAAAAAATATCATAATTTTGGCCAAACTGTGTACGAACACTGACAGGAGAATTTTATTTTTAACATAATATATTCGTACTATAGGGTATTATATTATATCAGGCATACTGTGCTCTATTGTCCAGACAAACTCCTTTATGAAATGTCTTAGGGTAACAATTACTTACATATAGCAACAAGTAATTCAACAAAGCGTATGGAAAGTGGCGTTGCTAGTTTCAAGAATTAAATCAAGACGAGTTAGTTGTTTCCTGGAAGGCAATTTATGCTCTGACAGTGCGCCAACATGTTCCTTAAGTCTTGGTAACTTGGTAAGGATGAGAATTCTGTTTGTACATCATGTCCCGTCGTTACCCTGTTAGATTGTTTCTTAGTTATACGATAACAAATAAAATAAAGAATATTTTGACCATGGATGTATGGAATCCTGCATTGTATTAGCAGGTAATTCCAACTTTATTTTTATAGACTACGACTTCCACATTAACTCCTATAATTATTATACTTTTAACAAAAATCCGGATTCCGAAGTAATGGACAAATAAACTACTTGTTATCTTAATAAAATATATGTGGAAATGTGCTTTGGAAAGAAAGTAAATTTTTGTGGTAAAATTAAATTCCAGATTGGAAAAACAAATTTCTAGTGCCAGTTGATCTCAATACTGACTGTTTTATTTACCTAGAATATTTCTGTTTTGGTTCTTGAGAAAAAATTATTTCACTTTTAGTCATTGTTCTTTGTCGCTACTATAAGGTGACACTAGAAAATATTCTTATAAAGGTAGTTACGCAAGATAACTTTAATTTAAAACAATATATTGATATTGAGATATTGGGTCGAAATTTGGAATGAAAACATCGTTAAAAATTTTTATTTTTTTTTAAATTCTTTACTCAATAAATTGAAGTTACATATAAGTTTACATTGCATAAATTGCGGGTTAAGTTTGGGTTTGTGTTGAAAACATACACATGAAAAGAGCTATTATAGTGTTAAATCAGTCGAAACACAAGACGTCTTCATTCACTACAAATCCATCAGTCTTCAGAATTTTACAGATTTTTGATATGACCAAATTAAAACTTGGCAACCTTCGTGTTTTTTAATATCTACGTACCGATGAAACTAAACAACCAAACGATATTGCTTTTTTTTCAGTTTCATCACTGTATGATTAAAATAGGAACCTATCTAAACACAACTATCTAAACGAAAATATAATAATGGCTGTTGATATTGCGAAGATATTTATTATACTTTAACGTTTTTATGATGTTTTGGTTACATGCAGACGCTACTAATACGAAAGTTATTAATAATTTCCGAGAAACGACTGAAATAATTTTACTATAATCCACCAAAACAGGAATATCTGTACACAGTACAACGTTTAAAGATTAGGTAATTACAACATATCTTTTTAATATTTGTGAGAAACCTTCGTGACCTATATCAGTAAGTCAAAATTATATCAATTTGTGAGTGCTTGTTTCATAAATAAATTGATGAACCTACTAAATTATGAATGTTTCTGAGACAGGAGCACGTCATTTTGTTTTTCCTTTACAAAGACTAAGACAACAAAGTTCACTTAAGCTTCAGGGCAAATCCCTGCCCTGTGAAAATAGCTAACTTGTTTTTTCTGTTCTGCCACAAAGATATTTCCGTGTTTTTTCTTTCAAATCAAATTGTAAATCAAAATTAGGCTGTTCAATGTATGATTTGCAAATGTTTTTAAGTATTAGGTTTAAGATTTTTTGCTTATAACAAGTGGAAAATTAAAAAAAATTTAAAACACCCACGACTTTTGCGGACTTGTAATTGAAAAAGGATTAAATATTTTTTTTGAAACTCCCCGACTAAAGGAAAGTAAGAACTAAGAACCTATCAGTATAATTACAAATTTTTTATACCCGTAGGTACTCCGTTCCGTCGTGGGTAAAAAAGTATTTTCTTCTAATTTACCAGCCATAATTCAAAATTTTTGTTTTCGAAATTATTATTATTGGCCCTATTCAAAATAATTAAGTTAATCGATTTAGATCGATTTTTCAATTCGATTGATTCAATGTACACTACGATTTACGAATAACTTATTCTCATGGTGTCGCGGAGCCACCTTGATCTATGTAAATTGAATCTGCTTCGCCCTATCGTATATGACTTATGTTTGTTTCTTTCCTTACTGATCCAAGGTGCCTCCACGAAGATGAAATAGTGTAATTAACTTACATGAGATTATACCCTCTGAAAATGAAGCCGCACCTTTTATTCTTATCCTGAACACTACGACCCCTTCGTCTCTGCAGTTTCTTTCATGGGCAGCTCAGGACACTTCAGTTGGGTTGTACCTCAGCGTCCTGTATAAGAAAACGAAATATGATATTGTTGAACAATACCTCCAAGCACTCAACCCCAGCTTCTATGATATTCACCCTTCCTGAGCCAGGAGTTTATACTTAATGTTCCTATACACCATGAACCGATGAGGCTACCCACAAATTAACATGTAGATCTATACTTGAGAACCCTTTGATATCTTCTCAGGAGTAAAGTTACTTCTCTAACACCTGGCTTAAGTAGTATGAAACCTTGCAGTCTTAAGAACAGGTATAAGTATACATATTATGCAGAACCCACCATAAACCGACACGGCGTATCAAACTGAACTTCACAACTGGCCTGAAGCCTCCCGGTCCCAAGTTGACCGGGTCCATCGCTCTACAGGAGCGGTAACCAAAGAAGTCTCACATCATGGCCTGTAGCCTCCCGGTCCCAAGTCGACCGGGTCCATCGCTCCACCGGAGCGGTAACCAAAGAAGTCCCACATCATGGCCCGTAGCCTCCCGGTCCCAAGCTGACCGGGTCCATCGCTCCACCGGAGCGGCAACCAAAGAAGTTTCACATCATGAGAGCAAACGATCTTAACGTAACATGCTATAGACACTACGTAGCCGGCCACAAAGTACATGCTTAGAACCAAAGTTGAGATACTTAGCTTTGTCATAATTCTTCATTACGTGACACCAGAACGCCCATTCTGCCGACTTCCAACACCAGAAATTTTCAGTTACGCAGGAACGTGTAACGAGAGAGCAGCCATCTTTTCACCGCCCACACAGGAAAGGAAAATATCTCAGAAGACATAGACTAGGCCATAGTCAAGTGGCCACAGATAATGTATTACTAATGAAACTACTATAGATATAAGATAATTTAATTGTTAACATGTTGGTCTTTGACAATGTTGCCTGATGTTAATGTTATATAATCAATTTATGTTTAAACGAATTCGCGAACGTCGCGACACTCCCGGCCGAAATCAGATGAGATTCAACAAGTTTGACGTCCATTCCCTTATCTTTTCTCTTGCTTTCAGTGCAGCTATCCTTCTCCCACAAGGCTCTTGATCCACTTCCATTCTCTGAACACCCGGTTCGGAATCTCGTTCCCTTGAATCGTTTGCACTTCGAATCCCTGTCTCCTCTTCGAGTGCTACCGGTTCCTTCTCTCTCTCGACTCTGGGTTCTATTTCCAATCCTACAGAGTTTTCCACTCTCTGAACTGATGCAATGCTATCCTCTACTCCTTTGATACAATTATCATGGTAAACTGATGGTATCTCCTCTTCTTCACTTGCGACCTGACCTTCTCCTCCCTCCTTAGCTCTTTCTCCTCTCTTTGCCAAACTCTCCTCGGAATTCCCTGTCGAATCCGATAATCCTTCTACTCTTATGTCCGATTCTTCTTCAGTTTCTTGTATTTCCATTGGGTACAAATGTGCTATAGATCTTGTAAAGTCCTTATCTCCTACTCTAATTATTGCTACCCTACATAACCCGTCGCCGCCTTTCTTTAATGAAATAATCTTCCCTACCTTCCAGGTTTCTCTATTCTTGTTTTCTCCTTTAATTTGTACTACTTGACCTACTTTGGGTTCCCTGTCGGATGTAACACGAGGTTCTCTATGAGAATGTTGATGTCTTTCTCTAAGACTTAATAAATACCTATTTACGAACATTTCTTTAAATTCCCTCACAATCCTTTGACCTTTCTTCCAACTTTCCACGAGACTAATTTTTATTTCAGATCCTTCTATGATTTTTCCTTCTTCTAATTCCGTCATGGTTACGCATTTTCCTAATGTAAGGAAATCAATTGGTCTTAAAATGATGTCTACTTCCGCTCCTACGTTTGTGAGTGGTCGTGTGTTCACTACCGCTTCAATTTCCTTAACAACCGTTGTCAACTGATTATCCGAAAGTGTATGCTTCCCCAATGTGCACTTCATACACATCTTCACGATCCCGACAAGTCTTTCATAGAAGCCTCCAAACCATGGTGCTAACTGAGGGATAAACTTCCATTGAATTCCGTTGTTTCCACAGTATGAGTCTGAGAAAATATCTGCCATAAGCTTGAAATTAGTCGCATTGTCAGATGTAACAAATTTCGGTATTCCCCTCGTCGCTATCATCCTTCTTAACGCTAACAATCCTTCCTCAGCGGTAAGACTACTCACGAGTTCTAAGTGTATCGCCCTTACTGCTAGGCACGTGAACAAGCAAATCCATCTTTTCTGACCTCCGTGGACCAAAACCGGGCCTAGATAATCTACCCCTACGAAGGTAAATGGTTTACTGTAATTCACCCTTTCAGCTGGTAGTGCTGGAGTAAGTGGTAGCTTAAACGGACCAGCTCTATGTTTAACGCATCTCTCGCATTTTTTCAGAACTCTTTGTACCTGAGCTCTTCCCTGTGGTATCCAGTACGACTGTCTAATGAGGCTCAATGTGTGGTTCACTCCTACATGGTAATTCTCTTGATGTACTTTCTGTATTAATCTATTGGTGAATTCACATTCTCTAGGAATCAATATAGGATATCTAACATCGAATGACAAATTAGAATTCTGGAGACGTCCTTTGCAACGTAATATTCCGTCAATGTCTTTAAATACTTTAAGATTACGACTTAAGTCCGTCTCTTTTCCTTCTGACTCTCGAGCAAAGTGTCTCGATTGTAGTTCTTTTAACTCTTTCTTAATGTCGATTGAATCTTTACTTTCTATATCAATATCCTCTGTGGAAACCCGCCTTTCCTCTTCCTTCTTTTGTTCATCTTTTGACTCATTCGTCAGACCCTCCCGCGCCGAAAAGGATAACATTTGAACGGTTTTGTTGACTGGGAAAGTTATATCCGGAGAATCCATGAGAAATTCAGGACCCTTGATCCATACGTTCTTTTCTTCCATAGATCTTGAAGGTCTTGTAGCGCAATCAGCTGGATTCAATTCTGTCGGAACATATTTAATCATAAGTCCTTTATTGCGTCTTATTTCTTCAACTCGTCTCGCAACGAAAGGTGGTAATAATTTGTCGGAATTGCACCATTCAATAACGATTTGACTGTCAGACCATAAGGTTTGGCCTCCTATTTCATTATTAAATGCTTTAGCAACCATTTTCATCAATCTATTCCCAATAAGTACTCCTAGCAATTCCAATCTAGGGATTTTTAGATGCTGTTGATCTTTCACAGGAACTAATCGTACTTTTCCTATGACGAAGCTCAAATTTGTACCGTTCGTTACATAAATCACTGCTGCGTATGCCTTTAATGAAGCATCCGTGAAACAATGAAGGTGATATTCATTGCTCTTTACATTCCTTATGTAGCATCTTGCTATGTGTATCTCCTTTATGTTTTCTAAGTCCTTTTTTATTTCCCCCCATTTATTACTCAACTCTTTAGTAAATGGTGTATCCCATTTGGCCTTATTCGTCCACAGTTCTTGTATAAATAGTTTTGCAGCTAAAACATGTGGCATCACAAACCCGCAAGGGTCATATATCGACGCTAACACCTTTAAGGCTTCCCTTTTAGTATTCGCTTCTGTGCTTATTTTAAATCTCATATTAAGAGTATCTTCTTCTAAATTCCAATCCAAACCTAAAATTTTAATAACTGCTTGTTCTGTTTTGTCTGGTATGCGTTCCATGAAATCCTTTGAGTTGGAACTCCACTCTCTTAAATTCATGGATATCTCTTTAAAGCTGGATTTAGTTTCTTCGTATACTCGTAGAGCGTCTGCTGTAGTTTGAGCCCCTGTTACCAAGTTATCAACGTATATATCTCTAGCTATATTCCGCACTCTTTCGTTACTTTTATGAAGATGGTGTTTCACCGTAGCATTCAGTAAAAATGGACTCGCAATGACTCCGAATGGCACTCTACAAAATCTGAAGCAAATAAGATTATCCTTGCTTGGTGGTTTTCTTACGTCCTTTAGCCATAAAAATCTAGTCACGTCTCTGTCGTGCTCTTGTAGACCAATTTGTAGAAAGGCCTTTTCTACATCAGCAGAGAGTCCTATGTTATGACTTCTAAACCTGATAAGTATGCATGTGAGATCTTCCAACATTAAGGGGCCACAGTATAAACATTCATTTAAACTCTTATTACCTTTAATTTTAGAAGAGGCGTCGTAAACAATTCTCAGGGGCTTCCCTTTTTGTGCTACACAATGGTGAGGCAAGTAGTGTATTGGATGATTAACCTCTGAATTATCTTCTACCCTTTCTATAATTCCCTTTAACATCTGTTCTCGTAAGGCTTTATCGTAAGATTCTAGGGTCTCTTTGTCCAATCTCTTAATAAGGTTTACTAATCTCCCATGTGCCAATCCATAATTTGGGGATAAGCTTGGAGGATAATCATTCCATGGCCAGCTTACTTGATACCTATTATTCTCTAATTTAGTTGTTCTATTGAAGTTGTTGAGAGCTTCTTCCTCTCGAGTTACTTTAGGCGAATCAGTTATTCCGATTGATTCCAGTTCCCACAGAAAGGTCACATCTCCTTGGTCTATTGGTAAGTCTGGTTTGTTCAACTTAAAATTTGTACCTCCTTGACAGTATGTGATGACAGACATATGTCTTACTTCATTTATTTTAAGTGATGTTTGTCCTGAGAAGATCCAACCAAATTCAGAATTAACTAAATAGAGATTATCACCCACTTGTTTTCTCTCGGGTCGAAGAAATGTGTGATAGTAATCGTTTCCAATGAGTATGTCCACTTGGTCCGCTAGGGAACCATCATCCGCAAGGATCTCGTTACCCTTCCAATTTTTTAAAGCTTCATCATAAGGTACTCCATGTGATATCATTGGCACTACATTTGCATAAATGGTTCTTCTTGCTTTAGAACGCGTTTCCAAGACTACCTTCACTATTGAGCTGTAGAATTCCCGGGGTATCTTTGATCCGAACGTATACACGGATAAATTTTCCTCTCCTTCTGGTGTTAGATTCAACTCCCTTACTACCCTTTGTGTAACGTAAGATCTCTGGGAGCCTGTATCGAAAAGTAGACGATATTGTCTTGGTGGTGAGTCACCAATGTCTTTATACACTGCTACCACTGCTGTCTGTAAGATTGTATTCCCTCTTTGATGTAGGACTGTTGATATATTGACTTGTGTCTTAGGTGAAATGGATGGCTTCGTATCTCGATCGCGCGAAAACTTAATGGGACATAGTGCTCGATGATGAAATCCGTAACCTCGACAGAAATGGCAATTCCGCTTCTTGAGGCACCTGGAGGCTAAATGGCCATGCGAAAGACAATTGAAACATTTATTGCCTAAACGAGCCTTTCTATCTTTAACGGTAGGATATTTGCGACATTCATCGCTGTAATGACTTTCCTGACAGAATGCGCAAAGTAAACGCCTTCGTTTCATCGCTGGTTCTTCTCTGGTTTGCGAATTAGCATCATTAAAACTAGAATTCCTAAATGGTCGTCGTGTAACCTCTTTATTCCTGAAATCTCTTCTCGAGTATCCTTTAGGTTGACGGTTCTCAATTCCTGCAGGAGTCTGACGTTGAGTCTTCTGAGTTATGTGTAACGACTTTACAGTATAATTCTCTTCCAATTTATTCTCACTTCCCTGTGTTATTCTCATAGCGTCTTCTCGTGCAGAGAGGATAACTTCCAATTGGCTCCTAATTTCGTCTACAGTTTCACCTTTTAACTTCAATTTCAATTCGTATATAAGGTCTTCAGGGAATTTACCAAAAATTAAATGACGTAGATGATTATGGTTTGTGTCTTCACCTAGAGAACCTAATACTCTTAAGTGTCTTTCTATTTCATCGTATGTTCTCCGACATGAAATTACGTTAGAGTCTGCTACGGTTAATTTAGAGAGGGCTTTATAATGCGCGTCGATTAAGTGAGCTTCCTTTCCGTACCTTTCCCTCAAAATATCTATAGCGATTTGATAATTTTTGTTGGTCGACTCTAATCCGTCGATGACGCGTTTAGCCTCTCCCTTAACTGCAGCCTTGAGGTATAGAAGTTTATCTACATCAGGTATGTTTTTGTTATGTATATTGGACCTGAATTGATCCCAAAATTGATGAAAGGATAGAATATCTCCAGAGAATTCCGGGAGGTCTATTTTAGGTAGGCGACATGAGCTCGGCTGGTTACCATTATGGTTAGAAGAAGAAGAAGAAGAAGGTTTGCTACATTCTTTGTATAATTTCAATTTAGTCGATAATTCGGCGAGGTTTAGTTCTGCTGTCAACTGAGTTTCACTTATTTCGCTAATCTCATCTGCCATTGGTTCATTGACCAATCTGAAGTAATTGTTTAATTCATTATCAAATTTTTCTAAAAAACTGCTTAATTGTGAGACAATGACTTCAATAGCTACTATGTTGTCTTCATTAACAGTTATAAATTCCGCAGTCCGTTCAGAGAGTGTTTTAATTTCCCGAGTAATACGTCTGAGTCTATTCATTAATATTTCCTCCATGCTGAGGCTTCTGGAACAATATAACATCGGGCTAATCTCAAGAATCTCAATCAATTATTAATAGTTGGAAATTAATTCCAATTCTGACTACGAGAATCCTACATCTTTATTATGTATTAGGTAGTTGGAAGTTAATGTGTCAATTCAATTTGGTATGAACCTAATCACATCCTAGTAAATTCTGTATCTTTAAATTAATTCAGTTGTACCAAGTCTAAATCCCAAATACTAATATGTCTCTGGCATCCCTATGGGGTTTCCGAGCACTATACTGCAAATACTAACTTTATTTATTAATAATATATCATGAAAGACACCTAGACTTGATCTAGTTGTACATGATATCCCATGCCTTTAACAGGTGTGCGAGCACCCTTATTAAGTAAGTAGTAAGTAATTCATTAAGCTAAAGAACTGTTAGTCAACCTCATTTTAATTAAATAAAATAAGATTTTCACTCAGTTGGGCATTGTCCTTTACTATAAATCATTGTTCCCCTCCCTTTCTCATTATAGCATATTATCCTTAATTTAAAATAAATTACTACATTAAATATCCCTAGTGACTGGCATTATAGGTTAAACTTACTAATTTTATTCCTTCTTAATACAAAATAGTCTACTTCAAATAAACTAATCTATTAAGTATACCCCTCTTGAATAAGTAGAATTTAATTATACCAACTTCATAATCCTTTGAATAAACCATTAGCAGAACGGCTTATATGAACACATATACCTAATTGCATCCTTAATTCATCTGTAGGTGTGCTGCTGAATTCTTTGCGGAGAGGTTGCACTTCCTTTCTATGTTTCTTTATAAGAATTTATACCTAAATTAATCTAAATAAGTTAGTTCCCATAGGGATAACAGGTACCTACTTCAGTTATATTATTGGACTTTCATTAGACAAGGGCTAATTATTTTAAATCAGTTTAGTTAGGGCTCCCTTTAAGTAATGCTCAAAATAAACTAAGTAACAAATATATGTCCATCTAACTTGCACTAAAATAATTTTTATACTTCTTCTTATTACCTAATAAGCTTCAGTTTCTCTTATTTACTTTATAATCTATCCACTTTGGGAAAGAAAGGACAGACTGACAACATTGAAGACAATTCACTGAATTTCATATCAAACTTTCTATCTGATTACAACTTAGTTTCTCCCCAAATTAAATATTATTCATACCACTGTAGACATTCATCTGATAATTAGTCATTTCCCCTTGACTTTATTAATTGTAAGACTTGTTTAAACTCACGATTCTCTTTCACAACCACGTAAAAGTAGGCATACAAAAGGTTTTACCTGGGTCTCCTCAATAGCAGATGTAATATTTCCAACTTTGTACTCTCCCGTAAACTCACTATATTTTTACCATGAATACTCGGTACACTGTGTGAGAATTACTTCTTAAATTACTGCAGCCAGATTTAATGACATAAATATTTCAATAGGTTTCATTTTACACCACAACGATAAATTTAGGAAAAATTTTCACTTCATCATAGGTTAAGAAAATGTCACAGAGTAAAAGGAACTTGTCTCTATACAGTTTCGTAACCGATCGAATTTGCTCACTTTATATAATCTATGGGCCACTCGGACTATTCCCAATCTATGAAAATAATCATTTTGCTTACTAATCACGTATTTTCTTAAATTGGAACGCAAAAAATTATGTAATCAAAATAAAACCTTACATTCTTAAAAGTCTCACAAACCAATCAAAAATCATAAATAATAATTTTAATAATTTTTTTTTTTTTTTTTTTTTTTTTTTTTTTTTTTTTTTTTTTTTTTTTTTTTACATAGACAAGCAACCTATACCAACCTCTCATGAACCAAACGAATGACTGTTTGACCTCAACAAGACATGTTTCGACTTCAACCAGACATGTTTCGACCTGCACCCTCACGACCAAATTATTGCGACATACCTATCTTACCAAATCTGATACTAATTACCATATTTTTGACCTAAACTTGATGCACCTAACCACAAATACAAACAACAAGGGTACATAAACAGAAATAATTTTGACACACACAAATTAACCTTTATTCAATATCCAATATTTAAAAATTATAATTGAAACTTGCAGAGACGATTCTGTCCGTTTTGTTAATATTATCTTAACCTGTAGGTGCGACTTCACCTGCTGAAAGCATAGGTAGGTCCCTCTCTGATCCCCCAGCTACTCCACCATGTCGCGGAGCCACCTTGATCTATGTAAATTGAATCTGCTTCGCCCTATCGTATATGACTTATGTTTGTTTCTTTCCTTACTGATCCAAGGTGCCTCCACGAAGATGAAATAGTGTAATTAACTTACATGAGATTATACCCTCTGAAAATGAAGCCGCACCTTTTATTCTTATCCTGAACACTACGACCCCTTCGTCTCTGCAGTTTCTTTCATGGGCAGCTCAGGACACTTCAGTTGGGTTGTACCTCAGCGTCCTGTATAAGAAAACGAAATATGATATTGTTGAACAATACCTCCAAGCACTCAACCCCAGCTTCTATGATATTCACCCTTCCTGAGCCAGGAGTTTATACTTAATGTTCCTATACACCATGAACCGATGAGGCTACCCACAAATTAACATGTAGATCTATACTTGAGAACCCTTTGATATCTTCTCAGGAGTAAAGTTACTTCTCTAACACCTGGCTTAAGTAGTATGAAACCTTGCAGTCTTAAGAACAGGTATAAGTATACATATTATGCAGAACCCACCATAAACCGACACGGCGTATCAAACTGAACTTCACAACTGGCCTGAAGCCTCCCGGTCCCAAGTTGACCGGGTCCATCGCTCTACAGGAGCGGTAACCAAAGAAGTCTCACATCATGGCCTGTAGCCTCCCGGTCCCAAGTCGACCGGGTCCATCGCTCCACCGGAGCGGTAACCAAAGAAGTCCCACATCATGGCCCGTAGCCTCCCGGTCCCAAGCTGACCGGGTCCATCGCTCCACCGGAGCGGCAACCAAAGAAGTTTCACATCATGAGAGCAAACGATCTTAACGTAACATGCTATAGACACTACGTAGCCGGCCACAAAGTACATGCTTAGAACCAAAGTTGAGATACTTAGCTTTGTCATAATTCTTCATTACGTGACACCAGAACGCCCATTCTGCCGACTTCCAACACCAGAAATTTTCAGTTACGCAGGAACGTGTAACGAGAGAGCAGCCATCTTTTCACCGCCCACACAGGAAAGGAAAATATCTCAGAAGACATAGACTAGGCCATAGTCAAGTGGCCACAGATAATGTATTACTAATGAAACTACTATAGATATAAGATAATTTAATTGTTAACATGTTGGTCTTTGACAATGTTGCCTGATGTTAATGTTATATAATCAATTTATGTTTAAACGAATTCGCGAACGTCGCGACACATGGTATGTGAAATAAGTTAGGTTTTAACCTCTTTTAAATGATGTTAATAATATTAAGGTGGTTGTTATCTTTCGTTCAGTTAAATAGTGGTGAGTTCAGTTTTTAAACCGGAGTTTTTTCTACATTATCAAACATTCCTTTTTCAATTTCCGCCAACTTTGTAGAACAAATATTGGTAGAAGCCCAGCAAGGCGTAAAGTTTAATATGCATTTTACTCGCAGCCTCATCAAGTTGGCAAAGATCCAGTTACAGAGAGGAATAGCTAAGTATGCCTTAACAAATTCAATATAAGAAACACTGAGTTCCGAACTCGAATTTTATTGCATTTAGGCTAATTGCGAGTAGCTACATTGAGCAAAGACTTAAATTGTTTTTTTTTTCACTCTATAAGACTATACTTGACTCCAATCTTACCTGGTGGCAAGTGTGATGCAGCCAAAGATGTTATCTTTCTAACTTTATACCCCCTCAAGTGCGCATCGCTATTTTGGAGGCTTTTGACGTATACACCCTAAGTGCGCACCGACCTCCTGGAGGCTGATTTACGCGCGCTTTGTAGCTTAATTAAAAATATCCATATTTTACTAAGTCCTTGTGGTGGGTCATGTCCATACAGTTTATATAGTCAAGGGACTGAACACAGAAGCTCTTTGTTCTCAATGCCAAGAACCAATTTAGAAAAAAATGTTTACATGAGGCCCACTTGAAGTTGGTGGTTTTTGTACCTAGTCTAAAACAAGTATTGTGAGAATATAATCTATGAAGACGTATCTATGTTTCTTTTGTTTATTATTCATAATGTTACAGAGTATAAATAAAACAAAACAGTATGGTGTTCGGTGGTTTTAATAAGATGTAGTAAATAAAATAGTATCATAAATTATACATTTTTTTTTTTTTTTTTTTTAATTTTTCTTATTGTATTAATGAAGCTCAAATTCACAGGAATAAAGGTCTATTTAATAAAGATTAAGAATTTGCTTAAACATATACAACAACCTGAATAGAAACTGTTTAATATGAAATATAAACGCGCGTGACCTTGACAAAAACCCTAAGTGCGCAGCAGCCTCCTGGAGGCTGCGCACTTACCGGGTTTCTGTCAAATTGGCATGCGCACCAGAGGGGCTACGCAAGATCGCGCCGGACCGCCAAATCGTTTTACGGTTCGTCTTCGCTGGTATGGTGGTAACTAGCCACGGCCGAAGCCTCCCAAACCAGACCTGAACTAATTCAGAATTTTTTAAATTATAATAAAGTCCTTGGCGGGGATCAAACCCGCGATCTCCACTCGAATTCAAATGCGCGCCAGGATTTCTTTCAAAGAATGGAGTGGTAAAATAGCCACAAGCAATGCAAAATCTTTGAAAAACAACGTTTCATAAAGTACATATTTGTTTTAAAATATTTCTAAGTTTAGAATTTTTACTAGGTACTTTGTTTTCTTTACGTTAGGAATTTGAAAAACCTACGAGTATACGAACACATATTGCAGTTTTAACTACGCCACGACTAAGATCCCTTCCGCATGTTTAATGGCTGCGGGCGCTCTCAAAGGCGGAAGGCATAAATTTGCGATCGAGATCGGAAGTAGTGGCTTCCGAGTGTCGATAGTAAAGTACATTAATTGTTACTCTTTCACGAAACTCATAGGTATGGTTCTACTAATACCAAAGCCAACTACGTCATAAACTTTTTTGGATTAAAACTTTTAAGAAAGCAGTGCTTCTTGTAATACCCAAGAAGAAAATTCTTAAAAATATAAACAGGCTTCATTCAAAGTTGTAAATATTTCTATTTGTAAACGTAAAATTTCCTAACGCAAAGAAATAAATTTTTCGCACATAAAGTTTGACAACCCTATTTAGGAGCCGATACAGGAGGCATTACTGTTATGTATTTCAGACCTTCGTTCGGAAGAAAGTTTTGTGCTATTCTCCTGGGTCGGGTATTATATTATCTTTACTTTTATGGAAAAACTAAAGCTATTTAGGCAAACTTCTAACAATGACTTTTATATAAAAAATAAACTAAACAGTGAAAGCTGTACCTATGGAAACAATGCAAGTGGTGTAAATTAATATTTATGTGCAATTTATTCATAACTAACCCTTCTTTTAATAGTTGTTCACAAAAAAAGGTTTCACTGTAATCTCTGTAATTTTATTAAAAGCAACAATTTCATTCAAAGGCCCTTATATATTTTTTTAATCAATTTAAAGAATTAATAACCACAATTTAATTAAAATAGACCACGTAATATGTAATGAATTAATCAATCAAATCAACCATTACACACGGAGCTTATGGTAATTTTATTACGGAATAAGATTAATTAAATAATTACGGTTCGGTGTTTGATTAGGGCGTAAGTAGATACGTTTATTCAGGCTGATTCAATTACCTTAACGTTGTTAGGTAGGCCGCAGGCTTGTACAGAAAAGATTCTTCGAAGTAAGTAATGTTTATAGAGTTTAAAATTGCTATTTGCCGTGTAGAAATTTGCAAGTATCTGGTCAAGTGGTCAGTTCTAGCAGCACTTCATAGTTCATGGCCATCATTCAAGCCTTATAATATAACATACCTATGCATTTTAATAGAAACAGGCTAAAAATAATATATTATAGGATCGCAGTTAGGGTTTGAACATACAAAAAAAATAAAGGAAAGAAACTTGGAATATAAAATGTGTATAATATTATACCTACCTAAAATGCAATTCAAAAGCAGATTTTTTTATAATTTCTAGGTTGATCACTAAATAGAACACAAAAAAATCTCAGTTATTAAATTGAAACAATGATACCATCTAAGAAAGAGAACGATCTTAAAAAGAGAGAGTAGATACCATAGCAAGAGGCAGGTAAAATGTGGAACTAAAGAAGAAAATGTATGCATAAAACCATGGAACGCTACCCTTTTCCCACGTATGAGTCTTCCCAAAAAGCATTCCACACTTGTTTACTGCTTGAACAAAGTCATCACAAAATTGACCATTAAAGTAACACATTTAACTTGACAACAAAACAGTCCTCACCCTGTTCGTGCGAGAAGAACAAATGCCATGTTCGCACAAACAACAGATCGTGAGACATAAAAAGACAAATAAAATACTTTATGTGTACGTAGTTCATTCCCGAATAGGTTTTTTAATGTCCGCAAAATACATTACTTCAAGTTTTTACGATGTTTGTTACATTTCGTTTCGCCTTTATCGTGTGGAACGAGTACGTGTAATGTAGTATTGGGTTTACAAGAGAAACAGACAAACAGATTACGCTGAATGTTTCTTTACTGTTTTTTTCATCAAACTTTCAACCATATCCTCAAATAATATGAGTAAAATTATCGCAGTTAACGAGATTTGAAGCTACGTTCTCGGGCTGTTGTGGTTGGTTGCTCTGCCAATAGAGCCTCGAATACTAAGGTTTTTCAACCGACTTAAAAAAAGGAGGAGGTTTTCAATTCGACTGTATGTTTTTTTATGTTTGTTACCTCATAACTTTTTGATAATTCCTTTTTTTATTAGAAAGATGACGCTTCCTGTGTGGTCCCATTTCAATTTAGTTCAGTTCTGATAATGGTATCCATGAGAAAACCATATAAGACTTAAATTTTTAACTGGAAAAGGATGTATTCAACAGTAGTTTGATGAGAGTTAAAGTCGGTTTTTTGTTAAATAATTAACGTATATTATCGATGCCACTAGACTGGAAATTTAAAACTAACGGTAATATATCTGCGCGAAAGCAGCGCTGCAAAATTCATAATTTAAACTCGGCAACCGCCAATACTCCTGTCTCTGCCAGATATATCTCTTTAACACTTCTGTGCCAGCAACGGCGCTCAGATGAATAGACTTTAGGCATCCACATTTTCATATGAATTAATTAAAATTGTACTCGTAACAATGATTTGCGCCTTCTGCATGAAAAACCTACACTTGAAGAAACGACGAGCGATGAAGAAGGGACGGAATGAAAATTTGTTCGAACCCAACTTAAGAAAGACGAATTGAATATCTTATCGTTTGAGAAATAAAAGCGTACGTGGGATGTGAATCATAATTATGTTCAAAACTCAAGAGAATAAAGTTATTTTTATCTGTGAAATGTTTAAAAAGGAAAAAATGTAATAACCCCAAAAAGTTATGTTAACTCTCAAACGAAGACTTTCGTAACAACGAACATTTTTTGTTTAGTTTCCTTTTAGTTAACTCCGTTTATTTTCAACTTATTTTTTTATAACTTGATATTATACTTATAATAATACTTCACCTCAACACTATACAATAATGCTCAGAATGAAGCAAACGTAGACATGCCACATCCAAATCAAACGCTGTTTCCTGTAGCAACGAGTACAAATTAAATTATGCTAATTTAATCTTTACTTAAAATAAATTCCCACTGTGGACTAAATTTGGTAACTCTAGTTCTACAAACAAATAGAGGAAACATTAATGGGTAAAACTTTAACTCTAGGAAACTTTTCTAAAGACAAAGCACACATTTCAGACACTCTGCTGCAAGCTCAAAACATTACAGAAGCTGTCTTAGGAGGTATTGATTATGAATGACAGTAAAAATATCATAAATTTGGCTAACGGCTGTCATAGACAAGCAGGCGTACGTGACAAAATTATAAGGGTTCCTTGTTCCCATTTGTAATGTTTCCAAAATCAGTAGCTAGTAAATTGGCATACCTATACCTACTATTAATTACTTTTTAGAGGACGCCCACATCTTCGTTCACGCCTTATTTTACCACTTTTGGGGTTTATTTGTCAAAAATAACAACTATACTAAATTATTTCAGCAAAAACGATGTATTTGCTTAGGCTGTGCATTGATAGATCCGCTATTCAGTTAATAAGCTTTTTTCTTATATTATTTACCTACGAATATTTTCTGAATTGATCATAAATATTGATAACTAAGCGTAACCAACAATAATCTGAATCATGCCATTCTTCAAAGGCTCCAGATCTTGACATAAAATAAACAGTACCTAACACAAAATAATTCCTAGGTTGAAATACTATTTTTGATGGACATTATTTTACTTGGTTGCCACATACCAACAAAACAGAGTCTAGATCTACTTACGTCCACGCAATCATAGTGAGACAAACAAAAGTTTTACCCTCCCTGGAACCTAAAACACACTCAGCCTTAGATCCGAAATGAAAACTACCCTACCTTTGTAAACTACACCAGAATACAAATACGTAAACCACATCGTACTTCTTCTACCTTACCACAGTCGCAATTGAGGTCATATTTACTGCAAACCTAAGTTTGTAAATTGCTCGTATCCTCAACTGCATAACACCGTAGTCGCAATTAGTGCAGGAAACGGGAATCTACGTCGGAATTCCTTTTTGAAGTTCGTGATAGAGGCTGCCCAGAACAGGCAATTTAGGCGCATTTTGCAATAACTTTCCACATAAGTCGTGTCTGCATATTTGTTTTTGTCTGCCCTGGAAAATCCGCTTGTTTGTTTTCCCATACTTTAGCTTCGTGGATATTATATTTCAGTCTGTAGTGATGACCGAGCTCATGCAAGTTTTTATACCCTACGTATCTTTGTAAGGAGGCTGATTTGTTTTGTTGGAAAATTATTGATGATGTACAAACATTCAATGTGGACATTTTTGCCGGTTTCCCTGGCACAATGGCTCGGATTCGAGCGGAGATCACGGGTTCGATTCCTGCTTTAGAATTCTATAATTTATAATTTGGCTCAGGCCTGGTCTGCTAGGAGGCTTCGGCCGTGGTAAGTCACCTACCAGCAAAGACTCGCCTCATAGCGATAGGTATAGCGTTTTAGCGCGATTGTGTACAAACCGTTAGGGGTTACTTACTCCTTCCAAGTAGGATAACATTTTCGGCTGCATCGTCACTTACCATCAAGGGCAAGCGCAGTTAAGTACTCTTGGTTGCGATCTCATTTGATGGGGGAGTGACGATGTAGTGTCGTTTTAATGCTTGAAATCCTTATCATGTAGCCTTTCCATTGGATTGATTAAAATACATACCTATGATTTTTATTTTAATGAATATTTCGGGTTCGACTCCTGGTTCAACCAGGCAATTGTTTAAAAATCTATGGAGTTCAAATTATTTTTGAAAATTAATGGTGAATTCCTTTAAGTGAAATGCTCTATCAATATTTAAGGTACTTCCGTGAAACGCCCTGTACATGTTTATACTCCGAATTAACATACAGGCTACCTTTTATCCCGGAAAAATGACTGGTTCCCATCGGATTTCGGAAAAATCTAACATCATGCAGGTGGAACCGGGGTGCCTGCAATTACTATTTATCAGAACAATTATTTTTTTAAATTACCTGACAACATACTAGACTTTACATGAAAGCTGCAGATAGTTATACTGCGCTTCCTGAAAAGTGCACCCGTAAAAGGTGAAAAAAATCGAGACTTTGATAAATGGTGAAATGAAAATGCCCTAAAAAGTAAAGTTTTCAGTTCATAAAGTTTCCTATAGACCAGAAATTTTCTACAAAGTTCAAATAACTTCGGCGGGCAGGCAGCATTGCCGGCAATTATGCGCAAAGTTGAGCAATCACGAAGTCACCGACTACTGTCACTCCCCTGTCTTATTTGATTAGTAATTACCCTTTCTTTAGAAAATTTTGAAAGTATATTTTATCAAGCTACTTAATTTTAATTCAAATTGACGAAGAATTAAGTGCAGATGTAAATATTTCACTTCCTCTTTTGGTACTTCTCAATTATTTTCTATAGATTAACGCAGTGTGGGTTTACAGGCTTCACACGCCTTCAAATAATAATGGAAATGGGGTTACTAGAATTGATCGTTTGGTTTCACAAACAAAATCCACACAATTTTGCAAAACGAATTGAAAGGAAGCACGAACGAATTGCCACGATAAATTGAACATAATGCCTTTTTCAATCATTTTAATTACCGGATCTTCCGCGGGAATTGTCCCGACAATCTGTAAGCGATATCAAATGGACATGTGATAAATAAAAGAATCGTCTTATACCCATTTTTGTATTATATGAAACGAAACGAGATAAAGTGATGTCCTACATAAAACAAAACAGGGAAACGATCCTAAGAACTGAACATGACTTACTTTATTCGTCGCATTGGCAGTCAAATGCCAGATATTTAAAATAATCTATCAATAATTCTTTAAGTTAAACGTGTTTGAATTACTGCGTTATAAGTACCATCTGATTTTTAAGATTGCTATTGCATTGCTTTCGGAAAAAAATGTATAAAAATGCACGGCCTACGTTGCCAACATGACCAACTTAGCGATCATTTTCATACATTTTTGAATTACTTTCGATCATTTCTATCTTTTTAACGTATCGCAAAATGCCACCAGGCTAGAGGTGCTCAATAGATTTGGCTGTGGATGTGGATGTGGCTTTGGTTATAGCTTTTTGCCTACAGTTGACTTTAATCTCGCCTCATATAAAGTGATGATGTGGTCGAAAATGCAGCGCGCTTACCTAGTAGATGCCTATTCACTCATTTCTTAAAGATACCCGGGTTTCATGATACCGAAAACACAAATTTCGGGAGAGCATTCGAAACCCCAGCCATGCGTTAGAGTTGCGTTATACCTTACTTAACTTAAGCTCATCAATTTAACCCAATAACATCCAATGTCCCCAAGATATGCGTACGAAATACGGCACTGGTTCGGAATAAATATAAACTTTTTATACCACCATTTTCTGCCATAAAAGTTAGCGATTGCGCATAGTTTTAAAACTGCGACCCGCTTCCAGCGGAGCGTCAGTAATGCCATAATAATGCCGCGGCGAAAGGCAAAGCTACGGCACAGGGCCGGCTGTTGCATCACACAGGTAAATGAATTAAATTATTCAGATAGTGTGCAGTGTTAAATAAAAAATAAACAATAGTACATTTCAATATAAGTGCGGAAAGTATGTCATTTCTTTACGAGTCTCGGTTTGTTGTCACAAGCCGAAGGCGCGTGTCAACAATAGAGACGAGTAAAAATGACAATTCCGCATACATACAAATATTAGTAAATAAAGGATAGAAAATCCTAAAATGTAGTAGACGTTATCACTACTTTATCCCTTTATTATTGAGTGAGAAAAAGAAAGTTATGAATAGGTACCTACCCTAAGACTGCCTCGGACGGTTTAAGTCGTGGTGCGTGGGATAGATTAAAAGATTTAAAGCTTGGTCAGGTACACCACGGTAGCTTTCTTTCAAACTTCTTCGTACCTAAGTATTTCTCTTTTATCCTCTACTCTATATAATGAGATTTTATTTCATACTATTTAAATTTTCCAGCACTAGGGCATAACTCTAGATGCTATCTAACTTTAACATATTTAAATTTCATTCATTTACAGAAAAATGTTCTCGTTTAAAAAAATCGTAATGATGCGTTGAAAACATCGTAAGGAAACCTACTAGCCTGAATCTTTATTATTCTCAAAGCAGTGTAAGTCTACCAACCCACACTCGGCCAACGTTATAACTATGGCCAAAATATTTCAGTCTATAGATACAAAGTTCCCTTGGTGACACTTTTCCTTAAAATATCCAAAAGCGTGCTGCTGCTCTAGGAAAGGATGCTGTAAAGAGGAAAAAGACATATAAGCTGGACAGGTCAGAGTTCGCGAAAAAAAATATGTCGCCAGTTTATCGGTGCCAAAAATGCTTGTTTTGCCATCAGCAGTAAGGCCACGCTGCAGTTTGCTGAGCAGCCACCTATAGAATTTTAACATGCTGAGCAGCCACCTATAGAATTTTAACAGATGGCGTTACTGTTTGCTTGTACGAAAAAGGTTTACGTAAATCGTTTGGATAGTCTTATCCTGAGTTTTCTTAAAAGCAGAGAAATTTTATAATATCGCAATTATTTTCCATACAAAGCTGCGACCAGAGTCAAACTAGTAGCATAAAGAATAAACGCTGAATAAAGTTATAAACTAAATCTAGGTCATCCTGTCTGGGATTAACAATGCACTTAAGGAGTTAGTGCTCTTTGTCTTGAAGGATATGGCGTCCTCATAATCCTTGGCTTTAAGTGTAAAGGGAAGGCACTTAAAACACAAATTGATCTTCAAAGTCGCATCAAAGAGGTGCAAAGTAAAGAAAAGAGTGTTAATTTGCTCCTAAAAGTTATACTTACAGCTACTGACATTTTAAGTTTTAACTAACTAACGATAGAACGATTACTATATTATTATTAGATACGTATTATTTTTAGACTTTAGAAAAAGTTCAGGGTGACTTCAACCAATATTTTTATAACAGAACAAGCCGACGTCTACGGTTTCACGTTTACATTACTCCTTATTTTTCCATTCAGGACATATACATACAGAAAATCGCCATAACCAACGAAAAGATTTTGGAAAATTTACAATTCTACAATTTTCAAAAATTACTCAATGGAGGCTATTCGTATGCCAAATGTCAACCCCGAGTTATCTACTGATTTGATCTGTATTTTCATGGATCAGTTAGTCACTTGAGCATTTACAGAAGTCGACAAATAGTCTAGCGATTAACGCGTTGTTTTGACACACTGAGTGTGGTGACACACTCCACTTCACCACAGAATTCATTTAGGCGTGACGTAATATATGTGAGTAGAGGAATGGGAAGACAGGAGGGATGGGTTCAAGTGTCTGCGTGATGAGGCCAATTCGAACGTCTTTTTCGTTTAATTTTTTAAACATTTCACTTCATGAAATGCATCTGATGCGATACATTAATCTGCTGAGATTTAAAAAAACCTGATGAACCAGGAAAGACGTCCACATTGGCCGGTTCAGTAAGCAACATGTCCCGTTTTGAATGGACGTTTCAAAAAAGTCGGAAACAATGTTTGAGGTTTCTCTAAAAATTGAACGTATACATCTTTGGGAAACGAGGTTGGCAAAATACTCTGCATCCCTCGAAATACGGCATAAAATTTCTGTGCAGAGGCGAACAATATAGGTGAACATAATTCATTTAGCCTGTTTTGATGTTGGCGAAGACAAAATAATTGGATATGGACACATAAAATAACTATTTAGGAAGAACTCTTTGAATTAAGTTTGCTAAAAAACCCATTGTTCCTCCAAGCTCAAACAAAAAGTCCAGATTCATGAAGAAAGCCTCCTTAAATATTAAACATCTAATTTAAAAGACTGAGCTAGGACTAAGTCCTAGTGACGATTTTTCTTTCAACCAATGGCTAGGTTGGTGGCGTTAATGCCTTCGGGGTGTTTTCTTACAATTACCCAGCACCACGGGTCCCTTGCAAAGATGAAAAGAAAACAGCTCCATTTGCTTTTCATGTTCAAAGCACGATCTAGGAAAAAGAAATTCAAGTTCATACAAATGTTACTATGCAAAAAAAGTTCTGTGTAATCGGTAATGAAATCTCCGTCGGTAATTGAAAATCTGCTAATTATGAAATAATAAGGTATAAAAATAAAGGAAAGACCCCGGAAATATTTTTATAATGAACTTGCAACCCGCATCGCTTTCAATATTAATTATGAAAGTAAAACACTGCATTGCTGTATGGATATCATTGTAATTACCATTATAGGTTGTCTTGCTTCTGATGTAAAAGGCAACCAATGGTAAAGGAAAGTCTGCTTATGATAATAGTGAATTGATGATATCTGACAAAAACCTAAGCTTATGTTATTAAATTATTATGTTATTAAATTCTTATTAAATTGTGGGTAATTTCTCTGTCTATTCTCTGTATTTTTTACTGTTTCCATATAGGAAATAAATAAAAGCTTTTATTATTTCAAAAACACAATTAATTTCTTAATTTTATACTACTTACGATGTATGTAAATGTTATTTTCATTTTTTTTTATATTTCATTTCAGTTCGCTCTTTAGACTTAGGCTTTCTCCAGTTTTTCCAAGTTTCAAAATCGCATGACATTCTTTTACAAAATGTGCCTAGCGTTTTGTTAGCGTTACTTCATCTCATTCTTTATCTTCTCTATAACAATATTTTCAATGATTTACCTCTTAGTCTAACTGTTAACGAGTAAGGCTTAATGAATTACTATTTGGATACAAGAAAGTGAGCGATAATATCTGTTTCCCAATCTCAAATCAATTTATCGATGACCGCAGTAACCAGTGTTCTAGTAGTTATATTGTTACCAAACTGGGCAAGCCAATCGGAGAACTCGCAATAAAGTTTAGCGGGGAATGATTTGAAATTAAGTTTCCGATCTCCCTTTGTTAGACATCGAATTGCGACTTGTTTGAGATAGGGACACTTCAGATTCTTGCACTAATCACCACTATCGTGTTATGCACTCGAACATGCATGTTTCACCAACATTCATCGGCAGTCTTTATGAATTTTAACGTCATAGCAATAAAGTTGTTTTTACAGATAAACAGCGAAACAAACCGTATATTGTTTATCCTGCTTGCGGAGATGTACCAATACCTGCATGGAATAAAGCACTTTGAGTCTTAAAAGTCTTGTTTAATTTGTGGAATAATTATAACATTCTTTACGTTATGCAGAATACGAGGTATTTTCTAGTTTAATTATAACAGTACAAAGAAAATGTGTTATGAGAAGTCGGTCTTGATACAATTAGGTACATTTTATGCAACATACCGCATAAGTGAATACTCAAGAACTCGCAAAAAGAGCTAGTTTGGATTTTATATTTACTTTTTATAGACAAGACAGTTATATTATAAAAATATCAGTTATGTTATCGTATTAATGGATTATATACGCATATATATATTATATATGCATTAATAGCTGTCATAAGGAAGCTCTCGGGGAAATACTACTTGGCCCATAGCTTAGCCGCTGATCTGACAAAATAATATAAGTAGTTGCTTACGGGTATCCCTCTTATAGCGGACATAAATAGAGAGGGAAATGTCAAGAGCACCATAACCGGACTTTCATGCGGGCACCATCTTCAATATCGAACAGAAATGACTAAGGAGACAGATTTCCATCTGTAACGCATGATGCATTCCCGAACGTCATTAGAGCATGCCTCATAATGTTCACGTGGGCTGCCATACTTCTGCGGTTGCAATATACGTTGCAATTATATCACGATTTGACGCATTGCTCCTGACGCGCGTAACGTCGGAATCGCCTTGCTGTCACCGATTTGATTTGTTGCTACATGATTTACATTACATGCAGTTGCTGTGTTGCTACTATTGTGTTTGGAAGAACCCTAATAATAGGTATACATAGGCTATAAAGCCTTTAAGTCTTGTATACATGTTATCCGATACGGGGAGTCCTATGCCTGTTTTGCTACGTTTTCTCGTATACAAAATTTTAATTGAAGATAGTACCTACTCGTAGTTTGTGTCGAAAATATCTATGCATACAGCGCGGCTACGCCGCATTTTATTTCAAAAATCCTTTTGGCATACCTATACCACAGACATATAAATGTCTGTGACCTATACGGATCATAGCACACCAAAGGTGATCACTGCGTTCGTTTATAGTGTAAAATAGTCTCACATTTTTTTAAGCTAAAGAATATACGTCAACTAAAGCTTGACGATAGATTGACGAACATAGAGGATTAAAGAAATATTGCTTGAAAAAGATGTAAGTAGCTAGTACCTAATAAAGTTGGAGAAGGAAAATCTACGACACATTTAAAGCAAATAGTGAATGAAGGATGATGAAAGAGATATTATTTATTCTGCAATGGTGTAAAAAAAATATACTAGGTAATTCGGGATGCCCCAAAAAGATGGTTACGGATAAATTCATTAAAGCTCTCAGAAGTGAAAGTCTAGTTGAAGTGAATTCAAGTGAAAACAATAACGCAGGGTATATGAATTTATGGACGTAAGTGAAGCAATGTCAGGGCATGCTAAGTGGTGATCCTTCGTCCTGCATTCCCGTCGTGGGATACCTACTTGGTTTGTCGAACGAGACGCAATGCCTGAATACCGCGGAATTTGGATATTGAGGTTACAGGATATAGACATGTTTATCCAGGTTACAGAATACAATCATTTAAAATTTCTGTCAAATTGGTTCGGCACTGGTGGCGCTATTGAGTAACAAACATCTGAATATACAAACGTACAAACTTAGTACTTTTATTTAATTTCATACGTAACATTATATCTTAATAATAATAATATATATAAATCTCGTGTCACAATGTTTGTCCGCTATGGATTCCTAAACTACTGAACCGATTTAGTTCAAACTTCGTGAATATCTGTCATTTGGTCCAACTTAAAAGATAGAATAGTTTTTATCCCACGTGGACGAAGTCGCGAGCATCAGCTAGTGTATGTATAAAACTTAAAATAAAATCTTAAATAATATTTATATAATCTAATTCTAAAAACAAAAAAGAGGTGACAAACAAAAAAACGAATTCAAATTAGTATTCCTTCAAATCAGTGTCATTTAAAAAAGTGCCCAGAAGGCTGGCAGCATTGCCACGTTGGATGGCAATGCTTATCCTCTGACCTAAAAATAGGCCAGCCCCCTGGTCACGAGAGGCGTCGATTAAGCGCTTTGATATTTCTTTAAAAAAAAGAAGCGAGTACTTGGACCCCACGGACCCAGCGTCTCGAAGCAAAAAAAACGTACAAAAGTTGTAGGATGATAACGTACCTACAATACCGTACAAACTAGGTTAATAGGATGTGTATCCGTAGCTACAAATATTAACACATTGGAAGGCACAACATATTCATTAAATTGCAGAAGTAGGTTTCGAATTTCATCTCTTACATTTTCATAACCCTTCCCCCCTCTTTCCCTCTCTACTCGATCGAAAACTTGGTCCGTGAAAATAAAAACTTATTGAAATCTGATATCGCTCTGTACTGTATATTCAGCTTTGGACGTGATTCCAAATTGAATTGGTTTTATTGATTACTTTTTGAAGTACTCGGTTTTTAGAAGCTTTATAACATGACTTTACTCGTCGCAAATTGCAATATCTCGCTGCACTCGTGATAATGTAATGGGAAAACAGACCGCCTTTTGTTTTTCGGGATATAAGTAGCCTCTTTATTAATCAGGGTGGAATATATCCATTTCAAATTTCTGCTGAATAATATCAGTAGCTGCAATGTGAAGGAGTAAACACACTCACGAGCTATCATATTTATAGTATTCGCACAGAATACCACAGAGTATATTACTCTTAGTACTTTACGGTTTGCAAGTGCTTAATTGTACGACTTTATTAACCTAAACGTTGGGCTCTCTTTCTATCGCGTTACTTTCGTTACTTTATCTCCCCTATCTCTCTTTCCAGCTCGCTATAGAGTCCTGATAAAACCGCTAGGTGGTCGCTCGTATGTACTTGTAGCTTTTGTACCTACAGTGCCAGTGAACCCTCCTGGTATTAGTGTGATTTATGCCCATATCACAGCTTATGTGTGATATGCACATATTAACAGCTGAACTTAGGCCTTTCCATAGACTCGGCGACTGCTAAAAATCTGCAAATTATTAGAAAAAAATAACCTACTTACAAATTAAACTTATAAAACATAATGAAATCCTATATTATAAAGCTCCGGTATCACTGAGCGAAATCCTAAACGTGACAACGAAACGTGATGGCAACTGAATCGCAACAGTGATCCATCACAAACAATCACAATAATCTGCATTATAGAATTAGAAGAGTCCCCAGCTGGCGCGCTGAATTGAAACATTTCAAATACAAAATTGTACGCAAAATTGTATATTTGTAATTCAAATTTTTTTCTGAGAGCTTGCAAATCACAGTTGTAAATTTATTATTTTGTGAAGCAGAGTTCTTTGAAGTTTGCTCATACAAATTCGGAGCAAGAGGTACCAAATCGCATAATAGATAAATAATATAATATTATAATTATAAAATCCATTAAATTAAATTCTCGAGTCGCAGTGTTTGTAATATCCTCCTCCGAAACTGTTCGAACGATTTTTGTGTCTTTTTTTGTCCAACTTGGTAGGTCTGAGAATAGGTAATAGAAGTATTTTTATACCCCAAGTGAGAAATAATTTATGTGATTTTTTTCACAGATTTTCCTTTGCTGGGTCAACGAATTTTTTATTTTTTTTTATATATACTTACGCTTGACCACTGTCTGGTCTGATGGAAAGTAAAAATGTGATCGAAGATGGAGCACGCTTACCTAAATGATGCCTGTTCACCTTTTTGTAAAAATACTCTGGTCATAGAATACGGGAAACACAGATTTCGGGAGAGCATTCCAAACCCCAGCCATGCCTACCTATTAGAAATGAGCTTCTTCATCTGTAATAGGTACGAATGAATGTGAAATGAGATTCTTGATAATTTCAGCAATCTCTCAATAATTTTATTAAGCACATTGGAATCGGATACCACTAGGATTTGTCAAAGGAAAGTAGTCAAATGAGCGGCCATCCTAAAACCGCTGAACGAAACCAACGCAATCACTGATTCGGAATAACAATCCGTCACAAACACTGAACAAACTGCATTAGAACAATTGACGATGTGCCACCAGAGCAGTGTACCGATAGTTAGTGATTTGATTATTGCTGACTATGCACATCTGCATCGCAAGCCTGGCCTAGTTGCGGTGACCTGCAGCTAGCATACCAATGCACCGTAGAATATCTAGGTAAGCGAAATTTAATTAAAAAAACTTCGGATTATCTGCTTCATACGTAATACGTATTAAAGGCCATTGTGTACCAAACTATATAATAATTTTATTGATAGAAGCACCGATATTAAAGTCAGGATATGGGCATCCAAACGATGTACGTAAACCTTTTATGTACAAGCAAACAGCGCCACCTGTCAATTTAAATTAAATTAAATTAAAAAATCTTCGGATTACCTGCTTCATACGTATAACGTAATACGTATTAAAGGCCATTGTGTACCAAACTATACAATAGTTTTATTGATAGAAGCACCGATATTAAAGTCAGGATATGGGCATCCAAACGATGTGCGTAAATCTTTTACGTACAAGCAAACAGCGCCACCTGTCAAATTTCTATAGGTGGCTGCTGACCGAACTACAGCGTGGCTTTACTGTTGGTGGCAAAACAAGCATTTTTGGTACCAATAAACTAGCGTCATTTTTTCGCACCGTCCGCCCTGTCCAGGGTACACGTCTATTGATAGACGTCATACTTTTGAGAACTTTAAGGGTAACATTCAATTAAACATGTCGGAAAACAATGTTTTCTTTCACAATTATAACAAGTGACATTAAATGAAATGCAAATAACTCAAAAAAGTCTAATATTCTAAGAGAACACTTACCAATGCGGACATAAAAAGGGTAAAGAAAAGAACTGCGAAAAGATGATAACGGACATAATCCCAGGCCTGAACATATTATGAGGATATCGAAACTGTAGAAGTCTTAATTTTAATATTGAGGGACAATGCTCTGCCATCCATGTCCCAATCAACCTCGCGGTTATGGGGGCCAAATCTCTGGAGGACGCCAGTTAGATACTTGCTCTTGGTGTTTTCCCGGGGCACCTTCTCGACTCCCTATAAGTTGTTTCATCTCGCTCCATATCCCTTATACGGCTTTTTCAGCATCAGCAGTACCGTTAAATAGAAAAGAAATCCATGGTGTATCAAATATTTAAATTGATATGCATATATTAAAAAACTTAATTCAGAAAATTAATATTCGTTGCCTAAAGCCCTAAATAAAATTATTGAAGCAATTTATTGAAACTGTAAATTGTACTAAGCACCACAATCAAACAACAATTAGGAGAAATCCTTCATCAGAGCGCCGTCGCTTACCAAATTATTTAAACAATTATTCGAGATAGTCCTCAAAGTAAACATTTGATTAGCATAATAGTTGGTTACAAGAAAGGGTAAGACAATTTCGGAGCTTTTACCAAATTCGATATAACAATACGGGAAGTTAAATTCTAATGCATTTGTGCAAGTAGATTAGGGCGTAAGCAAACCATGATAATAGGGTAGGTTTCCCCTCTGTAATTATGTTGGATGGTACTCTAAAACTATTCTGTTTAGAGCTTATCTGCAGATATTCTCCGGTATCAAAGTAGCGGAAATTACTCATGTACTGGCATTTAGATAACAGCTACAGGCATTCGCCGCTGTTTTAAGAGAGAGAGTATTGCAATATTGGAGAAAATATTTTTATATTCTCATAAAAATCTATTACAGTAGTATAAAATATTTTTAAAGTTGGTTTTAGCCACTATGAGAAATGAAATTATTATAACTCAAATGTCAAAACTACATAGTTAATTTAAACCATAAATTGACCTTATTTACTTAAAAAGAAGCAGTCTCACTTTTATGTAAAAGAAATATTTCTTACGAAACAATATATCGATAAGTTTTTGTTTCCAAGGAAAATTAATTCATTTTTCATCAAATACAATGAAAGAGCGACCGAAAAGTATAAAAACGTAAGATCTTTGTTATTGTAAATGGGCGTTCAAATTATACATTAAAAAGGCGGGCTTCCTTTAATGGGCTTTTAATTGACTAATAAATTAGCGTTTGAGAGTGAAAACTTTTAGCTCATATGAAATCAAACGCGTATTTTTACTAATTAAACTTTACAATTTAATTCAATCCTAATAGGTATACTTTGTTTCACAAAGGCTTAACTTACAGGCACTCTACGTAGTCTGCAGTAAATTGAATTGTTGACTTAATTTTTTATGACTTTTTTATAAACTAGGATAAAATGATGATTAATTTTTATACGTGTAACATCCGACGTTAATGCATGTTTCTACATATCAATTTCTGTGTGTCAATATCTTCTGAACCGAAACAAAAGACTCGGGTTGGAAATGGATATCTTTGCTTGAAGATGTAGACTATACTATTTCCATATTATGTTTATTTTCTCTTTGGCACATGAAACCACATGAAACAGATGAAATAATAACGAGGGACCAGAGAGAGATAAAGGTAAAGTGGTCTCTTGCTGGTCCCTCGCTATTGCTATATCTGTTTCATGTGTCAAAGAGAAAATAAACGAATGGAAAGAGTATAGAAGCAAGCACGCTCCGCTGCACTGGACGTCAAATGAAACTAAGTCTCTAGAACCTCGCATGATTGAATTTAGCCTTTACCTTATTCATAGTTTGTGAATTCCTGTCAGTCTAGATTATGAATTCATAACTTGTAACTGAGTTCAACCTTCACATCGTACAAAATTGTTAAACACTCCTTATAACAGACTTATAACTAACAGAAGCTACAGTGGACAATATTAAAAACTGAAATAATCATCATTAGCTTATTTACGAGTCCAGTGCTAATCCAGTTCTTAACCTAATTGCTTTGTAACAAACCCTTAACTTGCTATAAAAAAGTCTAATTTGATTTTGATCAAAATCAAAATGTGTTTTGAGAATAATTATCTCAACTACAAAAATAAAGTGGAAAAGGTGTTTAGTCATAGTATACCATTGTTCCTCAAAAATACCCTAATAAAAATATAATATAAAAATATTATATTACTAAAAATGAAGCCGGGAGCCGCAGCTGAAACTGCTGTGTCAGGTAAGCTTCGCAAATATGCATCTCTATATGAGAGTTACATAGTCCCCGTTCGCCGTGGAAACCCTAGTGCCTCCTTTTTTTGGCACTATGACTCCATGTCATCGTGCCAAAAAATTCCTTCGAGAGCTTTCCCCGCGTTTAATAGCCTCAACTGGTGTCAAAAATCTGGCTCATTTTTTGCGCAACGTATCAGCTTAGCTGTTCAACGCGGAAATGCAGCCAGTATTCTTGCCACCATTCCACGCGGGCAAGACTAGTATAGTAATAAGAATCCCAACAAAAACATTATCATGTATAATGTTGCCAGACGAGTATATGGCTCACACTGTCAAAAAGTTATCAGATCTCATGTAGGGCAAGACTTCTGACTTTATACACCCTTAAATACAAGCTCTAACTTCACAAACTCTACACTTTAGTTACAATAATGTCTTGGCCGTTTGGCTACCGTCACATGGGCGTAAAGTGAAAAATGTATCCAACCAAAATCATTTTCCTGATTTCAAATTTTGATTTAACAGAACTTACAGAGTACTGAAAAGTGAATAAATTTTTGATTTTACGCCCAATGTAACGGTAGCCAAACGGTCAAGACATTATTGTAACTAAAGTGTAGAGTTTGTGAAGTTAGAGCTTGTATTTAAGGGTGTATAAAGTCAGAAGTCTTGCCCTACATGAGATCTGATAACTTTTTGACAGTGTGAGCCATATACTCGTCTGGCAACATTATACATGATAATGTTTTTGTTGGGATTTCATTTATTTTTGTAAGTTTTTTAAAACAATGTTTTTTATTAACTTAATTTTTCTTTTTTTTTGTGTATTTCTTGCACTTCAAGTGCGCCTCTTTTCACAGCCCACTCTCTAATATGTTTGTATTACGAGTAGATACTTTGCTTAGAAGTATATTCTGAAAATTTAAAAAACTTATAGTGGATTTAAAGTTAGTAGTTTTGGCCTACCGAAAGTGAAACTAATTTTACATTTATCAAGATAAAATGATAATTAAAAGTAATGTATAGATCCAAACTTCAAATTTTACCTATTAAAACACAAAGTCAGATACAAATGAAAGTTTGGATGTTTGTTACTCAATCACAACACAACCACTGAACTGATTTGGTTGAAATTTAAAATGTAGACTGATTATATCCTGGACTAACACAGACTATTTGTTATCCATTACAAATCTACGGAAGGTATCGGTGAGATTTGTGTGTTTATTAGTTTTTAACTATTGTTTTATTTATACTTAGTCTTTATTTTCGTTGGGCGCTGAGGCGCTCGTGAAATTCAAATTTGACGCTTGACACGCTTGACAACTCATTTTGGTCACAGAGCACTGGACTCTGGGCAATGAACACGCGGAGCTCGGTACGGGAATTCGGGCTTGCCGCGTGTACTATGGTACTGGGCACACTGACGTTGGGGCGCTGTTAAAATCTACATAATTTACGCTTGGCATGCCCGACGGCTAACTGTGGGTACTGGGCACTGGGCCTTGGGCACTCATCTCACCCTGGGCACTGGGAACTGAGAGCTGGGCTCGTTGGACGGGGCCTGTATGTAACTTGGGATTGACGCGTCCGTTTGGGCACTGAGCAGGTATTTATGCGCTAAACGCTCTTCAGAATCAGAGAGATTTGACGCTTGGCACGTTCGACAGCTCAGCTGGGCACTAGGCACTCGGTTCAATGTGGGTGCTTGCCATTGAGCGCTGGATCCTGGTCACTCGATATGCAGTGAAACTCGGCTTGTTAAACATGACATGCATGGAACTTGGGCTTGAAACGTGCGATATTACTGGGCACGGGGCACTGGGCACTTGGGCGCTTGGCCACTTGGGCACTGGAATCGCGCTTATAATTACCAAAAAAAATAACGTGTTTTTCCAGATGTATACTAGCAGATATCTTACATGAAATTAAGTTTGTACCTATCTATATACGTATGGGAAACCCCATACGAAATTCCAACCCCCTAATTTGATGTGGGTGTGGGGTGATTTACTAAAAATCCTGAAACACGTATTTAATTGTTTATTACAAAGAGTCCCTATATCAATTATGAGACCTCTAGCATCAATATTATCCGTAGTTTCATACAAACTTCCATCCCCCCATACGAACTTTCAACCCCCTATTTTGATGGATGTGGGGTGATTTACTAAAAATCCTGAAACACGTATTTAATTGTTTATTACGAAGAGTCTCTATATCAATTTTGAGACCTCTAGCATCAATATTTGCTGTAGTTTCATACAAACTTCCATCCCCCCCATACGAACTTCCAACCCCCTAATTTGATGGATGTGGGGTGATTTACTAAAAATCCTGAAACACGTGTTTAATTGTTTACAACGGAGAGTCCCTACATCAATTTTGAGACCTCTAGCATCAATATTTGCCGTAGTTTCATACAAACTTCCATCCCCTATTTTAAGGGGTTGGGGAGTTAAATTCCCAACTTTTGGAATTTTTCTGTTGGTTGTGTACTAATTCTAGCTTACATACCAAATTTCAGCTTTCTAGGACTTCAGGAAGTACCTAGGAATTTTGATGATCATCAGTGAGTCAGTCAGTCAGTCAGTCAGTCAGTGACGAAATCTGGGTTTTTCAGATGTCAATAAAATCTAAAGTATAAGACCTGTGATATTGAAACTTTATACGTTTAATAAGTTCACCGGCGACATCATTTCCCTAGAATTTTGATTATCTGGAATAATTCTGGCCTAAGTTATAAGGGTTTAAAAATACGGCGAAACACTTCGAGAAAAGATAGGTAGTGCCCTCGCGCTTCGCTTGACTCGTCTGGCGGGGACACTACCGTGTCCCCAGATAAGCTAGTGATAAGTTTTATTGCAACAATGCAATAAAAAAAAGAAAAAAAATAAAAGTGTAAAAATGTATATTTTACTTTAAAAATTCAGACTAAAAACAGGTAGATCAGAATATATTCAACTTTCAATCTTGAGTTACAAAACAGACGGGAAACGTGAGTAGGTATATGAAGGGAAAGCAAAACGCTTTTTAATGGTGTACAAGGTAATCTTCAAAGCGCGCGGCCGTCTGAGCTTACTTGAAATGCAAAATGATTTTCTATTATGCATGCTCGTTCATCTAGATAAGGGGTCGCGACACACAACATTAGTCCGCTTCTTAGAATGCTAATAGTGTCTTAAGTAGGCCTTTAGGCCTCGGCTCGAAAGGAGAAAGATGTTGTACCAGAGTACAGGAGTAAGCAATCTCTTGTAACTACGTGTACTTTCCTTTTAAAGTACTCCCATATAATTTTATGTAACGACTCCGACTTACTTCAAAATTAAATCAAATTTGTTCTTTCATATAGGTAAGCCACACTTACATGCACTTATTATGACTGACTAAACCGCCACTAACCGCCGCTTTTAAGTATAGGAAACAACAATGGGTCTTCTTTTTTTTTTAATTTGTGTCGATGATAATAATTTACAAAAAATGCTCAGAAATAAAATTTTGATAGCTAACTTAGTTTTTAGTAGGCAATTGAAATGAATGAATGAAAGACATTTATTTATTCATTTGATGCCTACCTAAATTAATATTAAAAGATGCAAAAAAAAAATTATCTCTGCATCGTGTTTCTCATTACTGAGGGTCGTGATCCCTTCCACCGACGACTTTCTATAAGACGATGTCGCGCCATGTTGCCCTGTTCGCTACGACGTGAAGAGCATTGTGGACGTTCGTTTCGAATGCGGCGTGGATTTGATCCGACCAACACATCGGGCTCCGTCCTCGAGATCTCTTTCCTTCCACTTTGCCGGTGACAACCAACTTCTCCAGATCGCCACCTTCCCTTCGTGCAATGTGACCGAAGTACTCCAGAATCTTCTGTAGCTGTGGTTGATAGCCTTTTTGTTATTCTGAGTTGTCTCAAGATCGATGCGTTGGTTCTATCTGCTGCACCACACCACACCACACTTCAACACCACATCTCGAAAGCGTCAATGCGTTGCCGATCAGCTGCCCTAATTGTCCCTGTCTCAGCATCATAGAGAAAAATCGGAAAGACCAGTGCACGGACAAGACGCATTTTGGTGTTAATAGAAATATGTCTGTTCCCCCAAGTCTTATGCAGCTGAGACATAGCCATAGCCATTCCAATTCTAGGTAATTAGGTCATTTCTATGTAGTTCTCAAGCAATGCTGCTGGTCGCGACCACAAACTTATTATAGCCTCCGAAAATAAACTTTGTTTCAATAAACTGTCTTTACTCTTAAAACCATGCATTGTCATTCAAACTTAACGTGTATGTTATGCACCTATACAAAAATTCAGCTCAACCGGTTGAAGATATCTGCTTCAAAATTGAGTTGCAAGATTTTACTCGAACCAACACAGTTACTACTTACATTGCAAGTTAAAATATAAAAGCCTGTGAAAAGACTACATTAATTTCTCACAATGTACCAATTCTTAAAATTAGCACTTTCATGTTAACAAATAATGTTTCACGGTGAAAAGAGCGTTCCTCTGCCGGCTGTTTTTATCCCGCAGTGCCATTCCAATTAGAATAAATTGAATGTTAAAACGTTGGTGTCCACTTAACTCGCCGCTTGTACTGGATTCAATTATGTTAGTGAGGTCTACCCGTAAGTCCTTTGTAGTAAATGACTGGTTTTAAAATTCCCTATAAGACGCCTCAGGGATGTAAAGGCCATGTATAAAAGATGTGAGTCTAATGTAGCAAATATAATAAACAACCAGTGTATACAACGCATAAATACCTATTATGCAACGCCCTTAGGACCACGTACCTGATACAGTTGTGTTCTCCGAGTAGACATATTATGTACAGGAACCAACGGACCGCGTGAAAAAATGTCGCCAGTTTACTAGTGTCAAAAATGTTTATTTTGACTCCATTGGCGTTAGTAGTACGCCGACTGCAACATTATCTATGGACCACGGTCCAAGATGGAGATACTTGTTATATATTAGTCTAAAAGCGCGTTTCCACAGGGTGCCCTCCATATTGTGGCGAATTAGTAGGAATTTTGACAGACTACTTATTCTCATGCCGAGGGCTCACACTTGTGTGCCCGCCATATTGTGGCGAATCAGTAGGAATTTTGACAGACTACTTATTCTCATGCCGAGGGCTCACACTTGTGTGCCCGCCATATTGTGGCGAATTGTGGTGAAGTCAAATAAACGTTATTCTTTATTTATTAAAAAAAAAAAAAAAAATTAGTAGGAATTTTGACAGACTACACAAGTGTGAGCCCTCGGCATGAGAAACCGAGTAATCTGCGTCATTGACCAGTCATTTTGTAGAGACTTTATGTCCTTTGCGTAAACTTCATTAGTATTGTAATTGTAACGGTATTGGGTACATTAAGTAACATTAATTAGGGTTCCATACCAAAATGGTAAAAACGGAACCCATATGGTGAGACTTTCTAGGTACGTCCGGCCATCTTTCTGTCTGTCATACTCAATTTTGTGTATTAATAACATAAACTTATTAATGATTGATAACACTTATCTTATCAATAACATGTAACATTGTATAGTTGCTAAGAAGAGTATGTCACTCACACCTTTGCGTATCATGTTCCACGTATATTGGACCCCAGTGTCCAAACTGCCCCAGAGTTCGAAAACTGAGAAGTAGCGAAGCATCAAGACACCATGAGACGTATCGTATTTACAAAAGGTACATCTAGATGTTTTGCTAGCTTGATTAAAGCCTCAGAGACCCTTTGTGTGTATACCTGGGCGTTACAGCAGCGTTGTTGATTATAGATTACCTGCCACAATCAACTGCATTGTAATTACTTTCCCAAAATGTATGTGGTGATACTCGTATCTATGATTTAGTATTTACCATCTGCCTTTAGCTATCCTTATACAATTAGTTTAATGTTTGTATCTACTCGTACTACCTTGCCAAGGTAATGGTATGATGTGCTGAGTTTTGTATCAGTGGGTTCGATACGGACAGGTAGGTATCACGCGGCAATATTTTTGTATGTACTTAAATCTGTATTCGGTACCCTTAAGTTTTTCTTGCTAAACTTTGAATACGGCTTGATCATTTTTCATGTGTATATGTGAGTAGATACGGTGGTTCATAGATTCACAATAAAGCTTTTGAGACAACACACTTTAGAAACATTTTGAGAGCATTTAACAATTTAATTTTCACCGCAGTACCAATACGAATACTCATAATATAACTACTATTTAGTTTGTAGAAGTTTATTGCCTTTTTAATTATGAACTTTCAACAGAAATCTGGGTTCTAAGCTTTTGGTCAACACGTTTTACATATGCGGTCCGGTCTAATGGTAATTTTCGGGGGACGTTATGAGCTACGATTTTAATATCCAGACGTTTGAAGTTCCACGCGATATTGCAAATAAGGGCTTATGATACTTTCAAAGTATTTTAATTAAAATGAAATTAGATTGAACATGAATAGATAGACAGAAAAATAACTAACTTACACCATTGCGCCTTCTCAAGAATCATTCCTATCGACAAAGCTTGCCAGTGAGAGATTGCTCGTAGTAAAAAATGATTGTTTTATCACCAACAGCGTCAGTTGTAAGCCGACCGCAGTATTGTCTATGGAACGCAGTCCACGAACCAGTTCACCACATACTTATTTCTAGTCCGCACGTGAGTTTCCACATGTTACGGACTTGTCATTCCATTGTTGTTGACTTCCGCCATGTTACAGAGTATTAGTAGAAAATTTGACAATTAATGACGCTACTTTTTTCCTTCTTTTTCTTGTATGAAGAAGGTTGACGTAAAATGTTCCTATGGGTTCGTCCTCACGTTCATATCGTTGTTCGTAGCAATAAAACAGGTCATGCATGCATGCATTTCTGTTCTGTCTGTATTTGAAAAAATTTAACTTGTTTAAGTATTCCCATAAAGTACTTCACATGGCATTAGTGGTAAATTATATATATTATATCAACCTAAAATAACCGGACAAGTGCGAGTCGGAGTCGTGCACTGAGGGTTCCGTACCTACTACTACCGGAGGAATAAAACCATAAAAACCACTTTTCTTGAACCGCATAACCAACTTATTCAACATTAAACAACTTCACCGCGAGTTAAATACGTGCAACGCCATCTGTCGTCATCAAAGTTAAACAAAATATTAGACTTGTTGAATATCAATTCAACACGTATTAAAAACTACTCACTAGATCTCGTCAAACCAATTTTCGGTGGAAGTTTGCATGGTAATGTACATCATATATTTTTTTTAGTTTTATCATACTCTTATTTTCATTGGCGTGCACTCCATACAGGCACAAAGGAAGTGCCTACCCTAGTGCCTACCTTAATATAATAATAATTATAATTAATTATTAATATAATAATATTATAATAATTAATTATATATTAATATAATAATAATTATAAGCAAAAGGCCTTAGAAATAATAAATTTAGGTTCTTTTTTTTGGTTTATAGGAATAATTTGCTAGGGTAGGCACTGCCCCTATGCCTATATGGAGTGCACGCCACTGCAGTGAAGTTATTTTAGAAGTTACAGGGGGGAGGACACACATTTTACCACTTTGGAAGTGTCTCTCGCGCAAGCTATTCATTTTAGGAAAAAAAAATGATATTAGAAACCTTAGTATCATTTTTGAAGACCTATCCATAAAACCCCACACATATGGGTTTGATGAAAAAAAAATTTTTAAGTTTCAGTTCTAAGTATGGGGCACCCCAAAAATTTATTACGTTTTTTTTAAATTTTGTGTGAAAACCTTAATGCGGTTCACAGAATACATCTACTTACCAAGTTTCAACAGTATAGCTCTTATAGTTTCAGAAAAAAGTGGCTGTGACATACGGACGGACAGACGGACAGACGGACAGACGGACAGACAGACATGACGAATTTATAAGGGTTCCGTTTTTTTCCATTCGGCTACGGAATCCTAAAAACCATGTGTAAAGTTTAACATCATATTTTTTTAATTATTTATTGTTTTCTGTATTTTCGGCTTTTGTTAAAAAGTTATTTTTATATTTTTTTGTTAGTATAATCTACTAATTACAACATGTTTTTATACCATATCTTGTTCGTTCATAGTGAGGTTTTTTATTGTAATAATCAACTCACCTACCCTTTTTGTTTTCCTATCCTTGGGATCACAATTATTTCATATTCAGATTCTAAAATAATATAAACGTCGACTTGAGAAGCTCTTCTGGGTTTTTGTCGGTAAAAAAATGTAGGTTTAAGTCAAGATTAAAATTATAACCACTTCCTTTAAGAAGAATTTCCTCGAAAATCTCAATTCATATTTAAACTATTTCTAGCTCAGTTAGGTCTTAATTAAATTTAGCTGAAAACAGCCAGGAACAAGCATTAATGTGGTCGTAAACCTTTTCAACGTTATCACAGTTGTAGACGTTTATTACGCTTTTGATTATGGAAGTTAAACGAAAAATGCCGGATTCTTCATTTTCCTTACTTAATTTGAGAAGATATTATTCATTACCTTTAATTAAATTAACCTGAACCGTAAAACTTTAATGAGGATTTACTCGTGTATGGTTAGAAAGCTTTATTATTAGCGTAGAATGTCAGGACTAAGACAAATGGATGTAGTGTCTTACACACAATTTGTGTAACTGTTACAATTACAATAAAAATTGAATACTCGTAATGATCGTCACTTTACATATAAAATTATAAATAAATATACGAGTATATCAGGACATCACACATCGCAATCTAGCCCCAAAGTAAGCGATAGCTTGTGTAATGGGTACTAGATAACTCATAAATATACATACATACTAATATACATAAATATAATATATTGACTGACACAGACACTGGAAAACCGACGCAGACACCAGGTTCGCAACCGCTACGCCATTCGGTCATCAAGAGTATAAAACATAAAACTATTCTGGTTTCAGCACACTTCATTGCTAGACTAAGTCTGAAGCCTTCTGAAGATATTGCAAGCCATCACCCTGTTATACCTTACGACTCTTGGTGATACGATATCGATTACGCTGAAGTTTGGAATATAGTGGATAACTTTTAATCGGGATTAACACAGAGGCTATTAGAAACCTGGCTGGTATAATAAAATTATAGATAGGCCCCTTGGCCGTTATTTACGAGACCAAAAATAGTATACGTAAATGTGCCTTATATTGGAACAATATTTTAGCGTAATATAAATTAAACGTTCAACCGGATACATTTTATTCATTAAAAAATCCAGATTTTCCGCAGGATTTTGCAAACACTGAAAATCACGTAATGAGCTTTAACTGTATATATACAGTCAGCTTTACAAAATATCCTTGACCGTAGGTATAAAGGTCGGGAAAAGCAGCGAGGTTGAGATCCGAAAAAAGAAATGGATATTGTAGCCTACCTGAAATTCATGCCAGGTAAGCCTGGCCTTGCTTAATTTACCCTTTACCTTTAGTTTTGTACATTATTCGTAGCTCTTAACCCTTCATTAAACGAGGCGGTCGTTCGCAACGCTACTCGCGCTCTAGAAAGCTAATTTTTACACGTTTTTTCACAGTTACTAGCATCATTCACAGTTAATTAAATTACGTAGAGAACAAACAAGTGAGCCAAAAAAAACAACGTTTTCCGCACTAGCGAGACGTTTATTGTGCTCTCAATTATTACGAGCGACAAACAAAACTCAAGCGTTTCTGCTATTTCTGAACTCTTTTTTAAAAGTAATGTGTGAACAAAAATATACTGCTTAGAATCATGTGAATGACTAAAGTCTGATTTTTATTGTACGTATTAAAATTTTACCGTCGGACTTAACTTCGGGAAAACATATACAAAAACTAGTAGGGTGCGTGGGGGCGCGGGCCACATGTGGCCCGCGTGCTGTCTTCCCGCCCATAAAAATCCCCTTCAAAATTCTCCTTTCATTTTGTATGAAAAAATAAATTCCGCCATTTTGAATTTTTTTTCTGTCCATCGAATAGACCTTCGAGTCCTGGTCACTTATTGTCAAGAAACCGTTTTTCCATCTTTTATACTTTCCGAGATATCGACGAAATTCGTTTGGCGGCCATTTTGAATCCGCCATTTTGAATTTTTTTTCAGCTCACTGCCAATTGGATGACGTTTCAAATGACATTTGGTCGAGCACCCCCCACCTATCTGCAATACCCTTGGCTGTGCTCTTCACCCGTCTTCGAAATCCTCAATCATCAGCTCTCTCCGTATTTTTCCTCCGAATGAATTTTTCCCTTTTATACGAAATGGTCATTGAAAAAAAATTTTTTCATACAAAATTGTTCAGGAGAGGTGATCAATCAGTGAGTCAGTGAGTGAATCAGCCCGAGTAGCTATATATATAGTAACTAGTAGGGCGCGTGAGTGCGCGGGCCACATGTGGCCCGCGTGCAGTCTTCCCGCCCATAAAACTATCGCCGTCATCTCCACCGCCAATTAAAATCCGATTGGCAGTGGGCTGAAAAAATTACTTAGTAGCACGTTCATGGTTTTAAAGATAGTTATGGGCTGTTCCAACAAAAAATACCGCTGAACCTCATCGGATGAGGTTCAGCGTATTTTTGTTCGAGCAGCCCTTAACTATCTTTAAAACCACGACCGTGCTCCTCAATCATCATCCCAATCTTACATCATAGAAAGAAAGAAAGAAAGAAAGAAAAATCTTCTTTTTCTTTCATTCTTTCCAATCTTACATCATCATCTTTTCTCATATTTTTCTCTGGCAGTTCTCCGTAGAACTGCGTCAATGACTTGCATAGTTCCCTACTTATTGTGGCATGTACATTTTCCATCGAAAAATAAATTCCGTCACTTTGAATTTTTTCCTATTCATCCCGTAAACCTTGAGATCCTGATCACCACTTGCTAAGAAACCACTCTCTTATCTTTTATACTTTCCGAGATAGAACAACACGAAATTTGTATGGCGGCCATCTTGAATCCGCCATTTTGAATTTTTTTTTCAGCTCACTGCCAATTGCATGAGGTTCTGAGTATTTTTTGTTTGAGCAGTCTCCACCTAACTATAATACCTTGCCCGTGCTCCTCGACCGTCTTAGAAACCCTCAATCATCACATTCCATATTATTCTCTGGAAGTTCTCTGAAGAACCACATCATACACTTGCAAAGTTTTCAACTTTTCGTCTCTTCAAAATTCCCATACATTTTCTATGAAAAAAATAAATTCCGCCATTTTGTTTTTTTTTCTTTCCATCGAATAGACCTTTGAGTCCTGATTACTTCTTGTCAAGGAACCGTTCTTCCATCTTTTATACTTTCCGAGATATCGACGAAATTCGAATGGCGGCCATTTTGAATCCGCCATTTTGATTTTTTTTTCAGCTCACTGCCAATTGGATGACGTTTCAAATGACATTTGGTCGAGCACCCCCCACCTATCTTCGATACCCTGGCCGTGCTCTTCACCCGTCTCCGAAATACTCAATCATCAGCTCTCTCCGTATTTTTCCTCCGAATGAATTTTTTTCTTCTATACGACCCCATCCGTGAAAAAAAAATTTTTCATACAAAATTGTTCAGGAGAGGCGATCAATCAGTGAGTCAGTGAATCAGCACAAGCAGCTATATATATAGTAACTAGTAGGGCGCGTGGGGGCGCGGGCCACATGTGGCCCGCGTGCTGTCTTCCCGCCCATAAGAAATCCCTTCAAAGTTCGCCATACATTTTCTATGGCAAAAAAAAATCCGCCATTTTGAATTTTTTTTCTGTCCATCGAATAGACCTTCAAGTCCTGATCACTTATTGTCAAGAAACCGTTTTTCCATCTTTTATACTTTCCGAGATATCGACGAAATTCGTTTGGCGGCCATTTTGAATCCGCCATTTTGAATTTTTTTTTTAGCTCACTGCCAATTGGATGACGTTTAGAATGACATTTGGTCGAGCACCCCCCACCTATCTTTGATACCCTGGCTGTGCTCTTCACCTGTCTCCGAAATCCTCACTCATCAGCTCTCTCCGTATTTTTCCTCCGAATGAATTTTTCCCTTCTATACGAAATGGTAATTGAAAAAAATTTTTTCATACAAAATTGTTCAGGAGAGGTGATCAATCAGTGAGTCAGTGAATCAGCACGAGTAGCTATATATATAGTAACTAGTAGGATGCGTGGGGGCGCGGGCCACATGTGGCCCGCGTGCTGTCTTCCCGCCCATAAAAACCCCTACAAAATTCCCAATACATTTTCTATGAAAAAAATAAAGTCAGCCATTTTGAATTTTTTTTCTATCCATCGTATAGACCTTCGGATCCTGATCAACTTTTGTCAAGAAACCGTTCTTCCATCTTTTATACTTGCTGATATATCGACGAAATTCGAATGCCGGCCATTTTGAATCCGCCATTTTGAATTTTTTTTCAGCTCACTGCCAATTGGATAACGTTTCAAATGACATTTGGTCGAGCACCCCCCACCTATCTTCGATACCCTGGCCGTGCTCTTCACCCGTCTCCCAAATCCTCAATCATCAGCTATCTCCGTATTTTTCCTCCGAATGAATTTTTTTTTTTCTATACGACCTCATCCATGAAAAAAAAATTTTTCATACAAAATTGTTCAGGAGAGGTGATCAATCAGTCAGTGAGTCAGTCAGTGGCCAATCAGCACGAGTAGCTATATATATATTAATTACGAGTCCTTGATGGTCTTTGTAAATTTCCATTTTTCATCTAAAACAAAACGCTCAAGTACGAATCCATCCCATGTACCGAGGGTTCCGTACTATCTTTTGGTGGTACAGAAACCTTGACGAATACCACTAGAGGACGTGGCATTTTCAGTTACATTATCTGTCCTGTGTAGACTGCCAAAAATCAAAAGCGTCTTTTTGATATTTGTTTATAGAAACCTGGTGGGAAGAGAGAAGAGTTTTCCTAGAAGAGTTTTCTTAGTAGAGTTTTCCTAGTAGAGTTTTCCCAGTAGATTTTTCCAAGTAGAGTTTTCCTAGTAGGTTTTTCCTAGTAGATTTTTCCCAATAGCATTATCCCAATAGAGTTTTCCCAGTAGAGATTTCCTTGTAGAGTTTTTCTTTTCCTAGTAAAGTTTTCCTAGTAGAGTTTTCCTAGTTGAGTTTACCTAGTTGAGTTTTCCTCGTAGTTTTCCTAGTAGAATTTTTGTAGCAGAGTTTTCCTAGTAGAGTTTTCCTGCTAGTTTTCTCAGTAGAGTTTTTCTAGTAGGGTTTTCTTAGGAGAGTTTTCCTAGTAGAGTTTTCCTAATAGTTTTCCTAGTAGAATTTTCCAGTATTCCTAGTAAATTTCCTGTTTTTCTAGTAGAATTTTCCTGTATTCCTAGTAGAGCTTTCCTAGTAGTTTTCTTAGTGTAGTTTTCCTAGTAGAGTTTTCCAAATAGAGTTTTCCTCGTAGAGCTTTCCTAGTAGAGTTTTCCTAGTAGAGATTTCCTAGTAGAGTTTTCCTATTACAGTTTTCCCAGTAGAGTTTTCCTAGTAGAGTTTTCCTAATAGCTTTCCAAATAGAGTTTTCCTAGTAGAGTTTTCCCAGTAGAGTTTTCCAAGTAGAGTTTTCCTAGTAGGTTTTTCCTAGTAGAGCTTTCCGAATAGCATTATCCCAATAGAGTTTTCCCAGTAGAGTTTTCCCAGTAGAGTTTTCCTTGTAGAGTTTTCCTAGTCAAGCTTCCTATTAGAGTTTTCCTAGTAGAGTTTTCCAGTTTTCCTAGTAGAGTTTTTCCAGTTAAGTTTTCCTACTAGAGTTTTCCTAGTAGAGTTTTCGTGTTTTACTAGTAGTTTTCCTAGTAGAATTTTCGTTGCAGAGTTTTCCTAGTAGAGTTTTCCTAGGTCAAAAACATACTCACAATAATATAGACTCAAATACTGGTTACAAAACAAAAAAACATACTCCAAAATACGCTGCATTTAAAAATAACATGTGGAAAAGTTATGACTTCGAAATCAATCGGATGTGGTTCAGTTCTTGTATAGGTATTATTTTTCCGATTTCAATACGCTCTCAAAAATATTTCAGTTCAAAAAGGCTGGCTTTCATAAAATTCGTTATACGAAGCGGTATTAGGTATAAATCCGGCACACTCAAAACACTCTACCTGTGTGTAATATTGTACCTACCTGTTGGTTAAAATCAAATCGTAAATACTCTGAATTTACTTTACTGTTAACCAGAAAATCACGAAAATTAAGCCCTCAACACTTCATCGAATCAAATACCATTGTTTGTTTGTTTAATGAAATTAATTTAATTCGATTTCAACAAAATAGATCCTGTTTCAAAGCACAATGAAAATAAATTCACCACGGTTTGCTTACATCGGTGGCTTACATAGATGGCATAATGCCGCTTACACTTGAAAGTATAGCGTAAAATCTTAACCAATAGATAGTTAATAATTAAGGCCAACTTTTTGACGTGACAACGTCTTATAATTCGATAGAGCCGGTTGCACGCACGAAAAAACATGACTCATCCGGCGTTACCTCGCTCATGCGGCGTTACCGGCGTTACCTCGCGAGCGCGGAACGAGCGACAAAGAAGACGTTGTCACGTTCAACTATCGTCAGTAAACCGACTTTACAGACAACCAATTTTTATAAAAAAAATCCGCGGTTAATTACGGCATTAAAAATTTATTTAAGCCATTTTTAGTGACCAGTTAACTATGAAGACATACTTCCAAATTTAAAGGTCATGTATGTTGGGTCTTTAATCTAAATCCGCCCGGAAACACATAAAATTTTCTCTATAAAAAGTTTTCTCAATGGTTGTTTCAAAATCAAAAATAAAAAAATGTTTTTTTTATAATTTTTAATGAAACTACAATGGATAAAAATGTCATTTTTGTTATAACGCTTAGAACGGATTCTTATAACTCGCTAAGTTTTTGACGTGATAAACGTTATCAATAAATTGATGAACACCAGCAGCACTCATTAAAAATAGTTCCGCGTACCGTTTCGCGTAACGTTCCGCGTAACGTTCCATCAAGCGATAGAGAGGAACGATAAAAATTACATAAAATAATAATTATGATTATGATTATGATTATCTATATTTAAAAAAAATCATAATCATAAAAAAATGAACGTTATCACGTAAATCTATCGTCCGTAAACCGACTTTACAGACGACCAATTTTCTTTAGTAATCGGGTGAAACTTCGTTTTTCTGTTATAATTTTCCGCAACGCTACCTGTCGCCACCAACAACGTATTTGTAAGAGTGTGAGAAAGACGAAAATAAAATCAGTGTATCACCTTAATTATATTTTCTTATAAAAGGAACAAAATTTTTATAGATTCCTAAAGTTAACATTATTATTATATAGTTAGCATCTTTATTATTTAGGTATACAGAAATAAATAATAAAGATGCTGTTGTGGCTCGTATTTTATATTATTATCTTCATCGCAGTGATCAGTGTCCCGGGTCAATGGTGATGGGCGCGGCGACGTTGGGCTCGTAGTGATGGTCGATGCGTCTCGTTCGCAGGATCTCCTTGTACACATACGCGCTCTTGCGCGCCGTACGCGTCAGGTTCTTGCTCTCGAAGTTCACCTCGTATAGACCGAACCGTTCCCTAAAAAATAATATTGCTAGGATATGCACAAAATATATACTAGGTTTGTAAATAAAGGAATGGATACGATATGCAAATGCACAAATGAGTAAAATTTTGATGTTTGTGGGGATTTTTTTTTTTACTATATACAAGTTAGTAATTGACTGCGATCTCACCTGATAGTAAGTGATGATGCATTCTAAGATGTTATCGTACTAACTTGTGTAAGTAAATTTACCCCAATGGTTTCTAGAAGCATGGCACCGGAACGCTAAATCTTTTGGCGGTGCATCTTTGCTGGTAAGGTGGTAACTAGCGACGGACGAAGCCTCCCACCAGACCAGACCTCAGCCAATTTAGAAATTATAAAATTCCAAACTGGCCCGTGGCGGGAATCGAACCCTCGACCTCCCACTCCGACACTCAATCCGAGCGCGCCGCCACTGCGCCAGGGAGGTCGTCAATTTAAAGAAACATGGGCATTTGCAGTTCCTCTGGATCTACAAATTCATGAGACCCACCCGCTCGTTAATAACATGATTATGAATGTGAAAAAAGTGAAGTCGATCTAATTGACCTTTGCCTACTTGGCCAGGGAAACTGAGGTGAGCCTATGAAATCCTGATGAATGCGCTATGCCAAGTTAGGCAGTTTGTCCATTTTACCCGGACCCGCAACCGACACGGCAGTACGATGTGGTGCCCTATGCATTTAAATAGTCCATACGATTATCGACAGCAAACAAACGATTAAACCGCCGATAATTATAAATTTTGCTATATCAGGGATTTGGGAGCAGGTGTATCCATTTGCTCGCAATACAAAATGCATCTCATCGGGTGTATCCATTTGCTCGCAATACAAAATGCATCTCATCGGGTGTATCCATTTGCTCGCAATACAAAATGCATCTGATAGGATGTATCCATTTGCTCGCAATACAAAAGGCATCTGATCATATGTATCCATTTACTCGCAATGCAAAATTCATCCGTTCGTTTGTATCCATTTGCTCGCAATACAAAAGGCATCTGATCGTATGTATCCATTTACTCGCAATGCAAAATGCATCCGTTCGTTTGTATCCATTTGCTCGCAATACAAATGGCATCTAATCCTATGTATCCATTTGCTCGTAAAACAAAATGCATCTGATCGTATGTATCCATTCGCTCGCAATACAAAATGCGTCTGATGTTGTATTCAACGACCGAATTCATTTTTCTCGTTCTTCCCTGGACGTCTATTACGGTACGATATACCAACTATTGCCATCATCTATGACCATCAACTAGCAGAAATACTTACGTATATCCACTGTTCCATTCAAAGTTGTCCATCAGACTCCAAGCAGTGTAACCTCTGACGTCACAGCCATCATCCAAGGCGTTCAGAACCTCTTCCAAGTATTCTCTAAAGTATCTAACTCTATCATCGTCATTTAAACCTCCATAAGAAGAGAACCCGTTTTCTGTGATGAATACTGGAGGATTTTTGTAATTCAGTCTTAAAAAGTTCAGAAGTTTTGAAAACCCCCATGGAGCAAACTAAAAATTTAGAAACAAAGATTAAATCATCGTAAAGTTAGAAAACCAGCCAAGTGTGAGCTGTTCAAACTCACGCATTAAAATTTAATGTATCTTTTTTTGAAAATATAAATAAATATTAAAGTTATTGTAATAATCATTAATATGTAAAAACAAATTTTCTTAACTCACAATTGAGGCAGTGAAGTCAGAATCTCCTATCTGCCAGTCTTTTAATTGATAGTAAGCGACACCAAGATCGTCATCAAAGGACGGGACATCATACGGTGGCACACTAGAGTTTCTGTACACATAATAGGATGTATAGTGATTCACACCGAAGAAGTCTGAACTTCCTTTTAAAAGTTCTCTTTCTTCTGCAGTGAATTCAGGTAGCCGGGATTTAGGAAAACCCTGCTCTGCACTTCTTACAGCTATTCTTTTCTTCATTTCTGGAGGAAAATCTCCGGTTTCGGAGAAAATTGGCCAAGAATATTGTTCCCACTGCAATGAAATGTTATTTATCCAATATTCAAAATACAAGGTATACTTGCGAATGTTCATATTAAACAAAGGATAGCCAAGTGCGTGTTGGGCCACGCGAAGTAACTTCAAATATTACCACGGTGGTGCGGCGGTAACATAGTTACACTAATTTCTAGGATAGGTATTAGTATAATCATGCAAATCATTTTTATGTAGAATCGAACTACGAATACTGGTGGTGAAAGCAATTTAAGAGATCTTTAACAATATAATAGCTCCAGTGGCCAGCATCTCCATGGAGAACCTGTTACGCTAACTGGTGTAGTGAACAGCACACATCCTTCACCAATTATAAAAGTGTTAAGATGGAAGTAAAATACGAATAAATCTCCTTCACTTAACTGAATAGGTACCTGGTACTGAATACAATAATATGCAGTTTATTTGTTGTAATTAACCGACTTCAACAAAAAGGAGGAGGTTCTCAATTCGTCGGAATCATTTGTAAATATTTTTAAAACTCACATAGAATTGAATAGTATCTAGAGCTGCTTCCTCATAATTTTCACTTTCAGGCTCGTACCAAAAGGCACTAATAGAAATAAAAATGACACCATTCTGAATTGGTCTAAATTCCTTATCATATATATGATAGGCTTTTGCATGGGCGAGAAGCACATTCTTTGCACACATGTACTCTGCGATACCTTTGATATTAACACCAGGTGCAAGGAGGTTTGTTCCATAACCGTAGTAGCAAATTTGTGCGGGCTCATTTATAGTGATAAAATATTTCACTCTATCACCAAAAAGCGTGAAAACTGTTCTGGCATAATCACTAAACCACGTCACCACATCAGGGTTGGCCCATCCACCTAAATCTTGTAAATTTTGAGGTAAATCCCAATGAAAAATTGTAAGCATCGGTTGAATATTATACTTCAATAATTCGTTGATTAAATTGTTGTAGTACTGAACACCAGCTTCATTGATGTAGTTTGGAAAACTGGTCGGAAGAATTCGGCTCCATGAAATAGAGAATCTGTAGAAATCGACACCCAGCTCTCTCAACATTTGTACGTCTCTTTCGTAGAGATGGTAAGAATTGGCTGCTATGTCACCATTTGAATGATCCTTTATTGACTCCGGACGAGTGTGTGTGAAGTGGTCCCAAATGTTTTCCGATTTACCTGCGAAATGAAAGTTAAAATTCATACATCTGTTGAGCACCTACTGAACTCAAAATTATACTAGTGGCTCTCCCCGAACTAAGACTTCTTCACCAACCTGGCACTATGACAGCGACATAGAAAGCCCCCAAAAACGTAAAACTAATTTTATTTAACATAATAGTTCTGCACATTGCGATTGCGATGCACGAGGATTTTATTAGCGAGTATGTACTCTGTTTAAATTTTTAACACGCTTAATTTAAGTTAAATAAATGTTTGAATCGAATTAAAACTCAAAGATAGCCTTAGAAAGGAAGTCAATAGAATTGGTAGCCGCTATTTAGCAAATCACATTCTACAGACAAAATTGTGCCACTAGAGGATAACAAAATATTTTTAACATTTTAAACTTACAATTCTGATTTCAGGTCAGGACTGCGGAAAGAAGCTTTCGAATATCCAACGGAGTCAATATAGACTCACTTCCACGGGGTAGATTAGAAATCAACAAACCAAAAATATTGAGCGACTGAAATGTGGGACGCAATAGGTATCACAAAAGCTAATTACCATCAGCATTCCAACCCCCTTCGATCTGGTAGGCCGCGGTGGCGGTACCGAACAAGAACCCTTCAGGGAACTCTCGCACCGGGTGTCGAGCTGCGCCGACGCACACATGTCCCATACAAATGCATAATACTACACTACAAAATGCAAATTCAAACAAGTCAATATTATTATACTAAATAGATGATGGAAATGCTTATGATTTTTATTTCAGTAAATAAATAAAAAATATTTTTGAAAAAACCGACTTCAAATGCCACTACAACGAGTGAAATAATTTTATGTACAGTCGCGGAACGAAAAGGTTCGTCGATTTTCAAATTGATTCGTTCAACGTATCACGAGCACATATTACGTTTTGAAACTGTGTGACAGAATAGACTCGAGTTAGAGAAAATAAAGTTTAACTGTTCGTTAGTAAAGTTCAAAATTGTTCAGATCAAGGTAGTTTGACTATTTATCTTGTCAACAAGATTATTATGGATGCAACCTTCTTGTTAATTGAACCTGACAATATTATTTCTGTTGAAACTATTGTCAATCAGTCAATGTCATAATTTCAAAATATCGTAATTTCTCCTAAATAACTAAGGTTTTAGTGAGGTTTTAATACATTTTGGTATTATATTTGGTTTAATACATAGACGGGATAGAAAAACCAAGCAAAACCTTATTCGATAGCAAACGTCATATTTATTCAAATGTTAGCAGCGCTGTTTCTTGCACTGGAATGTTGGCACAATGTACTAGAGTACTAGTGCAAACGAATATCGACGCTAAGGTGACGAACCTTTTCATTCCGCGACGTACACCAATTTGAAGTCGGACGATTGTCTATAATATCGTCGTTTCTATGCACATCGAGTACATCAACATCGTCCGAGAATTTATTATTCAAGGTTTTATGTAGCTTCGATTGTCTACAGTGACCGGACTAATATCATAGGTCCTAAATTTCAAATCAATTATTACAATAACAATACTACTTTTAAGAATATTAAAACATACAAAAACTTGTTTGATTTATGAACAAAACTCACTGAACGATTAAAAAAATTATAGGCAATTTTTAGATGTTAGCAAAAGTAACACTTACACAAAACTACAAAACGCCATTGAATGGGATGGTTGCAAATATTTTATTTAGATCATCCGGAAGCGTATTTAAAGAGATATATTTATCTAATCTTTAACAATGTAACTACACTCCACGTAATACTGACAGTTCAGGGCCTTTTAATACTTCTTGCTTACTTGCTAACCTTGGAGATACAAAAGGATTCATATAATAATTCATATTAAGTGTTTTAGCCTCGGGAATTTATAAACGGAAACCACTTCCTGATGCATATCCCTGTACTCCATCGACATGAACCAGAGGATGAGACCGTCGGAACATTTTACATCAACCTTCTTCATACAAGAAAACAGTATCGCCTTTGGTCAAAATTTCTGGTAAAACATGGTGAAAATTATCCCTTTGGAAATTCGCGTGCGAACTAATAACAAGTATAGTGATCTGTGGCATCGACCGCGGTCCAATGTAAAAATCATAATAATTAATATAAACAAATCTGCAGTCATCTTTTAATTGACGCTGTTGGTCTCAAAACAAACATTTTTGATACCAGTAAACTGGCGACATTTTTTTTGCTCCATCCGCCGGGTCCATGTATATACGTATATTCTATACTCACTCATCGTGGTTAGTGGTCATCTTACGATGGCTATCCGCACCTCGTTGTTGCAAGTGATAACTCCTCGTGATAGTCTGAATCATCAGGAGGGGGCCATAGCCCCGATCAATTACCCCGGGAACCGCAAGGGTCCGCGTGGAAGACCCCGATTGTGTGTAATCGTCAACAAATACTAAAACGTGAATACGTGACTGCTCAAATCATAAGTAACGATATACACTCAAAAATAATTGCAACCCCTTTGCATTTAGCTTTATTACAACTAATTAATGAAAAGTAAAAACAAACATATTATTCAAAAAAAATATTTCTGTATCAAATCCAAAATCATAAGTGAAAAGAACTACTTATAAAAACCGGCTAGGACATTCCCTGTTCTTTGCCTGTATCCATCGTATGTTACGTAGTAGTTTAAGCGTGACGTGCCCAACAGCGTGTTACCACAGGCGATAGCTCAGTAAGTAAAAGGCCTTGGGAAAATCCGTTCCGTGATATCATCTCGCCCATTGATATCTTTCAGTTTCAATAGCCTAAGGCTGATTTTCCACTAGAGATGTGCTAAGCTATACGTTGCTATGGATGCGTTTGATCATATACCGATCATATACCAATCATATTCAATCGTATTCATATCATGTTGGAAACGGATTCAACTACGATTTATTTTTTATTTTTTATATGGAAGGATCATGATATATGCTATCGCATGATATCGCTGTGTGATATGGATGCCTGCTATGGGCCATCGCGAGTGGTGTAGCTATGTGCAGAGCACAGTCCCTACAGTATGTCCCAACAGACTGCGATATGTCTATCGATACATTGCATAGCTCGAGCTGCGCATCTTTCTCGTGCAGCTACTTTGCGGCGGTGCGTCTTCATAGAGCATCGTCCTCGCAGAGCTACATAGCTTAATATTGGTGCTAACGTTCATATATTTTAGTAGCTTAGATTTCACATCTTCGCAGCGTAGCTGCATATCGCATCTTTGGTGGAAAGGCATCCTTAGTCTTTAAACAGTGTGTATCCGCTAACTCCGATAACCGAGAGATATGGACATATTTTACGAGCTTCTCAAAATTTCTTAATGTTCTTACAGATGAATGGCAGGCGATGAAGATTAAAAATTACTAAAAGGAACATGCCATGGCATGAATTACTAAAAAGGTTCTAATTATCACTGTATTGTCTAGAACCTATTAAGTTTTTATCCTATACCACAAACTTAATTGATCTAAAAATAAATATCTGTTTAAAATGAATAGTATTTATTTTTCAGCAATAGTTATACATAATTCTATTGAAAGTTTCATTTTACCATTGGCACAATACATTTTTAAAATAAAAGTAATCACTCACTTACCCATCTATAACCTTTCGAAGTAGAAAGCTTTGCACAGAGCATCTTTTTGTTATGGAAAGAAAGAACAGTAAATAATTTAGACAATTTTAAATTCGCACGGTATAACCTGAGCGACGTAGGGGCGAGTGATATAGTTATTTATACCGCAATATTAAAATAATAAGTACACAAGATATATAAGATTTTCGCAATAGGGACAGTAGTTATGAAGGCAGTTAAATCTCTGCGACGTTCATAAACCGTGAGTAGTTGCGACTCGTATTTTTTTCATATTATTATTTTCATCGCAGTGATCAGTGTCCCGGGTCGATGGTGATGGGCGCGGCGACGTCGGGCTCGTAGTGATGGTCGATGCGTCTCGTTCGCAGTATCTCCTTGTACACATACGCGCTCTTGCGCGCCGTACGCGTTAGGTTCTTGCTCTCGAAGTTCACCTCGTATAGACCGTAACATTCCCTGGAAAATAATATTACAAAGTTCTACTTACAAGGTTTATGTGGAGCGTCAGGGCGTTTGACCGATATACGGGCAAAAAACGTGTTCTTTTAAGGGTCCCGCGTTTTCTTTAACTGTATCTACGGATCTCTAAAAATAAGAATTGCGACCTTCTGATAAAAGAATTACTAAGGTCTAGATAAATAATAGAGACATAAAGTAATAATAAAAACCATAAGTACCTAAATAATAGAATATGGTGATTTATATCTTTGTCTCTCTTAAACACGAGCATAAAATAATTAATAACTCAAAATAGCGATGAAAGTGTCTATAATCCGTCGGCACCACCGATAAGAAACCTGCTGAGTATATGAGCATTGGGCATCCAAACGATTTACGCAAACCATTTTCATACAAGCAAACAGTAGCGCCATCTGTCTAAATTCTATAGATGGCTGCTGAGCGAACTACGTCGTGGCCTTACTGAAGATGACAAAACAAGCATTTTTGGCACCGCTAATACTAGCGATATTCTTTGCGCCATCTGCCCCCCTGCCCAGGAACCCTGATATTATAATTACAGCTTATAGGAAGTACTTACGTATATCCACTGGTCCATTCAAAGTTGTCCATCAGACTCCAAGCAGTGTAACCTCTGACGTCACAGCCATCATCTAAGGCGTTCAGAACCTCTTCCAAGTATCCTCTAAAGTACTTGACTCTGTCATCGTCATTTAAGCCCCCATAAGAAGTTAATCCGTTCTCCGTAATGAATACTGGAGGATTTTTGAAATTCAGTCTAATATAGTTAAGAATTTTTGAGAAACCTCAAGGTGTAAACTAAAATATTAGAGAATTATTATTGTCAAGATAGTTAGTTGGTGAATACAAGTGCTGGTAGAACTAAAGAAATTATAAATTATCTTAAGAAGCACCCTACGCTTTGTTACGATAAAATAATTTTTATACCTCTATTTGCTCTACATTCGCGTGAATTTCCGGTTTCACTAATTCCGCGAGAACCATGGATGTTTCCAGGATAAATAGCAACCTATTTGTTAATCCCGAGAATAATTTATCTGTCCGAGTAAATTGAGTCAGTAGTTTCTTTATTATATTCTATACACTTTCGTCTTTATAATGTTAGTGTGATTATGTATTTTCAGTTTATTTTATTCCAGCTAATAACAAAGGCGTAATTTTAGTTTATTAACTCAAAGAGGCCCCTTGAGCGACGACCTATTAATTATTAATAAATCTATATATAAACTATTATTATTTATTTTCGACTTAGCTAGAGTTACAAAAGCGTCTACTTTATTTTATCTATGCTCATTGCTTAAAGTTCGAATTATGAAATCAATATGTGTCACATAATGACCTACTTTATTCACAGACTTCTATAATTATTAAAAAGTTATTAATTATAACATCGATCTACTATGGAAATATTTCAAGAAAGTTGTTTAATTTCCATTACGATACACGGCTCTGGGTTCCTGTATTTTTATCAAGGGTAATATTTTTTATGTAATATTTTTTAAAGCGAATCCACAGACAACATTGGTAGTCATTGCCGAGAGTATGGATGGGCCATGATTGACCATAGACAACAACAACAATGTCTACTGCGCCACATTTGCAGTGTTATTGACGTGATAACGTTTAATAAATTGATGAACACCAGCAGCACTCATGAAAAATAGTACCGTTCCGTGTACCGTTCCGCGTAACGTTCCACCTGAGCCTGTGATTATGATTATGATTACGATTACGATTATGATTACGATAACGATTATGATTATGATTAAGTACGATTATGATAATGATTATGATTATCATTATGATTATGACGTTATCACGTAAATCTATCGCCCGTAAACCGACTTTACGGAAAATCAATTTTTTTTTGTTACTTAGTCAAAACTTTGCGCTGAAAAATGTTTAGCAGTGAAACCTACTAAAGAAAATTTAAGTCCACCTGACATTTTAGTAGTTGCAATGATTTACGACAAACGTTAGCAAGATTTTATGGTTTGGATTTGTGATAATAATATGAGCGTAGATAAAGTAATGTATGAAACTCTACATAATTAAGTATTAAAACACTTGTGTGATACTATTGAAAAACTCGCCTGCGGCTCGTTTTTTAAACTCACACTCATGTTTTAATACCCCCCATTATGCAACCGTTACATAAACTACTATAACAGCATGACAAGTGAAGATGCATGAATTTGTCATTTTACTAACTTAGGTAACCTCTATCGGTTACTATACAGCGTCTTAATTAAAAACTAAAGGTAAGAACATATACTCAGACCCACGTACGAAACGTATGCGACGCAACGTGGAAGTTAAATATTTTTAAATGAATATGAAATATAGCCGGTTTTTACGTGTAGAGTGGTGACTAACTGCGGCCTCAAGTTTCCATCAGACCTAGGCCAATTCGGAAATTTTAAATCACAAATCACTGCAGTCTGATCTCTGGCGCGTGAAAGAATAAAGATTATATTGTCTAGCACTGTCCTTCGTTCTAAAACCAAATTATAACCAAAACGATGTTAATTATATATATTATTATTTAGTTAAAAATTTGTTGTACTTACGTTAGCGAAGACACTATCTGAATCACCTATATGCCAGTCTTTCAATTGATATAGATCAACGCCTAGATCATCATCAAAGGACGGGACGTCATACACTGGTACGCTTGAGTTTCTGTATACATAAAACGTTGTATAGTGGTTCATACCGAAAAAGTCTGAACTCCCTTTGATAAGTTCAATTTCTTCTGGAGTGAATTCCGGTAGCCTGGATCTGGGGAAACCCTGCTCTGCGCTCTTTGCAGCGATTCTCTTCTTCATTTCCGGGGGAAAGTCTCCCGTCTCAGAGAAAATTGGCCATGCATATTGACCCCACTGCAATTGAATTTTTTTTATCTATATCAAGTCACTTCAGAGGATATAATTGTGAAAAGTATTTTTTGACTTAAAGTTAAGTTTACGAGGTTTCAATGCATATTATACAAACAAACAAACCCACTTTATCTCTTTGTAATATTCTACAGATATATGTGAAAGTTTGGATAAATGTATTTTTATTTTATTTTTCAAAATTTACATTCCACAGACTCGGGGCCTGTGCCCCTTTTCAACGCATGTTAATTTATCCGGGGACCGAGTTTGAGGCTTTGATGAGTAATTAATACCATCTTATATTTCTCCTTAGTGCAAACGCAACATCCATTGGGTTCCGTGTGTGTGCACAGTAGTTCTTCATTAACTTTGCTAGGTACTTGGTTGGGTCGGCAATAATGAAGTTTGAAGATATTATTACTGTCGATCAAAGGAGTTTTTTTGCCATATCACCGCAACGGTTTATGGGAGCCTCTTCGATCACAAAGCGGTCGCAACTCGTGCCGTAAGGCTCCCCAAACCCAACCACCAAGACCGAAGACATTGTTCGCACTTTGTTTTTAGTGTGTGCCCCCTATTTCAGTTCCAGTCTGTCCCTCAAATCCTTCGCTGCCTCTACTGTGGTGGTTGTTACATGTATTCGGATGTTGTGGTGGTTACAACATGTATTTGTTACTCCTTCACACCACAACTACTACAGCGATATAGTGAGAAATGGAATTATTATGACCACCTGGATACAAGTCAATTATATACTGGAGGATTATGTTACATAGTTAAAAAATTCAAATTAACAAACAAAACTAAAACTAAGTCCCGACTGACAACTATTTTAAACTTTTAACTTAACGCATAGGCCGGAAAAGATTACTATCCCTGCGGATTTTTTATAAAATCAAAAGCCATACTCACGTAAAATTGGATAGTGTCTACAAATGCTTGCTCATCATTTTCACTATCAGGCTCATACCACAAGGCACTAAGAGAAATGAATATATTTCCTTGCCATAATGCCCTAAATTCGTTATTGTATATGTGGTAAGCTTTTGCATGGGCGAGAAGCACATTCTTTGCACACGTATACTCTGCGATACCCTTGATATTAACACCAGGAGCAAAAAGATTTTCTCCATAACCGTAATAGCAAATAAGTGTGGGTTCATTTATAGTAATAAAGTATTTCACTCTATCGCCAAAAAGCGTGAAAACTGTTCTGGCATAATCACTAAACCACGTCACTATATCAGGGTTGGCCCATCCACCTAAATCTTGTAGTTTTTGGGGTAAATCCCAATGAAAAATTGTAACCATCGGTTCAATGTTGTACTTCAGTAATTCATTGATTAAATTATTGTAGTACTGGACACCAGCTTCGTTGATGTAGTCAGGGAAACCAGTCGGGAGAATACGGGTCCATGATAAAGAGAATCTGTAGAAATCTACACCCAGCTCTCTCAACATTTGTACGTTGTAACTGTTCTTACTGGGCTCTACTTATAATATACCCTATTCTTCCTCTAGTAAGGCACGTGATTCATCCAATGGTCAAAACCCTTAGTAAGTTATGCCATAATAACTCAAATCCTTTTAGAGGCTGAGGTAAACAAACCTACACACAATCTTCATACCCTAGCTTAATAGTAAAACCTTATTATTTTCCTGATAAAAAAAAATGGGACCTGGAGAAATGCCAGATCCAAACATTATAGTCCTTAGACTCTATGATCATGTTATCTACTCTGAATGAGAGATCTATTTGGCACCTTTCCCTTGTGGAAGGAAAAGATGATCCAGGGCCCCTCACTCGCCCAGGATGGTGAGCTCCCGCATCCGCCCAGAACCCGAAGGCGCCCCGAAGGGTGAGCTCTCCCCCTCATCTCTCATAAGAGATGTAAGTCCGGCCGCATTAAGGTGGCGGTTTTCACCTATGTTCACATCCCCGTAAGGATATGAGATAAAAAGCCTCATTAACACCTATGTGATAAGGTGGGGCACTCTCTTACAAGAGCGCCCCTAACGGTTGTACCGCCCCAGATATGTGTTATATTCTTATCCCGGTGAGGATAAGAGATCAGCACCTTAAGCGTGGTGTTACGCATACTAGAGACCAAGAGACAGTCTGCAAACATCGAGGCCTGAAGGCGCAGCCTACCGTATTAACTTATAGTGCAACAGCCAGCTGCGACACATCAATACACTCGACGTCATACAGACAATATGCGCCACTTAGGACGCCTTCCCGTAATACCATAGTACGGGCATTCACTGTGTTAGCCATCTCAGAAGGGTCTCACTAGACTCTACTAATATTCATATTTATTATTCATAAGATACGTCATGACCACCAACATGACGCATTAGCCATCAGGAGTATTTATGTCATGCACCAATACCTTTACCATGCTTCTTTATACTTTTACTTTCATATTGTCTTTCGCTCACATTTTACCTTTAAATGTATTTGCTCCGTGAATCATTACTGATATTCAAATATTATGTGTGAGACCCACATAATATAACTTATATATTTTTCATAGGTCTTTGGTACTAGAGAGTCAGACTCAGGCGTCGCACCAGTGTGATGTGATGCTTTGCCAATAAATACAAGGTTTTTGGTACGACCGTTTGGTTCCCTGAGGAACACTAATGAGATCAAAGTCCCATCGGTCGGCGCTGTGCAAGTTCATATAATGTTCCAGAGGAACATTATAAAATATTATCTCGGAACAATATCTCCTTCCTCAACCTCCTTCTACCTTCGCATCATCTTATAATGGGGATGCCAATACACACAGGCCACTCTAGTGCACTGCCCACTCGAGCATCACTTTTAACGGCCTTTGCGTGCGACCAACACAATACACTTCACAAGCCACGTAATAATATTATACGTCTTTATCACCTTAGTGACGCACTTAACATCATCGGTCCGTATACCTCAACTCAACTCTGACTTTGGACCTCAGCGTCGCACGCCTCGCATCCTTATAGTTGTCGCGCGGCGATCTTGATCGACTGCGCTCTTGGTGAAACCCCGCATCGCTATATTACGAAGTACTATTGCACGGTCCGCTTCCATAGGTCAAGAATTTTTCAATGCACGAACACGCTCTAGTCATATACACGATCGAGTAATCAAATTAAGACTTTTCCTATGTTTGATTATTTCTCTTTGTATTGCTTCGAGTTATCACCCTCGTTACTCAGACAGTTTGCCAAGCTATACATTTAAGCCAAAGACTCTTTTATCATAAAAATGAAAGTTAGGGGATCTAGGTAGTTACATCCAACCCCCTAAATTCTATGAAGCCTGCGTAATAGAATTTACGCTAGGCAACATAAGGATTCTTGTATTAAAACTTGTTATTATTATTATTATTTTTTTTTAATTATTTATTTACATATTATTATTACAATGTTTTCATTTACATACTTACAAAATAAACCAATTTTGTTAGCATTATAGTTAACACATTTCTTACAATTTTGGATATGCAATCACAAAGCATCCCAAGTTTTATTCATGCCTACTTTAACACCATTATAGATCAATTTTGGGATGCATCATTTTTCATATTACAATAACTAAGTTAATGCATTTTTGAAATCAACCTAACATGATACATTTTAGTTAACATTTCTCAAATTAAATGAATTACTTCGAAATCCACATAACCTCTGCAAAAACTCAAAAGAACATTATATTTATCAAATTATACAAGTATTAGAATCATTGTTTGCAATCAATAATTTATTGATAATATTTTGATAAATGAATAGCATTATATTTTCCTCGAATCTTATTTGTTTTCGGGTCCATTAATACATAAACATTTTTGAATGGTACTGCAGCGACCACATAAGGTCCTTCATACAATAAATCAAATTTACTTATTTCTTTCTTTTGTAAATTGGATCGATTACAACGTCGTAATTTCACTAAGTCCCCAATATGAAATTCAATTAATTTATGACTTTTGTCATATTTCCCGTTCCTTATTCGGCTGGAACTTATTAAATTCTCTCGTACACGTTGACGTATACTTCCTATATTTAATTCCCCTTGAGAATTATTCAATACTTTATCTACAGATAACTTAGTCCTTTGACCAAATAACACCTCATTTGGTGTAAACCCTATACTATCATGATAAGTATTGTTATACATTTCCTCAATATTTGGCAATAATCCTACCCATGTTTTATGATCATGTGAGCAATAAGCTCTGAATAATCTACCAAGTTCTTTATTGACTCTTTCAGTGGTATTCGGTCTAGGATTTCTGATTGTTGTATAAATTGTTTTGATCCCAATCTCTCTTAATCCATCCTTATATCTTTTACTGATAAATTGGGATCCATTATCAGTCATCAAGGTTTGAATCTTAATGATCTTATTAAAGTGTTTGATTTTGGTCAGACAAGTTTGACTTGTCGCTTTCCGTAATGGAAACAATTTCACATACTTGCTAAAAGCATCCTGCATTACTAGGATATAAGTGAATCCAAATGACCCAGATGGTAATGGTCCATACAAGTCAGCCATTACAATCTCACCAATGTCATTCGATATTATGGACTGGCAGGGTCCAACATACTTTGCCTTATCACTTTTCGCTAGTTGGCAAGTGTGACAACGTTTTACTATTGACTTAACATCATTTGTTAAGTTCTTCCAAAACAATCGATCTTTCAAATATTTAATGATTTTATAAGCACCTTGATGTCCCATCTCCAAGTGTACTTGTTTGACCATTTCCTCTCGCAAGGAAGAGGGTAGATATACCCTGTTTCCTTGATTTGTTTTAAAACACACCACTTTGTCGTTATTCACGTTTATTCTATCTCTATAACGTGAATTTTTTCCATTCAATATTTCTTGTATTTCTGGATCTTCTGCCTGTAATTCGGGCAACCTTTTAAGTTTGTACAATAGCTGTCCATTCTCTTTAGCCATATAATAGATGCCCGGCAATCTAATTTTATTCTCTTGTACTCTACTCCCATCTGGCGGATACCTCGACAAAGTATCTGCGACTAAATTTTTCTTTCCAGATATATGTTCTATCTCATAATCAAATTGTTCTAAATACAATAGCCATCTTGTAACTCTACTATTAAACAATTTCCAGTTCTTCACAAATAATAAAGCTTTGTGATCAGTTCGTATTACCACTTTGGATCCTCTTAAATAGGTTTCAAACTTCTGCAAACAACTTATAACTGCATAAAATTCTTGTTCTGTAACGGTCCAATTCAATTCCGGTCCTTTGAAGGACCTACTGTGATAACTTAATGGCTTCATTTCTCCATCATCTCCTATTTGGTATAAACCTTCGATAAAAATTACACAAGCCTAGGAAAGCTCGCAAATGTTTTACCTTTTGCGGTTGAGGAAACTTTTGAATAGCTTCCACCTTCTCAGGATCCGTACGGATTCCTTGGGTTGAGATAATAAATCCCAACATTTTTACTTCCTTACACAAAAATTCACACTTCTCAATATTACAAGTCATTCCAGCTTGTTTCAATTTGTTTAACACAACCTCTATGTGGTTCAAATGCTCATCCAAATCACCCGTTGTTATAATTGCTAAATCATCTAGGTAATTAACACAGAATTGTCGTACTTCAGGTCCCAAAATTTTATCCATTGCCCGACTAAAACTTCCAACTGAAGTTTTTAGTCCTTGTGGTAATACATTATACACATAAGATTTTCCATTAAATGAAAATCCGGTATATTTCTTACTTCCTTCACTGATGGGTATTTGGAAGTATGCATTGTTTAAATCAATTGTCGTAATAAATTTGCATCCATGGAAAGAATTCAATACATCAAGCTGCATAGGAGGCTTCTCGGTCTCTGCAACCATATGTTTATTTATTTCTCTTGCGTCCAACAAGACTCTAATGGTTCCATCTCGCTTTAATGTAAAAGTCAACGGACTACTATAAGGCGTGGAAGCCCTCGATATTATATTCAACTTTTCCAATTCAGCAAGCTTCTCCTCCATCTTTTGCCTATAAGCATATGGTATAGGATATGACTTCTTTACTATTGGCTTCTCATGTAGCATTTTTATTTCATGCTCATAGCATGTACATCTGCCTAAGTCTTCTGTAAACATGCTGTTATATTTATTCAAAATTTCACCGAGCTTCTTTTTATCTTTTTCAGGAACGTCAGTTCCTATTTTAATTTTCGCTAAAATGTCATCAACTTTTGCACTCATCTCAGACATGGTCAATTCACTGATATTTGGATAAACATTTATTAAGGGTATAGTATAACAACACCCATCTTTGTGCAATGTAATGTTTATCTGATCTTTCTTCAGATTAAATACAACCTCATTCTTTTTAATCCAATCAAAACCTAATATCACTGAATGAGTCAACCCAGGGACTATCAAATAACCAATTTCTAAAGTCAACCTCCCTATAACAGTTGGAACAATAACCATTTGTTGAATTTTAATACTTTTGTGTCCTATTGCCCCTTTTAGTCGTATCGTCCTTGTAGGCATTAATGGCAACTTGTCAGAACACTTTTTTAACTGTAAATACATCAATTCAGAAATGCAAGTAATATCACTGCCTGTGTCCAATAGCCCATCTACCTCAAAACTCAGCAATTTCATCCGAATTTCAGATTTTACAGTACAAGACAACTCAGTTGTCTCATGCTCTTCGTATACATTTAAAATTTCACCTTCTATAATTTTTCTACTCTTTTCATGGCTGTCAGACACTAGCAGGTCAACCACTTGTTTACAATTCATTTCTTTTTCATATCCCAACCCCAATCTTCCCTTTTGTCCATTGCATTTAATTGGTCTTAATAGTCCCTTCCTCCTTCCTAGTCCTTGTCCTGGCTGCCATCCATATTGAAGCATAATCTTTAATGCTTTGTTCCCTTTATTAGCAGCTGAGTTGGGAACAACTTCCTCAGCCGCTGTTAGTTTGAATAATTATTTCCATCTTGCCAGACGCTGTAAGCTCCTTCATTCTCTTTTCCATCATTTTGATCATTATACCCTTCATTCCCTTTATCCAAAACTTCGTTGGACACAACATTGCAGTATTCCTGCGGATAATATTGTACTTGTGGGTACACTGGTTTCCTCCAACTTCTATAACTTCGACGAACATCGCTATTTTGTGATTTCCTTTCTTTATAGTTGGATTTATTTGCACTCGTTGTAGGTTCCTCCTGTTTATTTATATCATCTTGCTTCCGCAGAAACTCTGTGGCATCATGTATAGTTTCACCTTTAGTGATTGCCCACATCTGTTGCACAGAAATGGGATAGTGCCTCATCATATCGTCAACTAACTGTTTTTCTGGTATTGTAAATGAGAGCATTCTCACTTGTGCAGTTAGATTCAAAAAATGACCCAACATGGTAGGTTGCTTAGTTCGGTCCCAAGTGGAACATACAATTTCTCTTCTTATTTTGTTTTGCTCTGTTTCTCCCCAGTATGTTGACAAAAAGTCATTTTTAAAATCTTCAAGATTCTGCCATCTTGATTTGTATAATCGTACCCAATCTCGGGCTTCACCTTGCAAGCATTCATATGCCAATTCCAATTCCTTTTCTTTATTTGGCAGCTTCCTTAAGTAGGAAGCCAAATCTTCCAAAAATGTCACAGGATGAATTTTGTCTTTTGAGAACTTTGGTTTTTCTGTTGCAACATTCATGATGTTACATGGAACATATTCCTTCTGTTTATTGTTTGTTCCCACAGTTGTGGTTAATTCAGGCACTATATTATTTGAATTATCTTTTGCATTCAAATCGCCTGAAACTTGATTTTGAATCTGCTTTATTCCTAACTCCAACTCCTTTATCTTTCCTTCCATCTGTTTTGTGTGCTTTTGTAAATATTCGTAAAGCATCTTATAACCATCATCAGTTTTATTTCTCGATTTAGGATTGTTATTCCTACGTCTCTTTTCTGGTGGCTCTATTTCTTCAGATTGCAACTCTACAACTTCATCCACTTTATCTGCACATTCTCGATTTATTTCTTCTTGAACTACCTCATTATCATCCTTCTCCTGTGCTAATCTCCGTTTCCTGACCATTTTCACTAATAAAATGTTCACAAGTAGCTCACTAATGAAAATGTAGTCTTAAACCTATTCACACTTCTCTCTCAGTATCTCTTTATTTGTGGTCCCTTTTCCACTTTATAACAATTAAATACTAGTGGTCCCTTTTCCACTTTGAAAATATACACTATCAGTGGTCTTTTCCACAACACATATGCATAATCACAATGGTTCACTTAGCATAACCACAATGGTTCACTTAACAACCCCCACACCTTTGGAATAAAAGTTATTTCTTCGATTCGTAAAATTTTCCACAACCCCCAGACCTCTGAGAGTTATAAATATAGTGTTGTATTTTATAAATCACAACTTACTCGACCACCTGCAACAAGAAATAAATCTCGTTAATTACACATTTCATTTACCTCTGACACCTCTTTCCATTTTCACGGACAACAAATTGTAGGCTTTCGCCTACTTTCCTAACTCCTATCTTGCCGTTAGACCAGTATCCTGGTCACGGCACCAAATTGTAACTGTTCTTACTGGGCTCTACTTATAATATACCCTATTCTTCCTCTAGTAAGGCACGTGATTCATCCAATGGTCAAAACCCTTAGTAAGTTATGCCATAATAACTCAAATCCTTTTAGAGGCTGAGGTAAACAAACCTACACACAATCTTCATACCCTAGCTTAATAGTAAAACCTTATTATTTTCCTGATAAAAAAAATGGGACCTGGAGAAATGCCAGATCCAAACATTATAGTCCTTAGACTCTATGATCATGTTATCTACTCTGAATGAGAGATCTATTTGGCACCTTTCCCTTGTGGAAGGAAAAGATGATCCAGGGCCCCTCACTCGCCCAGGATGGTGAGCTCCCGCATCCGCCCAGAACCCGAAGGCGCCCCGAAGGGTGAGCTCTCCCCCTCATCTCTCATAAGAGATGTAAGTCCGGCCGCATTAAGGTGGCGGTTTTCACCTATGTTCACATCCCCGTAAGGATATGAGATAAAAAGCCTCATTAACACCTATGTGATAAGGTGGGGCACTCTCTTACAAGAGCGCCCCTAACGGTTGTACCGCCCCAGATATGTGTTATATTCTTATCCCGGTGAGGATAAGAGATCAGCACCTTAAGCGTGGTGTTACGCATACTAGAGACCAAGAGACAGTCTGCAAACATCGAGGCCTGAAGGCGCAGCCTACCGTATTAACTTATAGTGCAACAGCCAGCTGCGACACATCAATACACTCGACGTCATACAGACAATATGCGCCACTTAGGACGCCTTCCCGTAATACCATAGTACGGGCATTCACTGTGTTAGCCATCTCAGAAGGGTCTCACTAGACTCTACTAATATTCATATTTATTATTCATAAGATACGTCATGACCACCAACATGACGCATTAGCCATCAGGAGTATTTATGTCATGCACCAATACCTTTACCATGCTTCTTTATACTTTTACTTTCATATTGTCTTTCGCTCACATTTTACCTTTAAATGTATTTGCTCCGTGAATCATTACTGATATTCAAATATTATGTGTGAGACCCACATAATATAACTTATATATTTTTCATAGGTCTTTGGTACTAGAGAGTCAGACTCAGGCGTCGCACCAGTGTGATGTGATGCTTTGCCAATAAATACAAGGTTTTTGGTACGACCGTTTGGTTCCCTGAGGAACACTAATGAGATCAAAGTCCCATCGGTCGGCGCTGTGCAAGTTCATATAATGTTCCAGAGGAACATTATAAAATATTATCTCGGAACAATATCTCCTTCCTCAACCTCCTTCTACCTTCGCATCATCTTATAATGGGGATGCCAATACACACAGGCCACTCTAGTGCACTGCCCACTCGAGCATCACTTTTAACGGCCTTTGCGTGCGACCAACACAATACACTTCACAAGCCACGTAATAATATTATACGTCTTTATCACCTTAGTGACGCACTTAACATCATCGGTCCGTATACCTCAACTCAACTCTGACTTTGGACCTCAGCGTCGCACGCCTCGCATCCTTATAGTTGTCGCGCGGCGATCTTGATCGACTGCGCTCTTGGTGAAACCCCGCATCGCTATATTACGAAGTACTATTGCACGGTCCGCTTCCATAGGTCAAGAATTTTTCAATGCACGAACACGCTCTAGTCATATACACGATCGAGTAATCAAATTAAGACTTTTCCTATGTTTGATTATTTCTCTTTGTATTGCTTCGAGTTATCACCCTCGTTACTCAGACAGTTTGCCAAGCTATACATTTAAGCCAAAGACTCTTTTATCATAAAAATGAAAGTTAGGGGATCTAGGTAGTTACAACGTCCCTTTCGTAGAGGTGGTAAGAATTTGCCGCTATGTCACCATTTGAACGATCCTTTATTGAGTCTGGCTGATTGTGTGTGAAATGGTCCCAAATATTTTCCGATTTACCTGAAAAATTTAAATGAACAATCATCTCGGGTAGTGACACTCTTTTTTTACATTTACACGTTCATCCATCAATGACTCTTTTGCTGGCTGCTGCAGTAATATACTTTTAATAACTTTGATGACTGTGTCTGTGTCTACTTTAGTGAGTTTTAACATTGTGTTTTATAGTAAAAGAAAACCTCAAGGAAACCAATGCTCCATTTTTTTTTCAGAACATAATATTTAGTAATACATTGTCTATTGTCTATATTATTGTTCTATATCATCCGCCGTGCCCTTACCACCGCTAACTGTGCGGCCGTTCTTGAACCGAGCGGTCTAGTGCGTAGCGATGGTAAGAGACCGGACGGAATGACCCTGATTCCATGGAAGATGGGAAGGCCTTTAGTGTGGGATGCGACTTGTGTTGACACACTTGCACCGTCCCATCTTCCTGGAACCCAAATTAGGGCTGGTGCAGCGGCTGAATCCGCTGAAAACCTCAAGAGGCGCAAATATGTATCCCTGGACAGTGGGTACATATTTGAGCCTATTGGGGTCGAAACTATGGGACCGTGGGGACTTTTATCTAATATAAAGTAATTATTTATCTAATATAATTGAAAAATCAATATTTCCTTCCATACTCAGTGTCTGCAAAACTTGAAAAAGTAGTCTATACAAAAGTTAATTACCATCAACGTTCCAACCGCCTTCAACCTGGTAAGACGCCGTGGCGGCACCGAAAATGAACTGGTCTGGGAACTTACGCGCCGGCTGCCGTGGTATGCTGACACAGCACACATATCCCAGGCTAGCGCATAATAATACGCTGCAAAGTTCAAGTTCACATTTTAGTTGTGCACCTTCAAATAGCCAATTCATAAAAAAATCCACAGAAAATAAAAGCTTGCAGACAATTAGGCTTATAGTAGAGTTAGTACAGGTTTTTGTACGCATTTCGAGTCGACTCGCATCGCACGAATCGAATTCCTCCATACATTTACAGCCAGCGCCATCTATTGACCCGACGCTGACATCAGCGAAAACCTGTACTAAACCTACTGCGCTACTTTGTCACATGCGCACATGGACAGTCGTACAAAAACCTGTACTAACGCCTCAGATCAAAGAATGGGAAATTATTCGGAGAAACTACTTCTCTGATACGAACCGCTAAGGTGTGGAACACCCTTCCAGCTTCCGTGTTCCCAGCTAAATACAATCTGGGTGCCTTCGAGAGAAGAGTGAATAGGCATTTTCTAGGCAAGCGCTCTCCATCCTAGACCTCATCATTTCTGTTCATCAGACTTGATTCAAGCGCAAGCCTATCAATAATAAAAAAAAAACTACCAGCTACTACTACGAAACTACTACTACTACTGGTCGCGGATAGACTCAAGTGGCACGTTCTCTCAAGGCTTAGTACCTACTCGCTAATACGCATTGCTGTTCCAAAAAAACGAACGCCAAAAAAGATGCACTCGACAACTCACAGGCTTGACTGTGTATTTTTTTTAACACTTCATATATTAAAAAAAATACACACAAAAAAATTCGGATCCATACCCAAACTACCACCGAATATAATTTTATAACAAGGTCAGTAGCACTTTGCAAATCAATAAATTATAAAAAAAATAGGTACTTACACAAAACCACAAAACGCCATCGAAAGGGAGAGTAAGACTTACAACTTACGTACTCCTAAGAGTATTTAAAGAAAAAGAAAAAATACTATCTAATCTTTCTTAGCATATTGAATTATTGGTCGGCTATAAAAGTAAACAATATTTATTACCTTAGTAAATATTTATCCACACCCATGATTTAAATCCTCTATAAAAGATTCTGAAACAGTTATAGATAATTAATTCAATCCATGATGACGCGCCCCACTCTGTCAAACTCAACACGAATCGAATGGGACCTAAGCGATTTTGAAGAGTGGGCGCATCTTCGTGGATTAAAACATCTATAACTTATCGTCACAACCAACGTCCTACTGACCAAATACGGACCGCTAAATTGTGCTGAATTTCATAAAAACACTCTTTTGTTTTTTTTTCGATAAAGAATAGCGCAAAAGGTTTATTCAACAGACAGCCACATTCTTGCTGTTCGATGCATGGTATCTGTATGAATTTCGAAAAAAGCATTGTAGTGAACTCTCGGGCTATAGGTTACACCACGATCTTTCCTTCATCGTTATTGATATTCAGTTTCCCTGTGAAACGTCAGAAATACGTGTCCAGGATTCGAACCCCGATACCCTGAAGCCGACAGAAGTCTGATCCTATATCATTCTTGTATATTAAGTATGTAATACTAAGCTTAGCCTATAAATAAAATATTATTTAATTTTATATTTGTAATAAACTAATGAAAAAATAAAACGATGTTTATTTAGGGCTCTTTTATTACGCTTCCCTACCCAAAGGTTAAAACGTGATAGTTAGAGAGTTGATATTTTTTCACAGATGCATTTCTGTTTCCGCTGTACCAAAAACACTGAAAAATACAATAAAATAAATATATTTTAAGGGGTCTCATACATAAGGTTTCTCATACAACAAAAGTGACTTTTTGCTCGATTTTGAATTTGGCAGGCAGAGGTGTTTAGTTTACTTTATTACTATTGAGAACTGGTCTTGATAGAACGGAACCCTCTGTGCACGAGCCCGACTCGCACTTGACTAATTTTAAAGCATAATATAAGATAAAAATAAGTATGATATCATTTTAATAGACTCTAATAAAAATTACGTGAATGCAGATATAATAAGAGACAATTCGCTTCAAAGAGCAAAAGAAGGAGGAGGTTTTTATTTCAGCGCGATTGTTGGTTTTTGATATTTGTCTTTTAATGGATGTAGATCGCGAGCGACGACGTTTATAAATCTATGGGATGTATCATAGCGCGAGCGATTACCTATTATCCATCGATCCATCCATAGGGTCCATCGATTTCTCCGATGATACGGAACGGATTTGTGGTTCTACTTTCGATCTATAGAAATTAGCCACGAATAGCGCACCATTAACATTACCTTAAATAGGGAAGAAACGTATCTACAGACAGACAGACAAAATGGCAAAGGACGACCCCTCTGGTGCAGTGGCGGCGCGCTCGGATTCGAGTGGGAGGTCGCTGGTTCGATTCCCGCCACGGGCCACTTTGGATTTTTTAATTTCTAAATTGGCTCAGGTCTGATCTGGTGGGAGACTTTGGCCGTGGCTATTTACCACCCTACCAGCAAAGACGCACCGCAAAACGATTTAGCGTTCCGGTGCGATGCTTTTAGAAACCGTTGGGGTAAATTTACTTACCCTTCCAAGTTAGTACGATAACATCTCAGGCTGCATCATCACTTACGATTAGGTGAGATCGCAATCAAGTACTAACTTGTATAGAATTAAAAAAAAAATAAGGATGGAGGAGGCTTTTACCAACAGGGGACCACTCCCAAAAAAAGGGAAACATTTAGTAGTTAAGAATATTTATAATAAATAATTGTAAATTGTGTTGGAAATAAAGCTATTACAATAATAATAGTGGACGGTTTAGTAAAAATTGTAATATTATTATCTTCATCGCAGTGATCAGTGTCCCGGGTCGATGGTGATGGGCGCGGCGACGTCGGGCTCGTAGTGATGGTCGATGCGTCTCGTTCGCAGTATCTCCTTGTACACATACGCGCTCTTGCGCGCCGTACGCGTCAGGTTCTTGCTGACACGGTTCACCTCGTATAGACCGTAACATTCCCTGAAAATAATATTGCAAGTTGGAACAAGATTTATGTAAATTCTTCTCTTATGATATCTGTGAAGTAAACGCGTTGCCTCGTATCTATAACTTTGGAATCCTGATGTTAGTAAAAAAAGTTGCAGGAGTTCATGCGGAGACAGCAGTCTATAAAAATAAAGTTTGGATTTGAGTCAGCTTGATATAGGAACAACATTCTAAATGTGAACAACACTATTACAATAAGATAATATCATTGATAAAAACAGCAAGATGCCGTTTCTCGTGCAAAGCTAATATTCTTTTGAAATGATGGACTTTCGAAATCAGATTACAACTGAAATATTTTTTGATAGATGACACTACAGCTGGCCTAAGAACTGAATACAATACCTATCAAATTATCTGCCTTGAACCCCAGTAACTCATTAGCAAAGCGCACCCAGCCGCAATAGCTTGGAGACGTAGGTTCAAATCCCAATAACTTATAGGAATAACACAATAATTTATAGGAATAACATCCTAATTCATAAACGTGAAATAATGATGCAATAACTATTGTTATTTTTGTCTCATTCCTTCGAATGTCAAATCCCTGTTGACAGAGACAAAACAGAAAATAACTATTCGGCCACTATTTTACGTTTGTGAATAAGAGGGTAAGTACATATTCCGTTAGCATTATGGCTTTTGCCAGCAGTTTATAGAAGTACTCACGTATATCCATTAGTCCATTCGAAGTTGTCCATCAGACTCCAAGCAGCGTAACCTCTAACGTCACAACCATCATCCAAGGCGTTCAGAACCTCTTCCAAGTATCCTCTAAAGTATTTGACTCTGTCATTATCATTTAAACCTCCACAAGAGGCGAAACCGTTCTCTGTGATGAACACTGGAGGATTTTTGTAATTCAACCTTATAAAGTTTAAAAGTTTTGAGAAACCCCATGGTGCGAACTAAAAGTTCAGAGGCTACGATTATTAATAATGTTAATAAAACTTCAAATCCACTATAGATTTTTATAGATGAGTTTTATGAGCTTACCTCAGCAGCCTCGGCCGCTCAGGCTCGCCCGGGGGTCATGTGCTTTGCTACAGCAAGCGGAAGCTGCCCTACCTCCGTGTCTCCGTCTCAAAAAAACACTCTAGGGTTAGGGCAAACCATACTGCATGGTTCGGGGTAAAGCAGTTCGGTTCTATGACTATTTCGACCTGAGTCAATCCAATTCGATTTCGTGACTATACGGTTCCTATACGGACTATTTCAACCTAAATTAGTCTAATATTAAACGCGCGGGTATTCTATACAATCCCTAGGAAATGTATACATTACCTAGGCCAAGTATGTATTGGACGATAATATTTCACACATGGCCTGGAGGCACCCAGAATCCTATGCATTGCCTAGGTATTGCATACAATACCTGAAACATATACTCACCATGATATAATGTAAATCAGTTATCTTTGAGTTTTCCAGTTGATAATCAGCGGTACCTAGGTCATCATTAAAAGACGGGACATCATACACTGGCACACTCGAGTTTCTGTACACATAAGATGTTGTATAGTGGTTCACAGCGAAAACGTCTGAACTCCCTTTGATTAGTTCAATTTCTTCTGGAGTGAATTCCGGTAGCCTGGATCTGGGGAAACCCTGCTCTGCGCTCTTTGCAGCGATTCTCTTCTTCATTTCTGGAGGAAAGTCTCCTGTCTCCGAGAATATTGGCCATGCATATTGACCCCACTGCAATTGAATTTTGTAAATATTATATATTTTTCTCATATCCTATTAATATGTAGAGGTGGAAAATAATTAGATAAAGGCCATAGGAAAGCTTTGGTCTGAACATGGTGACAAGAATGTATGCATGTCCGTGATTATTATCGGCCGTGCTGATTCCCAGAACCAAAAATAAACCAGCTCTATGGGGACTTTATGAGTTTTTTGCTCCATGATTCCACTGTCCCAGAATTTCCACGGTGATAGATATACCTACTTATCTATAACTAGTCATTGCGCGCAGCTTCGCCCGCTTGAATTTCGGTTTCTACATAATATTATAATGAGTTGTAATATGCGTCCACGTTAAAAGATAAGCATGTGCCGTCGGACACTTTTTTTCTAGAACTTTCAAAGGAGAACAATTCCGTAGTATATGAATTTGCGTAAGGTCTCCAAAATAAACAATATTTTTATTAATGGACTATCCAACGTGTATCCAACATTAAAAGAATTTTTCAATGCAGACCAGTAGTTCCAGAGACTAGGGAGTTCAAACAAGCAAAATAATAAACTCTTCAGCTTATAATATTAGTATGGAAGATACAATGTGTTTGCGAATCGATCTGCGGATGCGAACCTATACCTAACCGTAGATTAATGAAAATTTTCTGAAGACCGATGAAGTATTTCAGGATGAACATAAAACAAATTGCCTTAACCTTACTTGTTATGAAGTAGTTATGATGGGTATTTTGGTATTTGGTAAATTAATGCTCCTTCTCCATTACTATACTCACAAAAAATTGGATAGTATCTAATGCCGCTTCTTCATCATTGTCAGTAGCAGGCTCATACCACGAAGCACCAAACACAATGAATATATTCCCTTGCCATGATGCCCTAAACTCCTTATTATAAATATGGTAAGTCTTTGCATGGGCGAGAAGCACGTTCTTCGCACACATATACTCGGCAACGCCCTTTATATTAACACCAGGTGCTAAGAAGTTATCTCCATAACCGAAATGGCAAATAAGTGTGGGCTCATTTATAGTGATGAAGTATTTCACTCTATCACCGAAAAGCGTGAAAACTGTTCTGGCATAATCACTATACCACGTCACTATATCGGGGTTGGCCCATCCACCTAAATCTTCTAGTTTTTGGGGTAAATCCCAATGATAAATTGTAACCATCGGTTGAATATTGTACTTCAGTAATTCATCGATTAAATTATTGTAGTACTGGACCCCAGCTTTGTTGATGTAGTTTGGAAAACTAGTCGGTAGAATCCGAGTCCATGAAATAGAGAATCTGTAGAAATCTACACCCAGCTCTCTCAACATTTGTACGTCTCGTTTGTAGAGATAGTAGGAATCGTCAGCAACGTCACCATTTGAATGATCCTTTATTATCTCGGGCTGAGTATGTGTGAAGTGGTCCCAAATACTTTCCGATTTACCTACGAAATTAAAGTGATCAGTAATCTCGGTTCATGATACTTGGTTATTGAAAGTTTACCCGTTCTTAGTGTCAATACTTCAAAAGGAGAAAAATACAACACTTATGGTTTAATTCATATTGTGTCTGTGTATACAGCGAACACAGGCGATTTCCTCCGAATCTATAAAGCGATTCACTAATATTCTTACTAAAAAAATCCAGTCCCCTAAAAATTCATGCACATAATATGACAATAAATTTAAATAATTTTCTGTGACCATTTTATCTAATACGTAAATGTAGACAAAAAGTTTTGCTAACTACACCGTGTAACTACAAACTGTAGAACGAATTATGTGTTACAAAACTTATATTTTTGTTATAGCGTTAATAACACTTTTTTATTTTTTAACATGGACAAGGCAAGAAGTCTTCTCTCGTTCAAAGCTAGCTTTGAAATTAGATTACAATTACAATGTTTCCCCATAGATATGATTGAGGACTGAAAATAATGCGTGCCAATATTATCTTTTTCACGGCATTTGCTCTCGTAGCTCTGTTGCAGAGCACCCAGCCGCTATAGCTAGGGGACGCGGGTTCAATCCCGTCGGCAGCGATAATTTCGATATGCAATAAATAATTTGTGTAGTAAACCAGTTAATTACCATCAGCATTCCAACCCCCTTCGACCTGGTAGGCGGCGGAGGCTGTTCCAAACACGAATCCCTCGGGAAACTTTCGCGGCGGATGTCGTATGTCGACGTAGCATACACATCTCGTAATGAGGCATAACAATACCCTGTAAAATACAAAATGTTCGATAACATTTTCTCGATATAAAATTCTCCCAGAAGTTGCTCCAAAATCTCAGTTTTCCTGTTTTTTATCGGAAACTACAATGGATGTATTTGTAATTTTTGTTTTAATGTGTCGGTAATAACAATATTCAAAAACGCTTATAACAAACCGATGTTTGATAACTGACTTAGTTTTTGAGTAATTAGGTAACAGGTCTTTTTTCTGTTAGATTCTTTCGCGACGCTACATGTCTCACCTATACCAACGTATCCGTGAGAGTGAGAAAGATAAAAATAAATTCAATAAATCCCCTTAAAGCATTAACTTTAAGATATTTCACATATCTAAGTATCTTTAAATACCTACTCTAAGTAAAATCTATCCTAAGCAGATTTTTGAGTTGCTGAGATACACGTGAGTCTATTGTACGGGTTATTGACGTAAAACTGCAAAGAATGCGAACACAAGTATCTCTCCAGACAAGATATGAGATTGAATTTCAAAAATGCAATAAGGAATGAAAGTATAAACAGCATTACAATGAAAATGCCTAGAGGTTCAGTCAGACAGTGCATATTTCAGGTTTCCGCAAAAGATTTCATATTATGTCTTTGTAATATTTTTGTTTCCACCAAAATTTTACTATAAACAATCGCATTCTAGCCCCAAAGTAAGCGACTGCTTCAGTACTAGATAACTGATAAATATACAAAATCTTTCTAAACATAAATACTGAAAACACCCAAACACTGGAAAACATTTATGCTCATCACACAAACATTTTCCAGTTTTGCGAATCGAACCCACGACCTCAGACGAAGACGTCAGGATTGATACCGCTATTCAGTCGGCAAAATGTATCAGGACAGATTAATTTGTTTTGCTATAATCCTCTTCTTGAAAGAATCTGTATGGTCCAATTTGCAGGAACACTTTCTTCGACGCAAAATAACGCCAAACAAATTAATCTGTCCTGTTAATTCTGTGCTGAGTTGGGGCCTTTTTCCGGGTTGTGCCACAAATGTGACAGGCGGTGTCTGGTGCTTCCGTCACTTTTTGGTTTTTGTTGCCCGAGTGGGGGAACCTCCAGGCATCGTTTTAGTACGTAAGATGTATGTTTTTGTTACATGTGGAATTTTCATGAAATAAACTTTTTTTTTCTTTCTTTCTTTCTTTCTTAATTATGGATTTCCGCAAAATAATGCCAGGTTCCATTCATATTATGTCAAAATGTTTAACGAAACTACACGAATTAAAAAACCGCAGGTTTAGGTATCATTCACTTCTCCAGGAAAAACAGTTTTACAACCAAGTCCAACTTGACAGAAGTTTATCAATATACGAGCAATGAGATAAAATTAAAAGTCAACCGCTATTCTTGACTGTTTGAAAATTCTTTCTAAAGTAACAAAGTGACTGATTTTCATGAATTTCTTCGTATATTCGGTACGATTGAGAATAAGACGTAAACTATTTTATTAAACCCCTAAGTGAGACATAATTTATATGATAAAAAAATTGGTTGCCTGTAAAGTCGGTTTACTGACGATAGTTGAACGTGACAACGTCTTCATTGTCGCTCTTTCCGCGCTCGCGAGGTAACGCCGGTAACGCCGCATGAGCGAGGTAACGCCGGATGAGTCATGTTTTTTCGTGCGTGCAACCGGCTCTATCGATTTATAAGACGTTGTCACGTCAAAAACTTTTTCCTGGTCAGTTAGAACATTTTGAATTAGGAAATAATAAAAAATATCTATGCGTCAACAAAATTATCAACACATCAAAATTAACAAGTGCCGAGTTTCTTACCAGTTCTTCTCGGTGCAAACTCGCTTTCCAAACCTGGCGGTAGAGTTTTGACTTTTCATAAGAGCCTTTTATTTAGGCCTATGTGAAAATTAAAAATATTAATAAATATTTTCATTTTCATTTTTATTAGCGCCCCATGATATTAAATACTAGCAGCGCATTCATATTACCAGAGACATTCAATACGAGTTAAACATCTTTACGGCTCGAATTACGCAGAAACCGTATGCACACGACCGATAAAAATTCATAACGATCTTTATGATGGCATTATTACAGCACTTTACCGAAATGGAAATTGGATTTAGAATCATTTGAAATGTACACGGCCCAGTTTTATGCGTGCGTTAACTGCGGTAACAGAAAACCGGGGAATCTTATTTTCATTTTTATCTACGCTCATTGCTTAAAGTTCGAATTATAAAATCGAAATGTGTCAAATAATTACCTACTTTATTCACAGACTTCTATAATTATTAAAAAGTTATTCATAATAACATCGCTCTACTATGGAAATATTTAAAGAAAGTTGTATAATATCCATAACGATACACGGCTCTGGACTCCTGTATTTGTATCTGGGGTTTTGAAGGAATTGATTACAGTACCGCTATCGGCAATACAACGGTTAACGGTTACAATTATTATCTGGGGTAGGTAATATTTTTTATGTAATATTTTTTTAAGTGAATCCACAGACAACATATAGTTGGTAGTCATTGCCGAGAGTATAGATGGGCCATGATTGACCATAGACAACAACACAATGTCTAACGTTCCGCGTAACGTTCCATCTGGGCCTGTGATTATGATTATGATTACGATTACGATTACGACTACGATTACGATTACGATTACGATTACGATTACGATAACGATTACGATAACGATTACGATTACGATTACGATTATGACGTTATCTCGTAAATCTATCGTCCGTAAACCGACTTTACAGACAACTAATTTTTTTTGTTACTTAGTCAAAACTTTGCGCTGAAAAATGTCTAGTAGTGAAACCAACTAAAGAAAATTTCACTCCACCTGACATCTTAGTAGTTGCAATGATTTACGACAAAAGTTAGCAAGATTTTATGATTTGGATTTATGATAATAATATGAGCGTAGATAAAGTAGTGTATGAAACTCTACATAATTAGGTATTAAAACACTCGTGTGATACTATTAAAAAACTCGCCTGCGGCTCGTTTTTTAAACTCACACTCGTATTTTAATACCCCCCATTATGTAACCGTTACATAAACTACTATAACGACACACAACTTATTTTCAGTGTGAAACGGAACACGCAATTTATTTTTATTTTATTTAAATCTATGTGAATTCTAGTAATAAATTGAATTAAAAATAAATATTGAGACCAGGCGCAAACCCGTGTGTTTATGTGTGTGTGGTTTGTTTGTTTGTGTGTGAGTGTTTGTGTGTACGTGCATGCGTGCATGTGTGTGTGTAAATTCTTTAATAAAAAAAATGGGTTGTCTGTAAAGTCGGTTTACGGACGATAGATTAACGTGATAACGTCATAATCATTATTTTATGTTTGTATGATTATGATTATGATTTTTTTTAATATAATCATAATCATAGTCATAATCATAATCATTATTTTATGTAATTTTTATCGTGCCTCTCTATCGCTAGTTGCGCGCTCTCGCTTGCACGCACATGCTCTGGTGGAACGTTACGCGGAACGTTACTATTTTTCATGAGTGCTGCTGGTGTTCATCAATTTATTAAACGTTATCACGTCAACAAGTAATTGAGCCCGTACATTAACAGACTAGGAAAATGGAATGTTGGACAACAGAAAGAAAACGTTTCGTGAGGCTGTTAAAATAATAATTAATTTAACAGTTAGTTTGGTTGTAAGCCAATCACGGCTGTTATGACACACAGTTCCAATCGTAACTTTTGGCGATTTTAGTTACGTTTGACGTTTATATTGTTTCTGAAAGACAATTTATACAACGCGGTGGATCCCATGGTTTAGTATTTCTATGCCAGAGATATATTAATTTGGTTTTCATTTCCAAATGCTGCTCCTGCTAAGGACTGTACGAGAAATAATAGAAATCAATTCATTCATTCAATTCCCAGCACGTTTTGTCGCTCGCTCTTGGAGGATAATCCCAAGATATACGATGGGAACACCGATTCCATTCGTATAGCGTTTCTACTTACAACTGCTAACAGCGTACACGTACTTCGGGAGTCCTGTTATATACGGCTTATGGATTAGATTCGGATATCATATTTTTGACGTGACAACGTCTTATAATTCGATAGAGCCGGTTGCACGCACGAAAATACATGACTCATCCGGCGTTACCGGCGTTACCTCGCTCATGCGGCGTTACCTCGCGAGCGCGGAACGAGCGACAAAGAAGATCTTGTCACGTTCAACTATCGTCAGTAAACCGACTTTACAGACAACCAATTTTTCACGTGACAACGTCTTATAAATCGATAGAGCCGGTTGCACGCACGAAAAAACATGACTCATCCGGCGTTACCTCGCTCATGCGGCGTTACCGGCGTTACCTCGCGAGCGCGGAACGAGCGACAAAGAAGACGTTATCACGTTCAACTATCGTCAGTAAACCGACTTTACAGGCAACCAATTTTTTTGACGTGACAACGTCTTATAATTCGATAGAGCCGGTTGCACGCACGAAAAAACATGACTCATCCGGCGTTACCTCGCTCATGCGGCGTTACCGGCGTTACCTCGCGAGCGCGGAACGAGCGACAAAGAAGACGTTGTCACGTTCAACTATCGTCAGTAAACCGACTTTACAGACAACCAATTTTTTTTTTAATACATTTTTGCTCGTGCTGATTCACTCACTGACTCACTGATTAAACGTCTCCTGAACCATTTTGCATCAAAATATTTTTTTTAGTAATCTTTTTGTATAGAGGGAAAAAAATCATTCGTAAAAAAAATACGGAGAGAGCTGATGATTGAGGATTTCGCAGATTGATGAAGAGCACATCCAGGGTATTGCAGATAGGTGGGGGTGCTCGACCAAATGTCATTCGAGACGTCCCTACTAGTGATATTATGTTGCCCTTTATAACTACTAACTGGCTAAAAACGAATCGTTAGTGATCTGCGTGGCATTGTAACTTGGTCAAACATCTCAGGTAGCCATGGCAACGCAAGCATAACGTCGTACATAGGCTGTTCATCCGATACAAACAATACCTACGCTGTTCGACCTATGCAGCAATTAACCAATAAGTAGGTACATACCCTGTTCGTGTTCATTCAACGTATCCATATTTGTTTTTACCTACGTATTATAAAATATGTTTATACTCACTGTGATAAGAATGGTAATATACCTCTGAAAATAAGAATGTTTATTGTTAAAAAAATATCATTATTTTATAATACCTGCAAAATATATTATTATTTAGTTATATTATAACTGTTAAAGGTATATATTATAACTGTTAATTATTATAAAACTAACTGGCAGTAGTAGCCAGGGTCAGACAGAGGGAATTATGTATTTTTTCAGGTCCAAGACCATCACCATCCAGTTTATAGATATTTCAATCCATGAAGACGCGCCCCACTCTATCAAAATCCCTTATGTTTCATTCAATTTGTATGGAGTTTGACAGAGTGGCGCGCGTCATCGTGGATTGAAATATCCATACTATCTCATTAAATTCTGAATTTAGACTAATTAAGTTTCGTAATTTTGCGTGAAGGAGCAACAGTAAATAAGGAGTTGTACAAGTAAATAAAACGTACCTACCTAATGACATATATAAAAATTACAGAACTGTAGGTATATTATGTAATGTAATAAATTTCAAAAATAACACTTTGAAACTTATTTACTATTTTATAGAACAAAATATTTTAAATTAAATAATTTTACATGCACTCACATCATATTAATTTTAAGAAGAGCTATTAAGATGCTTGTTTAGAAAACTTAGAAATGCACGAGGTAAAATTCAGAACAATTTTCACGCCTTCTTTTCAAGCATGCCTAGAACGATCAGCTGATAGTGAAATGCTTTTACTACTCATAATAATTACAAAACTGAGTAGTTAATCGTGCTGAAACTATTATAATAAATACCTACTAATAGAATAATATGGTCGTTCGTTCATCGCTTCGTTTAATTGTATTGATGTTTGATAGATAATTCTTTAAACAATAAATATATTATAATAAATTTAAAATGTTTGTTTGTTTTAATCAGTACGTAAAGAAAATATTGTCTGGCTATACACTGTGTAGCGAAAATCCTGCTTTAATGAAAACTCAATTAGACCGAATAATTTGCATAAATAGAATCGCTATTTAAAATTAATAAAACGAATTATTTTTTCAAAAGTTGTTAATATAATTTCAAAAAATATAGCGCGCATCGCCACGTCTACCAACCATAACGAAATTATAAGAGAAACCGAAAAGCCAAGCTACCAAGCAAATATCACACATGCAATAGGTACAATAATCCACTTTTGCATTGTATTGTGCGGTGTCTAAGCGAAACGTGCGTCCAAGGAAAATTCTAAGCCGTTATTACAGTATCTTTATTCTCTTACTCAAAAAGTTCCATTCAAAATATGCAAGTAGATCATTTCTGTTCTCAGACAATGTTAATAATAATAACATGATTTCCACCAACATTTACTTCAGAATGTTTAATTAATAAAGGTAAATTGACAAACTTTGACACTTATGGTTAGATTAACACCGCTCCTCTGTGGCAGGCCCCTCTAGCTTATGTTATTGTTAGTGTACTTGAGCCTGTAACTTAGATCAAATGGCCAGGAAAAGCTCTAAACAAATAATTTAGAATTACATCCAGTCTTCATCTGGCTATAAACCCACGTTCAATATCGCTTTTTTTCCTTCGACGATTGATTAAGATTGTCTTTCTCTATCCATTTATCACTTTTTAAAGTGATTGTACAAATAGAATCGACAGATTTATTAGTCAGTGAATATAAACCTGAACTATTCATTATTATTATGTACATTCGTGATTTATATCATGTCAGGAATGCCAACCCCCGACAGCCGAATAGGACGCAAATTCTAGCTCTGCTCAATGCAGAAATAACAGCAGTTGCAGCCAACTACACAGACCCTTAACATTATATTGAGGTATCAATACCTACAGATGAAAAAGACGATAAAAAGTAAACCTTGAATTTCTACAATAATATTACTACTTTTTTCTCATAAGAATGTTCTTACTCTACAGACAGCTAATATATTCCTATCTATCCTGTGTTCGGTCGTACTATCAGATAATTAGTATCGTCGGGTAAACAACAGTACTTTGTTTGGACTTCAGCCAATTAGATGAGGTCGTGGATAAAGAAATGTAATTTTGTTATGAAACCATAACCCGTGTCGTTATTATCCAATACATCTATTCAGAATGTTTTTCTTATTCCTAACAGCCCCAGTATAACGACGACTGAGATTAATATAATGTGAATACGTTGAAGTTTTAAGGCACTCTAAATAGCCTGATCTCTTTATCTAATTGAAAGAAACTTATTAGAACATCGCTGTGCATCTAACATATTATTTTGACTTATATTATATCCGAATTGGTTCATTACTGTTGAACTTTTTTACCTGCAAATTTGTCTTTTTATTACACTAAACTATCGGCAAATTCAAATAAAAGAAATCATAATTTACATCAAACTTTTGTGGCAATCAGAATCACACGAAAAAGCTATTAAAATGTGACTGTAAATTTCAAGGCACTCCAAACACAGGCTGTCACAAAACGAATCTCTGCAGTCGAATATTACTTTCTACGCTGACATTATTATATTGTGAACTGTCCTTTTTCAAAAGCAATACCTCTGAAATATGCTCCTTTTGAATCTCTTCGAGATTTAAATATTTGGTTTGAAGACTTCGCTCCGCATTCAATTCAATTTCATTGTCGATTGTTTCTTACATATTCGATGCAGAGTCAGAATTATAATGTAGGTACGTATTCTTCCTTTCTATCCTTAATCCCAATTATTCTTATTAACCATACCCTCTACCGCCGTAAATATAAATGCGTTTTTGTTCTTATGTTGATTCCTGAAAATCTATGTGCAACAAAGAATCTATCTATCTATCTACTACGAGTAGGCACCTACTACTACTGTAAACAATTAAAATACGACCAGCAAATTCATCGATATTGGCGGTCAAAATTCAATATCGGACCTGCCACAAAACTAAACGACTTCCTATTCACTTTGCATATACATGAAACTTTTCATTTTTAGCTGATATGAAGAAAATAATTTTCGTTAATAATTGTTAATAGGAAGGTATAGCAGGACTCACCTTCAGGCACTCGTAAAATATCTTCGTTTAAATTGTTGCCTTCGGCATTTTATTCTGTACCACCTGATTTAACAATTGCATGTCTTTGTTGAAGGCTCATATTGATTTACCATGTCACCATGTAGTAAACCTTTATCATGTATATCGTATAAGGATTTCTAAATCACTCTCTGAGAAAGGAGAGCTACGATAGAGGATATAGTATGCTGGTGTTGACTTCCCAGTAGACGCCTGTTTACGCATATACGCCTTAAGGAGACACGCGCGCCTAATTATAAACTAACACAAACATAACACAACGCGCATACAAATGGTTATTTGTACACAAAATACGCTACACACTTACCATGTAGATACTTGTACATGCTACAATCAACTAATAATATAGATAGTAGGGGAGCCGAACCTACATCGATCTTCACCGAACTGATAATAGAATGAGACCTATTTTATAATAAATTTAGTCTATTAGAAAATATATTCCTGGAAAAATCCTGGACAGAATATTTTTAACTATTTAAAAAAATGATTTCATAAAATTTTGCAATATTAAGATAATAAGAAAATTTTACACTAAACTTAAAGTATGATGTAGAATGTGACGACGTAAGGTTGTCTATTATTATTAGTCTCTATTATTTGTAAAATTTTCTTATTATCTTGTTATTGCCAAATTTTATGAAAAATTTATCGTCTATTATTTATTTACACTTATATCTGTTATTTGTAAAATTTTCTTATCATCTTAATATTGCAAAATTTTATGATTTTTTTTATAATTTAAAAGATTCTGTCTAGAATTTTTCCAGGCAACCCATTTTAATATATTTTTCTTAAAGACTAATTTTATTATAAAATAAGTCTCATATTATTATCAGCTCGGTGAAGATCGATGTAGGTTCGGATCTTAAACCAAGATTTGATCTCGGCGTTAACCACAGGGAGATTACCTGTAACGCGCCCCAGTAATGCTTTATATCTATGATAACCACTAATCGTACATTGGTATAGGTATATGATAGTTCGCGTCTTGATTGCAACCGCATATACTTCCGTTCGTTTATTTTCTCTTTGACACATAAAACACCAGAAAGAGACCACTTTACCTTTATCTCTCTCATGTGATCATGTTTATCTATTTCATGTGATTTTATGTGTCAAAGAGAAAATAAACGAATGGAAATAGTATAATAGGTATCAGTCATTCCTTGCTCTGTGGGTATCAAGATTCAAAATTATTTTGATAATAGTACCTAATGTTGTAGATTGGTATTAAACAAATAACTAGGAGGGTGCCTGCCCAGGGTGGGTCGGAGTTTTAACCACTACTCTATAAATTATATTATGGTCACTTCTCTATACAAGATTATCATGGCTATTTAACATTTTTTACTGGTTGATAATTTTTGTATACTTAACATTGACAAAATCCATTGTTTTCGGAAATTTGTACAGAAAATTCATTTCGAAGCGTACATAAGACTAAATAAACATCGTTGTTCGTTATGGCTTCTTAGAAAAAATCGTGGAAATTCTGTTAAAAAGTTGGAAATCTAAATGAGCCTACTCTATAGAAAAGTTGTTCGTAATTTTCTCTTCAAAGGAATAAAACTTATTTTCCTTATGTTTAAACTAAGTTACGCTGACAAAATACGTCCACAAAAATGCCAATAAAAATGTGAAAATCATTTGATTTCACAGTTATTGGATTTACCTACTTACCATCCATTTGATGATCGAATGGCGTAGCTGTAGCGAACCTGCTGTCTGCGTCGGAGGTCGTGGGTTCGATTCCCAATACTGCAGGTAAATGTTTGTGTGATGAGCATGAATGTTTTCCAGTGTCTGGGATATTATATTTATGTATATTAGTATGTATGTATATTTATCTAGTAACCATAACACAAGCTTCGCTTACTTTGGGGCTGGATTGCAATGTGTGTAATTTCCTAATATATAACCTTTAACGAATCTAGGAAGACAAGGTCTAAAACTGCTTCATTAGAACTAACAAGCATCAATTCTCAGTCTTCATTAACTGAATTTCCACTAAGCCTAAAGTACTTTTAGTGCGAGATCGAAGTAGGTATAGATAGCTTCGTATCAATGAAATTGCTTTTATCCGTGGGCTCTTTAGCTTGGCAATACGCCACGTAGCGAGGAGAGATTTTTTTTAATGTACCTAGTTCAAAACCTTGTTATTATTCAGAATACAATTGAGCTCATTATGGTTTTGTAAATAATTTTATTCAATTTTCTCATAATCTATAACTTTTGCCAGATTCAGTGGATAGAATAATAATATGTACAGAGCTTTCTTAAAGTGAATCTGAGGACACGGTAGTGTCCCCGCCAAGAAGAGCCAAGCGAAGCGCAAGGGCACTACCTACCTTTTCTCGAAGTGCTTCATCGTTTTTTGGACCCTCTTTAGTTTTTCTTTCTTTGATACCTACTCATAATTGCATACATACAAATGAATGTATTTAAATGTGTTTATACATTACTGAGAATTGAAATAATAAAGGAAACTGGTAGGTACATGGACAGCTAATATTCTGTTGTCTTTTTTATGGTTCCGTACCCAAAGGATAAAAAAACGAGACCCTAATATATTACAAAGAATCCGCCGTCTACACCACCTTGTACTAGTATTTAGTGTTCTGTGACACCACCAATACTTTTTGGGTCTGACACGAGATCCTCTTACTATCAGAACCTATTACTATAAAGCGAACGTTAGTAAACTCGCACAACATAAAACAAACTCAATTATTAAATTAAAAAACTATATAATATGAAACCAATTTTAAAGTTGTGCATCGTCTCGTACGTCTCGTAAAAGATAAACTGGGAAAACTTACTTGATGAGACTGCCAGACTTGTTACGAATGAAACTTGAAACTATAGAGAACAAATAAAAACGAAGAATTGTCTTGTAACTTGGTGAGAATTTATGTTGCAGCACTGTCTTGGTAGTGGTACCTCGTTTTTTCTGAGAATTAAGTTTTATCCATAATATTAGCTTCATCTTTATGCATACATTATACTTATTCTAAATTACTAACAATAAATTACGAACTTATTGGCGAATATTTTTTATAAGAAAGTTCTATTATGGGTATTTATTGAATTTATTTTTGTCTTTCTCACTCTCACAGAGATTTGGTACGCATGCAGCGTCGCGGAAGAATATAATAGATATAATAGAAAAACGACCTTCTACCTAATTACTCAAAAACTAAGCTGGTTATCAAAAATCTGTTTCTTAGCGTTTTTGGATATTATTATTATCGACACTTTAAAACAAAAATTACAATTACATCCAATGTAGTGTCCGATAAAGCTCGAAAATCTCAGTTGCTCGAAAACTGAGATTTTCGAGTAACTTTTGGGAGAACTTTCTATCGAGAAAATTTTATCCAATCGTGTTTCTGCTTCTTAGCGATTTTAAAGACCCAAAATACATGACGTGTAAATTTGAAAGTAATTGTCTTTATGGTTTTTGCATAAAACTTCAATCATAAGTGGAAAATTAAAAAAATTTAAAACACCCACGACTTTTGCAGACTTGTACCTAATCATCACCTGAACGATGTTTGGGAGCGAGAGGCCACCGACTGCTGCATCGAGCACACGGCGCTGCTGCGCCCAAGCTGGGCACTCCTCCAGTGTGTGCTGCGCCGTGTCCACGAGGCGATTCCCGCAGTGGCGACAACCAGGCGATTGCTCCCGACCTATGCGATGCAGATACTTACCGAAGCATCCGTGTCCAGTAAGTATCTGCGTCAACCGGAAGGTGAGGGCGCCATGCTGACGCCCCTGCCAATCCTCCATGACGGGTCTTACCGCCGCTATCGTGGCGTGCCCTGCACTGGGGTTCTCCAGCCGCTCCCACCATTCTGCCAATAGGATCCTATGAAGCTGGGAGCGACACTGCGCGTACACACGCGGCAGCGGTCGCTCGCCCCGTCTTCGTAGCCCTCCGCTCCATTCGTATATTGAAGCGAGGGCTTTCGCCTCAAGGTCCCATGGCAAAGATCCGGCAAGAAGGCTCGCCGCCTCAAAGGAGATCGTGCGGTATCCTCTTATTATTCTGACGGCCATCGCTCTCTGCGGTCTTCGCAGTCTTGCGATATTACAGGCCGACAGAGTATTCGCCCATACAGGGGCCCCATAAAGAGCCATTGACCTCACGATCCCCATATAGAGCTTCCTGCAGGAGGCGTTTGGACCGCCAAGGTTGGGCAGCAACCGAGCAAGCGCTCCCGCAGCCCCCATTAACTTGGGAAGCAAGCGCACAAAATGCTGCCCGAAGTCCCATCGGCTATCAAGGACAAGTCCCAGGTACTTCATTGTCGACTCGACGCCGATGCGAACGCCTCCAATAATAATGTGGGACCCCGGAGGTGGCGCGCGTCGACGGCCGTTGAAAAATAGTGCCTCCGACTTATTGAGCGCCACCTCGAGACCCAAACGCCGGATCCTTCCTACAATTTGTGCGACCCCAGCGGTTGCCAGCAATGTTGCCTGCCGGTGCGTCTCTCCGCACGCTGTGACCAGCGTGTCGTCAGCGTAGCATGTGACGGCGACGCCGGGGAGAAGCGCACCGCGCAGCACCCAGTCGTAGCCGATGTTCCACAGGAGTGGCCCTAGGACAGACCCCTGCGGAACACCGCACGAGCATTCTCGCCGTCCCCATCCATCCCGACCCGGGAAGATTACGGTTCTTTCTGCCAGATAGGCCCCGATCACGAGGCGGAGGTAGTTCGGCACCTGATGGTAGATGAGTGCCTCTCTGATACAACTCCAGGGCAAGGTGTTGAAAGCGTTGGCGATGTCAAGGGACACCGCCAACATCACCTCACCCCGAAAGGCTGCTTCCTCCGCCAGGGCCTTGACGCGCATTATTGCGTCTACTGTGGAACGCCCTCGACGAAAACCAAACTGGTTGTTTGCCAGGTTTGGCCCATCTCTCTCTAAGTGCTGGACGAGGCGCTCCGATATAATTCTCTCTAGAAGCTTTGCGACCTCATCCAAAAGCACAATGGGCCGGTAGGCAGACGGAGAGTCGGTTGGGCGCCCATCCTTCTTGAGTAGGACCAGTTTTCCAGTCTTCCACCGGGGTGGAAACTGGCCCCGCTCCAAACATGCAGTAAAGAGCCCCAACAATCGTGGCTCGAGAGCCTTCGAGGCCAGGACCAAGGCACGGCCAGGTATGCCGTCGGGTCCTGGGGCGGTGTTTTTGCCCTGAAGCCGTCGCAACGCTACTCTCAATTCTTCCCGGGTCACTTCGGGCACGTCATCGTCGTTAACCGTGTTGGGTAATTCTCCAGGCGGAGCCATCGGAGGCGGGGTGTGCTCCGCTCTAGATGGAAACAGAGAGCACACCACGTCCTGCAGGAGCTGCGGATCAAGAGTCTGAGTCAATGGAGGCGCCGAAGGGCGAAGTTTACCTCTTACCATTAGGTAAGGGCGTCCCCATGGATCAGTGTTCAGTGTCTCCAGCAGCTCTTCGCGAGCCCTGACTTTGGCCAATTTAATAGCAGATTGAAGGGCCCGCTTCGCCTCTCTATACGCCTCATACAACTCCGCCTCTACAGCCGGCCCATACTGTGTGCGGCGACGCCTCCTGCGATGCCTGGCATACCGGCGCCTTGCCTCCACGCAAACGGCACGCAAGTTCGCAATGTCTTGCGACCACCAGTACACCTGGCGTTTCACAGGAATGTGTAGGATACGTGGCATCGCCGCATCGCAAACCTGCGACAGCGCCTCCTGAAGCCATTCAGCCTCCTCGTCTACATTGACAGGCCTGGTCGGTGCAGATACCCAGGCCTGTACGATAGAAGCTTCTAGATATATAATAATAATAATAATAATAAATAAGCCTTTATTCAGACATAGCAGTTACATTAAGTTTTTACAGAGTTATCCTAAATCTACCACCGCGCTCCCGTCTGTTTGCCTTTTGGCAAAGGCCTCTTCCATCTGCTTCCATACATTTCTGTCCCAAGCTTTCCTAGACCATGCTTTTCCAGCCACCTCTGTTATTTCATCGACCCATCTTTTAAATGGTCGACCTCTTTTTCTTTTTAAGTGCGTGGTATGCCAGTTCATTAAGACTTTTGTCCATTTTTCTGCTCCTCTAATGGTATGCCCGGCCCACTTCCATTTTAATTTTTTGATGGTAACAGTCACATCTTTAGTCTTTGTGTGTTCTTTGATCGTCGTATTTCGTATTCTATCTGATAGTTTTTTACCCATCATGCTTCTTTCCATGGAAGCCTGGCAGGTCTCCAGCTTTCTTACGTGGTTTCTGGTAAGCGCCCATGTTTGACAGCCATACGTTAGTACTGGCAACACACAAGTGTCGAACAATTTTCTTTTTATGGACATGTTCGTATTTTTGTTTTTCATCACCTCCTTTAGGCTCCAATATTGTTTCCATGAGTTTGCTATACGTCGGTCAATCTCTTTGGAAGTTAAATTTTCTGGTGATATTATTTGGCCTAGGTAGACATACTCTGTTACATATTCAATGGCATTATTGTTGATATAAATTGGTTCTTGCTGACCATTTGTCATGACTTTTGTCTTATCTGTGTTCATGAGCAGACCCACTTTTTGACTCTCTCGGTCTAAATCGTTTAGCATTATTTGGAGCCCCTCCTTAGTTTCAGAGAATATGATCAAGTCATCAGCGAATCTCAAGTGTGACAAGTTCTCTCCGTTAATTAATAGGCCACATTCTTCCCAGTCCAGGTGATGAAAAACCTCTTCCAGCACTGCAGTAAAAAGCTTAGGTGACACGGGATCGCCCTGTCGCACTCCTCTTTCTATATTTATATCCTTTCCTTCTTTCTCTAGCTTGATTTTGGCTGTGCTGTTTTTGTAAATATTTTTTAGTATTCTGATGTATTTGTGCTCGACTCCTTGATTTTTAAGTGCGAGCCAAATCTTTTCATGTGCCAAAGAATCGAAGGCTTTGCAATAGTCCACAAAACAGCAGTAGAATACTATATTAAATTCTTTTCCCTTTTCAAATAATTGTTTCACAACATATATGTGATCCAACGTTGAGAATCCACTTCTGAATCCTGCTTGCTCCCTAGGCTGATTCTCATCTAGAGTCCTAGCTATTCGGGAAAGGATTACCTTTGCAAAGACCTTGTAAATATTGGAAATCAAACTGATTGGCCTATAATTGTTTATGTTGTTCTTGTCTCCTTTCTTGTGAAGCAGTATAATTGTCGATGCTTTCCATTGCTGTGGTATTGACTCAGTCCGTATAACCTCATTGAAAAAGTTTGTGAGAATTGGTATGAGGGTGTCCTTGTTTAACAATAAGAATTCATTACAGATGCCATCTGAACCAGGTGCTTTATCTTTCTTTTGTGTTTTTAGAGCTTTCTCTACTTCTGCACATAATATTTCTGGTACTGTGCTGCCACCATTTAGGTCAGTTGTTGTGCTGGTATCCTGTTTTCTATAAATATCTCGGAAAAAGTTTGTAGCTACTGAAAGGATGTCTGATCGTTTGGTTTTAAATGTGTTGTTTTTGCTCTTAATGTTAGGTATCCAGTTTCTTTTTTCTGTTAGATACTTTAATGCTTTTTTAGTGCCTCCAGTCTTCTGAATGCAACTTTCCAATATTTCTAACCTGTACCTCTGGTAATCTTTTCTTATTCCAGTTTTAATATTTTTGCTTGTTTCAGTAATTTTCTTCCTTATACTCTTTGTCTTTTTAACTAATGCTATCAAATCAGCCCTAGTCAATATAATCAACAAATCAATTGTCTCTTTTGAAAGCCATTTTCTTGTATTCGGTACATTTTCTGATTTAACACATGTATTTGTATTTAGAAGTTCTAATAGTTTATTATACTTGCTCTGCGTATCCAGTTCCCTAGTAGTTTCTGTAAATCCTTCTAGTAACTTCTTCAGGTCATCAGAGTTTCTTAGTGTGGCTTTTGCTTGCTTAGCCTTGAAAGGTCTTTTTTTCTTTAAATTGTCGAGTATTAGCTTTGCTCTGACCATTCTGTGGTTACTGTTGAAATTCAAGTTATTCACGGCTCTACAATCAGTGAAGTTTCTGCTCTTATTGGTAAGAATATAATCGATCTCATTCTTATATCGTCCATCAGGTGATATCCATGTCCACCTGTTGTTTTCCCGATTTCTGTACAGGCTATTTAGTATTTTCAAATTATTTTCGAATGCTAGTTGGATGAGCTTTTCTCCGTTTCTAGTTCTGTTCCCTGAACAGAACGCGCCTAAGACCAGATCTTCACCATCTCCTCTTTGTCCTGTCCTGGCGTTGAAGTCTCCCATAATTACTAAGTTGTTATGGGAATGGTTTTTTATAGTGTCTGTTAATAAGGCGTAGAGAGAGTTGCTAGATTGTTCAGTTGGGGAGTATACCTGTATTATTGACCACTTTTCCTCATTTGATGGCATTTTCAAGTTAAGTACTGCGATGCGCTCCGATACTCCAATAATTTCATCAATGAAAGTTTTTAATTCATGTTTTATTATAAAACCCACCCCATATTGGCCTGGAGTATCTCCCTTAAAATAAAAAATAAATGAGCCATGATCTTCAATGCTTTCTCCTTGGCGTCTGACTTCACTCAGTCCCACTATAGACCATTTTATGTTTTCCAATGCTAGGGTCAGTTCAGCTAAGTTTTCGTTTGTCCTTAAGGATAGGGTATTGTATGTTGAGATGTATATTATGTTACGTTCAAGACTTGTTTGTGCCTTAGGTTGCTGTTGTAGTTTAAGTGATGCAGTTGGAAGGTAGTGGTCTTCTTCCCCCACGGTGACCAGCCGGCTTGGGGTGCTGTTTGTTGATGTTTTTTCGTGTGATGTTGTTGTTTTACTATATTTCCGGGTGTCGGTGGCATTTAGAAGTTTTTTGAACTTTCAGAGAAGGAAGCTGAACGACCTCGGTCAACATATTTCAAAATATTTGGTTTGATTACTTCCTTTGTCGAGGCCTTGTGCAATGGGAGTTTTTGTCCTGCTTGAGGTGTTTGAGAATTAGAAGTATTGGAAGTATTGACCCTCTTAGTTTGCATCGAACTCGACGCGTTCGGTGATCCAGATGTTTCTCTCTTCCTCTTTTCTCGGACTGTATCCTCAGGTTTCCTGATAATTAGCTTATCATATTTAATAAAAGCTATGTTGCCCTTTTTCCTTTCCTCCTCAACTTGTGGCTGAAGTTGTTTTCTTTTTTCTAATACCTCCTTGGAGTAATCCTCCTTAACATAGATGCCAGCAGGGAAGTTAGCCCTATTTTTCAATATTAAATGCTTTTTCCAAGAGGTTGAGAAGGAGGCCACAACAGGGCGGATTTTATCATGTGTTTGACGGCCAATCCTATAGACCTTGGTAATTTCAAGACTAACAAGATGAACTCCTGTATCTATGATGATATCCTTTATATAGTCCACAAGCTCGGCCTCTGTTTTTCCTCCTTCTTCTAATCCAAAGAATACAAGGTTATTTTTACGCTTCTCTCTGTCCATTGCAATAATCTTTTGTTCTAGCTCGGCAATTTTCAGTTCATGTCTTTTATTTTCTTCAGTGATAGTTTTCAATCTATCGTCTAGTGCCTCCATAACATTTTGTGTCACTGCTGTTGTAATAAGTGTCGTCTGATGGTTTAACTTTTCCTCTATTTTCGCAAGTAGCAGTTCCATGTTTGTCTCCATTTTTTATTTTTTTCTAATTAATTGGTATGGTATACTTGTGGCAATTAATTGGTATGGTATACTTGTCGCTGTCTTCTAGAAGCTTCTAGAAGTGCCTCTTTATTGAGCCGTTTTAATGCCCAACGCGGGCCAACGCTCCCTGGGGCAGCGCGGATTACTTCATCTGAGGACGAGGAAGAGACATCAAACCGAATGTATCTGTGGTCCGATAACGTCTCCACATCTTCCACGACGCGCCAACCTCGCACACGGCGTGCTACAGCGGGGCTAGCAAATGAAATGTCTACTATGGACCCTCCCCGCTGACGCACGCATGTGTGGACGGATCCTTGGTTGAGAAGAAGCAGGCCCTGCTCCACAGCCCACTCCTCCAGTACTCTTCCCCGCGCATTTGTTGTCGTTGAACCCCAGACCGATGACTTGGCATTGAAGTCCCCAAGAACGAGCACAGGGCGAGGACGGCTTCGACTGATGACGATGCCCAAATCTCCGAGTAGAGCTTCAAAGTCAGCGAGAGTGCCATTAGGTGAGGAGTACACCCCTGCGACCACCATTTCCCCTATCCTTGCCGATATGAATCCCCGTCCCCGGACTACACTTTCGAAGGATGGCGACTCAACAGTAGACCGTAATATCAAGGCCACCGTGCCTGACAAATCCTCCACCCAGTCATCCCTTTGAGGGACAAAATACGGCTCTGCGACCACCACAACGTTGATCAACCACTGCGCCATGCTTTGGAGGAGCAAATCCTGAGCTCGGGCGCAGTGGTTGATATTTGTTTGGAGAAAGCGGAGAGGTGGACCCATTATTAGGTGTCCATTCTCTCCCCCTCCTGGGGCCGAGATGGTGGAGGATTAATCTCGGACCTGCTTGATTTGCCCTTGCCTTTTTCTTTGGGAGCGGCACAGGTTTTGGTGCCCACTCTGTGTGTCGCCGGTTTGCCTGCTGCGGCGCATAAAACGCAGTGTGGTGCAGCTTCACACGAGTTGGCCTTGTGCCCAGGCTGACCGCAGCGGTAACACAAATTGCTGCGGTCCACCCCCGAGGTGCATTGAGCTCCGACGTGCCCCTCCACGAGACATCGGTAGCACCTCAGGGGTCTAGGCTGCAGGATCTTGACCTGCGCAGACACCCATCCCACTAAAATTCGGCCTCCCTCGGCAAGCTTTTTGGCCGCCGCAACAGGGCAGCTGACGACTGCTGTCCCCAGCCCGGTGAAGCCCGATGTGATTTGGCTTGACTTCACTTGTGTCGGAGGGCATTCTCCGACCTTTGCAACGGCAGCCACCAATTCTTCAATGCAGACGGAGTCATCCAGACCCAGAATGCGCAACTCCGCGTTTTTCGTAGGTCTTGACACCTTTGCTCCCTCAGGCTCCAAACACACCCTCAGTTTTTCAGCAAGGGCATCAGCCTGCGGTCCGCTGGTGGCACCTGCAACCTCCAGCATGCGAGCACCAGTTACCGTAGTTTTGCACCGGATGCCCTTGATGCCAAGCTCGCCGAGGTTAATTTCAGCCTTAGCCTTTGCTAGGGCAGCGGCATAAGTAAAGCACTTCTCTTTTGCTTCAGGCTGCAGCGTTATTACTACAGCTGCAGAGCGAGGTGTGCGGAGCTGCGCCTTCTGCTTTTTCGCCGCTTTCTTTGCTTTCTTATTCGCTTTCTTGGCCTCTTTCTTATCTCCTTCGGTCTGCCATTGACCTTTGTTTGGGATATTTTGCTGCTCCATGCTCGATGTTGGTGAGACCTGGGCCGCGGAAGTCTTCCTCTTCCCCTTGCCTTTACCCTTCTCCTTGTTTGAGGCGGTATCCTCGGGTGCCTTTTGGCTGGGCTGATTGGAGGCCATTGGCACCGCAGCGCCTTTTCGAGTATGCAGGCCCGACGTACTTGGCTTTGCAGCCATCTCTGCAAAGGAAGGCCCCGCATGTCCTGCTATCCGTCCGTCTGAATTCAGCGGTGGTCGCAAAACCCGCGCCTCAATAACAGAGAAGCGGGCAGAAAGATTCGAAACCTCTTTGAGAAGCAGGCGAAACTGATCCGATTGGTTATCCTTCTGCGATAGTTTGGATGGAGCTGCTTCTGGCGACTCCCCCTGTCGAATTTTTTGCAGCTCTGCCCTCAACAGGCCTTGCTCACGTCGGAGCTCCACCATATCTGCTACGAGTCGAGTATTTTCTTCTCGCAGCTTTCTTACCTCCTCAGTTGAGGTGCGCCTCAGAAGGATCTGCGTTGCCTCTTCAATCGATGCCACTGCTTCTTTGAGGGCCTTCTGGCAAGTGCCTTTCAGGCCCTTGGATGTTTTGGAAACTCCCTTAATGGCATTGACGGCAAATTGAACTCTGTTATTGAGTTCCGTCGCCGTCAAGCCCTCAGCTTCCGCACTGTCCGAAACCACAGAAGAGATCACTGACGCCCTGCTTGTGCCACCAAAGACTGACTCAGCTGTCAGATCATCGACCTCCTTATCGTCGGCAGCCTCCTGTTCCGCCCGTTCTGCAGCACGTTTGGCAGCCTCCAGGTTCTTTCTAGCCTGTGTTAGACCGACATACTTGCCGGTCGTAGGCGGCCTTCCTCGCCCGCGTTTGGCAGCACCAGGTTTAGGTGCCATTAACGCTTCTTCGCCGCTAAGCGGCCTCTTGCGTCGAGCGCTTGTTGCGCTCCCCACATCCACACTTACAAAGCTCAACGCTGAGTCTGAATCAGATTCAGACATCAGGTTGGCCTTTCCTCCCTCCTTCTCGACCTCCTTGTTTTTAGTTTGTTTTACATTTTCCATATTGATTCCCACGAGTGTGACGGAAAAATGTCGACCCGGGCAGAGCCGTCTGTACCCGAGCAAGTGTAAATTTGTAACTCAACCAGGGGGTCCACCGGTACCCTGGCTGGGGGTGCGCTAGCGACTGATGCCCCTCTGAGGTTAGAAGCGAAATCCGTCAGCCATTCATCAACTCGTCGCGCACCAGAACTTGAGATTCGGATAATTTTTTATAGAGGTTTATTCCTCGCGGCCCGGGCGGTTAAGCCAAGACCCTCGGTCCCTGTGCAGGTCATGAGACATGACCATCACCCGCTACTCCTAAGGGATTACGATTTCACGGCGAGGGCAGCGCAGGACTAGTTCCCATGCAGCCCGCTCGGAGGCAGGGTAAGTGCACACCGAGCTCGCCCCAGGACCCTCCCCTCCAGAGGATCCTCTCACCCCTTCCTTACCATGCCCTCTGCCGAAGCAGAGGATACAGAGGGGCGCCCTGTCAGGTTATTCGCCATCGACTAACAATGCCCCATATAGGGAGATTATTAGCCGATGTTACCGGGGAGCACCGGCCTAAGCGCTACTCGTCCCACCGGACGTATCCAGAAGGCTCCGTAGCACTCAGGCACTCGTGGAGGTTACCTGACCCAGCTCCCTAGGTGATGATTCGGAGCGAGACAGCGTGGAATGCCGTCGCCACCTTTTGCGAGGAGGTGATGTCAGCAAAGGAGGCGGCGGAGCGAGAGAGGGAAAATCAGTCAGCCTATCCCTCTCGAAGGAGACGCACCAGGCGCCGGAGGGTTAATGACCTCCGGCCTCCATGAGTTGCCGGCCTGCGGGTGACGGGCGATAGGGGCCGCCCGTCGCCCAAAACATAGACAGGCCAGGAGGTAAGGTGAGGCCAGATAAAGGCACACCCATGAGATGGTTTCGGCAGCAGCCAGGCTGCCGACAATGATGTGACTCGCTGCTGCGGTGGCTAGTCGAGACCTGGCGGAAGCGCGGTGAATACGAGAGTGAACCCCGCACTTCCGCCAGCGGGTCCGTCGTGGAAACAGACAGCACATAACCCTTCCGTTTCCCCTGCCAGAGGGGTATGCGTTAGGCATTTTCTGTCTATAAAAAAAAAAAAAAAAAAAAAAAAAAAAAAAAAAAAAAAAAAAAAAAAAAAAAAAAAAGACTTGTACCTAATTCAAAAAGGATTAAATAATTTTTTTGAAACTCCCCGACTAAAGGAAAGTAAGAACTAAGAACCTATCAGTATAATTACAAATCCAAGAAAATCCGTCGGAGCTGGCATTGCTATTTTCTGCAAAAGTCGTGGGAGTTTTAAATTTTTTTAATTTTCCACTTATTTTATAGTTTTTCGATTAATATATTAATGTAATTTAAATTATATTATTATTAAAAAATGACAATTAATCTTCAAACTAGCCATTAGCTCCTCTAGCAGCGTTTGAAGGCATCATCCCTTCCAAGTCATAAAGAGACGTTTATTGTGGCGCCCCCTGCTGTTCAATCACAAGAACAATTATCTACGAACCATTGACAATGACTCACTAATATTTTATACAAAACTATATCCAAATCGGTTCAGTCGTTTTTGTAATAATTGAGAACATTCGTTTGCACTGTAAATGTTTTTTATGGCGCCCCCTGGTGATCGATGTTCGTAACAACTATCTAAGAACCATCGCCAATGAATACCAAACATTATACAGAAAACTGCATCTAAATCGGTCAAGCCGTTTTTGAAATAAATGGGAACATTCGTTTGCAATATAAATGTATTTTATGAGGCCCCCTGGTGATCGATGTTCGTAACAACTATCTAAGAACCATTGCCGCTGAACACTAAACATTATACAGAAAACCGCATCTATATCGGTCAAGCCGTTTTTGAAATAAATGGGAACATTGATGTGCACACACAAACAAACAAACAAACAAACAAAAATATTTTTGCATTATTGGTTTTTGTGAACAATTTAACATTCAAACTAACATAAAATCTTTTTAATAGAGTAATGTACAAACGGTCTCTCACCCTAAACGCATATACCCGTACTCCGTTCCGTCGTGGGTAAAAATCGCTTAAATACGGCTTCTACACCGTTAAATAAATTGGGCACCTCAAGAAAAATATTGTGTTTTTTATGTAAAGCCTTTTTACCATAGAACGGCAAGGCATCGAAAAGGCTGCACTCCTACATAGTTGATATACCAAAGACACGTACGAAGTGTTTCATTTCTCGTTCCTGACACGCACTGCAAACTTGCAAAGGTCTGGAATACACTCCCAGGCATTGTCTTTCCCACCACCTTCAAATCACGAGTGAATGGGATTTTCCTAGACAAGCGCGTTCCACCTTAGACTGTATCTTAACTTTCTATCAGGTGTGATCGTATTCAAGCGCTAGCCTATATTAGGTATAGTTTAACAAAAATAAAGCCCTAATAATTTTCTGTTCCTATATATTTGTGTGTACATATTTTACTCGTAGTCACCGATAGCCTAGAGCAAAAGAATACGAACATTATCTGCAAACTTGTGAAAGAAATCCTACAAAAAATTCTGAGACGCGTTACTTCCCTATTTTCATGTTCTTTGCAATCTTGCATATGGATATAAACTTTTGTTTTACAAAACAAAACTTACATAGCCTTTGCAAAATAAAATTTTCTAGGATAAAGAAACCCATTCCCCTGTAGGTGTATATATCTCACTCAACTTATGTAAAAGAATCCTACGTGCCAATCCAGGATAATCTTTTTCCATTTCTTAGCCACATCGATTAAGGTTTTAGTGTCAAGGGATAATTAAGTAAGGCTTTAAATTTAGCCAGTTTTGAGATTTTACAATAAATATGACGTTTTGACAGATTTTTTATGGCATATGTATCAAATTTATTCCTCAGAAAGTTTATCTGGCGATTGAAAAATCGGCCCAGTAAACATGAATAGCATTATTAAATTTAATTGGCGAACTCCCTCTAGCATTGGCGTGCGTCCGGAACCGAGTAGGAGGTCGCGGGTTCATTCTCACCACATGCCACTCTAGAATTTTATAATTAACCAGGGCAGATTAATCGGATTTGCTATTATCCGCTACTTGAAAAGAATCTGTATGGTCCAATATGCAGGTACACCGCCCATATGAGTCACCACACACATTTTTTCAGATGTCTCGGTGGTATCGAAGATCTTCTACGATTTAGCATTGTGATGTCAACATCTCCTGAGGATGTCCCGATGTCAGGTCGAAACTTGCTTGAAGAAATTGTTGGAAGATTTATTGTGTGGTGTTTCAGACCACACAGATTATTTTCAAGTAATACCATACAGATTATTTGCAAGTAGCGAATAATAGCAAACAAATTAATCTGTCCTTCTAATTATGGATTTCTGTCAAATAACGCCTGTTTCCATTCTATAATTTTTGTGCTCAGGTTTAGTGAGAAACCGTGGCTATAGTTACCTTACGAACAAAGACACACTACTACATTCGCTTGTCGCTTGGCTTGTTGGCTACCTTACCAACTAGCCAAGCGATTTAGCGTTCTTTTTCGATGCTGTGTAAAAACCGTTACGGGTGAGCTACTTTCCTCTTCCAAGTTGGCATGAAAACATCTTCGGCTGCATCATCACTTATCATCAAATGAGATCGCAGTCATATACAAACTTTTACAGGATAAAACAATAGCCACAATTGCAGCATTTTACGAAATCCTAAAAATACTAAACACGGTTCAAAATCCTTAAATAAAAATGCAAGTAATTTTGTGTAATTTATTTATTAATTATTAATTTTACATAAGTTCTTCGCAGTACCTACTTGCTCGTTTTATAATATTTTAAATCGGTACAGTTTAACATTGCTATAAGTTTTCTTTGTCTTTCTTAAAATTTATATAGAATTTTTAATAAAACAAAACAACAAAGAATCAATATAAATATTTTGCAATATCTTTTTGTATAATATTTATATTGATTACTATAACAAATTTTAATTGTTGAGTAAAACTGTGTTTGACTTCTTAAGATAACATAAGATAATCTGTCATTTTCTTGAGATAATCAACCGATATAAATATAATATTGTACTTCAAAAGAATCCTCCACTTGAAATTATTCCAAGCGAAATTAATATTAATAAAAGTTTTCTAACACCTGACACAGCTCCTTGACAAAGCGGTCCAGAGACAAGTTAAACCTTTTATCACAAATTTTATAAATCTTATTATACCTTCGTCAAATTCAATTTAACGTTAACACTTTAACACTACCCTTCCCAAGTGGGTTTACCCTTTTATATAGAGTAGTTTGTTTACACTGTAGGTACGCTTTTAAACCTTCTGATACTTATAATGAATCGTCGATGGATATTCACTGTGTGACTGAGTCTGTTTATAAGGCCCATAGTCACGTATTGTGTTTTAACTACATCATTTTTGCTTACCATTTTTACCTACTTTGCTACTTTGTACGTGGTCAAGGAGTCACGACTGGACTGCGTTATATCTAGGCAAGACAGTTTGTAGAACATTAGGTATAGACATCGTGCTTTATTATAAAGTTTTTATCCATAACATGGCGTTATACTATGTTTGGACTCATGGCTTCCCTGTGGATCGGGATTTTATAAATCCTTCAGGACTCAAGAGGTATGAACTTTGCGGTATCAAATTAACTAAGTTAATTCTGGGTAAAACACTTACCTAGATACCATCTGGATGCCACAGCCAAAACGGTTAAGTTCAACTATTCAAAAACATCTAAACCTATAACAATTTTTACAACTAATGCAAAATACTGAAAACAAGTGACTGGCAACAATTCGGAAATAAGCGGTGAAAGACAGGTTTCGATGGTAGTTCTAGGAGCTGTAGTTGTTGTTGTGTTGGAGATCAAAATATGATCAGAGCCATTGAAAGACGAGTTACGTATGCAGCATTAACAGCATGTTCCTGGATTTCTCAATCTGCCAGTATTAAATTTGATACTCTGTGTAATCCCACTTCCATGTTTTCTTCAAGCTGTTGTCGTAAACTGGTGACATTGTAGGTTTATACTGTTCCCGACACTGTGAACAAAAATTAATCCTTTAAGTTTTACCCGCTCCCATCCACCTGGGTCAGTACATTGTTGGACTTTCGATTTGAATCTCAATTCAGTTTCGCCGTGCAATCTTTACGGAGGAACCGAAAATGTATAATGATATCGAATTAACGTCAACACTATAACCTGTGTTTGGATCTGAGACTACCACACTTTTACACTTTACTTTAAGTGTTAACGTAAACATAACATAATTATAACGCGCTCCACCTCAGACTGTATCATCGATTTCTATCAGGTGTGATCACAGTCACGCGCTGTCCTATATAGTTATCAAAAATCTTAGCATTATTTTATCTTGTACTAAACCTACTGAACGTAAAGTCTACGTCAGTTCCAAGGGGCAAAAATTGAACATATAATCTTTCAGAGTTTCATTCACATCTAACCCCTCGAGACATTTGAGGATATTCATCATATTATCACAAGGTTAGATCATCGAATACTTAATATTACCAACGGCTAAATATTCTATGTGAAAATGACCTACTAAAATTTGTCCACTGAGTTACACACAATTCATAAAACACAATATTCATCATCACCATTAAATATCTAAATTACTACTACTATACTAGCTTTGAACCGCAGCTTCAATCGCATGAATTTTGGCTAAGCCAATTTATTTTAAGTATAAGTAGAGCTTACTAAAACTTACGCTAATTTTTGCCGGCACATCAAAACATAAATACATTCAATCATCAGAACTTAGTTCTTTACCTGACTAGAGTCTTGTCCATGTAGCCCCTGGATATCTCTGGGAGGCGGACACGGAGGCACTAGATTCAGGGGCTCATACTGGTCATCTGAGACCCCGCTGTCGGGAGAGTCGGGCTCCATGGGTATAGAGTTGAGGTAGCCCCTCGGCTCGCGGCTCTTACTCACGCAGTAGTCCCCAGTAAAAGGGTTTTTGTACGCTACCACCGTTCTGAAAAACCGATAAAAGTTATGAGCAAAAACCTATGCCAGTTCCTGAAAAAAGATCTAGAATGAATGAACCCCAACTGCAATAACGATCAATAAATTTATAAGTATAATAACATTCATTTGAGCGGTTTTTAGTGACCTGCAGTTTAAAACCATAAATACTTCTGTAAAAGTCATGTATCTTAAAGTTAAATAATATAAATTCGCTCAGAAGCAGAAATACGATTGGAAGAAATTTTTTCGATAGCAAGTTCTCCCAAAAGTTGCTCCAATATGTAGTTATTCCCCATTTTTAAAAATCAGCAAGAGAAGGAGAAAGGCATCAGAAATATTTTTTGGTTACTGTCTTAATTTTTCAGTAATTATGAAAAGCGTCTCTTTGCTGTCATATATTTTCCCGCAACGCTGCCTGTCGCATCCACCCACGTATTTGTAAGTAGCATAAACAAAAACTTAAGACTGTCTGTTGAACTTTTACGTTGTATTTATAGAAATTTGAAATGTATCTCAATTTATAACATGCGCTATTGGAAGACCGCAAATCGATCGAGGTTATTTCTGCGAACTCTTTCGTTGAATAAATATTTAATTTATGCGAAACGAATTTAAATGTTTTTTTTATTTTATTTATCAAAAGTCTAGACGACTTATAATTTACGTTTGGATAAAAAACAAATGAAATGAAAACAAAGGCAATAGCGAAAATTAAGCGAAAATTAAGCGAAAATTCGAATTTGAATTAATAAGCTAATTAGAGAGCTTAATCCAACTTTATGAATAAGTTGTGTCACAAATTACAGTGTCAATAACCACGTTGATTTGAATTTAATATCTTCAGATGACTAATCTCTGTGGAAATTGGTTAAATATTTACCTTTAGCTCCTACGATAAGTAGTAAGTAATGGTAAATATTCGCTAAAGGTTTAGGATTTTCTAAAAATATTTTATTTTTTACTCGTCCTTTACAATAACTGGTGATGTAATAAACGTTCTTTATTTGTTAGAAATAACACACCATGAAGGATATTTAATTAAGTAAACTACCAATTACCTCAATTGTTCGTTGGTTTCTCCTTCTTTTTTATGAGAAAATAGGACTTTAGTAGGTCTCAGCAGTATAGCGACCTGAAAATATTCACTTTAAATAAGTAACTTGAATGAGAACATAAAGTTTTTCATGCTACAGTCAGAGTCACAGTTTGTTTTTCAGAGCAAAAGTTTCATGCCACCTATTTGTCTACCAGAATTTTCAACTCTATTTGCTTGAAAACGATTTTCAGGCGACTGATTTAACAGGACAATTCACCCGCCGAAATTAAAAGACATACGCCCGCCCTTGGGTACGCTTGCCTTGGTAATCTATACAGTTTGACAGTCAAACTTGACTATAATCTATGAAGTTTGAGATCAAGTTTATACATGCTGTAATCATTGTTAGTGGTTGTTAAATTAGGCATCAAATCACTTGATAAATATGCATAAAGCTACAGGCCGACATTTAATACACCTACGTAATAAACTACGACAGTAATAAATCTAAGTTTAGTTGGAAATTACTCCAATCCATCCATTTATAACATTTAGTGTTGTCGGGGTTCGTATTTGAAAAATGGATATAGACACAATTCAATTATCAAAATAGCGCTTGCGAACATATGAATACGGCTCCATGGTCAATTTGGCTTATCATGCATAAGTAATAAATGTTAATTAAAAAAAAACCTGTCCATTCTGCTGCAGTCTATGCACACGGTAAATAGAATAACCACACGTGCACAGTATTAGCAATAGCTGAAACAATAAATAAGCATTAAAACAAACCACCCAAACTACACATAAAGAATACATTAAATTTGAAACGTACCTAATATAAATCAGATAATTTCAGTATACAATTGTGTAAATACTTGTCTTCGCTTAAATAATTACAGCTCTAGCCATATTATAACTTAATATCCTGGAATATTTTCCCGAATCGATCAGATTCAGAATAATGGAACTAAATTCAAAAAAATATATATAGAATGGAAGCAGGCCTTATATTACGGAAATCCATAATTAGCAGGACAGATTATTTTTTTGCTATAAGAGATCTCTACGATTTCGCATTGTCAACATCTCGTGAGGATGTCCCGGTGTTGGGACGAAACGTTCGTCGAAGAAAGTGTTGGAAAATTGTGTGTGGTATTTCATGTCGGCAGTGTTCCTGCATATTGTACCATACAGTAGGTATCTTTTCAAGTAGCGGATTATAGCAAAACAAATTAATCTGTGCTGTGAAAAAGAATGTATACGATTGTAGGGATGGTACATGATAAATTTAGCGATCATTCTCATACATTTTTTGAATTTCGTTCCATTTCCCTTCCATCTATCATATTGCAATATGTCATATGGCTAGAGCTCTTTTTATAAACTAAATAAATAGTGCGATAAATAGTCGTAATTTAAAAAATTTGGACTCCAACTTGAATTCGATTATTCGATCACATAGGACTCTAACCCGTTTAAAAGGTCAGACGTTGTATTGAAGACTTAATGGATACTATATGAACTTATGAAGAGCGTTATGGAAAGGATGGACAGAATAGACACAACAATCAAAACACAATGAAAAAAGTGGACCAAAGTGGTCGATTCTGATGTGCAAAATTCTGAACTAAACGAATTAAAAGTAGTGCTATCCTTTTCAAACTACTGCAGGAAAAGGATAGCTCTATTTTCAATTAGTTTCGTTTAGAGATTTAGCACAACAGAATCGACCACAATGCCTATGTATGCTGGCCGCTGGTGCCTCCGAAAACCGTCGTTTAAAGCTAGGTTGTTCATAATAGCTAACTGATTTATTAATTAGTGGTTAGCAATCTCTTCAAAAGTAGTAAGTAGTATGTGTGAAGAGAAAATGTATGCTTGCTTATTGAATTAATTATTTATTTTTACTAGATGGAATAACAGCTGGTATTATTTAATAACACACACACAAATGCACTTTTGCCGCTCCAACAACTTTTTTAGATGGTGTATATTAATAATAAATACTCGTGACAATAACACACTACTAAACTTAGATAAACTGGTCGACTTACCAAAATACTCAACAATAAAATATCAATATAAATAATAATCATAATTATTTACACAATACACTAAGGAGTCATTTCACTTTTTTCCAAAATTCTACACGTTACGCGAAACATGAGAGAAACTCAAAATTCTGTACTGTGACTTCAACGGACACGGGATACTGAAAATAACGAACTTCTGTTTCTCTTCCCTATTGGCTGAAAGCACTCTATGCGGCTTTACGATTGGTCAACATCTTCAAATAAATGTAAATACACCAATCGGATCCCTCTGTTTAGTACAGACGCAATTCGCAACCACGCTTTTTCAAAGAGTATAAACAGAACAGACTAAAGATTTAGATTTAACAATTACTGAAGATACGTCACGTCTCATGAGATACTGAACTCAATTTTTAGGCACGTAAAAATATAACCAGTAATTAATCTATAACAACAAATAGTAAGAAAGATATTAGGTGTGTATGACTTATTAGATGTAGTCTTTCCATATTATAGACTAAACTAATTTGTAGCTTTGTATCACAACAATACTTACGTAGTATTCAGTTCAGCACTGGCAAATTGGTGACACGAAGTGTTTCATGATGTAACAAAACCTATAATATTGATGAGGTAGTAATTACGTATTCAAATTTACAATAAGTGTATGTTTGCAAATCATCAAAAATTTAGTGTCAAGGCCGGCCATAAACAGTGGCACTCCGGGAGTGCCGGCAGAAGTTATTGCCGAGTGTATTTTTCGTAATTGTCAGACTACACGACAGATATTCATATACAGAGGTACGGTAACAGTATGAAGTGTCGGTCACTGTAACGAGTTCAATGGTTTTTCGTTCGTTTCAGCCGACGGACGTCCACTGTTGGACAAAGGCCTCTTGCAATGATTTCCGACCGACACTGTTCTGCGCTACTTGCATCCAGGGACTTCCCGCGTCCCTATTAATGTCGTCAGTCATCGGGTCTTTAAACTGCCAAGCATGTCCAAAGAAGTTTTTACTTCAAATTACAGGTATAATCAATTAAATTTATCAGGAATGCTGAATATACAAGCCTGGAAATTAGGATTATGTGTTGTAAGTACTTAATTTTGAAATTACTGCGACCTGAGACTGCGACACTGTTACCAACACCTCTGTATATAAGTTTCTACTTCTGCCAGAGTGTCACCATTTCTTTATCGAGATTTGTAGCAGACTCAAGCTTGATTCCATCTCTCTCTCCAGTCGTTCCTTCATTACTGAAGATCGTGGTCCTGGGGATTTTGCAACCTCGAGCGGATTAAATTCTTCCACCGGGTTCTATCGGAGGCCAGTCTTGCAATAGTGTGAAATTTGCACTTGGAGTCCCTGAACTGGTCTAACCATCTGGTTGGTGAGCGGCCTCTCGGTCTTTTGCCCTCGGTGTTGCCCGTCACAATAAGCTTTTCCAAGCTATCGTTCCCACGTCGCATAATGTGTCCAAAATAGGAGAGCAGGCGTTGGTAACATATGGAGGAAAGTCGTGTTTTTACCCCTAGCTGTGACAGGATAGACACGTTTGTGCGCTTGGCTGTCCAAGGAATTCTTAACATGCGCCTCCAGCACCACATCTCGAACGCGTCTATCCTTTGCCTTTCTTTTGCCTTTATGGTCCATGTCTCCACTCCGTACATAAATATTGGAAATATTAAAGCACGGACCAGACGACTCTTAGGGGTGTTGCTTATACCACGATTCCATAGAGGTAGGTATAAATCTTCGCGAAGCAATGGACCTCTTTTCGTAACATTATCTTTGACGAGTAGCGAGAGCATGGCGCCTATGGTGTCGCGACGTCTGTCTCCGGGACCCAAGTTCGCTCTCCCGATCCATACTCGTGCAAAATATACGTATTTCGTCATCGTATAATATTTTTTACATGTTTGGTTATTTTCCCCGCCCTTATACGTCTACATCATTAAGGAATGAGCGATCAACGGATTTCTGTGATGATCGTAGAAGGCATCCCAAATGCAGACAAATCTTCTACATCTTCGTCGTTTCGCTCTTTACAGAGCGGTCGCGGTCATCTCATTAGGACACTATTTGAGGCAGATGTTATCCTGTCAACACTATATTTTGAGGCAGATGTGATCCTGTTCATCAGCATACGCCACTTCTTGTCGACATCCTGCAAGGGATCACCAACAGCATCCTTAACTTGGTCAGTCCATCGCATGGGCGACCTTTTTCGTGGCCTTGTACCTCCATAAGTAAATGATAAATTATGGCTGCTGATGAGTGATGAATTTATAACACTCCGTTGTTTACGGTATATCGATACCAACTGACCATTTTATATTTAGAAAACAATTTGAGACCATTAACGATGTTTATTAAAAGATCATTTCAAGCAATTAATTGGAACGGTTCTGCAACAAAGATAATTAAAATTGAGATCAACTTACATGGAGCGAACTGACCCCGGACAAAACGTCTCGGAAGGTTTTTACTGAATACCTAGGTAAATAACAGGAAACCGTTGTTTCTAACAAATTGTCGTTCAAGTATAGTATGGAATGGTACTTCAATAAAATGACATCTCTAGCTATACGACATTGAGATCTGATAGATGAAATGGAAATTGATCGAAATTCAAAATTTCTCATCATAAGATCATTTCAGCGATCAGTTTTATACATTTTTGGAATTTCGTTCTGATTCTAATCCAACTATTATCGTACCGCAATATCACATATTGCTTGTGCTGCTAATTTACAGTAAATATGAAGCATTCAAGCATCTCAGAGATCACAGAACGGTCTGCTGCCTATAATATCGTTTTCACTCAGGAACCCAATATGTCTGGCAGCCTAGCCTCCTAGGTAATGCCTACATACCTTCCTACCGAGATTACCGAGCCATGCGAGAATTTTATTAGTAGGGAAAGGGTGAAATTATGGAATAGCAAGGACCCTGGGCCTCAAGTCTGCTATGACAATTGTATCTCGATTGAGATATATTGTCAATTGAGATCCAATTTTAAGTTTAGTGGACTAGGTTATTTCGAAACTATTATAATTGCATTACAGTTGAATCGCAGCTTATGTTAAATTAGCAGACTTGGGGCCCAGGTGCTAAATCTATTTAAATTATTTTTTCTCGGTTAGTTTATCACTATTTATTTTTCCGTAGGTAATAAAAACTCATTGTTATAAGCCCCCGATGTATTATTTACCCTACTATATGAAAAACAAAATTTGTTTTTCGCTACTTGAGCCGAAACCCCTTAAACGTTACGTCTTCTTCCATTTATCTGCTTAATACAATAACATATTTAAAAAAAACTACTTACTCAATAAAGTAGGTTATAACGACTTTATAGATCTCATCAATTCGTCAAGCTGCATCGGATTCAAGGCTTATAGCCTTAGCCATATTACGAATGACCGCTCAAATGGACAGAAAGTCACAAAAATTATGGGAATGACATCCGATTGCTGAATTGATCCCGTGACTTATCGAAGAACACAGAGGATGTTAGTTATATTTAGGTACTCATATCATTCTTCTATGAAATTCTGTATACAAAAATTTCAAATCCATTCAGACCAAGATACAGACGAATAGCTTCATGAATAGCAACCGTAATATATTTTGTGAATATGTCGTCACATTTTTGCTCAAATCAAAACTCAGTCGCTTTGCTGGAACCCTGTATCCACATAGGGGTTAGTACAGGTTTTTGTACGAATTTCGAGTCGACTCGCATCGCACAAACGAATCGAATGCCTCCATACATTTACAGCCAGCACCATCTATTGACAGCCGCATGTCAGTGATTGTCCATAGATGGCGCTGTCTGTAAATGTATGGAGGAATTCGATTCGTTTTTGCGATGCGAGTCGACTCGAAATTCGTACAACAACCTGTACTAACCCAACAGTGATATCAGTGGATGCTTTCCAATAACCCTTCCATGCTTACTGATACGTGAAACACCCCATTACGTTGCGTTCGTATTGACGACCAACGGCCGCCTGATTTGGGTGCGATTGTGATTCAGCGATCGCAATCGTAGCTTGCATTAACATGCACAGTGCAATAAGAAAGTTTCTGTAATACGGGAATATAGATGTATACCCTGGACAGGGCGGATGGCGCTAAAAAATGTCGCCGGTTTATCGGTGCCAAAAATACTTGTTTTGCCACCAACTGTTGTTCGCTCAGCGGCTTGTACCTATAGAATTTTGAAAGATGGCGCTACTGTTTGCTTGTACAAAAAAGGTTTACCTAAATCGTTCGAATGCCCATATTCTTTTCTTAAATCAGTGAATACGGGACTAAACAAGGTTTAATAATTTTATTTGACATCGCAACTGGCGAATCGATTTGGCAGAATATAATTTCGATAGCTACTTTACGTGCCGGAAAAATCTACAGTTACACACAGTACAGAAAAACCTGCAATAAACCTGCTAAATAACTTAACTTAATAAATCTAAAGCTTCAGCAATAAGAAGAATGCTATAATCGGCCAAGTAAGAGTCTAACTCGTACATAAAGGGTTCTGTACGATGAACTATGAACACGGCAAAAAATTACGTTTGTTTAGGTGATGGTGAGCCACCTTAAATATTTTTTTATATTTTATTCTATCTATACTTATAATAAATCTGTAACAGGTCAAATTCTGTACATTAAAGATATTTTGAAAATTTTTTTTTCGAGGGCACTCTAAAATCGGTTCTGAACCCAAAACTGTATTTTTTTTCATTTTTGTCTGTCTGTCTGTCTGTCTGTCTGTCTGTCTTTCTGTATCACGGCCGCGCATCACGCCGAAACTACTGAATGAATTCCAATGAAACTTGGTATGACTTGAGTTCATACTACGAGGAAGGACATAGGATACTTTTTATCCCGAAATTCAGCATGGTTCCCTTAGGAGAGGGGATAAAAGTTAAAATGTATACTGAGTTGTAAATCATTAACGCGTGGTTCGATTTCATTCATTCTTTTTTTGTTAGAAAGGGGATACATTAAAGATTGTTCTGTAAATATATCAAAGTCATCGGTTTTGTAGTTCAGAAAAAATAGGCATAATAACCCTCAGTATTTGTCCAAATAGCTTGAAACACGGAATATGCAGAAAACTTTGATATAAACAAAATAAACAGAAACAAAAGAATCGCACATAAAATGAAAGAGCGTAAAAAAATACTCGATCCGAGTCGACGACTTAAATATGTGGAGAATTATGATTATCGAGTATTTTCAAAATAAAAATAAAATCAATAAATTGATTTAACGGCGTTGCTAAGTAAACATTTCATTGCTGTCAAATTTTTTCACTTTTTTTTTAATAATTATTATACGTCAGGCGTCAGGTTTTTCCATAGATTTACTGTAGTGTAAGGTCCGACCTCTTTGGTCTATTTAATTTATTAGCCCAAAGTTTATTTGATATGCAAAAAAAATAAATAATTAAAAAATTAAAAAACACGACTGCCCTGTTTTAAAACGAACTAAAAAGTAAAAAACAAGTTATTTTAGTTCATCTGCATATTGACATAGGGAAAAGTGGTCAAATGAGATGGCCAAAAAAGTACATTCCACGTACACAACATAGTAAATATTTATTAAATATTAAAAATAGAAAGATACATTAATACGTAGTTTTTATGCTCTCTGAACTTGTCAGTTTTTATTTCAAAATATTAAAGATTACAAGATAAATTCGTCAACTTCCGCCATACTGTACCATAATGGACGTTCCTCACCATGCGTATTACCTATGTAGATAGGTTATTTGGACGACAAATGCTTTTATTAGGAACATTTTATTCATATCGAAACGTGCGCATATGTGTGAGTGTACCTACAGCGGGCCGCTTGTAGAAGCTTCCCCTCTGTACCTATCTACTCGTGTGCCTTTACCTTGTTTAAATGCCTATTTATTACTAAAACCATATCAGTTTACCGTAATAATTCGCAACTGTTCGCTATTTTAAAGCGCCTTAAGTTTTTTAATCGTAATCTGAATTCTTTGTCGTAATCTATACTCGTAGACGTTTACGTGTAGTCTGTTGTAATGACAAGTTCGGTGAGTTTTATATTTATAGCAATTTAATGTGCTTGTAATCACGAATTTATAACACCAGAAGTCATTGATGTACACTAAGTTCACACGCCCATACAGAAATTGGCCATGTCCTTTCTCATTAATTAAAACAGATAAACTCATATTATGGCAGTCGGGGGATCTCTTAGAATAGAAGGTGTTCCTCAGAACGGTCCCCCGACTGCCATAATATGAGTTTATCTGTTTTAATTAATGAGAAATTTGACCACTTTTCCCTATGTCAATATGCAGATGAACTAAAATAACTTGTTTTTTTCTTTTTAGTTCGTTTTAAAACAGGGCAGTCGTGTTTTTTAATTTTTTAATTATTTATTTTTATTTTATATACTTTTTAGTGATGGTCTACGGTCCTATGTAAAAGTATATTTTAAATATATATATATATATATATATATATATATATATATATTCGGTTACTACTCTTTAATACCTTCATTTTGATACCCATATTGTGATAATTGAAGAAAACATTTTGATTTCCACTTTTGAAATTGGCGCCTCACGGTCGCCATATAAACTTTTTCCAAAAAAAATATACCCTATGTTACCCGGAATAATGTAAGGATTCTAACGATACCCCATTTGTCCAAATCGGTTCAGCCATTCAAAAGTTATGGTGGAATAAAGAAACTCACATACATACATACATACATACATACATACATACATACTTACATACATGAACCCTAAAAACATTACACTCCTTTTTTTGGGCAGTCGTGTAATAACATAAGATGCGATCAGTCTGATTGTAGGTTTTGGAGAAAATCGAACATTACGTCGATGTATTTGTTCAAGAAAGGGTTAACGCTGAAAGCAATGCCATATGTTTAGCTTCTCTGATCTTCAGTGCGTCAATTCTTCTGACCATTTTTTAACAATTGTATACGATGGAGAGATTCTACTTTATTAATCTGTTTCATTGATACTGGGGGCCGTTAAGATAGCTGAAATCGTAGGTATATCATATCAAAAAACTCGATATATTATTATATATAATTGTCACAATGAATTGGTTCTTCGCAGAAAGCTTAATAAGTGAGACATAATTAATAAGGCAAAACAACGTTTGCCGGGTCAGCTAGTTTTTTAATATTTGTTTTTATAGCAGCAACAGGTATACAATTACAGTGCAAATTTCAAGTGTCTATCACGGTTCAAAAGATACAGCCTGGTGACAGACAGACGTACGGACGGACGGCGAAGTCTTAGTAATAGGGCCCCATTTTCTGCCTTTTGGATACGGAACCCTAAATATGTGGAGTAGTACCACTTACCTTCTTCCAAGTATACAATAAATTTGGCAACTTATAATTAAATCGTAGAATTAAAAATTAGCTGCCATAAAATACCATTGCCCGTTGTTACCTTTTGTGGAAACAAAAGCACAAAAACTGCACACATTTCCGAATTGCACTTTCAAAATATGAGCGCCATTCCACTACGAGCACCAATTACCCGGTGAATTCGTCCTGGGTGCTCGATAAATTTTAATTGCGCCCATAAATATTTACATTACAATTTGCTTTTTGTAATGTAGGTGAATTACCCATTGTGACCGTTTTACCTGTTGATAGTTTTACAAATATACTGCTTGAACTTCGAGAGCAAATTACACAATTGTTCCACGCTCTTTCTTTTGTAAAATTGGGTATTTGTTTACACAAGTAGATGTGGAAATAAATACTATTTTGGCAAGATCACTGCTGCAATTAGATTAGTTAGTTAGTTACAATACCAACGTAAGAAGTAAACGTAACATAGGTATTAAGCTTAATTTACAATTTCTGGGTGACCGGTACTTTTTTTGGTAAGTGCGACATTTTTCTAAAAATGAATCCTAGCTAGATCGATTTATCGCCCCCGAAACCCCCTGTATATGAATCATGAAAATTGTTGGAGACGTTTCCGTGATAATAATAACTGAAAATACGTTACAAATTTAAAATAATTGGATTTTTTTTAAAATAACTTCAATAATTGACAGAGTTATTGAATCCATTCAGCTCAATGATTAGAAACTTTTAATTAATGACCGAATACTGGTAACAATGAAGCAACTCTCGTTTGATTATTAAGTGCCTTGAACTTTGGAGCAGTATTCCTAAAGGAACTTAGAGACGACCTCTGTTATGAAACCGTCCAAGTGGACATCTCGAGTTATAAGTTGTTAACAATAAAATTAGACTTTACCATTTATTAACTTTTTTCCTTAAGATTTATATGCTGAATGCAAAATTCGAGACTTTGTAACCCGTTATCCAATTTGTGAAACTGATTCTGCTGTCGTCTACTACTTTCAGCTTTAACATGAAAGATATAGGGTCGGGGGTATCCCACTTCTGATATTTTATAAACCGGGTCACATTATGCCGTATGTAAAGTAAAGAACAATTGACTTTCTAATAGACATCTGTTAGTAACTATATGCACAATGGCAGAAATGATGAACTTTAAAGTCAGCTGCTGGATTTCGGTTTCATTTATTCTTCAATTTTCTTATTTGCTACTCTTATTTTTTACAAAATCCTGATAGTTTACAATCCATTTTTACCTAAACAAGAAATAGAGATTCTGCTATCATGTCGTGTAACTTTGTTATATCGTGGCACATCATTGGGCACTGTCATAGTCATAGCCCTGTCATCGTTTGTCACCGTTTGTCACATAGCATAATTATTGACATGACATTATATTATTCAAGTCTACTCACGGGCAGTTCTTATGGTCTGTCTTCCATACCAGAACTAAAGCCTGGGCTAGATAGTAGTAAATGGTAGCAGGAATGATTGTTGCTATCTTCAAACACTTCCCCAAACAGTTTCTCTCCACTATCTTTTCGTCAAGCTTTGAAAGCGTTCTTAAAACAAAATGGCCGTCGCTTCATCGGATATTGATTGCATTAAAGAATCAGTCTCCTTCCATTACTCTGCCGCAAGTCTCCATTTGACGTTTCTCGCCTAATTTCCTCTAAAAGCGACGGTTCACAATTCGATTCCCGATCGTTTTCCGGTCCGATTGATTTTATTACCGCTGCTCCTAAGTCACTTTGCGTTGGAAAATGTTGCTTTCGTTGCCCGCCGCCATTTTTATTTCTTTATTTTGCCCGGAGCTTAACCGCTTTACGGCTTTGAAGTCTGATGGATTCGAAGTGTTACAAATCGAGACGGGGTCTGATTACATCATCTTCGGGGTGTAAGAATACAAAATACGGCTGTTATCTGATTCACATTGAGTCGCTTATCAATCTTACTCGCATTCAAATAGGTTCGATTGTTACCTATGATTTTTCAACCATTTAAAGTGAACCTGGCCATATTTTATTAAGCTTTTAGTTAGATAAACTTGTCCCGATGTTTATTTGTTTGTAATTAAATTTGTGAAAATAATAAAGTGAAATTAGACCCACTTCTACCGATTGAGCTGAAATTTTCCATGCATGTGTAAATCGGATGACAATTCAAAATTATTATGTTAACGGCCTACAAGCCGTATTTAGGTGATTTTGAATGAAGTTTTATGCAAAAACTATTAAGACAATTACTTTCAAATTTACACGTCATGTATTTTGGTTCTTTAATCTAAAATCGCTTAGAAGCAGAAACACGATTGGATAAAATTTTCTCGATAGAAAGTTCTCCCAAAAGTTGCTCCAAAATCTCAGTGTTTCTATGTTTTAACGGAAACTACAATGGATGTAATTGTAATTTTTGTTTTAATGTATCGGTAATAATAATATCCTAAAACGCTTAGAACAGATTTTTGATTACTGGCTTAGTTTTTGAGTAATTAGGTAAAACGTCGTTTTTCTGCTATATTCTTCCGCGACGCTGCATGTCGCACCTACCAAATCTCCGTGAGAGTGAGAAAGACAAAAATAAATTCAATAAATCCCCTTAAGGAGCTGATCTGATGACGGAACTAGAAGTAGGAAGGGAATAAGTACTCTGAAGTTAAACGACACAACCCCATCGAGTTTGGACTCGTTTGATTCATCTTGTTTGATTCATCTTGGACGAGAACTTTGGTGCTAGACGGTAACCAGGGCCAAGCAAAGTGCTGAGTCAAATACGAATAAAACGTAACAAAGCTTGTTTTCAGAATATATTTTTAAATGATATTTGTTCTTTTTAATAATACTTCGGTACAGATTTGTATTTTCAATAATTATTATAAATTACAGAATTATTAGAATAGGGTTCGTTGTACAAACCTTATTATAAACTTTAGTTAGGTACTGTATTCATTTCTTAGAAGCACTTAGTAGGTAGGTAGCACTTTGCGTAAGTAATAATGGATAAAAGGAATTTCATGGATAATTTAAACTCTATCTCTAAAGTACTTCTAGATAGATACCTACTTCTACGAATACAACCCGCTTACAGAGAATTAACACAGGTTATCAAGATTTATGAAATACCTTAATTAATATAATAAGTAATACCGAAAACAAAAATTTAAAATACATATTTGATAATGTAAGTACATAAACGTAAGTCACATTAATGAATATATCCTATCATGTCATATCTTTTGTTTACATAATGGATATTTTTTATCTTTTGTTTACATAAAGGATATTATATTTGGATATTTCCTTTTTTCAATTTTTAACACTTTCTTTGTAAGTTCTTGGACAAAACTCATCTAACATCTCTAACACAAAACTATTGCAAATGCAGAGACTAGGCGAGGCATTGGATCACGTGGCTACTTAAGCGCGTCACAGTCGAGCATTGTATTTCCTATGTTGAAATACATTCAATTTTACACTCTAAGCTAATAGACGTAAAGTTTATTTTCCGTGTTAATTTTTTTTCTTTTTCTTGTTTCACATCACTAACGTTACGAGAACGTCATAGCAGAATCAATTTACACCGCGACGGAATGGAATGAAACCGACTTTTTAATACATAGCATAATGAACTTTATGTCAATCAGACAGAAAACTAAATAGAAACCAAAAAGGTAGTGCGTTTTCTTTGGAATCCCCGCACATTCTCAAAAATTCGTTATTTTGTATGATAAACAATGACACAAAGTTCATTTCGGTATGTAGAAAAAGCTTCCATTCCTCCGCTGTGTAAATTGACTTAACTCGAATCTGAAACTAAGACGGATATCTCTGAAACTGTAGCTTTAAAATTATTTTACATTTTCTAATATTCTACGTAGACACATCTAAAGGTTCTAGTTCAGGCGCCGAAGGTAGAGGCTTCTCGGTCAAAGGCGGTGGAACTAGCGGCAGTTTGACTGGCGGAGGTCGCAGGAGCCCTCGCTTCGATGCCACGGCGAGGAGAATCGTCACTGACACGAAGAACGAAAGTAGCTGAAATTAGAAATAGTTTTACCTGTTAACGTCATTTAAAACAAACTAAAAATTGGTCAAATGCGAGTCGGGCTCGCGTTTTCTGAGTTCCATACTATCAAGACCAATTCTCAATAATATCACGGTTCATGAGATGGACAGTGTCATTCAAACCGTAAAATATCTGACACTGCAGTAGTCTTAACTCCTTGTAAGGCCCGCACTCCACAGGGACAGGAGCTTCTTCCAGAATTATAGTTAAGACAGTAGGTATTTGCTCATAGGTTCAAAGTTTTTTATGCCGATAAAGTGTGGTTGGGAAGCTTCACACTCCTTTGAGACTATTGTAAAAGTATAGCTCAATGGCTCTCCACGGAAAAGCGGAAAATTAATATGCCTCTCTAGTAAAGAAACATACTTGCGACGCTTACCGGATACAGCAGTTGATAAAATTTATATGAAAATCAATATCCATTCTAAGAAAAGAACAGAAAAGAGGTTGACGGAAAATGAACGGTTGACGGAAACAATTGATACATAAGTAGTTAGTAAGTACCAGGTCAAAACTACACAATGTACTCACTTAGTCATTTAACGACCTTGAAGAAACGAACCAGTTTTACTACATCTAACAATTAACTTAAACAGTTCAACACAGGTTTAACTAGTAACCTAGTTTAAAGCAGTTATAAATAAGCAAGAACAGAACATTCAACTCACCGCTGACACGCCAAATGTTGTCACCACTTCGTATGACAAAAACATTATTTAGTTTATTTATGGAACAAACATAAACAACAAATATTGCACAGAAGACGATGCTTATTAAATCGTAGAGAAGGAAGTGACACAATGACAGTCGCAGTTAAGGCTTTATCAAAGACGTTATGACACACAGTGGCGCAGTACGTAAAGAAATGAAGCATTCATTCATACGCGTTTCGTACACTGTGCCACAGCACGCACGCAGTTGGAAATTGGAATGAGGTTGACAATGTTGACATTAATGCGCGCGGTGTGGCAACGTCCGCATTCAATGTCAAAATGTTATGATAATCGCACAGGTGCTATTGGAAAATGAGAAGCGTGCGTTCGGAGCGGCAACGTCGCAAGCACGCGTCATTTGATTGAAAACTGATGCGTAGGCGCACGCGGTGATTTTGCTCATTGCATGATGCGCACAGAACACAATACTCTCTACCGAGAGATGATGCGTCAGACAGAGTTGGGATTAACTAGATTATACTATAGCCTGATTGCCATATTAATTTACATTTTTAAAGAAGGTTTTACGGTTTATTTAATCACCTTATTCAATGTCAATTTTTCAGCGAACATAATATTATTATTATGTCGTCCGTCCACGTGGTTGATGGTCAAACAACACTTTGTTTCACAGTACGTGATCGTCTTTCCATGCCTTGAATCTTTGCTTGAATCCCCAATGTTTCTAAAGTGCTAGGTCATAATATTACCTATTTATCGCCACTTCAGGTTAACATTGATCGAAGTCGGTCAGTTTGGTTCTTCAATATTAAGCTTTTCATGTAAGAATGACACCACTCAGTTTATACTCCATTATACAAGATCAGACTAGGACACCAAAAGACATGGATGACTGAGGACTCTCTTCAAAGCTATTCCTTCACTGGAACATGCATTTTAAACTTCTGGGTCGGAACAGACGGATCTGGCGCATTCAAGAAGCTTCGTGGATACTAATGTTCTCATCCAAATTTCTTCAGCGCCTGAAAACTAATACTTAGTACGTACCTAACTTACTTACCTGAAAACTAAATAGGCTTCTTAAATAGCGATATTTTTTATGCGATTATTAATAATTATTAGTCGTTTTAAACCCTTTATTTACGTCCCACTGTACGGGTCTTTTCTCAAAATGTGAGGGGTTTTGGCCATAGCGACGTCAATGATAAGAAACACCCCAAAACTAGAAAGTTAAAAAACAAGAATGTAGCTAACTTTTTAGACAGAAAGAAGATAACGAATTCACCGTCTTGGGGAAGCAAATTTTTTGGCCTCACGAAAGATGTGTAATAAATACATCCAAGCGAACCGCGTCTGATAACTCGGGCGAAGTTACCCGAACATAAAATTGAAAAAGACATTATTATCTGTCGCGGTTGACGACTAATGTATTCTTATCACTTCCAACTTGGTTTTGCGAAGTGAGATACGTTTACATGATACAACAAGGGCACGATTTTGTCCTGATTAATTCCATTTTTTCAGTCAGAGCACTACCTACCCATTGAACAATGAATGAAAATGAAAATGTTTATTTTTCACATAGGCCTTAAAAGAGTAATGTATGAGATAAACAATCGGTAAAACACGCACTAAAGTTTCGACTGCGTTCAAAGGGTTCCAGTTTGTTATCAAGACTGGGGTCGTCATTGTCAATTTTGGGTACGGCCAAATAGTATCGAGATGAAATGCAGTACCTAAGTATTCCATGCAACCGCCGATATGAAGTTGCTTGTGTAAAATAGAGTTCATTGGTTGAGTTACTACAGCGTACATGGCATGTACATTTGAGCTTATTTACAGTCGCCAATTAATTTTAAAAGCTTAGTGACACCAAAAGAAGGAAGAGTTTCCCGGTTTACCATGTTTAGAAAAAAAAATCATCGCATCATGCATCGTTGCAATTTTTAGAGTTCCATACCTTAGTTGTTATTTTTAAAGCAATATTATTTAAGGGATTAACTTTATACTGAAAAAATAGCAGACATCTGTAACACTCGTACCTTTAGAAATTATAATCCAGACGCAATCGTGTCGTGCGAAGTAAAGGTTACCTCACGAGATATTTATGGGATGTCTACTGAACGAGAGAAATTCCATCGGAATCTATTTAACTTTCAAGACCTATGTTTGTAAACTTGCTGAGAAATGTTGTTATTCTAAGACCTGCAGGAAACTTCCACGAATATGCTTGCCTGGTATTATTATTGAAGTTTCGACTTTATTTCGTATTATTAAACAAAATTATTTATGCGGTGCAAGCTCAGCACAAAACAGAAAACCTATCTTTACTATGTGGTTCAGGTTATTTACAAGATTTTCGTATGGCTTCCCACAAACAAAGTTCAGTTATATCCCGTAGGAAAATCTTTGCTTATCTTAATATTTTTTTGAAGATGTATCTCCATTCACTTTATTCATGTTCTAGGTACCAACATATTATCGAATGCTTTACTTCAGCTTTGTATGCTTATTTAAGCATTCATTGATATTACGTTTATTTACCATTTAGGAGTTTTTTATTTGTCGCAAGTACATATCAAAACATGGCACCCATTGTTGTTATTGAAGAAGTAAATATTTACGAAATTGATCATAACAATACAGCAAATAATAAAAATAAACAAATAATAATATAAACAATTAACACCAAATAATTCTATCTCAGTTTCAATGCTGACAATAACTTCGGATTAACCTACCTCTCTAGACGTCGATCAGTAATATTGTTCCGAAAATTAATATGTATTCAATCTATACTCCGGAAAAGCTTAGTTGAAATTCAAGTGAACTGAATAGTACCTTTATTAATGGAAAACTGTTCATGCTAGAAATTTAATGTATGCGCGACGTGAAAAATGGGGGTAAACTTGGAAATCTATTGTATGTTGATCGATGAAAAATTTTACCACTAAATTTGCTTAGAAATTCATTGGAAGTGTTCACTTGAGGTGAAAGAACGCTATAAAGGTTAGAGCCAAAAGGCAAAAGGAATCCTTATGTACACCGGTCTCCTATTTACCATTCTGTTATTCAAATAATTTAAAGATTTTAATTATTCCAATACTATCTACAGGTACACACAATTTATAAGTTATGGAAAGTAGGTTCCATCATCCATACAACAAATAATATACTGTAGGCAAAAGTTTTTATTTGTGTAATGTATGTATGTGCGATCCCGTTTTACGCCGCAACTACTGAAACGAGTTGGCTGAAAATTTGAATTGCGATAGATTGTAGCTACTACTTACTAATACTGTTGAGGAAAATCCATGGTTCCCGCGGGATTGATAAAAAGCGAGCAGTGGGCATAAGCTAGTTCTACACAAATCACGCGCGAGAGCGCGTACAAATGTAAATGCATATTTAGGTTTTTTGATCCCGTATTTAATGTTCGCAGGTATAAAATCCTCAAATACATCTATTTTTGTAACTTCCAGTCGTACCCAAGCTCAGTTAAGATACATGTACAATAAGTAGGCGTCATACAATTCGTTCAACAATAGTCAGGTAAGGATTCGAAGAGCAATATCCGTGGAAATTGCCCTGTTCTAATAAATCCCTCTAATAAATCAAGGGTTATACTTAAGCACGGGGCAAATTAGTCACGACAAATTACACGGCTACCTCGCCAGAAGGCACTACCTTGTAACAAACTGACTAATCTTGGCAATAGTGATTTCAACGTAAGGACTTCTTCAGATCGCTCGGAAGGCAAATATTCTGAAATTTTCATTTTTATTATACCTATTTTGCAACACGTCACACAACACTCACTGCATGGTCTCGAACAAAAATTATGAATTATAAGTAAGTAGGTATATTGTTAAATCCATGAGCTAGGCTGCTGCCTGGTGGTAACTTCATTTCATTTCACTTTTTTAGGGTTCCGTAGCCGAATGGCAAAAAACGGAACCCTTATAAATTCGTCATGTCTGTCTGTCCGTCTGTCCGTCTGTCCGTCTGTCCGTCCGTATGTCACAGCCACTTTTTTCCGAAACTATAAGAGCTATACTATTGAAACTTGGTAAGTAGATGTATTCTGTGAACCGCATTAATGTTTTCACACAAAATTAAAAAAAAGTAATAAATTTTGGGGGTGCCCCATACTTAGAACTGAAACTCAAAAAATGTTTTTTCATCAAACCCATATGTGTGGGCTATCTATGGATAGGTCTTCAAAAATGATACTAAGGTTTCTAATATCATTTTTTTCTAAAATGAATAGCTTGCGCGAGAGACACTTCCAAAGTGGTAAAATGTGTGTCCCCCCCCCTGTAACTTCTAAAATAAGAGTATGATAAAACTAAAAAAAATATATGATGTGCATTACCATGCACACTTCCACCGAAAATTGGTTTGAACGAGATCTAATAAGTAGTTTTTTTGATATTTACAATAAAACCTCTAAAAACAAAGTTAGTTTTGCGGTTCGATAAGAAAAGTGGTTTTTATGGTTTTATTCCTCCGGTTGTAGTACGGAACCCTCAGTGCGCGAGTCCGACTCGCACTTGACAGGTTATTTGTTATTGGACTATGATTCGTGCTCTTTCTGTCATGTTACTCCACCTTAAAACTCGTTTATTCAGGCGTTACGTAGATGTGGCCAACGTTTTCATGTGATGTTTATAAAGTTGGGAAGTTATACCTACTGTCCAAATGTCTTATTTCAAAGAGGCCCCACCCTGACGACCTGGCGCAATTACGGCGCGCTCGGATTCGAGTGGGAGGTCGCGGGTTCGATTCCCGCCACGGGCCACTTTGGAATTTTATCATTTCTAAATTGGCTCAGGTCTGGTCTGGGGGGAGGCTTTGGCCGTGGCTATTACCACCCTGCCGCTTCGGTGCGATGCTTGTAGAAACCGTTGGGGTAAATTTACTTACCCTTCCAAGTTAGTACGATAACACTGCATCATCACTTACCGTCAGGTGAGATCGCAGTCAAGTACTAACTTGTATAGAGTAAAAAAAACGGCTCCAGTAGTTCCTATATTTTATTCTGTAATGAAATATCATCGAATATAATGAATTTGAATAGTGTCTCGTCGAAATCCAAGGAACAAAATGTCATACAATAAGAAAATATATTGTTCTAATTAAAAATCGCAGAGAATTATACGTCAGTCCTGTGTGACCTGTACAAAATGATCGCATTTGATTTGGGGATAACGCCTATAAATGGATCTTGATTATTCAGTTTCGTATTTTTGTTGAAGTTTCTCAAAAATCTTTCATAAAGAATCCACGGGAAGCCAATAAAGAGCTAAAAGCAAATTGCACGGAACGAAAACTTTGTCAAGTTGAGAATTTGCTGCGAACTCTACAGAAGGAATTATTTGTTTAATTTATAAGAGAATTTCTTCGTTTACTCTTTGTAGACTTGGCCTAATATTAAACGTAGCACCTGAAATATTGTTTTCTATGGGTGGGTTTGAAATGCGTGAAAATATGTAATTCGGGTTATGAATAATTTATTTAGTTATTTTCATACCTACGTCTTTGTATAACATAAAATAAAATAAACAAAAACACGAAAAAGGCATACACAAGGACTTCTTACCACTTCTAATGAGGGTCTCTTTCCTGCCCTAGATGCCATATCAGTCCAAAAAAAAGTGAATTCAAAAAGTTTTATTTTTACTGAAACCATTTCTATCAAAGGAACAGCTGCATGAAACTGAGATTTAGGCTAAAATTCTTAAATAAGTTACATCATAGAAAGGCTATTTCAAAGGTTGGATTTGTTATAAAAGGAAAGTCATGGTTTTTCGCAAACTTTTATAAAAAAATTAAATCATAGTAAGCACCACTTTATTCTAAGTCAAAGTCAAAATATATTTATTTCACATAGGCCTAACTTACAAGGCACTTGTAAAACGTCAACAATATTTGTAACATCATATTATGTACGGTGATAACTACAAGTCGACTTAAAACTAAGTTTACGAGGGTTCCAACGCGCCCTGCACTGAGAAGAAGCCCACAACAAACTCAGCCGGGTTTTGTTTTCGGTTATCACCACTAACAAAAGCTCTTAAAAACTAGTTGAGCTAGTAATTATAATACAGCAGTTCATTCACTCCCAAGGATTTGATTCATGTAAATAATCCTTAATTCTGTTTGCAAAGCAATTACCAAGTCCATTATACAATGGAAAAAAATGGAATCGCTTTAACTTTTCTACTTAGGTCCTTTTACATAATATTTAGGATTATATATAAAACTTAGTATCATATAATATAATACTTATGGTATCCACATTGTTATAGTTTTTATACGACAAAATTCGTATAAAGTGTGAACATGAATAAATTTTTAAAAAGAGGCATCTCGACTTTAGTATCGGTACATACCTCCTACTTCGACCAAAATTCACGAAATGAATACCACCTACCCTTTCACATTATTTAAAAAAAACGTCTCAAGGGTGGAATTGTGAAAATGTCTGGTTCATTACCGGAATTGGTCAAAGGCTTCCAACGATGAGACAAAGCTCCGGGCAAAATGTTCAAACTTAGCAAGTTTTTTACTACACTTTGACAGCACTTTTACCTCTTAAAAAGTCAGGATTGATGAAGCCGGTACCTAACTTTTTAAGCTAGGGACAAAAATAAATGGAAACATTTACCATGCTTTACCTAACCCTGAGGATTTGTTGATCGATTTTGTTGATTTCTGAATTATTGTGTTTGATAAAGTCGGCAATTAATTTGAGACTCTAAATAAAGATAATTTAAAGAAATTGACTGTAAATTATCTGATATATAAGGTATGTTTTATTTCCCTACTATCCGATGACATTGCGATATTTTACTATTAGCATTCGTGTCTGATAAGTTGCTACAGTATGAGGGCCTTTGTAATTTTCGTTTTGAGTATATTTATTAAATCAACTTGGGCTACTAATAGCAACGCTTACTCTGGGTAAGTTTTTATTCCAGGTTTAAACTCTGTAAATTTTATCAGACTCAGGGAACTAAATACAACGAACTTTATGGAGTAAATTTTTGGCTATTAATTTTCTACGTATGTTTCAAATATTATCTATCGCTATGATTAAGTATTTTGTAAAGAGTGAATTCTCCCTTCTAAAATATTATGTTCGAGATAGTAATTGTGAATATTTCAGTAACTAGAAACACCTTTTTATGTTAAAATCTACTTTTAATAATAGTTAAAAAGTTGAGGAACTATTTGGAGTACTTTTAATAACGTTTTCAATATTCAGCCTTAAAGAATAATAGCCATAGAATGCAAAACTTTTCTAGATACTCCGTGCATGGGGTCCAGTTACGTCATCGCACAGACCAAGCTGTCCTATACGACCTACAGCCGAAGCTAGATATAGATCTATGGGAGTATGGCGCACCAGGGGAGAGAGACGCTTTCATTATGCTCTCTCCGAAGAACGCTGAAGAGGTCTTCGGTATTTTAGATGCAAATGGAATTAAATATTACCTCCATATCGCTGATGTTGCTAAGTAAGTATAGTTAGTACTCAAGATAATGTGAAATATTGTGGTATAGATAGTTCAACTCATTTGTGCGCGCGGCCCTATGTTTGCGTGAGCTTGTCAAAATACAACTCTATGTATGTATTGCTCGGACGACGTGGACGACGACTGCCGCGTCACTGCCACACGAATGAAACTTGTATTTTGAGATTTTGACAAGCTCACGCACACATAGGGCCGCGTGCACAAATGAGTTGAACTATCATTATCATCATACAACCAAAGGAACCAAATTTTATTATAAAGAAACATGTGTGTCTTGTGTGTTGTGTGTGTATGTGTGTGTACATAAGGTATAGATCACCGTGCAACAAAAGCCAGTTTTGTAACTGCAAAGATAAAACCACAAAACAAAATGTAAAACTCTATCTTACCTCCCTACTTCCCTTAAAGATTAGTTAGACTGCGTGATTGCGTAGTCAAGGGAAATATTTTTAAAGTAACATTTTTCTTTCTAGAGCAGTCGAAAAACATGAGGCTGTTTTGTCTCGTTGGCAGCATCAAAGAACGACCCTAATGCCTTTTCAGAACTACCCAACATATGACGAGGTAATAAAGTCGCAATAAATCTCATACACCACAAGTAGGATCGATCACTAGATTTCATTTGATTACCAAATAATTTAAAGTCAACTTATTATTTTTAAGAAACCAAGCCAAATTATGCGTTGGAAAATAGTGATACTCATTTCACTATATGCTTAAGAGTGTAAAGCAGAATCTTATTGCTTTTTCTCTTGCTTTTACAAAATAAACTTCAAGAGAACAGCCTTTTTATAGTCGAAGACCACTTTTTAGAATATATTTGGTTCAATTTCAGGTAGACGCTTATATGGAACGCATAGCAAGGGAGTATCTGAAAATTGTGACGTTGGTTAATGCAGGCAATAGCTTCGAAGGACGACCAATCAAATACCTAAAGGTCATTTTAATAGATTTGCTTGTGTGCGTGTTTCTTTAAAGTCAGCGTATGTTTAAATTATTCTATCTAAACTAGAAAATCTGTCATCATACAATTCGTATAAAAATTTACAATAGTCTTTTTCAGATTGTCTACTAAACGTGAATAAGGTTTGAAATTACTCTGTCTTTGTCTTTCTTCATCATCAAAAATTTGCAATCTGTAAGAAAAAGACTAAACAATATTTTAATAAGGCGCCACTATTAATTATTATTATTAGCAAGGTATGTTTTAAAGCATACCTTTACGAAGTTTGGGTACTGGTTAGCCCAGACATACAGAAAACCTAGGTTTTTTTGTAATGAAGGATTTTTTGATTTACGCAGATATCATCCAGTAACTTCACAGATGCGAGTAAACCTATTTACTTCATGGATGCAACGATGCATGCAAGAGAGTGGGTGACGACGCCAGTAGCCCTGTACTCAATACACCGCTTGGTGGAGGATTTACGAGCAGAAGACTATGACCTGATGGAGAACATCGATTGGATTGTACTGCCTATTGTGAACCCCGATGGATATGTTTACACTCACACTGCAGTAAGGATTACTGCTATTTTTATTATTACTTCTGTCTTCTTGATGTCGGCTTTAGGTTGCTGTTGAAGAAGAAATCGGGCACCAGACCACCAGTCGAGTGGAAATCGAACTCGCGATTCCCGCCCGGAAGTTATGGAGTGGCGACCCCGTACTAGAAAGCTGGCCAAGTGGAGCAAAGCTGGTCGTGAAAAGCTGCTGGTGACAAACACTAAATCATACAGACTAAACTACTACTGACTAAATCATGCACTAAACAATTCAGGAGACCTACGTCCATCAGCTGAAAGGACGAACGAACTATTAAATACAATAACTTACATTTTGAAATAAGGATCAACCAATAAATGATTTCACTGTCTACAATAGACAACACACAGGACACACGGCAACTACAAACCATGAGAAAAAATGTCGCCAGGTTACTGGTGCCAAAAATGTTTGATTTGTCACCAATAGCGTCAGTTGTACTGTCTATTTACCGTGGTCCACGCTACAGTTCACTATACTTGTTATTAATCCACAGTCCGAGTGTCCACAGAGACGATTTCGGCCATGTTGCGGCATATTTGCGGAAATTTTGACAATTGGCGCTACTTTTTTCTTGTAAGAAGATGGATGACGTTAAAATATATTCCGATGGGCATATCGGTGCTGTCTACATACTTGGTAAACGGATTATCGTTTTATCTACAGGAACGCCTCTGGCGCACAACACGATCGTTCAACCCAAACGTCAGCACAACTTGCTACGGCGTCGATGCCAATCGCAATTTCGACGTTAACTTCAACACACTCGGCGTCTCCAGTGACCCTTGCGCTCTGAACTACCCAGGACACGAGCCTTTCTCCGAGGTTGAAACGCGATACGTCCGGGACATTCTCGCAGAGCACATCAACCGCATCCAAATTTACATGAATATCCACAGCCACGGCAACTACGTCCTGTATGGCTTTGGTAACACCACATTGCCGTCCAATGTTGTACATGTGCACCACGTAGCAGCAGCTATGGGTGCTCACATAGATGCGGTAAAGCTACCCCGCGCTGGATATTATAGAGTTGGAAACAGTCATCTGATTTTGTATGGCAGTTCTGGCAGCGCACAGGATTACGGTCAGGTATGTGCTATCTCTAAATGAGCCGTGTTAGTCTTTTTAAAAGTCAAAAGTCAAAATATATTTATTTCACATAGGCCTTACTTACAAGGCACTTGTAAAACGTCAACAATCTATTTTGTTACATAATATTATGTACGGTGATAACTACAAGTCGACTTAAAACTTAGTTTACGAGGGTTCCAACGCGCCCTGCACTGAGAAGAAGCCCACAACAAACTCAGCCGGGTTTTGTTTTCGGTTATCACCACTTCACAAAAACTCTTAAAAACTAGTTGAGCTAGTAATTATAATACAGCAGTTCATTCACTCCCAAGGATTTGATTCATGTAAATACTCCTTAATACTATAGTAAGCTTTATTAACGAGCTTTCGTTTTACAGCGACTTGGAACTTATTGTAGGATAATTTTAATGTAACTATATAACTTCATCCACGGCCTTTCATCACATTACGTGATAATTCATGGTAAAATTTCAGACAAAGTTTTGGCGACAAAAAGTAGCAAACATTAACACACAAACATGTATATGAGTAAATTCAAATTTTCGCCTATATTATAATTAACATAAGTTTAATTTTTATAAAAATGTTTGCTATCAGTAAAATATATATCAAGTTTGTCTGATCCAGGAAAATGATAGTCAATAACATGATAAATACGTTATCTACTTGCCATAGAAATATAGACTGAACGATTAAAAAATCTAAATTTGCCTTTGACAGGCAATGAATAAAAATTTAGAAAACACAGTATAATTATGATAAAATTAACTTTTCGGCTGAGACAATAATTATTATTTTACTACTTTTTTTTATGTTACTCATATAAACAAAATGCTTACACATAAATACATTTGCATTTTAGTTACTCATATAACTACATCTAAATACTTACACATTAGCATTAAAAAACTGTGTGTGTGGTAATGTATTTTTATGGCTCACTTTAAAAGCAACAAAACAAGTCAAATAAGATTTTTTTTTGCAGGCTGTTGGCGTGCCATTCTCCTACACCCTGGAACTCCCTGGTTACGGCTACGGCTTTTTGGTGCCCCCAGAGTTCATAGAACAGATAAATGCGGAGACTTGGAAGGGTATTGCTGTCACCGCCCGACTCTCAAACTTATATTACAGAGCGAGGATTCAGAGCTGAAAAGTTAAAAATTAAAGAAGAAAATTATAAAATTATTAATTCTTTGTTTTAATTTTATCGTCATCCTTTTGCCACTAATTTCCATAATAATAATGAGACAAGGAAGAGTTAGTGGATGGTACAAAACTTAAGTCCTTATAATCCCGGGGTGGCATATTATTATGCCAAAAAGTTTCTGATAAGTTCGCATACCGAGATTTCGGCTTTGACCATTCTCAGAAATAGAACGTATTGTATTTAAAATTTTAATCATGAACCATACCTAATCATTCAGCTAATCATATCATCAGACCAAATATACATATGTCTAGTTATAAATTATTACCCAAAGATAAAGGGCGATTAATGCCCATGATAATAATCTGGGACATAGTAGCAATAAATACTTCCAAACCGAACAGCATTTGTGCTTGATAACTCATTAAAGATGAGTGGAGTTGCGTTTTTGCTCATAGGGGTTTTAATTACATCGTCATTAGCTGCAAACAGTGATATTTACAATGGGTAAGTTATCTCGTATGTAAACACGTATTATTTGGAACCAGTGAAGATGAAACTTTCGGTAATTTTACAGCCATAAGCCCGCAAAGTGATGTTGGTTTATGATTTGCGAAAAACTAAATAAAATTTGAATCCACATACATTCGAACCTGAGTAATGAAAACTGGGTAAGCGAGAAAACTCTATTAGTGAGAGTATTTGCCAGATCCCGTCATTTTGCCCTCTTAGCTCTGAAACTCGGATTAGCGAGAATCCTATATAAGAGAAAAAGATATCTGGTTCCTTGAGCTCTCACTTAACCAGGTTTGACTTTACTAGATCCCCAAATTCCATTGATATTGATGATTCCATATTCAAACCCTTCCCAGTTTCACAACACGTGCAATATCGTTCAGGTACTCCGATTCTTTCATGGAACTTTATTTATTTCTTGCATCGTTCTCCTCACCTCATTTTTATATCCCATCTTTACGCGGGTCTCCATTCAGTTTTCAATTTGGCCAGTTCAGCCTTACAATACGTCTCACAGATCGCGTACCTATACTTCGAGAATATTTTTGATGTTTTAAGAGAAGACCAAAGACGATATTTTTTTCTAATTGAACTAGATACACTTTGCATGGCGTCAAGTTACGTGACCGGTCAGACCAGAGGATTCTCTTCGAACTACAGGCAGAGCTTGACGTGGACCTCTGGAGTCACGGCACACCAGGGCTGGATCGCGACGCAACCATCATGTTATCACCCGATAACAAAATGGAGGTTTTCGACATATTAGATGCAAACGGCATAACACATTATGTTATTGACAATAATGTGGCCAAGTAAGACGTTCAAGTTTATAATGTTTTAAAAACCGACTTTTCTAATAGCTTGTTATTTTCTATTTATTGTAACAGGTGGTAAAATGTTAATGATTGGCTGAATGGGTACCACTGCAGTGTCAGATAAATATTTTGCATAATTGTGTTTCGGTTTGGGGGGCTGTAGCCGACCAAATTACAGGGCTTAATGTTAAAATATGTTTTCTTCCAAACTTTTTGCTTATTCTCTTTTTCAGAACACTTAAAGACCACGAGGCGGATTTGTCTCTTTGGCAGCAGAAAAGGCAAACCTTGGAACCATTTCAAACCTATGCCAGATATGCTGAGGTACAATTTATTTATTGTAATTTATTACTTTATTTTAATAACATTTCAAAAAATACTCTGGTTAATTTTTGGGCGCGCTATTTGCAAATATGAATGTGTTTTTATTAAATTTTAGATTGATGCGTATTTGGAAAGAATTGCAAGACAGTATCCGAACATTGCTAAAGTAGTTACTGTTGGCAAAAGCTTTGAAGGGCGTGACGTAAAATACTTAAAGGTGAAGTAAATATTTTATTTTTAATAGCTACTTTAAACACTTTCAATTGTTGCCACATTCATTCCAAAATTCTTACTTAATCGGATCAAAAGAGAGAAAGGATAGTGCTTCATTGTAGCTTCATGTAAATATTATCATCCAGTTTAAACTTTCCTATACTTGCATAATGATAACTCGCTGTTTTACCTAATTCTACAAGAATGGATGCAACGTTTGTAAAATTTAATTTTATCATCCTAAGTCTAAATTACGAAAACGACTCATATAAAATCTAAAATTCATGAAAACAAACATTTATAGATATCAACCACAAACTTCGAAGATCCAAGAAAACCTATCTACTTTATGGAAGCGGCACTGCATGCTAGGGAGTGGGTGACGCCGCCAGTGACCCTGTATTCAATTCACCGATTGGTTGAAGAGTTGAGAGATGAAGACAGGGATCTGCTCGAGAATGTTGATTGGATAATATTACCGGTCGCCAATCCTGATGGATATGAATATAGCCACACAACTGTAAGATTATGCTGATAATATTTTTATTTTTCTTACAAAATATGAGTGTTACCTATGTACCATGAGAAACACAATTGTCTCTTCTAATTTTTATTTAATAGCTCCAAAGTTGGCATTTATGGATGTTAAGGTTTTCTCGCACAGGAGGTGCGAATACCTAAGCATTTCTTGTCTACTTATAACCACTTGCTACTCCCACAGAGCAAGGAATATCTTAATATTGTGGCTACTCCTATATTGTTTACTCCCTTTTCTGTGCATGGCATGGCATTGTCAATATTTGTTGACGGAACATCTATAAAATTAACTACTATGTTTGTGCAAATAAATTTTATGATGATTTTAATTAATTAAAAATCTGAACCAATGAGAACCAAGCCCACGCTTGGTTCTCATTGGTTCACGATTGGTTCACGATTGGCACACGATTAGTAATGAGGCAGCGGATGCTGTTTTTGCATTATTGATTATTTGCTGTTTTTGTATTTGATTGATAAATCAAAGACACATTAGTGTCCATTAGATTAGTCTATTAGACTAATTATGTCATATCACATACAGACATACATAACATAATACTTCGCATATCATGTTTTAATTGTTCCCACATCTAGGGCACCTGGAAGAGATCCTCATATGTAGCGATAAGACGACGTCCTTGATCATGTCCTCTCTATGTTTGAATGTAGTTGTAACTTTCTGTGTACTAACTAAATATAATAGGTTAATAATAAAAATGTTTTAACATGATGGAATGTAAATATAGTTTTGAATCTGTTTTCAATATCATTCAAAAATAACTTTAATAAAAACATCCTTTCAGGATCGCCTATGGCGCGGTACTCGCTCAGTCAACGAAACAACCAATGCAATATTAAACACCACTTGCGTCGGTGTCGACCCCAACCGGAATTTCGATGTCAAGTGGAATACCCTCGGAGTCTCGAGCGACCCTTGCAGTCAAATTTACCCCGGCCATAAACCCTTCTCCGAGGTCGAAACTCAACACGTCCGTGATATACTCATAGAGTACTCCGATCGTATGCAAATCTTCATGGACATCCACAGTTGGGGAAACTACGTTCTCTATGGCCTTGATAATGCTACTCTGCCGTCGAATGTGGTGCATCTGCATCACGTCGGAGCGGCGATGGGGGCAATCATGGACACTTTAAAACTGCCGCAAGCCCGCTACTACGCTGTGGGAAATAGTAATCTCGTTTTATACGGCACTTCTGGAGCCGCTGCGGATTATGCTTATGTAAGTATTAATATGTTAAATAAAAATAAGCTTAGGTTGAAGAACTGATTGATAGCTTAAAAGAATTATGTGCAACAAACAAACATAAGAGCAGTTTATTTCGAAAAAAATAATCGTCTATGAGTTAATCAAGGTTATCTATCTCCATTTCCAGCTAAATTGGTTTCAGTAATTTTATCGTGAAGGAGTAATTAAGGTGCGATAACTATAATAAACCCATAGATTTATTAGGTTGTCGCTCGCGCTCCAACTAGATAGAGCCCAAACTAACAACGACAGCTCCGTGAGTGCGGCAACTTTTTCTTGTATTGTGAGTGTGTCAATTTGTTTATAATGGTGCGCGGATGCTAGAGTGCTTGAAAAATAGTGAAGCGACGCAACGGCTCAGCGGGGCTAGACAAAGTAACAGTCGTTTGGCGTTAACGCTAGTAGACAAAAATGTATGGACAAACCACGTGACTGTAGAAAAACCACGACTGAATCGTACTAAACACGCTGTGTTTGACACTGTCGGCTGTCAATTGTCAAGCGAAGTACACTAAAAGTTATCTACAAGGTCTGCGAGAGCGCCAGGGAGCGTTCAAGTTGTCGTAGTCGATTATCAAACACAGTGTGTTTAGTACTATTCGGTCGTGGTTTTTCTACAGTCACGTGGTTTGTCCATACATTTTTACCCACGACGGAACGGAGTACGGGTATATGCGTTTAGGGTGAGAGACCGTTTGTACATTACTCTATTAAAAAGATTTTATGTTTGTTTGTATGTTAAATTGTTCACAAAAACCAATAATGCAAAAATATTTTTGTTTGTTTGTTTGTGTGTTCGTTTGTGCACATCGATGTTCCCATTTATTTCAAAAACGGCTTGAACGATTTAGATGCAGTTTTCTGTATAATGTTTGGTGTCCAGCGGCAATGGTTCTTAGATAGTTGTTACGAAAATCGATCACCAGGGGGCGCCATAAAATACATTTATATTGCAAACGAATGTTCCCATTTATTTCAAAAACGGCTTGACCGATTTAAATGTAGTTTCCTGTATAATGTTTGGTATTCATTGGCGATGGTTCTTTGATAGTTGTTACGAACATCGATCACCAGGGGGCGCCATAAAAAACATTTACAGTGCAAACGAATGTTCTCAATTATTACAAAAACGACTGAACCGATTTGGATACAGTTTTAAATAAAATATTAGTGAGTCATTGGCAATGGTTCGTAGATAATTGTTCTTGTGATTGAACAGCAGGGGGCGCCACAATAAACGTCTCTTTATGACTTGGAAGGGATGATGCCTTCAAACGCTGCTAGAGGAGCTAATGGCTAGTTTAAAGATTAATTTTCATTTCTTCATAATAATATAATTTAAATTACATTAATATATTAATCGAAAAACTATAAAACAAGTGGAAAATTAAAAAATTTTAAAACACCCACGACTTTTGCAGACTTGTAATTGAAAAAGGATTAAATAATTTTTTTGAAACTCTCCGACTAAAGGAAAGTAAGAACTAAGAACCTATCAGTATAATTACAAATCCAAGAAAATCCGTCGGGGGTGCCATTGCTATTTTCGTTTCCAATATCAATTAATGTAATTAGTAAGTATTGATAAACTGCCGGTATATGAGAAGTATCAAGAAATTGAATTAGTCATCAACTGGTAAACAGCACCATCAACACCGTCATAGGCAAAACACAGCAGCTCCGGCGGATTTTCTTGGATTTGTAATTATACTAATAAGTTCTTAGTTCTTACTTTCCTTTAGTCGGGGAGTTTCAAAAAAATTATTTAATCCTTTTTCAATTACAAGTCTGCAAAAGTCGTGGGTGTTTTAAAATTTTTTAATTTTCCACTTGTTGTCTACTGGCGTTAACGCCAAACGACTGTTACTTTGTCTAGGCCCGCTGGTATGCGAACTTTGACACACTTTTGAAATCGCGTGCTGCCTCTTGGACCTCTATGTACCTTTGATTTGTTATTTTCTGTAGTACCTAAACGAAGTTGTATAAGAACTTTAATGTTTTTATTACTGACACTTTACTATTAATTAAATAAATGAAGCAATTTTCAAATAACACACTAGATCTCCCTACAGATAAAAACTTATCCTTAACTGGTAGTGCAACAGTTAAAAACTTATCCCTATCAACAGCTGATAGTAAATTTAATTCACATTTACTTCCAAATTGCTAATGTTATCTTACTAAATGACATAATCTCTACTAATAGCGATAGTTATTAATATATATATAGCTACTCGTGCTGATTCACTGACTGACTGACTGATTGATCACCTCTCCTGAACAATTTTGTATGAAAAATTTTTTTTTCAATGACCATTTCGTATACAAGGGAAAAATTCATTCGGAGGAAAAATACGGAGAGAGCTGATGATTGAGGATTTCGAAGACGGGTGAAGAGCACGGGGAGGGTATTCAAGATAGGTGGGGGGTGCTCGACCAAATGTCATTCGGAACGTCATCCAATTGGCAGTGAGCTGAAAAAAATTTCAAAATGGCGGATTCATAAAATGGAAAATTCTTTCCAAAAACCAACTTCAAATGCCACTACAAAGAGTGAAATAATTTTTAATGTACACCAATTCGAAGTCGGGCAATGTTTCGTTCATTCATTATTAGTCCTCCGTATTGTCGATAATTTTGTCGTTTCTTTGCACATAAAGTTTTATAATACGAAGGACTATTAATGATTGAACAAAACATTGCCCGACTTCGAATTGGTGTACATTAAAAATTATTTCACTCTTTGTAGTGGCATTTGAAGTTGGTTTTTGGAAAGAATTTTCCATTTTATTTTTTACTTTTTAGTGGAAAACAAGTAATGCGCAAGGCATTGGAAAACATGCCCAAATCGCTGGAAGTACCTATGCTTCTAAAATCTGAAGAGTTCCCTCAATTTCTCCAAGATCCCATCATCAGATTCTGACTAGATGAATACAGTCATTGCTGGATGACTGCAAGGAAATGCAATAGTAATTATAAAAAATACCTAAATCGCTTCAAGTATACTAGCAAAATTTGAAGAGTTCCCTCGATTTTACCAAGATCCCAACATCAGATCCCGACCTGATGACCATAATACAACCTGAAAAAAATTACTCTTCTAAACAATACCCAAATCACTTCAAGTGTGCTTATAAAATTTGAAGAGTTCCCTCGATTTCTCCAGGATCCCATCATCAGATCCTGACTTGGTGACTATGGGACCATCTGTGAACTATACCCTTTCTAACAAAAAAAGAATTTTCTAAATCGGTCCACGCATCTTTGAGTAATCGGGGAACATACATAAAAAATAAAAAAAATAAAAAAAAAAAAAGATTCCGACGAATTGAGAACCTCCTCCTTTTTTTTGAAGTCGGTTAAAAATGGCCGCCATCCGAATTTCGTCGATATCTCGGAAAGTATAAAAGATGGAAGAACGGTTTCTTGACAAGAGTTGATCAGGATCCGAAGGTCTATACGATTGATAGAAAAAAAAATCAAAATGGTGGATTTTTTTTTTTCATAGAAAAATGTATGGCGAATTTTGAAGAGACGAAAAATTGAAAACTTTGCAAGTGTTTGATGTGGTTCTTCAGAGAACTTCCAGAAAATTATGGAATGAGATGATGATTAAGGGGTTTGAAGACTGTCGAGGAGCACGAGCCAGGTATTATAGTTAGGTGGGGACTGCTCAAACAAAAAATACTCAGAACCTCATGCAATTGGCAGTGAGCTGAAAAAAAAATTCAAAATGGCGGAATCAAGATGGCCGCTATACAAATTTCGTGTTGTTCTATCTCGGAAAGTATAAAAGATAAGAGAGTGGTTTCTTAGCAAGAGGTGATCAGGATCTCAAGGTTTACGGGATGAATGGAAAAAAATTCAAAGTGACGGAATTTATTTTTCGAAGGAAAATGTAGGTACATGCCACAATGAGTAGGGAACTATGCAAGTAATTGACGCAGTTCTACGGAGAACTGCCAGAGAAAAATATGAGGAAAGATGATGATCTAGGATTGGGATGATGATTGAGGAGCACGGTCGTGGTTTTAAAGATAGTTAAGGGCTGCTCGAACAAAAATACGCTGAACCTCATCCGATGAGGTTCAGCGGTATTTTTTGTTGGAACAGCCCTTAACTATCTTTAAAACCATGAACGTGCTACTAGGTAATTTTTTCAGCCCACTGCCAATCGGATTCCTATTGGCGATGGAGATGACGGCGATACTTTTATGGGCGGGAAGACTGCACGCGGGCCACATGTGGCCCGCGCACTCACGCGCCCTACTAGTTAATATATATATAGCTGCTTGTGCTGACTGACTGACTCATTGATCACCTCTCCTGAACAATTTTGTATGAAAAATTTTTTTTTTACTGATTGTTTCGTATAGAAAGGAAAAAATGATTAAGAACAAAAATATGGAGAGAGCTGATGATTGAGGGTTTCGGAGACGGGTGAAGAGCACGGCTAGGGTATCAAAGCTAGGTAGGGGGTGCTCGACCAAATGTCATTCGAAATGTCATCCAATTGGCAGTGAGCTAAAAAAAATTCCAAAATGGCGGATTCAAAATTTCGCCGTTATCTCGGAATGTATAAGAGATGGAAAAATAGTTTCTTGACAAGAGGTGATCAGGACTTGAAGGTTTATTCGATGGGCAGAAAAAAATTCAAAATGGCGGAAATTATTTTTTCATAGAAAATGTATGGGGAACTTTGAAGGGATTTTCTATGGGCGGGAAGACAGCCCGCGGGCCACATGTGGCCCGCGCCCCCACGCGCCCTACTAGTCTAAATATATAAAAGAAGATACTGACTGACTGACTGACTGACTGACTGACTGACTGACTGACATATCAACGCACAGCCCAAACCGCTGGGTCTAGAGACTTCAAATTTGGCACACAGGTTCCTTATGAGGTCTAGGGGTGCACTAAGAAAGGATTTTTCAAAATTCCCCCCCTAAAGGGGTGAAACGGGGCTCGAAAGTTCATATTTTACCAAGCTTCAATACTCCTTCACGCCAAAACTACTGAACCGATTTGGCTCAAATTTGGAATTGAGATAAATTGCATCTTGAATTAACACATAAGCTACTTTTCATCCCGGGAAAATCCATGGTTCCCGTGGGATTAGTTAAAAACCGAAATTCACGCGGAAAAAAATCTTCACGCCGGAAGTACAAGATCGATTTAGCTGAAATTTAGAATGGACATAGATGATATCCTGGGTTATTAAAAAGGCTACTTTTCATCCCGGAAAAATCCATGGTTTTTGCGGGAAAACTGAAAAATTGATATTCACGCGTGAAAGTATTACTTTACGCTGCACTTACTGACCTGATATGACTGAAATTCGGAAAGGAGATAGATTTTATCCTGGATTGATACATAGGCTACTTTTCATCCCGGTAAATTTCATGGTATATCAAAGAAGATACTGACTCACGCACTCACTGACATATCAACGCACAGCCCAAACCCCTGGGTCTAGAGACTTCAAATTTGGCACACAGATTCATTATGAGGTCTAGGGGTGCACTAAGAAAGGATTTTTCAAAATTCCCCCCTTAAGGGGTGAAACGGGGCTCCAAAGTTCGTATTTTACCAAGCTTCAATAATACACGCCGCAACTACTGAACCGATTTGGCTCAAATTTGGAATGGCGATAAATTGCATTGTGGATTAACACATAAGCTACTTTTCATCCCGGGAAAATCCATGGTTCCCGTGGGATTAGTTAAAAACCGAATTCACGCGGAAAAAAATCTTCATGCAGTAAGTACAAGACGGATTTGGCTGAAATTTGGAATGGAGATAAATAATATCCTGGGTTAATGAAAAAGCTACTTTTTATCCCGGGAAAATCCATGTTTTTTGCGGGAAAACTGAAAAATTGATATTCACCAGCGAAAAATACTACTTTACGCTGCACTTATTATGACTATTATTATGACTGAAATTCGGAAAGGAGATAGATTTTATCCTGGATTAATACATAGGATACTTTTCATCCCGGAAAATTTCATGGTTTCCATGATAATAGTGATAGATAACATAAGTACCTTCATGCCGTAATTACTGAACTGATTTGGAATAGAGATAGATTATATCCTGGATTAATACTAAGGCCACTTTTTATCCCGGAAAAATCAATGGTTCCTTCGGGAACAGTAAAAAACAGATATCCACGCGGGAAAAATATTCCTTCACGCTGTAATTGGTGAACTGATTTGGCTGAAAATTAGAATAAAGAAGGCTATTTTTTATCCCGGGAAAATCAATGGTTATTTCTGAATATTTGTTTTTCACTATTCCAGCGGGAGAAATACTCATTCACGCTGCAACTATTGAAAGCTTTTGACTGAAAGTTAAAATGGAGATAGATTTCGCTCTAAATTAACACAAAAGTTAGGTACTTTTTATTCCGGAAAAACCGATGGTTCCCGTGAGAATAGGGAAAACTAAAATTTACGCGGGCGAAGCCGCGGGTATCTGCTAGTTGCTCATATTTACTTAAAATATGAACCTTATTAGAACGATAAATAAAATTAAGTATCTATGTTATAGCCTGTGACATGAAAAGCAGTGCGGCGCATCATATTGCAATGCAATATCCTGAGATGCAGTGCATATGACTCTTAGCTTCAGGCGTAACTTAGAGGCGTTGGTATATTGAACTTCAGATGAATACGTTTAGAGTTCCGTAGGCAAAAACGGAACACTTATAGATTCGTCATGTCTGTCTGTCCGTATGTCACAGTCACTTTTCATAAAAACAAAACTATAAGAAATATACTATTGAAACTTGCTATGTAGATATATTCCGTGAATCGCATTAAGATTTCCACTCAAAAATAGAAAAAAAGCGATAAATTTTGGGGCTTCCCATACTTAGGACTGAAACTCAAAAATTTTTTTTCATCGAATCCATAGGCATCTCTGGATAGGTCTTCAAAAATGATATTCTTCTAAGATAAAACTAAAAAAAATATATGATGTACATCACCAAACAAACTTCCCCTAAAATTAGTTTGAACGAGATCTAGTAAGTAGTTTTTTTGGTATTAACAATTAACCTCAAACACAAAATTAATTTTTGCTATAGTAATACGAAACCCTCGGTGCGCGAGTCCGACTCGCACTTGGCCGGTTTTTTACGAAAAGAAAATTCCCTGAGCAAAATTCTTAATCAATACCTTTTTATAAAGACAAAAGATGCTTAACCCCTTCGACAGGGGAAACGAAGGGGTTATGTGGGGCTTGCACCCACTAAAAACTGTCTGTTCATACGACAAACCTTCTGGCGGGAGTACGGGATTCACTATAGTATTCACCGCGCTCCCGTCAGGTCTCGACCAGCCACCTCAGCAGCTAGTCCCATCATTGTCGGTAGCCTGGCCGCTGCTGGAACCGTCTGAAGGGCGCGCCTGTATTTTTTGCTCGCCACCTCCTGGCCTGTCTATATTTGAGTGACGGACGTAAAGGGGATTATACCTTGCTTGCCAAATTGTTCTTTTCCATAAAAAAAAGCCGCCGTCAAATCCACCATCATGTATTTCATGGTACAGCCTAGTTATTAATAAATTCTGTTTTTCAGGTTGTTAATATACCGATGTCTTACACCCTGGAACTGCCCGGCTACCAGTACTCCTTTGAAGTACCTCCACGGTACATAGAGCAAATCAACACGGAGACCTGGCAAGGAATTGCAGTAACTGGACGACTGGCAGCTGTGTACTACAATGCTAGGACTCGAAGCTAAAATAAGTACCTACGGGGCTGTCCATTAATCACATGTTTTTTTACCTTTTTAACCCCTCTCTCCCCCATGGTGATACGTGGTGAGGTTTAAGACTTCCCCCACCCTCCTCCAAAAATCATGTGTATTTTTAGTACCTACTAAAAGTCTTAAATTATTATTAAGTTCTGGTATAAAGTATAAACGAATCCTATTCTAGATAATTAAGTACCATGATAAAAATGTCTAGGCAGAAAGGTTGCAGGTTCGCATCTATTAATATAATTGCTACACCGTACACGCTGCTTTTTCTAACCCCTTCCCCATTCAAACCTCACGTTAATCACATGGACAGCCCCTACTGAAAAATATTAAAATATGCACTAACTTTAAGTTAATTATTTTATCAAACTTTATTTAAAGGAAAAGATGAAGACGAAAAGCTATAGCGATTCGCTGAACTTCTACAACCATAGAAAAAAATTGTTTTGTTTAGTTTATTAATAAAATTTATAACTACTGAAAAATTGTGTGTATCCTCCGAAATCTTCCCGCAGTTTTAGTTTTAAGCTTATTAGGAAGCTTAAAAGTGCAGACCAGGGAATTGCTTTATACCGAAGTTTTAAGCCCCATATGTGTGAAAAATTAAATTTTCAGTTATTTTTCACGAGAACACTAATCCGTTTTTATACTTTCGACACCTCCATTGATAATTATTAAAACAATTTTTTATTTTTAGTACATTACAGCATTTGTTAGGAAAAAATTACTAACCTTCTATTTGAGACGAGTATATATTTAATACAATTATATTAAAATACAAATATGTATGTATGTAAATCTACTATGTACTTAACAAACATAAAAGTTACCACATCACTATAATCACTCAAACCAAAGCAAAGTTAATTGTGTGATATTAGTACAAGTTTGGTTCGCTGTGTATAAATGTATGGAGGAAATCGATTGGTTTGTGCGATGCGAGTCGACTCGAAATTCGTTAAAACCTGTACTAACCCTTACTTGCCGCACCATATTATGCCATGGATTATTTTTCCACAAAAACAGAATAGTTCAAAATGTCCGTTGTAAAAACTAATGTCCTGACCCATATGTCTTTGTTGAAAAACGAACTAAGGCCACTGTTAAAGTAGAGACAAGAGAGCGGGTTACGGAAGCGATTCTGTTGCTAATTGGCTTAGATCTGAGGGGTTAGTAAAGGTTTTTGTACGAATTTCGAATCAACTCGCATCGCACAAACGAATCGAATTCCTCCTTAAACATGTTTACAGCCAGCGACATCTATTGACAGCTGCATGTCAGCGACTGTGAAAGTCGTAAAGAACCTTTACTAACCTTACACTGGTCTATCAGGTGGCTTCGACCATGGCTAGTTGCCATCCACCGACAAAGACAAAGACGCGCAGTGATTAAGCCTTCAGGGCCCATATTCTGTTAAATTGTCACTGGCAGATCACTAATGTTTATGGTTTGTTATAAATTGCTGCTTTATTAGGGCAAACGAAAGTGATATTTTGTTTTTGCAAATTCCTCCGAAACGGCTCGACCAGTTGTTATAAAATTTTCTGTGTATGTACAGTAGGTCTGAGAGTAGCTCTTAAGCTATTTATTGTATCCCTAGTGGCAAAACAACGTTTGCCGGGTCAGCTAGTTTAAATTTAAATTTATGATCAGTGGTTATCCGAACTGGAATGACATTGTCAGGAGGGCGTAGTTGTAGAACAAATGTAGAACTATGGCAGCAAGCTAATAATATTTTCTCAATTTAAGTTAATATTTAACCAAAACAACAAATAAAATACTTGCAACATACCGACAAACAAACCGACGGAGTAAACTATCGAACAGTGTCACAAGATAGCGACGTTAGTTCCGATTTTGACCATGATAGCCTTGTCGCACTGTACCTACCATCTTACGCTTATCAATGTGAACATAGCCGTCCGTTTAATCCGACACGCTCGCCGTAATAAAGTGTCACGCTAATCCCGGACACGCTACGTGCAGGCTCGCGGGCTTACTGTCTTGTATGAGTTGCAAATGCTTACTTACTTTTATGAAACTGGCAAACAATATTGGACACATATTTTGTTACCCGATAGTTAATTTTAGGTTGCGTTAGATGCAAAGAGTATAAAAAACTCGTGCTGTGTTTCTTTTTACTGTATACGCGTTAGTACTTGACTGCGATCTCACCTGATGGTTAGTGAAGATGCAGCCTAAGATGTTATCGTACTAACTTGGAAAGCTAAGTTAATTTACCCCAACGGTTTCTACAAGCATCGCACCGGAACGCTAAATCGCTTGGCTGTGCGTCTTTGCTGGTAGGGTGGTAACTAGCCACGGCCGAAGCTTCCCACCAGACCAGACCTGAGCCAGTTTAGAATTATAAAATTACAAAGTGGCCCGTGGCGGGAATAGAACCCGCGACCACTCGAATCCGAGTGCGCCGCCACTGCGCCAGGAAGGTCGTCATATAGACATCAGAGCTCTCCCCTCACATTCACAATAGTGCAGTTGTCTTAATTATTACATAAAGATTTATATTACCATATTTTCTTTATACTTATTGTACCTATATTTTATTGCATGTCATAACGAAAATGTGTGTGTGTGGTTGTGCGTGTATGTGTGTGTGAATGTGTATGAGAGAGAGAGAGAGAGAGTATTGCGTAAGGTATTTTGTCCGTGATATCATAATCCAATTCCTGGAGCTATTTCTTCACAACAGATTTACTTTTTAATTTAAGTGACCTGACATCGAGCGACGACCTATTATTTCCAAATCTTTATGACCTGGGTTTGATTCTCAGAGGAAGATATTGTTGCGAGAGATGCCTGTACGAGTGTACGCACTATGAGCATTATTAATTATTTAGCTGGGCCGGTTGAGAGACCATTCTTTGTGTACTCCTCTTGGATTAATATTATGCACGCTGCCTCGGTTTGGACAAACTGGTTAATAAATAACCAATAAAGCTTCAGAAATGGGCATTTCCTATGTAAATAGGGCTCTCGTAGACGGCAGGCCTTACTGACGTCTCGGACTTTTACGGCCCTAAATCTCGGGGCGTTAATAATTCATGAAAACGCCTTAAGGTTACCCGGATAGAATATTCAGATTTTCTGTGTGTATCTGATTTATTTTCCATCCTTTCACGAAGAATTAAACAAGGCAAGACAATATGTTGACGAAACTGATACACTTGACTTACGACAAGAGTTAGAAGAAATACTTGAAAAGAAATTACCTACCTATTCTCTTGGTTATCGTCAGAATACCATTCAATTTACTAAGGTCACTGACCTCTTTAATACAAGTACGCTGGACTTCATACTATCAAAGTAAAAATGAAGACACTTGATTTTCGCAATTTTGGCACTGATTGTTGCGTGAGCGTCCATGGAACTGAAATGAAATGACATTCAAAACTTCGGTCATTTGCACCACAAAAGTCATTCCTTGCTCTATGATTTGCACAGTTATTGATGCCAATTTTAGTAACGTGGACCTTCGATGAGGGCGCTTCAAATTGGCATTAAAAAGAGACTGTCAATTGTATAGAATATTTAGTCCAGCTTTAGCTTATGTATTACAGAGGACCGGTTGCGTCAACCAAAACTCTGAAATTAAGTTTTGTCTTTTTTTCTGTGGCTACAACTAACTTCAACAGATACAATATAATATTCAAATGTGGTGGTCCGATCCTTGTCTTTCCAAATAAGAGTGTTTCTGCAAAAGTTAAGCCAAGCAAACAAGTCTAAGCTCTGGCACGAATCACCATAGTATCCTATTATCTATCCTAGTCATGAGTTTCACTATAGATATTTCAATCCATGAAGACGCGCCCCACTCTGTCAAAAGCGCTTAGGTATATTTCATTCGATTCGTATGGAATTTGACAGAGTGATTGAAATATCTATAACATACTTACTGCGCCTAACAACTAGAGAGGAGGACGCCTTATCCTGCGTCATGCTGCAGCCATTAACTAAATTAATTATCTTTTTTGAATAGTGTTTTACACACTTAGGAAATAATTCCTATACATTTAATAAAATAATGTTGTAAAACACTATTAAAAAAAAGATAATTAGTTAAAAACGGCAATGTATCATCTCTCGTTCGAAGCTTACTTCATATGCAATTATGAGCCTTCGAAATTAGTTTGAAACTGTTACGTTTCACAATAGATGGCGCTAGTCCTGCCTGAGGACCCAATAATACGAATCGAAAATTTCACCGCAGGGGGATATGGCTCGCATAGCTCAGCGGTCAGAGCACCCAGCCGCGAAAGCTGGGAGACGCAGGTTCAAATCCCGCTGCGAGTGAAAAATTTTGATTCGTATTTAAATTTATAGGAATTACTAGCTGATGCCCGCGACTTCGTCCACGTGGGATAAAAACTATTCTATCTTTTAAGTTGGACCAAATGACAGATATTCACGAAGTTTGAACTAAATCGGTTCAGTAGTTTAGGGTCCATCGCGGACAAACAACGTGACACGTGATTTATATATATTAAGATATTTCCTAAGTATGTAAAACACTATTCAAAAAAGATAATTAGTTAAAAACGGCAATGTGTCATCTCTCGTTCGAAGCTTGCTTCATATGCAATTATGAGTGTTTACGCGAGAGTAGCTGGCGCGAGCGCCGAGCCTATTGTGTTGTATTGAATCGTGTTCTCTCTCTCTAACCCGCGGAAGCCCTCATCCGCGCGTCTCGCTCACGCTTTGGTTACGGCGAGTTTTTTGTATCGAATCGTGCGCTCCCGCTCCAACTCGCGGAAACGCCAATCTTCCTATCCCGCTCGCGCATCGGTCGCCGAGATTTTTTATGCCTGCAATGACGCGGCGACTTCGGTGCGCTCCAGTATTAAGCACGACACGAGTCAGCTAGCAACAGCCTTGCGTGCGGCTGGGGTTTTTGCGGCGCCCTTTTTGCCCCGGCGGTTTGTACCCCAAGAAACGTACTTCTTGGACCGCGTCAATTCTTGTAGACAGTTTTATGTGGGGGCGCGACCTTTTGTGCGTATTCGTGAACTCATCTTGTGGAGCGAGTCTGCTGTCGACCGACAAACTTAACGGTCCCCCGCGCGTGGCTGAAGTAATTTGATCACTTGTCGTCTTTGAAACGCGTAGTCGCGAGACGTAAATTACTACGTTTGAGTAGCCACGTTTATATTTGCGCGGGTGTTTAGTTATCGAATAACTGCGCAACGGGACGCCCGTTTTTGAGGCGCCTGAGTCGTTTTCGTGCCGCGGTTTGTTTTCCCCGGACCTGATTGTTTGGGGACCGCCTCGACTTGCGCTGTGATATCGCTTGAGTGTTTGTTGGAGTTTGAAGCCAGCCTGAACGCTTGACATATCTTGACCGTCGCGTTCATTGTTGCGTGTTGTGATCCACTGTGCTGCTGCATTGAGCACTCCACTCATAGGAGGCGAACGACCGATTGGAGCTGTGTTCGTGTTTGACGTGTCTGGGAGCTGATTGGTGCAGAGGCCCTACGGTTGCAAGCCCCACACACACACCTACACACACATTTACACTTTCACGCCACATACTGTCCCACATCCACTACAGGGGGCGTCGCATCGAGTATCGTCGCATGCATCAACCAGGTTAGTGGCCTTCTATTTTTCTTGTCTATGTGATTCTATTGTCGAAGGCTGTCGCTGCCCGAGTTGACGATTGCCGTAGTAGTCTAGTAAAAGTCGCTGATTACTATTTCCACTGATCGACTAGTGAGACTCGATTACTATCCGACTCGGATTGGATGCCGTCATCCGACCCGAGACTGATCGTACACTAGTGATCCCGTGTAGTCTCACTAGTCGGTCCCCCCTCGACCTGTCCGGGCTCGTTCCTCTATGGGCCCGGGAACTGAGCCCTCGTCTGGACAGGCAAGGGGCCGTAACAAGTGGTAGCAGAGCGTGGTTTCGCGCCTTTTGGTTAAGCGGCTTTTACACGTTCGGCGCGTCGATATCGATATTTGTTGCGCGTATTTAATTCGTCGCGTATCTCTGTCGGTCACACGTTTGTAGGCGCGGTACGCCACGTGTCGGACCGATACGCCGCGTTAACGGCCACAGATTATTGTACCGCTACACCACGCGTTTTTGTAGCAACGCCGCGTTTATTTACCGCGTGCCGCGCGTTTGTTGACCGCGACCTTGATTAGCGTTCTGCACGTGTTGGTGTTTGCATCTGTGCTTGTTCTACTTCCTTGTTGTTTTATTTTTTGGTTTCGTGCTTCCTTGTAATTATTCTCGCGCAGTCTCGCCATGCCTTCGCATAGGCCTCCGGTGCGCCGTATGCAGGATGAGCTGCGGTGGGCAGCTAGCGCGCATGCGCTTATTACTCGTCCAGACAGGACGGCTAGCTTGCTCCACCGCCTTGAGCAGCTCCCAGCCAGACGAGCCCATTTTGAAGAGGCCTATTCGGAATTCCTTGCTACAGTGGAGGACGACGAGGCGCGAGAATCGGCCCAGAAGGACTACGAACAGTTCTTCGAGTTCACAGACGATGTGCTCGAGGCTGGGGCCAAAATGAATCGTGAGGCTCGAAAGAGCATTCTGTGCGAGTCGCCTCGCCCGCAGCAGCAGCCCGCCCTATTGGGTCGGCTGCCTACTTTGGACCTTCCACCCTTTGGTGGGCGGCTTCAAGACTGGATGGGGTTCATCTCCATCTTCGACAGTCTAGTCCATACCCGCCGCGACCTATCCCCGGGCCAAAAAATGGCCTATTTGCGGACCTCCCTTCAAGGGGAGGCACTGGGGGTAGTCTGCCATTTGAAGTTGTCTGACGCCAGCTACTCCACGGCCAGAGAACTCCTCGAGAGGCGCTACGCCAATGTGCGCCGCCTTGCTGACGCGCACATGATGGAGTTAATATCCCTCCCGGTTTTGAAAGACCTAGCACGTCTCCGGGAGGTGATCATTGACCCAGTCGTGGTTGCTTGCAACGCCCTTCGACAACTTGACTTACCGGTGGATCAGTGGTCCTTCTGGCTTCTTCACCTGGTTCTGTCCCGCCTGCCTCTCGATCTGCGGATCCGATTTGAAGAGAGGTACGGCGGGGACGGGGCTAACTATATACCCCCGTTCAGTGACCTCTTAAAGTTCCTTGAGGAACAGAGCCGCCAGGTGGAGAATGCCGTGGCCTCGGGAACACCGGCAAAGGAGCCGGCTCGACCGACGCCACCTTCTAAACCCACGACTTCCACCAGGGGTTCCAAGCAGCCAGAATTAGCGCAGGAGACTGGACGCCGCCCAATTCTAAACTTTAGTGGTCTTGCTGCGACCGAGGTGACCCCCTGTCACTATTGCCGTGCTTCTACGCACACGACGACCGACTGCCCTAAATTCTTGGAGAGACCGCCCAAGTCACGTAGGGCCATCGCAAGGGAGCGCCGTTGGTGCTACTCTTGCTTAGGTGGGCACTTGCAACGCAACTGCCAGCACCAACGGCCTTGCCCACATTGTCAGGGCAACCACCTTCCTATTCTTTGCCTCGACCGCAATGGCGTCGGTAGGCAGGAGGTGGTTGAGCAGACACCCGGCAGGAGTGGAGTCTCCTCACCGGTCACAGGCCCAGCCGATAGACGGCGTGGTGACACTTTCAGTTCGGCCCCTGGTTTTGATAGGGCTTCACCCCCCCCTCGGGCGGGGGTGCAGCCCTCCAGGGGCGGGGGCGTTCCGCCCTCTGTCAACCCTGAGGGAGGTTTTGCCGTCGCTCAGCCTGATCCAAGGAGGTCCTCCCCTCCTCTGGCTGAATACCCCAGGCTGGAGCGACACCTCCCTCGATGGTCTGGACACCCCCCTCCGCACTACGTCGTCCCGCGGCTGTCGTACCAGGCCAGACCCCCTCAGACCGGGAGGGACGCTTGGGTGTGCCCTGGGGGCACCACACCTCTTGATGTGATAGAAGTTCCCCAAGAAGGCCCTTACGAGCGCCCAAGGCTAGAGGAGTTGCCCGAAAGGGGCAACTCCCGTTGACTTACTGCTGCCTTGGCTCCCACCACCGCCACCTCACCTGACAATTTGAACGACCATAAGCCGGTCTGCCAGACTGTACTTTTACCAACGGCTTTGGTCAGGGTGTTTAACCCGAAGGGTGAGTGGCTAATGGTACGCGCGCTGCTAGATCTCGGATCACAGCGCTGGATTGCGTCGTCGTGGTGGGTGAGCGCTTCAGGGCAAGTCTCATTGCACCTTGTCCTAGCTAAGTGCAAGGTTGCATCTATCAGGTCTCGTCTAACAATCTCTAAGTTGAACTTGTGGAGCCAACTATTGACCCGGTTACTAAACCACGTCCACGCTTCTTGGAAGTCTCTGGTAAACATGGTGGACGTTTTTGCGTGGTCGGACAGTGAGATTGTCCTGTGTTGGCTCCGGACTTCGGTCCATAATCTTGGCATTTTTAAATACTCATGCGGGTTGCAATACCCTCTCAGCCATTTGCAGCGTGAGTTTGGATTTGGCAGGCCGACGAACCATTCGAAGCGTGATCTTCAACTGTATTGCTTGCTATCGTTTGGAGGCATCCATTGCATAGCTTGTGCTGAGTGACCTGCCTGCGGACCGCGTAAAGGCTGCTCGACCTTTCGCTGGTGTTGGAACCAATTTGCCGGTCCTTTCTTAGTGAAGAGCTCTAACCTTAAGAATGCTCGGTCTTTTGAGGCCTACTTGTGCGTCCTTGGTTGCCTTGCAACCAAGGCAGTCCACTTGGGACTTGTCAGTGCCCTCAGCACGGAGGCGTTCGTGGCCACTCTGGGCCGCCTCGTGAGCCGTCGCGGCCTACCCGATTTGGTTCGGACAGACTGCTGGACTAATTATAAGGGAACCAATCGTTATTTGAAGGAGGTCGTCGACTTACTTGTTGAGAGCAAGCACTGTGTAGGCACCGCCATGTCTAGAATGGGAGATCTTGTTATGCTTAAAGAATCTAATCTACTCCCACTATTTTGCGTCGTGGACGCATTGTTAAACTGTTATTTGGATCGGATGGCGTTCCGCGGGTGGCCGAGGTATTTGTAGGGGACTCAGTATTGCAACGTGCCGTGGTCACGTTGTCCCAACGGCCTATTGATTAGCGAATCTACATTCTTAGATTCGGAGCGGGGGATTGTTTACGCGAGAGTAGCTGGCGCGAGCGCCGAGCCTATTGTGTTGTATTGAATCGTGTTCTCTCTCTCTAACCCGCGGAAGCCCTCATCCGCGCGTCTCGCTCACGCTTTGGTTACGGCGAGTTTTTTGTATCGAATCGTGCGCTCCCGCTCCAACTCGCGGAAACGCCAATCTTCCTATCCCGCTCGCGCATCGGTCGCCGAGATTTTTTATGCCTGCAATGACGCGGCGACTTCGGTGCGCTCCAGTATTAAGCACGACACGAGTCAGCTAGCAACAGCCTTGCGTGCGGCTGGGGTTTTTGCGGCGCCCTTTTTGCCCCGGCGGTTTGTACCCCAAGAAACGTACTTCTTGGACCGCGTCAATTCTTGTAGACAGTTTTATGTGGGGGCGCGACCTTTTGTGCGTATTCGTGAACTCATCTTGTGGAGCGAGTCTGCTGTCGACCGACAAACTTAACGGTCCCCCGCGCGTGGCTGAAGTAATTTGATCACTTGTCGTCTTTGAAACGCGTAGTCGCGAGACGTAAATTACTACGTTTGAGTAGCCACGTTTATATTTGCGCGGGTGTTTAGTTATCGAATAACTGCGCAACGGGACGCCCGTTTTTGAGGCGCCTGAGTCGTTTTCGTGCCGCGGTTTGTTTTCCCCGGACCTGATTGTTTGGGGACCGCCTCGACTTGCGCTGTGATATCGCTTGAGTGTTTGTTGGAGTTTGAAGCCAGCCTGAACGCTTGACATATCTTGACCGTCGCGTTCATTGTTGCGTGTTGTGATCCACTGTGCTGCTGCATTGAGCACTCCACTCATAGGAGGCGAACGACCGATTGGAGCTGTGTTCGTGTTTGACGTGTCTGGGAGCTGATTGGTGCAGAGGCCCTACGGTTGCAAGCCCCACACACACACCTACACACACATTTACACTTTCACGCCACATACTGTCCCACATCCACTACAGGGGGCGTCGCATCGAGTATCGTCGCATGCATCAACCAGGTTAGTGGCCTTCTATTTTTCTTGTCTATGTGATTCTATTGTCGAAGGCTGTCGCTGCCCGAGTTGACGATTGCCGTAGTAGTCTAGTAAAAGTCGCTGATTACTATTTCCACTGATCGACTAGTGAGACTCGATTACTATCCGACTCGGATTGGATGCCGTCATCCGACCCGAGACTGATCGTACACTAGTGATCCCGTGTAGTCTCACTAGTCGGTCCCCCCTCGACCTGTCCGGGCTCGTTCCTCTATGGGCCCGGGAACTGAGCCCTCGTCTGGACAGGCAAGGGGCCGTAACAATGAGCCTTCGAAATTAGTTTGAAACTGTTACGTTTCACAATAGATGGCGCTAGTCCTGCCTGAGGACCCAAAAATATGAATCGAAAATTTCACCGCAGGGGGATATGGCTCGTATAGCTCAGCGGTCAGAGCACCCAGCCGCGAAAGCTGGGGGACGCGGGTTCAAATCCCGCTGCGAGTGAAAAATTTTGATTCGTATTTAAATTTATAGGAATTAACTAAATTAGTTGATATGCAAAGATAAAGAGATAAAGGGCGATTACCATGATAATTAATTGGACACAGTAGCAATAAATACTTCCAAACCAAACAACATTTGTGCTTGATAATTCGTTAGAGATGAGTGGAGTTGCGTTTTTGCTCATAGGTGTTTTAATTGCATCAGCATTAGCTGCAAACAGTGATATTTACAATGGGTAAGTTATTTTGTATGTAAACACTTATTATTTGGAACCAGTGAAGATGAACCTTTCGGTCATTTTACAGCCAAAAGCCCGCAATGTGATGTTGGTTCATGATTTGCGAAAAACTAAATACAATTTGTACTGAGCGGGCTGTCTAGGACAATTAATCCAGAACCTAGAGCCACAACTTGCGTTGATTATTCAAATAGTGTGACCCTTGCCAGTTTCATAACACGAGCAGTGTCGTACTCCGATACTTTATGATGTCGTACGTTGGGTACTCTACTGATTTTTAAATGATAGATTCATTATTTCTTGAACAGATCTCGCATACTTCTTCTCAACTCATTTTTATATCCCACTGCTTTATGCGAGTCTCCGTTCAGTTTTTAGAGAAAACCAAAGACAATATTTTTTTTTCTAATTGAACTAGATACACTTTGCATGGCGTCAAATTACGTGACCGGTCAGACCAGAGGATTCTCTTCGAACTTCCGGCAGAGCTCGACGTGGACCTCTGGAGTCACGGCGCACCAGGGCTCGACCGCGACGCAACCATCATGTTATCATCCCATAGCAAAATGAGGGTTTTCGACATATTAGATGCGAACGGCATGACACATTATGTTATTGACAATAATGTGGCCAAGTAAGTTCAAGTTTACATGTAATTAAAACCCACTTTTCTAATTACTTATTATTAGTGTAACAGGTGGTAGAAAGTTATTGTTTGCGTGGATGGGTACCACCGCAGTGTCAGATTTTGCAGTGAAGCAGTAATTTTTCGTAAATGTGTTTTGGTTTGAGGGGCTGTAGCTGACGAAATTACAATTATAAGAGCATTAATGTCAAAATATGCTTTCTTTCAAACTTATTGCTTTTTCTCTTTTCCAGAACACTTAAAAACCACGAGGCAGATTTGTCTCTTTGGCTGCAGGAACGGCAAAACTTGGAGCCATTTCAAACCTATGCCAGATATGCTGAGGTACAATTTATTTATTATAATTTATTACTTTATTTTAACAACATTTCAAAAAATACTCTGGTTAACATTTTTGCGCGGTATTTAAAATATGAATGTGTTCTTATTAAATTTTAGATTGATGCGTATTTGGAAAGAATTGCAAGACAGTATCCGGACATCGCTAAAGTAGTTACTGCTGGCAAAAGCTTTGAAGGGCGTGACATAAAATACTTAAAGGTGAAGTAAATATTTTATGTTTTATTAGCTACTTAAAACTGTTGTCGGATCAAAAGAGAGAAAGGACAGTGCTGCACTTATTGTAGCTCACAGAGCAAGGAAAGACTTTATAATATTGACTTTTGTTTTCTGTGTTGTAGTTTCATGTAAATACTATCATCCAATTTAAACTTTCCTATATTTGCATAATGATAACTCGCTGTTTTACTTATTCTTCAAGAATGAATTCTAGGTTTGTAAAATGTAATTTTATCATCCTAAGTGTAAACTACGAAAACTAATTATGTAAAATAAAATGAAAATGAAAATGAAAATATTTATTTTCACATAGGCCTAAATAACGGGCTCTTATGAAAAGTCAAGACTACCGCCAGGTTCGGAAAGCAGGTTTGCAGGTTTTAATGAAAATAAAACATTTATAGATATCAACCACAAACTTCGAAGATCCAAATAAACCTATCTACTTTATGGAAACGGCACTACATGCTAGGGAGTGGGTGACACCACCAGTGACCCTGTATTCAATTCACCGATTGGTTGAAGAGTTGAGAGACGAAGACAGGGATCTGCTGGAGAATGTTGATTGGATAATATTACCTGTCGCCAATCCTGATGGATATGAATATAGCCACACAAATGTAAGATTATGCTGATAATATTTCTATATTTCTTACAAAATATTTGTGTAGTAAGTACTTACCATGAGAAACACATTTAGCGCTACTAATTAATATATATATAGCTACTCGTGCTGATTGGCCACTCACTCACTGATTGATCACCTCTCCTGAACAATTTTGTATGAAAAAAATTTTTTTCGTGAATGAGGTCGTATAGAAGAAAAAAATTCATTCGGAGGAAAAATACGGAGAGAGCTGATGATTGAGGATTTCGAAGACGGGTGAAGAGCACAGCCAGGGTATTGAAGATAAGTGGGAGGTGCTCGACCAAATGTCATTCGACACGTCATCCAATTGGCAGTGAGCTGAAAAAAATTTCAAAATGGCGGATTCAAAATGGCCGCCATACGAATATCGTCGATATCTCGGAAAGTATAAAAGATAGAAGAACGGTTTCTTGACAAGAAGTGATCAGGATCCGAAGGTCTATACGATGGATAGAAAAAAAATTCAAAATGGCGGAATTTATTTTTTCATAGAAAATGAAAGGAGAATTTAAAGGGATTTTTTTATAGGCGGGAAGACAGCACGCGGGCCACATGTGGCCCGCGCCTCCACGCGCCCTACTAGTTTGATATAAATAGCTCCAAAATAAGCATTTATGGATGATAAGGTTTTCTCGGACAGGCGGTGCGAATACCTAAGCATTTCTTGTATACATAACTTCTTACTAAATTTCTTAACCACTTGCTACTCCTATATTGTCCTCGCTTTTCTGTATGTGTGGAACATGCATAAAATTAACTGCATGCTTAATAAAACTACAATGCTTATGCAAATAAATTTCATTAAAGATTTGTAAATCAAAGACTAATTAAGCGATTATGTCATATCACATACTAAGAATTTTTTTACATGATACGCCTAAATGTAGTTTTGAAGCCGTTTTCATTATCATTATAAAAGAACTTTAATAAAAACACCCTTTCAGGATCGCCTATGGCGCCGCACTCGCTCAGTCAACGAAACAACCAATGCAATATTTAACACCACTTGCATCGGTGTTGACCTCAACCGAAATTTCGATGTCAACTGGAATACCCTCGGAGTCTCGAGTTACCCTTGCGCTGAAAATTATCCCGGCCATAAACCCTTCTCCGAGGTCGAATCTCAACATGTCCGTGATATACTCATAAAGTACTCCGATCGTATGCAAATCTTCATGGATATCCACAGTTGGGGAAACTACGTTCTCTATGGTTTTGATAATGCTACTCTGCCGTCTAATGTGGTGCATCTTCATCACGTCGGAGCGGCGATGGGGGCAATCATGGACACTTTAAAACTGCCCCAAGCCCGCTACTACGCTGTAGGAAATAGTAATCTCGTTTTATACGGCACTTCTGGAGCCGCTTCGGATTATGCTTATGTAAGTAATGATATATTAAATAAATATTATGCTTAGGTTGAAGAGCTGATAGATAGCTAAGTTAAAAAAAGCGCGTATTGTTATCAACAATGTTTTAACTTTTTTGAGAAATATAAAAGAGGATCCTAAAACTTTGAAGACTATTAATTTCTCTCGCCCGGGTGACCTTACTGCAGCAATGTGTAATGTGAGCTTAAGAACGGTGGACACTATTAAGCAAGAGTGCAAAAATGGAGTGCCAAGCGCTCCGCGAGAATCAGTCTGCAAGCCTTACTCAGTGACTGCATTAGATAACTTTGATAAAGGTGTGATAAAACAAATTGTGACATCGATTATCCCTCTACGGCTAGAGTATTGTGTAGAGCAAAGGAGAAGATCCACGGATTTCAATGTTCTGTTTTGTCTATGCGCAAAATACTTGAACTTGGATACAAATATAAAGTAGCTCCGGATGGACGTAAACAATTGATGGGAAGAAGAGACATCGTTTGTGCTCGGCTTCAGTTTTTAAGAAAGCTCAAGGCATAAAAGATAGTGCAGACGTTCGCCCAAGAATTTACTTAGACGAGATTTGGGTGAACCAGAATCACAGCCGTAAACGTGTTTGGGCCGTAAAGATGGAGATGGCAGCTTGAACACTAAAATTGGAAAAGGGACAAATAATGAGCAGGCTCATTGTTTGTCACGCTGGTTGCGCAAATTATGGCTTTTTACAAGAAGCAAAGTGGGTATTTCGTGCTGTAAAGTCAAAAAATGAAGACTATCATTCAGAAATGAACGCCGAAGGCTTTACAGAGTGGTTTGAAAAATTGTTGGTAGGTCTAGAAGAACCGTCTGTTATTATAATGGACAATGCTAGCTACCACTCCCAACAAATAAATCGTGTACCAACATCTAGCACCAGAAAGAGCGAAATTCAGGAGTAGCTTCGAGAGCATGGGATTGATTTTTTTTATTTTTTTTTTATACTATATAGGCTAGCGCTTGACTGTGATCACACCTGATGGAAAGTGATGATACAGTCTAAGGTGGAACGCGCTTGCCTAGAAGATGCCTATTCACTCTTGATTTGAAGGCACCCGGGTTGTAAGTGGCAGGAAAGACACTGCCTGGGAGGGTATTCCAGGCCTTTGCAGTGCGTATCAGGAACGAGGAATCAAACCGCTTCGTACGCGTCATTGGTACGTCGACTATGTATGGATGGAAGCCTTAACGATGCCTTGCCGTTCTATGGTAGAAAGGTGACGGGGGAACCAAATTAAAAAGTTCCTGAGCACACTCTCCAAAATATATTCTATAGAATACCGACAGACAGGCAACCTTACGACAATGTTCAAGGCTTTGGTGTTTTTTGTGGACCAATGTCGGGTTGCCGATGAGTCTTCTAGCACGGCGATCCACCGAATCCAAAGCATCAAGCTGGTACTTGGCAGAGCCATCCCACAAGTGGCTACAGTACTCCATGCATGAGCGAACCTGTGCCTGGTATAAGGTTAGGAGCTGTTCCGAGGTGAAGTACTGTTACACCACAGGAGTTCAAACCGGTTCAAACAAAAGGCGCGTCAACATCGACCGGAAAAAGCATATCATTTGAATCAAATGGCTTTGGAGCATGGTCATGAAGTTATCCGCTTGACGCCTTACCACTGTCAGTACAATCCCATCGAGTTGGTGTGGACTCAAGTAAAAAAATGAAATTGCAACCAAAAACAAAACGTTCAAGATAGCTGATGTCGAGAAATTAGTCGATGAAGCCATTTTCAATGTCTCTGTTGAAAATTGGCAAAAATGTATGTATGTATGTATGTATTTACTTTTATTGTGCACCCAAGAAACAATTAACAAAAATAAAAGTAGAAATAAAAAGAAGATACAGGTAACAATGAGGCGGACTTATCGCTAACTAGCGATCTCTTCCAGACAACCTCAGACACCGATTAATTAGGAAGTAGGAAAGTGGATGGAGCATGCAGAATTGCTCCAAGATGAAGACTTGAGAAAAGCACATTTATGCGAAGTGTTCATCACTCTTGTGGATGATGATGACGATTACGATGAGTCAGACATAGAATTTTAATTTTGTATTTTTAGTTTTTTATATTATACTTCTTTTGCTTATATATTTATTATGCTATGTTATAATACTATTGGCAATAAAAAAATCTAAAAAAAAGTCTTTTTATTTTTTCTATCATCCATTTTTAAAAACAAAAAAAACAACTACCGATATTAATCATCGACTACAGTAATGCACAGCCCTGAGCCGTGCCATATGCCCCGTGAGTGGGAAAAAGAGCAAAGCATTCGAATGATTTATGACCAAGCCTGCAACGAGATAAAAATTCTACTATAAAAAATATATGATGTACATTACCATGCAAACTTCCCCCGAAAATTGGTTTGATCTAGTAAGTAGTTTTTTTGCGGTTGGGTAAGAAAAGTGATTCTTATGGATTACTTTTTCTATAGTAATACAAAACCCTCGGTGCGTGAGTCCGACTCGCACTTGGCCGGTTTTTTACGTACAGAAAATTCCCTGAGCAAAGTTCTTAATCAATACCTTTTTTTATAGACAAAAAATGCTTAAGACCATTCATGCGTTGGAATTATGCTTGAGTCAAAATTGTCAATTTTCGACGTAACATAAGAGTGTCATGTGTTCAATTATTGATTAGATAATTGCTATCATATTATTTGGCATTTCATAATCTAGTTTTTGTCTCAAAAATATTTGAAAATATGTGTATAACTTTCTCATTAGAAAGTTTAAGGTAAAGGCTAATTACTCACTTAGCGGTGGAAGCTCTATTTTGATGCAAGATATTTGCCATGTTTCATAACACAAACTTATAACAATGACATATTTAGAAAATTAATAACATTTACTAAAAAATGTCTCAAAAAAAAAACACGATTTTCCTAGATTTTCATTCAAAAACCATAAACCGAAAAGTGACATTTTTAGCATTTTTCGATAAATTAAACGTATTATTTTAGGATTAAATCCAAGATATTTTGTTATTTCTGAATTATAGTAATTTAATTCAATTAATATTCAATGTCACTGGTTATTTACTATTTTAATAAGTTGTATATTTATTTTACTATAAATTTTTTTGTAATACCATTTTCCGCGCAAAATTGCGTCTGTGGGGACGAATTCCTGTTTTGTATGGACCGAAACGCTAGGCATGCCGCGCTGCATAAACCCTCTTAACGCATACCCCTTCGACAGGGGAAGGGAAGGGGTTATGTGGTGCTTGCACCCACTAAAATCTGTCTGTTTCTACGACAAACCTTCTGGCGGGAGTACGGGATTCACTATCGTATTCACCGCGCTCCCGTCAGGTCTCGACCAGCCACCTCAGCAGCAAGTCCCATCATTGTCGGCCTGGCCTCTGCTGGAACCGTCTGAAGGGCGCGCCTGTATTTTTTACTCGCCACCTCCTGGCCTGTCTATACCTAGTCCGGCCATAAATACTGTTACATAAAAACTTTTCTTTTTTTCAGCTTTTTAATTATTTTGAATTTGGGACACGTATATTATTTTAAAAACTTCTGTCGATTTCGCGCCTTTTCACATACTTTTTCCTGTTCATTATCAAATTACAATATGGAATGGGGTGTTAAAGAAAATAGGATTGCAGTGATCGCCTTGCACAAAGTGGGTATGGAGCCGTCGGTCGTATTCCAGACACTTCAAAAGCTTGGTATCAGCCGTATGTTCGTATATAGTACAATCAACAGATACAACAACACTTCGTCTGTCGAATACCAGAAAAGATCGGGGCGGCCGCGTGCTGTTAGAACTACCAAGGCTGTTAATGCTGTTAAAGCCAGAATTCGTCGAAACCCCATTAGGAAGCCAAAAATCTTATCGCGAGAAATGAAGATTCCCGCTAGGACTCTGTCGCGTATTATAAAACAAGACCTGAAGCTCGGTGCTTATCGTCGATATACAGGTCATGCCCTAAATCAATCTTTACAATTAAAGAGAGTGGAACGATCAAAACGCCTTCTGTCGCGATACGCAGGTGAAAGGCACAGAAATATCCTCTTTACCGATGAAAAAATTTTCACGATTGAAGAACACTACAATAAGCAAAATGATAAAGTGTACGCTCACAGTTCTAAAGAAGCTGCTCAAGTGGTCGGGAAGGTACAACGTGGTCATCATCCTCCGTCAGTGATGGTTTGGTGGGACGTGTCTTATCAAGGAGTCACAAAACTGCATTTTTGTGAAAAAGGAGTGAAAACTTCAGCTAAAGTATATCAAGATACAGTCTTGGATCATGTTGTAAAACCTCTCAGCAATACTCTTTTAAAAATATACCGTGGACTTTCCAACGGGACTCTGCACCTGGTCACAAGGCACGAACTACCCAAGCCTGGCTTGAAACCAATGTTCCGGACTTTATAAGAGCTGAAGACTGGCCCTCATCTAGCCCAGACCTCAACCGTTTAGACTTCAAATTATGGTCAGTTTTAGAGGACATATGGCCTGCTCTAAACGACACGGCGACATTGAGTCTCTTAAAAAATCTTTGGAGCAAGCAGTGGCAAAATTTCCCTTGGAAACAGTGCGTAAATCCATAGATTCGTGGCCAAACAGATTAAAGGCCTGTATAAAAGCCAAAGGTGGCCATTTCGAATAGAAAATTTTTCATTTATTGCTGAGACTTTAATAAATTTGTTGGTATAAATTGTATTAATATTACATTACTTCATTTATTAAAAAAAAGCCATTTCCATAAAAAAAGCCGCCGTCATAACCCCATCATGTATTTCATGGTACAGCCTCGTTATTAACAAAGGTCTGTTTTTCAGGTTGTCGACATACCGATGTCTTACATCCTGGAACTTCCCGGCTACCAGTACTTGTTCGAAGTACCCCCACGGTACATCGAGCAAATCAACACGGAGACCTGGCAAGGAATTGCAGTAACTGGACGACTAGCAGCTGTGTACTACAGTGCTAGGACCAGGAGCTGAAATAAGTATCTACTGGAAAAATTAAAATAGGCACTAACTTTAAGTTCTCTTTAAGTTATATATTTTTTAAACTTTATTTAAAAGAAAAGATGAATTTATTTTATAACCTAACGATTTACTTTCGATTTAGATTCGCTGAACTTCTTGATAAAAACATTTTGATTGGTTAATCAATAAAATTTAGAACTATTGTGGAAAATGAGCATTGCATGTCCTCTTCGAAATCTTAGCGCAGTTTTAGTTTTAAGCTTATTATGAAGCTTAAAAGTGCTGACCAGGGAATTGCTTTATACCAAAGTTTTAAGCCCCATATGTGTGAAAAATTAAATTTTCAGTTATTTTTAGCGTTTTATATTTTCGACACCTCCATTGATATACCTAATTATTAAAACTATTTCCAAATTTTATTTTTTCAGTAGGTACATTGCAACATTTGTCCGAAAAATACACATACCTTCCATTCGAGACGATACAAACACATACATATTATATATCTACATAAACATACAAGTTACCACATCACTATAGTCACTTAAACCAAAGCGAAGGATTATAGTAGTGTTATTTTCTCGCTGCAGACTCGGTCATAAATCATTCGAGTGTTTCGCTTTTGTTGTTCTGCAGTAATATGCACAACTCAACAAAGAACAACAAAAGCGAAACACTCGAATGATTTATGACCGAGTGTGCAGCGAGATAATAACACTTCTATAGTACAGGTTTGGTTCGCTGGTTGTAAATGTATGGAGGAATTCGGTTCGCTTGTGCGATGCGAGTCGACTCGAAATTCGTAAAAAACCTGTACTAAGTAAGCCCTCTGACCTGCCGCATCAAATTATGCCATGGATTATTTTTCCACAAAAACAGAATAGTTCAAAATGTCCGTTGTAAAAACTAATGTCCCCATACCATATCAGTCTTTGTTGAAAAACGAACTAAGGCCACTGTTAAAGTTTAAACAAGAGAGCGGGTCACGGAAGCGGCGGGCGTAAGTAGAAATCGGATTAGACCTAGAGGCCCCGAGTTCGATTCTATTGCTAATTGGCCCAGATCTGACGGGTTAGCATAGGTTTTGACGTGATAACGTTTAATAAATTGATGAACACTAGCAACACGCATGAAAAATAGTAACGTTCCACCTGAGCCTGTGCGTGCAAGCGAGAGCGCGCAACAAGCGATAGAGAGGCACGATAGAACAAACGATAGAAAGGCCAATTATGACGTTATCACGTAAATCTATCGTCCGTAAACCGACTTTACAGACAACCAATTTTTTGTACAAATTTTGAGTCGCTGCATGTCAGCGACTGTCCATAGATGGCGCTGGCTGTAAATGTATGAAATAATTCGATTCGTTTGTGTACTACCAAACTCCTCGGAAACTGATAAGCTCCGTCCGATTGTTATGAAATTTTCTGTGTATCTTCTGTAGGTTTGAGAGTAGGTCGTAAGCTATTTATATCCCTAAGGGCAAAACAACGTTTGCTGGGTCAGCTAGTTTAAATTTATGATTAATGGTCATCCGAACTTGTACCTACCATCTTACGCTTATCAATGTGAACATAGCCGTCCGTTTAATCCGACACGCTCGCCGTAATAAAGTGTCACGCTAATCCCGGACACGCTACGTGCAGGCTCGCGGGCTTACTGTCTTGTATGAGTTGCAAATGCTTTTACTTTTATGAAACTGGCAAACAATATTGGATACATATTTTGTTACCCGATAGTTAATTTTAGGTTGCGTTAGATGCAGAGTATAAAAAACTCGTGCTCCATTTTTTTGTACTGTATACACGTTAGTACTTGACTGCGATCTCACCTGATGGTAAGTAATGACGCAGCCTAAGATGTTATCGTACTAACTTGGAAGGGTAAGTAAATTTACCCCAACCGGAACGCTACATCGCTTGGCGTTGCGTCTTTGCTGGTAGGGTGGTAACTAGCCACCGCCGAAGCCTCCCACCAGACCAGACCTGAGCCAGTTTAGAAATAATAAAATTACAAAGTGGCCTGTGGCGGGAATCAAACCCGCGATCTCCCACTCGAATCCGAGCGCGCCGCCACTGCGCCAGGGAGGTCGTCATATAGGCATCAGAGCTCTCCCCTCATATTCACAATAGTGCAGTTGTCTTAATTATTAACATAAATATTTATACTACCATATTTTCTGTATACTTATTGTAACCTATATTTTATTGCATGTCATAACAAAAGTATGTGTGTGTATGTGTGTGTCTGGTTGTGTGTGTGTGCGTGAGAGACAGAGTATTGCGTAAGGTATGTTGTTCTTGATATTATAAGCCAATTCCTGAAGCCATTTCTTCACAAAAGATTTACTTTGATATCAATTTAATTTAAGTGACCTGGCATCGAGCGACGACCTGTTATACCTAAATCTATTTGACCTGGGTTAGATTCTCAGAGGAAGCTATAGTTGCGAGAGAGGCCTGTACGCACTATGAGTATTATTAATTATTTAGCTGGGCCGGTTGAGAGACCATTCTTTGTGTACTCCTCTTGGATTAATATTATGCACGATGCCTCGGTTTGGACAAACTGGTTAATAAATAACCAATAAAGCTTCAGAAATGGGCATTTCCTATGTAAATAGGGCTCTCGTAGACGGCAGGCCTCACTGACGTCTCGGACTTTTACGGCCCTAAATCTCGGGGCGTTAAATAATTCATGAAAACGCCTTAAGGTTACCCGGATAGAATATTCAGATTTTCTGTGTGTATCGGATTTATTTTCCATCCTTTCACAAAGAATTTAAGACATGTAGACGAAACTGACATACTTGACTTTCGACAAGAGTTGGAAGAAATACTTGAATAGAAAAATTACCTATTCTCTTGGTTATCGTCAGAATACCATTTAATTCACTAAGGACCTTAATTAATACAAGTACGCTGGACTTCAGACTGTCAAAGCAAAAATGAAGACACTTGATTTTCGCCATTTTAACGGTGATTGTTGCATAAGCAGTCGTGAGCGTCCATGGAACTGAAATAAAATGACATTCAAATCTTCGGTTGTTAGCAAATTTCAATTATAAATGTCAATTTAGTACCGTGGACCTTCGATAGGGGCCTTGACACAAAAATGGTCCTGTCAATTGTATAGAATATTTAGTCCTACGTGGGTACTTGTGTTCTAGAGGACTATCAAATTATAGAGATTAAGTTTTTGTCTTTTTTCTGTGGCTTCAACTAACTTCAACAGCTACACAATCGTTAATTAATGTGGTGGTCTGATCCTTGTCTTTCGAAATAAGAGTTTTTCTGCCAAGGTTAAGTAAGTCTAAGCTATGGCACGAAATCACATGGCATAAGTCATCACTATAGATATTTCAATCTACGAAGACGGGCCCCACTCTGTCAAAATCGATTCGTATGGAGTTTGAAAGAGTGGGGCGCGTCATCGTGGATTGAAATGTCTATAACATGCTTACTGCGCCTAGCAACTGGAGAGGAGGACGCCTTATCCTGCGTCATGCTGCAGCTATTAACTAAATTAGTTGATATGCAAATGTGACGGGTTGAATGCAAAATTCCTACTTGCGTGTTCTTTCATTTCAGCTTTTAATTAGGTTAACGAGATGCCATTAACGGTATAGAAGGCAAAAGTAGTAAGAAGTTTCATATAGTAGAGACTTGACTATATAACAATATTATGTGAATATAACGGCAAGGATAAAATTCCTTTGAATGTACAATCTACAATTGCATCTGATATACTACTTACTTATAACCAGATGGACTGACGACAGTAAAAGAGTCGCGGGAAGGCGCTGGATACAAATGGGGATACCCGTGCGGGCTGGAAAGCATTGATTGCAGCATTGAGGCCTTTGTCCAGCAGTGGACGTCTGTCGGCTGAATCGATTACGATAATTTCAGTGATGATTTAATTACTAGCCAGTAAAGGAGAATGCATCATAGCCGCGATTATTTACCACATTTTTGGCAATGCAATGTTGCTAAATAAGAACGCTCGTACATGCGATGTTAAGAGTACGGAGTACCATCAGTGTGATCCATTCATTCATTCTAGCCTAGGCTTGCGTGACATGCGGCGTCATGCTAACGGTGTAGAAGCCGTATTTAAGCGATTTTGAATGAAGTTTTATTCAAAAACTATAAAGACAATTACTTTAAAATTTACATGTGATATATTTTGGGGCTTTAATCTAAAATCGCTAAGAAGCAGAAACACGATTGGCTAAAATTTTCTCGATAGAAAGTTCTCCCAAAAGTTGCTCCAAAATCTCAGTTTTTCTAGTTTTTATCGGACACTACATTGGATGTAATTGTAATTTTTGTTTTAAAGTGTCGGTAATCATAATATGCAAAAACGCTAAGAAACAGATTTTTTATAACTAGCTTAGTTTTTGAGCAGTTAGGTAAAAGGTCGTTTTTCTGTTATATTCTTCAGCTACGCTGCATGACGCACCTACCAACGTACCCGTGAGAGTGAGGAAGACAAAAATAAATTCAATGAATCCCCTTAAGCGCCAAGATTTGTTGTCAAATTTTCGTGTACAGTCCCCCTAGGAGATGCCATCTTATTCGCCCCTTACAAATTTCACAAAAATAGTCACGCTAATTTTGTAGACAGGGCCTGCCCACAATTTTCCTAGATCTGTGGATAAATCAATCATGCATAGACATTTCCAATAATTCCCAATCTCGGTCCCACAATACAAGTCTAATTTTTTGCAAAACTCAAATACGTAACGGTACATGACTCTGACGCAAAGATCAAAATGGTCGAGTTTTCCCAGCTATCAATTCTTTTCAACTTTAAGTGTTTGTCACGCCAATTATAAGTACTAATTTTTAAGTGCCCCGGCCTCCGACGTCGCACGGTTCAATTTGTGGCCCAATTAGCGGAGTGCACTCTCGCCAATTAACCCGAAGAAAATTTACTCTTAGTAATAACCTCACCTGCTTTCTTACGACCTTAAAGTTTTCTTTTTGCCCCGCGCGGCTGTAATATCTTCAAAGAGCCGGATAAAGCAAATGCAGAATTCAAACGGTTCATATTAAATAAAACAATTTACACCAGACGCTCGGGATTTTTCATAAACAAATAAACTTCTAAAAATAAAACTATGTTCAAATATTTGTAGCAAATGAAAACCTGTATTGTGTAAAAAATATTCAAAATTTTTGTGATGCAATCAAAGCTGTAGTGAAAAAATGGTGACCGTTAAGTATATTCCAGATAATAAATAGTATCCTCATTCGAAATATAAAACACGACCGTAACGAAAGCAACTGAGCAAAAATTTACCTATTAGTTTCGAGTAGGTACAAAATCTTTTGTTCTCATAAATAAACGTAAAATATACGTAAGTAGGAAAATTAATTTCTGGTTCATTTCTATTCGTTTGATAAAGAATACCGTTACTTGCGCTATACTTTTGTTTTATTTCCATTTTCCTCTTGAATACAATTTGTTTACCTTTGGAGACTTCATACAAATTCTTAGAAGTTTCTTGTTCAATTTGTTAACCAATGTCGCGTAACAAATCTCCTGTAAAATAGCTCAATAAATAATAATCAATCATAACTATAGGTACTACTAAAGCATATTTTTTTTCTGATGCTATGCAGATTCCAGAGTCAAAACCTGTTGTAGGAGTTAATGGAATGAGGGATTGACAGTTTTCCATGGCAGTAAGTCATAATTTCACCAGGTCAATAAACGCATAAACACTTAATAATTGGTTAAAAGGTCACCATTTTCTCATTTTTCGGCAGGGTGATGGATTAGAGGTGAAAATGTGGATTACGCAGATTCGTACAAAACCACGGGCCCGTTAGAACGATACAAAATCAGCCCACAAGTCAATAAACGCATGAACATCTAATAATTTGTTAAAAGGTCACCTTAACACATTTTTCGGCAGGGTGATTGGATAAGAGGTGAAAATGTGGATTACGCAGATCCGTACAAAACCACGGGTCCGTTAGACCCTCATTAACGGTCGATCCAGTGCTAACCGAATATAGTCCCTCTTTGAGCCGAAACTCATTTACCAGATTAGTTTGTAAAATGTGGTCGTACCTAAAAGAATGATGAAGTTAATATTCTTACAGAATGATTTGCAAAATTTCATAAAAATACTAGCTGACCATTTATAATTACTGAGGGGTATGAAAAATAGCTTAGATCCTATTCTTAGACCTAACAGATATCCGTTATAGAAAATCGGTTAAGCCATTTTAGAGGAGTTTTGTTACAAACACGACACGAGAATTTTAATATGTAAGTAAAACAAAGATATTTAATGTCAATTTTCCTTCATTCTGAGTGGTTATTGTTGCTACGGTGTTAACTTGAAAGATAAATAAAATGAGACGAAGAGTAAAGCAGATTTTCTTAAATGTAGAAAACTCATCATTATTTTGGAATAAACCGTCCATGTACTCAAAAATAATATATCTAAGTACCTAATAAATCTTATGAATCTAGTCTTAGAAGTCTTAGTATAGGTACTCTCACGAGAAAGCCAGTGTTGCTTCGAGTAGTAGTTATTATACTGTACGAAAGCTGGATAGCGTAGCTGATGTCAGAAGTCGAGGCAAGCAAGACGTTCACTTAAATCAGATGTTAAGCGTATCGCCTGCAGTATCCATGTCAAATCCAGTACCATACCTACTCAATAAATCCGTACCTATACTAAATAAATCTAATGAAACTACTATCTAGTCCCAGTACTCTCACGACAAAGCCAAGTAGTACTTCAAGTAGCTATAGTTACTCTACTGTATGAAGGCTGGATAACGTAGCTGATGACTGAATATCGAGGCAAGAAAGACGTTCACTTAAATCAGATGTTAAGCGTATCGCCTGCAGTGTCCATGTCAAAATTCAGTACCATGCCTACTCAATAAATCCATACCTACCAAATAAATCTATAGGTAATGAATCTACTATCTAGTCCCAGTACTCTCACGAGAAAGCCAGTAGTGCTTCTAGTAGCTATAGTTACTCTACTGTATGAAGGCTGGATAACGTAGCTGATGACTGAATATCGAGGCAAGAAAGACGTTCACTTGAATCAAATGTGAAGCGTATCCCCTACAGCAATATACCCTATATAACCTCACCATACCTATTCAATGAATCCATACCTACCTAATAAATCTAATGAATCCACTATCTAGTCCCAGTACACTCACGAGAAAGCCAATAGTGCTTCGAGTACTTAGCCATAGTCAATTTACTGTACGAAGGCTGGATAGCGTAGCTGATGAAAGAATAATGTTGCGGCAAGCAAGACGTTCTCCTGATGTTAAGCTTATCACCTTATTTTTGTTATGGGAGGAGGAAAAATCCTCATAGGATGACACCTACTGGTAATGCCCGACTCCATTGGGAATGGAACATATGATTATTTGTATTAATGTATAAAATGACTTTTATCTGGGGAAAAAATGTTTAGATTTAAGTATAATTTGCCACGCCCTGACAGGGCATTTTGACTGTATATATGGATTATGTGGTCATGTAAGCAAAGAAATAAAGAATAAAGAATAAAGAATAATGGTGCCCAATGACCTGCGGACTAAAAAATCTCCTCCCTGCCGCCGAACGATCTACCGGGAACCGCTGTCGCATTACTTCCGATAGAAAGCTGACTTCAGTAAGCTTATCACCTGCTTATAAAAAATCATATGAAGCACTATGACACTGCCCTCATTATCTTGAGACATTAATTCTTAAAAAATTCCATTAGCATACTTACTCTTCAAAACGAAATAACGACTTCACTGTGTAATAAATGACACTGCAGTAGTTCCTCCCGGATGGACTCCGCAAGATAAGAGTCGAGCATAAAAAGAACTGAACTACGAGTACTTATCTATAAAAACATGGTACTCACCGACTTGAATAAATTACGCAAACCGCGAAGTAAACTAAACTAAAACGAATTACAGCCGAACTTAGCTGTGAAGTTGGCACCGGCAATTCATTATTCTTCCTGGTAAGTGCCAACCGAGCGTACTAAAAAGAGTTTTATTTTATCTCTTTTCTTTTAGGGCGTTGATCTCAGGAATTTAGCTGAACTACCTATAAAAGTCAAAAGTTAAGCAATGTTGAACGTAAATAGAGCTTTTTATAGTTATTGGTCTCTTGGTTGTAGGTAAGTATCTACAATTGATGTGTAAATGTTAGTTTATCTTCACTAAACCTGCCTAAATGTATAAAATGTGGATAAGGTGAGATTTATTTAAAGCTTGTGTAAATACATCATGTAAATAAAATAATAAAAGAATACCTAAAAAAATAAAATTGCCTATTGGAAGTAAAACAATGATATATAAAATATTTATACTTATAGAAAACTACTTCCCAATCCCTCTAAAATACAATCTGACTTCTCTCGCATGATAGCTATCCTCAATATGTTTATCGTAATAATTATTTTATTTTCATGGAATAAAAAAGTGAGTAAGTACCTACTCGTAGTTACTCGTTACTTGTATGTCAAATTTGAACGAGAGATTTGCTAGATTTAAATCACATACACAAACAAACAAGTAAAGTCTAAGTAAATCTTGTAACAACATTAAGTGTGCATTTCATCAAAAGTTAATTAAACATACCCCATTCGAGAAGACGGCTAATTACAAACTTCGTCCAACGAAATTAGTTGCACTTGACAAAGTAGGTACAAACTTGAATGCAAGCCTTAATATAACAAATTACCTTATAAGCTCGTCGCGCAGTGAGACTATAAAAGACTACTTTCGCCACTAATTTAGTGAGCATTAATGGTATTACGGCGGAGCCGACACTCTGCGGAATAGTAAATCTGTGTTTATACAAACGCTCCGCCCGAACCCTAAAAATGGAAACAAATGAGTACAATTTACCGGGACGGAGCTTAACCACTCTCACACCGTGTACAAATTAATCGAGTCCTCGCCTTCGGGTATGGAGCAACCTTAGAGAATTACCGACCAATATATCCACTGAATACTGACTATAGGTATATTAACTATCTATTTGAAAGAAGGCTGTTTCATTAAAGATCCTGCTAAGCCATCGTTTTAAGTTAACTAATTTATAATGCCTCACCATCATATCATGGGATCCCAATACTTCGCCACCTCCTCCATCTTATGGAAATTGAAAAATATAACTCCATTACTTAGACACAATACTTAAAGCCATCCATAGAGACCTCCTGCTCAATTTTCAGTTTTCTATGATCCCTTGATCATAGAAAACTTTTGGGTGGGGTTTTACTCGTAAGATAAACTGTGAAACTTCGTCGATAGAGTTGATAAAACAAACGCAAAGCAACGACATTGAAGTTATTTGTCTAAACTTTAAGCCATTTCTTACGACGAATATTGAGAGTGGAGCCCTGTGCCCAGCTTTGGGACACTAATGGGTGTAGGATGGTGAGTAAAATATTGATGATAACGTATCTAGCCTTGACCGCAGTTTGTAGCCCGTCTTCGTAGCCCGTAGCCCTTGATAGTAGCTCGTAAGTAACCATGGTATTTCAAAGCGATGATCGAAACCCATAAAACTTGATAATAGCTCGTAAGCGTAGCCGTTGATCGTAGCTCGTAGCCCCCGATCGCAGATTGTAGCCTTAGATCGTAGCGCGTAGCCATTGATCGTAGCACATAGCCTTTTATTGTAGGTGTTAACCCTTGATCGAAGCTCGTAGCCTTGATCGTAGCCCTATACTGAAAACCGTAGCACGTAGTCTTTGATCGTAGCTCGTAAACCCTTGACCCGTGAGCCGTAGCCCTTAACGTACTTTGAGGTAATGTGATGCTGTGAACTAACTAATCAACCTGCTTAAGCTTTATTACCAATTTTGGCCAAGTGTATAATTAGATACTAATCACAATACTTCAAGACAACTTATCACAGATTTAGAAATGTCTTTAATTCTTCGAATAAAAAGTATTTATTTAACAAGATGCTCCTATCACCTATGAAGCTAAAAGTTCAATGGCACGTGACTTGTCATACAATACCTATCTAGGTACATACTCCAACGAGCCATAAGTACCTAGTAAAACCTATTACGGCGCCGTTGTATTGAAAAGGGTTAAACGAAGGGCGAGAGGCATTATCCTTTTAATACTACACAATAGACAAGGGGGATCTTACAATAGGGCAGACCTTCTTATACTTTTACAACTACAAATAGACCATAATATTGTATTGATTACAAGGTTTGTATTACAATACCCCCACTAAAGGAAAGGCAAACCTCACTCTGTCTTCAGTCAAGTGTAAGTAAACTATGGCGTATTGGTTCATGTTATTATTTATTACTAGCTAACCCGGCAAACGTTGTTTTGCCATTAGGGATATAATAAATAGCTTACGATCTACAAACCTAACATACACAGAAAAATTCATAACAATCAGTCCAGTCGTTTCGGAGGAGTAGAACGATATTTTTTATATTAGAGAAGATTAAAAGATTATACTATATTGGTAAGTTTTATTTTAAAATTACAAATTCCAATTATTTTTTAAAATCAAAATATTGGATTTGTTTAGTATTACTACCACTATAAAATTTTGCTCATGCAAAATTTAATAAGTTTTCATTATTAATTTAATGTACATTTCAGCTGTTGAAAATGGGAGCCCTCTTAAATATTTATTTTATTATATTTTTTAGTATTTGTCGTTATAGGGGCAACAGAAATACACCATTAATTGTGAAAATTTTAAGTCTAACTATCACAGTTCAAGAGGTACAGTCTGACTACAGACAGACGGAGGGACGGACGGAGAAGTCTTAGCAATAAGGCCCCATTTTTACCCTTTGGGTACGGAACCCTAAAAAATCATGCAACTGATCGTGTATGTTCAATTACTCAAAGAGTGAAATTTTTTTTCTTTTGTGAGTAAATATCGTCAAACCAACTCGTACAATGTACACCAATGATTATAGGCAACGCAATTAAATCAGTAAGCTTATTGGAGCAACCGACGGAATTACAGGCGCCCCTGTTATGTCTAGGACCCTCGTCAGTGCCTACATTCTAGACCACAGCAATTTCACTTCTATATACCTATACAAACTTCAAATGACCATCCGCCCGAGGTAGACGCTTGAAATATTCATAGAATATTTGTTTATATTATATTCAATTTAAAAACAAATAATAAAACAAGTAATTTTAATATACAACAAACGTAATTTTTATAGCGTTTTCATAGATAAGTTGTTTGGTCTGATATAGTACATCACTGCAGCGGCCAGCAAAAGAGGCATCGATGGACGAACGAGTAAATGTGGGCCGAGGCAGCGCCGAGGCACACATACTTGAGTCCATTAATGGTTAGTTGTGGCCAAGGCTTGTATATTACTTTTCTCAAACAATGCGCTAATTAGTAGTACCTGACCAATCACGAACAACGAACAACCGAGTTAGTGTTCATTTGTTTCTTTTTAGGGTTCCGTAGCCGAATGGCAAAAAACGGATCCCTTATAAATTCGTCATGTCTGTCTGTCCGTCTGTCCGTCTGTCCGTCTGTCCGTCCGTATGTCACAGCCACTTTCTTCCGAAACTATAAGAGCTACACTGTTGAAACTTGGTAAGTAGATGTATTCTGTGAACCGCATTAAGGTTTTCACACAAAATTTTAAAAAAAGTAATAAATTTTGGGGGTGCCCCATACTTAGAACTGAAACTCAAAAATTTTTTTTTCATCAAACCCATATGTGTATATATGGATAGGTCTTCAAAAATAATACTAAGGTTTCTAATATCATTTTTTTCCAAAATGAATAGCTTGCGCGAGAGACACTTCCAAAGTGGTAAAATGTGTGTCCCCCCCCCCTGTAACTTCTAAAATAAGAGTATGATAAAACTAAAAAAAATATATGATGTACATTACCATGCAAACTTCCACCAAAAATTGGTTTGAACGAGATCTAATAAGTAGTTTTTTTGATATTTACAATAAAACCTCTAAAAACAAAGTTAGTTTTGCGGTTCGATAAGAAAAGTGGTTTTTATGGTTTTATTCCTCCGGTTGTAGTACGGAACCCTCAGTGCGCGAGTCCGACTCGCACTTGACAGGTTATTTCAATAAATAGCTCTCTATGCAAGTCATTTTAAAAAATAAAACCTTTGTAAAGTTACCTCCGTGATTAGATTGAAAGAACGTCACGCGTTTAAATTACACGAGAGTTATTAGTTTAGTACCCAAGTAATTTTATTCGACCGCTAAATCACGACGGAATGTATTTTTATACAACCTTTGCCAACCGATTTATCCTGAAGAAGGTTGTCAAAATAATGCTCAAATTTCCAAGTATATTTGAGAAATATTATTTTAATCCTAAAAAGAAGAATCATAATATTTACCATGTTCTAGATATGTCAGGAGAAATAACTCAGTATTTGTAACTCAAATACAGGATCCGGTTGGATCAAGATGAAACATACCTAACTCGAACTCTCAACATTTGTATAACGCGAAATGTTGGAAAATTCAATATTTAGTGTTAAATTACGGATGGGTATATTGGGAGCTGGGGCTACTAATATTATCATTTCGTTCATGAATTGCTAGTGAATTATATCGAGTAAGTAAAAGAAGGTAATCGGGCAACCTACCAACTTCGTAATAAATTAATAAGATGGTATCCTTAGACCTACTTGCAAATATATAAATATTTTGCATAAAGTTAATAATATTATGTAGCTCAGTGAAAAAAATTGTTATTTTTCTTTGAAAACTTGTTTACTATAGGGTATGTTGAAGCTTGAAATAAAATTTAAGTGTTATTTTTTGTAGCCAAAAACTATTACTACCAAACGCAATAACGGGCAATGGAACGCGCGTCGGTTAATTGAAATTTTTGAGTTTTGTTCTGAAAAAACTTAACTTCGGTTCTTCATCCAAGTTACGCTATAATATATTTTTTATTAAAATACTATTTTATCCATGAGTAATCAAGGTTTTCCCTGAAGCTCTAGCCATGATATGTTGTGATACAATTAAAAAATTGAGATGGAATGAACTTTAAAAAATGTGTAAGCATGCGCAGAAGTTACCATGTACATTGTACAATTTGCAACAATGTTAATTAACGATGCATCAGAAAATTCAGGACACAGGCAATAAGTTCGTAACTTATTATTTATTTTTTGGCCCTACTAGCAAGTGCGGGTCGGCAGATTTCATATACTTTTGATATCATTTTAGAGAACACTTATACTATAGGCAGGTTTACTATAGATATTCTCTCTAAGAAAGTGATATTTAGGTGCCTCATTAGAGCATATCTCCGACAAGTCAGAGACGTAATTGCGGGTCGAACCCCGGACCTACGAATATTATAGAGAGATCTTAACCACTCATTCATTTATTCACTTCCTGACTCGTGGGTCATCAAATCAAACTGATAAATATCTCGCAGCACGAGGGACAATAAAATGATGAAACAAGATGGCATCTGTTGTCCGGCAGGTCTGCCGTAATGCCCGTAAGGACGATAAAGAGCGCAACAGACTGTTTACCCATTTTACAGCCCCGCGTGCAACGAGATATTGCGATGAGTATAGAGCTGAAATGCAAAGGCAGTCTCTATAATGTAGGCGCACTTAGGATAAGGAAGGATTTCTGTAAGTTCCCATTAGATCAACCAAGTGTAATGGAGGCAGGTCAGCTTATAGCTAGTATTTCATAAGTACCTTCTAATAAACAGTATTGCGAGAAGTGATAAAAAAACTCAGGATATGGGCATCCAAACGATTTACGTAAACCTTTTTCGTACAAGAAAACAGTACCGCCATCTGTCAAAATTTTATAGGTGGCTGCTGAGTGAACTACAGAGTGGCCTTATTGTTAATGGCAAAAGAAGCATTTTTGGCACCGATAAACTGGCGATATTTTTTCCCGCCGTTGTCCGCCCTGTCCAGGGTTTACGTCTATGGTTACAAGGCAAAACCATTACCAGTGGACGCAATAACCGCGAATAGCCGCATGGCGTTTGGATCGTGCTTCGGTTAATTGAAATGTTTCGGCTCCATCCATACTCTATCTAACTGCGGTGTTTTTATAGGTGTGGATTCTATTCCAATGATGGGAAAACATTTTCCATTTATAACATTGGTTACAATTACTACATACCCTGGACAGGGCGGACGGCGTGAAAAAATGTTTCCAGTTCATCCGTGCCTAAAATGCTTGTTTTGCCACCACCAGAGGAACTGTTTGAAGTGATTCCACCTTCCACTTTCTCTCAACTTCGGCGCAGAAATGCGTTCCATCCCTACTACCTACCTGGATGGCTGGTAATCCTCAACACCCAGTTTACCAGATCCTTTTTTCTGCGCGCGTGCAAATTTTATAGAACCAGTTACCAGCAGCAGTGTTCCCTCAAAGCAACATGAGGTTTCCAAGGCCCCAAGGGGAGGATAAATAAACTCCATATGAGTCAGCAACGCATTTGCAATTCCCCTGGTGCTGCAAATGTCCATGGACGGTGGTATTAGGTTAACATCAGGTGACCCGCCTGCTCGTTTGCTTGCGTTCGTTTTAAAAAAAAAGCATAACACAATAATACCACAATCTAAGCTCAAATCTGCTGCACCTCTTCAAATCTTCGCTATTTGACACCCAGACCAAGGAATAACTTTTTGTGATTTGACAGATCTTGCTCAATCTCAACTATACTAAGTCGTTTTCTTCAACAGGACCTACCCATTTAATTTATTTGACTCAGAGAATGAAATAAAATATGGTAATACTTAATAGCGTAATTTTATTCACGAATATTAAAGAATTGCTCTATCATGTCTGTCTAGATCTCTTATTGAGCCAAGATTTATGTACTAGGCATTGGCAGCAAAATTAACTCTAATCTACTGACAATCTATTCATACCAAGTTCCAAACTAAATGATTCTGCGTCGTTGATTTCTTATTGCTCATCCAACATGAATTTAATAATTTTATTACAATTTTGGTTTGGCAACTAACCAATGATGGTAATTTTGTACGCTTTCTATGAGATTTAAGCCTATTCTACACGACACGACTTGACTGGTGATTTTATACCGGTCAGATTTGATGGCAGAGAAAATTTTCTGGAAAATCGAAAAGTGGTTTCAACGTTAACGGGCTAATCGGTGATTAAGTAATTTTTTGTGACCACTTGCTGGTATAAAAACTATAGAGACAGTATATTTCAAAATTAAACGTCATTTATTTTAGGTATTTAATCTAAATTTGCTCAAAAGCAGAAAGAAGACTGGAAAAATCTCGATAGTTTGGTCTCGATGGGGTAGTCTCTCGAAGTTTTCCTACACTTAACTTCCTAAACTTAACTTGCTCAATATAGTAATTAGGTAAAACGTCGTTTGTCATGTTCTCCCGCAATGCTGCCTGTCACACCCACCAAGATATTCGTAAGAACAGAAATAAAAACTGTCTACGGCCTTATTCGGATGAATATCCATTGATAACTCGTACGGCTTATCCTTACATACTGAGGAACCTTTACATTAGATAACCGTCAACTTGGTGGAAAAGACCCGAGGGGAATAAGTATCCAATTTAATTTCAAAGACAATCAAAATAAATCATTTATTCCCTTCCCACCTGACAAAAAGGTGGAATGACCGAAATGTAATAAATGTACCTCCGAATGGCTGACCCTTATCCAGATGACACATTTGTTAGCACCTTAAAGAGATTGCTGTAATATCTTTCCTGGAAAGAGAAAGGAATGATATAATGTAATGTATTACCTCATTTTTATGAGGGAAGGCATTTTCGGTTAGGCTGTGTAGGTGATTTGAAGCTTATTTCTCAGTTAAATTACATAATCTGTATAATGTATAAAAGAAAAAGGTGACTTAAATGACTGACTGTCTGGTCTGTCGGGTATATCTACCAGGAACCTTTAACAAGATCGTGGTGAATCAACTCAAACAGAGAACAGATCAAGCTGAAATTCATAGATAAACGCCTCGTCTTTATGCAGATCTGTAAAGACGAGGCTGACGTATGCTGATGCTCGGACGAGAATGGTCTTCGTATGCTGAGACCGCTACGTCTGCTCTGCGCAATTCACAGCATGCGGCGGGCGCCTCATCTACTCTGCCCTGAAAATTTTGGCCTGTTCTTTTCGGTTAGTACCGGATGCTCCATATACATCTACAGCCAGCGCCATCAGAGGAATTCGATTCTTTTGTGCGATGCGAGTTGACTCGAAATACGTACAAAAGCCCAGTTTACCAATCCTCCAACGCAAACTGCCATAGGTACATTTGAACAGCAACCTAACCTTCAGAGATATCAAGTGAGAAAGATACCTTCGATCTCATACGAGAGAGGTTATATATTCGAAATTAATAAGTGCACTACTTTGACTAGGCAAGTTCGAACAAACGACTCCCATTACAATTCTTAAACTCGCATTCCTATAGTAAATGCGCTTAATTCTTCCTCTTCTTTCTCGCTGCCACTAATGCTCCGAGTGCACCTTGCGAACAAAAAGCAAGCGAAGCAGTCAAGAACGTACCCTTTCACTTTATAGAGTTCCGTAGGAAAAATAATGCCAAAGATATGAATAAGAACTATGACCTCTGAACGTTGTCTTATATATTGCCACAGAATACCATAATTACACAGAATACCACCTTACGGTACAGAAGATACTGAATTTTCAAAATGAAGGCAAAATGATTTCAATGAATAGCGACTCTAGCATTGACACAATAAAGTGCAATTCAGTTCTCAACAGTGCCTTATACCAATGACTTTATTAGCCTAAGCGTTGTGCTTTCTTTCCGTCGCGTTACCTTATCTACCCTCTCTCTTTCCGGCTCGCTACAGGGCTACTGATAAAACCGCTGGGTGGTCTGCGGTATGTAATCTTTGAACCTTAAAACCCTCCTGAAATTGCAGAAGTCTGTGGACTAAAATCACCAGGGGTTATTTAAAAACTTACAATACACGAAAGATTGCAGAATGTTGAAATTAACAAAATATAGCGGCCGAAACTTGCCCTCTAGCTATTATTATTAAAATATTCGCTTTTAATGACAAAAAGGTAAATGCTTTTTATGAATTTTACACCCAATCATAGATTCGCTTTCTGCTGCATCCCAAAAATCCTGAAGCCTGAGTTGGAAAATCATAAAATTCTTAAAATCTTTTGTGTAGGATAACGGATCCCTAAGTTAATGCAAGCGCCAAGCACCCACAACAAGGGAGGTACGGCGGGCATGCTCGAGCCCCTAATGTCGGTAAGTGGGCACTGGGCACTGCAAAAACCCCTGACTCTTCCACGCTTAATCCCGCGCTAAAGATTAACGCGGCGGCACGTACGACTTTTATTTTAAGACCAATTTGGTGCGAGGTGCTTTTAATTAACGCTAAGCATGAACTGTACGCCTTACGAAGTTACAATATAAATAAATGTATAAATGTATAAATATATATCAGGACATTACATACAACGCAATCTAGCCTCAAAGTAAGCGATAGCTTGTGTTATGGGTACTAGATAACTGATAAATATACATACATACTAATATAATTAAATATTATATATTGAAAAACACCCAGACATTGGAAAACATTCATGCTCATCACACAAACATTTACCAGTAATGGGAATCGAACCCACGACCTCCGACGCAGACGGCAGGTTCGCTGCCGCTACGCCATTCGGTCGTCAAATGCTATTCTCTAATCGACAATAATTCTATTCTCTCTTTACAATCGAAAAAAATGAGGAATTAATAGAAGTCAAGCTCACATACTTACATATTTTAGAAACTACATCAATATTATAGAAAGACTAGCTGACCCGGCAAACGTTGTTTTGCCATATATTTTTTTTTCTCACTTAGGGACATAAAATATAGATAACAACCCGCTCCCGTACCCAGAGATCATACCCTGAAAGTTTCATAACGATCGGTCCAGCCGTTTCGGAGGAGTTTGGTTACAAAGAAAATCGAGAGAATTTTATATATTAGAGAAGATAGATAATAGAATCGTACCGTGGATATGTCTGCGGAGCTATATTATATCAACTTCTTGTTCACAGCCTGACGAAGAAACTTTATTATTCATGTATCAGCTCCAGATCTAGGATTTTTGACGACCTCCCTGGCGCAGTGGCGGCTCGCTCTGATTCGAGTGGGACGTCACGGGTTCGATTCCCGCCACGGGCCACTTTGGAATTTATTAATTTCTAAACTGGCTCAGGTCTGGTCTGGTGACAGGCTTCGGCCGTGGCTATGTACCACCCTACCTGCAAAGACGCCCCGCCAAGCGATTTAGCGTTCCGGTGCGATGCTTGTAGAAACCGTTGGGGTTAATTTACTTACCCTTCCAAGTTAGTACTGGCTCTGTACTGGCTGGTAAGCTGCATCATCACTTACCATCAGGTGAGATCGCATTCAAGAACTAACTTGTATAGACTAAAAAAAACCGAGGTAAACACTAATAGTGGCCTCTGTCTCCCAGCACTCGCCCTTCTCCTCCTGTGTAACACATTTTGCTTACAAGTGGACTGTGATCCAGTCGAATGTGAACCATGCTTCTATGCTAGGCGCTTTGTATGGCAATTTTTTTATGAATTATTTTGTTATGATTTTGGCGCCCCTTGAAACTGTCGCACGGGGCAGTACCCTGGTTTTCGCACCCTAGATTCGGAGCTTTTTTTTATTGACGATAGGCTTGCGCTTGACGACAATCATGCCCGATGGAAAGCAACGATGAGGTCTAGGTTGGAGCGCGCTTGCCTAGAAAATGCCTATTCACTCTTCTCTTGAAGGCACCCAGATTGTACTCGCTGACTCGTATAATACATCATTTATGTCATGCACACGTTCAAAGAAGAAAAAGAAACACGTTTTAAATCGTGGAACACTTTATATTTTATAATACGTATAACATTTTATATTTTAGTAAGGAAATGTCGTCATCGTTTGCAGCGACATATGCGTCTCAAAGCCCGGTTCAATCCAGCGTAGTAGTGTATTACTTGTTCCTGGAAACAAAATAACGCTACGCTTTTAAAACTTTACTTGAAAATGAGATCAGTAAAATGGATACATATAGGTATTATAAGTACGATCGCTCTTTAGATGTACATAAACTTATTATATGAACACTGGTGTGCACAGTTTTAAATGAATAATTAGTTTGTCTCCATCAAAAGTCATTATCGCGTTAAAATATCACACGAAGTCATCAGTGTAAGAAACCTTATTAACGGCTTGTAACAAAACTTGTAATAAGGTTGGAATGTTAATACATTTTTGTTGGAGAGTTAGTAAGATGGGATTGAATAAAAAATGGATTTACTGAAAAAATTAGTCAAAATTTTCAAAAATTCTTAAAAGAAACGTATTTTTTTTCTTGATGGTCGTTTTTATTAAAGTTTTGTTTTTATTTGTCATGCAACTATGCCTATTAATTTGCCATTGCCTATTAATCATCTATCATTATTGTTAGTTGTTTAGCCATCCTTAAGCATTGTTTTTATATTAACCAAATTCAATTATAATAACCTGCATTAGATTGAAGCACATAGCAACGAGTGCCATGCCCAGCATCAGGTACAGGGAGCACACGATGAACGAGGTCTCTATACGAGGGGTGTACACTCGCTCTCCGGGCACGAAGTCCCCAAACCCGATACTGGAAAACGTTAAAGAATAAAATAGTAGATGCAATTTCATACTAAAGATAACCGACAAATGGATTCACTTATCGAGATCCCATCGATTGGCCTAGACACAAAAGGTATTATAACCTTTTTTAGCATTTAATATTTACTCTTAGGCTACTCCTACTATAGAAGCATAGATATACATATTATAGTTTGGCAAAGAAGTGTCGAAAAAGTTGAGGCGGCATTGTGTAACAAAGTCGATTGAAATTCAAGAAATGTTGACTATTCAAGGCAGAAAATATTTACACAAATCGCTTAACCCACCTAATAAACTAAGTTGTACAAATAGGTGTATGAGGTCTAGCAGGACGGAGTATGGCAACCCTATACGTCCATAAAATAGGTTACCAATAACGTTTAAAGTGTTGTAAAAGTATAAAATACCTGCTCAAAGAGATGAAGCAAAAGTAGGCGCCATCCAATTTGTCCCACTTCTCCCAAAGACCGAAGATCATCGATCCAAACAATATGTACCTACAAAATGGAATACTCATTAGTTCTACAATAATCCTTATTCCGGCCGAAATTCTATAGGAAACTAAGTACCTAAACCAATTTATGGTATACGGCGCGAGATAAAATAGTTTGAATTTTGAACCTACGCCATATTGTGACGCCATAGGCTGACGTTACAATAGGTATGACGCAAGTTCAGACCAAACTATTGTTAAATCGCAAATTAACGGGCTAAACAGCTATTTCAATAACCTGCAGGTCAAAAACAAAAAAATAATTTAAGACTTTTAAATTAATACGTCATAATTCACTCAAAAACAGAAAAAAGATTGGACGAAATTTTATAGATAGAATGTTTTTTCGAAAGTTTTTCCAAAATCTCAGGACTAAATTTTATCTGAAACTATAGTGGATGTTATTTTAATTTTTGTTTTAATTTCGGTAATAATAATATCCAAATACTCTCAGAAACCGATTTTTGATAACTGACTTAGTTTTTCTGTCATATTCTCCCGCAAGGATGCTAGCCGCACCTACCAACGTATACGTAAGAGGAAGGAGGACAAAAATAATAACCTGTCAAGTGCGAGTCGGACTCGCGCACTGAGGGTTCCGTACTACAACCGGAGGAATAAAACCATAAAAACCACTGTTTTTAGAGGTTTAATGTAAATATCAAAAAAACTACTTATTAGATCTCGTTCAAACCAATTTTCGGTGGAAGTTTGCATAGTAATGTACATCATATATTTTTTTTAGTTTTATCATACTCTTATTTTAGAAGTTACAGGGGGGGGACACACATTTTACCACTTTGGAAGTGTCTCTCGCGCAAGCTATTCATTTTAGAAAAAAATGATATTAGAAACCTTAGTATCATTTTTGAAGACCTATCCATAGATACCCCACACGTATGGGTTTGATGAAAAAAAAAATTTTGAGTTTCAGTTCTAAGTATGGGGCACCCCCAAAATTTATTACTTTTTTTAAAATTTTGTATGAAAACCTTAATGCGGTTCACATAATACATCTACTTACCAAGTTTCAATAGTATAGCTCTTATAGTTTCGGAAAAAAGTGGCTGTGATATACGGACGGACAGACGGACAGACGGACAAACGGACAGACGGACAGACAGACATGACGAATTTATAAGGGTTCCGTTTTTTGCCATTCGGCTACGGAACCCTAAAAACGGCCTTGGAACACTTACCCTACCATGAAGACAACGCAAACGCTTATAGGTACAGTGATGGTTTGAGCATCAAACGTGACGTAACTGAAGTCGCTCAGAGCAGGGCTGTCGCGGCGGACCGGCTCCGACCAGCCGCGGATTTCTGGACGCATCCGAGGGGTATGTGGCTGCGGCATTGAAATGCTCCGCATATAGCCTCTTCTGCGAGAAATACAACCATGTTTAGAGCAAAATATACGAGTAACCAATCATATAATTAGTATCGTAAAGTTTTTTTTAGTAAAAACATATTTAGGCGCGTTGGTGATTTTCGACATGAGTAAAAACCATTAAACTCGTTACCGTTATCGCAACCTCTATAGCAGTGGAAATATACTGGGCCCATAACCTGAAGTGAAATAAAAAGGCAATATTCGAAGAAAATATAGGTTTGTATTAATTACTGCAAAAGTAATAATTGTACAAAAGACTTGCGACCGACGTGACAGCGGAACCGACGGGAAGAGAAGCTGCTGCTGGTAGGGTGGTTAACTAGCCACGGCAGAAGCCTCCCACCGAAGCCTCAGCCGATTCAGAATCAATCTCAGCCAAAGGCAGGACAGTCTCACTTATCACGTAACCGTCCCAGCTACAAGTAGGGGTCCGGACCTCAATATTTCAGATGGTTGCCGCTCGCGGGCCGAGTTGCATGCGCTAGTTCTGAACGGTCTATTTTACGCGCCGTCTGACTACGGCAGCCCTAGTACGTCGTAAGAGATAAAGTTAGGCGATAGAAAGAGACCACAACATTGCGTTTGTTGCGTGTCGATTTTGAGGGCGGGGCCGCAGGGCAATGAACTAAATTCATGGTATAATTCGAATAGTTTTCTTTCTGGTAGTAAGATCACGCACCACAGAACGTAAGCAGCTAGCAATATTCATCGATGATTAAGTACCTTGGGTCTGGAGGGGTAACGTAAGCAGCGAGCAATATTCATCGATGATTACCTTGGGTCTGGAGGGGGAGGGTGCGGTGGTATTCTGTAGTCGGGAGTGACATCAGAGTCGATGTACTCTTCTCTCCATTCCCTTGGCCTCTCTATGCTTTCTGCTTCACTCGTCTCATACTGGAAGAAGCATTTAGTTTCTTCTCACTACTGAGTAGATATATACATAAGAGTTTTTTTACTCGCTACAAGTTAAAACTTGACTTTAGGTAATCGTTGCATGGGTCCAACAGCGTAGTCATTGAATAGTTGATATTTGCATCAGTTGAACAGCATTGTCGACTGGCTGCGATAGTTGCATTGCGGTAACTTTCGATGTTTTGCTGATGTAAGATTTGTTTGAATAAAATACGGGTAATCACCTTATAGTATGTAATATGTAAACAGGTAGACATATACGTAGGTCCCAACGGCAATACCCGACAACATAGTACACTGTACACTAAATATAATAAGAAACGCGACGTGTAATGTATTTAATTACTCGGATCATTATTCACACCTCAGTCTGGCACTGTCAGTACCCACCCTCCTGCCTATATGAAGGTAATTTTAGGACGAAAAAAAATGTTTTTCTTCGTTCTAATAGGTGAAACCGATAAGGCACTTTAAAAAAATGTTAAAGCCGTTGTTTCCATCCTCACATAGGTATTTACTCCAAGCAAATTAATTACAGCCCAGTCTCGCATGGAAAAATATCTTAATAATAAACCCATAATGGGACACAACGTATCGCGAAGCTGCAGTGGCAATGGGCGGGGCACATAGCTCGTAGAACCGACGGACGTTGGGGACCTAAAGTGCTGGACTGGCGACCCCGCACGGGAAAGCGCAGTGTTGGCAGACCTCCGACCAGGTGGAGTGACGACATTAAAAGAGACGCTGGAAGGCGCTGGATACAGATGGCGCAGGACCGTGTGGGCTGGAAAGCATTGCAGGAGGCCTTTATCCAGCAGTGGACGTCCGTCGGCTGAAACGAACGAACGAATGGGACACAGATCGCGCTGCCGAACGCTTAAATCGCTTGACGGTGCGTCTTTGCTGGTAGGGTGTTACCAATTTTCCCTGACTACGGCAGAAATCACCCATCTGGCTTGACCAGAGCCATTTTAGAAATTATAACATTCCAAAGCAGTCCGTGGTGGTCGCAACATCTCACTCGCACCTGCTCCTACATTATGTAAGCAAAACGTATTCATCGTTATCGTAATCGTTTACTAATTCTGCCCGCTGATTGGGTCCCTGATTTTCGTCCGCCAATCGGAGGGCAGCATCGCTAACGATTACAATAAAGATGAATACGTTTATCTTACGCAATCAGACCCCAGAGCTAGCGCCACTGCGCTAAGAAGGTTGCTAGTCAACATAAAGGATCGGTCAACTCAGTGCTGCCACTTAAAAAACGTCATTTCCGTTGCATTATTTATTTATTTGAGATGGCTACATAAAAAATCCGTAAAGATATTATATAATTATTGACTTCAAACGTAGGTACGAAGAATTTGAATATCTTTACCTGAGTTCGAATATGGATTACGCGTCTTCTTGAAAAGCCAGGACACCCTCGACACAGGCACACTAACGCGTAGATACATTTGAACCAACTGGCTAAAAGTTCTCCTGTAAATATACAATTAATATACAATTGATATACAATTAAGAATAAGATATACAATTTGTATACTTCATATCAATTTATGTCATCATTTATCACTCAATCAATCAAATCATGCAAATTAGTCATTCAAATCGGTTTTGGTACATTCGTGGAGTTCGAAAAATATAGCCGTATTTTTTAGCGATTTATGGAATATTATTATACATTTTTTGAATTTGATTCCAAAGTTATGCAAAAGAAATCTTAAAAAAAATGTGTCAAATGTGAGTCGGACTCGCGCACGGCGGGTCCCGTACCATTATCTATACAACGTGTAACGAAAAGTTGAAATAATATTGAAGGATTTTTTTTTTATCGACAGGAAATGCCTAACGCATACCCCTCCGTCAGGGGAAACGAAGGGGTTATGTGGGACTTGCACTCACTAAAACCTGTCCCTTGCCACGACGGACCTCGTTGGCGGAAGTACGGGATTCACTTGCGTATTCACCGCGCTCCCGCCAGGCCCTGACCCGCCACCTGAGCGGCAGGTCCCGTCGCTGCTGCCGGCAGCCTGACCGCCGCCGACTCCTCCTGGGAGCCTCCTCGGCCTGTTGATGGAGTTCGGGCAACGGACGCCATAGCCCCTTACGTCCGTCACCCGCAGGCCGGCGCACCCGGAAGCCGAAAAAAGATGTTCGTCCTCCAGCAACCGGTGCGTCTCCTGCGAGAGGGATGTGCCACAGTAATTGTCCCTCTCGACGAGCGTTCCCGCCCACTTCGGTGATTTTTTTACGAGGTTGTCTTCCTTGTAGTGCCCCGAAGGGACTTTCCGTTTCCGCCCCCGCCTGTAATTTTTTAACGAGGTTTTCTTCCTCCTCCGGGGTAGGTGTAGACGTTTCGACACTGTGCCCTCTGCTGGGGCCCAGAGGGACACGCGAAGAAACGTCACCTATCCACCGGGCCAAGCTATTAGCCGTCGGTTATTAACCGACGTTACCAGGGAGCACCGGCCCGTGCGCTACAGTGAGGCACCGTAGCACTCGGGCACTCGTGGAGGTTGCTTGGCCAGCCCCCCAATATTGAAACATACGTAAGTGTTATTGATAACAAATTATTTCTATTTAATATTTTCACAGGTGAAAAAATAAAATTGAAATAAGCATAATTATTTATTTAGCATAATTATTTATTGATAATAAATTATTTCTAATGTATGAAGAAATGGATATGCTTATTTTATTTTTCCATACATTATGAAAAATTAAAATACCCTTCAATATTATTTCAACTTTCCTTTACACGTTGTATAACGAAGCGAGATGATGATACAGAAGCCAGATTGCCCTTTTACGAGTACCTACTTACTACTTTTACCATTACAAGTAGAATAATAATGGGTCTACTGGACCAACTAACTGTCACGGTTCAAGAGATACAGCCTGGGTGACAGACGGACGGACGGACGCTGAAGTCTCAGTAACCGTTTCTTACCCATTTAGGTACGGAAGCCTAAAAATCATGGATTGGATGGAACATAATATTAGCTACAGTTGCCGGAACAAAACTTACCGACGTTGCTGAGGTATAGCAGGAACAGCGGCATTCCCAAAAGGGCATACAAGACGGTCATAATCTTGCCCCAACTGGTCCGAGGACTGAGATGGCCGTAGCCTGAAATTCAATAAGAACTATAAAAGCCTCATCCATTTATAAATCACATCAATTTTGTCGAATGATTTAATTTTATTGTAGAACTGGAATCAAAATAGATAGTAACAATAAAATTTAACAGGATTAAATAAATTAAAATTCTATGGGGATTATAAAATTTAATAGGATAACATTATGTATTAAAATTCTATCGGGATTATAATAATTAGTCGAGAACAAAAGTTGCAACAAACACAATATCATTATCATTATGAACAGTGAGCATTATAACAACCTAACCTACGTACCGTATATACCTACGTTGCGTATGCGGATAAAAAAGTGTACATTGTAGTACTCACTTAGAGACACTTGACAGACTTTAACCTCCTTACAAATAAACGTTGAATAGCTTTAGAATATTAGTTGTACGCTGTTTTATCTTTTTCCCACCAATGTCAATTAACTGGTAACAGCGAAAGACAAAACAGAGTTTAACTATTTCAACGCCATTCCATGTTTATTTGTTAGGGTGTTAGACTTATTATGGTGACCAAATAGTAAGTACTCTTTTTTTTACTCTATAAAGTTAGTACTTGACTGCGATCTCACCTGATAGTAAGTGATGATGCAGCCTAAAATGTTATCGTACTATAACTTGGAAGGGTAAGTAAATTTACCCCAAAGGTTTCTACAAGCATCACACCGGAACGCTAAACCGGCGGTGCGTCTTTGCTGGTAGGGTGGTAACTAGCCACGGCCAAAGCCTACCACCAGACGTAGGTAATACTTAGGTTTTGTTGTAATAAACAATGAAGTAATTGCTGCCAATCCGTTCGCTCCCATTCTGACTCCAACATGAATAAAATAAGATGGTGTATATATTATCAGATAAGGTTTTATGTGCGTTTTATGTGAAGGTCCCTTAGTGCCTCGTAAAATATCGCACATCAATGTGATTACAATATTCTGTTTGCCCTCTTACTGCGAACAATTTTATGGTTTTCGGCACATATTAGTAGAGCTGGTATTAGGCTAAAAGGTCGTGAAATTCAAGGAGGCCATAGCACTTGACGAAATAACAATAAATATCGAAACCTTTTATCGATAATCATCAATAATTCTATGTTAAATTCGAATAATAGGTAGGTATGTACAGTTAGCCAGATGCCTTATCCACGATCCTTAAAGAAACAGGTCAATCGTTCGTTCCAAATATAAATGGAACAAATTTTAAAACATGCATGGGGACTGACATTATGCGATCGAGAAATGGGTCTCATGGCTTTCTGATGACAACCGTCACTCTCAGATATTTTTGAATTTCATTACAAATAATTATGGAATGCTTGCTGATCCAATTAAGACCTGCGAAGAGATACTTGCTAACAAGAAGGACACGACATTTTTTGTCCTGGCAAACAAGCGGTTGCTACGGAATAAGAAACAAGATATCCAGGATGACAAAGTCGCGGGCAACAGAAAATATAGTAGATATACAGTCGAGGCAAGTTCAAATAATAAGGCATGCCGACTAAGGATAAGTAGAAAACATTTATCTTAATCCCGGGTATAGATACATGTATGCCTCGCATGTAGCTCGCTGCCTCACTGCAATATATCGCGGACAGTGAGGTCTTCTTCGGCATGTGCATGCACATTTAAGCACACATTAGTTTTACATCGAGGCAGAGAGCTAGACTGCAATCGCGAGGCATCGTAGTAAAGCACCCATGGCATGGTCGTTCCTTCAAGGTTTCACTCACACTGTAGGTACAAAGGCTACAAGTACTTAGCGCCTACCGCCCAGCGGTTTTATCCGGAGGGATAACATAAATCAAAGAAGTAAGTTTATATTACGTTCCCTTTTCTGTAGGAGATAAGGTAACGCGACGAAAAGAGAGCACAGCGTTTACATTTTATTGTGCCAGGCGCTAGAGTCGCTATTTATTTAAAACATTTTGTCGAGTAAATCTTCTGTACTGTAAGATACTACGAGTATTATAGGTATTCTGTGCATCAGATACAAAAGGTAGCTCCTCACCTATTGTAGTTATCACAGTAAGAGAGTACAAGAACGCAGATGGGAAACTCCACTGCCTCGAGGATCGCCCTCCGTCCCAGCCGCGCCGCACCGCCTTCACGACCTTGCCTTGATAGCTCTTCAGCTCTTTGCTTATACTGAAACAAAGTTTGAGAAAAATTACGTACTTAAAATGGTGTAAACATACGTTTGCAACGTTTGCAAGCAGGTTTCACTTTGGGCATGAAAGTCGATGATCCACCAAAAGGTTATAAAGCTCCTTATTTGGAAACACGTCAACATTTGGAAGAATTGTGTTGTTTCTCCCAGCATCACAGTATTCTTCCAAAATATTCTAGGATAGAAATGTGCTAGGACAAAGAACGTAAGTGGGTTTATTAAACCTACTGACATCTTATGAGCATCAATAACAATAACAACTACAAACATTACCTGAGGTTTGACTTAATTGCAATGCGCATTTGAAATTCGCTGACACTCTTCGATTACAGACAAAATCTTTAGCTCAAGCACGGATGTCGAAAAAGTAAGCGATTAAATATTCAGAGTCCCCATTTCAACAAAGATTTAAGTCAAAGCTCTACCTTTCCTTTAGAGCAGTCTCGTTGAACAAATTGAGGGTAAGCGTAACATTTTGCCACAGATACTGGGCGGTACTGTCTCTTTCCCGCGACATATTGTTGACTCGTTCTATCTCGCCCGCACCTTCTATCTTTTGAAACATGAAAGCACCTGAAAAGAAGCATTTTACAGTTTTTAAAAATTGCGCTCCAATGTGAACCGAAATCCAATTAATAAATGTTGGAGAGTTAGGATGCTTAATACTTAATCACACCGCAGTTATTGATAAACTGGATTTTCTGAGAATGTAAATAATTTATTAACTGGATTTTCTACTGTTTATCCCAGGAAAAACCACGGTTCGGTTTTGACAACTGCACCGAACCTTGCCATATCTTTATCTTGGGAACGCGAACGGACACTTTACCTATACTTCGGGAAATCTTTACAAATCCGCGTTGTATGTGAAAACCCGAAATTCACGCAGGCGGAACCAAGTGAAAAACCTGTATCGTTTGCCTGGTCGAAATGGAGGCATCTACAAATGATAAAGCTTGAAACAATACTTGAATAATATATGCAGGCCATACATGCCGTCTCAAGTCGGTTTTCATCCAATCATCAAAGGAGATACGAGTAGGTAGGTTACGGAGAAAACAGAAGCGTCCACAAATGTGTAGCTGATGAAGTCATCAGATCCAGCAAACAGATTATATTATGGACCTAGTGCTGAAGGTAGAGGCTGACTATACAGTAATACAGGGGAAATGGGACAGAGTATGTTGCCTGTCTTAAAGCCCGTAAGAGCGACAGAGAGGCCTTTTTAGGGTTCCGTAGCCGAATGGAAAAAAACGGAACCCTTATAAATTCGTCATGTCTGTCTGTCCGTCTGTCCGTCTGTCCGTCTGTCCGTCTGTCCGTCCGTATGTCACAGCCACTTTTTTCCGAAACTATAAGAGCTATACTGTTGAAACTTGGTAAGTAGATGTATTCTGTAAACCGCATCAAGGTTTTCACACAAAATTTTAAAAAAAATTATAAATTTTGGGGGTGCCCCATACTTAGAACTGAAACTCAAAAATTTTTTTTTCATCAAACCCATATGTGTGGGGTATCTATGGATAGGTCTTCAAAAATGATACTAAGGTTTCTAATATCATTTTTTTCTAAAATGAATAGCTTGCGCGAGAGACACTTCCAAAGTGGTAAAATGTGTGTCCCCCCCCTGTAACTTCTAAAATAAGAGTATGATAAAACTAAAAAAAATATATGATGTACATTACCATGCAAACTTCCACCGAAAATTGGTTTGAACGAGATCTAATAAGTAGTTTTTTGATATTTACAATAAAACCTCTAAAAACAAAGTTAGTTTTGCGGTTCGATAAGAAAAGTGGTTTTTATGGTTTTATTCCTCCGGTTGTAGTACGGAACCCTCAGTGCGCGAGTCCGACTCGCACTTGACAGGTTATTTATTTCCAATTTTATTTCACCACGGACAGCGAGATAGCCGACTTTAATGCCATTTACTTACAACAGATTATAAACGTTAAGCTTTAAACCACAACTAAAGACTTTAATGGTGCTTCACGGCCATTAAATTCTAAAACTAGTCGCCTATTAGTTTATTCAAAGCTGAACTAATTAGTAAGCTAATTTCAAACAACCCTTTTAATATAAGGTATTGTAGCGATAATTAAACGCGCTAACACAATGGATTATTGGGGCTGAAATCGATTTCCGAAGGTCTTTGTTAATGTAACAGCATAAATAATTTACGCTTCATTGAATTTTAAATCTCCATGGGAATGATTTATACACGAGTAACATTACTTATTAAAGAGCTTTTGTAAATTGGCACGTTTATTTAAGTGGGGCAATTTTATTTTATTTCTCGTTTAGAAAGAAAAGCCCTTAAAATCAAAAGGGACTTATTACAGCAGTTAATTCTGAAATAATACCTAATTATTTTTTAAATAAATAATTTAAGAACCAGAGTGCCTGGCCCTGGATCCATAATATAATGACAATAATGATGAGTGAAAATGAAAATGAAAACCTTCAGGTATTTTTCACAAAGGTCTAACTTAAAGTCAAAAATCTACCCCCTAGTTCGAAAACCAAGAACTGGCAAGCAACTCTGCACTTGCTCTTTTAAAAAAGGTATTTTTTCCTCTCCAGCCACAGCTTCGACTTACCAGCGATAGTATAAGCGACCACCAGCACAATGACGCCAACGTTCGAAAACAAAAAAGCGAGGAGACTTCTGACGTAGTTGCGGATGCGCGAAGCCAGCCTGCGCTTGCGACGGGGCATGTTCTACGTCATCCTGGCTCCTAGTGACGCGCACGCGCCGCGCCGATGGCTCCAACGCTAACTCATGGTGCGGACAAGATCATCTAGAATAAAAAAAAAATCTCCATGTAATCATCAATCGTCTCTATATAGATTTTTCAAAGGTCGTAGCTTTCAGAACAAATGTAATTTTCCTAAATTTATTATTTAAGGGCATAGATAATGGAGGTATAAATCGATATCTGGCTTAGTTTTAGATTTGTTACCGTAACAATAGAAAAAAATATGCGTAATACGATTGTATAGAAAAGCGAGTATGAAGAGCACCCTAAACTTGACTTGGCTTTAATCGCTTGTGCAACCGCGATTCCTCAAGCTCTTTGACCACATCACAAGAAGAGAGGATACCATCGAACACCTGATAGTTCAAGGTTAAGTGGAAGGCATGCTTTCACGTTATTAACTCCCAAAAAGATGGATTATCATCCAAGCCACTACCAGTTCCTTCCTCATCATAATATAAATAGAAGCCACAAGAGGATGATAGCAAAAGTTGTAGAGACAAAACATTCAGCAACGCAGGTAGCTCTCATATCCACGACCACTCGTCCAAGAGTGGACGACTGAGAAGTAATTTGTGCCTATTCTCTAACATGCAGTCATAGCCTATTTGGTTGAGCTTCAAACTTCTGTCTCTCGTCAGGGATTTGGGTGTTTGATTCCCGGGCACCTCTGACTTTTTGGAGTTATGTGCGTTTGTGGAAACTAAACACTAGCTTAGCGGTGAAGGAAAATATCGTGGGCTTAAGTCCCCAAACACGCGCTTGACCATCATTGGAGAATGGCGAAGTACTTTGTCCATCTTCTCAATCTGAGATACTGATTGAGCTTTCACGGTTGAAATATGATGAAAAAATCTTAGGCAAGTTTCTTGACGACGTTTTTAACACAATGAAAAAGTGCATTTTACTCTAGTTCCCCTTTATTATAAATTTTACTATAGCAGTAATATTATTATGTATTCGATGTTATTACATACTTGAACGTTTTTGTACATATTCGACCTACTAAAAAAATAAAAACTGTAATAAATCATCGTAACTATAATATAGTGTGGTCAATTCTGTTGTGCAAAATCTCTAAACTAAACTGATTTAAAATAGTGCTATCCTTTTCCATAGGGAGCAGTTTGAAAAGGATAGCACTATTTTAAATTAGTTTAGTTTAGAGATTTTGCACAACAGAATCGACCACAGTATATAAAAAAATAAACTAAAACTTAACCGAGTAAAATCATTCCTATGTTATTTACATCATTACATCAACACTACACACGTTTTCAAGATGAATTAAATATGAGTCGGAAGATGTTTATCATAAAATGACCAACATTTAAACAGTTTTGATGTTAGAGTTGACCTCAAACCTTTTTACAATGTTATTTTAATGAAAAATGTTTTGTGCTTCCTGTAGAATTCCCATTTAACGATGACAGCTTTATATTATTAAGTACTCGTAGTTTATTTGCATATTTTACTAGCTGTTTTCCGTGACTTCAGTCACCAACGCTTTCACCGAAATATTTTTGTGTACATCTGTGCTGGTGGCTAGTATCAGTCTCCAAGAAAAAATAGTAGATTGGACAAAGAAGACACAAAGAAAAAACAAGTCATTTTATTACCGAGTTATACACTCTACTTTTAACTTTGTTTGCTGAACGTTGTTTCTAGAATTATTATAGGAACCTAACTACCTAAGTGGTGAAAAAGTAGAAACGCGTCTCAACGTTTTATTCATAAATCTATTTATATTAAACACACAATAGAACCTCTCAATAGAAATATAATCATTTTCTCAAGTTGTATTTTCTTCGAGTAGGGCTTAGCTTGATCACTCAGTGCCTCAAAAGCCCTGTCATTTGTGCTCTATATAGATTGAAGTATTCTAAGAGGCTTTAGGATAAGAACACTTAGTTATAATAATAGTAAGTGGTAGGAACAAAAGTGGCCTAAAACCCTTTTAAAGGTTTATCCACTCTTTACAAGCATCATGGATGAAATAATATTTATAGATTCTTGTCGTTATATTACTATAACAATCTTGTAGTTACTGATTATCTTCCTCGTTGCAGTTGGCAACTTGGTACGCTGTTGGAACGAAGAGAGGACCCAGGTTCAATACTGTCACAAACCAGTTTTTTTTCATAAATAGGTCTGCGTTCTTAGCCATATTGAAGATTGTCATTAAAACTGATCGATCGCTCATTCCATGTTTAAATGGAACGAAATCCAAAAATGTTATCGGAATGACATAATATCCGATTGACAAATTGATCACGTGACTTATGGAAGACAAATGTCATTCTTATATTTTTTCTGGATTTCGTCCTGTACAGTTATGGAATTAGCGCACTGCCAAGCGTTTCATAGTTTAAGAGTAGAAACGTTATGAGTTACGTCCGAGTTAGAACAATAAATTTACAGCTGTATAAAGACTTACCTAAAACCTACCGGTTATAGTAGTGTTATTATCTCGCTGCAGACTCGGTCATAAATCATTCGAGTGTTTCGCTTTTGTTGTTCTTTGTTGAGTTGTGCATTACTGCAGAACAACAAAAGCGAAACACTCGAATGATTTATGACCGAGTCTGCAGCGAGATAATAACACTTCTATAGGTTTCACTTTATATCTCTGATATGTGGCTAGAATAATTTCGTGTTTATCTTACGAAACGAAAATTATAAATTCTAACTCTTAAAATATGAAAAAAAAAAATCGAAAAGGTTCCAATACGAATGGTGCATGACTTTTTAAAATGTTGTTCTTTTGGACCTTTGCATTCGCTTTTTTTTTTGCAAATATATAGTACGGAACCAATTAATGCGTGTGATACAAATGTTCCTCTATGTATGTCTAAATATTTATATTGAAAATTTAAATATTTATATAAAAGTTTTCGCTCGTTATGGATGTGCCTAGTAATTAAAATAGAAGGGGTAAAAAGTAGGAAAGAAAGTATTAGTAGCCTAGTATTAAGTTGGGGTTGTAGACCTTTTTTGACCCACATCTAAAAAATATGCCGTAGAATTAATTTCTCTACTAGCTGACCTAGCAAACGCTGCTAGCTTACGACCTCCTTTGAGAGCTACCGAACATACACAGCAAATTTCATAAGAATCGGTCGAGCCGTTTCGGCGGAGTTTGGTAACAAAACTTGGCACGAGACTTTCTTAATATATTAGAGGGATAATTACATCTTCTAATTCTCGTGGCATTCTTTGTCACCAAACTCCTCCGAATCGGCTGGACCGATTGTTATGGAATTTCAGTGTATGATCACTAGGTCTAACAGTTGGTATTGTCTATTTTTTATATTCAAATGGCAAAATAAAGTTTGCCGGGTCAGCTAGCAATTATTAAAATATACATACCTACGTATTATGTTATCATAATTATTTATTCATAGATCGCATGTAATGGAACTGCCAATAACAATATTAGCTGGTCGATGTTGTTATTGGATCATTTTGTACTGGATTCAATTTAGATTAAATTATTTGGCAAACATTTAGTCGAGTGCCGTGTAATAATAAAATGAATGGATAATGGCGTGCATTTTGATTAAAATATTTCAGGAATGTTATAAAATTTTATTAATAAATGCATAAATAATATTTAATGAATCTATCTATCTAGATTATTTATTACCAGTATTGAAACAAGTGATGGTATAGCATTTATGTCCATTTTAAAAACCAAAGCTTATATGCCGTTTTGGAATTAAATTAGTAGGTGGGTGTAAAAAACTAAGGTGGTATCAAGACCAAAAGTGGTATCTATTTTTCTCTTTACCTAAGTGTATGGGAGCGCCCAATATTAGTTTTATTCTATTTTTTAGTATTTGTTGTTATAGCGCCAACAAAAATACATCATCTGTGAAAATTTCGAAGTCTTAGTAATAGTCCCGTTTTTACCCTTTGGGTACGGAACCCTAAAAATGTGGAAACTTGGACAATTGCGTGAGGTGTCGGTTACAATGACAGTGTGAGGTGTCGGTTAATAACGGTGTCGACTTCAATGGTTCTTTCCCATCTCATAAAATGCTCAACGCGCCCTTAGTGAAGTTCTCATAAAAAAAACTTTAAAAATCTAAATTCTTTATCTCGTAAAATGTACTCGCTCGTAAAATGAACTCGTACCATGTTAACGAATGAATGAAACAAAAACATTTCCTATCATCATTAGAAGCGGCATTAAAGCAAGGTGGAACTACAAAAACCGGTGGATCAATGGGGCCGTCTGCTGCGCCGTCACAAACTGACAAATATAAATTATGAGCGCGTACCACGTCACGTCCCGCCCACGCTCGTTTTAAATTTATTGTCCTGTGGGGCTACTGAACAGGCGGAGCTCCTGCCGCGTCTTGCAGTCAGCACTAGTCATCATCTTCCTGCCCTTTTCCCACGTTATGTCTTCTTCTTCCCTTCTCTCCTATCAGCTGTCAACTCGCAATCCACTCCTTTCACGCAATAGACCTAAACCCTGGACGCGGTCGCGAAAAAAAGTGCCAGTATACCGGTGCCAAAAATGTATGTTTTGACACCGACAGCATCAGTAGCAAGCCGACCGCACTATTGTCAATAGACCGCGGTCCCAGCCACAGAGTCCCAGCCACAGATCACTACACTTGTCAGTAGTCTGCACGCACATTTCCATGGAGACGCTTTCCACCATATTGTTTTAGTGGGAAATGATTGACGGTGCTACTATTTTTTTTGTTGTATGAAGAAGATTTGCTTAATCTGCTCTGATGGCCATATCTTCAGGTTCGCTTATAGGTGTTTCAGACGCATATCTTCTTTCTCTAGCCTTATCGGAGTTCAGATTAAAGAAGTCCTATTGTAATTTCATTTTCACACACGTACCTACATAACTCTAAAATTCACAAAATATAGGAAAAGGCATCGTTCCTTTTCTAGTGCAAATCGCTTCATCTTATATCTTAGTTTGCCCAAACAGCATCCGTAGCAACAGTGACGAATGGCGACGCGAGGCGCGTCACAATTAGCTCCATGTCACGAAACCAAGGTTTGATTCTCAGTTTATTACTTACATTTTACAGAGCAATCAAACTCGAGTGGCTTGTTAGCGTTAATTAAAATAAATACGATTTGTTTTCGAAAGCTCAGGCTTACTCAAAGCTTTTAACTCCAAAGCTACTTTCCGTATCAAAAATTCCATAACTAAGTAAAATCAGTAGGTATAAGAGTTTAGCGATTCGTTTTCTATAGGCACGGATGTTCCAAAATTTTTAAAGTAGAAAATTCGAGCATCGCCTGTAGCGTTCACCGCCGCAAATGTGTCCAATTGACACTGTCATGGACACATTTGCAACACAATAGGAACTGCATTGCTGGTTCTTAAGACTATCTTCTAGTGACGAAGCGCGACGTGAATAGGTGTTTTCAAAATGCTATGTATGCTCGTATAAAGAGAGTTGCAAGTCTACATTTTGTTCTTGAAATATTGCTTCGGGGGAAAACGTTTTTACCCCCCAATTTTTTACCAAATTAGACAATTTTGGTGTCATTAGATTTCAGTACACCTTAATCTAGGCTCGTACGTTTTATTTTTTTATTATTTTAGTCGATTTAAATTGAAAAAAAAATTCTCAAGGAAGTTCTTAGGTCACAAGCATCGATATTTAGACGCTTAAGTATAACTTTTAACATAAGCAACATTTCTTAAAAAGTATAGACTGTACGAGCATAGTCAGCAACATTTCTAAAAATTAATTATTAAAATCAGACTACATTTACGGGTAGAAAAACGTTAGGTATCGCTTTTTGTATGAAAACTTACAGCTAGACTAAATATTTAGACTCATTCCAAGCTAATTCACGGGTTTTTGACGTTTTCAAGATTAAATGTAACCTTTGTGCCAATCTATGGTATTGCAAACAGCTAAATCGACTGTGGTTATAAGGTATGAAAGAATAAACTCGTTTTCCAGGCATTATAATATTGTATAACTAGGACCAATTACGGAGTAGGGAATTCAGGATGAAACCTGAACGTAAAGAATGAATTATAAAATAATTTTCACAGATATTTCGTTAATCTTTAAAACTAATTCAAGCAGCACATTTATTAAATCCAGATTAGTTATTTCCTTGTCCTTAAAAAAAATAACGTATTAAATCAATATATTCCATGACCACTGAGGTTTAACAGAGCTGTCAGGCAAAAATACATTTTAAACCTCAGCATTTTATTCTTGCAGTCTGGCCGAAAAGTTTTAATTTTCGGACCGGCATAAAATATCATGTGCGTTAATTACTTTGGAGTTTCCGTACATATTTTTACGTAAAAGCCAGATTTCAAAAGAACGAACGAAAACCGCGGTGAAATTTTCCGGCGCATTAATTAGGAAGCCACTGTGCTGTCACCGAACTTTACTCTTTGGGTCACTATGCTTTTTACCTTCTTTTTGTGAGAGATTATATTTTAAGTGGTCTTTCTACTCAACTTTGCCACAGTGTCCCTTCACCTTTCTACCATAGAACCGCGATACGTCGAGAGATGTGGCATCTTTATGTGGTTGATGTCCAGCGTACTCGGACGAAACGCTTTTCTTCTACGTTTCTGATACGAACCGCGCTGGAAGGTGTGGAACACCCTTCCAGCTTCCGTGTTCCCAGCCAAATACAATCTGGGTGCCTTCAAGAGAAGAGTGAATAGGCATTTTCTAGGCAAGCACGCTTCATCCTAGACCTCATCATTTCTGTTCATCAGACTTGATTGTAGTCAAGCGCAAGCCTATCAATTATAAAAATAAATAAAATAGTGTACTTCTTTTTTTGGCAAACAGTTAATACTTGATTGCGATATTATGTGATTGTAAATATCTACCGATACTTGCATACATTTTTAGAAGTGACAAGATAATGCCTACCCCTAATCGGCATCGAAACTTTAAAACTATTTTTCCAACTGGAATACTACGGAAAATGGTCCTTAAAATACGTGGGCAGAAAACATATTAAGTATAGGATGCGTAATTTGAGATCTAGAAGTGAAACTGTTTATTTTATCTGAAGACCAAAAACTTATTCGAAAAGCTAAATATTAAACAAGGCAAGATCTGCTAAATATCACAGAATGTTTGAAGATGTTAGATTTAATATCGATCTCTGCTGAAAATACAGTCTTACAGTAAACAGTGACTAGGTACAGGATTTAATAAGATTCACAGAGGAGTTAAATATACTCATGATATACCTAATTACCTGTACTAGTTTGTGCACCGATTGGGCGAACCGAAATTCCTACCTAATTGATTTTAACATTATTGCAGTGCTTCTCGACGCAAAACCACATCCAAAGATTTCTTTACTCTTTTTCGTGGTACAAATTACATTGCTGCATCTTTATCTACTTACTTCATACCTGCTTAAGTAAAGGTATTCCGAACTATAAAACAGTCTCTGGCCAGTGGCTATGTCTTTTCCCGACCTCCTCATTCACAGTTTTCTGATTCTCCCTCTGTGTTCTAGCACAGCAGACAAAGAGAAAGGGATTGTCAGATAATAGCAGGCGTTTATTTCTATTTTCTATGGTCTTAATGCTTTAGTTAAAGAAAAGTCGGGATCTGTTTTCTATATATAAAAAGGAAAAATGCCGTTTTAAAGGTTTTATTAAAAATACAACCTCTACTACTACTAACATTTGTCACGTGATTTAACTAAATAAATATCAAAACGAGTTCCAATTTTAAAAAACTAATTCGATCGAATCGATAAGCAGTTCTTATCTTTTCGATCGAATACCCCTAATTCTAATACAAAATTATCTCTGATCTCGTAATAGCTTTCCATAACTCACAACGAAAGATAATGTTCTCAATTTTCAGTCGATTCAATTAGGTTTCAGTGAAGCCTAAATAAACAAATAGACGCAGAACAAGAGAAATGAAAATGCGCAAAAAATACAAACTAAAATGAGAACTTGCATAAAAAATAACATCATCATTGACCTATAGATAAACTTACTCGTACAAAATTAGGTTTAGTTCAATGGGTTTCATGAAAAAATACTCGTACCATTATCTTTCATGAAAAGATACTCGTACCATTATCTTTTCATGAAACACATGAATTAAAGCTATTCACAATCTATATAATATTTAACTGGAATTAGAACGTATTTATTATTTATTTGGAATTATTCGTAGTTTAAATGATAAACTTACCACTTTCAACGAAATCCATTACAATATTTTATCGGAAAAGGAATTTTGAGCACCTCTATCTGTTGAAAGTTTCATCACTGACCACAAAGTTTTTACGATAAATGCTTCGACATTTAAAACAATAAAGTAAAAGTACGCTAAACAATAAAAGTATCTAGTAGGTACCTGAGTATTAATTTAATTAACCACTATCTGAAATTTTATGCACTTGAAAGATGAAGAGAAGTGTAAATTACTAGCAGAAATGCAGAATCTTCGCGTTTTAAGTTCACTTTTGGTCGCGACCGCAGTTATATCGTACAGTAATAAATAGCACAAATTATGTCAGCCGCAAACGCAACCGCAATATTATGTGTAAAACCACGTTAGTTTATACTAAAAATTAAATAGTCTTTAGTATTCAATCAATTAAACAATATCCTAATCAAATCAGATTTTCGCTACACAACACTGGCCTGCTACAGAGCGCAGCTTCGAAAGCTGCGCTTGCGCCGGCTATGGTTAAATTCAACGATTATGATAATGTCAGATGTGACATCAATTATATCGAAATCTTTAATTCAAACCAAATCAAATATTACACATTTCCTACATTACAGGCAATTTTATAAAGAATATACAATAAGCTCTAAACTAAGAAGAGAACCAAAAACAAGCACAGTCTTATTTTCTTTAAATTAATAAGTATTCCTATACCTACGAGTATACGTGATCGTATACTATCGAATAATTTCATAGCTTTAAAGTTAAAAACATTACCAACTCCTGTTTTTCTTTCGGTATAAAGCAAAAGAGTAGCAATGTACCTATCTATTTGTGGCGTGTCTACTAATATTTCGTAGTCTATGAGGAAATTGTCTAATAATAGTGCGCGTGCGACGCTAGGCGTTCTAGTATCAGTTTTAGTTTTTATTGTGCACGCCGAGTATTTCTGGAGAACTCTGTGAAACTCACCAACTGATGAAGGACAGTTACCTCTACCAGTCTACCTAGTCTTAGCTACTAACTAAAAACTAAGTTTGTAGGTATTTAAACTCAAAAACTGCTGGAGTTTTCATAAATATAACATACCTAGACGCAATTCGAAAACTGGCCGCGATATCCTTCACCTGTTTACAAAACGCACTCCGGGAGTGCCTTCCGACGTAAAAACTTGAACAATAACGCGATGTATCGGTGACGATAAAGGAGCTTGGGACTCCTTGGGTCTCAATGGTTTTTTCCTTCTCAAAAGATGCCCAACGCAACTAAAGAAGTGTTCACTTCAAAAATTGTTGAGCGAGTTGGACTAGTGCACTTAATCAGCCTATAGACGCCCACAGCTGGACTTAGGCCTTTCCGAGAGCGCGCCACCACACACAGTCCTCCCGCTACCCGCTACCAGCGACCTTTTTCAGGTCATCGTTCCAGCGGACAGGAGGTCGTCCTATACACTACGCTTACCAGTACACGGTCTCCACTTCAGAACACGTCTGCCCCAACGGCCGTCGTGCACATTTTCTCTCGCCACAATGTGGCCGGCAGGGCATCGGCGTCGGGAGAGAGCTGGCATTACTACTTTATATGAACGATGCTTTACAGCACTCTCCTGTCCGGCAGGACAAAACGCATCGCGTTGGGTAGCGTTTTCAATACAAATTGTAAAAACCGCTGCCTGAAATGCACTCCGAAAAGATAAGGATGCGTAAAGCGTTATCTACAATTTTTTCTCTAGCGCTCTTGTCAGGACTAGGAGACACATCTCTGAAACTCTTTGTTTTCATGAATGATTAAAGAACTATAAATTGCTTAAATAATGATAGTTATCACTGCCTTTTTCTAGACAGTATCTTCATACTGTATCTTAATCAAAATATTGTATTCAAATATTTAGAAGGAATAAGTAGGTCTTGTTTTTTCGTTTTCCGTGATCAACTTTCCTAAAAACAAAACGAGGTCTATCGAAAACACTTGTTGCTTAACTCGTAATCCGCTATTTCTCGATTGTAATTTATATCTGAATAATTCGGAGTTATTTATGTATCACCAGAATTTATGGTTTTTATAGGGCTGTCTAATTTCTTTATATAATTGAGTATATTGATATGGCATCAACATCACTCACAGCTTCAGTTTTCCGACGATATACCTACTCGTCATAGTCTCATAGCACAGACTCTGGAAGACCTTAACACAATGCTCAATGACTTCAGCAGAATTTCTTAAATGGGCCTCAAAATGAGCATGAGCAAAACAAAAATGATATCAAATGCTCACATTCTGCGCCACCCAGTAGTAGTTGAGAACTTTGCACTCGAAATTGTTGACGAATACAATATGTACCTGGGGCATGCAGCCCAACTAGGTACCTCCAATTTCGGGAAAGAGGTGAACCACCGAATCCAGTTCGATGGGGCAGCGTTCGGGAAACTTGATGGTGTCTTCTCGTCCAATATACCTCAGTGGCTGAAAACTAAGGTCTACAAACAGTGTGTGTTACCAGTAGGTAACGACATACGGTATACGGATACAAGACATGGTCGTTTACTATGGGCCTCATAAGGCTTAGTCACTCAGCGGGCGATGGACTGAGCTATGCTCAGAGTATCTCTACGTCTAAGTACATGATCAAATCAGAAATAATGAGGAGATCCCTAGACGAACCAGAGTCACCAACATAGCTCAACGTATCGCAGAGCTGAAGTGGGAATGGGCGGGGCATATAGCTCGTAGAACCAACGGACTTTGACTTTGGGGACCCAAAGTTCTGAATGGCGACCGCGCACGGGAAAGCAGAGTGTTTTCAGACCTCCGACCAGATGGATAGATAAGAGGGTCGCGGGAAGTTGCTGGATACAATAGGCTATTTGACTAAATTTTGAAAATGATTTTAAAGAATTTATTACTACCTATTAAGCACATTACATTGATATTTCGCGGAAATTTAATGTAATTCCCTTTAAAAACCACTTTTAAAGTTTCAATTATCAAAACCGCGCCAAAAACGTCAATTTTGTAATGGCGCTTGTCATCTGACTCGTGACGTCACACATTGTCAAACGCATATAAACAGACTACAGTACCGTACAGTTTAGTTGAATTTCTTCGCTTTTCTTTAAATTTAATTAAAATTAATATATTTTAACAGAAAGAATGGTGTACAAATGCTGTGTAGTACCATTATGTACAAATACCTCCATAAATTGCCCTCAAAAAATGTTTGTGTCTGTACCAGATAAAAGGCGAAAAAAATGGTTACAGTTAGCTCGAAGAGATCCAATGGCCTTTTTATCGCATTCAAATGTTTTTATGTGTGAAGATCACTTTGATGTAAGTACCTACCTAATAATTACCTTTTAATTTAATATTCAAGCTAAATATAATATCGGTTCTTATTAAAAAATAAGTTATATAACCTAACATCTAAAACTAACCCCAATTTAGGTAATATGGGTCTAGCATTTAGAGTCTCTTTGTGTATTTTAACTATACCTAATATAATATGTTCGCCGCGGTAGGTACTTACATTGCTGTTTTTATGTTTTTCAGTTCCGTGCCATAATAATCAGCATTATTCTTAAAGTAAAGTGCAACCATAAAAGCATCTACCTTAGGTAGGTTGCTATTATCAGCTCGCACAAAATTTGATTCCATTCTGCGATTTCAAATACTTAATTATTTATTTCCTTAGTATGTTTAGTTATAAAGTTAACCAGAAAATTACTGTTTAAATAGCTAAAAGATAAAATAAAACGCCCGCCAAACAAAACACTCAGAAAAATCAGTACAAAAAGCTGTTGTTTTCCCGCAAATTTTCGAGTGTGACGTCACCAGAGTTGCAACCAATCACAGGGCGTTCCTGTCACAGGTAAAATATCAAAAATTATATTGCTGAAAAATATACATATATTTGATTAAAATAAAGTGAAATATGCTTATTTACGTTGTTATTAGTGAGATTTACTACAATTTCAGGTATATTTTCATTGTTGTCAAATAGCCTATTAGTACAGTACCGTGTCGCTTGGAAATCATTGCAGGAGGCTTTTGTCCAGCAGTAAACGTCCGTCAGCTGAAACAAACGAATCGAAATAAGTTGGTTTTTTGCTTGTCTCAACGTCACGAAAGATATTCTCACACTAATATTATAAATGTGAAAGTTTGCTGGTGTCTGTATGTTTGTTTGTTTAGCCACACAAAACCTCATTACAAAACCTCATTGGCTAAAATTTTGAATGAGGATGGATTACACCGTGGATCAATACGCTACCTACTCTTCATTGAGGAAAAATCTGGAAGGATTTAATTTATAAATGTTATTCAGCTTAAATCCCGTTTCGACAACCCTGTACGAATTTCGGCTATTAGAAAAGATTTTTTTAAACCACTCGATACATTTATACTTACTTATCTATTAGGTATTTCAAAACAAACTTGGGCTTTATAGAGTTTCAAAAAATAGGTAATAAATTTTGATTTCGACCTGCTTCATGGTAGGTAACGTTATTCAGTAATAAAGTGTGGTGGTTGTTCTTTTTGTTGAGTTAAATTACATAATTAAAATATAATAGTACTACCTTATACTAGTAATAATACCAACTTTTATTTTATAATTATAATATGATTATTAAGAAGCTATATTCAATTTTCAAATAATATGTTTAATGACGCAATGAGGTAAATGACGAAGAAAAAAAATATCATCTGTGCGCTACTTATATCATGCTATTACACTGTTTGTTGTCCGTATGTGTGTCTGTCTGTCACGACCCTCTATTTCATGATATCGACATGAAATTTGGAATAATTGTAGGTAATAATGGCCCGACGTTATGTATTGCAATCATTAAAAATTGAAAATCGTTTTTATTTTTGTTTAAAAAGGGGGAAAACCGGGTCGTGAAATTCCTGTGTGAAATTCCAAAATGTGATAGGTAATAACATTTAGTGGGATATCATAATATAAAAGGGCGTTACTTGTGTATGCTAAAACCGATTTTTTGTTATTTTTATGCCCGGCAGTTTTTGATTTATTGGGTAAAATGTCGAAAAAAATACGGTTCCCCTTCCTTATCTCCGAAGTTTACCAATAGAAAAGTCTGAAATAATTATGATTAATAATTATATTGACCGCCAAACACCACGATCTTGCGCCGCCTGGCGCCAGCGACTCCCCGCGACCCTCTTAATGTCGTCCGTCCACCTGGTGGGGGGTCGACCGACACTGCGCTTCCCGGTGCGTGGCCGCCATTCCAGCACCTTGGGTCCCCAACGTCCATCGGTCCTGCGAGCTATGTGCCCCGCCCATTGCCACTTCAGCTTTGCGACACGTTGAGCTATGTCGGTTACTTTGGTTCTTTTGCGGATCTCCTCGTTTCTGATTCGATCCCGCAAAGATACTCCGAGCATAGCTCTCTCCATCGCTATATTGATTAATTTATATATATCGGGAAAAATAAAATTAACTCTCTATCTATTAAGTATACTTTTTTGTTATTAACAATTAACTTCAAACAACAAAGTTAATTTTGCGGTTGGGTTGGAAAAGTATTTCATATGATTTTACTTTTCTATAATATTACGGAACCCTCGGTGCGCGAGTCCGACTCGCACTTGACCGGTTTTATTTAAATAATTTTAAGTCTTCAAGTAACATTTTTCATTGACCAGACTATTATTGCACTTTATATTAATGTTCAAATTATTGCTTATTGCGCCAATTTACTGAACCAAAATAATGTGCCATGCAATATAAACTTTTAATTTACCCAAGTAAACCGACTTACTTAACAGACTATAACACGGTAGTTACTCTTGTGTAATTATTAAGCCGGACACATTTATTTATTAGCGTAAATAAATTGAAATAAATAGTAAGTATAAAACCTTCGATTGATAGAGCGCATCGTAATAATTTCAATCATATTGTAGGTACGACATGCTACTATATACCATACCTATCGAAGAAGACAAAATGATTACAAACGTACATCAAACAAAAACCGGTACTTGAACCGAATAATTTTCGATTTTCAGATTGATAGTGTGTACAAGACTGTAAAAACCATAAACTGGCAATACTGTACCAAGTAAAATGTCAATGTCTAAGGTCAACTGTCAATTGTCAAAACTCGTACGAGGTTTTGATTTGACGTTTCTTTCACAAACGTCCGTTTACGGCACAACACGTTTCGTGTCTTTACGACTTAAAAGTAAGTTAATTTTATAAAAATACTAATTTACAAGATAAAAGTAAATGTTCAAAAACCCTTTCCGAGCAAGTGTATCAAAAATTTATATGAATTTTTCAAGATTACCTTGGATGAAGTGAAGTGCGCCACCGAGTGTATTTCAGTGTGCATTGCAATTATTCTTTTTTTTTTGTTGTTTATCCACGTGATAAGTCTGCTGGATGCAATGTACAAGCAGTGCAAAACTGAAATGAGTGTAAATTTGAGTATACTATTTTCAGGAATATCGATATAATAGCTGACGTCAAAACATAGGTTAGGCTTGGGTTAGACCGGCACGCAGCAACCTCCTCATTTTTTATTCATGTTTAAGCTAAAAAACGTGCTTCAAAGTGTATATTGAATTATCCACTAGGTAGTTGTGTCCACCTCCGTCTGCGTGTTTATTTTTGTTGCAAAAAAACCCATAAGGTCTGTTTTCATAAGACCTCGAGTAACCTATGTTCATACGACTTAGCATGATCAAATAATACATGTTAAATGTGTGTTTTCTTCCAGAATGCGTTACGTGGCCGCGTATTTGTTAGCTGTGCTGGGTGGGAAGGCAGCCCCTGCGCCTGCCGACCTGGAGAAGATCCTTAGCTCAGTCGGTATTGAGGCTGACTCGGACAAACTGAAGAGAGTCATTGATGAGCTAAAAGGAAAGTCTGTTGAGGACTTGATTGCTCAAGGTGAGTTGATTTGATATACGTACTTTATATTCTGTAGATCTTTGGTTTAAGAACGTTTGAGGGTTATGCTTTTGAAAAGGTTTGCCTTGAATTTTTCTAAAGATTTAAAGTTGCAACGAAAACTCATAATTATAAGCTTTAAACCAAGACAAATTTAAACATACATGATCAACTTTACATTTTTTTTTAGATTTATTATTTAGTTCTTCTGTTTTATTATCTGATTGGGCTCTGCTTTAGAATTGGACCCGTTTCGCATTTTTGCCAATTAACTTATATTTTCACGAAAGTTTTTTATGTAATACACTTCACATTATTGTCTTCTTTGATAAATCACTTTAATTTTCGAGACTTTATAAGAAAAATTAATTTCTGAATTTTTATAATTTTAAATACGTAAAAACATATGATCACTGACAACTACATAAAATGACGTTTCACCGAACCGAACATGTCATAAAATCGAACTGCCTAACCCCGACACCATGCAGTCTTGTTTGTCTTACCCCTAGAGTGTTTTTTTTAAGCCGGAGGCGCGGAGGGAGTGCAGCCCCCGCCCGCCGTAGCACAGCACAGGCACCCGGGCGAGCCGGAGCGGCCGAGGCTGGTCGCCGAAGGCGACCAGCATGCCGAGGCTGCGGAGGTGAGCGTGGGTGCCTGTGCTTTGCTACGCTAGGGCGAAGGGGCTGCTCTTCCCGCAGCGCCGGAGACGTCACAGTTCGGAATTGGTCCCCATGTTGGGTGAGGCCAACCTTCCTCCCCCCTCACCCCCTCGCACCCCACCGCTAAGGGTCAGGTGCTACTTACCGACTCCTCCTCCAACCTCCCTCCCCCCTCCCCCCTCCCCCCTCCCACTACCCCCAGTTACGATTCAGGTGCTAAAGATCACCTTACAAGGGGTGAAGATTTTTTAATTTCAAAAAATTATTTCTCGAAAACTATTACGCCTCGTAAAATTTGGCTTGGGGGGGTAGACCCCCCATCCCCCCCCCACCCCCTCCCCCCACTCCCATCCCCCCCCGCTACGGGTCCAATACTAAAGACCACCCTCTGATTGTAGATGAAAATAGAAAATTTGTTAATGTTTAACCGCTTAGGATGAAGCAATGCAATTTAACCTCTAGTGGCAACTGGAGAGCTTGTAAAATTTGGAAATTGCTTAGATTATATTTTAATTGCCATAGGTATCCCATATTAGGTCACTCCCCTTTCAGAATTCTAAGTTTGACAGTACCATTCAAAGTTAAAGTGGTCAATGAGTGCAAATTAAAAGAATTTTAATGATAGATTATGATGATATAACTACATACACCATCTTTCGTCTGAAAAACGATGCTGTTACATTCATAACTGATGCTTATTGGGCATAGTAAACCAGTGGGTGTATTTGAGAAGTGCATGTGTTTATCATGTGGAAACTGTCCAGGTCGTGAGAAGCTCTCGTCCATGCCAGCGGGAGGCGCCGCGCCGGCCGCTGCTGCTGCGCCCGCCGCCGCCGCTGCTGTGGAGGAGAAGAAAGGTATGTAGGAAACCCATAAGGGTCATACCCACCATCGGTGGTCCCCTACCATGTGAAATATGCACTGTCCTCTATTATACTAGTATGTTGGACCTCAGATTGTCAACATAAAAGTAAAAACTCTTGATTTTTGCCATTTTGGTGCTGATTGTCGTGTAAACTGGCGTGAGTGTCCATAGAACTATAATAGTTATACATGTTATTATCTCGCTGCAGACTCGGTCTTAAATCATCCTAGTGTTTCGCTTTTGTATTTCACTGCTGAGCTTCACTGCTGCTTTTGTATTTCAGTGAACAACAAAAGCGAAACACTCGAATGATTTGTGGCCGAGTCTGGAGCGAGATAATAACACTAATTAAAATCACAACTGTTGATTGTATAAATGTTTGATCCAGCGTACTAGTTTAATAGAGATAGTGGATATGGCACAACTTGATCTGTGTTCCATGCTGAATGCCACTTGCAATTTAGATAGCTTTAAGCAATTTAATTGTGAAGGCAGCGTGCCCCAACCAATATCCATTAAGGGTAACAAAAGCTCTAGTTTAACGGTGATGGAAGGCTTCATGATGGGGAAACCTGCACCTAAGAGTCATGATTATGCTATAACTCCATGGTCTCCTTGTGTAAGTTAGATATTACCAAATATTCATCTCACAAATTCACTATGGAGAAATTTTTCATCAAGATTTTTTTATTATTTTTCCTAAATTCATTATTATTACCATGTAACATAATGAAAAAGTGTCATTTTATTTATACATAATTATATTTATATTTGAAAGAAACGGAAACTAGTTTCCAGGACTTATTGGAACTTACCATTACAACTCTAAACGTTGTCAGTAGCAAAGCAAGCACAGACACTTGGGACAAATGGGAAATAAGCAACATTCATAGAATTGGAAAGAAAACGGATGGCAAAGTTCGGCCCATATGCATGACGCTCACTTTGTACTGGCGAAAAATGGAATTACTAAGAAATAAAAAATATCTCCCAGATAACATATACATAACAGAGGACTACCCCAAGGATGTGCTGTTAAAAAGGAAAATACTAAGAACTCAACTAAAGGAAGAACTAGACAAAGGCAACGAGGGATACATTGCTTATGACCGACTAGTAATAAAAGGAAAGAAAGATAAAAGGAAGAGATCACCCACAAAATCGCCAATTGCACCAAACGACGATAAAACAAAAAATACAAACAAAACTAAAATTAGTAGAGTTAACTATTTCGACAAAACGAGATCACTCTCATTTTGTGGAACTAGCAGCATGAATTAGCAATCAAACAACACCAGCAGCAAACGGAAAACTAAAAAATCACAAACAGGATATAACAGAACAATAAGTAAAGGTCCCAACCAGGCTGGTCACCTTGGGACGTCAGACCACCACCCTCTAGAAGACAAGCAACAAGTAGGAAAAACATTAAAACCCAGACACTTACTAAACTCAACGAAAAATAAAACTCAAAACAAATTATTTATAGCTACCCTAAATACAAGACGGCTGGTCACCGCGGGGAAGAATGACATACTCCCTCCAAGAAGGAAAAACAAAGGCAACTGTTTACACATATGCACACTGAACACATTAACATTGCGAACAGAGGAGAGCCTTAAAGAGCTTGAAATTGCCCTAACTAACTTAAAATGGGACATACTTGGGGTGTGCGAAATGAGAAGAGTAGGAGAAGGAATTGAAGAGAGAGATAGCTACATCCTTTACCATAAAGGTGGGGAATCTGCACACTACGGAGTGGGGTTCCTTATCAAAAAAAGTCACAAAAATAAAATAATTGGGTTTGAAGGCATATCGGACAGAATAGCCATCATCCACTTAAACATACCCCAATATAAAAAGAACTGGACAATTGTTGAAATATATTCCCCTACTGAACAAGCCAACAAAAGGGACATTGAAGATTTCTATAACTCCTTAACTGACGTAGTGGATAAATATTCCTGCAATAACCTTATTCTAATGGGTGACTTCAATGCTAGGGTGGGGACAAGAGAAGCCGGAGAGGAAATAGTTTTGGGTAAATATGGACATGGAGAGAGAAGCAAAAATGGACAAAGGCTTTGCAACCTCCTGCTGGAGCACAACCTCGTTCTACTGAATTCTGTGTTTAAAAAAAAGCCCAAGTCAAAATGGACGTGGATATCTCCAGACGGAGTGCACAAAAATGAAATTGATTATATAATATCCAACAAAAGAATTTTTTTTGCTGACACTCATGTTATCCAGAATCTGAATTTCAATACAAATCACCGGATGGTACGAGGTCGCCTCAACCTAAACCCAGCAAAGAAGTCCAGGAACCACATAATCAAGAAGCAGCTATTACCTCAAGTACCTGCTGTGAAAGAAGCTGATCTTACCTCTCTAAAGCCCCTTCTAACCATCGCAGACTCTGACATAGATCTTATAGAAAAATACAACCAAATAGAAACAAAACTCAAAGAAATAACTAAATCCATTCCTAAGAACAACAAATCTCAAGATATAAGCGAAAAAACTTTGGAACTCTTGGAAAAAAGAAAAATACTAAAGATAGGTCAAGGAAATAGAGTAACACATAAGAAAATAGCAAAAATAAACAAAAAAATAAGGAAGAGTATGAAAAATGACAAGAAAAGGAAAAGACTACAAACATTAGAGAAGCATATCCAAAAAACTGGGGGCATCAAAAAAGCCTTAAAAGAACTACGAGAGAAAGGGAAGGAGTGGATTCCACAACTGAAAAATAACAAGTTAAACATAACCAAAAGAAAAATGATACAAAAATTAGCTACAGACTTCTATAAAACACTATACTCAAATGAAAACTCTGATATTAAGCAAATACAAAATACAGAAATATCAATAGAAGAATCCATAACTAATACCGAAAATGAACCGGAGATCTTACTATCAGAAACTGTGAAAGCTATAAAGTCCCAAAAAATGGAGAAAGCTCCAGGACCTGATAATATCCCAAATGAGCTGATGAGAGGCACTATAAACGAAATAAGTCCTATACTAACAAAAATTTTCAATGACATCCTCCATACAGGGTTCATTCCAAGCCAATGGGCAACCTCTCACATCATCCTCATTCATAAAAAAGGAGCTAAAGATGAGATCGACAATTACAGACCAATAAGCTTGATATCAAATGTCTACAAAGTATTTGCTAAAATAATACTGGAGAGGATCTCAAGAAAGCTGGATGAGAACCAACCAATAGAGCAAGCAGGGTTTAGGAAGAATTTTAGCACCATCGATCATATCCATACAGTTAAGCAACTTTTGCAAAAATATAATGAGTATCAAAAACACTTATACCTTGGCATTTATAGACTATTCCAAAGCGTTTGACAGCCTAATACACAAGTACATTTGGCTAAGCCTAGAGGAACAAGGAATCAGTAAAGTGTACATAAATTTAATAAAAACCATCTATACCAAAAGTGAAAGTCGTGTCAAGCTAGAAACAACAGGGGAACCTTTCCCAATAAATAGAGGAGTTAGGCAAGGAGACCCACTTTCGCCAAAACTTTTCTCCGCAGTCCTAGAGAGCATCTTTCGTAAAATAGACTGGTCTAAATTTGGTCTAAACATCAACGGTCGACGCCTGAACCACCTCCGATTCGCCGACGATTTAGTCTTATTTGAAGAAGATCCAATCAAACTTCAGGTCATGATCGAGCAACTAGCAAAAGAAAGTAAAAAAGTTGGACTAAAAATGAATTTACAGAAGACTAAGGTGATGACCAATACAAAACGAATTGACATAAAACTGAACGGGACCTCACTTGAATATGTTGATGAGTATGTTTACCTCGGGCAAATAATCTCTCCTGCTGACCAAATGGCCAAGGAAATCAACAAACGAGTTGCAAATGGGTGGAAAAAATACTGGTCACTGAAAGAAATAATGAAAAGCAATGATTTAGATATCAACATCAAACGAAAAGCTTTCAACACTTGCATACTACCCTGTATTACATATGGTTGTGAAACCTGGGCACTCACTCAACAACATAGAGACAAGCTTGCAGTGTGCCAACGGGCAATGGAGAGGAGTATGCTCGGAATAAGCATCAAGGATCACATTTCTAGTTCATTCATTAGACAAAAAACCAAAGTTTCCGACATACTCACTCGCATCGATAAACAAAAATGGCGATGGACAGGCCATATGTTGCGTTGTGGCATAGAAAAGTGGTCTAAGCAGGTAACTCTTTGGCACCCTCGTGAAGGCAAGCGTAACCAGGGACGACCTATGAGACGCTGGGAAGATGAGATAAGACTAACTTTAGGCCCTTACTGGTCAAGAGTAGCTTTAGACAGAGCGCACTGGAAGGAATTAGAGGAGGCCTTTGCCGAAAGGCACTCCAAAATTAGGGACATAATTTAAAAATTTTTTTAGATATTAATAATATGTAATTGTCACTAATTCTGGTGTAAATAAAAGGCTATTTTATTTTATTATATTTATATTTACAAAAAATGTAAAATTACATTTTACATTTTTCATCAAGTAGGTTGAGGCTGACTCAGGTTAGCTTTGTACTTGCCTGAAGCGACTAACCATGCCTTGCGTGGATCTTTGTTATTGACAACTACTCCATACCATGATGAACAAAATTTAACCATCTTTCGACTGAGAATCAATGCTGTGAACTCTTAACACTGAATTATTTTGATGTTATAGATAATAATTAATATTAAAAACATAAGTGCTTATATTTGCTATTGTCTCATTGCAGAAGAGAAGGAGACAAAGAAGGAAGAGTCCGAGTCTGACGATGAGGACATGGGCTTCGGTCTCTTTGACTAAGCAAATCAAGGTTTGTTTAATTATGTAAACTGCTAAATGTACTTGTATGCACTGGTAGGCATTTTCGATGTAATAAAAATTCGTCAAGTGCAAGTCAGGCTCGTGCACAGAGGGTTCTGTACTATCAAGACCAATTCCAATCAAAATGCCTCTATCTACCAAATTCAAAACAAGTAAAAAATCACGTTTGTTGCATGGGGAGCTCCCTTAACTATTTATTGTGAAAGTGGATTTATATAGTCTGTGAATATTTTAAGCCACTACCTGTTGCCATTATCAATATCGAGCCCAAACAAGCAAAAAAATCACGTTTTTGTATGGGTACTCCCTTCAATATTTATTTTATTCTTTTTTAATATTTGTTATAGCAACAGAAATACATCATCTGCGAAAATTTCAAGTATCTAGCTATTACGGTAACAGAGAAATAGGCTGGTGACAGACAGACGGACGGACAGCGAAGTCTTAGTAATAGGGTCGCGTTCTTTACTATTTGGATACAGAACCCTATTAAATGCAAACTTAAACTTTTCTATTCAAAGAAAAGGTGCTTTACTCAAATCTAAGCTCAAGCCAAGTCGTTTCTCTGTCAACTATTGCTTATTTCCTTAAAGTTTAGATAAGTCACAATTTGTCAAAATCGAATCAATAAAATAATTTTTGTACATTTTTTTGCTATCGAAACGATGATCGAAAAAGAATCGACATAGATCATGGCGAGGCTATGCAGTATAGGTCTTGAATATTGAAAACAGAGTTAACTCTATAATAATGATTATTTATTGTACACTAAGTATTGTATAAGAAATAATAATATTATTTTATTTTGTTACAGGTTGCGAGGCACGCGGTTTATTATTCCATTTTTTGGTTTAAGCGTAAATTGACTATAAGTATGTTTCTGTGAAATATACATTTTAAAAACAAGATATTTTTTTATTATTATCATCTTATCCTCATCTAATTTACCCTGACAATAAAAGAACATTAAGTATTAGTATTCAATGATCTAAATTATCTAACCAAATTAAGTTGCATTCATTTGCACGAGATAAACTGCACAGGTAGAAATTATACTGAACACCTGAAAATAAAAAAAAGGATACATTAGGTACAATATTATCATTTATGCTGCTCTAAAACAAATTACTTTTATTGGTCAATCAATTTATGTGAAGTACTCTGGATCTAGTCCTACCACGGTCTACACTATTAAAACATTAGTTTTCTGTATATTACAGCAAAAAACATAAATAGATTATGGTATGTATAGACGGCCTTATCGCTGCAATCTCGGGGAAACCTTTGGCTATAAAAAAAGAAATGGAAACCTAGGATAGGGTAAAGTTAAATAGTTTGTAATACATTTAATAATTCTTGTAACAATGCTACAATAATTTAATATAGTAAATATCCATAGATCATAATAGTAAATACCTATGTGTAGGAAGTGTCTACGATACCTTCGATCGGTAATCTAGCAATTCGGGCTAAGATGCGTCAATAGAACTGAGGTTTTGTTTCGTATAGGAAGTGTCGATGACTTAACAATTTAGGCATCATCGCAAAATAAGTAAACAAGGTGTTAGTTTTTTTACATTCCAGACATTTGCAGCTCCTGAAACTAAGGCCCTACAACTGCTGTGTGTGCCGACTGCCGTGCGCCTTTCGGGACGATATGGACCACGATTAGGTACCTGAACAAAATATCCTGGAAGATTTAATTTCTTTGTTAGGTAGCTAATTAAAACAAAAATATTACTGTTATAATATTCGATCGGCTCAAACTGAATACTCCCATGGGGGTATAATGTGGTTCGTTCAGTATCAATTGTTTGAACATAATTTCCAAATCTATTGAGATGCGCTGTCCAACCCCAGTCAAATGGTAAATTAATTTGCTCAAAATTACTCGCGTATACGTCGCCTGAAAAGTAGAGGAAATAGTTGTACTAATAATTAAAAATGATAAACCAAAAATTGGAATGGTCACATTCCGAACTTTAGTTTCGGATAAATATGTGGATAATACATACGCCTAATATTTAAAGGAGCAATTCTTGTATTTCGCGGATATCGGAAACGGCTCTAAAGATTTTGATGAAGTTTAACAATGTACTAGTTACATTTCTCATAAAAACGCGACTTTCATGTTTCAACTTACGATCTGTGTTTCAATACATCCGTGCTACCGCCAGTCGGTAAATTAGTGATTAAAGCTAATCCTTATTAGATTAGCTTTAATATTATTAGTAATCCGAACGAAAAATTAAGTCATTCGAAAAGAAAATATTTATCATTTTAGGATTATAATCAGGTTAATAATGCATTTAGGTACATTTTACCTGGTTAAATATCCGATGGTAACTTTCAATAAAAATTGTTATTTTCACGGCACTAAAGATGCCAGTGATGACATTAATGCTGTCAAACCAAGCAGTAAGACCTAAAATTAGATTTGTTGAAATAATTATTAGGCGAACTGCGAAGATGGCAATACTTACTCAATTACCAAAAATTGGAATTTAAAAAAGAGTTTCAATCACCGATTAATTTTGATTGTCGTTTTTAGGGTTCCATACCAAAATTGTAAAAATGGAACCTTTATGGTGAGACTTTCTCCGTCCGTCTGTTTGTCACACGCGATTATTCGTTCGTCAAATCGTTTTTATTTAAAAAGGGGGGAAAACCGGGATGTTGAAATTTCAAAATGAGATAACAATATTGAATGGGGTACTTATGGGGTATCATAAGAAAGGGCGTATATTATACAATATTCTAAAATAGATTTTTTATTTATTTTATGCTTGATAGTTTTTTATTTAAGTATTGGGCAAAGTGTCAAAAAAAATTCCATTCCCCCCTTATCTCCGAAATTTATCGTTAGAAAATTCTGAAATAATTATGATCAATAGTATTTGACTTGACTGCGATCTCACCTGATGGTAAGTGATGATGCAGCCTAAGATGTTATCGTACTAACTTGGAAAGGTAAGTAAATTTACCCCAGTGGTTTCTCCAAGCATCGCACCGGCACGCTAAATCGCTTGGCAGTGCGTCTTTGCTGGCAGGGTGGTAAGTTGCCACGGCCTGGGTAAGTAAATAGGCACATAATTCAATCTGTTTTTTGCAGAGGTAAGTACTGATACGTACTTACCTACTTTATAACAAAGATAGGCCGCGCAATTTTAATTTTATTCTGTTTTCGCAAATAGTAGGTATACATACAATATTGTATGTTGCTGTGTGGGTGCCTAAGTACTTGTACTCTACTCGTATACCTAGTTAATTGTTCCATAAACAATTAAGTAGGTATAGCAATTTATTACCTTGCGAAGAAATTGCATTCAGGTAAACTATATAACCACACAATATTATGGAATATATAATATTAACAACAATCAGGAACATCACGACTCCGTCATCCTCATTCGTTTTTAAAGCTACATCGCATATGGAGACATAGGATTGTGTGAGAGTGCGTAGTTTTCGAATTTCTTTTGTTTGAAGGTGTCCTATAATAAAATAATTTGAATATTGAAATTAAAAGAGTAGTAGGTACGGTGCAATTAGCTCAAAAAACGACCGAACCCACATCTAAAGTAAAAATATTGTTGCAATGCCAGATTATTGTTTGGTAAAAAGTTACACCCCTGACTGCATCAGGTTTGGGGGGAGAGGGGGGAGAAGTTGCGTTTTGCAAACAAAAATGGTCTGAAGCATTTTTTTTTCAGGTCATTACACACATCGCAATCTAGCCCCAAAGCACAGATAATATAATACTATAAGTACTAGTACCCAAAGTAAGCGATAGCTTGTGTTAAGGGTACTAGATAACTGATAAATATACATACATATTTCATACATAAATATAAATTCATAAACATTATATATTGAAAAACACCCAGACACTGGAAAACATTCATGCTCATCACATAAACATTTGCCAGTAGTGGGAATAGAACTCACGACCGCCCACGCAGACTGCAGGTTCGCTACCGCTACGCCATTCGGTCGTCAAAACTGAACGGTTCCAGAGTTGCGGAAAGTGTAAAGTAGCAATTGTTAGTTTTTTTTGCATTTTTATCAACTTTTACCAAACAATAGGTAAGTATGTGGACTGCATAGACCAATCTGGCATTGCAATATAATACTTTTACTTTGGATGTCCGGGGCTAAGGCTAATTGCACCGTACTAGTGGTCGACTTAAAATATAAAAACAAGTCGAAATAAATAAGTTAATAACCAGTATTACTTAACATTCCTTCCAGTTCCTGATTAAATAACTTAATTGTCACAAAGACCCTAAGAGCTATGTAAATAATTTGTAGCTCTAGAAAAAGTTTTGCAATGTATACAAACTGATGTATGATAAATAATAATATCGCTGATGCTGAAAAATATAATGTATCATTAGAATATATATAAGGTGGTGTCAAATTATCTACCACCGTTCCAGGAGATGAATGTGCCATACATATAATACACTTCAATAGTGAAGAAATCTCAGTCCCCAGGCTCAATTTTATTTAAATTAAACATTATTAACATATCGCATCATGTTGCACAAACACGTCCATCAGTCAAACTTGAGTAAGTACATGTTTAGTACAGTTATCGCCTCGTACCGAAAATCAGCTGTTTGGGCGCGGCGTGAGAGCGTTGACCTTGGGTTGCGACGTAATTTTTAATTAAAAATAAAAAAATATTGAGCCTAGGGACTGAGAATTCTTCACTATTGTAGTGTATACGTATGGCACATTCACCTCCTGGAACGGTGGCAGATAATTTGACACCATGTACCTATATGTTACCTATGTTAATCCATAATTTTAAGTTTTTTTTTTTTAATCAAACACAATTTTTAAAATACGTACAGTGAACGTGTAGCAAAATTAATATAGTATTTCCGACTAGTGCACGGATTACAATAAAACAATGTAGGACTAAAATGAATATTGTTTTACGTTTACAATTCAAAGGCTCTGGTGTTTCACTGGTCAAATGGATGTTCGATTCAATCTGAAATAAAACTTAAAATAGTTAGGATGCAAGCTAACATTGCAAGTAACATGGTTTTATGGCACTGATAAGAAAACTCAGGACATGGACATCCGTACGGTTTACGTAAACCTTTTTCGTACAAGCAAACAGTAGCGCCATCTGTCAAAATTCTATAGGTGTCTGCTGAGCAAACTACAGCGTGGCCTTACTTTTGGTGGCAATTGGCAAAACTAGATTTTTGGCACCGATATACTGGTGACATTTTTTGCGCCGTCCGCCCTGTCCAGGGAATATGTCTATTTTTATGGACAAAAATATATCTCTAAAGGTAGGTTACATACTTCTTGCAAAAGACTCAAACAGTTTGTCAAATTCTTCATCCTCCGGAGGCTTTTATACGATCCAACCAAAGCCAGGACAGAACATAAAATGATATCATACGAAACCCAAAAAAATGATTCTTTTGTGTTGAGTTGAATTTTAGCAAATAAGCAATGAATAATGATTCCGATAATAGCAGCGAAATCTGTAAAATAGAATGATATATTTCACAATAACTGTGTTGATTATATTGGTAAAGTTTCTTGCAAGGCTCAGCCATCTGGGTAGAGATAATGCAAATTTTAATGATACCTTTTCTTATTTACCTACCAATTTAATAAACGAAGAAGATATCAAGCAAATTTTATGCTTTTATAAAATGGAAATTAGTTTATAAATGGAAGTTTTTTTTATAGTGTTTCTATAGTACTAAGGTGTTTCGACCCTAATAGCCCGCGAAATTCAAATTTTATTTAGTTTTTGCAAACGTTAGACTAACTACACCTTTTAGGTTTAGGTATGACTTTGAATTGGTTCCCGAACTTATAAATGGGTATTTATTAGATATTACTCTCCGGGTCTCGAACTATAACTGTGCAAAAAATCAGGTCGATCCGTTGCGTGGCTGAGGCGTGATTGACGGACAAACAAACCAACAAACTCACTTTCACATTTATATATTAGTAGGGATAAATATACTACTTATTAAAATAGTAAATAACCAGTGACATTGAATATTAATTGCATTAAATTACTATAATTCAGAAATAACAAAATATCTTGGATTTTATCCTAAAATAATACGTTTAATTTATCGAAAAAAGCTAAAAATGACACTTTTCGGTTTATGGTTTTTGAATGAAAATCTAGGAAAATCGTGTTTTTTTTAGATTCTTTTTAGTACCTAAATGTTATTAATTTTCTAAATATGTCATTGTTATAAGTTTGTGTTAAGAAACATGGCAAATATCTTGCATCTGCGTAGAGCGTCGACCGCTATTTTAGCAAACAGCCTATACAAAAACTGTTCTAGTGAGAAAGTTATACACATATTTTAAAATATTTTTGAGCCAAGTTCTAGATTATGAAATGCCAAATAATATGATTTCAATTATCTAATCTATAATTGAACACGTAACTATTTTATGTTCCTTCGGAAATCGTTAATTTTGACTCAAGCATAATACTAACGCATAAACCGCCTTATGCGTTTACGCGTGAATCGCGTGTCGCTCCATACAAAAAAAGAATTCCGTTCCCGCTGACGCAATTTTGCGCGGAAAATGGTATTTCAAAAAAAATTAAAGTAAAATAAATATACAACTTATTAAAATAATAAATAACCAGTGACATTGAATATGAATTGAATTAAATTACTATAATTCAGAAATAACAAAATATCTTGGATTTTATCCTAAAATAATACGTTTAATTTATCGAAAAATGCTAAAAATGGCACTTTTCGGTTTATGGTTTTTGAATGAAAATCTAGGAAAATCGTGTTTTTTTTGAGACACTTTTTAACCGACTTCAAAAAAAGGAGGAGGTTCTCAATTCGACTGTATGTTTTTTTTTTTTTTGTATGTTTGTTACGCGATTTCTCCGTCAATTCTAATCCGTTTTTGATGATTCTTTTTTTGTTTGGTAGGGCATACTTCAGAGGTGGTCCCATTTCAATTTGGTAAAGATCTCATGAATATCTTCGGAGATACGGAACGGAACTCCTCATAAGAGTACGGAACGGAACGAAACTCCTCCGCTTGCGATCAGTATAAAAGTTTACTAAACAGTAGACTTTTAATCGACTTTAAAAAAGGTTCTCAAGTTGACTACAACTAAAAAAAACGTCATCCGTATAGCTAAATTTTGGCGCTTGGTCCCAATTCAATTTAGTCCAGTTCTGACAATGTTATCCATGAGAAAACCTTACAAGTTTTAAATTTTTACTTGGAAAGGATGTATTCAACAGTAGTTTGATGAGAGATGAAGTCGGTTTTTTTGTTAAGTAATTAACGTATTATTAGTAAATGTTATTAATTTTCTAAATATGTCATTGTTATAAGTTTGTGTTAAGAAACATGGCAAATATCTTGCATCTGCGTAGAGCGTCGACCGCTATTTTAGCAAACAGCCTATACAAAAACTGTTCTAGTGAGAAAGTTATACACATATTTTAAAATATTTTTGAGCCAAGTTCTAGATTATGAAATGCCAAATAATATTAATTCAATTATCTAATCTATAATTGAACACATAACTATTTTATGTTCTTTCGGAAATCGTAAATTTTGACTCAAGCATAATACTAACGCATGAAGCGCCTTAAGCATTACAAAATCAATACCGATTTTTCAAAACGCACCAAATTAAAACATACTTACTTATCAAAGTCATAAGAATTTTGCTGTAAATGTTATAGTTTTGTGATACGGAAAGGCTGTAGCCATTTCGATGATTCTCTAGCTGCACAGGGGCCACGCCAGCTAAGCGCGAAGCTCGAAATAGTAGCACCCAACCTCCAGCGATCATGCACTTGTCGTTCTTCATGATCGCACGATGACTATCCCATATAAAATTATACTAGTTCAATTTTCATTAAATTATTATTCTAAATATTATTTCTTTCATTGTATATTATTTCTTATTATCTGAAGTTGAACTATTTTTAAAACCTGCACAAGTAACGAGCCTCCACCTCGCTAATCGAACAGAATATTATTAGGGAAGCTTTTAATATAATATAAGCTTATAGATGTTATCCTTATACCTACCTCCTAATTATATCGTATGCTTGCCCTGTGCCATAATGGCAAACAAAGAACTATTGACATATTTATATAGGTAAATAATCGTTAGTGTTTTGTAATGGTTTTTTTTTATTTATTTATTTCGTTCTTCATGTTATTAAAACTACAATAAAGATTTGAACTACACTTTTATTATTTTAATGGCGCAGTAGACAGTAGATATGTTTTTAGGACCATTAGGGACTGCAGTTAAAGTGTCTAATGCACTGTGGTCTAATGATAGATCTAAACCTATATTTAGATACTGTCAATCTGTAGAATGTATCTACAATCTACATTCTAAGTACCTACATAGGTATAGTAGGTAATTACTATCTAAAAAACCGGTCAAGTGCAAGTCAAACTCGCGCACTGAAGTTCCATAAGGTACCTACCTACTAAAAAAGGAGTGAAACTTTAAAATAATGACTTTGTTTATTGAACTATCTTCTAATATGTAAAATTCTTTGGCTAATCTTTGTTACCAAACTCCTCCGAAACGGCTCGACCGATTGTTATGAAATTTTCAGTGTATGATCACTGGGTCGGGGAGCAGATTGTTATCTATTTTTTATATCCCTAATGGCAAAAAAGGTTTGTCTGGCCAACTAGTAATATATATAAGTATTTTTGATAACGAACCTATGGTTTTATAGTACCTATACCTACGGTGCAATATTAGACTTAAACCCGGACATCCAAAGTAAAAGTAGGTACTATTGCAATGCCAGATTCTTCTATGCAGTCCACATATTGTTTAATGTTTGGTAAAAAGTTACACCCATGACAGCGTCGGGTTTGGGGGGAAGGGGGGGAGGAGAAGTTCTGTTTTTCAGTTTTTCTTAAATATTTCCAAAACTATGCAATTTAGCGCGAAAGTGTCGTGGCCATAAGTTATCTTTAACTTTAACGTTAAATTGCGAACAAAAATGATTGTGAGCACCCTTGTACTTAGGTGTATCTACCTACCTATTTACTTAGCTATCTATGGCAAAAAAAAAACTGGAAAAAATGGCAGTGACACTCCCATAAATTAAATTTTTATTGATTGCTCCTTGGATGAAGAAAATATAAAAATATTAAAAGAAAAAATGTATAATTTGTTAAGTTCCTAGGTAAGGCCGTTTTTGCTTAGCTATTAATTAAATAGAAATAAAACAACAAGTAGGTAAGTATATATTTATCATTTAATTACGAAATTGCAAACTATGTTAAATGTATATAGTGTTCACAATCTTACGCGCTGGACGCGAAATATTGTCAGTCCTATAATAATATTATATCATATCTACAATTCAGTTAGCTTGAATTTCTTTTCATGTTTCTGGAAGTCAAATAGAGTTCGGTATAGGTATATGTATCCCATCTTTGATAGGAACGGGTTAGTCTTTGGTATAGTCTGACGTGTGTTTTCTTCTTAAAGGTAGGAAGGAAACCAACCTTTTTCATAATTTGGTCGTCGAAGTTCTTCTCCGCATCGTTACCATCACTTTGTTCTTTGAGAATACGTATATATCTTACTACCTGCTTAGGTAGGAGGTAGTTGTTCTAGTCTGTGCCTACAGACGCGTCAGCTCTGGGCGGGCGCAGTTGCTCCAGCAGAGGTATGGCGACTCCTATCAACTCCTCCCAAGCGGCCAACCTCCTGCACGGACCACATTCGCATTCCTCTATGTCGCCGTCCTCGAAACCTAGGTCTTCACCTGAATACCTGTGAATATAAAAAATAGAAATTCATCAACTTCCTACCTTTTTTATGACGAGGGGGAGAAAATCTTCACTTCCAGGAAAGGTCAGGGTCAACCCCATGGTTCCAGGCTATTAAGGGAGGTCTGGAATTGTTATCTACGGCGTCTGCGATAGGGATCAAATACCTACCTAAGAGGCTTCTACTCTTTAACAAGTAGGCGACGTATAAGTTGAACCCTTTTTGAGGTAGATAGAGATAGATACGAGGGTGCCGCGAGGGGAATCGCCTCAGGCTAGATGCGAGATGTACTCGGAAACCGTCGTCGTGATTGGGTCAACTTAATTTCCACGTAGTTACTCGTACACGGGCTGGTTTGAAATTTTATAATTTTCTTATATAGAGAAAAGACAAGAAAGGTTAAGGTCAGTTAGTACCTAAATTATAAAAAAAACTCTTGTGTACCTACTTGGCAACGATCCTTGCAATAACCGGCCAAATCGTCAATATTATTGTGACTCCGTACATCGATGTGAACCTGAGGATGCAGCCCTCATCATCATACAAACGTTGGTCGTTAGTACTCACTGTTCGCCTTCATCATCCAGTTCCAAATGCAGGTCTTCTCCCACACTGAGCGCTTTGACGGCGAGGTTTGGCTCGTGGCAATCCTTGATTTGGCGCTCGTAGTTGATGTTGTCCATTTCAAATTTCACCTGTGCATGAAAAGCTGCTAAACTATTTTTTTTATAAAAAAAGAACATGCTGCACTTGATACCTACTTACTACAGATGTGGTGGTAGTCACGTAGCTACTAACTTTAATAGCGTGTAAAAAATTAGGCACTTTTTGACAGAATTTTTCCTCAGCCAGGAAAGTATTTCTGACAAAAAGCACAATTTATAACATCCATTCTAATTTGTACTACGATGTCAACAAAACTCTAACAAATAGGAGTTGATGTTAGTTACAATGTTCTAGACTGAAATTTCTTAGGCAACCCTTTGCAATTTATCTATTGACATAGTTTTCACTATAAAACGGCTCCGTGAAAGTCGTTGTATAGCGGGATATTGGACTATTATCATCAGTTTCATTATAATATCCGTCACCGATGACTTACATGGTGAAGTGTAGACAACTGAGGATCGCTGGCGCGACGGTCTCCCATTGATGCTTCGCAAGCAGTGAACACTGAATCGTCATCTGCATACCAAAAAAATATTGTTTCGTCTTTACATGTTTAAAATATGTTATAATTAAGTACATGCCATTAAACAATAAACAAATTATTATTATAAAAAAGGATGAACTGGTAAATAAGTAATTAAAAAAAAACACGAATGCCCAGTGGAAAACGACTTTTCGCATAAAAATATAGCCTCTGTTACTCGGAATGATGTAAGGATTATAAGGATACCACATAATAATGTCCAAATCTCTTCAGTCGTTCAGAAGTTCTGGTGGAATAAAGAAACTCACATACATGAACCCTAAAAACATTACACTCCTTTTTTTGGGCAGTCCTGCAAATAGAGGGGACTCATGACCATCATTTTACGCAAGAAACTGGCGTTCTTTGGCCATTTACAACGAGGAAATCAGTATTCGTTTTCAAGGTTAGTTTAGTCTTAGAGGAAAAACTTGCCGGGAAAAGATCTCCAGGTCGCCAGCAGCAACGTAAATGGTTGGATGACATAAGAGGGTGTACCGTGTACGGGTCTAAGCAAGCTACCCACAATTGAAAGAGGAGGTAAAAGATAGAGACTTTAGAGAGGGCTTTTCGAATGTTAACTGCCAAACTTCGATTTGAAGATGGCACTTTATGATGATGATGATTGCATGCCTTTAAACAATAAATAAATTATTACCATAAAAAAAGGATTAAAAAGCAAAAAGCAATCGTTGACCCCGACGTGATTTGAACACGCAACCTTCTGATCTGGAGTCAGACGCGCTACCGTTGCGCCACGGAGTCTGTCTTGCAAATGTTCAAATACGTAGGTAATTAGGATTTACAATAATATGTTTCAGAAACATACACACAGAACTGTGCCTTATGAGATAGTACATTAAAAATTAATTCTGATTGCATAATAACGATATCGATATCGGCGATTGCAAGTCTAAATTGTACTTGTGCTTGATTAGGTAAGTTATGACGTGTATGAAAGTTTGCTCTCGACAGAGACGTCACAACTGGGTAGATGACTGAAATCCAAATTACTATTGATTACAGTAAGACCCCATTTTACACGACCCCGTACAGCGCGAATTCGTTATAACGCGATTTTTAAAATTCGCGCTAATTTACCCCGCTTTACTCGGATGCATTTAATTGGTCTATTCAGAGGCGGCGTAAGGCGTGGGCGACGTGGGCCACCGCACACGGCCTCGCGGTCCACGGGGCCTCGCGTCCGTAAAGCCCGCGAACGCAAATACCTAGCTAGGTGAAACTCGTTGATAATTAATAATCCAGTCAATTTAGACATTCGAAGTTACATAAATTCCCACCAAGCTAAAAATCGGTAACATTGTTTAAAATATCATTAAAAATAAAATTTGAAAGTTCCCCATCTTTCCTATGTAAGGAAAAAAATTTATTCAAGGTCTAAGGTAAAAAAAATTAGTTTTTCGCGATTTTCAGCAAAACGGTAAGTTTTATCGTAAAAATACCTCAGACAAAAATTGTAGATCATAAAATTACCTACAAAAATTACTAATATTTTTTTTTTCTACGAGCCACCGTTTTTGAGATATATACGATTAAAAAAGTTGTAAAAGTTGTAATCGTCATAATATGCACACGTTTCCTCGGCACCTATGAGTTAGTGTACTTAGCGCGTTTTTTAGGGTTCCGTAGCCGAATGGCAAAAAACGGGACCCTTATAAATTCGTCATGTCTGTCTGTCCGTCTGTCCGTCTGTCCGTCTGTCCGTCTGTCCGTCTGTCCGTCTGTCCGTCCGTATGTCACAGCCACTTTTTTCCGAAACTATAAGAGCTATACTGTTGAAACTTGGTAAGTAGATGTATTCTGTGAACCGATTTAAGGTTTTCACACAAAATTTAAAAAAAAGTAATAAATTTTGGGGGTGCCCCATACTTAGAACAGAAACTCAAAAAATTTTTTTTCATCAAACCCATATGTGTGGGGTATCTATGGATAGGTCTTCAAAAATGATACTAAGGTTTCTAATATCATTTTTTTCTAAAATGAATAGCTTGCGCGAGAGACACTTCCAAAGTGGTAAAATGTGTGTCCCCCCCCCCCCCCTGTAACTTCTAAAATAAGAGTATGATAAAACTAAAAAAAATATATGATGTACATTACCATGCAAACTTCCACCGAAAATTGGTTTGAACGAGATCTAATAAGTAGTTTTTTGATATTTACAATAAAACCTCTAAAAACAAAGTTAGTTTTGCGGTTCGATAAGAAAAGTGGTTTTTATGGTTTTATTCCTTCGGTTGAAGTACGGAACCCTCAGTGCGCGAGTCCGACTCGCACTTGACAGGTTTTTAACGTGGTTTCCCCAGTATTCCTATTCCACGGGTCAGTTTTGATCCTGTTTAATTTGAAACTATTGAAAAATAATGGATATTAGCAGAGATTGAAAAAATAAAAGCAGTTGAAGTTAAAAAAAGTAGTGAAATTTAATCGTCCGAGTCGTTCAAATTTCAAATTCTTCTTCTTGTTCTGACAACTGACAGCCGACGGTGACCAACGCTAAGCATAAAGTAGATTTTGCTTTCATTTGTTTTCATTCGGTTACGTGGTTTTTCTATAGCACGGTCGCGGAACACGAAGAAATTTGTACAATGACCTCTTTGCCTACTGACAGTGGTCACAAACATTTTTCTGTTAATGCGGTTTAGATGAAATATTTGAAGGAGAAAAAAAATTTTGGCATGGAATTTGAAAAATCAATATTAATAAAAAGGAATCATAGACAATAAAAAGAACTCAAAGCACAGATTAAATATAACAGCCGCAGCCACATATTTCCAAAAAAATATAGAAAACGAAAGGAAATCATTGTAATAAATTTATATTAAATTAAATTTACGTATTTATAGTAGTTAGAAAGTAAAATAATTACATTACTGTTATTTTTTACAATAATTTTGTAGCGAAAACTTTTTACTTGAAAACCTCCTTCATAGATTTGGATCCATCATGCAGGGGGAAATCAAAAAGCTCTGGTGCGGAAAAGAATAACTTTGCGCACGCTAAAAATACCCGGAAATATCATCTTTTTTAGCAAATGTATTAAAAACTAACAAACAAAACAATACAACAAAAACAAAAAAAAAATTTACGTTCGCAGGTAAAAGGTTTAAAATCTCTGAGGACGGCGGTCATTGCATCTGTGCGAGCGTGACGCATTATTCTGACGCGGGAGTGATAGAGACAGGTAGTAACAGGTTATTGTACGAAATTCTTCGTGGTCCGCGACCGTGCTATAGTCATGTGGTTTGCCCATACATTTTTAGGGTTCCGTAGCCGAATGGCAAAAAACGGAACCCTTATAAATTCGTCATGTCTGTCTGTCCGTCTGTCCGTCTGTCCGTCCGTATGTCACAGCCACTTTTTTCCGAAACTATAAGAGCTATACTGTTGAAACTTGGTAAGTAGATGTATTCCGTGAACCGCATTAAGGTTTTCACACAAAATTTAAAAAAAAGTAATACATTTTGGGGGTGCCCCATACTTAGAACTGAAACTCAAAAATTTTTTTTTCATCAAACCCATATGTGTGGGGTATCTTTGGATAGGTCTTTAAAAATGATACTAAGGTTTCTAATATCATTTTTTTCTAAAATGAATAGCTTGCGCGAGAGACACTTCCAAAGTGTTAAAATGTGTGTCCCCCCCCCTGTAACTTCTAAAATAAGAGTATGATAAAACTAAAAAAAATATATGATGTACATTACCATGCAAACTTCCATCGAAAATTGGTTTGAACGAGATCTAATAAGTAGTTTTTTGATATTTACAATAAAACCTCTAAAAACAAAGTTAGTTTTGCGGTTCGCTAAGAAAAGTGGTTTTTATGGTTTTATTCCTCCGGTTGTAGTACGGAACCCTCAGTGCGCGAGTCCGACTCGCACTTGACAGGTTATTATCTACTGTCGTCAACGCTAAACGACTGTTACTTTGTCTAGCCCCGCAGGTTATCGATTAATTTATCCCGGAGGCTTCCAACATGAGCGCTGAGGATGTCCGAGGTGGTTTTAGTGGGTAAAAATCCCACATAATCCAATCTACTTACAGATTGGATGTATCAATGGAGATTCCCAAACCCCGAAATAAAATAAATGGTATTGTGACTAATACATGTCATATTGACATGCGAATTATGATCTAGTTTTGTAATGTGGATTATGGGGGGACGGCGCGTACGCAGTCCCCACTACCAAAAATTACGCGTCCGAGTTATCCACATTAGGGATAATCGCAGAGGTCAACCCAGCCGCAGTGCAATGGAAGGGCCTCGCTCTGGGGGAACCGCCTTCGTGATCACGGTGTCCCCTACGCCAGGTAAGTATGCTGTTGCCAGGCTGCGCGCGGGGGTCATTGCAAGCACCGCGCTCTTCGCAGCGCGAGGCAGAAATGCGCCCGCAAGGGGCAGAGACATCTAGCGGGGAGGACCAGCACCACCAAGACGAGCGTGGTATCATAATAAAATCGTAACCCTTGGTTAGTTTACCAATGTACATTGTACAAGCCTTGACAGTTCTCAAAAACAATTAGACGAGCTACTCAGCTGTAAATCGTATATTAATTAGATTTGGCAAAAAAGTAGATGAAATATAGTTTTGCCAAACTGCTATTTTTAACCAACTATTTTTGTTACTTCAATAAAAGGAGGAGGTTCTCAATTCGTCGGAATCTTTTTTTTACATTTATTTCAAAAGAAATCACAAAAAGCCAACATCACGCGGTCATTATATTATCTGTGCTTACGGCCATAAATCGTGTAATATAAACTTATCTTGATTGTAATCGTTAACAAATTCCACCACCCGATTAACTGGGAAAAATGTACAAACAGATTTGGGCCAATCATTTTGCAGAATTTATTTACGAATACGATAGCGATGAAGACGTTTTTCTTTCGCAATTGCCGTGAGTCAAAGTAAATAGAAATAAATTTGGATTTATTATTTATTTATTTATTATTTTCCTATTATCTTCAGGCAGCGACAAAGAGCGTCCGGACTTTTTATTCGCTTCATATATCCACTTCTCGTGGATCGCCACTAGCGGCTTCACGCTGACGTTCGCTAGCACATCTTCCTCCACTTTGTATTTAGTAACGCCGACGTTCTTCATGCAGGTGAGTCATTCACTTTTTGAATCATTATAACATCATTATATCTCAAAAACGGTGGCTCGTAGAAAAAAAAGTATAAATAATTTTTTTGTAGATATATTTATGATCTACAATTTTTGTCTGAGGTATTTTTATGATAAGACTTACCGTTTTGCTGAAAATCGCGAAAAACTCATTTTCTTTACCTTTGACCTTAAATAATTTTTTTTCCTTACAGGGGAAAGATGGGGAACTTTCAAATTTTGTTTTTAATAATATTTTAAACAATCTTACCAATTTTCAGCTTGGTGGGAATTTATGTAACCTTACTCTTATTTTTTGGTCTAATTTGACCGGACTATAAGACCGGAAAGAGCAATTGTTCTGCGCTAAGGTACCTGCCAAACCAAGGTATCAAAAAAATTTCTATTAATAAATTCGTTTTCTTGCCACATCCATCTCAGAGGGCCTCGCAAAATGTATCTTGCCCACATCAAATTTAGGTCTTGCCCCGGCACTGGGTCTATTAGCGCTTCGTGGCGTGATTGCAATTAATACATAAAGTGTTTTTAAAAATGCATACATTTTTGGCACGTTAAGTAATATGGCAGAATATATTGCGAGTACATATTCTTTTCTATTTTCGCTTTTGACAAATGCCAAAACGGCCCTATTACATTCTTACGACTTTAGTAAAAGCTTTTCTGTAACCATTGCTATGCTAGGCTATTTGACTGATTATGTTTAATTTTTCAATAAAAGCACAAATAGTGTATTTATTTAACTTCTTATTTCATCATATCCCATTACTTCGTTATACGCGAGTTTCGCTTAACGCGATTTTGTCGGGAACGCATCCCTCGCGTAAAGCGGGGTTTTACTGTATACTTATTTCCATTTATTTTTGAAACATGGTGAAAAAACTGATTAAATCGATCAATTACATAATAACAAAAAAGTTGTGAGCTTTTCAATATTTCTGATGAGACACAGATAGCTATAAACAGTTGTGACGTCACTACTTTAACGCTATATGAGCTCTATAAAAATTTCGTTTTGCGAGAAAAGGATGGAAGACCCCTACATCAAAAGTTAAAATGCCTATAAGTTTGTATTTATTGATTTTAATTATTTTTTTGTAGACGTCATTCGTTTTATCCTAATTTCATAAAAGTCATTCGTTCGTTCGTTCGTTTCAGCCGACGGACGTCCAAAGGACAAAGGCCTGCAATGCTTTCCAGCCCGCACGGTCCTGCGCCACTTGTATCCAGCGCCTTCCCGTGACTCTTATGTCGTCAGTCCATCTGTTCGGAGGTCTGCCAACACTGCCATTTAAAAAAATTAAGTCCTCTAGCCACTATATTCTGATATCAGCTAATTCCGATGTCACGTCGGTTCTTTCCTAATTATAGTACCCTGCTCCGGGCCACACTCAAAGCTACAAACGCCGAGGAAGCGCGAGACAGCTACAATATAAGTATGGCCGTGGCCACTTGCGGTTGGGTGGCTGCTATTTTATCTAACCCATGCGCGCAGTATGTATCATCGGACTCTGAGTCTCTGACAAAGGTTCAATTGCGAATATAAATTTTTGTGTCGGCATTTAGGGGCTTCAGGGCTAACAGAAGAACGCCCAGTTCGGGAGGTTCGCCTCCTCATTGCTTCTGAATGTAAAACCAATAGGCTGGTTTTTATTACGGCACTAGCACGGGAGAGAGCGGTATGCGGGAAGCGGTCACTGAATAGGAAAAAATTGTTTCTGCTCTATTTTAGTCCAGCGCTGAATACCTACTCGATTCCGGACTGGCTTGCAAAATGTTTACATTGGTCAAGTATCGATCCAGTGACGCTGTACCTAATGCTTCGCTGGATCCAAATACTTGACCAATGAAAACCAGTCATAACTTACCGATAAAGAGAGCGAGTGCGGCGGCGGCTTGCTGCGCTTGCGCGTGGTCGAGCGGGCGGTGCGCGTGCGCGTTCCACAGCGCGCGCGCCAGCAGCGCCGCCGCGCACACGTCCCGCTCGGCGGCCGCGTCGCGCAGCGCGCGCGCGGCGGCGGCGGAGGCGTCGCGCGCGCCGCCCGCGCCGCACACGTTCACCAGCACGCCCGCCGCCGCGCAGCGCACGCTGCTGTCCTCTGAGCCATTTCGGAAATATAAATATAGCCATTCATACCACACGTGTAAAATAGAAATTAATAAGTAATTTTTATATATAGTTTTTTTTTTTTTTTTTATTATTTTCTTAATATTGGCTTTGCGAGATCCCCCGAAGGGTATGCAGACCTCTGCAATACAAGTCCAATCTTAGTGCAGAGTCTGCGCGTTCAAAATCTGTGTATAAAATACAAGCCATTGCAATCTCACTTTGTAACATTAGATAGTAAGTCACAGTTGTAAGTCTTGTATAGTAAATTATTCTTATTCTTATTTTTATTATTATTTTAATTGCCCCGATATATGTTAACACTTTAGAATGACTGAGCCTCCAAGCACTATTGTGGTCACACACCAAAGGTACATAAAGCCGAACGTCTAGATCTGTACAAAGAATCGAAACAGAGTACATAAACTATTACCTAATGATATCTGCGGTCTTCCACAAAGTAATATGCGTTTGCTTAAGTCCAAAAGTAGGTTTGCAGAGCAATAATGAATATAATTTGCCCACACTCCGCCTATGTACTAAACCCCCACAAACGAATTTATAAAACGTATAGCTACCGTGTCGCTGCAGCGGCGGCAAGGCGTCCAGCGCGCCCTCCAGCACGACGAGCTGCGCGGCGCGCGCAGAGCGCGTCAGGTTGCCGAGCGCGCGCACCGCCTCGCACGCCGCCGCGCCCGCGCCACGCACCCAGCGACACGTCACTGAGCAGACATGAATATAGCCTATATCAATAAAATTCTAGGCACAATTAGGTAGGTATAGTATTGAGGTTGTGTTCGAAGCTGCCTTGGGGAATATACCTACATACCTACCTACATACTTACTTAATAAAACTCAATTGACCAAATAAAATTCTAATTCCTACTAGGTAAGTACTTACTAAATTTAACTTTAGTTTCTCATTATTCTAAGTGAACAATTGTGTTCTTTTTTTGAGAAAATAAATGTCTTTAAACCGAATTCCAGTTAAACAACCTAGTCTATACACATACAATAAATCAAATACAAAGTCTACTAGGGAAGTACGAATGGAGCGTGGAGCCTTTCGGGCGTCACTGGCTGCAATTTCACGTACCTATCACGCATACAAGAGGAACACTGTTTTTTTACGTATGTGATACGTAGACTATATTATAAATCTTCTTTTGCGGCGTGCGCTATGCGGTGTGCCCATACATAAATCAAATAGACACCATTTTTATGCATGCAGAATTTCCGTAGCGTTTGAACCTCAAAACATTAATTTCCTACCTTTACAAAGCTGTTCCAACACGTCACGATGCGATGACTCGGTAGGCTCGAAGAAGAAGGTGATATTGTTGAGAGTCGCGAGCGCCGCCATCGCCAACTCCTCGTGACGCTCCACCCACGAGTTATGATCTGCCTCTGATATATCTGCAGACTGGTATATTACGAGATGATTTAAATGCCAACCCTCCGCAAAGCGTGGGCTTTAGGATGCCAATGCACTTGAGCAGAACGAGGCAGCGGAGCGGAGAAACAGAGAAATATTACCCAACAGGATTGCACAAAATCTCCGCTCCTCTGATTTTGTACAATCCTATTGCTTAATATTTCTCCTGTTCTCCGCTCCGGTGGATTGGAAGCCTTAGAAAGGATGAAAATTTCAGCGACAGCTTCTAAGATTATTCTGAAGTTACGCTTAAAAGTCATTACATGGATGGCCTGCTAGTTTGATTGACGAGCTACGAGTGTGCTGACTTATCAGAGTCCCAAGCGGAACAGATATCGTTTTCATGCAGAAAATAACCTAGGAATGAAGCTTTTATTAGTATAAACTGAGGACCCGGCAGACCGCGTGAAAAAATTTCATCAGTTTACTGGTGTCGAAAAGTTTGTTTTGACACCAACGGTGTCTGTAGTAAGCAGACCGCAGCATCATTTATGGCCCGCGATCCGCGCCACAGATCACTTCACTACTTATGTTATGAGCCCGCACGCGCCTTTCCACAAGGACGGCTTTTTCCATATTGTGGCGTAGTATTAATAGAATTTTGTCAGATACTTAGCTGTACTTTTTTCTTGTATGAAGAAGTTGTACGGTAAAAATTCAAATGGGCTCATCCTTAGGTTCACATCGGTATAAAAGCATAGATTTATATTCGACCTTGTGTATAGGCTTCTCAGCTAGCTGCAAGCAGGCCAGCAGAGCGCGCACCGTCCGCTCCGCGTGCGTCGCCGCCAATCCTCGTCCAGCCAGCTCCGCGAGGCAGAGGTTAGCAATCACGCGCACTGTCTGTGAGACGAAGTAGGTACTTATTTTTTACGAAGATTCGTAACTAACTTGTTATGCGACCTGTGCTTAGATATTCTATAAGCAAAAGGGTACCGAGATGGATTTTCGACTTGGACCAGCAAAAGATTCTATAAAATATGTCCACCATCGGGCTGAATTCCGTGCGAATACCTACATCGAAAACACAAAGGTAGATGGTATTCCTTATTAATTATATGTTAAAGTTTTTACCTTAATAAGTACGTCTTCATTGGACCCGTCAGATCCACCGAGGTCAGATCCTAGAAAAGAACATGCAAGATCATGAACATTATGTAACGAAGAAGGAAGTTTTGGTTTCAGAGATTAAGTAATGTCGCATCTTGCGTCTGCAATATCCTACTATGGTGTTCATGTATTCGACCAAATCAAAGCACACTTTGGCTCCGAACATACACTTCAAAGTCTTCGGCAACCTGGGTGAGGTTGAGGTGTTAAGCTTCTGGGTAAAACTAGGCTGGCTCAAGCCGCATCATAACCAATAGGATTGCACAAAATCAGAGGAGTGGAAATTTTGTGCAATCCTATTAATAAATAATAAATAAATATATACGGGACATTTTACACATCGCAATCTAGCCCCAAAGTAAGCGATAGCTTGTGTTATGGGTACTAGATAACTGATTAATATACATACATACTAATATACATAAATACAATATATTGAAAAACACCCAGACACTGGAAAACATTCATGCTCATTACACAAACATTTACCAGTAGTGGGAATCGAACCCACGACCTCCGGCGCAGACAGCAAGTCCGCTACCACTACGCCATTCGGTGGTCGAATTTCAAAGGTCAAATTATTGGTTTTTATTTCTCCGTTTCTCGGCTCCACTGCCTCGCTCCGCTTCGGTGGACTAGCAGCCTTAAGGTCCCATGCACAACGGACCTTTTAAATGTGGAAAACGTCGGTAATATTAAGTTAACGTTTCGCTTGTCTATATAGGTAGATACTTACCAACTAAATGCAAGTCTGGATCAGAGTCGAGGTCTCTCGCGTCGCTCTCATTTCTTCGAGTGTAAGACTCTAGTATTGTAAGCAGCACGTCAATTCCACCTTCTTCATTGTATATCTAGAATAATAAATTTTCCTTGATTATTGCATAATATGTCGCCAGCATTTAATGTGATTCCGTCGTTTACATACGATACCGTCATAAAAATTCGCTGTTTGCAATATGCCGTAGGCTAAATGTATACATCGCCGTGCAAACATTTTTCCTACATGATGCATGACAAAGTGATACATACAGATACAGATCTATGACAGCTCTAAAATAGGAACCAGTTCGTATCTATAACGTCTCCGGCTCCGGAAAGTGCAAACCCCTTCGCGGCGGGCGGGGGCTGGTCTCTAGCTCCAGCAAACAAGCAAAAAATGACAATTTAGTACCGTGGACCTTCGAGGGGAGCGCTTCAAATCGGCACAAAAATGAACAGTCAATTGGATAGAATGTTTGATGCAGCATACCTACTAGTATATTAGAGATCAGAGACAGGGCTCCTCTGCTCCCAGTAGTATTCTGCTCGCCGCTGCCTAATTATCCCCTCGAAGTTCAGTTGCCGCACGTAGCAGCACCTTTTCGGCTGGGTTGTGCGTGACCCCTTTGCATGCTAGGGCTGGATACACGACACACGTACGTTGATGCGCGCCTGTTCGTCCGCAGCGGCCATGTTGCCGAGCGTGTACGCCAGGCGGACGGCGAGGGGCGCCCGCGACGCGCACGCCGCGAGCGCGGTGAGCAGCGCGCGCGCGCTCGCCGGCGACGCGCACAGCCACGCGCAGCAGCCCTCGTCTGCTGACAACACGCTGTAACAACCCGCGCTATACTGTACCGATGCAGGAGCGTCATTCTACTGCGGTGGGGGTACAAAGATGAGTACATTTAAACTTTTAAAAGTGATCGAGTTTAGAGGTTAGAAGCAGGTGTATTTTGGAATGACGACGCAGACCCCTGAGCATTAATTGAGTAATTTAGTCTTATCTGAGTTAAGCTCCTGAAGATGCTCCGGTGTCAGAGGGAAATTCGCAAAAAAACTATTTTGGTCAACAGTACATCGTGGTACGAACCTTATACAAAATGGCACCTCGCGCGCTCATTGGTCAAATCAAATAGGGGGCGCTTCCCCGGTTTTCATCCCTCTTCAAAATCACTTCCTTAAATTTATATACCTACAGCAACGGAGAGGAAAGATGTTACACATCAAAAGTCGAACTTGCGCCCCATGCGATACCAGGGGTTCGCCCTTCGCGAGATTGTAAAATCGTCTCACTTGATAAAGTGCGTGTGCTGCTATGAAATACCTGAGACACCTGGCCACGTTGGTGAGCACGTCCCGGTCGGTGTGCAGGGTGAGCGCGGCGAGCAGCTCGGCGAGCACCCCGCTCGCCGCGAACGCGCGTGCGCTGCCCGTGCCCCCCGCAAGGTTGCGCAGAGCTCCCGTCAGTTGGTACAGCGCGTGCGTCGCCTGCTCAGAAACATGGCGGGGCCTTTCTGTTTTCTGGAAACGGGCGAAAATTTCAAAGCTCACCAAATGTAACAGTATTATTAGAGGGCCATGTGTCATAGTAAAACTAGAAATGTTAATAATTATAAAATATATTCATGTTATGCCTCAGATCCAATGAGATGCAAGTACGGAAAACATGCATAAGAAAGGAATAAGAATAGTGCGTCAAGAAACCGGACTATCTAATCACTATAGTCGGAAGCGGGACATTGTACCTCTCGCCTGAGGTGCAGCGCGCCCGCTGCGTACACGCAGCACTCGCTCTCCGACAACGGGTCCGCGCACCCGCACCCCTCCACCAGCGGTTCTACTACAACAGTTGAGAGTGAAGCACCCACCGCATTGTTCAGTATCTTGAGGTGCAGCGCGGCGAGCGGCAGCGCGCCCGCGCGGTGCGCCAGCGCGCACAGGCGCGGCTCCAGCGCCAGGAAGCGCAGCGCGCCCGCCGCGTACACGCAGCACTCGCTCTCCGCCAGCGGGTCCGCGCGCCCGCACCCCTCCACCAGCAGTTCTACTACAACAGTTGGGAGTGAAGCACCCACCGCATTGTTCAGTATCTTGAGGTGCAGCGCGGCGAGCGGCAGCGCGCCCGTGCGGTGCGCCAGCGCGCACAGGCGCGGCTCCAGCGCCAGGAAGCGCAGCGCGCCCGCCGCGTACACGCAGCACTCGCTCTCCGCCAGCGGGTCCGCGCGCCCGCACCCCTCCACCAGTAGTTCTACCACATCACATCAAACATACGTCATTTTTAATCGTAAAACTTACATCTTTTTAGGGATCCGTGCCCAAAGGGTAAAACGGGAACCTATTAGGTACTAAGACTTCACCGTCCGTCTATTGCCAGGCTGCATCTCTTAAACCGTGATAGATAGACACTTTCAAAAATGATGTGTTTAGCAGCTATAATAAAATACTTAAAATAAACAACAGACTAAAATAAATATTTAAAAGGGAGCTCCATAAAACAAACATGATTTTTGTTCCCGTTTTTATACACAAAACTATTCGTGCACGAGTCCAACTCACACTTGGCTGGTTTTTTTTACCGTACATCAACATATTGTAGTTAAAAAGCACAGTTAAAAAGTGCCAAGAAAAATAAAAAGATGTTTTACTTTTATTTAACTGCTTGCATAATAAATATTAATTTATCTCCTCTTTAACTTGGCCTTAAATTGAGGCCACCAAAACATAAAATAATATTTTTATGTACTTAATAATAAATATTATTAATATTTATGTAGGTTAATTAGACTGTTATGTAGGTTAGTCAGCCTGACCTAACCAAAGTAGAGATGTTATGTACAAGTGCGAGCAACCTATCTGACGTAGTTTCTTACCGAGGAGATTACTGTTCTTGAAGAAGTGATCGTTTTTATCATTTCGCGCTATTTTAAACACTAGTTTGCAGGCGGCTGCTAAATGTACACCAGTTACACCCATCTAAAATAAAAGAACAAACTGATTAACTTAATGCATTTGGTCAAATTTGACTGATTCATATAAACATAAAAATATTATAACTGATTCATACACACATACCTAAAACTGTTATGTTAGCTAGTCACGAAGAGCTGACACAGATAAATAATAACGATAAGACATTGTTGCGTGAGAGGAAGCACTATAGCGAAAAAGTAGCCGGCATTAAAAAATAAACAAAAATGTAGAGAAAAGACAACAGTACATATTACCATTAGCACTAATTAGTAATTTTATTGGGCTGTTGTAAGAACGATGAGTTTTTTCGTAGAAGTTAAACGACTCAGACAAAAGATTCACCAAGAAAATGCGTAAATTATAGAGCCCCGATCATGGAACGAAAAATGGTTTTCTATAGAAAATATACGTTCCCATAAATTTCTGTTACAGTTCCTTCCGAAATTTGATCGTCATGATGGCCACAACAGAGGATTAGAGGAGCGTTAAATTTCGAACCAAAACAAGGGAACATGAGACCATCATACATAGGTATATTGTAATGTATTGACCATGTTAATATTATCTCTGATAAGAAAACTCAGGATATGGGCATCCGAACGATTTACGTAAACCTTTTTCGTAAAAGCAAACAGTAACGCAATCTGTCAAAATTCTATAGGTGGCGGCTGAGCGAACTACAGCGTGGCCTATTGTTGGTGGCAAAAATAGTACATTTCGATACAAGTGCGGAAAGTATGTCATTTCTTTACGAGTCCCGGGTTGTTGACCCAAGCCGAAGGCGCGGGCCAACTATAGGGACGAGTGAAATGACAATTCCGCACGTGCATCGAACGACGTTTTTTAATACATTTGCGAAAAAATAAAACGAAAACGAAAAATCATTGAAAAATAGTTTAATTATTAATGGATATAATATAACTAGTAGGGCGCGTGAGTGCGCGGGCCACATGTGGCCCGCGTGCAGTCTTCCCGCCCATAAAAGTAACGCCGTCATCTCCATCGCCAATTGGAATCCGATTGGCAGTGGGCTGCAAAAATTACCTAGTAGCACGGTCATGGTTTTAAAGATAGTTAACTACTGTTTGAACAAAAAAGTACGCTGAACCTCATTGGATGAGGTTCAGCGTATTTTTTGTTCAAACAGTCCTTAACTATCTTTAAAACCATGACCGTGCTCCTCAATCATCAACGTAATCCTAGATCATCATCTTTTTTCACATTTTCTCTGGCAATTCATCGAAAAACTGCATCAATGCTTTGCATAATAATGTAGTCTCTTTAATATTCGATATGTAAATTTTCTATGAAAAAATAAATTCCGCCATTTTGATTTTTTTCTACCCATCAAAACCCATCACCTTCGGGTCCTTATAACCTTTTGCTAAGAAACCACTCTCTTATCTTTTATACTTTCCGAGATAGAACAACACGACATTTGTATGGCGGCCATCTTGAATCCGCCATTTTGGTTTTTTTTCAGCTCACTGCCAACTGCATGAGGTACCGAGTATTTTTTGTTTGAGCAGTCCCCCACCTAAGTATAATACCTTGCCCGTGCTCCTCGACCGTCTGAGAAACCCTCAATCATCATCACATTCCATATTACTCTTGGAAGTTCTCTGAAGAACCACATCAAACACTTGTAAAGTTTTCAACATTTCGTCTCTTCAAAATTCGCCATACATTTTTCTATAGAAAAAATAAATTCCGCCATTTTGAATTTTTTTTCTGTCCATCGAATAGACCTTCGGGACCTGATCACTTCTTGTCAAGAAACCGTTCTTCCATCTTTTATACTTTCTGTGATATTGACGAAATTCGTATGGCGGCCATTTTGAATTCGCCATTTTGAAATTTTTTTCAGCTCACTGCCAATTGGATGACGTTTCAAATGACATTTGGTCGAGCACCCCCCACTTATCTTTAATACCCTGGCTGTGCTCTTCACCCGTCTTCGAAATCCTCAATCATCAGCTCTCGCTATATTTTTCTTCCTCATGAATTTTTCCCCTCTATATGAAATCATCCATTAAAAATTTTTTTTCCATACAAAATTGTTCAGGAGAGGTGATCAATCAGTCAATCAGCACAAGCAGCTATATATATATTAACTAGTAGGGTGCGTGGGGGCGCGGGCCACATGTGGCCCGCGTGCTGTCTTCCCCCCTATTTGCCTTACAACTTTTAGTCACTTCAACATTCCCATACATTTTCTATGAAAAAATGTTTTCCGCCATTTTGAATTTTTTTATGTCCATCGAATAGACCTTCGGACCTTGATCACTTCTTGTCAAGAAACCGTTCTTCCATCTATTATACTTTCCGAGATAACGGCGAAATTCGTTTGGCGGCCATTTTGAATCCGCCATTTTGAAATTTTTTTCAGCTCACTGCCAATTGGATGACGTTTAAAATGACATTTGGTCGAGCACCCCCCACCTATCTTCAATATCCTGGCTGTGCTCTTCACTCGTCTTCGAAATCCTCAATCATCAGCTCTCTCCGTATTTTTCCTCCGAATGATTTTTTTTCTTTTATACGACACCATCCTTGAAAAATTTTTTTTTCATACAAAATTGTTCAGGAGAGGTGATCAATGAGTGAGTCAGTCAGTCAATCAGTGAATCAGCACGAGTAGCTATATATATATTAACTAGTAGGGCGCGTGGTTGCGCGGACCACATGTGGCCCGCGGGCTGTCTTCCCGCCTATAAAAAATCACCGCAATGTCGAATCCATATTCGCCATACATTTTCTATGGCAAAAAATAAATTCCGCCATTTTGATTTTTTTTTCTATCCATCAAATAGACCTTTGAGTCCTGATCACTTCTTGTCAAGAAACCATTCTTCCATCTTTTATACTTTCCGAGATATCGATGAAATTCGGATGGCGGCCATTTTGAATCCGCCATTTTGAATTTTTTTTTTCAGCTCACTACCAATCGCATGAAGTTTCGAATGACATTTGGTCGAGCACCCCCCACCTACCCTCAATATCCTAGCCATGCTCTTCACCCGTCTTCGAAATCCTCAATCATCAGCTCTCTCCGTATTTTTCCTCCGAATGAATTTTTTTCTTTTATACGACACCATCCTTGAAAAAATTTTTTTTCATACAAAATTGTTCAGGAGAGGTGATCAATGAGTCAGTCAGTCAGTCAGTGGCCAATCAGCACGAGTAGCTATATATATTGTAATAATTGAAATTGACATTACAATTGGCACAATTGTTCAAAGTAATTTTAAACGTGTTGGCCGGCAAATTTAATGTATTTAAACACCATAACGTAGATGGCTGATATTTATTGGATAATTCCAAAAAAATAAGCCATTATAACATTCTCCGACAGCGAATTCACTTTATTTTTGCTCTTTCAATCCATAAATTGCTCGTACACATGTACATATTTTTCTTTAGATTTTCCCGGTAAAAGCGACTCAGCGGCAATTTTAGCTTTGTTATATATATATATATTTCTGGCGGTGTTAATTCCATATTATATTCATCACAATAACTATTTGAACTCATTTTTTCACATTTCAATCGTATTATAATTGTAAAAATAATAAAAATGGCGCGGGCAAGTTTTTTTTTAGGGACAAGACTTTTTTTTTTGGTTGGGTAATGGCTCTTGTGAAATGAGCATCAATGGCAATAATAATTTATCGAAATTCAATTTAATTTTAATTGTGTTATTAATTTATTCTCTACGTATATATTATAGGAATAAATTTATTTTAAAATTTAATTCATTTCGAGCAATAATTTTTCATAGAAAACTTTTTGATTAAAAACCTCCATGCATTTGATATTCTGTGGTTATAATGGTATTCTGTGGTTATATCTACATAAGCAGGAGGAAAACAAAAAAGCACTAGTGCGTAAAAGAATAACTTTGCGCACGCTAAACATACTTGGAAATGACAACTTTTTGAGCAAATGTGTTAAAAAAGCATTTTTAATACATTTGCTCAAAAAGTTGACATTTCCATGTATGTTTAGCGTGCGCAAAGTTATTCTTTTCCGCACTAGTGCTTTTGTGTTTTCCTCCTATGCTTTTGTGTTTTCCTCCTACGCGGCACCGGAGCGGGCGTACCAGGAGCGCATGAACACGAACACGGCATGCAATTACGGAGCAGGCAAAAACCAATATTTTTTTCGCAAATGTATTAAAAAACGTCGTTCAATGCACGTGCGGAATTGTCATTTTTACTCGTCCTTATAGTTGACCCTCGCCTTCGGCTTGGGTCAACAAACCGGGACTCGTAAAGAAATGACAAACTTTCCGCACTTATATTGAAATGTACTATTTTGACTCTGATAAACTGGCGACCCTGTCCTGGTTGGGTCTATTAATATAATCTTAGTCATCTAAATATATAAAAGAAGATACTGACTGACTCATTCATTCATTCATTCACTGACATATCAACGCACAGCCCAAACCGCTGGGTCTAGAGACTCGAAATTTGGCACACACGTTCCTTATGAGGTCTAGGGGTGCACTAAGAAAGGATTTTTCAAAATTCCCCTCCTAAAGGGGTGAAACGGGGCTCCAAAGTTCGTATTTTACCAAGCTTCAATACTCCTTCACGCCGCAACTACTGAACCGATTTGGCTCAAATTTTGAATGGAGATAAATTGCATCTTGGGTTAACACTTAAGCTACTTTTCATCCCGGGAAAATCCATGGTTCCCGTGGGATTAGTTAAAAACCGAAATTCACGCGGAAAAAAATCTTCACGCCGGAAGTACAAGACCGATTTAGCTGAAATTTGGAATGGACATAGATGATATCCTGGGTTAATAAAAAGGCTACTTTTCATCCCGGAAAAATCCATGGTTTTTGCGGGAAAACTGAAAAATTGATATTCACGCGTGAAAAATACTACTTTACGCTGCTTTTACTGACCTGATATGACTGAAATTCGGAAAGGAGATAGATTTTATCCTGGATTGATACATAAGCTACTTTTCATCCCGGAAAATTTCATGGTGTATCAAAGAAGATACTGACTCACGCACTCACTGACATATCAACGCACAGCACAAACCCCTGGGTCTAGAGACTTCAAATTTGGCACACAGATTCATTATGAGGTCTAGGGGTGCACTAAGAAAGGATTTTTCAAAATTCCCCCCTTAAGGTGTGAAACGGGGCTCCAAAGTTCGTATTTTACCAAGCTTCGATACTCCTTCACGCCGCAACTACTGAACCGATTTGGCTCAAATTTGGAATGGCGATAAATTGCATCTTGGGTTAACACATAAACTACTTTTCATCCCGGGAAAATCCATGGTTCCCGTGGGATTAGTTGAAAACCAAAATTCACGCGGAAAAAAATCTTCACGCCGCAAGTCAAGACCGGTTTGGCTGAAATTCGGAATGGAGATAGATGATATCCTGGGTTAATAAAAAGGCTACTTTTCATTCCGGAAAAATCCATGGTTTTCGCGGGAAAACTGAAAAATTGATATTCACGCGCGAAAAATACTACTTTACGCTGCACTTACTGACCGGATATGACTGAAATTCGGAAAGGAGATAGATTTTATCCTGGATTAATACATAAGCTACTTTTCATCCCGGAAAATTTCATGGTATATCAAAGAAGATACTGACTCACTCACTCACTGACATATCAACGCACAGCACAAACCCCTGGGTCTAGAGACTTCAAATTTGGCACACAGATTCATTATGAGGTCTAGGGGTGCACTAAGAAAGAATTTTTCAAAATCCCCCCCCTAAAGGGGTGAAACGGGGCTCCAAAGTTCGTATTTTACCAAGCTTCAATACTCCTTCGCGCCAAAACTACTGAACCGATTTGGCTCAAATTTGGGATTGAGATAAATTGCATGTTGGGTTAACACATAAGCTACTTTTCATCCCGGGAAAATCCATGGTTCCCGTGGGATTAGTTAAAAACCGAAATTCACGCGGAAAAAAATCTTCACGCCGCAAGTACAAGGCCGATTTGGCTGAAATTTGGAAAGGTGATAGATGATATCTTGGGTTAATAACAAGGCTACTTTTTATCCCGGAAAAATCCGTGGTTTTCGCGGGAAAACTGAAAAATTGATATTCACGCGCGAAAAATACTACTTTACGCTGCACTTACTGAACTGATATGACTGAAATTCGGAAAGGAGATAGATTTTATCCTGGATTAGTACATAGGATAATTTTCATCCCGGAAAATTTCATGGTATATCAAAGAAGATACTGACTCACTCACTCACTGACATATCAACGCACAGCTCAAACCGCTGGGTATAGAGACTTCAAATTTGACACACAGGTTCCTTATGAGGTCTAGGGGTGCATTAAGAAAGGATTTTTCAAAATTCCCCCCCTAAAGGGGTGAAACGGGGCTCCAAAGTTCGTATTTTACCAAGCTTCAATACTCCTTCACGCCGCAACTACTGAACCCATTTGGCTCAAATTTGGAATGGTGATAAATTGCATTGTTGGTCAACACATTAGCTACTTTTCATCCCGGGAAAATCCATGGTTCCCGTGGGATTAGTTAAAAACCGAATTCACGCGGAAAAAAATCTTCATGCAGTAAGTACAAGACGGATTTGGCTGAAATTTGGAATGGAGATAGATAATATCCTGGGTTAATGAAAAAGCTACTTTTTATCCCGGAAAAATCCATGTCTTTTGCGGAAAAACTGAAAAATTGATATTCACGCGCGAAAAATACTACTTTACGCTGCACTTACTGAACTGATATGACTGAAATTCGGAAAGGAGATAGATTTTATCCTGGATTAGTACATAGGATACTTTTCATCCCGGAAAATTTCATGGTTTCCATGATAATAGTGATAGATAATATGCCTTCATGCCGTAATTACTGAACTGATTTGGAATAGAGATAGATTATATCCTGGATTAATACTAAGGCCACTTTTTATCCCGGAAAAATCCATGGTTCCTTCGGGAACAGTGAAAAACAGATATCCACGCGGGAAAAATATTCCTTCACGCCGTAATTGGTGAACTGATTTGGCTGAAAATTAGAGAAGGCTATTTTTTATCCCGGGAAAATCAATGGTTATTTCTGAATATTTGTTTTTCACTATTCCAGCGGGAGAAATACTCATTCACGCTGCAACTATTGAAAACTTTTGGCTGAAAGTTAAAATGCAGATAGATTTCGCTCTAAATTAACACAAAAGTTAGGTACTTTTTATTCCGGAAAAACCGACGGTTTCCGTGAGAATAGGGAAAACTAAAATTTACGCGGGCGAAGCCGCGGGTATCTGCTAGTAATATATACCTACGAGCTGAGATTAGAAGAGGAAACCCTGGTTAGGTATTGATTTAAACAAACTTCAGATTTTAATGTAGTGGAGAAGATGAAGAATAATAAATTAATTGACTTACCGTCAGCATTGCTTTAGCTATAGCTACGAGTAGGTACACGGTCATCCTCACAGTCAATATGCATATACAGGGAACGAAATTGACTTACCTACCGTCAGCATTGCTTTAGCTACAGCTACCAGTACACGCTCATCCTCACAGTTAATATACGTAGATATACAGTGAACGAAATTGACTTACCGTCAGCATTGCTTTAGCTATAGCTACCAGTACACGCTCATCCTCACAGTCAATATGCGTGTATAGGGAACGAAGCACCAGTTCGCGGAGGCTGTTAGCTGGCACCGATTTCACGATAATGTTCTGAAGAGCTTCCAATAAGTGAACGGTTCGGTCCACGTCCTGCGTTTTCTGGGATAGCGCTTCGGCCAATTCCAGTACACTCATTCTAAAAAAAACAAAAGAATAATCTAAATAATAAAAAATACATGAGTAGTACCTCACATGGTTGACTATAGTCCATTCCATTTTCATTTTCATTCCATTTTCATTTTCATTTTCATTCGCGTTTAGAAAAATAGTGAGTCACCACTGCAACTGCACGAAAAGGTATGTACACACAGTGGAGTAAAAATTCAAACAATTTATAAGACAAAAATGAATGTTTGATTGTTGGGGGAGTGTGGCTTGGCCAGTGAGTAACGATGGATAACTATATTTTTCTTGAAACGAATCAACTATAGATACTAAACAAAAATTCAACAAAATAATATATAATATTAAGTAGCTGACCGGGCAAACGTTGTTTTGCCATTGGGAATATTTAAATACTCCCGGACCTACTAAACCTCCACAGAAATTTTCATAACAATCGGTCGAGCCGTTTTGGAGGAATTTGGTAACAAACTCGAGACACGAAAATTTTATATATTTGATTAAAACTCCAAAAATACTCGCGAGTTAATCTTACAAAAAAATCTGAACCAAAACTAGGTATATGCCAGCATTCCAATCATGCCAGATGCTATTTAGTTCATTAAATAAACTCTACTTCAGTTTTAATAAATATGAAACTTCCATGAGATTCCCCTAACGTTCACAATTCTCAATGGAAAACGAACCAATTCCATGTGTATAATATTATTTTAATTGATATTGATATCAACTACTACAAACTTGTTGTAGTCTTCATTGGCTCCATAAGTTCTGGGCAGCTGCACTTCAAGCTGCTTTACACTCACTCCTCCAAAGTCGATGCCAGTTTCGCATGATAGAGATTTTGTGGTTGCGAATTGTTTCCGTTTGCCGGTCGCCTCTGGACTAACGCCTGAGATAAAAATGGTATATTTAAATCCATAGATTTAAAATAGGTCATCGCTCGCGCTCCAACTAGATAGAGCCCTACCTAACAACGGCAGCTTAGCGTAAGTGCAGCAACGTTTTCATGTAGTGTGAGTGTGTCAATTTGAAATTTGTATGGTGTGCGGATGCTAGTTTGCGTGAAAAATTTTGTAGCGAAGGCTCGGGTTTGCCAATTTGGGCAAAGCAATTTTGCCGTACTCTTAAAGTCGAGGGCTCCCTCTTGGACCTCTATGTTTAAATCATTAAGCTTTTTTAAGTCTCCAAAAGCCCATTAAAATAGTCTCTAAGTTCTGCTATCAAAAAATGCTTGCTTATTGCAGTCACAGCCTAGATACGAACTACAAAAATTGCGATTGCAGTTTGAATTTCTGCTGTAAACATCATGGAGAAAATTTCTAACTATGGTTAAGTAGCAAGGCGAAGATTCTTACACATACTAAACTCGACTTCTTCGGTTATTGTTTTTTCATTCATAAAGGAATTACTTAAACCACTGAGTGGTCTTGTCACAGATATCGATTGAGTGAAATCCGGGCTTGCATTGGAAACTGCAATTAGTGATTAAAACAAATTTTAATATTGTAATAAGTTGGTAGGTGCGACGAAGAATATTTTTTTTTTTAGCTCAGTTTTCAGTAATTAGGGAAAACAACGTTTTCCCTAATTACTGAAAAACTGAGCCAATTATAAAAAATCCGTTCTGAGCGTTTCTGGCATAATTACCGACACATTGAGTAAATCAAAAAGTACAATTACATCCATTGTAGTTTCCGATAAAAATTAGAAAAAATTAATAATTTGGAACAACTTTTGGAAGAACTTTCTATCGAGAAAATGTTATCTAATCATGTTACTGCTTCAGAGCGAATTTAGATTAAAAACCCAAAATACATAACATTTAAAGAAGAAATTGTCTTTATAGTTTTGCAGGTCTGCATATCCCTGAACATTGTACATTATGATTTTATTATGATGTTATGACTGTAAACTTGTGAAATTGCAAATAAAACACTGAACAGAAAAATGGTCAAGTGCTCACCAGTTTGTTCAGTAGTATTTCGACGATGAAGAGGTTTGCTTCGGCCGCTGAGGTGGGGCAGCTTAGTGAAACGACTCCAGCCTTCGATTGATCGCTCTTGCGAAGCGCGCAGTGGCCGTACCTAATGATTGTAACTTTTATCAGATACAGGATTAAATTGTAAAAAAAGGCAAGCAAACAGTAGCGCCAACTGTCAAAATTATATAAGTCGCTGTTGAGCGAACTACAGCTTGGCCTGACTGTTGGTGGCAATGCAAGCATTTTCGGCACCGATAAAACAGGTGACATATTTTCGCCCCATCCGTCCTGTCCAGGGTATATTCTATTAGAAAAGGCTAAATGCTCACTAAGTGTAGTGCCAAAGAAAACAAGGAGTTTAAAATCTGAAGCACTTCCCAAAGCGTATATTACATCAGGTAGATAGCACAGAACTCTGTAGGTAAAAACGATCTATCTGAGAAGGGCCTCTGGAAGGTCGGTCCTGCGCTCGATTTTTGACTCGGACCATTTTGTATTTATTTTTCAACGGTGCCTATAAATTATATAAATTGTTGTTGTTGACAAAAGCAGCTTGGGAGGCTTTGGCCATAACCTCTCTGAGAACATCTGTGCTCGATACTGAGTCGGCTGTGGCTTGAGGACGCTATGACGTCATTACATTGGTCCGAGTATACTTACGAGTCCGAGTTTGAGTGATACACAGAATTTTTGCTGCGGACAGGCAGCGACGGCGCGAGGCGAATCCGTCATTGTATCGTCCTGCCCCAGGCGGCGCAAGATTGTGGTGTTTGACGGTCATTTCAGGAGGCCTATTTCCAGCAGTGGACGTCCATCGGCTGAAACGACGACGACGACGACGATGACAAGAAGGCATCCCGGGAACACCATAAGAGCAAGTATCGAACGGGTGCTCTCCCGTGATTCAGCCCCCATAACCGGGTTGATTGGGCCATAGGTGGTGGAGGGTTGTCCCTCAATACTTACACCGGGTATTTTCTTAGCGTTCTTCTGGTTATCCAGCAGCGTTTCGCGTCCGACGGCGTCCTCATTGCCCGCTACAGCATTCGCGGCGGCAGCCACCAGTTCGTCCTCGCTGCTCTCCGCTATCTTTAGCTGGGTGAGGCTGAAATTGTTTAAATTCATATACATGGTCTTTAATAAAGGCGCAGGAAAGGCCAGTAGATTCTAGAGATAGGTATATTATTATAACAGGATTTTTAAATTTCCATTCATTTTCTTATCCATGGTAAGTTTGCTGTTTGTGCGAACATGACCAAGTTAAGAATAGGCAACCCTCCAATGTTACTAGGTACTTATATCTACAACTATATTGAGGATACTCAAGTTATCCACAGTCTACGCTCGTAGTTTCAAAACGAAGAAGTCCTTTATAGACTCCTTCAGGAAATCATACCCGTAGCCAAAATCGTGAAGGGAGATTAAAGGTTTGTCATGAAATGTTACGCTTGTTGCAGTATTCTATTTGTTGTAGTATTGTTCTTGTTGTAGCTGTACAATGTACATTCTGGAGATAATTATGTTAATTTTAAGCACATTATTTTTAAGGTTGGTTTGTTATAGTAGTGTTATTATCTCGCTGCAGACTCGGTCATAAATCATTCGAGTGTTTCGCTTTTGTTATTCTTTGTTGAGTTGTGCATTACTGCAGAACAACAAAAGCGAAACACTCGAATGATTTATGACCGAGTCTGCAGCGAGATAATAACACTACTAAAGGTACACATTGTAATAAAAGGTAGTGAATACTTACTCAAACGCGCTGGGCGGGCGGGAGTCCTTCTTCCGCGCTGTTTCAGTGAACAGCGTGCGCTGCGGCTCGCGCGGCGTGAACGGCCGGCGCGTGCGCAGCGGACGCAGCGCGCCGCCCACTCCGCTCGCCAGGCTGCTCATCTCTGTTGAATTAAGTTATTATAATGCTTTAATAATTCACTAATCTTTTAAAACAGTAAGCTGCGAAGAAACATTCTATACAATTGAAAGTTTATTTTTTGCACCGATACTGCACTGCACTGCAAACGGCACTTACAGCGAATTTACAGGGCATAGCCATAACAACATGAACTTACATCGTATAGACATCAGTTCCAATGTCTTTATGCGAGCGCACATTGTAACATCATTTGATTCCTTACGTGGTTGACGTCCAACAAACTCGCACGAAACGCTTTTCTTCCACGTTTCTGATACGAACCGCTAAGGTGTGGAACGCCCTACCAGCCTCCGTGTTTCCAGCCATGTACAATCTGGGTGCCTTCAAGAGAAGAGTGAATAGGCTTCTTCTAGGCAAGCGCGCTTCAACCTAGACCTTATCATTGCTTTCCATCAGGCAAGATTGTCATCAAGCGCAAGCCTATCGTCAATAAAAAAAATTGCCTCACTCGCCTCCTGGCCGCCTCGCAGACTGCAGACGTCCTTTGTTGGAGCGCCATTATTTGCCCTATCCCCCTCATCCCGCCTCCTCCTATACCCGCTTGTCAATCAAACGAGCTGGGGGTTGCCTTTGCATTTTGGTTGCCTTCAGTTGAGTTTACGTGGTCTTCATTTTTCCGGGGTAGGATGTATCCTCTGAGTGTATCCAGTAGGTATATAAACTATCGCTGTACAAAATCTAAGCCAAATTGGTTCAGTAGTTGGTTCATTTAAAAACGTACAAATAATGTAGAGAGTAAACAAAATACAATTTGATTTTAAAGATACTTATACCTACTTGCAGCAATTTATACCTACTTACGTAGTTTCTTTTGTCCTAGGTTCTGCCGCTGTAATAAAATCTTGCCACATATAAGAAGCCCATGAACCCCTCACGCGTTTCTAAGAGAAGTTTCCTAAGAATTTTGCCCTAGTCGGCAAGACTTTTATTTACCCGAATTGAATACTAAAATTCAATTGATTTATTACTACGGCAAAGAAAAGAAGCAAAGATTAGGTACAAACTGAAACCATTGTCCATTCTGTTACCGAACAGATTCCCTAGCAACACTTAAGTTACACTCCACAACTTAACTACGACCTTATAGAGTTCAACCACCTTATTTACGATCATATTCAACTGAACAGTCTTTATTTCCTAAATCTTAAGGCTTGGTATTCCTACAGCATTTCCGTAGATATCTCTAACGTGTTTACATACTTACCAACTTAAGTATAGTCGTTAGTCGTATTAATATTTTAGATGGTACCTATACTTATAGTCGTATACAATTACTGTTCAAAGTTGATTGTCCCTTAAACTAGTGAACTATAGAGTAAACTGAATATCTTTAACTGTAATTCTTGTTGGCATATTTCTATTTAACCCTTTGGATCTTTGCAATTTGCATAGTAAATCTAAATCGTTTTTACTATAATAATTTTTTTTAAGGGTTTTTGGCGGTCAATATTCGACAAACTATTCTTTTATGTACCGAATGCGCCGCTTTCCTTAAATTAAACAATTATTAATTTCTCTAACGCCGTGATAAAAATACTTATAAGTTATGACGTCAGGGATAAAGCGATGTTATAAAATTTTGTGACATTCGCGTGACTCAGCGATATTGCGACAATAACGTGAAATGTTATGTTTTAACCATGCTCCGTCGCAACACGAACCTACGGGTTTGTTCGAACCTACTTATCAAAAATATTTTAAATAAATATTGTTGTTAGACAGGTTACAGGGGATACAAAACCCCCTCAACTTGTACAACAAAATTTAAAAACTAAACATTTTTGGACTCCCTCTTTTCAGGCTTCTTTCGACGACGCCTGCTAAGAACAGGATCTCCATTTACAACCTTCACAGTATTTAGTTGATGGGCAGTAATAACTGATCTCTATTCAATGGATCTCAAACTGTCAACGTAAAAATGAAGACACTTGATTTTCGCCATTTTGGCGCTGATTGTTGCGTAACCTGGCGTGAGCGTCCATTAAACTAAATTAAAATGACATTCAAAACGACGGCCACTAGCAACAAATGTCAATTTAGTACCGTGGACCTTCAAGGGGGGACGCTTCAAATCGGCACAAAAAATGAACTGTCAATTGTATAGAATGTTGGCAGTGGTGTAGATTCCAGTAATACATACTGACCAGCCGACGTGGCTACTGACAAACGGCCTGATACACAAATTTAAAGTCACCCAGCGTGCTATGGAGAGCGCTATGTTAGGAGTTTCCCTGAAGGATGAAATCAGAAATGAGGAGATCCGCAGGAGAACCAAAGTCACCGACATAGCCCGAGCCATTAGCAAGCTGAAGTGGCAGTGGGCAGGTCACGCCTGTCGCAGGGGCGACGGCCGTTGGAGCCGCAAAGTCCTTGAGTGGAGACCGCGTACGAGTAAGCGTAGTGTAGGACGACCCCTAGCTCGTTGGACTGATGATATAAAGCGGGTGGCGGGAAGCGGCTGGATGAGGAAGGCTGAGGACAGGGTGTGGTGGAGCGCGCTTGGGAAGGCCTATGTTCGACAGTGGACGTCCGCAGGCTGAGATGATGATGATGATGATACTAACCTGCGCTTATAGCAGCTCGGGCTTCGCTGATGATCTCGGCGGAAGTCTTGCGCCGTGGGGCTGCGTAGAAGGGCGCGCCGAAGCTCCGCCGAGCACCCCTGTCGCCCATCTCTTATGCTGAAACCAAACTACATCATTATGCTAACAATAATTATAAAAAGTGAAGACCTAACTGAATGACTCACAGGCGCCCAGCCCAAAAATTAGAAAGCTGTTTGGCATATAGGTTCTTTTGATAATGTAGATAAGGGATAAGGAAGGATATTAAGACGGATACTTGCGGTATTATTACTATTTCTGTGATTACAACCGATTAGTCTTAATTAATCAATAGGATAGGTCAATAGGATCCAGAGTAGAACTCTGGATTTACATGCACATTATAATCCGGAAAAATCTTCGGTAGCTTAGGGTTTGTGAAAAACGAAACCACAAGCAACGGTATAAATTAAAATCAATTAACTAGGTACATGTAAAATCTGAAATTACAACAGTCGGTAATGATCGGTCAGTAAATCGTACCTACAGTGGAAACTTCATTATGATCTAACGGACCTTAGGGGATCTCGTACCGAAAAGCCCTGACCTAATGACTAGATAAAGTGACAGTGTTTGACCTACTTTCACTAATGATTGCTACGATATTATCACTGTTGTTTTACATAATGTCATTGTCCTCGTTTTATACAAGTGGATGTGTACATACATAGTACAGGTGTGTACTATGTAATGTATTTTATTATGTATCAAATGGCCCAACATTCAAAAGTAAAATAATTTAAAGAGTTTAACTTCAACTGTCGACACAGCTTTGCCTCTGATATTAATTAATTAATAAATGGAATGACTATTATAAAACTGTCTAATCTATGAAACATATCTAGTGCATTTTGTCTCTACATAAGCAAAGAAAAGCGATGTGTGATTTCAGAGAAAACCCGATAGCTCCTTCAGTGAATAAGGGGGCCTAATACAATTTTACAATCATGCTATGGATTCATTTGAGTTATACTTGTACCTACTCGTACGTTTTTGGTTTGCGTTACTAGTATATTATATACCTACATAGATAGCATGGCAAACCGCGAAACCGAATCGAGATTAGAGTCGTAAGTTATCGAACTTGTACTAACCCCACGTAAACAAAACCGTGTCATATTTTTAAATTGTTGACAGTATATCACAATTACGGACACGGCCAATTTCGAATACACATCTTAAAATACAGTTTAGTGTACGATGTATAAAATACCTTTATATGCCACAGCTATCGTTTTAACGAAGCGAAAGTAACGGTTGGGCGGGCGCCTTGGTCCGCGCGCGAAACTTTACTGTGTTTATAACTTAGGTGCCGCCTTCACTGACGCGATGTCGTAGCGCGTAGCTCGTAGCTCGTAGCGGCTCTACGTATGTGTATGTTGCGAATTTGCGATAACACTTGATTAACCCCCTTCGCACACGGCTCGTAAGCGTAAGCGTAGCGACATCCGCTCGACGAGAGTATTACGAGCACGAACATGTTCAAACATATTCGCAGACGAAGCGTTGTTGCAGCGTACCGTAGGAGGCGTAATTGTCATATTGTTTTGCGTAGCATCATAACGATACGCTTACGCTTACGAGCCGTGTGCGAAGGGCCTTACTTTTCCTGATAAGGAATAAGCCCATGGCGTAGCGTAAGCGTATCTAAATCCGCGCGTAAGCCGAGAGCATTACGAGCACGACCATATTCTAAGAAGTCCACATAGGAAGCGTTGTTGTAGAATAGGAGTTGTATACTGACATAACGTTAGTCGTAGCGCACTGGCGTAAAAACCTATCTACGCTTTCTTCATAAAGGTTTTTAACATTCGAATAATTCAATTTAGATTCTATGTTTGAGTAGAAATTTTTTTTTAAGATAAGTACATTTTAATTTAAAAAATGACTAGAGTTGAATATTAAACATAATCCATACATGCATGGGCATACGTATTACCTACTTGACATCAAGTGCGAAAGTCTTGCTCGCCTCATCATTTATTGGTAAAAATACTCTATGGTAAGAAACAACATTACATTGGCTTAACGCCAATGTAAACATAGTTTAGAATGGTCATTAGCACTCTGTAGAAGGCGCAGCGATCGATTGCTAACGGGAAATCGGGACGCGGTCACCTTGGTTACTAGTTTCAAACACTTTAAAGAAACACTTGTAAATATCTACCTTGTATTACAGCTTGTATGTTGACTACCTACCTACTGTCTACTCGAAATAACGAAACACAATACATAACAATATATTGAACAAATTGGTAACGATGCAATTATACATATATAACAACTAACAACGAATAGCTATGGGTCATTATGACAAAATAACTTTTCTCTTTTTAAATGGGCTTGATAACGTTTGGAAAGATTGAGAGATTGTACGAGGAGTGATCAGCGGGGCTAGACAAAGTAACAGTCGTTTGGCGTTAACGACAGTAGACAAAAATATATGGACAAACCACGTGACTGTAGAAAAACCACGACCGAATAGAGCTAAACACGTTGTGTTTGATAATCGACTACGACAACTTGAACGCTCGCTGGCGTTCTCGCAGACCTTGTAGATAACTTTAGCCTACTTCGCTTGACAATTGACAGTCGACAGTGAACAACGCTAAGCATAAAGTATAAGCTAAGCTCTATTCGGTCGTGGTTTTTCTACAGTCACGTGGTTTGTCCATACATTTTTGTCTACTGTCGTTAACGCCAAACGACTGTTACTTTGTCTAGCCCCGCTGGGCTACTTTTATCCCGAGAATTTGAGTCGCGGTCAACAATTATTGTAGGTCGCAGTATCTGTCTACGCGGAGCAATAATATAGGGGAACAGTCCGTCCGATGCGCTCTCTGGCGCACGGGCTGCAAAAGGCGCCGTCCCCTGTTTCTCTATTTTTGTACCGTAAGTAGCGAGAAGTATGATGCTGACAACATATGCTGACAATATAGCAATATAATGGACACTAAATCCTACAAAATAGCTAGGCTGATCGTTGGCCGATCGGCGAGAAATCATCAACTTACGAGCACATATTAATAATCTAATACTAAAATTCTCGTGTCACAGTGCAACCAAACTCCTCCGAAACGGCTTGACCGATTTCTATGAAATTTTTTGTCTACATTCGATAGGCCTAAGAATAAATATGTCGTAAACATAGAGGTCCAGAGGTCCCAGAGGCCTCACGCGACTCCAAAAGTGCGGCAATAAATACTCTGTCAAAGTTCGCATACCCGAGCCGTCGCCACACAATTTTTCACGCACACCAGCATCCGCGCACCATACTTTTAAGTTGACACACTCACACTACAAGAAAAAGTTGCCGCACTCACGGAGCTGTCGTTGTTAGGTTGGGCTCTATCTAATCGGAGCGCGAGCGAGGACCTATTATATTATATATCTATGGTCGTAAACTATTTTACATACCCCCAAGTGGCAAAATAGTTTTACCATGTCAGCTAGTATCTGCTTATATTAAATTACTAGCTGACCTGGCAAAACAAACGTTTGCCGGGTCACGGAACAACGTCAGCTAGGACACAACATGAAAAAGGAATGTACACGAAGTTCATAAAAATCGGTCAAGCCGTTTCGGAGAAGTTTTGTTACAAACACTGTAACACGAGAATTTTATATTTCTTACAATAATAAATGTAACCATTTACCTAGGCTGCCATGCGTTCAGCGTTTCACTTATTTTGCACTATAAGTAACCAAAGATACGAGTATTTAGGTACTCAAATAACTACAAATTAAGTACATTCAATATTTTGATAATCGCCGTGCGTCATCCACGTCATCTGTTAGGCTATGGCAGGCTATGGCCGGTCATCGGCTATGACATGGCTATCACTTTGCGAGTGACTTATCGTCAAAATAGACTAAAAAGGTTGAATGGTACAACTTCAACAATGCCTAACACATACCCCCCATTAGGAAAAATGAAGGGGCTATGTGGGGCTTACACCCACTAGAAACTGTCGGTTTCCTCGGCGGACCCACTGGTGGGAGAAGCTTTGCTGCAGAAGCTTTGCTGATGACTACCACTCCCACTTCATACTACCGCGACCCACGCTCGTCCGTGACGAATGCGGACCGCGGTAGTATGAAAATATGAGAGGGAAAGTCGTCGGTAAAGCTTAACTGCAAAAGTGTTATACCGGGTAAGTATTCTGAACTAACTTCTCGCATCTTTGTTGTACCTGTAATAATACCTAATTAAGTTTACATTAAAAAAAAACTATAGTTACAGTTCAATATGACTGTTGAATGAATCAGTGAAAAAATTAAAAGGTTTACAAGTTTGGCGAAAGTTTGGCTTTGACCGTTATTGCGCAGAAATCAGAAATTGGGTATCAACCAATCAGAGAAATCAGAAATTGGGTGTCAACCAATCAGAATTTGGGTACCCATGCGCAGTAATCTCCTCCACCTGAAGGTCAAAGCCAAACTCTCGCCGCACGTACTGTACACGGCAAACGTTAGGTATTCTACCTATTTCGATGGGCCGTTTCTTAATTAGCACTATAGTACCTATCCTCTGGTGCATGAATTTCATCAATAGGTAATTGCAATGATTGCGAAGTTTAGGTTACATAATATTAAGTAGATACTTAATTACATTTGGCAAACAGATTTACGTAAAATGAAAATATCCGCATCATGCGGGTTATAAACTGCTGTTCGTATCCCTGAATATCGGCTTGATGATAATCTAATTTGTAAGTACATAATAATTTAGTATTTAGTTAAATGACGTGATATCTACATTCGAAATTCGGCGTTTGAACTATAAAAATGTAAAAAAAAACTGTGGGTAGCTGTGGGTGGCCTATTTGTCGCTTTGAAGTTTGGCACTTGGCACCATTCAATATACTCTATGCTTGGCACTTGGCAGTAGATTTATCCGGAGATATCGGCAGCCACAGCATAAATTCATTAGCATAGTGGTTATAGTCTATGGCAGGCTTGTTAACTGCGATTGACACTCAGATGAAGGATTGGTCTGAGGATTGACATCTCTAATTGACAGTGAAGGCTCAGAAGGGCTGGAACCCAGAGCCGTAAAGCCAGTTATTAAAAAAAAAAATTGACAGTGACCAACCTACTCTGACAGTGACATATTGAAAGTCAACAACAGTTGTTTTGCTAGGTAAAATAAATAAATAAAATTTAATTAATATTTTCACCAATACCTTTAGGTAGCAGGTGTTCCAGATACATACACAGAAATTAACTCACTGTATAAACTCTTAACTAATCAATATCACAGCGAGAGAGCAAAATGAGTGCAATAGCAGGCTCGAGTTGGGAAGGTGAGTGAGTCTGAGTACATGGTAACAGTACCTAATCACAGTCCGCAACGTAAGCCGGCGACATGATCTGTAAATCTACTTTACGTGTGACGTAGTATTATGTCTCTGAGCTCCATAGAAAGTTCAACCAAAGATCCTTTGTTATTGTCTTTCGCCTCGTACTGGTTCAGAAACAGAGTATTACCAAAACTAAATGTACTTAATCCATTACTTGTTTGGATCTTGATTTCATAGCTGCAGATTTCTCCAGGACCCAGGTCTTGAATGTCAATATCCGGAGGGCTTGAATATCCAGAATATATTTAAACCAGCGCCAACTGCTAGCAAGGATATTTAAGCCAATGTTATACTTACCTTTTGTGGATCAAATAAATGAAAGTAGTCCCCTACAAGTCACACAGTCTTTACACAATCTATAAAACACATATTATTTTTTATCACAACCTTAGCACATTTTTAGTTGCTCAGGAATCACACACATTTAACTGGCATTAACTGTAGTCTTTGTTAATCTCTAATTTTGTTTACTTTATACATGTCTGGTAGGGACCTTTAATTTGTTTTATCCTTTAAAGAGGGTATCAATGTGAATTATTGCAATGTAATTAAAAAACATACAAAAACTATCAATATGATGTAAATTCTGTTACAGAGGTGAGAAAACAAGCTCGCACACTGGAAAATGACATAGATGTGAAGTTGGTTGCATTCAGTAAACTGGGTGTCAGTTCTGGGTCCTCTGGTCTCAGCTCTGAGAGTGTCCCGTTAATAAACAGTGATGACATGTTTGACACTATGTCAATGGAGCTGCAACAGTTATTGAACAAGGTAATGACCCATTATCACTGTCACAAAACAGGCTTATCTCCGAATGAGACAGATTTGACTTTGCCTTTACCCCTCTCCACTGTGCTGGGAAATTGCAGATTGGACCAAACTTCAAGTTTTCTTAGAAAGTAACCTTCTCTGAATTTCCTGGAATAGAACGCTCTTCCTTTAAGTTTTGGTGCTATGTTATTTAACAAAACCAGTCAATTAATTAAGAATCTATGAATGCAATTTAATTCTTTTTTCTAAATAAAAATTAAGTACCGTAAAACGGGGATACTAGGAACGGCAGGGTAAATAGGAATAAATTTCTGACTTTCTAAACTGTCCTGTTATTTGTCATCCTAAGCATGAGAGATCAATTGTTTTTTATTTTTGAACGAGCTTATTATTTTTGCTACTGGCAAGACTAACCACTTTTAAACTAGCCAATCAGGTTATATTAAAAAATCGCGTTGAAAGTGAGGTCGTCGTGGACACCTGAAATTTGTTGTTTTAAACTTTAAGTTTTCGATGTGTTGTAAGGAGGAAGTGTTGACATTGCTTTGATTGCTGGAATATTAGTGGATTGAAATTTGAAAAAACATTAAGAGGTAAGCAAATAATTGCATAATTTCATCGTAAACCTTAATTTTAGATGAATGCTCGTTTTAAGGTCATTTTGGGGATAAAAGGAACGCGAAGGGGGGAAATAGGCACACGAACAGGCCTAATTGGAACAGCAAGGGGGCTATTTGGTACGAAAGAGAGGTAAATAGGAATCATGAAATAGGGTTGTCAAAAACCAAAGTTTAATTACTATAATACTTAATTAAAGTTAATTTTACTTCTAAACTTATTAAAGTTAAAAACGATTACTATTAAACTTATTCAAGTTAAAAACTATTGCTATTAAACTTTTTAAGTTAAAAACTTTTGGCCGTAAACCATTATTTACATTATACACAATAAAAAAAATGAATATTTAAGTAAATGTCGCCAGTTTATGGGTGCCAAAAATGCTTGATTTGCCACCAACAGTCAGGCCACCGGTCGCTCAGCAGCCACCTATAGAATTTTGACAGATGGCGCTACTGTTTTTTTTAATTATGAATAATGAATTGAATCTATTATGAATAATGATTGATTTAATCTAAATTATTAATTTTATTCTTCATTGAGTGAGGCATTGTATTCAAATAGTACAACTATTTTCTTGAAAAACATTATAATGTCTTAATGTTTTTTTTTTCAGAATGCCTCGTAACTACACGCCGAAGCCAGGCGCTAAGCGTTACATTAAGTACGACGACCTCGTCATAAAACAAGCCCTGGAAGACCTATCAGAGACCAATAGTAGCTTAAGTGCTATAGCAGATAAGTATAAAATATCAAAGTCGGTATTATGCCGTCACAAGAATCATGTAATGAAACCTCACGGTCGGCCAACTGCACTTACGAAAGAAGAAGAGCTGTACATTATTGAAAATTTAAATATCTGCGGAGACTGGGGTTATCCATTGAACGTAACGGACCTTAAGTATATCATAAAAATGTATTTGGACTCTATAAATGTAGAGCACCACATATTCAAAAATAACATCCCAGGTATAGACTACGTTAAAGGGTTTTTAAAAAGACATGCGGACAAAATTTCACAAAGATTGTGTCAGAACATTAAAAGATCTAGGGCGGCAGTGTCTTCAGATAGAATAAAAAAATATTTTACCGAATTACAAAAGTCCTTGGAGAACGTGCCGCCCCAAAATATAATAAACTATGATGAGACAAATTTGACCGACGATCCTGGTAAAAAAAAGGTGATAGTACGACGAGGATGCAAGTATCCAGAACGTGTAGTCAATCACTCAAAAGGGTCAATATCTTTGATGATGTCAGCCACAGCAGACGGAGATTTTCTACCGCCTTATATTGTATACAAGGCAGCTCATTTATACGATTCATGGACTACAAGGGGGCCGTATAATGCAAGATATAATAGGTCATCATCGGGCTGGTTTGATGGTAATATTTTTGAGGATTGGATAAAAACAATAGTTATTCCTTTTTTGGAAAACAAAGATGGAAAGAAAATTTTGATAGGTGACAATTTGTCCTCACATTTGTCTATTGATGTAATAAAACTATGCCGGGAAAAGGATATTCATTTTGTTTTTCTGCCTGCAAATTCGACACACCTTACCCAGCCCTTAGATGTGGCTGTTTTCAGACCAATGAAAATGATTTGGCGTGATTTGTTGGACAAATGGAAAAAAACTGATGATGGGAGAACCCAATCATGTGTTCCAAAGGGATGCTTTCCACGACTTTTTAAATTGCTAATGGATGAGCTAAGTGTGAATGCTGAAAAAAATATTAAAGCGGGATTTAAAAAATGTGGAATTGTTCCGTTGGATGCAAACCAAGTTCTGGCAAGGCTTCCTCTGCAAGAAGAGAACAATGAGTCAAAAGAAACGGCTGTGAATGATTCATTTTTGAATTTTTTAAAAGAAATGCGCTATGGATCCATGAATATAAGAGAACCCAGCAAGAAGAGAAAGCTAGAAGTAGTGGCAGGAAGAAGTGTAAGTGCTGAGGAAGTAGAAAGCGATGAAGATCAGGAATCTGAGAAACCAAAAAAGAAGAGTACACTAAAGGAAACAAATGAATTAACTCCAAATCTTATATCTTTAAAGGGAAAGGGTATGGGGAAAAAAACAAAACCTAAAATTGATAAATTACATTTAAACGAAGATGTTAAAAACAAAAATACTGACTCTGATGTAGTGACTCTGGAGCATATATGTATTGAAGACTTGAATGAGTCAAAAGAAACGGCTGTGAATGATTCATTTTCGAATTCTTTAAAAGAAATGTGCTATGGATCCATGAATATAAGAGAACCCAGCAAGAAGAGAAAGCTAGAAGTAGTGGCAGGAAGCAGTGTAAGTGCTGAGGAAGTAGAAAGCGATGAAGATCAGGAATCTGAGAAACCAAAAAAGAAGAGTACACTAAAGGAAACAAATGAATTAACTCCAAATTTTATATCTTTAAAGGGAAAGGGTATGGGGAAAAAAACAAAACCTAAAATTGATAAATTACATTTAAACGAAGATGTTAAAAACAAAAATACTGACTCTGATGTAGTGACTCTGAAGCATATATGTATTGAAGACTTGCCCCAAAATCCTAACATTGATGCAGCGATTGAGGACCCTTTTAATTTTGAACACATGCCATTTATTTTTACTGACTTGGATTTTGATGGTCAAGAAATAGTTGTAAGGACAGAAGATGATAAACGCCAAGAAGAGAATAAGCAAGAAAATGAAAGAGAAATAAGTAAAACACATTCAGAAACCTGTTATTCAAATTATTACAAATGTAAAAACAAAATTGCCATTGCCTTTAAAGAAAGTAAAAAATAATTCCACCTTATACAATAGTAAAAGAATAGATCATACAAAGAGAGATGTTCTAAATTTAAACAGAGAAGAAGACATTGAAGAAATAATGAAAATTTTAGAATAAGATAAAAAGTAGTTAGGTACATCTTACATAAAAGCAAAAGAGGTAAGTCAGTCCGTCCAAAGAGAAAAAAATGTAAAGTCAGAAGAAGTTTTAAGAAGTATAATAGTTGTATATTTCCTAATTATTATTATGTTTTCTTGATTTGAATGAAAAGTATTTTTGTTTTTTATTTTTTGCTAATTTCTTTATTTTTTTATTTAGGTAACTTGTAAGCTAATAATTTAAAAGTAATTTTGTATAAGTTATTCTAAAGAGAAGGCCATAAAGGAATAAGGAATAGACTGATTATAATACCGGTTTTCGAGCTCAGTGCGATATTTTTGTTATTTGTATTATGCACCTTAGTCTTAGACAGAAGAAGTTTTGAGAAGAATAATAATTTTATATTTCCTAACTATTATTATGTTTTGTTGCTTTGAATGAAAAGTATTTTTGTTAATTATTTTTTTTCTACCTTATTTTTTATTTTATTTAGGTAACTTGTAAGCTAAACATTTAATAGTAATTTTGTATGAGTAATTCTAAAGAGGAGGCCATAAATAAATAAGGAATAGACTGATTATAATACTGTTTTTCTAGCTCAATGCGATATTTTTGTTATTTGTATTTTGTACCCTAGTCTTAGTTAGTAAGAAGTTTTAAGAAGAATAATAGTTTTACATTACCTAATTGTTGTTATGTTTTGTTGATTTGAATGAAAAAGTATTTTTGTTTATTATTTTTTTGCTAACTTCTTCATTTTTTTTTATTTAAGTAACTTGTAAGCTAAACATTTAATAGTAATTTTGTTTAAGCTATTCCAAAGAGAAGGCCATAAATAAATAAGGAATAGACTGATTATAATACTGTTTTTCTAGCTCAATGCCATATTTTTGTTACTAATTGTAATTATTATATATATTAAATATTATGTACCCTAGCTACAATAAAAACTTGATCTCAAAAAGTTTTTATTTTTACTATACCTACCTACAGTCTACACACATAAAATAAGATAAGCAGCATGATTAGATTAAATAAACTGAAACTTTTTTTTAAATAAGGTAGGTAGGTACTTTGGATAAATATTGGATTTGGATAGACAGCCCTGAGTAAAATTCCTATTAACCCCTCTCCTGTACCTATTAACCCCATCGGGGGTAAATTGGAATCCAGCATAGTTTTTGGTGAATATTTTAAAATCTAGCAATATTTTGAGAATCCAAAGCTACATAACATCTAAAACAGCTTACCGGACATTCAAAACTGTACCACAACACACCCTATTTGTTGCGGAAGAAGGTTTAATTTCCAGTTGAAGTTGAAGATCGGACCTATTTACCCCGTTTTACGGTATGCCTCACTAAAATGTTCCATGTACAATATTTAAGATATTCCCCAGTGTGACCATTTATGGCCGATTTCTGCCATTCGGGCCAATTTGGCTCCTAGATTTTATTTTATTTTATTTTATTTTATTATTCTTACAGAAAATCTACAGCGTTACAGAAAGTAATAATTTATACCTTATATAATACCTTAAAGTTATGGCCAATAACAGATTTTCCCACTAAGTACAAAAAAAAAAAAAAATATCATTCTGTTGTCATTCTGAGATAGATAACCAGGAAACTAATAATTGCATGACGTGAGCGTGTGTGAGTGTGTGTGTGTGTTGTGTGTGTGTGTGTGTGTGTGTGTGTGTGTGTGTGTGTGTGTTCGTGTGCTAGTGTGTATGTGTGTGTGTGTGAATTTATCTGTTAAACTTTCTGAGTTGTCTTTAATTTTAACTCTGGCAGAATAAGCTTAAATTGTTTCACATGTGTTTCCAGCTGTCAGCAATAAATGACAGGATGGCAGACTTGGCACCGAGTGGCACAGCTACACTACACACCATCAAGCGACACAGAGAGATTCTAATGGTGAAATATTTTACATCTATTAAAGTAGAGCCAATAGTTTTTTTCAATTTTTCATACATCAGTTTGAGTTTTGTTGGAAATATACTCTAAATATTGTATTTATTTATACCTTACACTGCTAAAATTAAATAGAATCAGATTCACCTTTGCTATTTGTAACACCGTTTAATATACAATATCTGGGTGACCGAGCTTTGCTCGGTTGCCAATAGATGGCAGCAGGGTTCATATTTTTTTTTTTGGTAAATTCGACATTTTCTTAAAGTGAATCCTAGCTAGATCGATTTATCGCCCTCAAAACCCCCTGTATACTAAATTTCATGAAAATCGTTCGAGCCGTTTCCGAGATTCAGATTATATAGAAATATATATATATATATATACAGAATTGCTCGTTTAAAGGTATAGGATTTATGTATTGGGCTGTCCTTCATAGGGATCCTCGTTGAACAGGAATAACTTGTGGTGCACTCTGCACCACAAGTTATTCCTGTTCAACACCAATCAGCAAGAGGGGATGGCGCAGATGGCCCACACCCGTTATAGACTGAAAAACCTCACTAAATGTCATTGTTTTTTTACAGGACTATCAACAAGAGTTCCAAAAGACCTCAGCGCGAGTGAACGCGCGCCGGGAAAGGGAGGAGCTCCTGCGAGGAGGCAGCCCGACGCCCGCCGCGCCCGGCCTCAACAGGCGCGACCAGTACGCTAAGGAGGCCAACCACCTGCATAGGTACCTATCAGCAAACTTCAGTCCGACAAGGCTCTCTTGGTACTTGAATGACATTGTCAGGAAGGCGTTGTTAAAAATAGGCATAGGCAGCCAGAAAATAAAATCTCAATTTTAGTTTTATTTTAGTTGTTAATATAAAGCAAAAACAACACAACATACAATAGCGATATACCGAGAGAGTGAACTGTCAAACAGTATCACAAGATAGCGGCGTTAGTTCCGAATTTGGCCACGCGCCAAGATAGCCTAGTCGCACTGTATCTTATCTTCTCTTCTTGAAGACGCGGCTATGCAGGGCTTCTCCGCACCCTAAGCAGGCAGGCTGGAAGAGCAAAATATTCTTTACAATGGGTATATTTGACCTCTCGGTGGAGAATATGCCGTCCCACGGGTCGGCTACGCGTACGTATCAGGTTGCTACACAGCATCGGCGCGAAATGCTAGATCGCTTGGCGGTGCGTCTTTGCCAGTAGAGTTGAAAAACGCCTCCCACCAGAACTGACTGGAGCAAACTTAGAAATTAATTGAATTTCAAAGTGGCCTGTGCCGGAAATCGAACCATACACCTCCCGTTAAACTCTGAGGGTGAAGCGGGCTGCAAAACAGGGAGGGCATTTTGCAATGCAATTTACATTGAAAAGAAGTTTGTAGTCCATTGCGGCCAGCCAGCAGAAAATTCAATTTTATTTTATATTTCAGTTCCCACATCTTGGTCGACGAGCAGATAAACATAGCGATGGAGGCGCGCGAACACCTCACCTCGCAGAGGCAGGTCTTCAAGCGGATGCAGACCAGGTTCAACGACATCACCAACAGGTATGCACACATGTTAACAACAAAAACAATGCAGTGTATAGTCACTGAATGAAAAAGTTCGTCACCTTAGGGCCGGTTTTTTGAGACATAGTTAAGTTAACCAATGGTTAAAGTTGTTAACAATAATCAACCAATAGTTAGTATTATTTTGTTCCAAATTTTAACCATTGATTGACCTAACCATGTCTCAAATTACCTACGCTTAGTGTCGCCTTTCTCTTGCACTAGTACTGCAAGAGTCCATTATGTCAACATAGGTATTAACAAATAATTTGAAATTCGACGAACTGTCAATTTGAATCACTCCGTGACTACAAAAGCCATAAAAAGAACGAAAATATAAACTAGCGGGTTTTAATAGTTCCAAAAACACACGCTATATTATAGCTATCAAGCATTCTAAACATCCCATTTCCAAACTCCAGACTTGCACTAGAATTCCCTGATAGAAAAATTATAATATGTACAATTTATTGGGCCGACCCGGGGTTCCAACTTAGGACCTCCTCCAATCTACAATAGGGTAGGTATTTTACTCAAATCATAGTATTGATTTCAATCATTTTTGAAAAAAATATTCAATAATAAATAAAATTTTGAAAAAAAAACAAAACAAATGAAATCGAGCAAATAACGCAAAAATTATAAGCAAATTAATAATCCTGATAAGATAGAGACAGCTACATCGGATAGTGACGTCACTAAAGTCCGGTCGCGGAATAGGAAGAATTTCGTACATTAACCTGTTACTACCTGTCTCTGTCACTCCCGTGTCAAAATTATGCGTCACGCTCGCACAGATGCAATGACCGCCGTCCTGTGCGAGCGTGACGCATTATTTTGATGCGGAAGTGACAGAGACAGGTAGTAACAGGTTAATGTACGAAATTCTTCCTATTCCGCGACCGGACTTTACCATAGTAACTCTGTGTAACTGCATACAAATATTCGTTTTGCGAGAAAGGGACATAAGAAAAATTAAAATGCTTGTAACTTTTGATTTCTTTGTTGGATAAGAATATTATTTTCAATGGATGTCAAAAAAACAAGAAAATTTTGAAGTTCGCGGACAGACTTGTAGATTCGCCCTAAGAACTAACATTTATCAAACTTTTACCTTGAAATGGGGATTCAAAGAAACCAGTCGCTTCAAATCTGCAGCGATTCTCTTCCTCTACTGACTGTTAAGTTTGCGATCTTTCTCCAGGTTCCCGATGTTGAACAGTCTGATCTACCGGATCAACGCGCGCAAACGCCGCGACTCGCTTATCATCGGCCTCGTCGTCGCTGTCTGCACATTCCTGCTGCTTTTATACGCATTCCATTAAAAACTTCATACCAAACGTTATGTATTTTATATATTGACGCCCGCGGCTCCGCCTGCGTCAATATCGGGTTTTTATAAATCCCGCGAGAACCCTGGATTTTGCCGGGATGAAAGGTAGCCAATCTGTTAATCCAGGAGTATCTTTATCTCCATTCCAAACAGCCAAATCAGTTCCGTAGTTGCGGCGGAATAACAAACATATACACAAACTTTCGCCTTTATAATATTGGTGTGATATGAATTTAAAAAGGTAAGAGATCGAGAGGCCGCTCACCAACCAGACGGTCAGACCAACTGAGAGACTCAAATGCAAGTTTTACACAATTGCACGGCTAGCCTCCGACAGAACCCGGTGGAAGACAAATCCTCGCGAGGTTACAACCCCAGGACCACGATCTTCAGCATTGAAGGAGCAACAGAAGAGAGAGAGATATATATTTAAATGCACTTTGATGATGTCATATGACTGTTTTTAATAATCTACCTATCCATGGTTTGCCCTACTACAGATACTATTTTGACGTAAGCTCTAATAGTATGTAAAATATTACTCCAACTCCAGATTATTCTGTGCAGTCCATATTTTTTATGGTCGCCCTTCTTAATTTTTTATACAGTGTGAGTCTTCATAATGTGCACATATTGAAATGAGGGAAACTATGCTTAATTTTATCGACGGAAAACGTATTAAAAAAAATCTAAAAATTTTTTATATATTTTTTTGGAATTTTTAAAAATTGCGTTCCCTACTATGACTCTTGTGTAAACAAAACGGTGTAACTTTTAAACTAAATGGTCTATCACGATGAATCAAACTTATTAATGATTGGAAGTAATGGTCCGTTCTCATGAAATGAAAATTGTAGAAAAAAATTACCCTCAATGGAAAATACACGTGTTTTTAATAAAATTTCTGGTTTTTTTTTTCACTAATTTTTACAATAATCGTAAAATTTCTCAATAAAATGCCCCCATTGTGTGCCTTTTTTATTACTTTAAATTATTCCTCATCGTATAAGCTACCTAATGGTAAAAATTGCATGCTTATAACTCAATTGTAACATTTCTTATCAAGTGTTAAAGAAAGGCCTCAGACACGGCTACGCACTAATTATTGAGATAGTAGATATCACGTAGAACCCTCCTTAGGAAAACAATAACTTGCGCGTTTGGAGTGCTATTTTTGAACAGTTAAAAAGAAATGTTATGATTAAGTTACAAACACACAATTTTCACCATTAGGTAGCTTATACGATGAGGAATAATTTAAAGTAATAAAAAAGGCACACAATTGGGGCATTTTATTGAGAAATTTTACGATTATTGTAAAAATTAGTGAAAAAAAAACCAGAAATTTTATTAAAAACACGTGTATTTTCCATTGAGGGTAATTTTTTTCTACAATTTTCATTTCATGAGAACGGACCATTACTTCCAATCATTAATAAGTTTGATTCATCGTGATAGACCATTTTGTTTAAAAGTTACACCGTTTTGTTTACACAAGAGTCATAGTAGGGAACGCAATTTTTAAAAATTCCAAAAAAATATAAAAAAAAATTTTAGATTTTTTTTAATACGTTTTCCGTCGATAAAATTAAGCATAGTTTCCCTCATTTCAATATGTGCACATTATGAAGACTCACACTGTATTTTATTTTAAGTTAACTTTATTTAAAAAAAAGATCAGAAGAAAGATGGAAAAGATCTCCAGGTCGCCAGCGTCGTAAATGGCTGGAGTCATCCAGAGGATAAGAGGGTGGAGGGGTCTAAGCTACCCGCAATTGAAAGAGGCGGCAAAAGAATGGCTGGATGACATAAAGCGTGGAGGGGTCTAAGCTACCCGCAATTGAAAGAGGCGGCAAAAGAATGGCTGGATGACATAAAGCGTGGAGGGGTCTAAGCTACCCGCAATTGAAAGAGGCGGCAAAAGAATGGCTGGATGACATAAAGCGTGGAGGGGTCTAAGCTACCCGCAATTGAAAGAGGCGGCAAAAGAATGGCTGGATGACATAAAGCGTGGAGGGGTCTAAGCTACCCGCAATTGAAAGAGGCGGCAAAAGAATGGCTGGATGACATAAAGCGTGGAGGGGTCTAAGCTACCCGCAATTGAAAGAGGCGGCAAAAGAATGGCTGGATGACATAAAAGCGTGGAGGGGTCTAAGCTACCCGCAATTGAAAGAGGCGGAATGAGGCTTTTCGAATGTTGACTGCCAAACTTCGATTTGAAGATGGCACTAGATGATGAATGACCAAAATGTTCACAGAATATTTAGTAATAAACTTCTACCTGTTGCCGTATTCTTAGCGCTAATGCGTATAGTTCGGAAGTCTGGTTGTTTTTGGAGCTAATTGCACCATACTATATTAAGATCTTATTTCTATCTTTATTACTTAGAAAAATTGTTGTTAAATAGACTATCTGAAATGAGTCTATATTAAATTCCGTTATTTACGCAGGCAAAACCTATAAGTTATTAATTAAGAGTACCTACCTATTATTATAATAATTATGTTGTAATTGTATGAACATATTAACAATTTTTATTCTAATCTAAAGTATATTAATGCTCGTTACTAGCAACCGCACTCATAGAAACGGATATTAAAAATGTAGAAATATAATAAGGTAATTTTTAACCACAGACCGACTTCAAAGAAAGGAGGAGGTTCTCAATTCGACTGTATGTTTTTTTTTTGTATGTTTGTTACGCGATTTCTCCGTCAATTCTAATCCGATTTTGATGATTCTTTTTTTGTTTGGTAGGGCATACTTCAGAGGTGGTCCCATTTCAATTTGGTAAAGATCTCATGAAAATCTTCGGAGATACGGAACGGAACTCCGAAGATATTCATAACGGAAAAAAAAACGTCATCCGTATACCTAAGGTATATCTCACCAAACAAGAGCTAGGTACTCATTGCCTAGAACTATTTAAACACGATTAAAGCTCATTTTTAGGGTTCCGACGCAGAGGGCAGGACCGCTACCGCTGCGCCATTTGGTTGTCGTTAGGAGTTTTGTAAGATTACGCAGCCGTGTAATTTCTTTTAAAGCTTTCTCATCGTGTGGTCGATTTAAAAGTTTATTTTATTTATATACCGCACACGTGATATTCGAATATACACGTAGGTATTTTGTGGATTTTGAATTTGATTTGATTGGTTGAAATATGTGGTGACAAAATAACCAACAGCAATACCTAGACTTTATTTAATAAAATATATCAACAAAAAAACGAGAATTTGCAAATAGTTCGTTAACCGTGAGTCTTTCGTTTTAAAGTAAAGCGTTTCTGGCAATAAACATAAACACAGGACCTGGCGGACCGCGAGAAAAAATGTCGCTCGTTTACTGGTGTCAACAACGTTTGTTTTGACACCAACAGCGTCAGTAGTACGCCGACCATAGTATCTCTTATGAACCGCGACCCACGCGAAAGATCACGTCCGTGGACGTGGATAACATACGATGGCTTTTTCCATATTGTGGCGTATAAATGGGCATTTTGTCAAATAGCGCCACTTTTGAACCGGCTTCAAAAAAGGAGCAGGTTCTCAATTCGACGGTTGTTTTTTATGTTTGTTACCTCATCACTTTTGACTGGGACGATCGATTTTGATGATTCATTTTTGACGTGACAACGTCTTATAAATCGAAAGAGCCGGTTGCACGCACGAAAAAACATGACTCATCCGTCGTTACCTCGCTCATGCGGCGTTACCGGCGTTACCTCGCGAGCGCGGAACGAGCGACAATGAAGACGTTGTCACGGTTAACTATCGTCAGTAAACCGAATTTACAGGCAACCAATTTTTTACCCACGACGGAACTGAGTACGGGTATATGCGTTTAGGGTGAGAGACCGTTTGTACATTACTCTATTAATGAGATGTTATGTTTGTTTGTATGTTAAATTGTTCACAAAAACCAATAATGCAAAAATATTTTTGTTTGTTTGTTTGTTTGTTTGTTGGTTTGTTTGTTTGTGTGCGCACATCAATGTTCCCATTTATTTCAAAAACGGCTTGACCGATTTAGATTCGGTTTTCTGTATAGTGTTTGGTGTTCAGCGGCAATGGTTCTTAGATAGTTGTTACGAACATCGATCACCAGGGGGCGCCATAAAATACATTTATATTGCAAACGAATATTCCCATTTATTTCAAAAACGGCTTGACCGATTTAGATGCAGTTTTCTGTATAATGTTTGGTATTCATTGGCGATGGTTCTTAGATAGTTGTTACGAACATCGATCACCAGGGGGCGCCATAAAAAACATTTACAGTGCAAATGAATGTTCTCAATTATTACAAAAACTACTGAACCGATTTGGATACAGTTTTGTATAAAATATTAGTGAGTCATTGGCAATGGTTCGTAGATAATTGTTCTTGTGATTGAACAGCAGGGGGCGCCACAATAAACGTCTCTTTATGACTTGGAAGGGATGATGCCTTCAAACGCTGCTAGAGGAACTAATGGCTAGTTTAAAGATTAATTTTCATATTTTAATAATAATATAATTTAAATTAAGTACATTAATATATTAATCGAAAAACTATAAAACAAGTGGAAAATTAAAAAAATTTAAAAGACCCACGACTTTTGCAGACCTGTAATTGTAAAAGGATTAAATAATTTTTTTGAAACTCTCCGACTAAAGGAAAGTAAGCACTAAGAACCTATCAGTATAATTACAAATCCAAGAAAATCCGTCGGAGCTGCCATTGCTATTTTCGTTTCCAATATCAATTAATGTAATAATTAGTAAGTATTGATAAACTGCCGATAAAGTATCAAGAAATTGAATTAGTCATCAACTGGTAAACAGCACCATCAACACCGTCATAGGCAAAACACAGCAGCTCCGGCGGATTTTCTTGGATTTGTAATTATACTGATAGGTTCTTAGTTCTTACTTTCCTTTAGTCGGAGAGTTTCAAAAAAAATATTTAATCCTTTTACAATTACAGGTCTGCAAAAGTCGTGGGTCTTTTAAATTTTTTTAATTTTCCACTTGTTATTACAAAGCTGACGCTTCCCGTGTGGTCTCATTTCAATTTAATCCAGTTCTGACAATGCTATCCATGAGAAAACCATGTCTTAATTTTTTAATTCGAAAGGATTTATTCAACAGTAGTTTGATGAGTGTTGAAGTCGGTTTTTTTTGTTAATTAATTAACGTATATTATCGAGACCAACTTTTGAGAAGTTTGTAAAAAATATGTTTTATGTATGTAAATATTATTATTTATGTGCACATCCATGTCCGCATAATATTAGTTTTCTAGGTACCTATAGTAAGAAAGGAAATTGTAAATAACAATCAATTACTATTATCGGAAAATAAATTATTTTACTGTACCTACAGGCTACATTTGTTTTTCTTTTTGTGTAACATGCTTCATTGGATAAAATACACTAATCGTGAACCGATATCATAGAGTAAAATCACAGAACACATATACTCTCTAACGAGAGTAAAACTGAGGAGTAATATGATACTCTATGGGGTTATGTTAGGCGACTATCATTCTGCCCTGCAAGGAATATTTTTACTCTCTAAAACTGAGTTACTATTGGTTACTACAAGGTGCTCTCGCGCGGCCACCAAGCGGCCAGTTGCATTTTTAACCCCCGACGCAAAAGGGGTGTTATAAGTTTAACGTGTCTGTGTATCTGTGTATCTGTCTGTGGTAGCGTAGCTCCCAAACGGATGGACCGATTTTCATGAAGTTTATTTTGTGTCATAGATAATTTTATTCCGAGTGTTCTTAGCCATGTTTCATGAAAATCTGTTCAGCCGTTTGAAGATTATCAGGTATTTCTAATTGATGAGGGGATCTGACTAACTTCTTTATGTCCGATCGATTCGAAATTTGGTATCGTGTAGCTTCAATGACAAAAGAAAGTATATGGTAAGGTAACCATGACCTGATTTGCCGTTTGAAGATCATCAGCTCTTTTATAGTTGATGAGGGGCTCTGAGTACCTTCCATATATCCTATCGATTCGAAATTTGGTACCGTGTTACTTCAATGATATTGAAAGTATATGGTAAGGTAACCATGACCTGATTTGCCGTTTGAAGATCATCAGCTCTTTAAATAGTTAATGAGGGGATCTGACTACCTTCCATATATCCTATCGTTTCGAAACTTGGTACCGTGTTATTTCAATGATATTTAAAGCGTATGGTAAGGTAATCATGACCTGATCAGCCGTTTGAAGATCATCAGCTCTTTAATAGTTGATGAGGGGATCTGACTACCTTCCATATATCCTATCGATTCGAAATTTGGTGTTATTTGAATGATATTTAAAGCGTATGGTAAGGTAATCATGACCTGAGGGCCTACCATCAACTTTAATCGCGACTCAACAATAGACCTAAACTGAATTGCTTCGCTAATTCGTGACATAAATTCTTTTAATTTGACAAAAAGATGACATGAAAATAACCTAAACATACGAGTAGGAAGGTAAAACTTAATGTAGTAAAAGAAAACTAATATTATACCTAGTAAATAACTAAGTTACTTACTTATCACTATTAATACCTTCCCTATATTTAATACCTTATTACCTACTTTAAAAAGGACAAAATAAAAGTAAAATTACAAATTTTAAAAACCCCCGACACAAAAAATAAAATATAAAAAGTAACAAATAATATTTTAAACCTATTATAATAATTTTTGTCGTCACAATATAATATTAAGTACGTTCAAATATTTTTTAATTCAAGCGTCGTCGCATCGTCGGGGGACTCATTTTCCGGAGTATCTCTTTCACGGTCCCCCGACGATGCGACGACGCTTGAATTAAAAAATATTTGAACGTACTTAATATTATATTGTGACGACAAAAAATATTAAGTATAATAGGTTTAAAATATTATTTGTTACTTTTTATATTTTATTTTTTGTGTCGGGGGTTTTTAAAATTTGTAATTTTACTTTTATTACAAGAAGCCGCGCGGCCCATAGTTGGTTTAATGCAAAATGACGTCGTCGGAAAACTTTACTGAAATTTTAATAGACACTGTGCGGAATTATCCAGTGTTGTGATACAGCTCACGCTGATAATAAAAACAATAGAGTTAAATATAAAATCTGGGACTATATTGCCGAAATAGTTGCGAAAGTGATGGTAATTACGCAAATAAAAATCATAAATACATAATAATATCTGTTAGCCAACCATTTTATTTTAAATTAATGAATAAAAGTAGTCGGCAAAGGCAATTTTCAAAAATGGCGCTCCAAGCCGAGACCATAGACTACTAATACTATGGGGATAGCCGCGATCGCGACCGCGGTGGTGTGTGTATGTGGCGGCTAAAGCCGCGGCCCGCGGTAGGCCGCCACCGCAGGCCGCGTCTGTTTGTGACAGGCCTTAAATAGGTACCTAGTTATGGTAATGTTGTAAATTATCCTTATTTTTTCCTAGGTTTGTGATGTAAACAACTCTCAGAATAATGAAAAACAACCAAAAAATGAAAAAGAAAAAAAATCGCAGTTCGAATTAATTTGTTGGCACTTGCCACCTAAGAGATATCAAAACTATGGAGGCGATGATTCATTTTAGCCTAGCCTTGCGTGACATGCGGCGCCATTATGAGCGCCCAGACTTGTTGCCAAATGTTCATATACCATGTTACTAATCGCCGCCGCAATCCTGTATGCCACTTGATTGATTAAAAATAGTCACACTTTTGTTCACGGGGTCAGTCCATATTGTTTTCTAGGTCTTTGCTTGCCAATTACTTGTCATCTGTCATCATTGATTAATCGTCTGAGGATTTATCACATGCCAGGGTTTCCAACTTAGAGGTTCTCCCCCAAATCTAGGGGGTAATTAAGTCAGATGGGTTTCTTTAGGGTTGTTTTATTTTAGGGGTATTTTTAGGTATATTCAACTTAAGTTCTTTTTCGTCTTTTTATAATGTGGCCTGACGTGATTCAATTCAGCCAGTCCATCGATAAGAAAACCTGAGGATGTGGGCATCCGAACGATTTACGTAAACCTTTTTCGTACAAGCAAACAGTAGCGCTATTTCTGTAGGTGGCTGCTGAGCGAGCTACACCATAATGTTGGTGACAAAACAAGCATTTTTGCCATCGGTAAACTGGCGACATTTTCTCGCGCGGTCAGCCTTCTCCGCCTTGTCGCCATGACTTATTGTTGTAGTAGTCCATTATCTAAAAATTATATAAAAGAAGATAGGTACTGACTCATTCACTCACTCACTGACATTTCAATGCACAGCCCAAACCGCTGGGTCTAGAGACTTCAAATTTGGCACACAGGTTCCTTCAAAATTCCCCCCCAAAAGGGGTGAAACGGGGTTCCAAAGTTCGTATTTTACCAAGCTTCAATACTCCTTCACGCCGCAAGTACTGAACCGATTTGGCTCAAATTTAGAATGGATATAAACTGCATCTTGTGTTAACACATAAGCTACTTTTCATTCCGGGAAAATCCATAGTTTCCGTGGGATTAGTTAAAAACCGAAATTCACACGGAAAAAGTCTTCACGCCGCAAGTACAAGACCAATTTGGCTGAAAGTTTAAATGGAGATAGATTTCGCTCTAAATTAACACAAAGGTTACTTTTTATTCCGGAAAAATCGATGGTTCCCGTGAGAATAGGGAAAACTAAAATTTACGCAGGCGAAGCCGCGGGTATCTGCTAGTCCAGTCATATTTATTTATTGACCAAGTGACACCGAGGGAGTAAAGGGATTTTCAAGTAATTGCTGTGAATCTTGGGGTTTTTTGCCTTGAGCTTTAGTGGGATGATTTTCTTTTGAGAATTGAGGGTTGGTAACCCTGGTCCCTGTCACATCACACATGTCATTGTCACTTGTTTTAGGTACCTACCTACCTACCAGTACCTACCTACCCGTATGTCTTTTTTTCGTCTTTAATTTAGAACTGTGAAATAAACTGTGTGAAGCTGGATGCCGGAAGCGTATTTTTGGATAATTTGTCTATTCAAAATCAATATTCACATTTGCAATAAATAGCTTTGCCTACAAAACTTATTGTTGGCTGCTAGCGCTGCGCTCTCAGTCATTCATCATCATGGCTGAGTCAAAGGAAAACATCTTTCTATTCGTTCCGAACTTGATCGGTAAGTTTATTTAAATTTTCTATTGAAAGTTGTTTAATATTACAAACCGCACTAATATAATTACATTTCTAGGTTTCGCCAGAGTGATTCTGGCGATTATAGCGTTCTATTTTATGCCGACACACTGTGTTTTGTCGTGTACTTGCTATATAACTTCGGCTTTGCTGGATGCTTTCGATGGACACGCCGCTCGATTGTTCAATCAGAGTAAGTACATAGCTAAAAGATTAGTCTAATTTAATTAGGAGCCGGCATATTGCCTTATAAGTTGAAGCTTACAAATGACTTAATGAAATCTAATTAAGAAGTTATACTGATATAGAATATATACTGATAGTTTATTACTTGTTTATCCATTGATTACAGAGTTGGTATAGAAATTCGTAATTAGTAGGTATAAGATATGTTATATTGGAATATAACTATTTTGTAAACACAGTGATCTCCACTAAATTGGACGACCAAATGGTGTAGTGCTAGCAAACCTGCTGTCTGCACCGGAGGTCGTGGATTTGATTCCCACTACTGGTAAACTTGTGTGATGGGCATGAATGTTTTCCAGTGTCTGGTTGTTTTTCAATATATTGTATTTATGTATATTAGTATGTATGTATATTTATCAGTTATCTAGTACCCATAACACAAGCTATCGCTTACTTTGGGGCTAGATTGTGATGTGTAAAATGGCCCGTATATATTTATACTATATTTAAATTAAAGTCTCTTTCTCTTAATCATTATTGGATAAATGAAACTCAAAATACAGTCAGATACAGACTCAATTTTGTTAGTGTAACATAAACATCTTTGTTACTGTTGCACTCACAGAAGTGCTAGAGATATGTTACAGACCAAGAACCATATTATATACCCTTTGACAATTACAAACAAAGTGATCTTATAACGGATCCATTTTTATTTCTATTGAGGTACTGAACCCTAAAAACCCCTAAATGTATTCCCTACGTGTATGATATTATATTCTGCTATATGACCTTCACCGAGCTGTTTAATGGATTGGCTCATCCAATCCATTAAATGGTTTGGTTGATTCAGGTCGCAAATTGCAGTTGTGCTTATTAACTATGATTTCATTATCCTGAAACTTTCTATTGCCTAAAAACGTGAGCAAAAATACTTTCCTCAGCCAGAAAATTATTATTATTTGTGGCAAAAAGCACAATTTACAACATCCTATCTAATTTGAACTACGATGTCAACGAAACTCTAACAAACACAACCCTTCATGCACAAGTACAACTTGTTCTTGGCCAATTATTTAATCTGGTTTCATTTCTAATTTCTTATGTTCATTAGTTTATTTATTGGATTGCAATTGATTTAATTATGGCTAGAGCTCCAAGAGGTAAATAGAAATGTCTTTATTGCAAAATAGACAACATTATGCAAGGCATTATACAAGCCAAGCAATAACAAATTGTGCTATTCCAGGCACCAAGTTCGGAGCAATGTTGGATCAGCTTACAGACCGTGCTGGAACTGCGGGGCTTATGATGACCCTGGCTACATTCTACCCTAAATACACATTCTGGTTCCAAATGTCCATGGTCATTGACATTACCTGCCACTGGATCTACCTGCACACATCGACGTTGCAAGGAAAGACATCTCACAAGTTTATTGACATGTCGGAGAACCCCATCATGCATCTATACTATACAAACAAGAACGTCCTGTTCTTTATGTGTGCTGGAAATGAAGCTTTCTATGCTGCTCTGTATGTCATGTATTTCTACACAGGACCAACAGGTTAGTCTAGCTTTTACATTTCTCTGTGCATTTTAGATTTTCAAAATTCTGTAGATGGGACCTAATTGCAAAATAAAAATCCAAAATGCAAAAAAAGAAATAGCTGCCATTTTTAACCCCTGCCACAAAACAGAGGGGGAGTTGTAAGTTTAATGGATCTGTGTATCTGTCTGTGGTATCATAGCTCTAAAGGGATGAACCAATTTATTTTCTAGTCGAGGGGATATTTACTTCATTATGTGTGATCTCTTCAAAATTGGATATCATGTCACTTCAATGATATTGAAAGTATATGGTTGGTAACCATGACCTGGTCAACCATTTGAAGATCTTTAATAGTTGATGAGGGGATCTGACTACTTTCGATTTGAAATTTGGTACTGCATTACTTCAATGATATTGAAAGTATAAATAAAATAAAATAGCCTTTTATTTACACCAGAATTAGTGACAATTACATATTATTAATATCTAAAAAATTTTTAAATTATGTCCCTAATTTTGGAGTGCCTTTCGGCAAAGGCCTCCTCCAATTCCTTCCAGTGCGCTCTGTCTAAAGCTACTCTTGACCAGTAAGGGCCTAAAGTTAGTCTTATCTCATCTTCCCAGCGTCTCATAGGTCGTCCCTGGTTACGCTTGCCTTCACGAGGGTGCCAAAGAGTTACCTGCTTAGACCACTTTTCTATGCCACAACGCAACATATGGCCTGTCCATCGCCATTTTTGTTTATCGATGCGAGTGAGTATGTCGGAAACTTTGGTTTTTTGTCTAATGAATGAACTAGAAATGTGATCCTTGATGCTTATTCCGAGCATACTCCTCTCCATTGCCCGTTGGCACACTGCAAGCTTGTCTCTATGTTGTTGAGTGAGTGCCCAGGTTTCACAACCATATGTAATACAGGGTAGTATGCAAGTGTTGAAAGCTTTTCGTTTGATGTTGATATCTAAATCATTGCTTTTCATTATTTCTTTCAGTGACCAGTATTTTTTCCACCCATTTGCAACTCGTTTGTTGATTTCCTTGGCCATTTGGTCAGCAGGAGAGATTATTTGCCCGAGGTAAACATACTCATCAACATATTCAAGTGAGGTCCCGTTCAGTTTTATGTCAATTCGTTTTGTATTGGTCATCACCTTAGTCTTCTGTAAATTCATTTTTAGTCCAACTTTTTTACTTTCTTTTGCTAGTTGCTCGATCATGACCTGAAGTTTGATTGGATCTTCTTCAAATAAGACTAAATCGTCGGCGAATCGGAGGTGGTTCAGGCGTCGACCGTTGATGTTTAGACCAAATTTAGACCAGTCTATTTTACGAAAGATGCTCTCTAGGACTGCGGAGAAAAGTTTTGGCGAAAGTGGGTCTCCTTGCCTAACTCCTCTATTTATTGGGAAAGGTTCCCCTGTTGTTTCTAGCTTGACACGACTTTCACTTTTGGTATAGATGGTTTTTATTAAATTTATGTACACTTTACTGATTCCTTGTTCCTCTAGGCTTAGCCAAATGTACTTGTGTATTAGGCTGTCAAACGCTTTGGAATAGTCTATAAATGCAAGGTATAAGTGTTTTTGATACTCATTATATTTTTGCAAAAGTTGCTTAACTGTATGGATATGATCGATGGTGCTAAAATTCTTCCTAAACCCTGCTTGCTCTATTGGTTGGTTCTCATCCAGCTTTCTTGAGATCCTCTCCAGTATTATTTTAGCAAATACTTTGTAGACATTTGATATCAAGCTTATTGGTCTGTAATTGTCGATCTCATCTTTAGCTCCTTTTTTATGAATGAGGATGATGTGAGAGGTTGCCCATTGGCTTGGAATGAACCCTGTATGGAGGATGTCATTGAAAATTTTTGTTAGTATAGGACTTATTTCGTTTATAGTGCCTCTCATCAGCTCATTTGGGATATTATCAGGTCCTGGAGCTTTCTCCATTTTTTGGGACTTTATAGCTTTCACAGTTTCTGATAGTAAGATCTCCGGTTCATTTTCGGTATTAGTTATGGATTCTTCTATTGATATTTCTGTATTTTGTATTTGCTTAATATCAGAGTTTTCATTTGAGTATAGTGTTTTATAGAAGTCTGTAGCTAATTTTTGTATCATTTTTCTTTTGGTTATGTTTAACTTGTTATTTTTCAGTTGTGGAATCCACTCCTTCCCTTTCTCTCGTAGTTCTTTTAAGGCTTTTTTGATGCCCCCAGTTTTTTGGATATGCTTCTCTAATGTTTGTAGTCTTTTCCTTTTCTTGTCATTTTTCATACTCTTCCTTATTTTTTTGTTTATTTTTGCTATTTTCTTATGTGTTACTCTATTTCCTTGACCTATCTTTAGTATTTTTCTTTTTTCCAAGAGTTCCAAAGTTTTTTCGCTTATATCTTGAGATTTGTTGTTCTTAGGAATGGATTTAGTTATTTCTTTGAGTTTTGTTTCTATTTGGTTGTATTTTTCTATAAGATCTATGTCAGAGTCTGCGATGGTTAGAAGGGGCTTTAGAGAGGTAAGATCAGCTTCTTTCACAGCAGGTACTTGAGGTAATAGCTGCTTCTTGATTATGTGGTTCCTGGACATCTTTGCTGGGTTTAGGTTGAGGCGACCTCGTACCATCCGGTGATTTGTATTGAAATTCAGATTCTGGATAACATGAGTGTCAGCAAAAAAAATTCTTTTGTTGGATATTATATAATCAATTTCATTTTTGTGCACTCCGTCTGGAGATATCCACGTCCATTTTGACTTGGGCTTTTTTTTAAACACAGAATTCAGTAGAACGAGGTTGTGCTCCAGCAGGAGGTTGCAAAGCCTTTGTCCATTTTTGCTTCTCTCTCCATGTCCATATTTACCCAAAACTATTTCCTCTCCGGCTTCTCTTGTCCCCACCCTAGCATTGAAGTCACCCATTAGAATAAGGTTATTGCAGGAATATTTATCCACTACGTCAGTTAAGGAGTTATAGAAATCTTCAATGTCCCTTTTGTTGGCTTGTTCAGTAGGGGAATATATTTCAACAATTGTCCAGTTCTTTTTATATTGGGGTATGTTTAAGTGGATGATGGCTATTCTGTCCGATATGCCTTCAAACCCAATTATTTTATTTTTGTGACTTTTTTTGATAAGGAACCCCACTCCGTAGTGTGCAGATTCCCCACCTTTATGGTAAAGGATGTAGCTATCTCTCTCTTCAATTCCTTCTCCTACTCTTCTCATTTCGCACACCCCAAGTATGTCCCATTTTAAGTTAGTTAGGGCAATTTCAAGCTCTTTAAGGCTCTCCTCTGTTCGCAATGTTAATGTGTTCAGTGTGCATATGTGTAAACAGTTGCCTTTGTTTTTCCTTCTTGGAGGGAGTATGTCATTCTTCCCCGCGGTGACCAGCCGTCTTGTATTTAGGGTAGCTATAAATAATTTGTTTTGAGTTTTATTTTTCGTTGAGTTTAGTAAGTGTCTGGGTTTTAATGTTTTTCCTACTTGTTGCTTGTCTTCTAGAGGGTGGTGGTCTGACGTCCCAAGGTGACCAGCCTGGTTGGGACCTTTACTTATTGTTCTGTTATATCCTGTTTGTGATTTTTTAGTTTTCCGTTTGCTGCTGGTGTTGTTTGATTGCTAATTCATGCTGCTAGTTCCACAAAATGAGAGTGATCTCGTTTTGTCGAAATAGTTAACTCTACTAATTTTAGTTTTGTTTGTATTTTTTGTTTTATCGTCGTTTGGTGCAATTGGCGATTTTGTGGGTGATCTCTTCCTTTTATCTTTCTTTCCTTTTATTACTAGTCGGTCGTAAGCAATGTATCCCTCGTTGCCTTTGTCTAGTTCTTCCTTTAGTTGAGTTCTTAGTATTTTCCTTTTTAACAGCACATCCTTGGGGTAGTCCTCTGTTATGTATATGTTATCTGGGAGATATTTTTTATTTCTTAGTAATTCCATTTTTCGCCAGTACAAAGTGAGCGTCATGCATATGGGCCGAACTTTGCCATCCGTTTTCTTTCCAATTCTATGAATGTTGCTTATTTCCCATTTGTCCCAAGTGTCTGTGCTTGCTTTGCTACTGACAACGTTTAGAGTTGTAATGGTAAGTTCCAATAAGTCCTGGAAACTAGTTTCCGTTTCTTTCACCCCATGAATGATTAAATTGTTTTTCTTTGCTTCTTTCTCTAAATATTGTGTTTTTGACTTCAGTGTTTCTATCTCCAGTTTCAGTCCAACTATGTCATCCACAAGAGGTTTTAGTTTCTCATCAATAGTTGTTATCATATTTTGGTTTATAACAGCTGTTTGTTGGCTCATCTCCTCTTTCATTTTATTCCAAAGTAATTGAAATTGAGGCTCCATTGTTGTATTAGAAACTACCAAATTGGTAGTTTTTCTTGGTTTGATATTGTGGCAACACTTACTTCAGTTGTCAGGTGTCAGCTGTTGTCAACAATGTATCTGTCAGTGTCGGAATTGATGTAATGGATTCTAACCTCTAAAAAATTATTTGGTTTTTCTCTTGTTTTCCAATCCTTCCTCTTGTATTTAGGTTGTGACCACTATGTACTCCGATTTCGCGTAAATCCAATATGTGGATTTGTGGTATGCCGTGCGTTATGGTGAGTTCGAAACACTTTTTTTCGAATTAAAATTACGAGAGTTCACGTTACGCAGCTAACTGTCCGACCGCCGGAAACGGAAATTATATGGTAATATTGAAAGTATATGGTAAGGTAACCTTGACCTGTTCAGCCATTTGAAGATCATCAGCTCCTTAATTGTTGATGAGGGAATCTGACTACCTTCCATTTGAAGCATCCATTCAAAATTTGGTACCATATTTATACCTAAGGAATCAAAGTAAAATTAAAAATTTTAAAACCCCCTGACACAAAAAAGAAACTAAAAAGTAACAAATAATATTTTAAACCTAGTGTAATTATTATTATCATCACATATTATATTATGTAAGTTTAAATATATTAATTTTTCTATGGCTGTCAATTATATGGGGTAAGGACATCTCTCTTTTATTGGATTTGGATTATTAATTTTACTTCTATTATACTGGGGAAAAATCTACTTCTAACAGGTGATTTCTCGATAAAATTCAATGTATGTTCCCTTGCAGTTTCCGACACACGGTATAAGAATTTTGGAACCTGTTAGACCTAACATAATTTATTAAGATACCATCGATATATTATTGAACATGAAAACACAATCTTTCTCTTTTCTTTTTTCAGTACTCGGCGTTGGTTTATTCAAACTGATTGCTTTGGTCTCGATGCCAGTAGCAGTGGTAAAGGCGGCCATTTCCGTACTTCACGGCATTGTAGCATCGGTGAATCTGTCTATTATTGATGTCAATGAAAGAGCGGCCATCGCACGCAAGCAGAACAATTAAAATGTTCTACATTCACCATCTTTGACTTGGTTACTATACATTTGTTTGCACTTCACTTCTGTAACTATTTATGTAACACAACTTCAGTTTTATTATTTAAAAATAATAATAGTAGTAAAAGTACCATAATATGGAGTAAAGTTGATTCTATATGAATTCCTTTCAGATTGCTCATGTTGTCTTGGATCTATTCCATAAGTTCCTTTTAGATTAAAATTCCATAAAAATTAGAAATAATTTTCCCTTACAGTTGAGCCACATTAGCACAAGCTAATAGTAACCAAGCAAGACTTATAATTAATAAATACTCAGTGTACTTTGAAAGATTTTTACTCGAATGTCTTGTTATTTATTGCCAAAAAAGGCCAAAACTACTTTCTATACAAAATTCATTAAAATATTTAAGTAAGTGCGATAAACATGTCCACAAATTCCAAATATAGTAGTTTATTCGTGTGATGTACTAGACATCAATGATTAGTCTAGGTCTAGGAACTGGTTAGATTTTGGGGATTCTTTTCTATGCATTTGAATAAGCATTATTTCCAATTCAAAAATTACTATAGGTTGCCTTTATGCTATCTAAATATTATTCTTATAGGACCAAAAATGTATTACATTATGTTCAGTGATTACAGATAAATATACATATTATAAGTATAATTTTTTTAAAGTATATTTACTGTTAATTTATTGTTCTGTGATATTTTAAAATAATTTATTTTAATAATTAAAAAATACTATGTACCTTCATAAGTTCATAAACACACTGTACAAATACTAGTCATTTTGACATGCATAATATGAAATGAATATTTTTGGTTACTCCATGAAATGAATTGACTATTATAGGTACCCACTGCAGACCTCTAAAATATAATTACGCTGGATTGAATATTCTATCCAATTGACAATTACTTTTTTATGCCGATTTGAAGCGCCCCCTTCTAAATTTGCAAATGACCGCCGTTTTGAATGTCATTTTATTTTAGTTCCATGCACGCTCACGCTAGCTTACGCAACAATCAGCGCCATAATGGCGATAATCTAGTGTCTTCATTTTTACTTTGACAGTCTGAAGTCCAGCGTACTGTATTATAGAGGTCGGTGATTATAACTAAATAATAAAATCTGTCAAATACGTGTTATGTAATTGCATGTAAATATGGTGTTAGCATAGCTGATTGCAGATTTCACATATACCTACTTAAAATAAAAACTTCTAAGGCAGCCAATCCACCGGAGCGGAGCGAGGCAGCGGAGCGGAGAAACGGAGAAATGTTAACCAATAGGATTGCACAAAATCAGAGGAGTGGAGATTTTGTGCAATCCTATTGGTGAATATATCTCCGTTTCTCCGCTCCGCTGCCTCGCTCCGCTCCGGTGGATTGGCAGCCTAATGGTTTGTTTAATATTGTATGAGAATTTTAAACAATGTTTCTATGTGAATTATGAACCTTTTATTTATGACTACCTAACCCCTACTTCAATAATATAATATAACTGTTTTAGTAAAAGTGATTTTAACTACTTTGTTATTGCAGAATGCAGTATTGCAGTGCATTTCAGTAATATTGATATGCCCTCATCATTTTGTCAATATGACATTTTTGAATGGTGGAATCTATTTTTAAGAATTTTCACAGGATATATTCCTGTCTGAACCTGAACTGAATTTAACAATTCAGGGTATAGACGGATTATTATAATAATACTAGCTGGCCCGGCAAACGTTTTGCTATTAGGGATATAAAAATGGATAACAACCTAGAGATTATGAACTGAAAATGTCATAACAATCGATAGAGCCGTTTTGGAGGAGTTTGGTAACAAAGAATGGCGAGAGAATTTTATATATTAAGATATTATATTATCATATTTGATACTATATTAACTGTTGCCCGCGGCTACGCTCGCCTGAAGTTTGTTTTTTATAAATCTCGTTTATTTTATGGGTCTTATACTTGGTCCTTTCTTTTCAGTCACCTTTTATAAAGCTTCCCTTATGGTTTGAATTCCTTTGAACCTTCTCATATTTTGGTTTCTTGTGCAAAATAATTAAATCTTAAATCAAAAACAAATGAATAAAATAAAAAATAAAACAGTTTTTGAAAGTATTAATTTTATTAGATATTTTAGTAAAATAATAATGCTGAAACATTTTCCGCTGTGCACCAAATACATTTTAAAAGCAGCTTACAGGAGGAAAAAATGCAGTGTTACCTAAAATAAAACATAGTATTAGAAGCAAATTAGACATTATTATAATGGTAAATGAATCACTGGATAGTGTCAGTTATCCTTTAAGGCTAGACATTCCAGCTCTCATGATCTCATCCACCAAAAGGAGGTTGCTGGCAATGACTGAACACGAGTTTATAATTTGCTTCTTCACGATATAGTTGTCAAAAATCCCTAAATCAGCTGATTTGATTGCTTCACCGGTGCTTAGGTCCAAGCCAACAGGATCGGGGCTCAGACGAGACTCCTCTTGAAGCTTCACGATGGTATCCTGAGCATCATACCCTGAATTAACAGCTAAGGTTTTTGGAATAACTAACAGGGCTTCAGCATAAGCCTGGATTCCAAGACGGGCCTTTCCTTTGACTGAATCTTTGTATTTCAGAAGTTCGGTATTTGCTTTAATCTCGAAAGCGCCAGCCCCAGGAATGACACACTTATCTTCGATAGCATTGTTGATAGCTCTCAATCCATCACGGACAGCATCTTTAATCTGGGTTAAAGTGTACTTGTTTGGGCCCTTAATAAGAATTGTGACAGATTGAGGGTTCTTGCACTCTTCTACAAAAGTGTATTTCTCTTCTCCAAGAATATGTTCGTAGACCAGACCAGCATATCCGAGGTGTTCCTCTGTCAGGTCATCAACAGAATTCATAGCAGTGCCGCCGCACGCCAACGCTAGACGTTCCATATTGCGCCTCTTAGCTCTGCGGAGGGCGATGATGCCCTCTTTAGCAAAAGCGTCCAGTGAAAGTGGATCCACACCCTTTTGGTTTATAACCACAAATGTCTTGTTGGTACCATCGCATAATTTTTTCTTCAAAGCTATGATCTGTAAGAAAAAAATTATCACTGTATTTCTGGACCTAATTCATATTAATTAGGTTTCAAAGCTGAGCCATGGAGAAATACTACAAACATCCTCCTCTTAAGTTGGCACTGGGTTTTGACATACAGTTCAAATCAGAGGCAAGACTTGTAGTAGTTGTAGTATACTACTAATATCATTATCTACTGTTCTTACCTTCTTAACCCTCTGATCAATGAAATCCCTCTCAGCTGCAACAAGCTTTTCTCTGTCTTCTGCAGATTTATAGAAGAAGCCCGAGTTAACTTCTGTCTTCTCATACTCGAGGGACACATTGCACGTCAGTATGTAGGCATTCTCGACACGCTTCGGCATGTCCGGGTGACGCGCACCGTGGTCCAGCACTAAACCTGAAATATGTTGGAAAACATTTTAAGAACGTGGTAGAGTAGAAATATTATCAGTTATATAGTGAAATACAAGCAGGCAGCACTATTGTTAACGGGACTTATCTTATATCTCCAAATTAGAGATGTTATTCATAAAAACAATATTTCATTGTGGTATTTTAAGGACTAGTTAAATGATGAACGCGTGGTTCGGAAGCCCGCCGTACCGTAAATTCTGTGTCCCGGGCTAACAGCCCGGCGCGTTCAGTGCACAAGCACTCCATTAGCTTTACTATTCTATTGATTATCCATAAATGCCTATAAGGAGAGCCTGGCAAAACTTAGTTGTATACTTTAAAATAACACAGTCCATACCTTTGATAAGTGTGGTTTCAGTGGCAGTCTTGTGTTGCATCTCCATCAGCTCAACCATGTGTAGGTCAACTGGCTTGTCTGGAGTGCGTATGGCCAGTACAGCGTCCACACAAGCTGCAGTCAACACATCGGCTAGACGCGGGTGGACCTGCAGGCGGAACAATTCACTTTTCACATTAACAAACCAACAGTTTCTGTCTCAGCACTCGGGCAGAGTAGGGGAATCTTCAGGCATCGTTTTAGTACATAAGTTATTATGCCCACATGTAACAAAACACTAAGTTTTGTTACATGTGGCATAATTTTTTGTGAAATAAGTTTTTTCTTTCTCTCAGTGCTAAATTGCTGACTTTCACACAAATCTAAGAAAAACGAAAGTCTGTATGTTGTTTGTTGATCTTTCAGACCACAACTACTCAACTGTTTACATTCTAAATTAACTCATTTTATCATCTCAGAAGAATAATATATTTCCTGCAGAATTTCTAACAATCGAATGAATATGTCAGCAAAACTGTATGAAAAAGCTAGTAGAAACAATGTCTTACGAGTAGAAGCCATTATGTAAGTAATTCTAGTATTTTAATAAAGGCACAATCTTACCTTTGTCTTTAATGAAGTGCTGGCAACATCAAGCAGATTTTCTCTCTTAATCTCAATTGGAATTTTCATAGACTCCAGTACATCAAGAGCCTTTGCACGGGCTACATCAAAGCCTTCGGTAAGTATTCTTGGATGCAAACCTAAAAAATTAAACCCATTTTATAAATATTTAAATTCAATCAATACTGTTCATTTATGTTATACATAACTTAATAACCATCTACAAAATCTAATTAGCCTGCTGCAGGGGAGTAGCTCTAAGGTTTTCAAAGCAAAAATAAGGTTGCATACTACAACCAAATTCAAAGCAAATAAATGTATGGTTTTTGCTTTACTGCTATAAAATTTTAAAGAGCTATGGCCTCTCATAATGTGGGTGAGCAAAAAAGAAACCTAAAAACTTCCTTTTTATTACCAGAAATAGAAATACCAATAAATAGAAGAGAAATAACCCCTATTTGGTTCCCACACAGTATTGTCACAAAATTATATAGGATTGTCCTAGCTAGGAAGAAAGTACGTCTCAGCCAATACCACCATACCAGATCTTAAATTAGAAATCAAATTCAGACTGCAAGACACTAAGAGTGGTGGCATCTTTATATGGTTGAAATTCAACAAACTTGCACTAAACTTTTTTCTATACCCTTTTTGATAAGGTGGAACACCCTACTAGGCTCTCTGTTCCCAGCCAAGTTCAATCTGGGTGCATTCAAGAGAATAGTTTGCATTTTCTAGGCAAGTGCATTTCAACCAATACCTTATCATCTCCTTCCATCAGACATGATTGAGTCAAAAAAAAGATATCCACTTGAATATCACATATCAGCATAAAATCTACTCCCCGAATGTTATACTTCTAAAATTAAAAAAAAACTGAACACCTGGAAAGATCCTAGTCCAATGGAGATATAACAAATGGGTGAGGCTTCAAATCGAGTCCCCTTCATTCGCAGCCAAGCTTTTAAGAGGGTTAAAGCGAAACAGTGAATGCTAAAGAGTCACCTCAAGCTTTCACAAGGCTGAAGGCCTTATACCCGTTCACAGAACTTAATTGTTACAAATAACTTAGAATACAAGAGCGAGCAAAGCGAGTTTGGTACTTGAGGGCACCCCAACACTAATGGATAGGTGACTCTTCGTCCTTCCGAGTTGTTATTTTCTTTAATGACCACCCAGAAATAGTCCAGTTGACCGAGCTTTTAAGAGAAGGTTAAAGATATATCATGTCAAAAGAAATATTCAAGGCGACCAATTTCAAAACTAATCTAATCAACACCAAAAAAATGTGGGCAACATACCTTCACTAATATAAATATCAGCCTGCTTCAAAAGTTCCCCAATCAGCAGAACAGTGGACGTAGTACCGTCGCCCGTGGAGTCGTCTTGCGCAGTGGACGCGCGGGCGATGAGCGACGCGGTCGGGTGCTGGATCTGCATCTCATGGAGCAGTACGTTCCCGTCTTTTGTAATCTTTATGTCACCCGCACCCGACACCAACCTTTGTAGAAAAAACAATGGCGTGATTAGCGCACCGGTTACAGGCAGCCATATGACTTTTTGAGATCATATTATTAAACCAAATTTCTGCACCACTGCATTATTTGTATGTTAATCTTAAAGCTACAGTTGTCAATTATTTTGTAAAACATACACAAAGTCATGAATACACAAATAGCAAAAGAAAACTCACATTTTCATTGTCCCCTTAGGACCGAGGTTAGTTCTCATAACATCTTGAATACCCTTTGCGGCTGACATATTCACAGCTAAAGCTTGAGCCGCTCTCGCAAACTCAGCTTTAGGATTTAATAAACTTATTGCGGCCATTGTTTTAGATTAAAATAATTAAAAATCAAGAAGTTGAAATCACACCACTTTAAATTGGTTGAGCCGTGAGCACAGAACACATATACCTCTCGGTAGAGAGTAGCAAGGAATATACTACTCTCTAACGAGAGGAGAGTAGTATGTTCCTTGACATATACTCTATAACGAGAGGCCGTGAGCGAGCATAGGCCGTGAGCTGCTGTGGTTGTCTATGGGCCGTGAGCGCAAAGACCACAGAGCAAGGAATTACTTTATATTGGCTAGACCTCGCTCAGACCTCGCTAGACCATAGGCAAAGACCAATGACTTGAGCCAAAGAGTATTTAATCACTACGTTTTCAAAGACCACAGAACACATACACTCGCAAAGACAATGTATTATAGATTGTAGAAATATTAACATAAAATTTTTTTATGTAATGTATGTCAGTGTCTGAGGTGACAGCTTTATACCATGGATCTATGGGATTTAAACTCAATGATCTTTACAATGTGGATGACAGATGACAGGCTGTGGTTGTCTATGACAGGTGACTGTCAACTTGAGACGAATGGAATTTGTAAGAAAATCTGTAAAAATAAAAATATTCAATATGGCCGTTGATCATAGGACGTGCGCTGTCAGCTGTAATATTTGTTTATTTCTTTGTATAGAACTCGTTTAAAAATGTTGTTATTATTCTAAACTAGCCAGTGAACATGGGTGTGAAAGATTCTAAGCCGAGTTTTATTTCATACGACGACGCAGCGAAGAGAGGTAGGTAATTGGTGTTATTAAAATGAAGTGCGTTTTATTTTTGTGAGAAACATCGCCAATTTGATGTTTAATTTGCAGTGTCTGATAGTGAGTTGAGGCGTATACGTGAGGCGTTTAAGAGATGTGCCGGAGCGAATGGCTCGGCCTTGAGCTTGGAGGCTTTCGTTCGCGAAGTGTTGTGCGATGGGGTCCCGCACGAAGTGTCCGAGTGGTTGTATCAGGCTTGCGGTGGAACCAAGCGAGGCATCACCTTTAAAGACTTGCTCTGCGGTGTCGTTGTGCTCACAAAAGGAAATATCGAGGAAAAAATAAAGTAAGGAACTATGAAAACTATTTCCTAACAACATAATAGGATTCCAATAAGTATCAACTTAAGACTTCTAGCATCTTGTAGTCATAATATTTGTTATAATAATATATTTATCATCTCTACAATAGGTTCCTCTGGACACTATATGTGAATAATCAAAACGACAATGGCACATACATTTACAAAAGAGATTTTGCACGAGCCCTCCATTTGGAGAATACGTCTCTACATATTTCTGAGGCGCACCGTACCATAGAGATCCTCACCAGCTTGTTTGGAAGTGGAGAGAAGGTCACATTCGATCAGTTTCGCTCTTGGCTCCTCATACATAAGGATGCAACTGTTCTGTCTAAATGGTTGCTCTGTGATAAAGGCAATGTGGCACAGGACTTGGATACGCCTACATTCTACCAGAGTCTCGCTGGAGTCACACATCTGGAGGAAAGGGTAAGTGAACATTTAATTTTACAGACATATGAAATAAGATATTTTCATAGATTCTTCTTTTACAAGTAAACACTACCCTAGAAACAGTTACAGGGTCTTCCATAAATTTATGATGTTAATTGCTTTTTCATATTATTTACACTATTAGGTATAGTCCATTCTCTTTTATTTTGTCGCGTGGCTGGTTGCGGCATCCATATTCTCAAAGGACATCAAACGACGCCGACCGTATAACAACAAATTCTGATGAAATGAACATTCAAAAAGAACAACAAATTCTAAAAGAATAGACTATATACATTCCATGTAAGCCTAGCATATTGACAAAGTTTGCTATACACCTTACTATATTTAGACGTTGATAAGAACAGACATCTTTGAAAACACTGTAAGCGTACACTTATCAAAATAAATGAGATTCAAGCATTGATAAAAGAAATAAACAAAGAAGGAATTAAGTTATGGCAAATTCCTTTTGTTACATTCAAATATACAATAGTCAAGAATCTTCTATCGTGTGATATCATGATGTTTTGTTTATTTACTATGTTTAATATGTTCATGATAAGTATAGACCACCAAGAAAAACCTTGATATTATATTATTATATATCGTCTATTTTAAAACTCAAGCAAAAGTGCATAGTTTACATACTAAGTATAAAGCACTAGACAAATTCCAATTATTAATCTAGGCTATGCTGATGCAACAATAATTTGCACTTACATGTTTTTTTAAGTAAGTGTTATTACTTGTTTTTACTGCTTGAAGAGCTGGTGTATTAATTTGAAGAGGTAGAGACTTTTAAAACTCTTTAAATGATGTGTAAGCAGTAAGCATACTTTTAAATTTATTGTATCTTAAAAATATCAGGCAATGATAAATTACAACAGTGACCATAAATACCACAATCCCATAATAGTACTCAAGTTCCCATCCTTATTGTTTGTTATTCTAAATTATTCCTTCCCTGTCTCAGTGTGCTACATGCCTAATGCAAGTTCGATTAATATTAGGTTGGATTTATATTGACGACCAAATGGCGTAGTGGTAGCGAACCTGCTCCGGAGGTCGTGGGGTCGATTCCCACTACTGGTAAATGTTTGTGTGATGAGCATGAATGTTTTCCAGTGTGTGGGTGTTTTTCAATATATTATATTTATGTATATTAGTAAGGGTGTATATTTATCAGTCATGTAGTACCCACAACACAAGCTATCGCTGACTTTGCGGCTAGATTGCGATGTGTAAAATGTCCTGTATATATTTATTTATTTATATTAGAACACACTTACTAATTATTTAGTAATTCTGTATTGTTACCTAACTATACTATCTCTGACACTTGAAAATCTTTTTCTGTTATCTTTAAATTTATGTTTATCTGGCAATGGCAATAACCCTTAGTAAGATGTAGTCTTTTCTCATTGCATAATAAACTCCCTTGTGCATATAAATTATAATTTATTACACGTTATCTCTATAATGTTGTAGTCTCTTTGATTTGTGTTGAATATTTTTAATACATACTTTAATGCGATGCTACAGTCAAAGATGATTTATTACTTTAGTTTTTTTCCACAAGTGTTATAATAACAATTTTTTTTAAATATATCAGCAGTTTAACATAAAAACATGTAGTAACTTATAAAATTTTTACTAATTTCATCAATAATACCTTGATATAATGGACACATTTATGCAATGATTTTACTTAAACTTTTAACATAACATGGAGATAACATGATGCAGTTTTTTGCAAGTTTACTATAGCCATAAGCCTAAATACATATTTTGTAGAATGCCATAATATTTATGTACTATATTATAAAACTTGGATTTTGCGGACTGGACCGGCGCTTACAAGTTAAATAAAAGACACATAAGAGAAGGTACATATCTTACAAATCTTGACCTTCTGAGTATTAAATAAAAATAAAAACGAATTTTAAAAGCAAGCTGCTGATATTGGTTTTCGACAACCTCCCTGGCGCAGTGGCGGCGCGCTCGGATTCGAGTGGGAGGTCGCGGGTTCGATTCCCGCCACGGACCACTTTGGAATTTTATAATTTAATTTGGCTCAGGTCTAGTCTGGTGGGAGGCTTTGGCCGTGGCTAGTTACCACCTACCGGCAAAGACGCCCCGTCAAGCGATTTAGCGTTCCGGTGCGATGCTTGTAAAAACCGTTGGGGTAAATTTACTTACCCTTCAAAGTTAGTACGACATCTTAGGCTGCATTATCACTTACCATCAGGTGAGATCGCAGTCAAGTACTAACTTGTATTGAGTAAAAAAATACTATTAGACTTTCCTGTTTGTTGCAACTGGTAAGAGGAAATTGGAGGAAATATTATGCCTAACCACTGGTTATTTCTTAATATTTTTTACGATTGCATATTGCATATTAAATAGCTGTGGGTTTTACAACAGGCCAACATGGTTTTAGCGGGAAAATAGTGTAATAGTTGCGCCTGTTTAATATTCCCACTTTCAAGCTCAAAGTACATGATGATTAAATCACATAATATATTTACGGGCGTTTATTTAACAACTTCGCTTACGAAGAAATTATTATTAATTTAATTAATTATTATTATTATTTGGGAAAAGGGGAAATGAGTCGCGGTCTGACGGACAGACAGACAACAAAGTGATCCCATAAGGGTTTATGTACCTCATTGGAGGTACGGAGTCCTAGAAAGGCTCGACCTATTGTAATTTAGAGAGGGCAAGACAACGTCTGTGGGTCAGCTAGTGCCTAGTACCTACTGTTAGTAAACATCGTATTTTATTTATAAATAATATCGTCATAATTGAGTCAAATGTAAATTCAACTAAATTCTCTTCTTAGTTACCTACGTACTTAACACTTCAGCAAAATTAAACTTTTATAATCGTTTCATACTTTATTATGTAATCTTTACATTAACACATTCGCCCTTATAGGCTGCTAAAGTTAGTTGGTCATTGAACTGTAATCGAAAAACCAGTTACTCCAAGGTTAGATAAGCAAGCTTAATACCTGTGGAAATGCAACATAACCCTTAAAAGGTAGACCGTCCATCAAATATATGCGAGAGATCGAAGCTAAGCTTCTCAGCTTAGCTCGGATAGATAGTTTCGCAAGGACTCATAGGATATCTCTATCCTATCAGTCCTTGCAAAACTATCCTTTTCTCACGGCTTTCTTCGAGCGAGTTGAGTTTTTAGAGTCCCTTCGGCCGCGTACGAAATTCCACCGGAGTGCACAAAAATACCACGATAAAGGTATCGTAAGTTCAGTGAATGTTAAGACGATTGTCTAGCTGTAAGTTTTCATACAAAAAGCGGTAACGTTTTCGTACCCTTAGATGTATGTAGTCTGATTTTCATAATTCTGATTTTCATTTTCGTACGTTTTATTTTTCGTCTTAATATTCATATTATTGACCTAAAAACTTCTTCGAGTATTTTTTTTAGTTTAACTAAATTAAAATAGTAAAAAAATATCGCATCGTGCTTCGTCACTAGACGATCGTCTTAAATAGTTCAGCAGGTTCATTTATCCTAATAGTCTAGGTGCTATTGGTACAAAATACAAATATATATATTAAGTAATGCAAAAAATATTACATACATTTTAAGATTCTTTTTTGATCTCTAAAAGAAGCGACTAGCTGCTCATTCATCCTCGTTTTTGGTGGAAAGGCGGCTTTATTTAAATAAAAAATACCAATACCTACCTAAGAACAATAATAAAAAATTGAGATTTGCACTTCATAACAAATGTACCTGTAGGTACTTATACTAAGTACTAACTTATTAAAACAATCGATATTTTCCTGTATTATAATATAAATACTGGTATGTATTTTAAAAGGTAATAATCAAGATTAAATAGTCAATAGTCAAGATAGATTTTGTAGCAAAAAAAAACAGCTTAATCTTTGTTCAAATGAAGGCTTAGGAAACTGTACATACTAATAATTTAATTAGTGATTTTTGATGGGACTGATATCGTGGAAGCTTTGAAACGTATATGTAACTTGACAAGTGTTCCGTTCTGGTTAAGAGGAGGTATGAACTGAAGATGTCAGTTCAAGATTTGATTTTTACAGTAGTTAATCAAGTCTCAACTACCTGAAATAAAACATACGAATATTACATCATTTTCGAGAAACTGTATTAGTGAAAACATAAAAGGATAATTTTTTGTCGATAAAGAAAATCCCGAAGTTGCGTCCAATTTTTTACAATTTTCAATTTATTATCAATGTTATACGTACTAGAGAGCCCAGGTTTAGGATTATAATACCAATAAATATTACGAATTACGTACATTATCGTTTTCTTTCTAAGTTATATATTTTAAAAGTTATTACAGTAAACTATAAATGGCGTTCATTACATTCTTATTTCGCGTAATACGCCTAGCGTTTCTTATTTCGCGTATGCTAGCTTTCAGCCCCCTCTTAAAATGGCTAACTGTAACTTTTTTCACAGGATATAATAGAGCTAGAGAAATGCTTTTGGTCGCTTCGCAACGCGGCGCCGACTGGAGAACTGGACGCCACGAGCATGCGTGGTCTCCTGTCTCCACCCTTGCCGCGAGCCGCCTTCGAGGGCACGTTCCTCGCCTTCGATGAAAACAGAGACGGCCATATTGACTTCAAGGAGCTGTGCTGTGGACTGAGCGCGGCGTGCCGGGGACCCACCACTGAGAGGCTCAAATGTAAGTTTAGATGACAGCTGTATATTTGACGACCGAATGGCGTAGTGGTAGCAAACCTGCCGACTGCGCCGGAGGTCGTGTGTTCGATTCCCACTACTGGTCAATGTTTGTGTGATGAGCATGAATGTTTTCAGGTGTCTGGGTGTTTTTCAATATATTATATATTTATGTATATTAGTATGTATGTATATTTATCAGTTATCTAGTACCCATAACACAAGCTGTCGCTTACTTTGGGGCTAGATTGCGATGTGTAAAATTTCCCGTTATAATTTGTTTATTTATTTATTTATCCCTCAGACTTTTTTACATAATAACTGAAAAATTCAGAGGGATAGATAGAATTGGCAACCAATCGGTGATTCTCAGTATAGCTGCCCTCCTTAAGAGAATAGTCTAGCTGTAAGCTTTCATACAAAAAATGATAACGTTTTCCTACCCGTAAATGTAGTCCGATTTACATTTTTTTTACTCTATACAAGTTAGTACTTGACTGCGAACTCATCTGATGATAAGTGATGATGCAGCCTAAGATGTTATCGTACTAACTTGAAAGGGTAAGTACATTTACCCCAACGGTTTCTACAAGCATCGCACCGGAACGCTAAAGCGCTTCGCGGTGCGTCTTTGCTGGTTTTTAGAAATGTTGCAGATACAATGAGTTACTATATTATGCTCGTACGTTTTACTTTTTTTTATAAATATTGCTTATGTTAAAAGTTATTAGAGTAAATAAAAATACCCAATTTTTTACCAAAATACTTGCTCTCGAGTATTTCTTTTTATTTAAATAAATTAAAAATACTAAAATAAAAAGATAAAACATATGCGCTTAGATTAAGAAGGTATACTGAGTCTAATGAGACCAAAATTGTCCAATTTAATTAGATACAAAAAACACCTATTCGCGTCGCGTTAAGTCACTAGACGATAGCCTTAATTTTACCAATCGTTTAACGCGTTACGCGGTTAAAAGAGTTTTACCTAAAAAATTACGTGCTCGCTATTCTTGCAAAATAGAAAGTGAAAATGTCATTGTAGAGCATAGATTTATAATAGGTCGTCGCTCGCGCTCCGACTAGATAGAGCCCAACCTAACAAAGACAGCTCCGTGAGTGCGGCAACTTTTCTTGTAATGTGAGTGTGTCAATTTGAAATTTGTATGGTGTGCGGATGCTAGTGTGCGTGGAAAATTGTGTTGCGACGGCTCGGGTTTGCCCATTTGGGCAAAGTATTTTTTGCCGCACTTTTGATGTCGAGGGCTCCCTCTTGGGCTGGGCCTCTATGTTGTAGAGTTTATTTTATGATATTGTCAATTGTAGGCAAATTTTATAATCATAATTATTGATTACTATAATTTTGAGCCTAAAACTTTTGATTTCTATGTTTTTGTAATTTCTAGTCTTTTGACGTAACAACGTTTTATAATTCGATAGAGCCGGCTGTACGCACGAAAAAACATGACTCATGCGGCGTTACCTCGCTCTGAGGCGTTCCATGTAAGGCTTGAAGTGCAAGCAAGAGCGCGGAACGAGCGACAAAGAAGCACAATCGTGACGTTGTCACGTTCAACTATCGTCAGTAAACCGACTTTACAGACAACCAATTTTTTTATTTAAATCTCATTTCAAGGGTCTGGCCGCCAAATTAAAAAATTTAGTTTTTTTTTTGTAATTTGTAAACTGTTAACATTGTAGGATTGTTTAATTGCGGAAATGGCAAATCAGTTAAAAGATATTCCTTGCTCTGTGTATAACATACTTCTGTATTCAAATCTGTTCGTACAATGAAAAAGATACGCACGAATCAGATAAAAGCGTATAGCGTTTGACGTAAGGTGACTTTTACATTTTTCAGTATCGGGTTAGAAAAGATATAGTATCTCTTATAACAACATTTGTGTCGGTGTTGATTACATGTAATTATTATTATTATAATACATGTGTGTATATAGGGTATCTGGACAACATTAAAACGTTTCAATGTCAACTCGCAAAGAACCACAGCAACTTATTAAATGCCTTGTTTTTTTAAATATTTTTGACATACCTATTATTATTTCCAAAAATTTTCTATTTACAATTTAGAATATTTTTCATAAGTTCTCTATTTTTCACATCCTGGTTAGTTTTTCGAATTGGAAAATGTGAACTTATAACGCATAAGCTGCTTCCTAACTTCTCTTTGGTATTTTGCTTACTTTTCTATGGCCCAGTCAATAAAAATAACTTGACGTGAGCAAAACTAAGACAAACAAACACAAAATCTCATTAATAAAGTAATGTACAAACGGTCTCTCACCCTAAACGCATATACCCGTACTCCGTTCCGTCGTGGGTATAAAAAAGGGAAAAAAACCCTAAAACTTTTTGCGCCTTCTTTACTCAAACAGAATTCGAAATTCAGAATTCATAAATATTGTTCTACACGACATTATAATTACAACAGCATTATTTTATCAGTTTCTAATTTTAGCAAAATTATATTGTTTCGCAAATTATCCAATGTCATTCAGTCTAGTCTCGTGAGTTATCTCAGAGACACTATCTGTCTTACAACATAGTAATCCACAGGTTATAAATTATAACACTTAGAAAAAAATATTGGTTAATTAAAGCCGGCTCCATACACTCGTGGTTTTATTACTTACTACTGCCGCAAATAGGCCTGTTATAAAAATTGAATGTTTTCAACATAGGAAAATCATCTTTGAACCTTATCGAGGAAAGTAAATTTAATTTCACGATTGTTGACCAATTTGCGTTTTGAACTAAATTTAATTTTACGCTCTATGTCAATAGCCGTAAAATTAATTTATTCAGTGTTCGCAAAAAATATTTTGATTTCAATATCGTCTGCTTATATACGTATATGAAATAACCTTTTTAAACATTTCCCTTCACGAAATGTAGCCGACGCGTTACGTCAATTGCCTCCCAGTCACAAAGCAAGGAATAACTTTAAGCCTCCCCCACACAGGAGCGTTATTATCGCGCGATAATATCGCAAGCGTTATCTTATACCTTTAAACGAGCAATTCTTGTATATATATATATATATATATGTATATATATTTCTATATAATCTGAATCTCGGAAACGGCTCGAACGATTTTCATGAAATTTAGTATACAGGGGGTTTTGGGGACGATAAATCGTTCTAGCTAAGATTCATTTTTAGAAAATGTCGTATTTACCAAAAAAAAAAATACCGAGCAAAGCTCGGTCACCCAGATATTTGCGATAATGCGTCCCGATTCCTTGCACACAGCTGCGTTTTTATCGCGCGATAATAACGCGCCTGTGTGGGGGAGGCTTTATAGTGCGCCCAGCTGACTACAAATCTTCCCCTCGCGGCGCCCTCATCCCGTCATTTCAGTTGACAGTTTGACGCCCGACACCCGAAAATGAATTTTGCATAAGGTTTAATTTATACGCCGCCCACTATACTTGTCAGCTTTGGGAAACAGGTGGACTAAAGATGCTAAAATCTCTATCACCCATTATTATTATTTATTATTTGTAGCCGTTATTTGACAATTACAATGTTTTCTTATAACTAGGTTAGTAATTTCACACTTAGTAGAGACTACAATATTTATATGTTAACTTACACCTATTTTAAATTTTTAACTTATGCTATCATGACTCAAGACAATTTCTTGCTTTGCATAGGCCTCCCCCATTTCCTTCCATTTTTCTCTGTCGTAAGTTTTTCTTTTCCTCAAGACTCGCTGTAGCATTTAGATCGTCTTCCCAAGTTCCAACCTTCGCAAAGGTCCATCTCCATCAAACTTATCGCCGTTTGAATATCCCACTGCTAGACAGCTCCGACTGAAGTAAATCACGGTTACTTGTCACGAAATCTTCTTAATTTATTTATTCTACATCTTACAATTCCATCTTGCATTACAGAAAATTTGTGTGACACGTGTAGATTTTATGTATAGGCATAGTGAATATTCTTCTTACACTTGCAGTTTATATTGCTGATTTGCACATTTTTCTGGACACTGAACACGTGTAATACTTACTATTAATTTATAAATAAATTTTTAATATAATAATACTTACAAGAAAAAATATTGTCTTACTATATCTAAACTTAACGATGCTGTAAATTATTCGCAACTTAATAATTTTTAATTGCCTTTACCTACCTGAATACTGTAGTATCGAACTTTAACATGAAAGGTGAATACTGAAGATAAAAGGCATTTATTATTAGCTGTTGTCCGTGTGAATTTTGGGTTTCACTTGTCCCGTGGGAACCATATGTGTTTATCCAGGTTATAATCTATTTCTGTGCCAAATTCCAGCCGAATTGGTTCAGTAGTTGCGGCGTGAAGAAGTAAAAAACATACACTCATGCACTGCATACAAACCCTCGCTTTCGTAAGTTAATTAATATAGATAAAAATTCAATACAGTAAGGTACTTAGTTCCATATTGAATGGAAGCAGGCGTTATTTTGCGGAAATCCATAATAAACAAGACAGATTAATTTGTTTTGCTATAATCCGCGACTTGAAAAGAGTCTGTATGGTCCAATAGCAGGAACACCGCCCACATGGAACGCGACAAATAATTCTTCCAACACTTTCTTCGACGCACGTTTTGTCCCGGATTGTGTTTGGTGTTTTGTGGGGCGGTGTTCCTGCATATTTGACAATAGTCAATACAGATTATTTTCAAGTAGCGGATTAATCTCTCCTGCTACTTAGCTCCGTAATCTTCAGTGTTAATTATGTATTACTGTATTTGTTATCATTTTACGAGTAGGTACTTGTAATACACCATTCCCGCTTAAATTTTTGCTTCCCATATTTGTAATTCCTTAAAGATTCATCTGCAATTAAAAATCGCAAGTTTTATAATGTGGTATAAACATTGATTTTGAATTTCCTTAACAGCTTGAGTACTGATTACTTAACTGAAACACGAAGAGTATTGCAATTAAAAATAAATGACCGGAGTCCTAAAAAGTACTACCTCATGTTTACTTGGAAGTACGAGACACCGTGAAGGTCACGCTATTTATATCCATTCTTCGACAACACATCTAAGACAAATTATTTTTCTACCTATGTATATTTTTAATGCAACTAAGAAAGGGTTGGAATTTTACCCACTCGATAAAAGTCCAACCCTTTATCCAACGTAAGTATATTCGGTATATAAACAGTAAATACGAGCCGAATCCGGTAGACGCGAAATGACACTGGATCCGCCGGATCCGTTTTTCCGGATTGCAATCCCTAATTAGTTATCAAATTTTGGTAACGGCATAGTGTCCAGTGAACTAACCAAATATAGATTCCGTCGGGGTGCCGATATGACAGCGCTATCAGTATCACCTAGTATCACCTATCAACGGCTCATTTGTTGTGTGACTATGTATATGTTACTGTAAAAGCCCAAACCACGGTAAATCCTAAGATTTTTCGGTAAAACCTAAGATTCGCCAACCCTTAATGGTAAAAGTTCGATTAGTTTAAGATTATCGTTCATTTCAAACTTTTACCACCATTCACTTGGTAAATCTTAGGATTTACCTCCAGGCACGGTATATGTTGAAAAAAGCAAGTCATAACGTGTTCAGCGTATCGTCTCGTACTCGTGGGCAACAACCCCCCGCTACCCGTATCACCTTCGTGCCTCAGGCTCAGATCCAAACAAAAAAAATTGGTTGCCTGTAAAGTCGGTTTACTGACGATAGTTGAACGTGACAACGTCTTCTTTGTCGCTCGTTCCGCGCTCGCTCAAACACCGGTAACGCCGCATGAGCGAGGTAACGCCGGTAACGCCGGATGAGTCATGTTTTTTGACGTGACAACGTCTTATAAATCGATAGAGCCGGTTGCACGCACGAAAAAACATGACTCATCCGGCGTTACCTCGCTCATGCGGCGTTACCGGCGTTACCTCGCGAGCGCGGAACGAGCGACAAAGAAGACGTTGTCACGTTCAACTATCGTCAGTAAACCGACTTTACAGGCAACCAATTTTTTTGTGCATGCAGCCGGCTCTATCGATTTATAAGACGTTGTCACGTCAAAAAAACAAGTAGGTACTTACTGGCAAAGCAAAAATTATCAGGCAAAGTAAAATAACTATGTATTAATTTTATACACCTACCTACCTGTATAGCACCTATGTCCTACACTACAGACAGATGAGACGCACGCGATCGATAAGCCACACTTATCTGCTTTATCGGCGCTCCCAATTCAATACGATGCCATCATGTCAATTGTTATTAATCAGGCGATAGTGTATTTGCATCGGCGCCCATTGAGTAATGTTATTAAGTATGTATTATAAGGGTCAGTAGCCGTGGATAATTTTTTTTATACGCATAATGATGTAAAAATTGTAATGACCATGAATGTATGGGATCCCGTACCAAGCTCACAGAGCAAGGAATGACTTTATGTGTGACCAAGCTGATCCAAATCTAAATTTTATTTTTATAGACTACGGTCTCCGCATTAAGGGGATTTATTGAATTTATTTTTGTCTTTCTCACTCTCACGGAGATTTGGTAGGTGCGACATGCAGCGTCGCGGAAGAATATAGCAGAAAAACGACGTTTTACCTAATTACTCAAAAACTAAGCCAGTTATCAAAAATCTGTTCTAAGCGTTTTAGGATATTATTATTATCGATACATTAAAACAAAAATTACAATTACATCCATTGTAGTTTCCGATAAAATATAGAAAAACTGAGATTTTGGAGCAACTTTTGGGAGAACTTTCTATCGAGAAAATTTTATCCAATCGTGTTTCTGCTTCTTAGCGATTTTAGATTAAAGACCCAAAATACATGACGTGCAAATTTGAAAGTAATTGTCTTCATAGTTTTTGCATAAAACTTCATTCAAAATCACCTATATACGGCTTGTAGGCCGTTAACAACAGCTACAATTAATATTTTGTAATTAACATCCGGATGCCAATGTATAGGAAAATAAACAAGTTGTAATTCTCAATAAAATCTGTATGACAGGAAATGCGCTTTGAAAAGAAAGTAACTTATTCTATCCAAAATATGCGGATATGAAAAACAAATTCCTATTGCCAATGGTTCTTAAAAAAGAATATTTTGGTTTTGGTTCATGAGAAAACTTCTGCTCTCAGCTCTTGTGAATTTAAAGTTCTTCAAGAAGTTCTTGTAGTAATTTTGTTTGTCTAGATAAAATATTACCTGAACCAACCTGATACATAATATTTGAAACAATAAGTCGGTATCCGGAATTTGTCATGGATCATAAAGCAGCAAATTCAATTAACATAGAAATATACAAATTAGCATAGAGACAATCGGAATCCAATTGAACTGTGTTATATGATATATTTTTAAATAGTATATTTGTATGCATTAACTTATATCGGTTATCGGTGCTTGCTTGCTTGGTTATCGGTGCTTGTTGCCGTGTGGCAACGGCAGATTAGAATATTGCCACCCCATCTCTGCCCGTGGGTGTCGTAAAAGGCGACTAAGGGATCATGGCGCATTATACCACTGTCTATAGAAGTCATAGAAATGCCCAATAAACAATAGCATTCCCAAGGAGGGTTGACGTCAGGCAGGCGGCCGGTCACAAAATACTGCCAAAACCCAACAACATGTCTGACAAAATGAAAGGATGTTCTGATAGGGCTAGGGCGTACCCCCAAGACGACGCGCAGGGGCAGCACCCGGCGCCTGTGAGAAATGGACTAGGGTTGTTGCATCAGGGACGGGTACAACGTAAGAAGCGAGTCCGGGAAGTAAGAATGAGGATGGTAAACTGGAATGTAAGAACCATGACTGGAAGAGGAAGAGAGCTAGCGGATGTCTTAGAAAAGAGAAGAGTAAATGCTGCTTGTCTGCAAGAAACGAGGTGGAAAGGTACGAAAGCGAGGGAAATTGGGATGGGATATAAGTTTTTCTATACCGGTAGTGACGGCAAAAGGAATGGAGTGGGAGTTGTATTGGATAAGGAGCTGAAAAAATGTGTGACGGATGTGAAAAGAGTGAATGACCGAATTACTTATAGTTGTTAAGCTCATTATATTATATTAGACAACTTAAGTAGCATTATGAGTGTATATGCGGCCCAAGTAGGATGTGATGACAGCATGAAAGAGAAATTTTGGGAGGATTTGGATATTATGGTAATGATGGGCATCCCGCATCTCAGAAAGTGAAGATATATATGTAGGAGGAGATTTCAACGGTAGGAAGGGAAGATATGAATCTTGAGAGAGTACATGGGGGGTGGGGCTTTGGGAATCGTAATAGAGAAGGAATTTCATTATTAGAAGCGGCGATTGCCTTCGATATTGCTATAGTGAATACCGGGCGATTGTCTCTACTTTCAGAAGCCAAACTATAGCAGTTCCCAACGTTACATTTCAGGTGTTCCGATGTTTATTATCTGTTGCATGTTATGTGCTTATTTGATATCTAACATCTGACGTATTCTGAAAACGGCGGTAAACCCGTATTCACAAATAAAATAAATTAAAAGGTATAAGTGAGATATCACATTGCGTTCGAACACATAGTGTTCCCACCTCACTTTTTAAAAATCACGTTCTGCATCAGCATTGATTCACATAATGTTTCCTTGCATTTGAATTGATAGACTGTTTCCTATCAGCCAATCATAAAATAAATAATTAGCATTCCGTCTGATATACTGAACCGTTATATTATCGAATCGACGGATTTCCGGACACTTCATGCTCACAACTAAATATTATTATATCCACTAGAAGTACTATTATAGTACTGATATTTGTGATATCTTTTATATTAAATTTAACAGTTTTTACACGACTGCCCAAAAAAAGAAGTGTAATGTTTTTATTGTTCATGTATGCATGTAAATGAGTTTCTTTATTCCACTATAACTTTTGAACGACTGAAGAGATTTGGACATTTGCGGTATCGATAGAATCCTTACATCATTCAGAGTAACCCAAAAAATATGTGTTTTTAATTTTTTAATTATTTACTTATTTACTTGATTCAGTAAATCCTCAGTAAATTTAAAGGTTAAATTTTCTCAATTTGAAAGGTGCATTAGTTGGTCAGCAAAAGTACATAATATATCCTCATATAGATTCTGCCTTATGGCGTATGAATATTTTGAAGTAATGTTAATCGTCGTCATGGCAGAGACCCTGGAGGATCTCAACACAATGCTCAACGACCTCAGCAGGGTTTCTCAACAGGTTGGACTCAATGAACATGAGCAAGACAAAGATTATGTCGAATACTCATGTTTCGCTCCAACCAGTAGTTGTTGAAAACTCTGCACTCGAAATTGTTGACGAGTACATATACCTTGGACATACAATACAATTAGGTAGGTCCAATTTCGAGAAAGAGGTGAACCGCCGACTCCAACTCGGCTGGGCGGCGTTCGGGAAACTCCGCGATGTCTTCTCGTCCAACATCCCTCAGTGCCTGAAGACCAAAGTCTTCGAACAGTGCGTGTTGCCAGTGTTAACTTACGGATCAGAGACATGGTCGTTTACTATGGGCCTCATAAGAAGGCTCAGGGTCACTCAGCGAGCGATGGAGAGAGCTATGCTCGGAGTATCTTTGCGCGATCGAATCAGAAATGAGGAGATCCGCAAAAGAACCAAAGTACACTCAACATAGCTCAACGTGTCGCAAAGCTGAAGTGGCAATGGGCGGGGCACATAGCTCGCAGGACCGATGGACGTTGGGGACCCAAGGTGCTGGAATGGCGGCCACGCACCGGGAAGCGCAGTGCCCCACCAGGTGGACGGACGACATTAAGAGGGTCGCGGGGAGTCGCTGGCGCCAGGCGGCGCAAGATCGTGGTGTTTGGCGGTCATTTCAGGAGGCATATGTCCAGCAGTGGTCGTCCATCGGCTGAAACGACGACGACGACGAATGTTAATCGTATTATGTAAATGAAAAAATTAAATCTAAGGATTATGCCATTCCCCGATTTTACTGTTATAAGCTCTACCAGGAGTTTAATAGTTTTCTGTAGTCATAAGCCTATGATGTGTTATTAGTTTACAAAACTACGAATAAAATTGGCGGAAAGACCGTTGTATTTTACCTAAAGCCAGATCGGTCACCCAGATATTGATAGTATAAAAGTGGCTATAATTTGTGATATAGAGCCCATAGAAAGTGATTAAATTATACTCATTACATAATCAATTTATAAATAACTTCGTAGAAAAGGAAATAAATAGATACCATTCAGAACAATGAGCAAAGATGCAAACAACTAAGGCAGACTCTATTAATCAAGTAGGTAATTATTTTAAATAGGCCAAGGCAGATAGATATTTGCAATGTGTGAGCACCTCGCTTACCGAGAAATGGTTTATTGCATTTTCATATTGTGATAGCTAAGTATTTGCTATGATGAATCCAACGTAGATAAAGCATGCAATAAGATACAACATACAAGGTAATTCCAATAAATACTCATACAACGTCACGGTTTCTATTGATATATAACATAGCAATGGAATAAAATCTTCGATAACGATGAAAACAAAATATGTACGCTTGGAAAATTAACTTAAAATACGTAATTAGGTACTGGACCGTGGTCTCATCTACAAGCACTAAATTATAGTATAAACTCAATGAAACTTTCTTCGTCTGTCGTTGATTTCACGTCACATAATTCCCGAAATCCCTAACACACGGGACTTTGTCTATATTATGGTTAAGCAGTAAACTCCGGTAAGTTTTGTCAAAAAATATTACATACATTTCTTCCACATGACATATTTCTTCCACAGTTTGCTTCAAGATATTCGACCTAGATCGAGATGGTATCCTCAATAAAAAGGAGCTTATTGACATGGTGGGAATCCTCTGCACGGTTGCCAACGAAGCGCTGAAGAACCAGGGCTCCAGAAGTTCCACACCTTCCGATGGAGAGTCCGAGGGCGAGAAGTGCTTCGACCCTGAGGTCATACTTCTGAACGTGAGGGACAAACTCATCACCATTCACAATGAAGAAAGGAAACCTGTGTTTCGTTTGGGATCTACTAACGAGGATTTCGTTATGCTGAGTGAGGTAAACTTATATGGAATATAATTATTATTTTGCTGTTCCATTTACTATTCTTATGTGGCCTTTATGCCTCGTTTGGTGCTGAGCGTAAAATCAGAGTAAAAAGGATAAATACGGATGTACTCACCGGTGCGGATACTTTACGGATGCTGGTGATTTTTGTTTTATTCTATACAAGTTAGTACTTGACTGCGATCTCACCTGATGGTAAGTGATGATGCAGTCTAAGATGTTATCGTACTAACTTGGTATGTAAATTTACCCCAATGGTTTCTACACAGCATCGCACCGGAACGTTAAATCGCTTGGCGGTGCGTCCTTGCTGGTAGGGTGGTAACTAGCCACGGCCGAAGCCTCCCACCAGACCAGACCTGAGCCAATTTAGAAATTATAAAATCCCAAAGTGGCCCGTGGCGGGAATCGAACCCGCGACCTCCCACTCGAATCCGAGCGCGCCGCCACTGCGCCAGGGAGGTCGTCAAAAACTAAAACCCAGGTTCACTGCTAATAGGTTTGAGCTGAATTAAATACATTAATTACAAGTAATGTAGGGCACGACGACGACGTTTTAAACCAATTCCACCAAATAATTGAGAAATTGGCTAATGGCAATACGGGATTCTTCTATTGCCGTCAAGATTGGCTCCAGACAAAGGAACTCCTCAACAGTTAGGAGGTGGAACACGAAACTTTTGATATACGCTTGCGATTATATGATAACTGTTTTTAAACCGGGATTTTTACAACCGGGTATTTTATATTTGATTTTTTAAAATCATTTTTCAGCCAACACCAGAAGCGCAAAATGAAAACGAAGGCATTATAGGATCTGAAATGGCATTGCGTTTAGAGGAATTCTTGATATGGAGCGTAGAACAAGCAGAGGCGCTAGTGTCGCCATTTCTTGAGCTGCTATTTGACGTGTGCCACGTGGTGCTGGGTTTGCGGCCGCAGTGCAGGCACCGGGAGCGAGATATTGGTGAGTATAGCTACGTTACAATAATCGATGTTAGCAGGACAGATTTAACGGTGTAGAAGCCGTATTTAAGCGATTTTGAATGAAGTTTTATGGAAAAACTATAAAGACAATTATTTTCAAATTTACACGTCATGTATTTTGGGTCTTTAATCTAAAATCGCTAAGAAGCAGAAACACGATTGGATAAAATTTTCTCGATAGAAAGTTTTCCCAAAAGTTGCTCCAAAATCTCAGTTTTTCTAGTTTCTATCGGACACTACATTGGATGTAATTGTAATTTTTGTTTTAAAGTGTCGGTACAATAATATCCAAAAACGCTGAGAAACAGATTTTTGATAACCAGCTTAGTTTTTGAGTAATTAGGTAAAAGGTCGTTTTTCTGTTATATTCTTCCGCGACGCTGCATGTCGCACCTACCAAATCTCCGTGAGAGTGAGAAAGACAAAAATAAATTCAATAAATCCCCTTAATTGATTTTGCTGTAATACACTACTTGAAAAGAATCTGTATGGTCCAATATGCAGGCGAACACCGCCCACATGGAACACCACACACAATTCTTCCAACAATTTCTTCAACACACGTTTTGTCCCGACACCGGGACATCCTCAGGAGATGTTGAGTTCACAATTCGAAATCGTAGATCGTGTAAATTGTTGGAAATCATTGTAGGAGGACATCGGACGTCCAGCAGTGGACGTCCGTCGGCTAAAACGAACTAAAGAAATATATTTTGCCTTAGCGTTTAATTATTACTTCTTTGTGAGAACAAAAATATTGACTGCTGTACACTGGACTTTCAGAGATGCATACAATTGTAAAAAATTAACTCAGCAGAAAATGGTAGTTTATAAAAACCGGCCAAGTGTGAGACGGACACCTAGGAACTACTTAATATAACTAGATTTATAAAGACCTGGTTAAGGACTTTAGTTAAAGAGATATCCGTGTTTTTTCATCTAATTGCCAAGTTAGGTCTATTTAGCTCTATGCCCCGTACGTTTACCAGTAGATACACAATTTTCTTAAATAAACACGTAAGAGCTATCGGTGTCAAGTGTAGTATGCCATTGTGTCGGAGATAACGACATTGTTATACACGCCACGTAATATATTCCATTCATTATGTACGTACTGGATTATCTTTTTGTACGCAAGTGTTATTTGCTTACATTATAATAAACTTGTAAAAAAAGTCGACTTATCGCCGCATCGGTAGTCGGTTAAGCTTGTAATTTAATGAATGTAAAGTTATAATTTATTATTTAACTAACTATTGCACGCGGCATCGGCCGCATGCATTTCGGGTTCTACATATTCCCTTATAGTGAGTTCACCTTAAAATATAGGACTATGGTGTCGTGGACTTTTTGTCGGTTTGCCGATGTCGACTTCAATCGAAAATAATACAAAGTTGCATATCAAACTTCTATATTATGAAATAATAATTTATTTTCTTTGTTATCAGTTGGTGCCATATTATTATATGTTATATATTTTACATACTATATTGGCGATTATACATAGGTACGTGTATGACATAAAAAAGTAGCTAATGATGATAACATGCGGTTTTCTGTTTATCGTCATGCTTTCGTGGGTCTCGTCATTAACTATTTTACGTTAGATAAGCGTTTCAACTATTAACTTTTCTCCAGTTTTGGGTTGGGTCCGCCGCGAGACTTGCCGCGGGCTGGCGGTGGGTCAGTTCTGGTACCTGGTGTCGGCGGAGTGGTGGAGCGCGTGGCTGCTGCACGCGTCCGCGCCGCCGCACTCCTGCTGCAAGGCGACGCGGCCGCACCTGGACGACGCGGTCGTGTGCGACGACAGCTTCACTACCAACTCCACCGGTGAGTACATTAGTGCCGCGGGCTGGCGGTGGGTCAGTTCTGGTACCTGGTGTCGGCGGAGTGGTGGAGCGCGTGGCTGCTGCACGCGTCCGCGCCGCCGCACTCCTGCTGCAAGGCGACGCGGCCGCACCTGGACGACGCGGTCGTGTGCGACGACAGCTTCACTACCAACTCCACCGGTGAGTACATTAGTGCCGCGGGCTGGCGGTGGGTCAGTTCTGGTACCTGGTGTCGGCGGAGTGGTGGAGCGCGTGGCTGCTGCACGCGTCCGCGCCGCCGCACTCCTGCTGCAAGGCGACGCGGCCGCACCTGGACGACGCGGTCGTGTGCGACGACAGCTTCACTACCAACTCCACCGGTGAGTACATTAGTGCCGCGGGCTGGCGGTGGGTCAGTTCTGGTACCTGGTGTCGGCGGAGTGGTGGAGCGCGTGGCTGCTGCACGCGTCCGCGCCGCCGCACTCCTGCTGCAAGGCGACGCGGCCGCACCTGGACGACGCGGTCGTGTGCGACGACAGCTTCACTACCAACTCCACCGGTGAGTACATTAGTGCCGCGGGCTGGCGGTGGGTCAGTTCTGGTACCTGGTGTCGGCGGAGTGGTGGAGCGCGTGGCTGCTGCACGCGTCCGCGCCGCCGCACTCCTGCTGCAAGGCGACGCGGCCGCACCTGGACGACGCGGTCGTGTGCGACGACAGCTTCACTACCAACTCCACCGGTGAGTACATTAGTGCCGCGGGCTGGCGGTGGGTCAGTTCTGGTACCTGGTGTCGGCGGAGTGGTGGAGCGCGTGGCTGCTGCACGCGTCCGCGCCGCCGCACTCCTGCTGCAAGGCGACGCGGCCGCACCTGGACGACGCGGTCGTGTGCGACGACTGCTTCACTACCAACTCCACCGGTGAGTACATTAGTGCCGCGGGCTGGCGGTGGGTCAGTTCTGGTACCTGGTGTCGGCGGAGTGGTGGAGCGCGTGGCTGCTGCACGCGTCCGCGCCGCCGCACTCCTGCTGCAAGGCGACGCGGCCGCACCTGGACGACGCGGTCGTGTGCGACGACAGCTTCACTACCAACTCCACCGGTGAGTACATTAGTGCCGCGGGCTGGCGGTGGGTCAGTTCTGGAACCTGGTGTCGGCGGAGTGGTGGAGCGCGTGGCTGCTGCACGCGTCCGCGCCGCCGCACTCCTGCTGCAAGGCGACGCGGCCGCACCTGGACGACGCGGTCGTGTGCGACGACAGCTTCACTACCAACTCCACCGGTGAGTACATTAGTGCCGCGGGCTGGCGGTGGGTCAGTTCTGGTACCTGGTGTCGGCGGAGTGGTGGAGCGCGTGGCTGCTGCACGCGTCCGCGCCGCCGCACTCCTGCTGCAAGGCGACGCGGCCGCACCTGGACGACGCGGTCGTGTGCGACGACAGCTTCACTACCAACTCCACCGGTGAGTACATTAGTGCCGCGGGCTGGCGGTGGGTCAGTTCTGGTACCTGGTGTCGGCGGAGTGGTGGAGCGCGTGGCTGCTGCACGCGTCCGCGCCGCCGCACTCCTGCTGCAAGGCGACGCGGCCGCACCTGGACGACGCGGTCGTGTGCGACGACAGCTTCACTACCAACTCCACCGGTGAGTACATTAGTGCCGCGGGCTGGCGGTGGGTCAGTTCTGGTACCTGGTGTCGGCGGAGTGGTGGAGCGCGTGGCTGCTGCACGCGTCCGCGCCGCCGCACTCCTGCTGCAAGGCGACGCGGCCGCACCTGGACGACGCGGTCGTGTGCGACGACAGCTTCACTACCAACTCCACCGGTGAGTACATTAGTGCCGCGGGCTGGCGGTGGGTCAGTTCTGGTACCTGGTGTCGGCGGAGTGGTGGAGCGCGTGGCTGCTGCACGCGTCCGCGCCGCCGCACTCCTGCTGCAAGGCGACGCGGCCGCACCTGGACGCCGCGGTCGTGTGCGACGACAGCTTCACTACCAACTCCACCGGTGAGTACATTAGTGCCGCGGGCTGGCGGTGGGTCAGTTCTGGTACCTGGTGTCGGCGGAGTGGTGGAGCGCGTGGCTGCTGCACGCGTCCGCGCCGCCGCACTCCTGCTGCAAGGCGACGCGGCCGCACCTGGACGACGCGGTCGTGTGCGACGACAGCTTCACTACCAACTCCACCGGTGAGTACATTAGTGCCGCGGGCTGGCGGTGGGTCAGTTCTGGTACCTGGTGTCGGCGGAGTGGTGGAGCGCGTGGCTGCTGCACGCGTCCGCGCCGCCGCACTCCTGCTGCAAGGCGACGCGGCCGCACCTGGACGACGCGGTCGTGTGCGACGACAGCTTCACTACCAACTCCACCGGTGAGTACATTAGTGCCGCGGGCTGGCGGTGGGTCAGTTCTGGTACCTGGTGTCGGCGGAGTGGTGGAGCGCGTGGCTGCTGCACGCGTCCGCGCCGCCGCACTCCTGCTGCAAGGCGACGCGGCCGCACCTGGACGACGCGGTCGTGTGCGACGACAGCTTCACTACCAACTCCACCGGTGAGTACATTAGTGCCGCGGGCTGGCGGTGGGTCAGTTCTGGTACCTGGTGTCGGCGGAGTGGTGGAGCGCGTGGCTGCTGCACGCGTCCGCGCCGCCGCACTCCTGCTGCAAGGCGACGCGGCCGCACCTGGACGACGCGGTCGTGTGCGACGACAGCTTCACTACCAACTCCACCGGTGAGTACATTAGTGCCGCGGGCTGGCGGTGGGTCAGTTCTGGTACCTGGTGTCGGCGGAGTGGTGGAGCGCGTGGCTGCTGCACGCGTCCGCGCCGCCGCACTCCTGCTGCAAGGCGACGCGGCCGCACCTGGACGACGCGGTCGTGTGCGACGACAGCTTCACTACCAACTCCACCGGTGAGTACATTAGTGCCGCGGGCTGGCGGTGGGTCAGTTCTGGTACCTGGTGTCGGCGGAGTGGTGGAGCGCGTGGCTGCTGCACGCGTCCGCGCCGCCGCACTCCTGCTGCAAGGCGACGCGGCCGCACCTGGACGACGCGGTCGTGTGCGACGACAGCTTCACTACCAACTCCACCGGTGAGTACATTAGTGCCGCGGGCTGGCGGTGGGTCAGTTCTGGTACCTGGTGTCGGCGGAGTGGTGAAGCGCGTGGCTGCTGCACGCGTCCGCGCTGCCGCACATTAGTGCGGGCGTGCGTGCGTGTGCGTGCGTGCGAGTGTGAGTGTGCGAGCGTACGTACCATCGTGCGTTTGTTTTTACCATCAACTGGTGAGTATCTAAGATTCTTAAAACCTTACCAGGAAAATTAAGTTTACGTATGTGGTCGAGTCATTCGGTCAGATCTTGCGACTGAGTTTCAAACTGGCTTCATAGAATCAAACTAGTTTTATATTTGTCTTTTAAAGCTATACTTTCCATTACAGAATCAATGGGCTCGTTGCTATGGCGGGCGGAGAGCACGTCGCTAGGAAGCGCGGGCGGCAGCAGCGGAGTCAGCAGCGGCATCGGTCGCGGGCCGCCGCACCCGGGGCCCGTGGACAACTCCCGCCTGCTGGCGCCGGGCGCTGCGCCGGCCAGGACTTTGACCGGGGAGGGGGGACACTTGCGGAGAGACATAACGCTCGCGCAGCACAGGGACTTCGAGCTGGTCCCCGATGCGCTGTGGCGCGCTCTGGCCCTGTGGTATGGCGCCCCGGATCCACTGCCCAGACAGGTATTAATATAATTAACTATCCTTTATGCCGGCCATAGACCATCCATTCTATCGTCAAAGTATACCGTTTACCGTTGCTGTGGACAGCGACGGCGCGGCGAGTCCGTATTTTGTATCGTCCTGCCCCAGAATGGGGAGACTGAGTTCATAGGGACAAGGAGCGAGAGGAAACAACTTGTAGGGAGTCAAGAAGGCGCCCCGGGAACACGCCAAGAGTAAGTACCGAACGGGCGCCCTCCCGCGTTTCGGCACCCATAACCGCGAGGTTGATTGGGCCATGGGTGGTGGAGGGTTGTCCCTACTATCGTCAAATAATTATGATGCTGCAGGCTTGATCAACTCTGTAATTCGTCCCATATGTATATATTATGTCAAATAGGCAGCGACGTTCTGTTGAAGCCATGGCCTTACCAATGGCAATGCGCGCACCACGACGGTTATAGATATTCCAATCCACGATGATGCGCCCCACTCTGTCAAACTCCATACGAATCGAATGAAACAAAAGCGATTTTGACAGAGTGGGGCGCGCGTCTTCGTGGATTGAAATATCTATATTACCGAGAAAATTTTTGACTTTGCTCAATTGACGATTGCTGATCGCCATACACGGTCCAATTGGTTTGATCCAATCGGCATGATCAAGCCAAAAAAAAATATTGTGCCGTCAAACATAACTGTCATATAAATCCTCACCCACACTAGGTCGATTCTAACTGATCCAATCTGTATCGTCATACTGATCATACGACAGAATAGATGGTCTATGACTACCCTTAAAGCCATGCAAACCTTTACTAATAAACGTGCGGTGGACGTCACAAAAATGATATGCGTTGTACCCACAGGTTATAAGACCTCCTAACTCCGACGTGGAATTGGAGCTATACCCGCTACAGTTGAAGATACTGCGACACGTCCCCACTCCACAAAGCAAGTATCCTACGTCTGTTAACTTTTTACCTTAAAACTTTTAAGGGGATTCATTGAATTTATTTTTGTCTTTCTCACTCTCACGGAGATTTGGTAGGTGCGACATGCAGCGTCGCGGAAGAATATAACAGAAAAACGACCTTTTACCTTATTACTCAAAAACTAAGCTGGTTATCAAAAATCTGTTTCTTAGCGTTTTTGGATATTATTATTACCGACACTTTAAAACAAAAATTACAATTACATCCAATGTAGTGTCCGATAAAAACTCGAAAAACTGAGATTTTGGAGCAACTTTTGGGAGAACTTTCTATCGAGAAAATTTTATCCAATCGTGTTTCTGCTTCTTAGCGATTTTAGATTAAAGACTCAAAATACATGAGGTGTAAATTTGAAAGTAATTGTCTTTATAGTTTTTGCATAAAACTTCATTCAAAATCGGTTAAATAACGCTTTTAGGCCGTTAAGAGTCGTCCATTTAGTGGCGCTATACAACCACCACTGACATTAAAAAGTGAGCACTACATAAATTCCCCTATATTGTTCTTAATTCCCGTAAGATTTTGACGTATATCTTTGTTTTAGGGACAACGTCAATCAGCGCGATAAGCGCGATGGGTGGCGCCGGTGTGGGCAGCATGGGCAGCGCCTTGTGTGCGCCCACGCCTCCGGAGAGACAACTCGCGTACACAGCTGCCTTCTCGAGACTCGCCACAGTGAAACAAGTGGGTTTTATGGACCATGTCTCTCAATGTAATAGGTGATATGGGTGGGGCGGGCGTGGGCAGCATATGCAGCGTCTTGCATGCGCCTACGCCCTTGTAGAGCTGCGTATATAACTCGTGTACACGGCTGCCTTCTCGAGAATCGCCACAGCGTGCGTGCGTGCGTGCGTGTGTATTTATGGGGGTACGTGCGTGCGTGCGTGCGTGTGTATGTATTTATGGGGGTACGTGCGTGCGTGCGTGTGTATTTATGGGGGTACGTGCGTGCGTGCGTGCGTGTGTATGTATGTATTTATGGGGGTACGTGCGTGCGTGCGTGTGTATTTATGGGGGTACGTGCGTGCGTGTGTGTGTATTTATGGGGGTACGTGCGTGCGTGCGTGTGTATTTATGGGGGTACGTGCGTGCGTGCGTGCGTGCGTGTGTATGTATGTATTTATGGCGGTACGTGCGTGCGTGCGTGTGTATGTATGTATTTATGGGGGTACGTGCGTGCGTGCGTGTGTATTTATGGGGGTACGTGCGTGCGTGCGTGTGTATTTATGGGGATACGTGCGTGCGTGTGTACGTGTGTGGGTACGTGTCTGCGTGCGTTCGTACGTTCGCGTGTGTGTGTGTGTGACAACTTGAAGGTTTTTTCACTGGTCAGGTGACGGAGTTCCTGTGCGGTGCGCTGGGTCTTGCGCGCGAGGACGTGCGGCTGTGGGCGCTCGGCAACAGCGCCGGCAGCGGTTGCGGCAGCGCGGCGCTGCTCCTGGACGACGAGCGGCCCACGCTGCAAGCGCTGCGGCTCGACGAACGGACGCGGTTGCTGCTGGAGGTGCGGAACCCAGACCTCACTTGGCCGGAGGAGATCGGTGCTTTGGGGTGAGTTGTGTGCCCTTGTGACGACCTCCCTAGCGTAGTGGTGCGCGCTCGGATTCGATGTGCTAGTTTAGAATTTTCTAATTACTAAATTGGCTCAGGGGCCATACCACCATAACTTATAGCAGAATTATTGTAATATTGTTTAAAATATATCACACAATAATATAACAATAATATTGGGGTGAGTTATATGACCTTGTGACGACCTCCCTGGTGGAGTGGTTGCATTTGGTGCGCGCTCGGATTCGAATAGGATCTTGCAGGTTCGATTCCAGCCACGTGCTCCTTTAGAATTTTGTAATTACTAAATTGGCTCGGGGAGGGTCATAAAAATCCTAAGAACGAACGAAAATTGTTGTATGGAGAAATAAATGAGCTCGGTTAAAAATTAGTTCCGTTTTAAGGCTTTTTTGCCAAAATGTATGTGTATTTAAGTTTTAGGGAGTTTTTAATTAAATGTCGTTCGCTGTATAGAAGTTGTATTTTATTTATTTATAATTACATAACCAGGGACACATTACAGAAAAGTCCAATTCGTTTCCCTGGGTCACAGTCATTAAAATTAAAAATATTCAGTCATCACGTTAAAAATAAAATTACACAATACAAATTATTCAGTCTTTAAAATTAATCATTATATTAAAAATTAAATTTAGTAATTAACAAAAATATAACATGTGATATTTTTTCTACACCATCAACTTTAACACTCGCTCAAGCTGACGCGGCGGGATGTCCAACTCTGGATACCTACGGGTTAGTTCATTAAGCAAGCGCAGTGACCGAGCTACTGGCGCGTGCTTCGCCATCTTAGTTTTGCAGTACGGGGGCGCAAACAGTCTGCGACGACGCGCACCTGCATAGAGCCAGGCCCCATTAGTGCGTTGCGCTGCGTTGCGTCGTCGCTGCGTCGGTTCCATATATTTTTTACGACATGATCCATTAGACCGTAGCGTCGTCGCACGCGACAATTCAACGGATCCACGGACGAGAGACGAAGCGGGAGGGAGGGTGATACGCTGCGTTGTCGGAGCTCCGCTGCGACGACGGGCAGTGATCCTCTGCTAGAGAAGCTAGACGAGCTAGAAGGGTGAACTGAGACGCAGCCAGTGTTGCTGCGACGCTCTTGCGCTGCGATATCGTGCGTCGTCGCAACGCAGGTGTGGCATACAATGCGCTGTTCCGTTGCGACGACGCGACGCAACGCACTAATGGGGCCTCGCTCATACCCATCCGGTACATGCAAAGCTATCGCCTCTAGCACACATGAGTTGCTTTTTTGACCCTGGAGCAGATTATTATATTATTATTGTATTCATTTGCACTGCTAACAGCGCTAGTACGGGCGCGGGCAGCAGCCGCTGGGCCGAGCGCCGCGAGACGCTGACGGCGCCGCAGATGGCCGGAGCGACCGGCCTGCACAACCTCGGCAACACCTGCTACATGAACGCTGCCCTGCAGAGCGTGAGTACATAATAGACGTATACACAGCGCTAGTACGGGCGCGGGCAGCAGCCGCTGGGCCGAGCGCCGCGAGACGCTGACGGCGCCGCAGATGGCCGGAGCGACCGGCCTGCACAACCTCGGCAACACCTGCTACATGAACGCTGCCCTGCAGAGCGTGAGTACATAATAGACGTATACACAGCGCTAGTACGGGCGCGGGCAGCAGCCGCTGGGCCGAGCGCCGCGAGACGCTGACGGCGCCGCAGATGGCCGGAGCGACCGGCCTGCACAACCTCGGCAACACCTGCTACATGAACGCTGCCCTGCAGAGCGTGAGTACATAATAGACGTATACACAGCGCTAGTACGGGCGCGGGCAGCAGCCGCTGGGCCGAGCGCCGCGAGACGCTGACGGCGCCGCAGATGGCCGGAGCGACCGGCCTGCACAACCTCGGCAACACCTGCTACATGAACGCTGCCTTGCAAAGCGTGAGTACATAATAGACGTATACACAGCGCTAGTACGGGCGCGGGCAGCAGCCGCTGGGCCGAGCGCCGCGAGACGCTGACGGCGCCGCAGATGGCCGGAGCGACCGGCCTGCACAACCTCGGCAACACCTGCTACATGAACGCTGCCCTGCAGAGCGTGAGTACATAATAGACGTATACACAGCGCTAGTACGTGCGCGGGCAGCAGCCGCTGGGCCGAGCGCCGCGAGACGCTGACGGCGCCGCAGATGGCCGGAGCGACCGGCCTGCACAACCTCGGCAACACCTGCTACATGAACGCTGCCCTGCAGAGCGTGAGTACATAATAGACGTATACACAGCGCTAGTACGGGCGCGGGCAGCAGCCGCTGGGCCGAGCGCCGCGAGACGCTGACGGCGCCGCAGATGGCCGGAGCGACCGGCCTGCACAACCTCGGCAACACCTGCTACATGAACGCTGCCCTGCAGAGCGTGAGTACATAATAGACGTATACACAGCGCTAGTACGGGCGCGGGCAGCAGCCGCTGGGCCGAGCGCCGCGAGACGCTGACGGCGCCGCAGATGGCCGGAGCGACCGGCCTGCACAACCTCGGCAACACCTGCTACATGAACGCTGCCCTGCAGAGCGTGAGTACATAATAGACGTATACACAGCGCTAGTACGGGCGCGGGCAGCAGCCGCTGGGCCGAGCGCCGCGAGACGCTGACGGCGCCGCAGATGGCCGGAGCGACCGGCCTGCACAACCTCGGCAACACCTGCTACATGAACGCCGCCTTGCAAAGCGTGAGTACATAATAGACGTATACACAGCGCTAGTACGGGCGCGGGCAGCAGCCGCTGGGCCGAGCGCCGCGAGACGCTGACGGCGCCGCAGATGGCCGGAGCGACCGGCCTGCACAACCTCGGCAACACCTGCTACATGAACGCTGCCCTGCAGAGCGTGAGTACATAATAGACGTATACACAGCGCTAGTACGGGCGCGGGCAGCAGCCGCTGGGCCGAGCGCCGCGAGACGCTGACGGCGCCGCAGATGGCCGGAGCGACCGGCCTGCACAACCTCGGCAACACCTGCTACATGAACGCTGCCTTGCAAAGCGTGAGTACATAATAGACGTATACACAGCGCTAGTACGGGCGCGGGCAGCAGCCGCTGGGCCGAGCGCCGCGAGACGCTGACGGCGCCGCAGATGGCCGGAGCGACCGGCCTGCACAACCTCGGCAACACCTGCTACATGAACGCTGCCCTGCAGAGCGTGAGTACATAATAGACGTATACACAGCGCTAGTACGGGCGCGGGCAGCAGCCGCTGGGCCGAGCGCCGCGAGACGCTGACGGCGCCGCAGATGGCCGGAGCGACCGGCCTGCACAACCTCGGCAACACCTGCTACATGAACGCTGCCCTGCAGAGCGTGAGTACATAATAGACGTATACACAGCGCTAGTACGGGCGCGGGCAGCAGCCGCTGGGCCGAGCGCCGCGAGACGCTGACGGCGCCGCAGATGGCCGGAGCGACCGGCCTGCACAACCTCGGCAACACCTGCTACATGAACGCTGCCCTGCAGAGCGTGAGTACATAATAGACGTATACACAGCGCTAGTACGGGCGCGGGCAGCAGCCGCTGGGCCGAGCGCCGCGAGACGCTGACGGCGCCGCAGATGGCCGGAGCGACCGGCCTGCACAACCTCGGCAACACCTGCTACATGAACGCCGCCTTGCAAAGCGTGAGTACATAATAGACGTATACACAGCGCTAGTACGGGCGCGGGCAGCAGCCGCTGGGCCGAGCGCCGCGAGACGCTGACGGCGCCGCAGATGGCCGGAGCGACCGGCCTGCACAACCTCGGCAACACCTGCTACATGAACGCTGCCCTGCAGAGCGTGAGTACATAATAGACGTATACACAGCGCTAGTACGGGCGCGGGCAGCAGCCGCTGGGCCGAGCGCCGCGAGACGCTGACGGCGCCGCAGATGGCCGGAGCGACCGGCCTGCACAACCTCGGCAACACCTGCTACATGAACGCTGCCCTGCAGAGCGTGAGTACATAATAGACGTATACACAGGACGAGGTGGACCGCGCGAAAAAATGTCGCCAGTTTACTGGTGTCAAAAATGTTAGTTTTGACACCAACAGCGTCAGTTGTAAGCCAGTATGGCGGTCCACGTCATAATACTTCGCAAAAGCCATTAGCTTGCGACATATTTTTAAATTACCCTACTATTTGCGAAAAACTGAAAAAATTTGAATTTTGCGACTATTTGAGCCGAACCCCCTTAAGATATAAGAATGTGCGCAAACTGCTGTGGTCGATCTCACACAATGTCTGCTTGAGAGAAAAAATAATATGCGGAGATTTTAATGTTGCTATTTTAGGCGGGCAATACACGGACCGCTTGAAGCAGTCAGGGGCGACAGTTTCAAGCTGTGACTGCACATTGAACTGCAGAGTTCTATGGACGCACATACACGAACCGCTCGAGCAGTTGCAACTGATTCGGGCGGTCGACATGCATGGTGAATTTTCCGTTTATTGCCCGTGGTCCCCCCGATAGTCCCCCTGGGGTACCATGGGAATTTTTTTTTGCCCGTGGTCCCTCTGGGGCTCTTAGGGGTACCACGGGCAAAAAAAAATTACCCGTGGTACCCCAGGGGGACTATCGGGGGGACCACGGGCAATAAACGGAATTTTCATCGTGCAATCAAGCATTCGCCAGCCATAGACTCACTGCTGGAGCAGTTACCTCTGCCCGCATTTCGCACTCCTTAAAATACATGATGCTACTGATTTGTATTAATTTGATAACTGCTTGAGCAGTCAAGTTAACTGCTCGAACAGTTATAAATGACAGCTTCTAGCTGTTTACTCAGACTGCAAGAGCTGCCCTTGTATGGCCGGCCTTAGATTGTAATTCCCGATGGAATTTGTTTTTTTTTTAAATATAATTGCTATGATTGTCTGTTCCAGGTGTGGAACACGGGCCCGCTGACGCAGTACTTCAACTCGGGCATGCACATGTACGAGGTGAACACCAGCAACCCGCTCGGCACCAGGGGCGTGTTGGCCGTGCGCTACGGCGAACTGTGTAAAGAGGTTACTATTTTAACACGCTTTTATTAGCTTGCTCTTTATTTAATTATCAATGTATATACGTATGTATAGATACGATGACGCGCCCCAATCTGTCAAACTACATACGAATCGAGTATAACATAGGCGATTTTGACAGAGTGGGGCGCGTCTTCATGGATTGAAATATCTATAACGGAATCTTTAAACGTAATTTTAATCTACTCCAAAAGTTTGCGAATAGGCCACGTTAGTATACAATTTTTTTGACGTGAATACGTCTTTAAAACTGCTTCCATAGTAGGAGGCAAAAAAACCAATGATAAAAAAATCTGGGGATACAATTTGATGCTGCAGCTTCATATTTTTTTCTGTTTCTGTAAATTTTGTATAAAATAAATATTAAAGAAAGTTTTTATTTTAAAAGGCAAGAAAGAGAGAAAGAATCTCGTTACGAATCGATAGAGACTATGGTAAGGTTTAAATGTCACTTATAAACCCTGAATGTTATATTAAAGAGTATAGATATATAATTATAATAGTACATTTATAAGTTAAGCAAGTTTTTAAATTGTAATTAGGTTTAAAATAGGAATAAAAAAAAGTGTCTAAAAATTAACATCCAGGAAGGATCTACCCTCAGCAAACACAGGTTTTCCTTCCGCAGAGGGTAGGGCGTTCATTTGTTTGCAATTTGTCATGTATTAAAACCAATATATATGTGTGATGTCGTGCGGCGCAGGTGTGGTCGTGCAGCGCGCGCTCGGTGGCGCCGCTGCGCGTGCGCTGGTGCGTGTCGCGGCACGCGCGCGCGCTGGCCGGCGGCGGGCAGCACGACGCGCAGGAGCTGCTGGCGTGGCTGCTGGACGCGCTGCACGAGGACCTCAACCGCGCCGCGCCGCCGCCGCGCGCCCCGCCGCCCGCCGCCTCCGACTCCGACAGCCGGCCCGACCAGGTGCACTCACGTGATCATAAGTCGCGGCACGCGCGCGCGCTGGCCGGCGGCGGGCAGCACGACGCGCAGGAGCTGCTGGCGTGGCTGCTGGACGCGCTGCACGAGGACCTCAACCGCGCCGCGCCGCCGCCGCGCGCCCCGCCGCCCGCCGCCTCCGACTCCGACAGCCGGCCCGACCAGGTGCACTCACGTGATCATAAGTCGCGGCACGCGCGCGCGCTGGCCGGCGGCGGGCAGCACGACGCGCAGGAGCTGCTGGCGTGGCTGCTGGACGCGCTGCACGAGGACCTCAACCGCGCCGCGCCGCCGCCGCGCGCCCCGCCGCCCGCCGCCTCCGACTCCGACAGCCGGCCCGACCAGGTGCACTCACGTGATCATAAGTCGCGGCACGCGCGCGCGCTGGCCGGCGGCGGGCAGCACGACGCGCAGGAGCTGCTGGCGTGGCTGCTGGACGCGCTGCACGAGGACCTCAACCGCGCCGCGCCGCCGCCGCGCGCCCCGCCGCCCGCCGCCTCCGACTCCGACAGCCGGCCCGACCAGGTGCACTCACGTGATCATAAGTCGCGGCACGCGCGCGCGCTGGCCGGCGGCGGGCAGCACGACGCGCAGGAGCTGCTGGCGTGGCTGCTGGACGCGCTGCACGAGGACCTCAACCGCGCCGCGCCGCCGCCGCGCGCCCCGCCGCCCGCCGCCTCCGACTCCGACAGCCGGCCCGACCAGGTGCACTCACGTGATCATAAGTCGCGGCACGCGCGCGCGCTGGCCGGCGGCGGGCAGCACGACGCGCAGGAGCTGCTGGCGTGGCTGCTGGACGCGCTGCACGAGGACCTCAACCGCGCCGCGCCGCCGCCGCGCGCCCCGCCGCCCGCCGCCTCCGACTCCGACAGCCGGCCCGACCAGGTGCACTCACGTGATCATAAGTCGCGGCACGCGCGCGCGCTGGCCGGCGGCGGGCAGCACGACGCGCAGGAGCTGCTGGCGTGGCTGCTGGACGCGCTGCACGAGGACCTCAACCGCGCCGCGCCGCCGCCGCGCGCCCCGCCGCCCGCCGCCTCCGACTCCGACAGCCGGCCCGACCAGGTGCACTCACGTGATCATAAGTCGCGGCACGCGCGCGCGCTGGCCGGCGGCGGGCAGCACGACGCGCAGGAGCTGCTGGCGTGGCTGCTGGACGCGCTGCACGAGGACCTCAACCGCGCCGCGCCGCCGCCGCGCGCCCCGCCGCCCGCCGCCTCCGACTCCGACAGCCGGCCCGACCAGGTGCACTCACGTGATCATAAGTCGCGGCACGCGCGCGCGCTGGCCGGCGGCGGGCAGCACGACGCGCAGGAGCTGCTGGCGTGGCTGCTGGACGCGCTGCACGAGGACCTCAACCGCGCCGCGCCGCCGCCGCGCGCCCCGCCGCCCGCCGCCTCCGACTCCGACAGCCGGCCCGACCAGGTGCACTCACGTGATCATAAGTCGCGGCACGCGCGCGCGCTGGCCGGCGGCGGGCAGCACGACGCGCAGGAGCTGCTGGCGTGGCTGCTGGACGCGCTGCACGAGGACCTCAACCGCGCCGCGCCGCCGCCGCGCGCCCCGCCGCCCGCCGCCTCCGACTCCGACAGCCGGCCCGACCAGGTGCACTCACGTGATCATAAGTCGCGGCACGCGCGCGCGCTGGCCGGCGGCGGGCAGCACGACGCGCAGGAGCTGCTGGCGTGGCTGCTGGACGCGCTGCACGAGGACCTCAACCGCGCCGCGCCGCCGCCGCGCGCCCCGCCGCCCGCCGCCTCCGACTCCGACAGCCGGCCCGACCAGGTGCACTCACGTGATCATAAGTCGCGGCACGCGCGCGCGCTGGCCGGCGGCGGGCAGCACGACGCGCAGGAGCTGCTGGCGTGGCTGCTGGACGCGCTGCACGAGGACCTCAACCGCGCCGCGCCGCCGCCGCGCGCCCCGCCGCCCGCCGCCTCCGACTCCGACAGCCGGCCCGACCAGGTGCACTCACGTGATCATAAGTCGCGGCACGCGCGCGCGCTGGCCGGCGGCGGGCAGCACGACGCGCAGGAGCTGCTGGCGTGGCTGCTGGACGCGCTGCACGAGGACCTCAACCGCGCCGCGCCGCCGCCGCGCGCCCCGCCGCCCGCCGCCTCCGACTCCGACAGCCGGCCCGACCAGGTGCACTCACGTGATCATAGTCGCGGCACGCGCGCGCGCTGGCCGGCGGCGGGCAGCACGACGCGCAGGAGCTGCTGGCGTGGCTGCTGGACGCGCTGCACGAGGACCTCAACCGCGCCGCGCCGCCGCCGCGCGCCCCGCCGCCCGCCGCCTCCGACTCCGACAGCCGGCCCGACCAGGTGCACTCACGTGATCATAAGTCGCGGCACGCGCGCGCGCTGGCCGGCGGCGGGCAGCACGACGCGCAGGAGCTGCTGGCGTGGCTGCTGGACGCGCTGCACGAGGACCTCAACCGCGCCGCGCCGCCGCCGCGCGCCCCGCCGCCCGCCGCCTCCGACTCCGACAGCCGGCCCGACCAGGTGCACTCACGTGATCATAAGTCGCGGCACGCGCGCGCGCTGGCCGGCGGCGGGCAGCACGACGCGCAGGAGCTGCTGGCGTGGCTGCTGGACGCGCTGCACGAGGACCTCAACCGCGCCGCGCCGCCGCCGCGCGCCCCGCCGCCCGCCGCCTCCGACTCCGACAGCCGGCCCGACCAGGTGCACTCACGTGATCATAAGTCGCGGCACGCGCGCGCGCTGGCCGGCGGCGGGCAGCACGACGCGCAGGAGCTGCTGGCGTGGCTGCTGGACGCGCTGCACGAGGACCTCAACCGCGCCGCGCCGCCGCCGCGCGCCCCGCCGCCCGCCGCCTCCGACTCCGACAGCCGGCCCGACCAGGTGCACTCACGTGATCATAAGTCGCGGCACGCGCGCGCGCTGGCCGGCGGCGGGCAGCACGACGCGCAGGAGCTGCTGGCGTGGCTGCTGGACGCGCTGCACGAGGACCTCAACCGCGCCGCGCCGCCGCCGCGCGCCCCGCCGCCCGCCGCCTCCGACTCCGACAGCCGGCCCGACCAGGTGCACTCACGTGATCATAAGTCGCGGCACGCGCGCGCGCTGGCCGGCGGCGGGCAGCACGACGCGCAGGAGCTGCTGGCGTGGCTGCTGGACGCGCTGCACGAGGACCTCAACCGCGCCGCGCCGCCGCCGCGCGCCCCGCCGCCCGCCGCCTCCGACTCCGACAGCCGGCCCGACCAGGTGCACTCACGTGATCATAAGTCGCGGCACGCGCGCGCGCTGGCCGGCGGCGGGCAGCACGACGCGCAGGAGCTGCTGGCGTGGCTGCTGGACGCGCTGCACGAGGACCTCAACCGCGCCGCGCCGCCGCCGCGCGCCCCGCCGCCCGCCGCCTCCGACTCCGACAGCCGGCCCGACCAGGTGCACTCACGTGATCATAAGTCGCGGCACGCGCGCGCGCTGGCCGGCGGCGGGCAGCACGACGCGCAGGAGCTGCTGGCGTGGCTGCTGGACGCGCTGCACGAGGACCTCAACCGCGCCGCGCCGCCGCCGCGCGCCCCGCCGCCCGCCGCCTCCGACTCCGACAGCCGGCCCGACCAGGTGCACTCACGTGATCATAAGTCGCGGCACGCGCGCGCGCTGGCCGGCGGCGGGCAGCACGACGCGCAGGAGCTGCTGGCGTGGCTGCTGGACGCGCTGCACGAGGACCTCAACCGCGCCGCGCCGCCGCCGCGCGCCCCGCCGCCCGCCGCCTCCGACTCCGACAGCCGGCCCGACCAGGTGCACTCACGTGATCATAAGTCGCGGCACGCGCGCGCGCTGGCCGGCGGCGGGCAGCACGACGCGCAGGAGCTGCTGGCGTGGCTGCTGGACGCGCTGCACGAGGACCTCAACCGCGCCGCGCCGCCGCCGCGCGCCCCGCCGCCCGCCGCCTCCGACTCCGACAGCCGGCCCGACCAGGTGTGTGGCTGGCTGACACTAATTAAATAACATAATTCACTCAACTGAATCAACTTAACTTACTGCCTTATTCTAATACATAAAATCTACACACACAACAATAGTACGCGGAGCGCGCGTGAGTCGTATGTACGATTCAATACAGCGTTCGCGACGCGATGCATTAACGTGTGGGTAGAAAAATTATTAAGTTAGTTAGTCCGCCCGCACGGTACGCGTTGCACGCTGCAGTTATTATATTGTTCAGTAAATTTGCGATCGAACATTCACGCGCGGAATTTTTACTTGTCCTAATATATACTGTTATCCTGCACTATTATATTCTCATTACATCGCGTTATATACTTAATGTGAAGTATAAACTTTCTGTTAGGCGAATCATAGTGAATAAACCATATTTGAACTTTGAAGTGATTATCATTTATACTTCTTAGCTTCTTCCAACGACCAACGACCACGCCTACAGGTGCACTCACGTAATCATACGTCAAGTATAGCAAACGGGAAACAGCTAGCCATTCTGCAGGCTGGCAGACCACATGCAGAACTACAGTTGTAAACTAACCAAGAAAATAATCCTGATGTTTGTAAATAGTATGTCGTTGTATAGGTAGTGGCGGCGGAAGCGTGGGCGGCGTACGCGGCGCGCAACGACTCGATCATGACGGAGCTGTTCTACGGGCAGCTCAAGTCCAAGGTGCGCTGCTGCTCGTGCGGCCGCGAGTCCGTGCGCTTCGACACCTTCAACATGCTCAGCCTGCCGCTGCCCATGGAGTCCTACGTGCGGGCCACTGTCAGGGGTGAGTTCACTGTGCTACTCGCACTCGGAGCTGTTCTACGGGCAGCTCGAGTCCAAGGTGCGCTGCTGCTCGTGCGGCCGCGAGTCCGTGCGCTTCGACACCTTCAACATGCTCAGCCTGCCGCTGCCCATGGAGTCCTACGTGCGGGCCACTGTCAGGGGTGAGTTCACTGTGCTACTCGCACTCGGAGCTGTTCTACGGGCAGCTCGAGTCCAAGGTGCGCTGCTGCTCGTGCGGCCGCGAGTCCGTGCGCTTCGACACCTTCAACATGCTCAGCCTGCCGCTGCCCATGGAGTCCTACGTGCGGGCCACTGTCAGGGGTGAGTTCACTGTGCTACTCGCACTCGGAGCTGTTCTACGGGCAGCTCGAGTCCAAGGTGCGCTGCTGCTCGTGCGGCCGCGAGTCCGTGCGCTTCGACACCTTCAACATGCTCAGCCTGCCGCTGCCCATGGAGTCCTACGTGCGGGCCACTGTCAGGGGTGAGTTCACTGTGCTACTCGCACTCGGAGCTGTTCTACGGGCAGCTCGAGTCCCAGGTGCGCTGCTGCTCGTGCGGCCGCGAGTCCGTGCGCTTCGACACCTTCAACATGCTCAGCCTGCCGCTGCCCATGGAGTCCTACGTGCGGGTCACTATCAGGGGTGAGTTCACTGTGCTACTCGCACTCGGAGCTGTTCTACGGGCAGCTCAAGTCCAAGGTGCGCTGCTGCTCGTGCGGCCGCGAGTCCGTGCGCTTCGACACCTTCAACATGCTCAGCCTGCCGCTGCCCATGGAGTCCTACGTGCGGGCCACTGTCAGGGGTGAGTTCACTGTGCTACTCGCACTCGGAGCTGTTCTACGGGCAGCTCGAGTCCAAGGTGCGCTGCTGCTCGTGCGGCCGCGAGTCCGTGCGCTTCGACACCTTCAACATGCTCAGCCTGCCGCTGCCCATGGAGTCCTACGTGCGGGCCACTGTCAGGGGTGAGTTCACTGTGCTACTCGCACTCGGAGCTGTTCTACGGGCAGCTCGAGTCCCAGGTGCGCTGCTGCTCGTGCGGCCGCGAGTCCGTGCGCTTCGACACCTTCAACATGCTCAGCCTGCCGCTGCCCATGGAGTCCTACGTGCGGGCCACTGTCAGGGGTGAGTTCACTGTGCTACTCGCACTCGGAGCTGTTCTACGGGCAACTCTAGTCATAAGTGCGCTTCTGCTCGTGCGGCCGCGAGTCCGTGCGCTTCGACAACTTCTAGACATAAATGAGCAGCAGTCTTCTTCAGCTATCCTGGTATATTGTATCCACTTGTCATTCTTTCGGATCAGCCCACTAAGGCCATTAGGATGGAATGAGTCCTAGGTAATATTGTTTTTCCTTAATTTCGTCTTCCTTGCGGTGCATTGTAGGAGGGCACTTTGAAGTGTTTCAGGCTCTTAGATGACGAATTTTCACATAGTTCAGTTGCGTAATCATCTTCAATTTCCATGAATATCTCGATTCAAATTATAAATATTGTTTGTTTGTTGTCAGTTATCCTGTTGGACGGGTCGGTACCAGTGAAGTATGGCGTGAGGATAAATTCTGAAGGCACGTACTTGGACTTGAAGAAGAAATTATCGGAGTTGTGCGGCTTGTCGCCTGAGCTGTAAGTTTTTGTTGAGTCAAAGTTAATAATGTAATTAATGTCTAAGAAAAACACTATAATATGACTTTCAAATAATTTCTTACGAATATTTTAAGTACAAGTAGATGATTATTGAATATTAATATTTTGGCTTAGTAAAGACATTATTTATCTCTCTGCTGATATACAAAACTCTCGTGCCAATTTTTGTTACCAAACTTCTTCAAAAGGGCACGACCGATTGTCATGGAATTTTCTGTGTATGTCCCAAATGGCGAAACAACGTTTGTCTGGTCATATACCATCGGGTAGTTATACCATAAAGAACTTTTTTTATTGTAAAGAGTATAGCTCTTTCCATTCGTTTATTTTCTCTTTGACACATGAAACACAAAGAGACCACTTTACCTTTATCTCTCTGGTCCCTCGCTATTGCTATATCTGTTTCATGTGGAACAACGAATGGAAAGAGTATAGTTACAGTTGTAACGTGTAGCAATTCGCTGTAAGAGGCCCATGCTACATTGGGAATTCAGACCAAGCTGACCGGTAAACGATATTCTCACTCGAAAATGCAAGACAATTACAATGCACTCGTACGTACCTTGAACTGCCTGAAACTGTACGCGATGACCTCCACCTTGATGCTGCAGGGAATTAGGCTAGGCGTATGCTGAGACGCAGGCGACGCAGGTCCACGCAGGGCAGAGCAGAGCAGATTTTGTAAAGCATGGAACGTCATTGAACTACGTACGCTGCGGCGCAGGCACATGCGACGCAGACATGTGTCTTTCCTGCTCTGCGTCTCGTTGTAGTGCCGGCACAGAATTCTTCGCGACGCGTGCACGTCGGGAGGTGTTCATTAACATTAACATTATTTTATATTTTGTTGCAATGACAGAACATTTAATTGAATTAGTTCGTTGTGAACCTTGTTTGTATAATACAAATCATCCAGCCTATTCAAAAAACCTATAGCTCCTATAGCTAGGAATCTAGGATGCGAATGTCAGTTGCGTTGCGTCGCAGCATGCGGAGGGGGCACATGTCTGCCTCAACTGACCTGTCCTGCACTGTGCTGTACTGTGCTGTGCTATGTCGCCTGCGTCTCAGCATACGCCTAGCCTTATGGGTTTTTATCGTTGAAAAGGGGGTTTTTGCGTTTTTTCACACACGGCGCGCGCTCGGTAACCGTTGATCACGCGTTAACTACTTGAAGGTGGCGGGTTGACGGTTTTAGTCATCGGTGACGTTGACACTTCGCTGACAGCTGGTGAAGCTGCGTGTTGTCTATGCATTAAGCAAGTGTCGAAAATCGCATATGGATTGCGGGAGCTTTGATCTGAATCCGTCAAAGTCAAAATATATTTATTTCACATGGGCCTAACTTACAAGGCACTTGTAAAACGTCAACAATATTTGTTACATAATATTATGTACGGTGATAACTACAAGTCGACTTAAAACTAAGTTTAAGAGGGTTCCAACGCGCCCTGCACTGAGAAGAAGCCCACAACAAACTCAGCCGGGTTTTGTGTTCGGTTATCACCACTTCACAAATGCTCTTAAAAACTAGTTGAGCTAGTAATTATAATACAGCAGTTCATTCACTCCCAAGGATTTGATTCATGTAAATAATCCTTAATACTATAGTAATCGGTGCCGTAACGGAACATAACGTTTCTCCCACAGAATGCTGCTAGTGCTGTTGTCGGGCGCCACGATCGGGCGCGTGCTGGAGGACGGCGCCAAGGTGTCGGCCGGCACCGCGCAGGAGCTGTTCGCGTACGAGCTGCCCGCGCCCGACGCCGACTACAGCGACGGCGAGGACTCGCTGCCGACCTTGGGTGAGACGCTCCTATCCTATACCTTTAAACGAGCAATTCTTGTATATATATTTCTATATAAAACTATATAAAAATAAGTCGGGTTTTCCTCCCTGACGCTATAACTCCAGAACGCACGAACCGATTTCCACGGTTTTGCATTCGTTGGAAAGGTCTCGGGCTCCGTGAGGTTTATAGCAAAGAAAATTCAGGAAACATTTCAACAGAAAAGCGGGAAAATCTTTTCAGCGGGAAAGCCATCTGGTGGCGAAACGGAGTTCGCCGGGTCAGCTAGTAAAATAAATAAATAAATAAATAATCATTTATTCAGCTTAACACAAATTACAAAGAAATTTTAAAATACAAATTAAGCCTATGCCAGTTCTCCAGACCAACGACTGCCTGACCGAGAAGTACTGCCTGGCCGTCGCGTTTCCGCAGTCCACTCGCGAGGGTAATAAGCTATGCCCTGGAGAACTGACACCCCTATACTAAAATTGACATTAAAACTTGAACTAAAATGTGTTGTGCTGAAAAGGCTACTGCCTCAGCATGATGCTGCAGTGGTTACCAGCTGCAGCGCTGATTTTCAGACAGCACCTTAAGGTGAAGTCACGGTCCGCCCGCGGGACTCTTCAATATTACATTATATCAGCAAGTACTATATAAACTGAATCTCGGAAACGGCTCAAACGATTTTCATGAAATTTACTATGCAAGGGTTTTTGGGGGCGATAAATTGATCTAGCTAGGATTCATTTTTAGAAAATGTCGTATTTACCAAAAAAAATATATAAATCTATACCCTGACATCTATTGGCGATAAAGTAAAACTATTACAGTAAACTCCTGCTGCCATCTATGGGTAAGTAGCTTTACTACTACCGCGCAAAGCTCGGTCACCCAACTACTTGATATATTGTTTAAGTTACGGAATACGATATTGTGCATTACATAGATTACTGATGTCCAGTTTTTGATCTACGTTATACAGGGTTATTTAAAAAATACCAAATCGCTCTCGGCCTGTAGTTGTTTACATTAACACTAACAACTTTTGTTCTATGACTTTTTAAAATTCAGTGTTAATAAATTTCATACAAAAATGTTATTTCTGTAAAGTGACATTACACTGTTGCGGTTTCCGATGTTACATTACAGAGTTGGAACAAGTAGAGTGTCTCTGTAAAATATTGAATATTTGATATTTCTCAAAATATCGAGTAAAAAAAGTCGTAGAACAAAAGTTGTTAGTTATAATGTAAACAAATACAAACCGAGAGCGATTTGGTATTTTCTTAAATAACCCTGTATATACGATCAGATTACACAAACTCGCTGGAGGAGACGGACTCGGGCGTGACGGAGGGCTCCGCGGACGGGGACGGGGACGGCACCGCGTCCAGCTCGGCCGAGTGCTGCGCGGAGAGCGCGCGCGAGGCCAGCGAGGTGAGTGTGGCGCGCGCCGCCTCCTCCTCGCTCTGCATGCCCGCACTCTTCTGCTTCAAGGTTAGCGCACCCCCGCCGCCCGGCACACCCTGCCACACACACATATACACACACAGGCACACACAGAGACACGCACATATGCACACAGAGACACGCACGTGCACACAGAGACACGCTCATATACACACAGGTGCGCAACATATTATACACACAGAGACGCAACATATACACAGAGACACACACATATACACACAGGGACGCAACATATTATACACACAGAGACGCAACATATACACACTGAGACACCCACATACATATTCACAGAGACACGCTTATATACACACAGGGGCGCAACATATACACACTCAGAGACGCAACATATACACACTCAGAGACGCAACATATACACACTCAGAGACGCAACATGAACACACTGAGAATCGCAAATATGCACACAGAGACACGCTCATATACACACAGGGACGCAACATATTATTCACACAGAGACGCAACATATACACAGAGACACACACATATACACACAGGGACGCAACATATTATACACACAGAGACGCAACATATACACACTGAGACACCCACATACATATACACAGAGACACGCTTATATACACACAGGGGCGCAACATATTATAACACAGAGACGCAACATATACACACCGAGACACCCACATACATATATACACAGAGACACACACATATACCCACAGGGGCGCAACATATTATAACACAGAGACGCAACATATACACACCGAGATACCCACATACATATACACAGAGACACACACATATACACACAGGGACGCAACATATTATACACACAGAGACGCAACATATACACACCGAGACACCCACATACATATACACAGAGACACTCACATATACACACAGGGACGCAACATATTATACACACAGAGACGCAACATATACACACCGAGACACCCACATACATATACACAGAGACACACACATATACACACAGGGACGCCACATATTATACACACAGATACGCACAGACACGCGCGCGCTACTTATGTAGCGTCTGGGAAATTATTTACAAGTACTAATTCACACACATTAATCAATATTATAACTGTAAAAATAGTGTATAATATTTTTGATAGGTTTTATATAACAAAGGTAATACGAATAAACAATAGTATACGAAGCTTGTAAAAATACTGATATATCGAAATTAATGACACATGGAAACTCGTATTCCAAACTACCGTAATATTAATGAATGTTACTAAATATTAAATTAAAATTAACTAATTAATCAATCATGGCGTATGCGGAGGAAGTATAATTTGATTTTATTAATACTAATTTGTAATCAATTGTTATCTATATTTTATTACGACAAGAAATTGACAGCATACAACATTACAGGTACATTATAGTAAAATCTTTTCAAATTTTACTTATTTTATCATTGAATCTGCAAATGTAGATGGCACTAAGCTTTTTCAATAAAGAGAGTATTTGCGCGCGCGAGGCCAGTTAGTTACTAGTTTAGATTGCACTAAGCTTTTTCACAATAGGTAAAACATGGTTTGTAGATTACACATAGCTAGTGATTTACATTGTTCATGTTCAATGCTCCTTAAAATTTCAATTTGCTAATTATTGTTACGTTCTTGTGTTGTATTGTGAATGTTTTTTTTTATTGTGCCGATTTTTTACTTTTCTTTTATGGTGGAAACTTCGTAGACGTTTTTGAGTTATGTTTATGAATTGCTATTTCATGGTAAAGTTTTTTGTCGAAATTATTATCATGAATTGCCTTTTTTTAGGGTTCCGTAGCAGAATGGCACAAAACGGAACCCTTATAAATTCGTCATGTCTGTCTGTCCGTCTGTCCGTCTGTCCGTCTGTCCGTCCGTATGTCACAGCCACTTTTTTCCGAAACTATAAGAGCTATACTGTTGAAACTTGGTAAGTAGATGTATTCTGTGAACCGCATTAAGGTTTTCACACAAAATTTAAAAAAAAGTAATAAATTTTGGGGGTGCCCCATACTTAGAACTGAAACTCAAAAATTGTTTTTTCATCAAACCCATATGTGTGGGGTATCTATGGATAGGTCTTCAAAAATGATACTAAGGTTTCTAATATTTTTTTTTTCTAAAATGAATAGCTTGCGCGAGAGACACTTCCAAAGTGGTAAAATGTGTGTCCTGTAACTTCTAAAATAAGAGTATGATAAAACTAAAAAAAATACATGATGTACATTACCATGCAAACTTCCACCGAAAATTGGTTTGAACGAGATCTACTAAGTAGTTTTTTGATATTTACAATAAAACCTCTAAAAACAAAGTTAGTTTTGCGGTTCGATAAGAAAAGTGGTTTTTATGGTTTTATTCCTCCGGTTGTAGTACGGAACCCTCAGTGCGCGAGTCCGACTCGCACTTGACAGGTTATTCCTATATTAATTTTTATTTATTTGATATTGTAAAATATATAAATAATAAAATGTATATCGGACTAAAATACGTGTAGAATATAGAACTAAATACTTAAGAATTTAAGTTATGTGCGTTTTTATGAAATTCCATGCAGTAAAATCCCTTAGCTCATTTAAAAACCAAGTAAAGAGTTATCTTTATTTTTATTACTATCGGTTATTATTGTGTTAGGTTTTATTAGACATGACTGCTAAATCACCGTCACTCTTATTTGCAAATGTATAAATTAATCAAGACATTCATATTTTTATTAATTTGTCAACATTAAGTATCTAGAGTTAAAGCCTTTACTTGATTATAATTTGTTAATTTGACTTCCGTTGACGACGTCAACCAATGATAGCGATAGAAGCGTCGACCAATCACAGCCTACCTGTCGCTGGGGCATTCGGGAGGGGGCTCGGGAGCCGGTGGTGGTTGTTGTAAGATTAAATAAAAGGCGAGGATATATCAAGAATTGGGTAATCTAGTATTAAGCGGTATATTGGAAGGATATAAAAATTGTGTAAAAGTAATGTAACAAATGTGCTGAAAGTGAATAAATGTTACGAGTATATCGAGAGGAAGGCTATGTTTTTATTACGCGGGAACCTGACCCAATAGGTCAGAAGCGGGATTATCGAGAAAATATATTATTTTCTTGTCACGCCCACTGGATGAAAGAAAACGTACGTATCGTTGAAAATTTACGCATGATCTATTTTTCTTATGTTGACAATTTTTTTTTTACTTTGATTGAGTACATTTAACTGCTATTTACTATGAATAATCAGACAATATTATTCTTTTTCTTGCTGTCAGAGAGAATATTTTTTTTTATTTATTACCAAAACCCCTAAGTATGGCAGTGCATTGCTGTAATCGTACTGATCATTCAGTTTAAGATTGTGAAAGTACGGTAGTATCACAAAATTAAGATCCGCTTGAGTTTTTTCTTTTTAGATCGATATGGTCAAATATTTTAGTGATTTTTCTCGAAAGGCAAACAAAGAAAATAAACAGATGTTGATGGTACCCTCGTTTTGAAAAACAAATCAAATTTTCCTGATTTTATTCTCTAAGTAATAATACAAATATCGTAGTAGTATATTTGCTCAAGATTTATTTATTCTGTTCCGGAATAGATGATTAATTTTTGTTGGCATTAGAAGGACAAAGTTGAATAACGTTTTCGTAATTTTATTTTGAACGGTCTGAAGGCTTAAACTTTAGGAACTGCTTTTAGCAGCAGTAATAATGCCGTACAGCAATCCGAAAAAAAAAAAGAGAAAACAAGGTTGATTTCGCTTTATTTACATCAGATTTCATTGTACTTAATTTGGTTATTAATTCGAGGTATTTCTCTTCAGTGGATTCATTTATCTGGGCAGTTATACAGTAATTTAGTAATTGGAATATGTGATGGGATATTTTTGTTCATTGCTTTAAAAAAAAAATAATGTAGCGTACAAACAGTCAGTAAATCGTATAGGCAAAAAAGAGCCCGATAATCAAACGACATAACCCCATCGAATTTAGGCTCGTCTGCCTAGTCTTGACGAGTACCTACGTTAGTAAGGGTCTGGTATTGGAAAGAAATTATCTTATTTTTAAAATGGATATTGATATATTTTTAACTATTACTCGTTTTGGCTATAAGACTCTTAAATTTTATAATTGCGAAATACATTAGGGTCACAAATTATAATGGTATTGGGTAATAATAATACAGAATCAAGTATGATTGCGACATAGTTACTGTTATTATCTCTTTATTGACATTGTGCAGTAAATGAGGACAAATAATAATTTCTAATTTTCGAGATTAAGGCTTTACATTGAAGAAAACGGATTTCAGATTTTATGAGTACTTCGTAAAATTGGGCGGCATAAATTTGCATAAATTACCGAGCGCACGCCCGCGGCGCTCCGCGATATGCGGCAATACGCGGGACTTTTACACTGTCACAAATGCCCATAGATGGCGTTATTCATAAAAGTAGGTAACTATGAAATTAAATGAAAGGAACTTGTTCAATTTTTATCTCTTACTAAGCTTTTGCCCGCGGCTCTGCTCGCGTTAAATTTGATTTTTTACTAATCCCGAGAAATAATTGAATTTCCTTTTCAATGACCTTTACACCTACTTTCAGGAGTAATTGTCAAAGTAATCTACCTATAGCAATAGCTATAGATTACTGTTGAAAATTAGGGTTTTTTTTAATATCCCATGGGAACTATGTGTTTTCAAGGGATAAAAAGTAGCTTATGTTTTAATCCGGGTTATAAGCTATCTATGTTCCAAATTTCAGCCAAATCGGTTCACTAGTTACGGCGTGAAGGAGTAACAAACATACACACTTACACACACACAAACTTTCGCCTTTATAATATTATAGTGTGATTATATAGTGTGAAGTGTGATAATATTAGTGTGATGATATTGGATAAAGAATTGAACCCAAAATATTTTTATTACATGCATGTTATACATTCGTAATTTGTATTTAAAGTATTTTTGGAACATATTTTCAAAAACTAGTTGACGACCTAGGTAGGCAAGTACCTCCTAAAAATACAAATTTAGAGAGAAGGACTTGCTGTGTGAGGTGTCGGTTACCGTAACAGTGTGAGGTGTCGGTTACGGTAACAGTGTGCGGTATCGGTTTCAGTAACAGTGTGAGGTGTCGGTTACGGTAACAGTGTGCGGTATCGATTACGGTAACAGTGTGCGGTGTCAGTTACGGTTACAGTGTGCGGTGTCGGTTACGATAACAGTGTGCGGTGTCGGTTACGGTAACATAACAGTGTGCGGTGTCGGTTACGGTAACAGTTTGCGGTATCAATTACGGCAACAGTGTGCGGTATCGATTACTGTAACAGTGTGCGGTGTCGGTTACGATAACAGTGTGTGGTGTCGGTTACGGTAACAGTGTGCGGTATCGATTACGGTAACAGTGTGCGATGTCGGTTACGGTAACAGTGTGCGGTGTCGGTTACGGTAAATTAAATTCGTATGGAGTATACGGGTCATCGTGGATTGAAATATATAATATTATATTTATCTATTATGCCTAGTACCGAATGTTTTACTGAGGTATTTTTTACACGCTTTTATTCAATTTCAACTGTCCCCATATTTGTAATCAAATTTTAAAATTTTGCATGCTAGTATATAATTATACTAGTAGGGCGCGTGGAGGCGCAGGCCACATGTGGCCCGCGCCTCCACGTGCTGTCTTCCCGCCTATATAGCCATTTTGAATTTTTTTTCTATCCATTGAATAGAGCTTCGGGTCTTGATCACTTCTCGTCAAGAAACCGTTCTTCCATCTTTTATACTTTCCGAGATATGGACGAAATTCGTATAGCGGCCAATTGCATGATGTTTCGGGTAACATTTGGTCGAGCACCCCTCACCTATCTTTAATACCCTGGCTGTGCTCTTTACCCGTCTCTGAAATTTTCAATTAGCTCTCTCCGTATTTTTCCTCCAAATGAATTTTTTTCGTCTACACGACCCGATCCGTGAACAAAAAAATTTTCATACAAATTTGTTCAGGAGAGGAGATCAATCAGTTAGTCAGTGAGTGAATCAGCAGTAAACTGTTATAACTAAAAAAAAAGATTCCGACGAATTGAGAACCTCCTCCTTTTTTTAGGTCGGTTAACAACCTTATCCACAACTAAAAAAAGTTGTAATCGAAGCAAACAAGACAGTCTATTTAAAACTTTATTACTACCTACAATAAGGTTTAAAATCTGTTGGCAAACACAAAAGGTGTTCCTTATATCTTAAGGGCGCGTTCTCATTGTGCGACAGATAATCGTGCAGTTTAAGTGTCGTGGCTTACATGTTTAAATGGAGGTGTTCCTAAAGAACGACACGATTTACTGTCGTCTACAACAGCTTGTTTTGTAGTGACAACAGATTGTCATGACAGTGGGAACGGCTAGCACCACAGTCGTAAAACAATAAAAAATCAATACGACTAATCGTGACCGCAAATCTTTCATATCATCGATAACAAATACCGTCTAGACGTTTACCCGTGTAGCTTGTTAATGATGTGTAAACAACAAAGCGACTGCCGTGAAACGATAAAATGTCGTCGCGATCTAATGGGAACGATTAGATACGATAGTCACTAAACGATAAAAAAATACCGAATAACGATCAAACAATCGTATTAATGGGAACAGCTAAACACGACAGTCGTCCAGCGATAAATTATTCGTTGCGACGCTAGTGGGAACGCGCCCTTACTGTTCAGAGAAAAAGGGGGCCCCGCGTTTTGGTACTTTTAAGGTTCTAGCACATTATGCCGGGCCGCAGCGGGGCGGAGCAGGCCGCAGCGCAGACAATTACTTTCAAATTTACACGTCATGTATTTTGGGTCTTTAATCTAAAATCGCTTAGAAGCAGAAACACGATTGGATAAAATTTTCTCGATAGAAAGTTCTCCCAAAAGTTGCTCCAAAATCTCAGTTTTTCTATATTTTATCGGAAACTAGAATGGATGTAATTGTAATTTTTGTTTTAATGTATAATAATATCCTAAAACGCTTAGAACAGATTTTTGATAACTGGCTTAGTTTTTGAGTAATTAGGTAAAACGTTGTTTTTCTGCTATATTCTTCCGCGACGCTGCATGTCGCACCTACCAAATCTCCGTGAGAGTGAGAAAGACAAAAATAAATTCAATAAATCCCCTTAATGCGAGCCGCTGCAGCCCAGCACAGTGTGCGATAATTCATACAAATTGTATTCAAGCGATTTGAGCGGATTTTTGCGCTCCGCCCCGATGCGGGGCCGCAGCCGCATAATGTGCTCGAACCTTAAACAGTCTTTTTAAAACTTGTGGTAAGTACGTCTTTATCTAGAAATCAATTACTGCCATGAGCGGTGTGTTTCAAAGTTCGAATCATAATCGTTCTGCTACGTACTAACAGATGGCGTGTTGGGAGTACAATAACCATTCATCCAGCGACTAATAGATGGCGCTTTTTTCTATATTAGTCGGACTTCGACGACATGCCACGAACGACTGCGAGTGTGCACATCCGTCGTTCGCAATGGCGTATCGCAGACTGAACCAAATATGGGTTGTCCGTGTGAAAACGATGTCAACATAGGTCCATCACATGTCCGAAAGAGTTAACGATATGGTTATCGCTTACCTAGTTTGTGGGCGGAATAATTAGTTAAGACTGATTTAGGTATTTACTTTATTTTTAATTAAGTATAGTTCGGATTTCAAAAAACTTCTAAACGTTTTGAGTAATCATCATTATCGACCCAAAAAATAAAAAAAAACAGAGATCTGCAGAATCGTTTCCGAGAATGCATAGGAAATATGAGAAGATAGGAGCAATTTTTGGAAAAACTTTCTATCGAGAAAAGTTTTTCCAATCGTGTTTCTGCTTCTCAACGTTTTGAGATTAAAGACCCAAAATACATGACGTTCAAATTTGAAACTAGTTGCCTCAATAGTTTTCATATGAGAGGCCGGTCAAAATCGCATAAATAGGCCTTCTAGGTCCTTAAAGTGAAGACAATGCGCCCGGTCGCCCTTTGGAGTGCAATGCGAGGGTACTACGTCAAAAATATGATACTAATGTATAGTTCGGCGGGTGCACACGTTATCCTCGGGCCGCGGTCGGAGGGAAGAATGTGTTGTGTGAGGGAAGGGGGTAATGGAACAGTTCATACGATCCGTATCTTTGGTACCAGTTATCTCTTAGAAATTCAAATGGAAAAGGATTAAGGTGCAGTTTACTGCTGATATAGAATTTCTCATAAAAGTTGGAGAATAAATTCAAGTACCTCCGGAAATTTTATTAGTCTATTTATGCAAAATTTACAAACCATGTCATCCTAAACCAAGGTCATTCAAGTATAGGTATGTCCCGACTGAACGATAAGAAAGGGGTGAAACCAAACTCTTCTCTGAAGGACTTAACTTAAGAAAATTTTAAAGTTTATGAAATAAACACACAATTACATAAAATTTCATGACTGACTTTGATGCCAAAGAAAAATCAAAGCAAAATAAAGGAGAATATGTCATCGGAAAATTTGGAGAAAGAAAAGGGTGCTGCTGACTCTAATGGGAATCTTGTCAAGGTTGGTCATTACTTTGGTCGTTAAGAAATGAAACTAAAGTTAAATATGTGGCTTGTTGCATTAGAAAACTTAAATGGACGTGGGCAAGTCATCAGATGAGAAGCAACAAAGGCAAATGGACCAAGAATGTGACAGAATGGTGTCCGAGACAAAACAAAGGAGAAAAGGTAGGCAGCGTCGCAGATGCGAGGACGAGATTCGCAAAACAGCAGGGATCACTTGGGGGAGAATAATATTCAACAGAAATGTATGGCAAGCGCTTGGGGAGGTCGTTGCGGGAAAAATAAATAAATAAATATTATATTTAGGATTATATATATATATATTATATTTATAATATATTTAGAAAATAGATGAATTACTCATGTTTGGAAGGTTGTTGAATAAAAGCTAATGGCTTGTTATAAATTGATATATCAACGAAATTCCAGATCCATCTCCGCAAAGTACCAGGCGCTTAGCAACTTGAAGGAGATTTACTCGAACTTGTAGACCAGACGTAGCGATAGAAGCTGTTTCCGTAGCATTCGTAGCGGCCTACGCTACGCGAGATAAATAAGCGAGACGGAGGATGGGCGTTGATTCTTACAGGAAACTCCTTTTACTTTCTGTAGTCCTATTATTTTGAGTTAATTAAAATCGTCTAAGTATACTTTATTTAAAATTTAAAATAAAATTGGGGCACGTCAACTCGCTATCGAGGTCCAGCGGGAAGAGGAGAATACTCCTCCTGAGGAGCAGTATGTTTTTGGGTCATAATGTACATAACCTTACTGAAGTAAGCAAATCAGCGAGGATATCGGAAAAGATGGGAGAATTAAAAGACTGCAAATACTAGGAAAGCATATTGAAAATATAGGTGTTAAGAATGCAATTAAGGAATTGAAAGAAGTACACAATGAGGAACCTGAACCAAAGATAATCCCATGTGAAAAGTTACGGATATAGGCAAAATACCTAAATAGTGGAAAACATCGCATATTATCCTTATTTAAAAAAAAAAAAGGAAAAAAGAAGGACGAAAAGAAGACATTTGATAGTGATTACCACGGACCAATATGGAAGAGTCTAGTCTTGCATAACAGGGAACAACCTTCAAAATATATCAGAATTATCAAGAACATCTAATTAAATAACGAGGTTAGGATATAACGGGAAACCTTAAAGAAAGGTTCAACGTAGTCTTAACCATGCCTATACTGGTCAGTGAAGAAGATCATGACATCTAACAAGCTAAGGAGGAAAACTTCACAAAGAAAAGCTTGAACGCTGCCGGAGAGCCATGGAAAGAGGCATGACTGATGTAAATAAACAAAACAACTGGTGTACAACCATATCCCACTGGCACCCCAGAGATGAAAAGCACAGTAGACGACGTCGACAGGTGAAATGGGCAGATGGTCTGAAACATCATGGCTGGAATCTATTGGAAGAGTGTTGCGATGAGGCAGATCTCAACGGAAAATGCTGGAGGAGGCATATGTCAGGAGACGCATTGAAATGCGAGATATTTTCTGACGAATTTCTTAATTCAGGATAAAGGGGCTTTATTATCGTTTACTATTATATCTATGCAATTGTGGCCTTATCGTAAAAAAAAATTTCTAATGCTGTACAAATACTGTATTAATTGGAGAAGTTCATCTGATATCCTTAAACGCAATTTAGCAGTTCTTATATATTTATATATATAATCTGAACCTCGAAAATGGTTCCAACTGATTTCATGAAATTTAGTACGGGGACGATAAATCCATCTAGCAAGGGTTCATTTTTTTTAAAATGTAGTTAACCAAAATAAAAATTAAAGTATTACTCCAGCGGCGTAGGCATGGGTAAGGGCTGGCCTTACAAGTAGGTACGTCATACTATCTAAGTTTAGTTTGTGATGTTAGTCTGCTCTTACGATTTGGGATTGGGCTAAGGGCACCTATATAATTATCGGCGGGAACACCAATGACTGCCAGTAGTTGTATTGACTAGCATTGATTTATTTTTATTATTATCATTAATTATCATTTGGATGGTTACGAATCACTTAAACGATAGCTGTTAGGACTTCGTGATCCCAAGTAAAGGTCAGGGTTTAAAAGATAGCCGGTAAAAGGTAGCGTTGGTAACGTTAAGGTAGAATGGAATTCTGAGTGTTTTAATGTAACGGTAATGGTTAATAAGGTTTTTATTAAAGGTAATTTTGAGGTGAGCTGTCAACATCTCTTTATATCGACACAGTTCATTCCTAAAATTATAATAATCTTATTTAGTAATTTTGTTTTCTTATTTAATCGACATTTTACCTTCAAACGGTTAAATAGTGTGGCTTTTGTGGCTTGATGATTGATTTAAAAAAAAAAAAAAAAAAAAAACTCGTGTAAGGTTATGTTATCATTTTACTGACGGCCTCGGGCCGTCATGGAACTTTTGGCACGTTCAATGCACTGACATACGCTTACAACCTTAAGAGGGTAGGTCATGGGTGTGCTAAGTCCAGTTTAGTTTAGTATTAAAGTAACGCTGAGGTAGCAGACAGAACAATTCAATATTTCAATGTTATGTCAAATAATTTTGAAGGTTCTTAATGAGGGAATTAGTATGCATTAAAAAAAAAAAACATTGGTCGTCTGTAAAGTGTGTTTACGGACGATATATTTACGTGATAACGTCATCATCGTGCCTTTCTATCGCTTGTTGTCTCGCTTGCGCGCACAGGCTCAGGTGGAACGTTACGCGGAACGTTACTATTTTTCATGTGTGTTGCTGGTGTTCATCAATTTATAAAACGTTATCACGTCAAAATTGGCTTCTGTTTTGGATTCGTTAAGCTTTTGTTTCCACTTAGTAAGAAATTAATACTTGGTAATAATTATGATTTGGATACCGTATGGGAAGAAAATAGTAACTAAAAGTGTTATAAAATGAAATAGGTTTGGGGGTATTACTCTCAAAAGGGACACTAATGTTGTGATGTCTAAATGTCATGGTATTAAGCTGGTATCTGTCAGTTTCAGGAAAGCAGGCAATGGAAGGAAACCCTAGGTAAAGGGTGTAATCAAATTGAGGAAAACCCTAGGTAAAGGGTCTACTCAAAAGGAAAAAAAAACCCTAGGTAAAGGGTCTTCTTAAAGGGAGGAAACCCGAGGTAAAGGGTCTAATGGAATTGAGGAAACCCTAGGTAAAGGGTCTACTCAAAGGGAAACCCTAGGTAAAGGGTCTAATGGAATTGAGGAAACCCTAGGAAAAGGGTCTACTCAAAGGGAAACCCTAGGTAAAGGGTCTAATCATTTTGAGGAAACCCTTGGCCGGTGGTGGCCAAGGGTCTACTCTAAGGAAAATTCTAGGTAACGGTTCTAACAAAAGGAAAGGATAAATCTGATCAGGACGAGGGTGTAACATGTTGAAGGCAAGGATATGCATAAGGTGATGTGAACATGAAACTGGAAAAGACTTTTAAGTTTTAAAGTTGCGGAGTATTCTCACTCAATTTTGTAGCTAAATGTAGAATAAGATAGTTTTAAGATAGCTTTAGTACCTAACAGAATAAGTGTTATAATATTCTTATTAATTTGAGGGATAGTGATCATGGATGTGTAGATCCCGTATCAGGCTGAATCAAATCCAAAACTTTATTTTTGTGGACTGCGGTCTCCCAAATTAACTTCTACAACTGTTACTTTTTTTTAATAACATCAGGATTCTGGGATTATGGGCAAGCAGGCAGGTCGTACTTCTTATTAACGGCCTACAAGCCGTATTTAGGTGATTTTGAATGAAGTTTTATGCAAAAACTATAAAGACAATTACTTTCAAATTTACACGTCATGTATTTTGGGTCTTTAATCTAGAATCGCTTAGAAGCAAATAAAATAAAATAAGCATATAAAATAAAATAAGATAAAATTTTCTCGATGGAAGGTTCTCCCAAGGGTTGCTCCGAAATCTCAGTTTTTCTATGTTTTATCGGAAACTACAATGGATGTAATTGTAATTTTTGTTTTGATGTATCGGTAATAATAATATCCTAAAACGCTTAGAACAGATTTTTGATAGCTGGCTTAGTTTTTGAGTAATTGGGTAAAACGTCGTTTTTCTGCTGTATTCTTCCGCGACGCTGCATGTCGCACCTACCAGATCTCCGTGAGAGTGAGAAGGACAAAAATAAATTCAATAAATCCCCGTTAACGTGGATTACTTGTGCCTATGGTTCTTAAAAAAAAAAAATTGGTTGCCTGTAAAGTCGGTTTACTGACGATAGTTGAACGTGACAACGTTTTCTTTGTCGCTCGTTCCGCGCTCGCGAGGTAACGCTGGTAACGCCGCATGAGCGAGGTAACGCCGGTAACGCCGGATGAGTCATGTTTTTTCGTGCGTGCAACCGGCTCTATCGATTTATAAAACGTTGTCACGTCAAAAAAGAGACACTATTTTGTTTTCCTGGAATGTTTTGGTTTTGGGTAATGAGAGGATTTGGTGCCGCCTTTGTTTTTTTTAATTGATAAAATGTATGTATAACAACTATTCGTTATATTTAGAAAACATTATAAATTATTTTGTTATAAGATGTATGTATGTAGGTGTAAAGTAATATTACTTTGAGAATAATTAATTATGTTACAATTTATTATATTATATATTTATTATGTTTGTATGTAGGTGTAAAGTAATATTACTTTGAGAATAATTTATTACTTGTGAGTTAAAATGTTTTTAGTTGGATAATGAGTTAGGAGTAATTGTTTAGACAGAAATTATAATTTAATCGTTCAAATCAATGATGTAATTAATAATAAATTTATATAAAAGCGATGGGACTCGCTTAGGGTCGGATGGCCGAGCTGTTAGGTTTTATTAGACATGACTGCTAAATCACCGTCACTCTTATTTGCAAATGTATAAATTAATCAAGACATTCATATTTTTATTAATTTGTCAACATTAAGTATCTAGAGTTAAAGCCTTTACTTGATTATAATTTGTTAATTTGACTTCCGTTGACGACGTCAACCAATGATAGCGATAGAAGCGTCGACCAATCACAGCCTACCTGTCGCTGGGGCATTCGGGAGGGGGCTCGGGAGCCGGTGGTGGTTGTTGTAAGATTAAATAAAAGGCGAGGATATATCAAGAATTGGGTAATCTAGTATTAAGCGGTATATTGGAAGGATATAAAAATTGTGTAAAAGTAATGTAACAAATGTGCTGAAAGTGAATAAATGTTACGAGTATATCGAGAGGAAGGCTATGTTTTTATTACGCGGGAACCTGACCCAATAATTGCCATCTGATGATTGTTGTAACAACCGACGGATTGTTTTGCAGCGTTCGCGTTCGGAAATCCTTATGTCCCAGAGCCCTCCGAACACAATGTACGCGCAGCGCCACACTCTGCCGCGAGGCGCGCGCGCGAACCACTCGCCCACGCCGAGCGTGCGCTCGCTGAACGTGCGCAACACGCCGCGGTACGCGAGCGTCAAGTTCGCGTCGTCGCCCGCGCACATGTACCGGCTGAACCACTTCAGCGACTCGCCGTCCTACGACAACGCGCACTACCTCGTCGCCGTTCACAGGTGAGTTACAACACAATGTACGCGCAGCGCCACACTCTGCCGCGAGGCGCGCGCGCCAACCACTCGCCCACGCCGAGCGTGCGCTCGCTGAACGTGCGCAACACGCCGCGGTTTGCGAGCGTCAAGTTCGCGTCGTCGCCCGCGCACATGTACCGGCTGAACCACTTCAGCGACTCGCCGTCTTACGACAACGCGCATTACCTCGTCGCCGTTCACAGGTGAGTTACAACACAATGTATGCGCAGCGCCACACTATGCCGCGAGGCGCGCGCGCCAACCACTCGCCCACGCCGAGTGTGCGCTCGCTGAACGTGCGCAACACGCCGCGGTTCCTCTGTTGATTTCTCATTTTGTTGATGCAGAAAGCAAGTGGCAGGAGAAGCGTACCTGGTGCCGTGGCAGCGCGCGCGGCTGGCGCTGTTCGGCGTGCCGCTGGTGGTGCGCGCGGCGCCCGGCGCGTCCGGCCGCGAGCTGTACGCGCGCGTGTGGACGCACGTGGCGCGCCTGCTGTCCGCGCGCCCCGCCACCCGCGCGAACCATGCCGCCGACTGGTATGTGCTTTATGTCAAATTTTACCAACTTCCGCTGTCAGAATGTTTTTCTTCAGTCACAATGAAATGGTCCTTGCACAGGGCTGAATCGATTAGCGATAAAATAAATGGTTGTCTGTTGTGAAGTCGGTTTTCCGGCGATTTTTTAATGATAACGCCGTAAGCAAACATTACGTCACAAGCCGAATGTTAAGGCCGATCGTGCTTCTGTATCGCTTTTTCCACGCTCTCGCTTGCACGCTCGGCTCAGGCGGTGACCGAGTCATGCTTTGTCGTGCATGTAGCGGGCGTTCATCGATTAATAAGCCGTCAAAAATTCTTATAAAATTGTTTATGTATTCTGCAGCGACGACAGCCTGGGCTACGAGTTCCCGTTCACGCTGCGCGTGGTGGGCGGCGACGGGCTGTGGTGCGCGATGTGCGCGTGGCCCGCGCTGTGCCGCGGCTGCGCGCTGCCCACCGACGACGCGCCGCTCGTCGCGTGTAACGGTAATACTATATCGATACATCGGCGACGGGCTGTGGTGCGCGATGTGCGCGTGGCCCGCGCTGTGCCGCGGCTGCGCGCTGCCCACCGACGACGCGCCGCTCGTCGCGTGTAACGGTAATACTATATCGATACATCGGCGACGGGCTGTGGTGCGCGATGTGCGCGTGGCCCGCGCTGTGCCGCGGCTGCGCGCTGCCCACCGACGACGCGCCGCTCGTCGCGTGTAACGGTAATACTATATCGATACATCGGCGACGGGCTGTGGTGCGCGATGTGCGCGTGGCCCGCGCTGTGCCGCGGCTGCGCGCTGCCCACCGACGACGCGCCGCTCGTCGCGTGTAACGGTAATACTATATCGATACATCGGCGACGGGCTGTGGTGCGCGATGTGCGCGTGGCCCGCGCTGTGCCGCGGCTGCGCGCTGCCCACCGACGACGCGCCGCTCGTCGCGTGTAACGGTAATACTATATCGATACATCGGCGACGGGCTGTGGTGCGCGATGTGCGCGTGGCCCGCGCTGTGCCGCGGCTGCGCGCTGCCCACCGACGACGCGCCGCTCGTCGCGTGTAACGGTAATACTATATCGATACATCGGCGACGGGCTGTGGTGCGCGATGTGCGCGTGGCCCGCGCTGTGCCGCGGCTGCGCGCTGCCCACCGACGACGCGCCGCTCGTCGCGTGTAACGGTAATACTATATCGATACATCGGCGACGGGCTGTGGTGCGCGATGTGCGCGTGGCCCGCGCTGTGCCGCGGCTGCGCGCTGCCCACCGACGACGCGCCGCTCGTCGCGTGTAACGGTAATACTATATCGATACATCGGCGACGGGCTGTGGTGCGCGATGTGCGCGTGGCCCGCGCTGTGCCGCGGCTGCGCGCTGCCCACCGACGACGCGCCGCTCGTCGCGTGTAACGGTAATACTATATCGATACATCGGCGACGGGCTGTGGTGCGCGATGTGCGCGTGGCCCGCGCTGTGCCGCGGCTGCGCGCTGCCCACCGACGACGCGCCGCTCGTCGCGTGTAACGGTAATACTATATCGATACATCGGCGACGGGCTGTGGTGCGCGATGTGCGCGTGGCCCGCGCTGTGCCGCGGCTGCGCGCTGCCCACCGACGACGCGCCGCTCGTCGCGTGTAACGGTAATACTATATCGATACATCGGCGACGGGCTGTGGTGCGCGATGTGCGCGTGGCCCGCGCTGTGCCGCGGCTGCGCGCTGCCCACCGACGACGCGCCGCTTGTCGCGTGTAACGGTAATACTATATCGATACATCGGCGACGGGCTGTGGTGCGCGATGTGCGCGTGGCCCGCGCTGTGCCGCGGCTGCGCGCTGCCCACCGACGACGCGCCGCTCGTCGCGTGTAACGGTAATACTATATCGATACATCGGCGACGGGCTGTGGTGCGCGATGTGCGCGTGGCCCGCGCTGTGCCGCGGCTGCGCGCTGCCCACCGACGACGCGCCGCTCGTCGCGTGTAACGGTAATACTATATCGATACATCGGCGACGGGCTGTGGTGCGCGATGTGCGCGTGGCCCGCGCTGTGCCGCGGCTGCGCGCTGCCCACCGACGACGCGCCGCTCGTCGCGTGTAACGGTAATACTATATCGATACATCGGCGACGGGCTGTGGTGCGCGATGTGCGCGTGGCCCGCGCTGTGCCGCGGCTGCGCGCTGCCCACCGACGACGCGCCGCTCGTCGCGTGTAACGGTAATACTATATCGATACATCGGCGACGGGCTGTGGTGCGCGATGTGCGCGTGGCCCGCGCTGTGCCGCGGCTGCGCGCTGCCCACCGACGACGCGCCGCTCGTCGCGTGTAACGGTAATACTATATCGATACATCGGCGACGGGCTGTGGTGCGCGATGTGCGCGTGGCCCGCGCTGTGCCGCGGCTGCGCGCTGCCCACCGACGACGCGCCGCTCGTCGCGTGTAACGGTAATACTATATCGATACATCGGCGACGGGCTGTGGTGCGCGATGTGCGCGTGGCCCGCGCTGTGCCGCGGCTGCGCGCTGCCCACCGACGACGCGCCGCTCGTCGCGTGTAATGGTAATACTATATCGATACATCGGCGACGGGCTGCACGGAGAAAAAAGACACCCCCAGAATTTACTAAACTGTTTTGTATTCGAAGAAATAACTAAATTTTATTAAAAATTACAAAAGTTTTGTTATATTAACAAATTGTATTGTTATATAAACAAAGGTTGTACTGTGTTTTGTAGGGCACTATATCGAGAAAACACTGGGCATAATGAGACTGACAGAAGTGAAAGTGCGATGCAATGTCCTGGGATGTTCTCTATCTGACATGGGCAAGCGTTTCACTTGATATTTTTCCTAATATTGTGTCATTGTTCAGGAACTGTACGAACACGGCGGAAGTCGGCCGGCGCTCGTGCCGACATCCCCGACACCAACTCTCCTATCGCCAAGGCCAAACTGTACAGGCAGACCAGCGCCCGACTCACGGACAAAGAGGTGAGTAATGTCCCAGTATGTAGTAGTATCATATAATCATCAGCGGCCTATAAACGACCTCAGCCTCTCTAGTAGAGAAGGAATTCACACTAATATCTGGGTTCGGTATAAACGCTTACCATTCTATGCGCGATTATATTCTACTCTTCGTTTATCATTATCAGTGCGCGTTTGTGTAAATAAGATTGTTGGCTCCATTTATTACAACGTATAGCTGGGTTTCAATACCGTTAACATATTAAATTTCAAGTGCTCACTACACTCACTAGAGGCAAAGAGTTTTAAATTACAAACAGACAATTTTGTTTACCTGTTAATGCTAATTTGTTGCAGAATGAGAGTCGCGTCGGCGGCGGCGAGGTTCGCAGGCTCGACATAAACGCGTTACGCAACGTGCGCGGTCGCGTCATGCTCGCCATCGACTGGGACCCCACGGCGCTGCATCTGCGGTACCAGTCCACCAGAGAAAAGGTACGCTATCGTGACTCAACAACAAGTTGTGAGACATGTTTTTTATGCTTATGACGTAGAACGAGAGTGGCGTCGGCGAAGGCTAGGATCGCACGCGTTCGCTGGACATAATCGCGTTACGCAACTTTTGCGGTCGAATCAGGATCTATTAATTTATTGATGTTGGGTTATTTATCAACAGGCGTGGATAGAGCACGGCTCAGTGGCGGAGTGCGAGGCGGCGGCGTCGAGGCCCATCGACCTGGGCAGCTGTCTGCGCGCCTTCACCTCCGAGGAGCGCCTGGAGCAGCGCTACCACTGCTCCGGCTGCCGCAGCGCGCAGCCCGCCACCAAGAAACTGCAGATATGGAGGCTGCCGCCGATCCTAGTGAGTATCGCATCGACCTGGGCAGCTGTCTGCGCGCCTTCACCTCCGAGGAGCGCCTGGAGCAGCGCTACCACTGCTCCGGCTGCCGCAGCGCGCAGCCCGCCACCAAGAAACTGCAGATATGGAGGCTGCCGCCGATCCTAGTGAGTATCGCATCGACCTGGGCAGCTGTCTGCGCGCCTTCACCTCCGAGGAGCGCCTGGAGCAGCGCTACCACTGCTCCGGCTGCCGCAGCGCGCAGCCCGCCACCAAGAAACTGCAGATATGGTGGCTGCCGCCGATCCTAGTGAGTATCGCATCGACCTGGGCAGCTGTCTGCGCGCCTTCACCTCCGAGGAGCGCCTGGAGCAGCGCTACCACTGCTCCGGCTGCCGCAGCGCGCAGCCCGCCACCAAGAAACTGCAGATATGGAGGCTGCCGCCGATCCTAGTGAGTATCGCATCGACCTGGGCAGCTGTCTGCGCGCCTTCACCTCCGAGGAGCGCCTGGAGCAGCGCTACCACTGCTCCGGCTGCCGCAGCGCGCAGCCCGCCACCAAGAAACTGCAGATATGGAGGCTGCCGCCGATCCTAGTGAGTATCGCATCGACCTGGGCAGCTGTCTGCGCGCCTTCACCTCCGAGGAGCGCCTGGAACAGCGCTACCACTGCTCCGGCTGCCGCAGCGCGCAGCCCGCCACCAAGAAACTGCAGATATGGAGGCTGCCGCCGATCCTAGTGAGTATCGCATCGACCTGGGCAGCTGTCTGCGCGCCTTCACCTCCGAGGAGCGCCTGGAGCAGCGCTACCACTGCTCCGGCTGCCGCAGCGCGCAGCCCGCCACCAAGAAACTGCAGATATGGAGGCTGCCGCCGATCCTAGTGAGTATCGCATCGACCTGGGCAGCTGTCTGCGCGCCTTCACCTCCGAGGAGCGCCTGGAGCAGCGCTACCACTGCTCCGGCTGCCGCAGCGCGCAGCCCGCCACCAAGAAACTGCAGATATGGAGGCTGCCGCCGATCCTAGTGAGTATCGCATCGACCTGGGCAGCTGTCTGCGCGCCTTCACCTCCGAGGAGCGCCTGGAACAGCGCTACCACTGCTCCGGCTGCCGCAGCGCGCAGCCCGCCACCAAGAAACTGCAGATATGGAGGCTGCCGCCGATCCTAGTGAGTATCGCATCGACCTGGGCAGCTGTCTGCGCGCCTTCACCTCCGAGGAGCGCCTGGAGCAGCGCTACCACTGCTCCGGCTGCCGCAGCGCGCAGCCCGCCACCAAGAAACTGCAGATATGGAGGCTGCCGCCGATCCTAGTGAGTATCGCATCGACCTGGGCAGCTGTCTGCGCGCCTTCACCTCCGAGGAGCGCCTGGAGCAGCGCTACCACTGCTCCGGCTGCCGCAGCGCGCAGCCCGCCACCAAGAAACTGCAGATATGGAGGCTGCCGCCGATCCTAGTGAGTATCGCATCGACCTGGGCAGCTGTCTGCGCGCCTTCACCTCCGAGGAGCGCCTGGAGCAGCGCTACCACTGCTCCGGCTGCCGCAGCGCGCAGCCCGCCACCAAGAAACTGCAGATATGGAGGCTGCCGCCGATCCTAGTGAGTATCGCATCGACCTGGGCAGCTGTCTGCGCGCCTTCACCTGCGTGCCTTTATTTTGACGTGACAACGTCTTATAAATTGGTTTGCCGGGTGACACTTCAAGAAACTGCGTTACGCTCCGCTCACGTTATGCGCTCACAATGAGAGCGAGTGAGAGGCACGCGTCCCTTCCACTCGGGCATGGTTAGCCCGCCTAAGAGCGAGAGAGACAGACATAAAACATTAAAATTATTTTACCACTCAAAGTCGTTGTCACGTAAAACTTTCGCCCGTATACCGACTTTACAGGCAACCAATTTTTTTTTTCAAGATTGATTTCAGGTTTCCAACCTCTTAAATTCTCATTTATCTAATAAAAGGAATAACTTGATCACCTCATTGCCTGTCAAAATGTTTCTAAAAAATTTTTTTCATTCGTTTCAGATTATCCATCTAAAACGATTCCAGTATGTCAACAACAAATGGATCAAATCACACAAAGTAGTAAATTTCCCGTTCCAAGATTTCGATCCGACCCCGTACCTCGCCTCCGTGCCGCAGGAGACCATCCTGAGGCACACGGAGTTGAAAAACTTGTCCAAACGACGCTCATCCATGTTCGTCGACCTCGACGACCATATATCGGAGAGCGACACGGAGAATTCCGATGACGACGGCCTCAAAGCCCACGACGCGGCATCCAACGACGCGTCGAAGAGGAAAAACAAGTACGAGAAGAAAAAGCGGGAGTCAATGGAAGTGAAAGGCAGGCAGAGGCTCGAGTCGACGAGTTTGACGGCGACGCCGGTGCTGGATGACAACCTGGTGGACTACCATCAACACCACTTGAAGCCCGATCAGGATACGTTCGACTTGAAGTACAGACTGTATGCTGTTGTGGTGAGTTTCAAGCTTTCAATGATTATTTTGCATTTTGGGCATTCTATATGGCTACAGAGTACACGATACAGACATCTGGTTTCTATAACACTAAACTAAACAACGAAACAAATATATTTTAACCCAGTTGCATATTATGTCGTGGTCACTAAGAAAAGAGAAAGTTTTCGAAATTCCCCCGAAATAAAAAGTACTCCTCTAATTAAGGCGTTATTCTGACAATAAGGTGTATGTTAAGAGTTACATTTGCCTTATTTCAATTGCAGTCCCACTCGGGTCAGCTGAGCGGCGGCCACTACGTCGCGTACGCGCGCAACCCGTCGGGGGCGTGGCTGTGCTACAACGACAGCTCGTGCCGCGAGCTGCCCGCGCGCCCGCAGCCGCCGCTCGACCCCGCCGCCGCCTACCTTCTGTTCTACGAGAGGAAAGGACTCAGGTAACTGCCGCTCATACTAGTCTCAGCCGGGTCAACTGAGCGGCGGCCACTACGTCGCGTACGCGCGCAACCCGTCGGGGGCGTGGCTGTGCTACAACGACAGCTCGTGCCGCGAGCTGCCCGCGCGCCCGCAGCCGCCGCTCGACCCCGCCGCCGCCTACCTTCTGTTCTACGAGAGGAAAGGACTCAGGTAACTGCCGCTCATACTAGTCTCAGCCGGGTCAACTGAGCGGCGGCCACTACGTCGCGTACGCGCGCAACCCGTCGGGGGCGTGGCTGTGCTACAACGACAGCTCGTGCCGCGAGCTGCCCGCGCGCCCGCAGCCGCCGCTCGACCCCGCCGCCGCCTACCTTCTGTTCTACGAGAGGAAAGGACTCAGGTAACTGCCGCTCATACTAGTCTCAGCCGGGTCAACTGAGCGGCGGCCACTACGTCGCGTACGCGCGCAACCCGTCGGGGGCGTGGCTGTGCTACAACGACAGCTCGTGCCGCGAGCTGCCCGCGCGCCCGCAGCCGCCGCTCGACCCCGCCGCCGCCTACCTTCTGTTCTACGAGAGGAAAGGACTCAGGTAACTGCCGCTCATACTAGTCTCAGCCGGGTCGACTGAGCGGCGGCCACTACGTCGCGTACGCGCGCAACCCGTCGGGGGCGTGGCTGTGCTACAACGACAGCTCGTGCCGCGAGCTGCCCGCGCGCCCGCAGCCGCCGCTCGATCCCGCCGCCGCCTACCTTCTGTTCTACGAGAGGAAAGGACTCAGGTAACTGCCGCTCATACTAGTCTCAGCCGGGTCGACTGAGCGGCGGCCACTACGTCGCGTACGCGCGCAACCCGTCGGGGGCGTGGCTGTGCTACAACGACAGCTCGTGCCGCGAGCTGCCCGCGCGCCCGCAGCCGCCGCTCGACCCCGCCGCCGCCTACCTTCTGTTCTACGAGAGGAAAGGACTCAGGTAACTGCCGCTCATACTAGTCTCAGCCGGGTCGACTGAGCGGCGGCCACTACGTCGCGTACGCGCGCAACCCGTCGGGGGCGTGGCTGTGCTACAACGACAGCTCGTGCCGCGAGCTGCCCGCGCGCCCGCAGCCGCCGCTCGACCCCGCCGCCGCCTACCTTCTGTTCTACGAGAGGAAAGGACTCAGGTAACTGCCGCTCATACTAGTCTCAGCCGGGTCAACTGAGCGGCGGCCACTACGTCGCGTACGCGCGCAACCCGTCGGGGGCGTGGCTGTGCTACAACGACAGCTCGTGCCGCGAGCTGCCCGCGCGCCCGCAGCCGCCGCTCGACCCCGCCGCTGCCTACCTTCTGTTCTACGAGAGGAAAGGACTCAGGTAACTGCCGCTCATACTAGTCTCAGCCGGGTCGACTGAGCGGCGGCCACTACGTCGCGTACGCGCGCAACCCGTCGGGGGCGTGGCTGTGCTACAACGACAGCTCGTGCCGCGAGCTGCCCGCGCGCCCGCAGCCGCCGCTCGACCCCGCCGCCGCCTACCTTCTGTTCTACGAGAGGAAAGGACTCAGGTAACTGCCGCTCATACTAGTCTCAGCCGGGTCGACTGAGCGGCGGCCACTACGTCGCGTACGCGCGCAACCCGTCGGGGGCGTGGCTGTGCTACAACGACAGCTCGTGCCGCGAGCTTCCCGCGCGCCCGCAGCCGCCGCTCGACCCCGCCGCCGCCTACCTTCTGTTCTACGAGAGGAAAGGACTCAGGTAACTGCCGCTCATACTAGTCTCAGCCGGGTCAACTGACGGGAGATCGCGCAAGGCTTGGAGTGACAAGAAAGCGGATCTTTGCTGCGGACGGCGACGGCGCGAGGCGAGTCTATATTTGTATCAGGGACAACCCTCCACCACCCATGGCCCAATCAACCTCGCGGTTATGGGGACCGAAACGCCTATATATACATCTATATTTGTATCGTCCAGAATGGGAACAAGGAGCGAGAGAACAACTTGTAGGGAGACAACAAGGCGCCCTGGGAACACGCCAAGAGCAGGTACCGTTCCGTGTTCCGGCCCCCATAATCGCGAGGTTGATTGGGCCATGAGTGGTGGAGGGTTGTCCCTACTATCCCGAATCTCTGCTCTACTCTCCATTGTTCTCGCAATGCATTTCCAAATTCGACATCTCAGGCGATGGGCGTTACTGCCCTCCTAATCGATATAAACCCAAATCCACATGTGATTTTACCTCAGCGATTATTTTACAATGTCGGGTTCTCCAATAAAATAATATTTTTTCGTTTTTATTTTAGATACGACGCGTATCAGCCCGATACAAGCGGGCGAGCGCCGCCCGCGCCGCCCGACCTCCTCGACCCCGATGACGCTGACCTGGGCAAGATGTGCGTCATCGCTTAGTGCGTTTAGCACGGGGGTACAGTGCGTGTACGTGGATAGTGGATACCACTGAACTATACGCGCGAGATACACCAGAGATTAGTGTATGACAGTGACAGAGACGATCTGAAAAGTAGGATGTTGGTCTTGAGTAATCGTGTATCTACGCCCGTTCTTATGGTGAATCAAGCAAGCAAGGAAGGTCTTCTGTGTATAATGCCTGAGGACTCTTGTAGTTCGAGCATTGCATTGAGAAAACTGTGTTAGTGTGCTACGGATAATAGTGTACAATCTGGTGACTTATTATCGATACGTGAGAACCGCTACAAAAGGAAGGCATTTAAACTTGAAACAGCAAAACCAGCCGCCTGTTCAGCAACTATTCCCAATTAGTCTATTCTCAGACTACACTAGTTTATTTTCTTTTTGACACATGAGACAGACTATATATATCAATGGCGAGGGATCAGAGAGATTCCTCTCTCTAAAGTCGTCTCTCTCTGATCCCTCACTATTGATATAATATCTATATTAGACGACCGAATGGCGTAGCGGTAGCGAACCTGCCGTCTGCGTCGGAGGTCGTGGGTTCGATTGCCACTACTGGTAAATGTTTGTGTGATGAGCATGAATATTTTCCAGTGTCTGGGTGTTTTTCAATATATGACATTTATGTTTTTTAGTATGTATGTATATTACCAGTACCCCTAACACAAGCTATCGCCTTTGGGGCTAGATTGCGATGTGGGTAATGTCCTGCAGGGCTAGACAATGTCACTTAAGTGTTTAGCGTTAACGCTAGTCGCTAGTCGACAAAAATGTATGGACAAAACAAATGACTGTAGAAAAACCACGACAATAATTACTAAACACGCTGTTTGAATAATTAACTACGCTAACTTGAATAATTAACTAACGCTCGCTGGCGTTCTCGCGAACCTTGTAGATAACTTTAGCGTACTTCGCTTGACAATTGACGGCCGACAGTATCAAACACAGCGTGTTTAGTTAATTATTATCGTGGTTTTTCTACAGTCATTTGATTTGTCCATACATTTTTGTCGACTAGCGACTAGCGTTAACGCCAAACGCTTAGGTGACATTGTCTAGCCCTGCTGATATACAATTTACTTATTTATTTATTTATTTATCTGTCTCATGTGCCAAAAAGAGAATAAAAAATGGACAAAGAATAATTTCCTTTACTGGACACACTCAAGCCACTTAAGTTACTTTGTGGATTTCCAGTATAATAATGGTGCCATGTCCTTGATGTGCTATAAATGTGAATTGTGCATTATGTACTATATGCATCTTAAAATAAAATAGGACTGTTTTTATTGCTTCTCATTTGCACTAAAAGTTAGTGTAAGAGAGAAGCAAACATATTGACAATCCTATACTTACTATTTTAAACTGAGTAGTAAGTGTCTCAAATGTTGTATATAAATTATTATTCTTATTATATCTACTCAGTACCATTATGTTATTAAATGCATGATTTGTGTCATGCTAAATAATATCTACAGTATGTGTGAATTCAATAGCTGATATAACATTCTCTGAAAAGTTTTTATCATTGAAAATTCACGATTGCGACTAAATCTTTAATTTTATCGACTCGAATCGACGAAATTCTGAAGACATGATTCTAAATAAAAATAATAAATTACGAACATGCGCTCGCATTTTCAAACCAAAGAGTAACTTCAATCACATAGTCGAAACTATATTGAAACATTTTTTTTGCATTATTTTTTATAGAACTCAAATCAAAGCTAAGATTTCAATCAACTACCCCATTGTTCTAGATTCTAGATGTTAGAACAATTATAATAAGAGTTATTCTTACGTTTGTAAATAATGCGAGCATTCATGTTTTAAAATACATTCCTATGGCCTAACTTATTACATAACAGTAACATTCTCAACTTCTTGGCTTATTGAAAGTTTTGGCAAATATTAAAACCATTCCTTAGAATAATCCAGATGCTTTTAATGTTCTAAATTTCATTTAATCAGCAAAATTATCAATACATTAATAAACCAAATATTTTTGTTACACCATGATAACTTTGATAAAAATAAATTTAAAAAACAATCGTTATTTAATGGCTATTTGTTTAATTATATTTATGGAGACTGATGTGTAGTAAAATAGAATATTACTGTAAAACATAATGTACCTTTGAACTCAAATTTTATTTCAATACTTAAATGTAACTTGAAAGTTATTTATTTTTGTGTGCTTAATAACATTGTTAGCAGCAATGCTCTGTCTGTAACTATTCTTTGTATTTTAATACATTCACTCAAAATGACTTATTTTGTTCTCAATGAATTTACTTGCTTTATTTTTGTTAGATATATTACTACTTATTATTATTTTACTTTTTGCAATTGGCTTATTTATAATATAATATGTTGTAATGTTTATGTAATATTTTACGAAATTAAAAATTTATTGCATTGCTGCTTAGAAGCATTAATTGAAAATTACTTTTAAGGCTAAAATTACTATAGAAAGAATTATTATTTGTAATAAAAGTAGTTTTTTTATTTAAGTAAGTACATGGAATATATAATTTTAGTGAAATATTTTTTTATAGATAAGTATGTAATATTGTTATTGTTTAATCTTAATTATTGTATTCCCATTCAGTTAGAGAAGTCATTAGATAATAATTGAATACTTGAAAATTTATGTTTTTATTAAGAATTAGTATAATTTGGCTATTGCAATGTATTCTTACAATATGCCAGGCCTACTACATGTGTTATTGGCACAAATGTCAGTCTATAAATAAATTCTAGTTGTGTAATATTTTCAAATACAAAACTGCTTAATGTTGATGAAGTATTAGCGCTTTATATTTAATATTCTATTTAATATAAATGATTTAATTATTTTACTGTTATCATTTTATAAATAGTTTAATGGCAGTTCCCAATGTTCTATCTATCTATGGTTTTCCTTACTAAGTAGAAAGACAACTTGTATGGAGCTTATGTCACATTGATATCTCTAGTAAAGCAAATAAAAGATAGACAGGTAGTTTGGTAGTATTGGGAACCGCCATAAATTTACTACATACCCTGTGCAATAAATATTATTATTTTCAAGCGTAGTTTTATTCTTTCTTGTCTTTTGTATCCATAAAAAAGGCTCAACTATAGCTCACGTACCCAAGGTATTTTCCGGACAATCTATTCACATTTTCACCAAAGTTTTATCACGTAACCTTTTATACTGTCTCTAACTTTCGTATTATCACTTAAATTAGACGAACATTTTAAGAAAAAATTATTACTGAAAATTCGAGCGAAGCGAGCTCGGGACTTAGGGCACCCCGACTCGGATAACGGATAGGTGACGAAGAGGATCCGCCATCCTTCTGAGTGGTTATTTTCTTTTATGACCACCCTTTCATAGTAAAAATAACCTCGAAATTTTTAAATTTAAAAAATTTATTTCTCGGCAACTATTACGTTCCGACGAATATGGCTTGGGGGGAGGGTTACAGTTCAGGTTTAAAGTTCGGGGTAAATAAAAAAATATAATTTCGTACCTACGTCAACGTCCGTTGCGAGAAGCCGACCGCGCAAGTCAGGACCATAGATATGTTCTGTTCTGTTAATCCATTCGTCCCTTTCGGGGCAGGCAAAGGTCGGAGACCATACAGCCTATTCATTCGTGTGTATTTTCTGTGTTATGTAGGACCATAGATAATACATATGTCAGGACTGCTGGTGTTGGTCTATGGTCAGGACGACAATCTGTAGAACAAAACACGGGTACGCACATTTAGTAACAACTGGCGTTAACAGATGGCGTTGCTACGAAAGAAAAGTCAACAATTCGAAAAAGTCGGTTTACCTACTGATTATAGTTTAACGTGACAACGTCTTTTTTGTCGCTCGTTCCGCGCTCTCGAGGTAACGCCGGTAACGCCGCATGAGCGAGGTAACGCCGGATGAGTCATGTTTTTTCGTGCGTGCAACCGGCTCTATCGAATTATAAGACGTTGTCACGTCAAAAACAAAACGTACTCTGTAGCGCAAGTGAGCGACTAATATTCCTTGCTCTCGTTAGAGAGTACTAGAGTGGGTAGTATATTCCTTGTTTCTCTGCTGTGTGGTCTGTGGTTGCCTGGCCATATTGCTTTTCTTGGCCCTAAAGGACTGGTATCCAGGGCCGTAAAATGAATTTAAAAAAAAATTGCTTTCTCTGCTGGGGTTGTCGTTCCTTTCTACCATCATCAATCAACAATTTCCATGGAATTAATAAGTACTTCGTACAACTGGAAAGCTTACTTCAATGATTTTGACATATTATTAAAATGAACCTTATCTCAATGCATTCAAAGTATTTTTTTAATTAACCAATATCTCCTTTAAAAAGTGAGCCTGAGCGAGAAAACTTTTTCTTGGTGTGTCCCTTTCGCACAAATAAGTTTGACATCAGTGCGAACTAGGGTGACTACACTTGAAACTACTTATCATGGAATTAATAAGTTTTTCATACAACGTAATTATTTGTAGTACTACGTACTTGGTACGAAGTACTTACATATTAATTCCATGCTACTTATATACTTAATTTAAATTTATTGTATCACTAAAATCTTGGAAATTCATGAGGTTCATTATCTTTAATCGAAGATTTCGTATTACATCGGTCAAATTGAAGATCTAATGATTTGCAGGACAGATTAATTTGTTTTGCTGTAATCCGCTACTTGAAAAGATTCTGTATGGTACAATATGCAGGAACACTGCCCACATGAAACACCACACACAATTTTCCAACTACTCTACGATTTCGCATTGTGAAGTCAACATCTCCTGAGGATGTCCCGGTTCGGGACGAAACGTGCGTCGAAGAAAGTGTTGGAAAATTGTGTGTGGTGTTTCATGTGGGCAGTGTTCCTGCATATTGTACCATACAGAATCTTTTCAAGTAGCGGATTACAGCAAAACAAATTAATCTGTCCTGCTAATTATGGATTTCCGCAAAATAACGCCTGCTTCCATTCAATATCTAATGATTTGTTTGTGTGATAATAATTTTGCATATTGTGGGTATTTCTTTTAATCATTTTATTGGTCAAATTGTAGTGGTGGACAAAATCCTAAACTTTAAACAAGCAATTCTTGTATAAGTATATATAATCTGAATCTCGGAACCGGCTCGGGGGGTTTTGGGTGCGATAAATCGATTTAGCTAGGATTCATTTTTAGAAAATGTCATATTTACCAAAAAAAAAACCGTGCGAAGCTCGGTCACGCACAACTATTAATACTATAATAAGAACAATTTTTCATTTCCAGTTTGCCTTCGGATTTAGAGTTGAAGAAAAAATGGTTAGAGGTGACACTAGGAACTTGAATAAAAGCTCTGTGGTTTGTTCACTGCATTTCAAACCTGAAGATTACCGAACAGAGGCCCGGAAAAGGTTGAAACCTGGAGTGGTTCCTTCTATCTTTCTAAAGGTAATACTAAAATACTTAAATAAACAACTAATTTAAATATGAGTAATTTCGTTACAGATTTTTGCCGAAAACAAAAAATACATGTGTTAAGCGATATATGTCTAATTCAGAAGACGTAAAACCTGGATCTTCTAAAAGTCCTCCATGTAAAAAGATGAATGTCGGCAAAGATAAAACATTAAAGGTCCTTGGCACATCTCGAACTACTTTACGCCATAAATTGCACAAAACAATTTTGTTCAGTAAGTAATGTTTAATTGTAAAATGTCAACTGTGAAAATACTATATTTACTTGGTATTTAGAAGTGTTTTATTTACTATATGTAAGTATACATATTGCTTATTAGAGGACGAGACGCAAGAGTGGTGTGTGCTAGTGTATATACCTTTGGTTTTATTTAAATAGCTAGCATTAGGTACAAACAAAATCAAAAAGTTTACTTCGACGGACTAGGGTCTTACGAGTCTTACTCTATAAAAACAGAGTAAATATAATTACCTACCTACCTTTTTAAATAAAATAATGTGCTTTTCTGCTTCATTTTAATATTATTTAATTCCAATAATCCATATTAAACTAAGTCTCGCCACCTGTGATATACAGGTAAGAAGATGGTTACACTAGTTGAAAGAGACGGACCAAGATTTATGACCTCTTTCTCGGTGCGTTTTTCGATACACAGTGCCTTCCAGTTGTACGAAGTACTTATTAATTCCATGACAATTTCATTTTCACAGACATATAACACCACTATAACACTGGATATTCGTAACGTCACCGCCGCCTTAATAAAATAAAACTACAAAAAATTGAGAATGTGTGCGTGTGGTTCTCGAAGAGCGAGAAGGAGTGGAGACCGTCATACAAAATGAAAGAGATAGATAAAACTGCTAACTGCCGTCTGCCAACATTGGCTGTTCTAAGTCGGGAGGAACTGTTCATTTTCTTGAAATCTAATCTCGGTAGAAAGTATTGTGTTCTGTGACTCTAATCTATCGAAGCCTGAAGACAAGACAACATGGAGCACCAGTGGGAGAACCGGACAGAATCAGACGCGGTGAAGGAACTCCTCGGCTGCGGAGCGCAGTCGCAAGACAAACAGGAGCGCTCGCCAGAGGCGGCGACCTGCGCGAATGTGCATGACACGCTGTTTGACGTGGTGGAGCACGAGGTCGGCACTGCCGCAGACTTCGACGCAGCGCGAGTCAAAGTGAGTTCCACCTGTCCGCTTTTAACTGCTTCACCGGTTACTTCTTGAGTGAACTTGAAGTCTTGAGTGTTAACTCGTTTAGGTCCTGTAGTGCGATCGACTTAAAATATATCAATCATTAAAGAGCTGTATCAATGTCAAAACGTGGGGTTTGACCAATCACAGCACTTGAAAATCGCGTTTTGACTTTGATCAGCTCTTGATTGATACATTTTTAGCCGATCGCCCTGCTGTTCTTGAAGTAACCTTGACTGTTAAATATGGCCGCCTGATCCATAAGTCTTTTGAGATAGTAAGACAACGTAAGAATAATGCTTCTGTGTTAGTTAGTTTTATACAGACACTTCTTCTTGATTATGCTTGTCGTCCTGACCCATACTCAGACAATTATGACAAGAAATTAACCTACCAGTATCCTTAACCTGCTGGTATAAAAAATAAAACTGATTATGTACATTATACATAGTCAAAATTACCTAAATAAATTGTGGCAAACCTACAATGGAAAAAAATAAATGTCAAAAAAGTTTGTTTAAGGTGACTGAGTGATCATCACGGAGATACAGAATAAGGGTCCATGACTCCTTTATTGCTTGCCAGATTGTATATAATATTAAGTACATCTTTGTTTTCAGATGGAGGCTTCAGAAGCTGGAGTCATTTTGCCACCGGATGTATTGAAAACAGACGTCAGCAGAACAGCCATCGGCAGCAGCACTGTGTGGACAAGCGATGATGATATTCCCTTGCTTTATTTACAAACACAACACAAGTCAAAACAGGTTTCTTGCAATATTTGCAACTATCAGTGTGTGGATAGACGTGATTTAAAGAGACATAAGAAAACCCACACTCAAAATAAACCTCTATCCTGTAACAATTGTGACTATAAATGTTCAACAGCCAGCCGTCTAAAAACTCACATAATGACTCATACTGGAGAGAAACCTTTTCATTGTGAGCATTGTGACTATAAATGTTCAACAGTCAGCTATCTAAAAAGACACATAAAAACGCACACTGGAGAGAAACCTTTTCACTGTGAACATTGTGACTATAAATGTTCAGCAGCCAGAGATTTAGAAAGACACATCATGACTCATACTGGAGAGAAACCTTTTCACTGTAAATATTGTGTGTATAAATGTTCATTAGCCGCTAGTCTGAGAAAACACATGATGTCTCATACTGGAATTAGACCTTTTCACTGTAAACATTGTGACTATAAATGTACAGCAGCTAGAGATTTACAAAGACACATCATGACTCATACTGGAGAGAAACCTTTTCATTGTAAGCTTTGTGAGTACAAATGCTCTCGAGCAAGTCATTTAAGACAGCATATGATGACTCACACTAAGGAGAAACCCTTTCAATGTAAACATTGTGACTATAAATGTTCAACAGCCTCCGGTTTAAAAATCCACATGAGGTCTCATACTGGAGAAAAACCTTATCACTGTAAACAATGTGACTATAAATGTTCAATAGACGGTACTCTAAAAACCCATATGAGGATTCATACTGGAGAGAAACCTTATCACTGTACATATTGTGACTACAAAAGTTCACAATCCAGCCATCTCATAATCCACGTGAGGACTCATACTGGAGTGAAACCTTTTCACTGTAATCATTGTGACTTTAAAGGTACAACAGCCAGCTCTCTAAAAATCCACATGAGGACTCATACTGGAGAGAAGCCGTTTCGTTGTAAATATTGTGACTACAAAGGTTCAACAACTAGTGAACTAAAAATCCACATGAGGACTCATACCGGAGAGAAACCCTTTCACTGTAAACATTGCGACTATAAAGGTTCAACAACCAGCCAACTAAAAATGCACATGAGGACTCATACCGGAGAGAAACCCTTTCACTGTAAACAATGCGACTATAAAGGTTCAACAACCAGCCAACTAAAAATCCACATGAGGACTCATACTGGAGAGAAACCCTTTCACTGTAAACTATGTGACTATAAATGTTCAACAAGTGAATCTCTAAAAAGCCATATGCGGACTCATACTGGGGAGAAACCTTTTCACTGTAAACATTGTGACTTTAAATGTACAACAGTCAGCTATATAAAAAGACACATAAGAACGCACACTGGAGAGAAACCTTATCACTGCAAACATTGCAACTATAAATGTTCAGTAGCCAGTGATCTTAAGAGACACATAATGACTCATTCTGGAGAGAAACCTTTCCATTGTGAGTGTTGTGACTACAAATGCTCACAAGCTAGATATTTACGACAGCATATTATGATGACTCATACTGGGGAGAAACGTTTTAGTTGTGAGCGCTGCGACTACAAATGTTCATCAGCCAGTAGTATAAAAAGCCACAATAAGAGATCACACACTTAGGGAAACCTTTTCACTGTAAACAAGTTCATGATCTTGAAACCCACATAATGACTCAATGAATTTAAATAATTTAAGGTGTTGCGAAAATATTTCTCTACCGTATAAGTACTTTTTTATTGTTTTTGTTTGGTTAACTATAATTGATGTCTATCATAATTAGTAAATAACTATTTAAGAATAATATAAGAGGCTGTATGTTTTTCCTTTAATAAATAATATAAATAATAAATTAAACAGTAATATTACTACCCAATACCCATATGCAGAAGCTTTGCCGGGGGATTCCCCTTCCACTACATGCTACCACCGCGAACCGCGTTTGAAGCCGTATTTAAGCGATTTTTCTCTCCCGGACCGGGCTACGCGCCACATCAGCGCAAATGACCAAAATGGAGGAGCCACCCGATGGGATAATGATACCCAAAAACTCTTAGAAACAGATTTTTGATAACTGGCTTAGTTTTTGAGTAATTAGGTAAAAGGTCGTTTTTCTGTTATATTCTTCCGCGACACTGTATGTCGCACCTACAGCTACGTATCCATGAGAGTGAGAAAGACAAAAATAAATTCAATAAATCCCCTTAAGAGCAGCCTTCCCGGTAGATTGTTTCATACAAACGCTCGTACGCGATTAAGACGTTTTAACAAACTTTTCTTGAAATATTTTTAACAAGTAGGTAGGTACTTACCTTGCACACTATATCTAGGTTTGTATAGCAACAAAAATTATAATTTATTACCAACAAATTCAGTAGGTACCAGCCTCCAAAAATCTGCATTCTTTCTGAAATTTTACATAAACTTTGGTCGTTTCGCTCAGCTCATATACCTATTGTAAAAGTAAAAAAAAACAACTATAGAAACCTCGTACAACTAATAAAGATTCGAAATAACAAACATTATTTACACATATGTACTTGTAAGGCTTTTTCAAAATCACGTATTTCCTGGAACAATTTTCATGAAATTGCCGCTCATTTTTTTTCCTGAACGCGCGATTGACGATACAGGCGTTGTCGTTTTTTTCGCAATGAGTTTTTCTAGGATTCCGTTAGACGAAACAGCAAGCCTGTAAAGTGTAAACCACGTATTCGTTGTACTTGGATAGTCCGGGAAGGGCCGCCAACAGACGAATGCGAGGCGCGCCGCGCGGTAGTATGAAATGGGACCCAAAGGGACCTTTGTAGTTTGTTCTGTTCGCCCCCACTCCGTGACGATTGCGACCACAGAAAAAAGAAAATTATTATGTGCTCTGTGATTGCGACTAGTTCCGCTATAGACTGAGAGTTAAAATGCATGATTTACAATGTTTTTTTTGTGAATCACAGATAATCAACGTATGGGATTTATACGAACCGAATGGCGTAGCGGTAGCGAACCTGCCGTCTACGTAGGAGGTCGTGGGTTCGGTTCCCACTACTGGAAAATGAGCATGAATGATTTCCATGTCTGAGTATTTTTCAATATAATATTATATCTAATATATAAAATTCACTCGCCAATCATTGTTACCAAAATATAAAATTCTCTCGTCAACCATTGTTACCAAACTTCTCCGAAACGGCTCGACCGATTGTTATGAAATTTCATTGTATGATCACTGAGTCTGAGAGGTTATCTATTTTTTATATCCCTATAAAAGCAAAACAACGTTTGCCCGGTCAGCTAGTCTAGCTACTCTATGCATGGACATTATCCTTTTAAAATTTCACGTGGTTTTAAAACACCCCATATGGGCGGCCATTTCTGTGACGTCACATTTCGTCAAGTTTACCTTCTGTGTAAAATCTACAATGTTTTGTAGATTTTACACAATACTGGCACCAATGTTCAAAACCTTTCTATATTAAATTCACGCATCTAAAAACAGTGCTATCCTTTTCAAAATGCTTGTCATGGAAAATGATAGCACTAGTACGAGATACGTCAAATTAGAGAATTATTAGCATCTACTTATCTTATATCGTTTTTAATTAACAATCAACTCTACTTACTGAATAATAAGAGATAGGTTAGGTTGTGGAGAAATAAATGAAACCAAGATTTGGACTTTTGAATTTTATTATAATTAGATTTACACTGTCATTTACAATAAATTTCCATGTAGATGGTAGGACATAAATCAATATTGCATAACACTAAGGCTAATTGCATCAGTATTTTTGTGGATAAATTAACAAAATCATATGCAATATTACAAATTCAAATAAAAATAACGCTAATATCTTACTCGGGCACGCACTTGCTGCACACTGCCATGCCCCGCTGCTTCGGAGCAGTTCCAACAGACTTGGCCAGATTCAGTTAACATAGGTATGAAGATGGAATGTCTTCGAGTGGGCGAAACATCGCAAATAAATAATTTTTCCAAGTGCATAACCTTAACCTAGCACAACTTTAGAACTACCGTTTTGTCCTGTAATACGTAGAGATGTAGCGCTACAGCGATATTTTCGAGAAACATGCGAAATTAAAAATAAATTAAAATATACAAAATCTCTATCACAATACTCGTAAGTAATTAAAGCGATTCAAGTGTGAATACTCCAAAGTTGTAATACGAAGCGCGAATCGTCGCCGCCTCTCGCCGCGCTCGGTCGGCGCGGCGCATCGCTCGGCTAAATATTGCGAGTAACTACATATATCATCTAATGTTACCGTTCAAATATATCAACGACCGAATGTATACAAACGAAGGCGCGCAGGAGCCGCGGTCACGTATAAAACATTTGTGCAGGCCGGCCGCGGCGGCCGGCCACGAGCATCGACACCGAGTGACGTACAGGGAACTATGACATCCATATCCACGTGATACATACACTTCGCTACTGTGTATACAAATTAAATACATCGTACGGAGGTGCTTGTACTATGCGCGGTGCGCTTTACGACAGAGATACATTCATTTTACACGCGGTATAAAATACTTAGAAAATTTACAATTTCCATCTTAACAGGGTAGAGGTGTCGGAAGATGGAGCGAACGGCGCGGCGGTGCCGACGCCGGCTCTCCGGGACAAGCTAAGTAGTTAACATTAGAGATCAATTCAAAGTGAACCGTTAAGAAAATACATTCTTAAGAACATACACAGCTAAAATGCAATACCAAAGTACTTTTTCTTAAACATTATTTTTTTTTTTACCTCATAATCGAAAACGAAACATTGAATATATCAAAAGAAGTACATTATTTAAATTGTATATTATTACTAGTAGATAACTTGACACGATACATAAACGAAACTTGCTATGTACGTAGTGTGTAACGGCCAATTTACTCAGTGTATGTCCGCGAGCAGTTAGAATGTCTCGGAGGCGAGTTGAGCTGAATTCCTTTACAACCGGTTGTCATTAAGGGCTGGGTCTTAACATGATACTATAGTTATTTTTTAATATATTTAAATAGAATGTTAAAAAGTATTACGACACGTCCTGATCTTCCACGTCCTGCGCTTGTTCTTTCTGTTCGGCTTCACCTGCAACACATATCACACAATTATTAAATTGCACTAGAAAAAGCATTTCTAGTAAGAAACATTCAATTGAATTCAAAATACAAAATCTAATTTCGGTTAAAACCATCAAGCATCATTACATAGTTTGGTAACTGGTGGCAATAGTCAGGTGTTTTTATACATATAATTTTAATTAGTTTAGCTTGTAAAGAGTACCCATTTGTTTCCTCAGTCACATTTAGGCGGATCCAAGAAAAAAGATTGCCAGTCATTGCCAGAAAAAAGCAAAAAAAGCAGTCTCTTTAGGCTCAATGTACACCGAGGCTGAATGGAATGAAAAATTCAAGTGTAAATTCCGCGTCATGACAGAGAAGGCGTGCGAATTCGCTGGAATGCTTGAATCGAAAAAAGGAAAAATCGAAAATTCCAGCAAATTGTTTCGTAAACGCTTGGCACCGCACTGCCATAACCGACCCCCAACCGATTCCCCGTTCGCGCCACTTCCTGCAGACTCCACAAAGTCGCCGACAGGGAAATTCTCGAGAATGCGCGAGGATGCCCCGAAAGACGTCCGATATTTATTTTGCGCTCATTTAATTTGTATATTATACAATTGACATAAAGTTCATTATGCTATGTACAATTTTCGATTCCATTCCGCAGCGATGTAAATTGATTGACAGGGAGTACGGAAGGTGGGAAGGGCATGGCTCACCGGACTCGCCGTCGCCCTGCATGTCGGAGGTCCAGAGCGTGAGGTTGTCGCGCAGCAGCTGCATGATGAGCGTGGAGTCCTTGTAGCTCTCCTCCGACAGCGTGTCCAGCTCGGCGATCGCGTCGTCGAACGCCGCCTTCGCCAGCCGACACGCGCGGTCCGGGCTGTTCAGGATTTCGTAGTAGAATACCTGGTGGAGGAACAGTTAGCAATTAGTTTGTATTCATCACATTAATACTGCTCAGTGTAAAGAGTGTGTGTTTGTAAATCTTTGTCACTAAAATTATTGTATTTATGTTTCTAAAACGCCTGTAATTTGTAATGGAGATCGGAGATAGATAAATTAGATAAAGCCAAGATAAACAGTTTAGCTACTTATTAGTTCCTAACTTCCTACTTGATCTGTGAAAGACCTAAATAAAATCTCAAATATATAAAATTCACGTGTTACAGGGTATGTAACAAAATTTGACGAAACAGAAATAGCTTGATCGATTTTAATGAAATTTGTGTAAATTTTCGATTTTCGTCTGCGCATACGATGTAAACTATTTCCATAAGTGAGAAATAATTGATTTGGCAAAACAACGTTTACCAGGTCAGCTAGTAGTCATTTTATGATAACGCTCTTTAGATGATAGCCTTGTGCTAATATAAAGACAAAATATCAACCAAGTGTAGCAATCTTCAAAATGAAACTAGTATCATCCTTGTACTGCTCAGACCTAAGTCAGCACAAAACCGCACTCATCTTATCTTCTCGGAACAAAGTTTGCTCAGTGACATCAGCGCCTCGGACGCGTCACTCGGTTTAGTTGTTCAGGTGATTAGCGCAAGTTAACGGCTGCATTGTAAGCAGTCCGCGTCAGGTTTTCCGATAAACGATAAAGACATTGTCATAAGTATAACCGTGTGTAGATATACTAATTAGTATCTATTAAACTTTTGGACGCCCCCACTGAAACTTATTACACTGTGTAATTGCGTTCTTCGCATTAAGTAACGTCGCTTTATAGAGCCTCCAGCTAAAATATTTAATTTCAAAACGATAAGACTTCTTTAGGCACGTTGGACATTTTTTGTATGCCTAAGATATTTCGCTATTAATTTAATTTTTGCGCCAAAATTGGAATGTCCTCTTTTAATTCATAATTGAATGTCTTCAAATGTAGTCACAGTAGTTAGAAGGTTTTAGCAAACCCTCGTTGCTAGCGGTGTAATGAAGTTGGGAACTGGACGGCGCAGGCCTGCCGTATTACCGGTATGGGCGTCAGAGATCGCAACTAGGTGCAGGGTACAGCGGTGACGTGGACTCACCGAGAAGTTGAGCGCGAGCCCGAGGCGGATGGGGTGTGTGGGCGGCAGCTCCGTCATGGCGATGTCGGAGGCGGCCTTGTACGCGACCAGCGAGTTCTCGGCCGCCTCCTTGCGGTCGTTGCCTGTTGCGAACTCCGCCAGGTACCGGTGGTAGTCACCCTGGAATAACAATGTTATTTACGTTAGATTATTATCTAAACAAGTTATCAATTAAAAATACTTTTAAAGACAAGCTTTAATATGTTTTATCCATATTCTCCTCAGCACTAGACACTGGTTACCATTTAGCACCAAAGTACTCGTCAAGACGGATCAAACAAGTCCAAACTTGATACGGTTTATGTGTCGTTTAACTACCGAGTTACTACTGTATGGCATTCCTATGGCCACATTTCCGTTCCATCATCAGATCAATTCTATGTCATAATAATTTTGGATTGTCATCCGGTTTACACATGCATACTGTACCAACTAGGAAGACCCACTTCCACAAGTTCAACTTGCAAGATTTGAATATGTACAAACAAACAAACATGGGGACCAGTGAAACTATATAAAAGCTTGTAACATAAATATTGATTATTGTATTAGAAAAGGCTTTGATTCCCAGGCGTTGGAATTGTCAGATAGTGCGTTTGTGGTAAATAATTAATATTAGTAAATCATCACTATCGGCTGTGGTGAGCGACGGCCAAACAAGTAAATTGATGTTTGATTGCAAACAATCCCGAAATACAAGGGAAAAGTAATACTGGTACTTCTTCCACTAACTAGTCATACCTATACGGTATCCCAGTCAAATTAAGCCGAAAATGGGCGATCAGGAAAAATGATGAACGAGAGTTGAAGGCCCCTATTTTCAGATTTTAGATAGTAAAAAATATTGTTATATAACTACAAATAATGAATTATCATCGTATTCGCACATAATTATTTCAAAATAGTGACAACAATATTAATTCTATAATATGTGCTCTATAAATATACCTAGTTTAACGCAGTAGTTTACGCTAAGTGTTCATAAATATCTCATTTGTCGTTAAAGGTAAAAAGCTTTTAGCTCTCGTAATAATATCGAGGCGGCACGCAGTTCGCAGACGTGACGGTGCCTCTCTAGCACAAGGAGGTATCGCATAATGCCCGCAGACTGAATCGATGCCAGTCCCTACTTCCATGAAGAGAGCACTAAATCAAAGGACGCATATGTAATGCGTTCTGGGTGGAGCCCTTTTATCTTGTCTACGTGTTTAGTGTTCTGCACTATTATAATGGAGAGAAAGAAAGAGATATAGGCCATTGAGCTTTTTATAATGCTACTATGAAACTACTAATTTCTAACAAATACGTGTTTACTCATTTCATATTAACGAAAGACTATTCTTATAAATATTAATAAAAAACGTATAAAACACGTCAAATTAAACGGGAAGAATTTATAATTAAGAAAACTTTCACCTGTAAAATATGAAAATTAATTATTTCGCTCAAATGCTATATAATATAAATAGTTTTAAATTAGGCAATTATAATTTTAGAGCAGTTTCGTGAAGTCGTGAAGCTTGGAATGTCTGTATCCAAGCAGAAACTGAAGTGAATTATGCTGTTTCGTATGCTTAAGCACTACTATCTTGGAAGTGCGCCAGAACTGGGTCGGCGAACTGTTTTTTTTTCATTGCGAATTACGTGAACTAGTATAGTCTATAGATTACATAATAATCGAAACAGGTGTCAAAGTGATAACCAATTATATTGTACAATCGCTTAAAATTGCGTACTTGACTGAATTCAAAATATTCATTAATTTCATTTATTTTTGAAACTAAAATTATTAACAAATAAATGATTGATATAATCAAATAAAAAAAAAGTTATTTAAGCATTTTAATATTTCAGATTAGACAGACGCAGCCGTATTAAACTATGACGTCAAAGTATGGTCATGCCATAGTACTATGCTATACAAATCGTTTTGTGAGCTAGGGACAGAAAACCCTTATTCCAAAAGTTAAAATACCTGTAACGTTGTATTTCTTTGTTTTATTTTAATTTTATGATTTTTGTGGACGTCGTTATTAAGTAAGCTGATAAAAAACTCATAAAACTCATAAACTCATTGGGTCAACTACCCAAATTCTAATGTAACATGTTAAATTAAGTATAACCAAATCAAATAATATTTATTTTAAAGTACACGATAAGTATAAGATACATATTCATAAAAACGACTGCTGCAACAACTTTAATAATTGAATAATTTATTGTTGACAAGGGGCATAACCCGAAAAAAAAACGATCTTCATTGTAAACTCTCGCTTTCCCAAATCCGCAGGAAAATTTCATATTTATTGGTCGCCTTACTCATAGTATTGATTACCCTACATAACAGCCGTTACGGCGTAGAAGGTAGTTGAACCACGCGGTCTGCCAAATATGACGTCACGGACTTACTCGAATCGTAAATGGGGTTGCACAGACCGAGGGGCGTGGCGTCGCGGGTGGCGGCCATCCGGGAAAATCTCGTGTGCCGCCAATATTATCGGTGAGCTGATTCTGTATCGTACTTATTCTGTAACCCTCACTGGGTTTTTAACTAAGAAAACGGAGGCAAAAATTTTCAATCGACTTCAAAAAAGGAGGAGGTTCTCAATTCGACTGTATGTTTTTTTATGTTTGTTACCTCATAACTTTTTATTGATTGAATCGATTTTATTAATCCTTTTTTTTAGAAAGCTGACGCTTCCCGTGTGGTCCCATTTCATCATCATCATCAACGGCGCTACAGCCCTTTGTGGGCCCGGGCCTGCTCCAAAAGATTCCTCCATCGGTCTCTGTCCATTGCATTCGTTTCCCATCTTTTTATTCCTACGGCTTTTACATCTTGGTTCACTCCGTCCAGCCAACGAAGCTTTGGCCGACCAACATTTCGACGGCCGTCTGGGTGTGATATCAGTAGTTTTTTTGGTGGCCTCTGGTCACTCATGCGTTGTACATGTCCAGCCCACTGCAATCTTGCGATCTTTATGTGCTGAACGATGTTTGGTTCACCAAAGATATCATACAATTCGTGGTTGTAACGGATACGCCACAACCACGTGGTCCCATTTCAATTTAGTCAATTTCTAATAATGTATCCATGAGAAAAACCATAAGTCTTACATTTTTAATTTTCTTAAAAAATTAGAATTTATTAAATAAAAACATTTTATTAATATGACCAAGTCAATACAAAATGAAAATTATAACTAATACTTAAATATATGTACATAAAAAGATTTAAAATAAAAATAACGGACTATAAACTAGGTTATAAATTTAAAACCTCATCAAATCCAACGCAACGAGGCATGGTACCCAAGATACTGGCAGCATTGCCTCTTTGGATGGCCAAACTAATACGTTGGCCAAGGTAGCTGCCAGCTCTTGGATCCCCAGTAGACTCGATAACTCTCTTTGAAATTTCTTCAAAAAGAGCTCGAGCCCCAGGCCCCCACGGCCCCAGAGTCTCCACACCAAAAGGCGCAAATATGAAAATCTTGTCAAGAGATTCATATTTGCGTCCCTTGGCCCGTTCGGCACTAGTAGCCGCAGCCCCCGCCATAGAGGAGGTCGCCTCAATGTGGGACGCAGCCAGGGTGTCAGCACAAGTTGCGTCCCAAACAAGCGACCTCCCTAAACGCCGGGGAACAAGCGTCATCCCATCGGGTCTCTTGCCATCACCACGCGCCAGACCAGTTGGTTCTAATACAGCTGGCACGTGGGCGGTAGCAAGAGACCTCCGGATGATGTCGTTAAGGGCACTATGGCGGTGGAAGCGACCGGCACTTTTGGGACAGGAGAGATCATGGTGACCGTAGGAATCAACGCTCTCGCCGCAATGGCAACGATGAGGTTGAATGATGCTTGCGCCTAGCCTTAGACCGATTAAAACTGTTAAAGTGGTATGGTCTATTAACTAAACTGCATTGTGAATTAAAAAAAAATAGGTCAGCACAAGTCAAATTAGTTTTTTTTTTGTGTCTAGAATCGCAAGTTGTACGAGATAAATTGCTAATAGACGTGCTTCAGTTTAATCCATATATTAGTGTCACGGACTAAGGCAAATACTAGGAAATTAATCGTGCGCTTCTAGCTTTATGTTGAAATATGACAGTTTAGAGAGAACTTTTCGATCGCTAGCAGAATAATAGAAAAATAAATTAGATGTTTGAAATTTAAAAAGACATGTTCGGTTTTTATGGTTGTCATGGTGTTGTGTGGACAAAAAGTCAGAGTGAAAAATGCGATATTAAAAATAAAAGTGAAAAATGGACTAATTGTGAATGCGAGAGACTAGAGACAGTGTTTTCGTGGATTGAGTAGTCCTCGACTGCTCCGAGGCACTCGGAGGTTTGTACGGTGTGCTTAATCTACCGACAAATAAAGGCCTCAACCCATCGACTCGTGTATTCTTCCAATCCCGACCCTCAGCTCATAACATTGGTGTCAGAAGTGGGATTGGAAGATGCCATTGGTACCCAGAGTCGAGAAGGAGGGCGTTACTACGCGTGCCATGTCCGAAGCGCGAGAGCGAGAAGACTCAGTTGCAAGTACTCCTGAGCGCAACCCTGTCGCACATCAAATGCCAGCGGCGGATGTAAACACGCTGTTAGAACAGATGACCGTTAAGATACAAGAACAGTCACATGTGCAAGAACAGGCCAGTGCGCGTCTCGAGGAACAGTTACGTGCTTTTCATGAGAGATTTCACAAGGACATACTAGCTGCGCTGCAACAGATCACGCAGAAGGTAGAGCTGATGGAGAAGGAAGTATGGCGAATGAAGGAGTCTTCCGAAAAACAAGATTTAACCTTGCAGGAGCATGACTCGCAGTTATTGAACATAAAGCGGAGAGTTGATTTCCTTGAAACGCACAGAGGAGCATCGCGTAGTTCAGAAGGTATGACACCGGCAAAGCTTTTTAAGTTACCACATTTCGACGGCAAATCATCTTGGGCGGCTTTCAAGTTTCAATTCGAGACCGTCAAGAGAACAAGTCGTTGGACGGATGATGAAGCGCAGTCTGCCCTTACGATTGCACTCCGTGATGAAGCATTAACTGTGTTGGAAGCGTTGTGCGTCAATGAAAATAAGGTTACATGTGACGAACTTCTTAATGCTTTGGAATCTCGATATGGTGATAGCCATCTCGAACACGTTTATAGGGCTCAACTCAGGGACCGTGTTCAGCAAACTAATGAAAGCTTACAGCAATGGTCAGTGGAAGTTGAGAGACTCGTGCGGAAGGCTTACAAATCTTCACCGTCCACTGTAGAGACGATGTTGTTGCAAGCCTTTGTGGATGGAATTCGTGATTCAGAGGTTAGAGCTACCGTCCGCTTGAAGCACCACATCAGCCTGAAGGAGGCTGTAGCTCATGCCCTAGAGGTAGAGGCTGTGCGATATGACTCAAAAACCCTAAAGTTGAGAGAAATGGCTACAACAGAGAGGAATTGGACGCAGCGGCGTATATTTAACCCAACCTGCTATGGGTGCAGAGAGCGAGGACACCTGCGGAGTAGCTGTCCCAGGAGGGAACGAGTGACCAGTATAAGCCAAGTGGACGCAACGGTTTCTAATTCAGGAGGAATCACAACCCCATTTAATATTGCATTGAAACAGATAGAAGATGGAAACAGCTTGGTGATAGATGGAGCCATTAATGGGGTAGCATGTCAACTTACCCTGGATACTGGAGCATCACGGACAGTCATTAAACATCAACAAGGGAAGTATATTGATAAATGTAATTTACAGGAGAAAGGAAACATCAATCTTACGACAGCCACCGGCCAGCGCGTACCTGTCTGGGGGGAAGTGAACGTCGCCATTAAAATTGGAGACAGGGTCTATTGGCAAAGAGCAATACTAGCAGATATCGTTGATGACTGCATTATTGGTCTAGATTTTCTTCGAAACCATCAATGTAGAATTGACATTAAGTATGGAGTGCTTAGGTGTGGAAACCAAGAAATTCCAATAAAGGGTGGAAATTATGGGAAAGTTTACTGTTTGAAGAATACAACCCTTTTCCCAAGATCCCAAACATTAGTTCCTGTGACGTTACCTTCCGAAAACATCCGAAGACCAAGAAGATGCGCAATTATTGAACATCGTGGACATGGACATTCATGGATTCCCGCAAGAGTTGTTGTAGGACGAACTCGAGTTTCAATGATCCCAGTATTCAATCCATGTAATTCTCCCCAGATTATTCAAAAAGGTGACGTAGTAGGCACCTGTGAAGAAATAAGTTTTCTAAGGAATTGTGAAGAAAGTCGAACGACGTGGAATAGGGAAGATGATCAAGTAACGAAACTCATAGAAGGTTGTAAAGATCATCTTACTACGCTTCAAAGAAAGAAAGTCGAAGAACTGTTAACCCACTTTTCTGATTTGTTCTCAAAACATGATGGTGATATTGGAAGAACTGGTGTGGTGAAGCATAAAATTAATACCGGAGATGTTATGCCAATCCGTCAGCGACCAAGACGCATACCACTTGCAAAAGATAAAGAAGTAGAGGACATGATTCAAGACATGCAGAAAAATGATGTCATTGAACACTCTGCGAGTCCTTGGTGCTCTCCAGTAGTATTGGTGAAGAAGAAAGATGGATCATTGAGATTTTGCATCGATTACCGCCGATTGAACGACGTCACTAAGAAAGACAGCTATCCTTTACCGCGAATTGATGACACATTGGATACCTTGAGCGGTATGAAGTGGTTTTCAACACTTGATTTGAAAAGTGGTTATTGGCAAGTAGACTTAGATCCAGCAGATAAAGAAAAGACAGCATTTTCAACCGGAAAGGGGTTGTGGCAATTTAAAGTTATGCCTTTTGGGCTATGTAATGCACCAGCCACGTTCGAGAGATTGATGGAGCAAGTACTGGCTGGATTATTGGGAGAGGCTTGCCTTGTTTACTTGGATGACATAATTATTGTGGGCCGCGACTTTGAAGATCATCTTAAGAAACTCGAAGCAGTTTTCAATAAATTACGTGGAGCTAATTTGAAGTTAAGTGCGAAGAAGTGCTTACTCTTCAGGCATCAAGTGGGTTATTTGGGACATGTCATATCGAAAGATGGAATTACAACAGATCCAGCTAAAATTAGTGCTGTCAAGGACTGGCCTGATCCAAAGGATAAGACACAGGTTAGAGCATTTTTAGGACTATGCTCCTATTATCGTCGATTTGTGAAGGGGTTCTCCGATATAGCTAAGCCTTTGCATCGCCTTACTGAGGAAAAAAGGCCCTTTATATGGGACGAAGATTGCCAACAAGCTTTTGAGAAACTGAAGAAACATCTTTGTGAGGCACCAATTCTTGGATACCCTGACCCAGAGGGGAAATTCATAGTTGATGCTGACGCGAGCAATAAGGCAATTGGAGGAGTGTTGTCCCAGCAAAAGAATAATCAAGAGAATGTGATCGCCTACTTTAGTAAGTCACTATCCAATACGGAGAAAAATTATTGCGTTACTCGGAGAGAATTACTTGCTGTAGTAAAGACTTTACAGCACTTCAAGAAATATCTCATTGGTCGTAAATTTTTGGTGAGGACTGACCACGCTGCCTTGAAGTGGTTATTAGAATTCCGGAACCCAGAGGGACAAGTAGCGAGATGGATTGAGCAGTTGCAAGAATTCGATTTTGAGATAGAACATCGTGAAGGAAGAAGTCATGGTAATGCCGATGCTTTGTCTCGACGACCATGTGCTGAGAATTGTAAACACTGTCAAAGACAGGAGGCAAAGGAAGTAGTACCTGTGAAAGTTATTCGGACGGATTCGGTCGATGACCAGTGGAGCGATGACGCCATGAAAAAGGCGCAAGAGGATGACGGAGATATTCGTCCAATCCTGGAATGGTTGCGGAATGGTACTTCGAAACCTGAATGGTCTGATGTAGCACAATATAGCACAGGCACAAAAAGTCTTTGGGCGCAATGGAAGAGCTTGACTTTACATAATGGAGTATTATGTAGAAAATGGGAGACTACGCGCATGAACAATTGTCATTTGCAAATAGTCGTCCCCAGAGTAAAAGTAAAAGAAGTGCTGCGCGCTTATCATGACGGTGCATCCGGTGGACATTTGGGGGTTAAACGAACACTTACTAAGATTCGAGATCGATTTTATTGGTTACATTGTCGTGAAGATGTCGAAGATTGGTGTCGAAAATGTGTTAGCTGTGCATCTGTTAAAGGGCCGCAGACTAGAAGCAAGGGGGCAATGAGGCTATACAATATTGGAGCTCCGTGGGAAAGAATCGCTCTAGATGTAGCAGGGCCATTTCCGATCACAAAGTTGGGCAATCGGTACATCCTTGTGGTAATGGATTACTTTACGAAATGGCCCGAGGTGTTTGCCATTCCGAATCAAGAAGCAATCACTGTGGCTAATAAGTTGGTCAATGAAGTCTTCTGTAGATTTGGAGCCCCACTGGAAATCCATAGCGATCAGGGGCGGAACTTCGAATCACAGGTATTTCAAGAAGTTTGTAAGATAATGGGTATACATAAAACTCGGACCACCCCGTATCACCCACAATCAGATGGAATGGTGGAGAGGTTTAACCAGACCTTGGAAAGGCACCTTGCTAAAGTAGTAGACGGCCATCAGAATGATTGGGACGAATATATACCACTATTTCTACTGTCATATCGCACTGCTATTCATGAAAGCATCACAGTAACCCCCGCATTTGCAAACTTCGGAAGAGAGTTAAGACTACCAGCTGATCTGCTGAGCGGTTGTCCTCCAGACACACCTAGAAATGTCACCGACTACGCTAATGATTTGCGGACTAAGATGTTGGATGTGCATGAACAAATAAGGGCCGCAGGTCTTCAGGCTAGTGAACGCATGAAGACACGTTATGATCGGAAGGCGACCAATTCGTGTTTTGAGGAAGGGTCGCTAGTATGGTTGCACAATCCTGTAAGAAGAAAAGGAAGATCTCCCAAGCTACAACGAAGCTGGGAAGGTCCTTATAAGGTGATTACTAAAATCAACGATGTTACCTTTCGGATACAACGCACGCCAAGAAGTCCAGCAAAAATTGTCCATATAGATCGTTTAGCTAGATACCACGGAGATAACGATGCTCGAGACGAGCATGTCTTAGGAGGGGGCAGTGTCACGGACTAAGGCAAATACTAGGAAATTAATCGTGCGCTTCTAGCTTTATGTTGAAATATGACAGTTTAGAGAGAACTTTTCGATCGCTAGCAGAATAATAGAAAAATAAATTAGATGTTTGAAATTTAAAAAGACATGTTCGGTTTTTATGGTTGTCATGGTGTTGTGTGGACAAAAAGTCAGAGTGAAAAATGCGATATTAAAAATAAAAGTGAAAAATGGACTAATTGTGAATGCGAGAGACTAGAGACAGTGTTTTCGTGGATTGAGTAGTCCTCGACTGCTCCGAGGCACTCGGAGGTTTGTACGGTGTGCTTAATCTACCGACAAATAAAGGCCTCAACCCATCGACTCGTGTATTCTTCCAATCCCGACCCTCAGCTCATAACATTAATTACAAATTAAATAGCCTTTTTAATTGGAAAGGATTTATTCAACAGTAGTTTGATGAGAGTTGAAGTCGGTTTATTTGTTAATTAATTAATATATATATAGCTGCTCGTGCTGATTCACTGATTGACTGACTGACTCATTGACCACCTCTCCTGAACAATTTTGTATGAAAAATTTTTTTTTCATGGATGGGGTCGTATAGAAAGGAAAAATTCATTAAGAACAAAAATATGGAGTGAGCTGATGATTGAGGATTTGGGAGACGGGTGAAGAGCAGGGCCAGAGTATCGAAGATAGGTGGGGGGTGCTCGACCAAATGTCATTTGAAACGTCATCCAATTGGCAGTGAGCTGAAAAAAAATTCAAAATGGCGGATTCAAAAGGCCGCCAAAAGAATTTCGTCGATATCTCGGAAAGTATAAAAGATGGAAGAACGGTTTTTTGACAAGAGTTGATCAGGATCCGAAGGTCTATACTATGGATAGAAAAAAAATTCAAAATGGCGGACTTTATTTTTTTCATAGAAAATGTATGGGGAATTTTGTAGCGGTTTTTATGGGCGGGAAGATAGCACGCGGGCCACATGTGGCCCGCGCCCCCACGCACTCTACTAGTTAACGTATATTGTTGTATTATTTTAACACAAGTTAAAAACTAACATGGTATGCTGACATGATAGGTTGGTAATTTGTGCAAAAAGAGGATTTTTGCCTCCGTTTTCTTAGTTAATAACCCAGTTATAACTGAACGATACAGAATCAGCCCACGGTAACGTGGTTAGGTCATTATTGTATCGTGTTTGTCGCGGATTATAATGAACGGCGTGTTTGTGACGTCTTGCACGAACATTAAGCTAAATCTAGAGCTCTAAAATCAGTGATAACCTTGAACGATTCCGTTAAAAAAATTTTGTACAGCCAGTGGAATAGAGCATTGTGTGATAATGGCCCGGGTACATTGTACGAGTAGATAACTTGTTGGATAAATATTGCATCATTAAAAGTTATTAGTTATACCTCTGGTTTTGTTTTCAACAAGAAATATGATTAAGTAAGTATCGTTAACGGCGTAGAAGAAAATTTAAGCGATAATTAGTGACCAGCAGTTTAAAAACCTTTAAAATTTAAACGTCATGTATTTTGGGTCTTTACTTTAAAATCGCTGTGAAGCAGAAACACGATTGGATATTTACTCAATACAAAAGTTGCCCGAGAATTTCCATTCTTCTAATTTTTATCGGCAACTACAGTCGATGTCGTTGTAATTTTTATTTTAATGTGTCGGTAATAACAATATCCAAAGACGCTTCGAAATAGATTTTTGATAACTGGATTAGTTTTTTTTAGTAATTGGGTAAGACGTCGTTTTTCTGTTCTTTCGCGACGCTGCATGTGATGTCGCACCCACCAACGTATTCGTAAGTAAGAAGAACAAAAATAAATTCAGTAACTCCTCTTATTATAAGTGACTTGCCTGTAATCTCATGCCGCGCCGCGAGTGGGCGGGCGGTGGAGTAAATCAGAAAACTATGTATTTCATTCACTCTTTGTGCCTTCTGTTTACGTAAAGGACCGTAGCTTAGACGCCTCAGCGTGCAGCGGTCGTGATCCAGATAGGTATATTAAGCGGCTTGACGTGCGTTTAATGAGGAAATACGTCGTCCGCCTGATTAACGCTTATTAAATTCACAATCAAGGTACGTCACTGCGTGTGACCTATCACTGCATCCGCACAAATACCTCAGTTTTCAGCAATTATATGAAAGCCAATTAGGTACCCACTTTGACCCTAGAAAGCTAGTCTCAGATACCCGCTTCATATGGATAAAAAATTGAAGTTGATTTACTTATGGTACAAACACTAACCAAAGACAGCTTATCTCGGATACCGGTAGGTATGGCTACAAAACTGGACTTTTACAGCAAGCAGACTATTTTCTGATTGGAAAATCGCCACAACAACACTAGATGTCCTATACCTTACCGAATAAAGGACTGCCGAACAGAATTTAAGGATATCGGCCTTACTTTAGGGTAAGCGAGGTCATCGAAACATAAAGGGATAAAATATTAAATAGCGCTGAGCCAATCCCGTAACGGAGGAAGGCGAGGTGATATTGGATTTTCCCGAGGTTGTATGGTTAAATGATTGTGTTATGTCGACTGAAATCGGCCACTGAATATGGAAATTGGATTGAATATGTAGTGAGCCTTCCGTTTGGAACTGCATTGTGAATTAAAAAAAAATAGGTCAGCACAAGTCAAATTAGTTTCTTTTTGTGTCTAGAATCGCAACTTGTACGAGATAAATTACTAATAGACGTGCTTCAATTTAATCCATATAATTACAAATTAAATAACCTAAACTTAATTCTGCAGAGCCTGGCTCAAAATATTAAAGTACTTGTCTGGAATAACAAAATCGCAAATAGAATATGTAATCTAATATTAATGTAGAATAAAGAGGCTCTACGCATAATTATCTACTGGCCTGTGTAAATTCAATCAAAATTGGTTCAGCCGTTTCACGGTAGATCGTACTTCCTCAAGAAATACGCAGTTTCAAAGTAACTATAATTGAAATATTTCCCTGAGATAAAACATATTATTATCAACGTTAGAGACAACATTTTGCACATTAATTGAGATATCACAATTTGTAACAAAGGTATTAAAGTATCATAAGTATAAGTTTGTTTGTTTAATATTTTGAGATTTTCCCATAATATTACTATCTTGACGACCGAATGGCGTAGTGGTAGCGAACCTGCCATCTGCGCCGGAGGTCGTGGGTTCGATTCCCACTACTGGTAAATGTTTGTGTGATGAGCATGAATGTTTTCCAGTGTCTGGGTGTTTTTCAATATATTATATTCATGTATATTAGTATGTATATGTATTTATCAGTCATCTAGCACCCATAACACAAGCTATCGCTTACTTTGGGGCTAGATTGCGACGTGTAAAATGTCCCGTATATATTTATTATATTTATTTATTTATCTGCAACTAATGCGTGAAATGAAAATGAAAATTTCACGTAGGGCTAACAACTTACAAGGCTCTTATGAAATGTTAAAACTAACGCTAAGTTCAGAAAGCAGGTTTGCACAGGGAAGAACTGTCAAGAAACTCGGCACCTGCTTGTCTCAATAATAAAATATTCTAATCGAGAGCGCATCTATATCCATATCATTCCAAGAGTCTATCATTTAGGAATTGGCGTAATGTAATTTGAGATAAGAATTTTGATTTGCAGAGAGAACTATATTTATTATCTAAAGTTTTTATCTCCATCGGAAATAAGAGATTATGAGTAAGTACAAATTGAGAGGCTAGGTTTTGGGGAAAGCAAGTTACTCATGCACAAGCTGCGTGGTTTATGAAATTAACCTTGTAGTCGTCCGAATGGGCTGAATCATAGACTTACCTTGAGTGAATCCCAGCGGCATTGTACAGTGTACACGACATACGATATATTATTATACATATACGATATATTGTGCATACTACGTGTTACCAATAAAATTAATTTGTAATTGAGATTTTCAATTTTGATGATTAGATGTGTCAAATTAGGTAAGAGGCCATTAGCTAACCTAAAGGGTAAAAAATACAAGTTCTAAGCAATGGAAGGAGAATGACCAAAGGTGGTATCAAATTTTTTCATGAACCAAAACCAAAATAGTCTAGGAAAGTAAAATAGTGTTTTTTAAGAACCACAGGCACAAGGAATATGCGGAATTTAATTTTGCATACAAAACGGTACTTTCTTTTTGATGCACATTTCGTGTCATACTGATTTTACTAAGAAGTACTTGTTTGTTTGCCTATAACTTTAGAATCCGGATGTTAAATAAAAAAAGTGATAATTGTAGGAGTTAATGTGGAGACCGTGGTCTATAAAAAATAAAGTTTGGTTGTCATTCAGCTTGATACGGGATTCCATACATCCATGATCACACAAACATTTACCAGTAGTGGGAATCGAACCCACGACCTCCGGCGCAGACAGCAGGTTCGCTACCACTACGCCATTCGGTCGTCAATGAACGCCCCTCCACGTGTTTACGCTTACGTTGAAAAAATTATGTAATGGAGGGGCATTTATTTTAATTTACCCGATGTCGACTCGTACGACGTGGTAAAGTGCAACTGGGATTCACTCAAGGCTCTATGTTTAAATCTATGATTCGGATATCTACAAGGTTAATTTCATAAACGACGCAGCTTGTGCTTGAGTTGCGATGAGTCTTAAGGGACCGTAGACCTGACGTCCTTACGTACAAAGTCGTCACATCCTGAGAAAAGTTCAGTTTTACTCACTTGATGTGCAGGACCCTAAATAGAACCATATACAAGAATCTTTGCAAAGTTTATTTCACAATATTAAATCAAACTTACATAGATCATGAAACAATCAATTAATCGTCCATTAATTCTTTCATTAGACCTCTTCGGCGAATGTCAATACTCAGTAGAATATGTACCTACCTCACGCCTAACTAGATGAATCACCCTGCCTTACTCAACTGCTCATACTTTATTCATGACTTACTAATATTTAAACCGACTTAGCTCACGATGCCTACACAGAGTAGCACTTTCTAATTACAAAATTATATTTTAACGCGAGTTACTGAAGTGAACATACTATGGCAACAATTTTTGTCAGTTATTACTAAACAACCTAGTTATATTTTATGATTAACACAAACAAAGTACATTGTAACGTACTAATAAATTGCTACAATATTTTTATTGTCATAGAACAAGCTGTTCATACAATTAATAGATAAATATAACTTGTTTGAAGAAGCTTAGCCGATAATTACCCCTCCCGTTTCAGACGACCACGTCCCGAGCTCGTATGATCAATACGACGAGCCAGACAAGCGCGAGACGCGGTCGTCTGGAGTGAGAGTGATGGTTATCGGCAAAGCTTCTGGGGACGGGGAGTAGTACTAGTTGCTGTAGTCTATTCGCTTAGAATTTGTCGTTACAAGTACATGCGCACGTTCGGCGTAGTTTGAAATCCTTTGATAATACCTACGCCGCAACCGGCTGCGCTACAAGATGATAGCGAACAAACTATAATTAGAGTTTCTCGTGCCTACCTTCATTTTGTAATAGAAGACTTTGGATTCGCCGGTCTGCGAGCTGGGGATGAGGTGCTTGTCGAGCACGCCGAGGATGTCGGAGCAGATGTCGCGCAGTTCCTTCTCCACCTGGCTGCGGTACGCCCGGATCATGTTGAGTTTGTCCTCCGCGCCCTGCAAACGACACCAAAATATATTGATTGTAATACAACGTGCTGTTAAGAGGTGATTAAATAGGCCAGAGATTAAAATGGGGTGTCGTGTTAGTTTTCATAATCACACTAATATTAAAAAGGCCTAAGGATTACAATGGGGTCTGTGTTTAGAGATGATCACAATCATACTAATATTGAAAAGGCCAAATTTTATATGTGCATATTGTGTATGTTTGTTACTCGTACACGCCGCAACTACCGAACTATTCTTTTTTATCTTTAAGAGAAAATTGTATAATATCAAATTATTTCAACTTAATAGACCTATTCCAGAAAAAAAGGGCTTATAATTTGGGGACAGACAACAAAATCATCCTATTCGTGTTCCAAGTTTTTCACTTAAAGCGATTAATTATTATTTATTACGATCATTAATTACGATGAATACTCTAAAAGCGTATTCATGGTAATCGTGAACAGGAACAAATTCTGCCTTCCTGGTTAACTAACTTCACATTTTACGATGAGAGTAGTAGTGCACATATGCAGAGCAGCATTGCAAAGGCCGTACTGTACATCTGTCATGAGAATGGCTATTATAGATATTATTTCAATCCACGAAGACGCGCCCCACTCTGTCAAAATCGCTTATGTTTCATTAGATTCGTATTGAGTTTGACAGAATGGGGCGCGTCATCGTGGATTGAAATATCCTTACTAAACGTCAGGCGAACGTCTGCTCGTTTTGTTATCTATGCCCTATGTTATGCTAACGAAAAAAATTTAACGAGTAGGTACAAATAAAATACAAATATTTTTCACTAACACACAATTCTATATTTGGGTATAGTAACACTAAGGTCACACGTGTTGTTTGGGATATAAATCATGTAATCGTAACACCTAGTTATTTACGCATAAATAAATAGCTTTAGAGACAAAGGGTACATGACGTCAAGCCCGTATTTTCGTTACGAAATGTAATTTTCCGTTCTCATTTCCTTTAGCCTTTCTACGGCCGCGTCGACAGTGTAATGCAAGTTAATTCTATAAACAAAATGCGTAATGAAGTCCCGTTCGTTATTTGCTATGGATATAATAGCTATGTTTAACGGTGTAGAAGCAGTATTTAAGCGATTTTGAATGAAGTTTTATGCAAAAACTATAAAGATAATTACTTTCAAATTTACGCGTCATGTATTTTGGGTCTTTAATCTAAAATCGCTTAGAAGCAGAAACACGATTGGATAAAATTTTCTCGATGGAAAGTTCTCCCAAAAGTTGCTCCAAAATCTCAGTTTTTCTATATTTTATCGGAAACTACAATGGATGTAATTGTAATTTTTGTTTTGATGTATCGGTAATAATAATATCCTAAAACGCTTAGAACAGATTTTTGGTAACTGGCTTAGTTTTTGAGTAATTAGGTAAAACGTCGTTTTTCTGCTATATTCTTCCGCGACGCTGCATGTCGCACCTACCAAATCTCCGTGAGAGTGAGAAAGACAAAAATAAATTCAATAAATCCCCTTAAGGAAAATTTATAGACATCAGTGTTAATTGTTTTCGCAAAACTTAAAATTGCTTCCCTTCAGAAAAATCCAATTCCGTTAGTTAAATTTCTTAGTGGTGGTGCTCGAATTACACTTACTAGAGCGGATTTACTAAATAAATATTAAATAGGAAAACTGACAAATAGTTTTACATATTATATTATTCGTAGATATTCTTGTATTACTTACAATAAATGTTTTATATAACAAATCATAATGTTTTCCTGAAAATAAGCTGCGTATCGAGTAGGTAGCCCTAACACGATACAGTACTTGAAAGGTTTGTGGGTTGTTCAATCGTAACCTCTGACCTATTTTTATGTGGACGGGTCAGCAGATGAGATGTAAGCCACTTTTTTAAAGCGTTGGTTTGCAAAAATGAAACTGAGATTGCAACTTCTCAAAAGAGGTAAGTAATAGGCACATGCGTTGTTGATCCTAGGGTACTGTATAGTTGTATACATTATCTAAGTGAAATTAATAATATAATATAAAAAACATGAACAATATATAAAATGACGATGTTATTTTTGTGCGTTATTTTCCTAAAATCATGCGTACACAAATGACTAAGGCCTAGTCGATATATAAGGCCTTAAATGTCGACAACATAACAGTCAGACCACCACAATAAGTACGCAACGTAGAATGATTTTCACAGAAAAAGATGTTTTACCTAATTACCAAAAAAACTAAGTCAGTTATCAGAATATATTTCTGGGCGTTTTTGGAAATTATTAGGTATTACCGACACAAATAAAAAAATACATTGTAGTTTCCCACTAAAATTTAAAAAAAAATGCGAGATTTTGAAGCAACTTTTGGGAAAACTTTCTATGGCGATTTTTTTAAATCGTGTTTCTGTCTTGAAGCTCATTTAGACGAAAGTCCTCAAATACGGATAAAATAAGCTTTTCAGCCCGTTAACTATATTTTTTTTGTTTAAGTTAGTTCAAGCAACTGGGCCTAAATAGCATTGAATTTCACCTCTTGTTTCTAATCTATTCGTAATACTAGAAAGGGACTGATGTGGACAGAGAATTGACCGATCAATATAAAATTTAGATTCTCCACTCAGTAGTGTACTCGTTCGACGTTGGCACGTTTCAGACCCCAACGCAATTTGCCTTTTTCACTTACTGAACAGCAGCTGTGCCATGCAAAATTTTAACAACTTCGCTTTTTAATGTAATTTCCGAGGTTTTTAACGCTGCAGAAAAACAAGTTAATTTCTACGTATTTGACTTGTTTACTTTATAAATTGCATATTTGTGGTGCATCAACCCTATAGTGATGCGAATTTTAGTTGAAATACAACCAAAAGTATGAAACAGTATCTGTATGTCTTCAAAATTGTCTTATTTATTGAATAGGTGTTATTGATTTAGGGCCGAAAGCTTTAAGCTAAATATTAATTCTTATTCTATTTGTAGGTTCACGGTAAAACATGTTGAAGAGTAATGATAACAAATAAACAAAAAGTCGTTTTGGCCCACTCATTACACGAAATGTCCCGCCCAATTGTGTAACGCGTGGGTTTTCAGGGCACCTGGCAGCTCCCGCCCTGTGGATTAACTTTAAAAGTATCTTCAAATAATTATATATTATGGTGCCTAATAGGTGAAAATGATTTACTTTAACTTTAAGCAGTTTGTGAACAATTTCAAAAACTTTATTACTTTGCACATCGAATTCAATTTGAAATAATAATAATGATTCTTGTATCAATTAATTAGAAAAAGAGAAAGATGGAAATCACATAGATTGTTTTATTATAATAAACGCTGATAAGGTTGCCAGGTCGCCAAGCCCAATAGCTGGACCGACAGCCAAGTTTTACGGGACATTTCGGTAAAAAGGCCGGACACCCTACATTGACAAAAAAATTGTATGTAAAATCAAACTTTTAGGATTGCATACCCAAAGGGAAAATACGGGACCCTATGACAGACTTCGCCGTCCGTCTGTCACCAGGCTGTATATCTTGAACCGTGATACACGTTACACACTTGAAATTTTCAGAAGATGTATTTCTGTTGCCGCTATACCAAAAAAATAAAAAAATGAAGCAAATATTAAACGGGATCTCCCTATAGCAAACGTGATTTGTTTCTCGTTTTTAATTTGTGTGGGTAGAGGTGTTTAGTACGTTAATACTGTTGAGAAGTGGTCTTGATAGTACAGAACCCTCAATGCGCGAGCCGGACTCCCACTTGACTAATTATTGATTATGTGGACTGGAGCTGCGGGAGCGATCGACAGTAGACTCGCGTACGCTCAGTAAAAGGCCTAACAAAGGCCGGACAAACCGGACATCGTTTATTTTGGCCGGACACGCAATCAAAAAGCCTAACTATGTCGGGCTTTATCTGGAAGTCTGAAAACATGTAACTCAAAGAGTTTTTTTGAAATTTTATAGAAATGCAACATCACAGCAGATTAGATGTTCAATTAAATACCTACTATACTAATGAGAACATTTGATTTCTAAAGGCGAACGTTGAATTATTTACTACAAGCTTTTGCCCGCGGCTCCGCCCGCGTTAAATTCGATTTTTTACTAATCCCGAGAAAAAATTGAATTTCCTATTCAATGACCTTTACACCTACTTTCAGGAAAGATTGTCAAAGTAATCTACCTATAGCTGTAGCTATAGATTACTGTTGAAAATTAGGGTTTTTTAAATATCCCATGGGAACTATGGATTTTCCCGGGATAAAAAGTAGCCTATGTTTTAATCCGGGTTATAAGCTATCTATGTTCCAAATTTCAGTCAAATCGGTTCAGTAGTTGCGGCGTGAAAGAGTAACAAACATACACACACACACACACAAATTTTCGCCTTTTTAATATTAACAAGTGTGAGTGTGATAGTGTGATAGTGTGAAGTGTGATTTCCTATTCAATGACCTTTACACCTACTTTCAGGAAAGATTATCAAAGTAATCTACCTATAGCTGTAGCTATAATAATAGATTACTGTTGAAAATTAGGGTTTTTTAAATATCCCATGGGAACTATGGATTTTCCCGGGATAAAAAGTAGCCTATGTTTCAATCCGGGTTATAAGCTATCTATGTTCCAAATTTCAGCCAAATCGGTTCAGTAGTTGCGGCGTGAAAGAGTAACAAACATACACACACACACACAAACTTTCGCCTTTATAATATTAGTGTGACTAGCAGACACGCCCACAACTTCGCCCGCATGTAATAAACCTTCTTTTTGATTCATTATATTTATTAAAAGAAACGGCATCGAAATTCGTTGCAGAGTTTTGAAGACCTAAGGATACATATGGACAGACAGCGGGAAGCGACTTTGTTTTATAGTATGTATGTAGTGATAATTTACTGTCAGGCGTCAGCAGGCGTTATCTTCAGTGGAACTCCTTATTCAATTATGTAATTGTTCCTCTTAATTATTTTGGCACAAAACTGAAGTGATTATCTAATACAGAAATATTAACATGCACAAGTTTCCTAACCTAACCTAAGGCCAGCGCACCCGGCGCGACGCGACATACCGGCCATGTGGCGTACTACGTCCGCGTCTTGCTCTCGTAACGTAAGGGGCTGTCCATTAATCACGTGATGTTTTTAAACATTTATTAACCTCTCCCTCCCCCATGGTGATACATGGTGAGTTTTAAGACTACTCTCCTATTTTAAAAAATTAAGTATCATGATAAAAATGTCTAGACAGAAAGGTTGCAGGTTCGCATCTACACTTGCGAGCAAAACTATGGAATCACCGACTTGTATTTTGCTACGAGCGATTTTAAAAACTATTTGACTTATGAAGATGAATGAAAATGGTACCATCTGAAAGGCTATACTGTTGACTTTAAATCGATATCATATTCATTAAAATTGTATCTGTATTTCAGGAGCTGTCCTGGTTTAAGTAAAGCAGAAAGAAATAAGACAGTTTCGATTTCACGAGTCCTGGCGAGTTGCGCGACATTAATATCCTATAAAAGCTCTTGGTATCAGAATTCACTTATCAGTCGCATGTTGCACTTTGACCAGTACACATCTACGCTAATTTCGACTCGTGACTTTGGACCATAATGGATACCACACCAACAGAAGCAGCGCAAATTGTTACCCTACTGCGACAAGTGCTTAGCCAGCGAGTTGTGGCACGGCAGCTCCAAATAAGCCAGTCTTGTGTCTCGAAAGTTTACAAGCGCTTTCGGGAGACTGGAGGCTTCATCCCGAGACCAAGATCTGGACGGCGCCGATGCACTTCGGACAGAGATGACCGTTTCATCACAACAACTTCACTTCGAAATCGCCATTTGACTGGTGTCGACGTTCAGCACGAGCTCAGACAAGTTTGTGGGGTGACTGTTAGTGAGTGGACAGTTCGGCGAAGACTCAAGCAAGCGAACTTGACTTCAAAAAGGCCTGCCACAGGCCCAAAACTGACGGCAGGGCACCGACAAGCACGCCTTCAATTTTCTCGTGCCCATCTTGATTGGGAAGTCGAGCAATGGGGGCGAGTTCTGTTCTCAGACGAGTGCCGAATGTGCTTGCATGGTAGCGACCGAAGGGGCCGAGTCTACAGGCGGCCTGGAGAGCGATTCGCTCAATGCTGTATCGCTGAAACAGTAGCCTACGGGGGTGGTTCCTGCATGATGTGGGCCGGCATTTCATTTGACGGAAAAACAGAGCTTGTTTTCGTGCCTGGTGGGGGACGAGGAGGCGGTCTAACCTCAGACCGATACATATCCGATATTCGGCTAGAACATGTCGTTCCTTATGCGCGATATGTTGGCGATAGCTTCCTCCTAATGCACGATAACGCAGCGTTGTCACACCTCACGCGTCACATCAGTTCCTAAATGAAGTCGGTATCGCCACGTTGGACTGGCCAGCTCTCAGCCCTGACTTAAATCCTATCGAGCACTTGTGGGATGAGCTGAAAAAGAAGGTTCGATCCAGAAATCCGGCTCCTTCAAGTGTTGATGAGCTTAAATCGGCGTTGATAGAGGAATGGGAAGGTTTCTCACAAGATTCCATCAAGAAGCTCATAAGGTCCTTGAAGAATCGACTTCGTGCCGTAATTAGGGCCAGGGGAGGCAACACAAAATATTGATATCAAATATGCAAGACTAAATAAAAAAAATCTCTAAAAATTTATTTAATTTTCCTGAATCTCAATTCCTTATTACTTCACTTTTTTCTTTCTGATTCACTCAAACTAAGACAGCTCCCGAAATACAGGTACAATTTCAATGAATGTGGTATCAATTTAAAGTGAACAGTATAGCCTTTCAGATGGTACTATTTTCATTCATCTTCATAAGTCATATAGTTTTTAAAATCGCTCGTAGCAATTTACAAGTCGGTGATTCCATAGTTTTGCTCGCAAGTGTAGTAATATCATTGCTACACGCTGCTTTTCGTTTAAGAAATCACGCGTTTGACGTAAAAATAAGTACACGTGATATCTTACTAAACCCTTCCCGTTGTGATATTTCGTAATTTCTGCCGAACCCCTTCCCTCCTTTCGAACCTCACATCCCCTAAGGGCTGTTCATTAACCACGAGTCTACGTTAGCGTAGAAAAAAAAGTTCTGTAGAAAAGTAAAGAAAAACATTTTTATGTTCTACTTATTATTTATAAGAAATGGCTACAACAATACGCCAGTGAATATGGAAAATGTTGCCTTTAAACACAAACCCAATTTCGGTAATGGACAAGCAGTTGTACGTCACGTCATACGTGCATCTGTTTTGTTTAGCAAAGGATTTGCGGGGGTTTATCGGCATTCCATTTCGCTGATAACACGTTTAACAGACTCAGCGAAATATCTCTATGCTGATAATTCATTTTTAACGGCACACGCATTGTATAGTAGGTAGGTATCTATAGAATTTTAAAGTTTCAATGCCTATCGTGAGTGTAGTGTGATACTCATGTGACATTTCAATTAGGTAAATGGATTTTGGAAGTACAGATAGATCCCATTTCGCATCTTGCCTGAGGTAGTTTCCTGCGTATTTTTACCCACGACGGAACGGAGTACGGGTATATGCGTTTAGGGTGAGAGACCGTTTGTACATTACTCTATTAAAAAGATTTTATGTTTGTTTGTATGTTAAATTGTTCACAAAAACCAATAATGCAAAAATATTTTTGTTTGTTGTTTGTTTTATGAATGACTAAAACCGCCAAGTGCGAGTTAGACAGAAAAAGTAAAATGGTATGAATCACATTTGACAATGAACGACAAAACTGTGATTTTGGAGCTTTATTATTAAAATTGAATAACTAGCAAGTTAGTTGGTTGGTTATATTTTTCCTGTAAATTATTAAAATACATAGCTCTATTGATCATAATCATCAGTTTCCATACCTTATAACATACCTGCAAGCTAAGATACTAAGGCCCGCTTATGCCTCACCGGGGGTTAAATGCAATTTATATATTTTTAAAGAGTTACTGTACATTTAAGGAGACATTTTAAAAATCTAATTATTTATTACTAAATAAATCTAAATCATCACCCTATGTCTGTAGCCCAGGTTACCGCAAGTGAATCTTTAAAAAATATTTTCCAAGTACAGTAGTATTTACTGATTATTTTATTTAAATTGGGGTTCCCTAAAATTATATTTAAATTCACTTTAGTTGTATGTACATATTTAGAGGTTCAGAGGCTTGAACTCTTCATAGGTACCTTCAAGGGAAAAACCATTACTTAGAATTCAATTTCTGCTTGCTGATTGGCCAATTCAGTATTTTACAATTTTTTGCAGTCAATCAAGGGTGCTTAACTAAGATTGCAATTAAAATGTATGCACATTCCTTTCATAAAAATATAAATAAAATATGAGATATTGTATAGATAGATGTGGTAAGTATTAAAAAGTACATTTTGAAATTAAAAGTTTTACTGGTGTTTCCTCAAAATATGTGCTGATAACAAATCTTTTACCCAATTAGGATGTTTCATCAATGTAAACCAAATCATAAAGGTGAATGACCTAAGTTAACTCAATACATAAAAATATTACATATAAAGTGACTTTTTTAGGAAACAATATTAATATTTTTAATTAGATACAATAATATAACGTAATTAATTCTAGTTTAGACTACTAAGTAGTACTTACAAGTTACTTTACAGAAAATTAATGGTCCCATCTGCTTAACGAGATACAGCACATCTAAAAGTAGTGCTATCTCTTTTAAAATGCTTGCCATGGAAAAGGATAACAGTATTTTTAGACATGACAAACTAGTTTAATTTTGAGATTTATCACAACAGATTTGGTCCAATTTATTTTTTGTCTGTAAAATGTGTAATCTAGCAAATTGTAGTGCGAGGATTAATGTAAAAGAAATGTACATACTTTTGTTTCTTCTTTTTGTTCGATTGAGGAGATGATCCTCCAGGAGGCTCGGCGGGCACCGATGACATTCTTGTACGCGACAGACAGTAGGTTCCTCTCCTCCACTGTTAATTCATTGTCCGAGATGTTACGTGAGGCTACGTTCTTCATCGCCTCAACCATTTCTGGAAATAAAAATGCTGGTTTTATTTTGTTTTGTCATTTTGTAGCTAGAAAACTTTAGTAACTCCTAAACATGGAGAGTAGGTTTTTTCTAAAAATTTACTGAGTCAAACATCTTTTCTAACTTTATACTAAAAGACTTTATATTTTTATTATCTACCAGATTAGTAACTTAACAAACATGAAGAGCGTCATCTCAATACAGTATAAGATACTATTATTAGTTTTATTTTTTTTCTGTGGAACACATTTTGGAAAGGTTTTGAACAGGTGCAACATAGGAACCTGTGTCAATCATAAGTAGGACATGGTAGTGACATTGTGAAAGAATAAAATATATTTTACAAGATACACAATTGGGTATTTTTCTACTTTTGAGTTTGATAAATATTATTACTTTATGATAAACTAGGATTAAAAATAATGACATATGCTGAAAAAATATTAAAATCCAACAAAGGTTACAAAGTTACAGGCATTAATTTTGGAGTGGGAGGGTCTTCTAACCCTTTCTTGAAAAACGAAAATTTGTATGAAATCGCACGAAGCTACTACCCAAGTAGCATAAGAAGCTGTATACGAGTGGTATTTAGGTTGATTTTTATACTTAAAGCTGCATTTGAGCCTGTATAAATGCTGTATAAGCGCTTTTACAGACCTTATAAGTGCAAAAAGGGCCCACATTATACGGCTTTTCGCGTTAGTGGAGCTGTATAATAGCTGTATACGCAATAAAGAAGCTGTATAGTAGTTTTATAAGATCTGTTATTCGGTGTAAGGAGAAACCAATACACTCCAAGTAATATCTTATAAATATCTTAGAAAAATTAAAGTTTTAAATAGGATTTTGAAGATAGTTAGAAAATTATAAAAATAAACAAAAAACAAATTTCATACAAATATTATCAAATCAGATATGGCATTAGTAAGGTGTGACGTCAAAATTCTATATTGGTTTAGGTTATTATTTTTATCCTAGTTTGTAATGAACTGATAAAAAAATGGAGTCAAATACCCAATTGAAGAACACATACACACTGCACTACATTTCACTGAATACCAGCACTGTACACTTTACAGGCAACATTAGAGAAATTTTCACCATTATTTATAACTAGAGATATTAATTTACTCTTTTTGTAGTTAAAACTTAAAAGTACACATAAAAAGCAAGAAATAGGAAATGTGGCTACAGTAAGAATAATTGCCATTTTAACACCGATCTGAGTGTATTAGAAAGTTTGCAGAAGACTCAAAATTGGAATTCACTTTACTTTCACTTGCATTGATACATTTCAATTATTTTGTGCATTTAACCAAGTTCAGATTAAATGAAGACAGAAATAATTTATAGGGACTCAGAGAAGCAATTATGCTTATATTGAAAATTGACGATGAGGAAAGCTTATTGTAATGTCAAAATTTAGTGCAAGTCGTAGTGTAGTGGTGATCTTTATCAAAGTCGACCTAGAAACAACTATAAAGCGGTTCATGAATAAAACTCAACTAAAGGTCATTTACATTTGCAAATTTTCATCGCAAACTTTTTAAGTCCAATGTTAAAAGCACGAAATATGATACAGCAAGATGAATGTACGAATCATGTGTGAAAGTGTTGTCTAGATAAACCATTAGGGTTAATACTCTGTCGAGACACAAAAGCCGTGAATGTGTGACAAAAGTCCGAAATGTTCACAGCCAATGTGCTCAGAGACAATGGGTGAAAATATCTCCAGACCGGAGATGACCTTTCGGCGTGTTATCTAGAACGTTCAGAATCTGTTAACGACAAATATCTCCAAGGTAGGCTATGCATGAATGAACTCGATGACATCGATCGAGTATTGCGACTCCGGGAAAAAAAGGATCATTTTTTGATTAATTTTCTTCAAAAAACGTCAATATGTGTACCGAAGTGGCGTAAATACGATGTGAAATCGATTACTCGATCGCTACGGACCCATGCTTGACAGAGTATTAGCTTTATTAGTGCTTTTATCAGTGTAAAAGGTAAAGGGCATCCCACCGGCGGATGACGCATCGATCGCTGACCAAGCCTAACGAATGCCATTGATTTCTAGGACTTAAGCTGACATACGCCCAAAAATGAATGCATTACAAGTATGTTTAGCTGAGAAATAGGGGAACTATACGTCCAGAATGTACGGACTTCAAAATAAATGTTACTATCAAGGATTCTTCTTTCAACTGTCGGCGAAAATAGTAAGGGAAATAACGTAGTAATAAGCGAGATAGCTCAAAAATATGCACTTACCGTCGTAACGCTCGGCCTGCTCGGCTAGCTTAGCTTTATACACATTATCTTCCCTTTCCGACATTGTGGATGACAAATGATTTTTCACTAACTAAAACCGAATCGCCAGGTCACTAATTCACCAAGATGGCCGCGCCCGCCAACCGAATCCGAATTCGATCTTCAACTAAACTCCGCCCATGACGTCATAAAATGGTTGTTACTTGTTTCCGCTAATACAATGTTGCTATACTTTTTTCGCTGTCTATCTGACATCCGCTACAGCATAAATGGGCCACATACACGACACTATTATAGTATAAAGCTTCCCTTTCAAATGGACTATTCGTCGCTGAGTTAAATTCAGGCCAAAATTCAAGTTTTATTTAGTTTTTCGTAATTTGTAAGTTAATAACACGTTGAATGCTGATTCAACTTGATTTCCATATTTAATTGAAATTATTGAGTGATAAAACGTTGTAACGTTGACGGGAGTACGAGATTCACTTGCGTATTTACCACACTCCCGCCAGGCTTCCAACCGTCACCAGCGGCAGGTCCCGTCCCTGCTGCCGGCAGCTGCCCACCCTAGGAGTAGGTAGATACCCAAAGGCCAACACATGGTCACTAGAGAAGGTGTACGCTCTCCAGCAACCGATAAATTTTCTGCGAGAAGGATGAGCCACCATAAAATACCTCTCGACGGACGTTCCCGTCCATTTCATATAGGCCTAATTTACAACACAATTAATGATAATAGTCGGGAAATACTTATAGGAATGTTGTATTGATTAACTATATTTTATGATATTATAATTTCGATTTAATATTGTATATTTAGTATCTTGATTTATTTTCAATGAGTATTTTGCTCTGATCCCGTAGAATCTATGGCTCTGATTTTCTCATTTCTAAAATTTTTAGCTGGCAGCACTGGTGTGTTGTCTATGTTTGGTAAATGTAAAACAGTTCCCTGTGTAGAATCACGATTCAGAACCCTTCGATAACTTATCGTATCGATAAGATTAGGTAGGTATTGATCTCGTATCGAAGATTTTTTTGTCATGCAATTCCTTAGACCATTAATTACGACGTCGTTAATGGTCTAAAGTGCAATTCAGAACGTTCGTTACGGATACGATTCGCTATCGCTTACGAAATCGGTAACGACAAAAAAGATAACGTCTCGGGCATTTACAAAGTTTGTTGTACATATTATATTTAACTTGTTTTAAATTCATATAAAGCAAGCAAAATATATTTTCATAATTTGGAAGGAAATTCAAATCAATAACTAACTAAGTTAGTGATTTCTCTCGAAATTTAAAATTTATTACATATTTGAAATCGAAAATTCTCACAGCTGATGTCAAACATAAACTGCTCTAGAGAGTATAGTGTTCTGTGTCTGTAATCCATTCGTCCATACGTCTGTGATTCGTCCCTTTCATTCGTGTTGAATTTTCTGTGATAGGTATTATAGTCTGTTATATAAGTCAGTTTACTTGGATAATTTTGAAGGAAATTAACTAGCCAATCGGGCAACACTATACCGTAAAACGGGGATACTAGGAACGGCGGGGTAAATAGGAATAAATTTCTGACTTTCTAAACTGTCCTGTTTTTTATCATCCTAAGCATGAGAGATCAATTGTTTTTTATTTTTGAACGAGCTTATTATTTTTGCTACTGGCAAGACTAACCAGTTTTAAACTAGCCAATCAGGTTATATTAAAAAATCGCGTTGAAAGCAATGATGAAAGATATGGTTGAAAGTGAGGTCCATGTGAGGTCGTCGTGGACACGTGAAATTTGTTGTTTTTAACTTTAAGTTTTTGATGTGTTCTAGTGAGGAAGTGTTGAAATTGATTTAATTATTATAATAATAGTGGATTGAAATTTGATGGAACATTAGGAGGTTAGCAAATAATTGCGTAATTTCATCGTAAACCTTAATTTTAGATGAATGCTCGTTTTAAGGTCATTTTGGGGATAAAAGGAACGCGAAGGGGGGAAATAGGCACATGAACAGGCCTAATTGGAACAGCACGGGGGCTATTTGGTACGAACAAGAGGTAAATAGGAATCATGAAATAGGGTTGTCAAAAACCAAAGTTTAATTACTATAATACTTAATTAAAGTTAATTTTACTTCTAAATTTATTAAAGTTAAAACGATTACTACTAAACTTATTAAAGTTAAAAACTATTACTATTAAACTTATTAAAGTTAAAAACTATTTATTAAAAACTTCTTTTGGCCGTAATCCATTATTTACAACACAATAAAAAAAATGAATATTTAAGTAAATGTCGCCAGTTTATGGGTGCCAAAAATGCTCGATTTGCCACCAACAGTCAGGCCACCGTTCGCTCAGCAGCCACCTATAGAATTTTGACAGATGGCGCTACTGTTTTTTTAATTATGATTAATGAATTGAATCTATTATGAATAATGATTGATATAATCTAAATTATTAATTTTATTCTTCATTGAGTGAAGCATTGTATTCAAATAGTACAACTATTTTCTTGGAAAACATTATAATGTCTAGATGTTTTTTTTTCAGAATGCCTCGTAACTACACACCCAAGCCAGGCGCTAAGCGTTACATAAAGTACTTCATTTTTTTATTTAAGTAACTTGTAAGCTAAACATTTAATAGTAATTTTGTATAAGCTATTCTAAAGAGAAGGCCATAAATAAATAAGGAATAGACTGATTATAGTACTGTTTTTCTAGCTCAATGCCATATTTTTGTTACTTGTATTATGTACCCTAGCTACAATAAAAACTTGATCTCAAAAAGTTTTTATTTTTACTATACCTACCTACAGTCTACACACATAAAATAAGTTAAGCAGCATGATTAGATTAAATAAACTGAAACTTTTTTAAATTAGGTAGGTAGGTACTTACTTTGGATAAATATTGGATTTGGATAGACAGCCCTGAGTAAAATTCCTATTAACCCCTCTCTTGAACCTATTAACCCCATCGGGGGTAAATTGGAATCCAGCATAGTTTTTGGTGAATATTTTAAAATCTGGCAATATTTTGAGAATCCAAAGCTACTTAACATCTAAAACAGCTTACCGGACATTCAAAACTGTACCACAACACACCCTATTTGTTGCGTAAGAAGGTTTAATTTCCAGTTGAAGTTGAAGATCGGACCTATTTACCCCTTTTTACGGTACTTCCTGTTTCTGTAGAACGTCAAACCTTGTTTGATAGATAGGTAGGTACTTGATTGATACTGAAACTGAAACTGAAACTGAAAATTGACAATGGCTCAATCACTCTACGCGCGGAGCCAATATCTCATAAGAAAAAGAAGAAGATTTGTATCTCTCAATGATGAAAGATTAGAAGGTGAAAAAGCGCGGGATTCGGGAAACTTCTAATTTGGTGGACGTGTTTTTTGGTTTATTGATTTTAATTATTGTTTTATAAAGTGGATCAGTGGAGGTTTTTTTGTGTAAAATAGTAGTTAGTTAATAGTTTTTACATATTTTTATTGGTATTTCATATAAATAGTGTATATAGGTACTACTTATTTGGTAAGCGTAAAGTTTTCTACTATGGGCCCGGGGGTTGACCCACCCCCGGACTGGGGGGTCCAGGGCCAGACACTGGCCCTCCTAGTCCTGTAGCTTATAATGTAGTTATAGACGACTCATCGATGGACACTGAGGATGGTCTTATTCCTCTCTCAGAACGGAAAAGAGTCAAACCACAAAAAAGGTGCCGAATTTGCAAAACAAAGAGAAGTAGAAGTAGGAACGGTAAACAGATTACTCATGAATGCCAATGTGACGATTCAGACGAGAAGTTGGTCCCTGTTGTGAATAATGCTCAAGGCGAAAAAACTGTGCCTGTTGAAACTCATGTCCCTCCTTTCAATAATAGTGTCTCCGCTACACAACCCACTGGTGCAGGTCCCTCACAACCGCAGTTAGTAAGGAAATATGTAAGCACAGATTCAGGGCCGTTCACTGTTCACATTCAAAGGATAACCACATCTCCGAATGATCCTGTTACGCTGCACCCTATTCAATTTGGTAAAGATTTAAAAAAATATAATATCAATAATATAGTTAATGGTAGCTTAAAACGTATTGGCAGAAATAGAGTTTCTATGGCATTTACCAACTACGAAGATGCTAATTTGTTCACAGATAACCCACTAATTGCTAATCTCTCATACAAGGTTTTCATACCTAGTTTTATAGTCACTAGAGTAGGTATTGTAAAGGGTGTACCCCAAGACTGGTCTGAGGACGAGATTCAGGAAAACATAACTGTTCCTATGGGTTGTGGAAAAATTATAAAGGTTAGGTGTATTAAAAGAAAAACACCGAAAGATGATGGTACTAGTTTATTTATTAATACCAACATGGTTGTATTGACGTTCGATGGTCAAATATTACCAAAAAGAGTTTACATGTGCTATACAGCGCTCCCTGTTGAATTGTACATATTTCCAACTATACAGTGCTACAACTGCTGCAAATTTGGTCATACTAAATTGCAGTGCAGGTCAAACCCTCGTTGTTTTAAATGCGGGGACGAACATGTCTCAGACACTTGTAACATTATCTTGGAAAATGCTTATTGTCTCCATTGCACTAGTCGCCACTTTGCCACTAGCAAACTTTGTCCCGAGTTCTCGAGACAACAAAAAATTAAAATTTCTATGGCCCAGAGCTGTATATCTTACGCAGAGGCAGCCAAAATCCATCCCCCTTCTTCAAAACCTTATACCGATGTTGCAGCCTCGTCGCCTCAGTTCGAAAATAAAAATATTACACTAACAAGACCATCTTCGCCCAATACAAATTCTCATAAAAAAACAGTGTATATTCAGCGCCGTGTACCCCCAAAACAATCTGGAGGTTACGACCGCACCATACATGACGAAATTATAAAGGAATACAATAATAATAATTCTCAAACACCTAATGGAAATGTACTAAAACATAAATCAAATACGACAATACCTCAACAATCTATAGGTCAATTAATTTTGGAACTTATTAAATTACTTTCAAATACCAGTAATCTATTTCCGAGCGATAGCTCTTCACCGTCCAACGCCGCCGAATCATTATTGACAGCTTTAAACAATTTTTTTAAGTATGGATCACAACATACTTCAATGGAATTGTAGAAGTGCAATTAGCAAAAAAACTGTCATTATTTACTTATTAAATAAATATAAGCCCATGGCTATGTGTCTCTCTGAGACATGGTTAAAACCAGAGTTTTCTTTCAGGATCTCTGGTTTCGTTACTGTGAGAAGTGATAGACATGATGGGTATGGTGGAGTGGCCATACTCATTAACAAAGCCTTCTCACATAAGATTATTTCACTCCCTCCCCTCAGTGATGGTATTAATGCCATTGCTGTAATTGTAAATAAAATTTGTATAATTTCTGTGTATAGGTATACCTCATCCTTCTTCTTCCTTATACAATGAATTTAGTCAGTTGCTTACTACCTTGCCTAGCCCATCACGTATGCGTCTGGGCCACGTTTGCTCTCCAGTTCATCTGGCTAGATTTCGTATTGTGAGCAGTGATTTGTGCGAGTGAGGTGGGTGACCTGAATCATATATTTTTATCTTGCCCAAAATATAACCGTGATCCATTTTACCAGGGTCTTATTCAGTGTAATATACCACTTCCTACTTCCGTTGACATCCTCTTGTCCTCCGATATATCCTGTGTATATAAACTGTTTTCTTTATTCATTCTATTAAATGATATTAAGTTGTAAATATGTAGTATAAGTCTTAAATAAGTATCCATTATATTTTTATCAATCCTTTTCTGATCCTTTTCAAAATTCCGTTGTATATTTCAAAATTTTGGTTTAAATTTATAAATAAGTTTCCTCGTTTTATTAATAAAAAAAAAAAGAAAGAAAGAAAATAAAAATTTGACAATGGCTCAATCGCTCAACGCGCGGAGCCAATACCTCTAAAAAAAAAAAAGATTAGAAGGTATTTTGTGGTCTGTGATTTGTAAATATGTGATGTGCTGTGTGGTCTGTGATTGTGATCATAGACCATAGACAACCCACACATATCATAGACCAACACTGATTGCAAAGAGCAAGCAAAGAGTACCTATATTGAATTGATTGTGATTGTGATTTGGTTTGATTATAAATTTATGGTAAAAATAAAAAATAGTGTTTTGTGAAAAATTGAGAGTGGAAATTCTTTCCTTCCGGACATTGTCGATGTGAATTGTGAATAGAAATTTAAAACGAAAATATATCTTTTCAAACCAACCACACGAATGTCTCAACTTGGATAGTGGATAGTGTTCAATGCAGAGCAAAATGTCTAACGTGGGTTACGATCTCGACACTTCTGGCGGGCTTATGCCGGTAATTGATTTTGTCTTGGTTTTGATAGATTGTATTCAGCTATCAATTAAAATGGCTCAAAGATGAAACAGTATTTTGGCTTCTGCACACAAAAAACAGTCTCTAATACCGAATGATCTCTATTCTCTCATTTCTCGCTCTGTACCTACTTGCTACTTTTTTTTATTATAGTACCTACTACTAGCATTATGGCTAGATTGTTGTCCTTGTAAATTTGTGTTATTTTTGTAGCTGATTCGAGCACTTATAAAGCCACCAGATGAGGAAATAAGCACTCAAAAGCCTAAAAAGACCCAACATCCATACTACAAGCGGCCAGGAAAGGGGCATAATCATGATTCTTGTGATGCATGCGGTGAAGGAGGTGACTTGATATGCTGTGACCGATGCCCTGCAAGTTTCCATCTTGGATGCTAGTAAGTTTAAGTTTTCTAGAATAAGAAGAGTTTGGTTATTTATATCACTGATGATTTGAGTGTTAGGTTGTTAGTTTGAATCCCGCCAAAAGCTATTAATTTCTATACAATTTTGTAAATTGGCTCTAGTTTGTTCTGGTGGGAGGCTAATTAACACTATTATGGTAGAAACCCGAGGGTTTGTTATCATTGTGTGGTCACCAAGATAATATGGTAACATCTTTGAGTTCTTTGATTGCATTATCGTAACCACCAGGTAAGATCTCAGTTAAGCATTTACTTGTAGTAAACATAACCCTTGACTGAAAATTAGATTGAAGATAATTCTACCCTGAATTAACTAGAGGGTACTTTTATTCCCAGAAACATTTTGAGTCCACAGTTTGAGCAGGATTTCTAATAAATAAATAAACCTGTAATCTGTAGTGCAAAACTACAAGAAAAAATGTGCATAAATAGTAAATTACCTAAAGCATCTTCATCTTCTGGAGGATGCAGCTGTGCAGGGCACCTTATATTTCCAGTAGCAATGTATATGTAGCAAACCACCATGTCTTCATGGTAACAGAAGTAGCTGTAAAAAGTTCCTGTGGTAACCATTTGCCATTATACCAAAATAATCTTCTCTTCGTACCGTTTGCCATTGGAGAACTATTGCTAAAGCAGCAGTGGCAAATCATTGAACATCGTAAAAAGTATAACCACGACCAATCTGTCAAGAGTGAACGACTAAGAAGAAGTATCTTCTTTTCAGTGACCCACCATTGGATGAGAATGATATTCCGTCAGGTCTGTGGCTGTGCAGGGAGTGCTGCGCCAGTGATGAGAAGCAGCCGAGTACACGCTCCAGCCGAGCACAGTCACCTGCTGACAACAAATCTGACACTGATAAGAAGACCAGGTGATCTTGTGTAAAATAAATAAAATAAAATAAATGAATTCATAAGAATGTAGGTACAATTAAGGTCTTTACATACTAATATTTATGGTCCTTATACGTTCTACCATATTATGGTGCATGAATATTTACTGTACATAATATTAAAAAAAAATTTTAGATAATCTACAAATAATAATAATAATTCCAATGTAAAACATACAGCTTTTATTCTATGACTTTTTAAAATTCTATATTCATTTCATTAAAAATAAATTGATTTATTTTCTATAAAACAAGGGGGACGGACGTCGCTGGGGGACGGACGTCGCTCGCGTCCGTAGGACTCACCACCTTCTCCTATAAGGCCCGCCCTACACGTGTCCCCTGGGTGGTGCTAAACGAGCGACAACGCCGAGCAACAGGCGGCGGTAATTAACCTGTACCAGGCTACTGCGAGCCTTGAGGAACTAAATCTCCTCAAAACGTGCAGCCATAGTGCCTTGGGAAAGTGCTATGTGTATTACTCCCAACCCCCTTTTTTGTAATATGAAAATGTCAGAATATGAGAATGCGATATCATGCGATCCGGTCTCCCGGCGCTCTCCGGTATCCGGGCTAGAGAGTGTGAAATATGTTACCGAAGACTCTTCAGGGGTTAGTTCCCAGGCTCCTGTTGTAGTAAATGCTACTGGAAACAAAAAAAACCATGAGAATGCGATATCATGCGATCCGGTCTCCCGGCGCTCTCCGGTATCCGGGCTAGAGAGTGTGAAATATGTTACCGAAGACTCTTCAGGGGTTAGTTCCCAGGCTCCTGTTGTAGTAAATGCTACTGGAAACAAAAAAACTATACAACAAGTCTTCCATAAAAGTTTCTTCCTACAAAGATCACGAAGCTCATCACTTGGAAGCCTTCCTGTCTCAAAATCCACTAGTGACAGTGCACAAGACTCTGTCCAAAATCAGCAACCAAAAAGCAGCATGGAAAGAAATAACCACCCATATTGGCAAAGAATACCAACGGCCAGAAATCCAAAAAGAAGAAAAACATCTGTGTCTCCGCCACCAGACACAATAATCGACAACTCAAACAGATTTAGTCAACTACCTGTAGATCAACCTGAACCCGAAAGCCAGACTAAAGTAAAAAAGCCTATCAAACCACCTCCAATAATACTCTATGGCATAGACGATGTCAATAAACTTACAGAATTACTAGAAACAGTTGCGGAAAAACCGGCGTTTACGTATAAAATCGTTAATAGGAATCAATTAAGAATCAACAGCAATGACGTAGAAGTGTACAAAAAATTGATGACCCTCGTGAGAGAAAATGGTCTGATAGGACATACATTTAATAGAAAAGATGAAAGATGTTATCGGATAGTCATTAAAATTTTACACCATACCACACCACATGATGCAATTAAAGAATCAATAGAAAGTACAGGAAATACCATTGCTGGTGAAATAATAAATGCCAGATATGGGCCTAAGAAAATACCTACCTCCACATTTTTTATAAACTTACATCCTGGACCCAACAACAAAGCTGCCAAGGACATAAAAATCATTTATCACCAATCCGTTACCATTGAAGACCCTAAAAAAAGATACTCTGTGATACAATGTCAAAGATGCCAACAATATGGGCACTCAAAAAATTATTGCTTGAGACCTTATAGATGTGTAAAATGTGCACAAGATCATAAAACATCTGAATGTCCAAAAACTGACCGTAACACCCCAGCCACATGCGCTCTCTGTCTTGGGGCACATCCTGCAAACTACAAGGGGTGTCAAGTATACAGAGAAATACTTCAAAGAAAGTATAAACTGCCATCATACAGAAAACTAACAAATCAAGGGGAGGTTGGCCATCTTAAAGCAACTTCTGAAAATCAGCAAACAAGAACGGAAAGACCATCTCTCAAGAAAACGTTTGCAGAAACCCTTAAAACTCCTATACCTCAGATGAATCCTGAACCTGATAGTAATAACTACTCAACACTAGAGAAACTTATTCTAAAGCAGTCAGAGAAATTTGACATAATCTTACAACAAATGGGCTCCTTGATTAGTCTCATAACTTCTCTAATCAGTAAATTTTCCTCTTTAGCTCCATAAAAATAGCTACTTGGAACATTAACGGACTAGCTCCGAATAAGGACGAAGTTGAAACTTTGCTTCAACTTCACAACCTGGACATATTGCTTGTCTCTGAAACTCACTTCACATCTTGTAGTAAAATAAAAATACATAACTACAATATTTACAGCACTGATCATCCCGATGGCTCCGCACATGGAGGCACTGCAGTCATCATAAAATCCTCTATAAAACATCATGAACTCCCATACTTTAAGATGGAACATATCCAATCAACTGCTGTATCAGTAGAGGACAAGAATGGAAATTTCACAGTAGCCGCTGTCTATTGCCCACCAAAGCATAAAATTACCATGGATTTATTTTCACAATATCTAGCTAGCTTGGGTAAACGCTTCATTGCAGGAGGAGATTGGAATGCAAAACACGTCCACTGGGGATCTAGGTTGACAACAACTAGGGGCAGAGAATTAAAAAAGGCAGTAGATAATATGAAGCTTGAAACTTTGTCCCCATCGGAACCTACATACTGGCCAACGGACCAAAATAGACAGCCTGACATTTTGGACTTCTTTATCACTAAAGGCTTATCACGGCTTTTCCTAGGAGTAGAGACATGCCTGGACGGTTCATCTGACCATGTCCCTGTCTTTCTAACTGTCAGTACCACTGTCCTGAAATATGAAAAACCCCTAAGACTGTATAACCAACAGACAGACTGGGATGCTTTTCGAGAAATCCTCGAAGACAATCTGCAACTCCAAGTAGCCTTGAAGACTGAATTAGATATCGAAAATGCAGCTAAAGACCTAACTATGGCAATACAAGTAAGTTGCTGGAGGTGCACCCCTGAGTCTGTAAACGTACCCCGACATAAAATTGTCCCGTGGGAAATTAAGTCCAAAATTCTGGAAAAAAGGCGTTTACGCAGAATATGGCATCAAAGTCGGCATCCAGATGATAAAGCTGCTTTCAATAGATCTATACGTGAGTTACACGACATGATTACTGCGGCAAATGATGCAACGCATCAAATGCGCATTGAATCACTTTCCTCTACCAGAGTCTCAAATTATTCTTTGTGGAAAGAATTCAAAAACATCACAAGGCCTGTTATCCCTAAGCCACCCATAAAAGTTCCTGGTGGCAATTCCTGGGCGAGGACACAACAGGAAAAAGCGGATATCTTCGCATGGAACTTAGCAAAAATATTCACGCCGAATACCGCAGTACCAAATATGAACGAAAAAGACATTGATGACATCTTGAATCGTGACTTTCAGTTAGATCTACCACTTAAATGTGTCACTCCCAAAGAGGTCCTACGAACAATAAAGACGCTAAAAGATAAAAAAGCTCCAGGTTTTGATTTAATAGATAAAAAAGTACTTACAGAACTCCCTAAAAAAGGAATTATGTTTCTTACCATACTCTTCAACAGTATCATCAGACTAGGATATTTCCCATTGCTTTGGAAGGTTTCCCAAATAACCATGATTTGCAAACCAGGCAAACCCAGTAATGAGGTTACATCTTACAGACCTATAAGCCTGCTACCAATAATCTCTAAACTGTTTGAGAAGATCCTACTGACAAGATTGCTAGAGGTTATGTCGAAAGGGAACATTCTCCCTGATCACCAATTTGGATTTAGAAGGGATCATGCCACTATCGAACAAGTCCACCGAGTATGTCAAGTTATTAGAAGAACTCTAGAACAAAAAGAATACTGTTCCTCCGTATTCTTGGATATACAGCAAGCGTTTGATAAAGTTTGGCACAGAGGTTTGCTTTGCAAAATCAAAACGCTTTTGCCACATCCATACTTCTCTGTAATAAAATCCTACTTGACTGACAGATGTTTTCAAGTAAGAGAAGGGGAATGCACCTCAGCATTTCACGATATCAGGGCAGGAGTACCTCAGGGGTCAGTTTTGGGGCCTGTTCTTTACACGTTATTTACGGTTGACCTACCTCAAACTTCTGGAGTAACAGTAGCAACTTTTGCTGATGATACTGCAATTCTTGCTTCACATAAAAATCCAGTAACTGCGTCTGAAAATCTTCAAAAGAGCCTTGATGAAATTCAGAGTTGGATGGACAAATGGAGAATAACGGCTAGCGCGTCAAAATCAATGCACATAACTTTCGCTCTAAGAACGGGTGACTGCCCACCAGTTAAACTAGGTCACAATGAGCTGCCACACACCAATTGTGTCAAATACCTCGGTATGCTCCTAGATCGAAAGCTTACCTGGAAACAACACATACAAACGAAAAAAGAGGAACTGAATCTTAAATATCGTGGACTGTACTGGCTACTGTCCAGAAACTCCAAACTGTCAATCGATAACAAACTCCTCATATACAAAGCAGCACTAAAACCTATCTGGACATATGGACTACAACTCTGGGGCGCAGCCTGTGACTCCAACATTAAAAAAATACAAAGAGCAGAAGACTATATTCTGAAACAAATAACAAATGCTCCATGGTTTATAAAAAACAGTGAGGTTCATAAACATCTCGGAATTAAAACTGTAAAAGAAGAAATACAGCAGTGCAGTATCAAATACAAATCCCGGCTGGAACACCATCCAAATCAGCTGGCGTTTCAACTCACGGTCCCAGACTGCCTGAATCGTCTGAAAAGGAAAAAGATTTTAGATCTGGACAGATCATAGACGACCTGAACAATGTATATTTACATTCCAATGGGAAAAAATATACAGAATAATAATAAAGAAAACTTACCAAACATCTGCTCATAGTCTTAGGACTGATCGCATGATACCAACAGAAAAAAAAAAAAAAAAAAAATTTTCTATAAAACAAATTAAATAAACACTGAGTCCACACAACACACAGCTGAGTCGTAAAAATTTCAGTCTAAGAGTACTTTGGTATTTGAATTTCTAATGGAGGAAGTGAATAAAAAGGAGCATGGCTCTTTTCTTTTTTACTTTCTTTTCACTTCTTTGTTACTGTAGTAACAACAGTTTATCAAGATTATAATCGTAGATCTTTCCTACTAATTATGGATTTCCACAAAATAACGCCTGCCATTCAATATTTATAATTTTTTAATTAGGTATTTACCTGTTTTCATATATGTACCTAGATCGCAGAGAAGCAGTCGCGCCAACTCACTCAGTAAGAAGAAGAATAACGACAAAGAAGAAATAGAAATCAAGAAAGAGCCTGAACCTGAACGTGAGCTGACACCCATGGAGATATTGGTGAAGGCGGCCAAAGTCATGAATCCCAAACAGTTTGAGTTGCCGCGCGAGATGAAGATACCTTGCATATTTCCTGGCACTGAAAAAGGTACACAATTATATTATCAAATTCTTTTTTCACATAATTTTTATTTCCCTTAGATCATATCTCTTTTATTTAAAAATTGTTGTGAGATATGCATAATAATTAATTCAGGCAGTCTAGGCGACCTTTGCTCATGCATTATAAATATATAATTTCTATAAGTATTTCAATTTATAAATGGGCTCATGTCTGGTGTAGTAGGAGCCTCCGAACGCGTTTGGTTACTCAACAATGTGTAGCCATCGTTATTGGCAAGTTAGGGTCAATTTACACCTGTGTCAATTGAATAACATGCAAAATAAATAATTCTTGAGAATGCGCGAGGATTTCCCGGAAGACACGCGACCTTTTTTGGCTCCTATTCAGTTTGTATCTTATACAATTGACATAAAGTTCATTGTGCTAAATCAAAAAGCAGTCGCTTCCATTCCATTCCGCCGCGGTGTAAATTGACCCTTATTCTTCCTATTACATCACACACACATTACACACACACATTACACACACACATGACACATTAAATCACATGAAACAGATATAGGAATAGCGAGGGACCAGAGAGAGATAAAGGTGAAGTTGTCTCTTTCTGGTCCCTCGCTATTGCTATATCTGTTTCATGTGTCAAAGAGAAAATAAACAAATGGAAATAGTATAGTATGATAACATGTTCAGCTTCATCTTCACTAAAATTCAGGTTAGATTGCAGTCAATTAGGTACTTATTGATTTTTATTATATAGGCTTGCGCTTTACTATAGATTGAAATTTGAAATTGAAATTTATTTATTGATTAGAACATTTACAATTGAACACAGAATAACTTGAACGATGACAACTGTAAAAGTATAAACTGCGTAACAGTTATCACGCCCACCTCCGAAACATATAATATAACAACTGTTCACAATTACAAAGACTTTACTTAATTGTGAGGTACGTGCAGCATGCAAAACTTAAAAATAATATAAAGAAATTGATGTGAAAGTATGTGCGCGTGTACATAGGTGTGTGTTTGCGAGTGTGTGTGTGTGTTTGTGTGTGTGTGTGTGTGTGTGTGTGTGTGTGTGTGTGTGTGTGTGTGTGTGTGTGTGTGTGTGTGTGTGTGAATGTAAAAGCTAATAGTTTTTATTTTACTATTTTCAAAAGTTTCTCTGTCTCTTCATAAGTTAGTGATTGCAGCCAATTTAGACATTTTGATTTGCAGGAACTAGTTGTCAAGGGAAATATATTTAACAATTTATTAATTCTATTGTATAAAAGGCTACTTAAAAACGGATAATGTCGACTTGCGATCGCAGTGCGCGTTGCAGGCATTTTGCATACAGTATACGATCTACGCTTAATTGGTAAGTTTGAATCATAGGGTAATTCACGATGTTTGCGCAGAATCGTAAACAGGACAAACAGCTGCCTCACTGTAAGTACCGTGGTAATTTTGTAAAGCTGGTTTGTAGGAAAATAGATGGGTTTGTTACACATGACCTTGAGTACTGATCTTTGGACTCTTGCCAGTCTCAGCATCAATGTTGACCCCGCACCACCCCAACAGGTAATGCAGTATGTAAGGACTGATTTTGCCAAAGAATCATATACTATTTCTAAGCATTTGGAATCCACAACGTTCCTTAGTCGTTTAAATATGAAGATAAGTTTTCTGACCCGAGGCACAATGGAGTCAATATGTTGCTTCCAGGTCATGGAACCATCCATTATTACACCCAGATACCTGGTGCTTAGCGAGCGCTCTATCGATTCACAATTACAATATTCGTTGTCATTTAAACAAGTGTGGGCACGGATGTTAAACGAAGGAGGGGCTTGGGAAGGTGAAGAAGAAGCGAATGACATGAATTTAGTTTTAGATACATTAAGAGTAAGCAGGTTCTGTTGCAGCCATCTCAAGACGAATCTTAACGAAGATTCGGAGAGATATTGGACTTCTTTCCAGTTATTTCCGTGGATAAGAAGTACTGTGTCATCTGCATAAGTAATTATCTTACATTTAGGAAGTGGAAGCATGCATAACTCGTTTATGTAAATGAGGAAAAGGGTAGGTCCGAGGACGCTACCCTGTGGAACACCGAAATTAATTTGAGTCTCTTTGCTGTCATAGTCATTGATCCGCACAACCTGTGTACGTTCAGTCAAATAGCTTTTAAAAATATTGAGAGCAACACCTCTAACACCAACATTTTCGAGCTTGGTAAGCAACTTGGGGACAGAGACAGTGTCAAAGGCTTTGGAAAGGTCTAGGAAAATGGCCACGGTCTTTAATTTATTATCAATATTTTTCACAATATTTTCTGAAAGTGTCAAAACAGCGTCCTCGGTTGACTTACCACTACGAAAACCAAATTGATTTTCTGATAATACATTATTTTGGTTTATGTAACTAAGGAGCCTCTTGTTAAGAATTTTTTCAAATATCTTGGACAAGGTAGTGATTACAGAAATGGGTCTGTAATTTGTGACACTGCCTCTGTCTCCACTTTTGTAGATAGGGTGCACGACTGCTTTTTTAAAAGCACGGGGGAAGGTGCCGAAAGAGATGCAGAGATTAAAAATATGGTGCAGTATAGGGATAAGAACATGTGCACAAGCTTTAATGACAGAAGCAGGAATACCATCCCAGCCCTCGGCGCACTTGTCTTTAAGTTTGCTGATTGCATTGGCTATCTCACACGATTCTACGGCAAGTAAAGCCATTCCATTAAGGCCACTACGGTTGGGAGGACGAATGTCGTCAGCCGAAATCTGAGGTTGTTGAGTGATCTGCAAGACTTTTACCCACGTTTGAGAAAAAGCTATTGATTTTATCAGCAGAGTCATATGGATTCCTGCATAAAGTTAACAACTCGGAAGGAGGTGACTCTTTCTGCTTAAGATTGGTCACTTTTTTTATTAAGTTCCAAGTTTTTCCCGGATTATGTTTGATCTTTAGGAATTCACTCCTTTCATATTCATGTTTCACTTTTTTAAGGAGGTTGTTACAAAAATTTCGATAGCGAATGAAGGTGGCTTTAAGAATTAAATTGTCACGTTGTTTTTTGGATGTTCTGTACAGCTTGTCTCTATGACGGATGCATCTTAGGAGACCCGGAGTAATCCAGGGTTTAATAATGTGATTCTTGTTTGGAATGTTGAGAGTGTGACTATTTACCTTGATAGCCTCTGAAATTGTATTAACAAGCATGTTGGTCGCTTTGTTGGGGTCCGAAGAAGAAAGAATGGTAGAAAAATCTGCTTGTTCCATATAACATACAATCCCTTTGATATCCAATTTTCGAGACGGTTGATTAAAGATTTGTGCTCTAACTTTGGTATCACAATAAAATAAAATAGGAGCGTGATCAGTGATGTAAGAGTCTAAAACCAGAGTAGTGACTTGATTAGGGGATCTGTAGATGATGTGGTCGAGACAATTGTTAAGTCTTGTGGGTAAATGGTGTGCAGGAAGCATACCGTGCCCAGCGAGCATGTTAAGATAATCATCTGCAGAGGAATCGCTATTATCAGGTGTTATATTAATATTCAAATCGCCAACGATTATTAGGTTTCTATAGGAGTTGTACATTTTTAGGGTATGATCGAGACTATCTATAAACGATTGTAAGTTTTTATAAGATGGGGAACGGTAGATAGCTATTATTGCGAATGTGTCGGAGAGCTTTATAGCAAGATTATTAGCATCGGTAATATCAGCAAATTCCACCGTATATGTAATCTCAGACTTAATGTAAACAACGACTCCTTCGTTTTGGTTTTTATAATTTGATGCATGTGACGTAAAACCATCTAGGGGAGGAAGGTGGGGGCATTTCGTAAGCCAGCATTCGGATAAAACGATTATGTCAAGACGATGTTTTATTCTATGTAGTAAAACTAATAGGCTATCAAAATTACAGTTTATACTACGTATGTTAACATGTAAAACTTTAAATACTTCTTGCATGTTATTTACGTGTAGTATTGAGTCTTCAGGTGAGCAAACCAAAGATCTAGGCGTCGACACACGCTCAATATCATTAAATATATTGGTGATGTCATCCATTATAATATGTTTTATAAGTAAACAAAGGAACTGTACTAAATCTCACCATAAAAAACAAAAAACACGTTGGAGCCATTACCGAAAATTTAAAGTTATTGTATTTGGTGTTTTTGGGAGTTGAATGAGAGAGAAACTTGAGAGTAAACGTACATATAAGCACGAGTGTAAAGTATGTGTGTACAGAGTGTGTGTTTATAAAAAGAAACAAAACGAAATCTATCTCGAATACGAAAACAGCAAGAATACAAACAAAGTTCACCGCACATATCCACATAGAAGAATGGCCATCCCATTCGAACGCAGCGGTTCTGACATATTTTGTTTGAGATTGTGAATCTAGTCACTTTTGAGTTTGTAATTTGGTTAGGTCAGATTCGCTTACAATTCGAAGCAGAGAGCCGCCCTCCCTCTTACGCAAATAAATCTTGCCGTGCGACACCCAGCAGAACCTATAGTCATTTGTTTTCGCAAAGTCTCTGGTCAGGAAAAAAAACTCTCTTCATTTTTGATGTCAGGTTTTCTGATATGAAAACAGGTCTAGCAGGCCCCATGATTCTCAAATGTTCGGTGGATAGTCTATTTTGACCCTTGTTGAATTTTCGGGACGCAGAAATAATTTTTTCCTTTAAAATCACGCTGTTAAGATCAACTATAATAGTTTTGTTTTCCGGGGTCTTGGTCTTGGTGCGAAAGACGTCTTTAATTTCATGTGGTTGTATTTCTAAATTAAGTGCCTTGCCTGTGTTGATAACCGTGTTAATTAAATTGTCTTTAGTTTCGGCGTTTCGCACGGGAACATTCCTAATCTCGAGACAACTGGACCTGTGATTTCGTTCGGATCTTTCTAATGCCTCCTCCAGCGACTTCATATATTTTAGGTCATCTTGACGTTCTGACTCTAGTTTTTCGTATTTTGAGGCAAGTGAGTCATATTTTTCGGCCAGAAAGCTAACCGTTGATCGGAGGTCCTCAACTGTAGCGCACAATTTATCAATTGTTTCCGATTGCTTGGCTTGTAATTCATGAAACATTTGTCTCATCTCCGTCATAAAGTGACTAAAACCGCTATCGGATTCCGAGCGCCTCCTTTTTGCGTTGCGAAAAGTAAATTTGGGTGTACTGCAAACCGAGGTTTCGTGTTCGTGGGCCGCGCTTTGATTCGGTTCAACGCTGATATTTGATTTCGGAGAGGAAGCACGATGAGGCGGTGGTGTGCGATTTAGCGGCATATTGAAGAAGGCGCATACGCAGTTTGAAGTACCAGGCGCCAATAAATATGAAGAAATTAGCGGGAACACTTGGCGGCCGATAATGCACGAGAGGTCAACCGAGTGGAGATATTTCAATTCACGATGTCGCGCCCCATTCTGTCAAAATCGCTTATGTTTTATTCGATTGATATGGATTTTGACAGAGTGGGGCGCGCCGTCGTGGATTGAAATGTCTATAAAATCATGCCTGTCAGTAAGAACTGATGAAGTCTAGGGTGGAGCGCTTACCTAGGAAATGTCTTTTCACTCTTCTATCGAATACACCCATATTGTTCTTGGCTGGAAACACGGAAGCTGAAAGGGCCGAACCTTAGCGGTTTTTATAAGCAACGCGGAAGAAAAGCGTTTCGTTTCGCAAGGCCGCAAAATGGATTTTTGGGCCGAGTGTCAAATTTGAATGCTAAGCGGCGAAGGATTCTAGGGTCCATACTACTTTCGACAAAACTACATACGAGATAGGATTTTCATACTACTTTCGACAAAACTACATACGAGATAGGATTTTCATACTACTTTCTCGTCCTAGGGAGAAATGAAAATTCTTTTGGGCCCTAGGGAATATAGTAGCATTTTCCGCCCGCATTTTGGCCATTAAAAATCCCTTTTCCGAGCGGGTGAGATGAAAATAATATTTATTGATGTTGGTATAGAGGCAAACGGTAAGAACGGCAACGGCGTGGTGAGCGTGGACGCGTGGGGCTGCGTGCCGCTGCCGGCCAAGGCCTGCTTCGTGTGTCGGGCGACGTGCAAGCTGGCGCCGCTGCTGCAGTGCGACTACTGCCCTCTGCTCTTCCACCAGGTAGCTATCACCACTGTTATATGACCCTACTAGCACTAAGTGTTAAGATTTGCTCTTATATGGGTTGTATAAAAGCTGTATATCCCCAAAAGAGGTTAGGTTAGGTTTATTTAAACCCGTATTAAGAGTAAATATTCGCAAAATACTGCTTCAGACTGCCTCTCTCACTTCTTTAATACGGCTATACATCTCCAGGGATTTTGAAGACATCCCTGACGCAGTGGCGCCTGCTCGGATTGGAGTGGGGAAGGTCGTGGGTTCAAATCCTGCCACTGGCCTGTTATGAATTTTATAATTTCTAAATTAGCTTAGGTCTGGTAGCTTCGGTCGTGATTAGTGGCCACCCTACCAGCATAGACTCATCAGTAAACTATTAATTGTTCCAGCGTGATACTGTGTAGAAAGAGTTAGAGGTGAGTTTACTTCGAAGTTAGTACGATAACGTCTTTGTTTGCATCATGACTTACCATCAGGTGAGATCGCGGTACAACACTAACTTGTACAAGACTAGAACTTGTAGTGTGTAAAAGAAAAACATTAAATTATTTTTTCCCCATATTCAAACTTAAAATAGCGGTGGAATAGTATTATCTGTTTTAACTTTGTTTGTCAACAGTAATTTGACATTCTGATGAGAGGTTATTCTATAAACTGGTACGTCTATAACTTGTATTGTTTAACAGGACTGCTTGGATCCGCCTCTCACTGCTCTTCCCACTGGTAGATGGATGTGTCCCAATCACGTTGAACAGTACATAGTAAGTGAAGAAATCATACAATATGTTATCTTATGACTTTTTGACAGTTTTATAGACGACGACGACGACTTCTTAATATATATAATGAATAATCTGAAGTCCAATTTTGTGAATACCCAGGATGGGCGTAGCAAATCTTAGTGTCTATACTGGGACAGGGGAACCGATTTTATTAGTTTCGTCTTTAAAATAGTCATCAATCGTATAGTACGCCTTTGAGATGAGGTAAACTTTTAGTAATTTATTAATTTATTAAATGTTTTTAATGGTATGGCTTTTTGAAAGAAAGAAAGAAAATAAATTTATTCAAGAGAATAGAAATACGTAGTTACATAGGACGTAAAAACAAAGAAAAAACTAAAAGGAAAAATACAAATACAAACAAAATAAACATAAAACCCTATTCCTATAAATTTGAAATAATATGATAAAAACACACACACAGAAGATAAAGTACAATTTTACATAATATGTTTGATTAACAAAATGTGTCTCTTATAGCGATCTTAGTATAGGAATATCGATCTTTGCCTCTTTATTGATATTCTGTGGACCCCACACTAGGAAACCTGTATCGTGGGGTCCATCTTAGCTTGACCATAGTTGATTGATTTTCATAATATTCCTATAATTTTTTTAAGGCCTGTGCTTAGTTGGTGCCTTTGCGTTTATCAGGACTGGAAGGTGGTGCGGTCAATATCGGCTACGGAGCGCGCGGCGCTGTGGGAGCAGTTCAGCGGCCCCGTGGACCAGCACGCAGTTAAAGTCGACTTCATCCGCCGCGCGCGCAACCCTCGGCCTTCCTTCAGGTTCCTCTCATCCCCTTTTTATATCCACTGCTGGGCGCGGGGCTCTCTGAATACGAGGGGTTAGAAAAGTGTCGGTTGGCGGGCTTCACACACCTATGAGGAACATAATGGGGACGCCGGCATGCATTCACGAGAAAGGGAGAGGAGCGAAGCGGACCGTAAATCGGGCAATCACAGATTGACACACTGATCATTGATGCCAGCGGAGATTTCGGGCACTGTAACTGGCGGAGTTTTTGGGTACTATGCTTATCCGATTCACGGTCCGCTTTGCTTCAGTGGAAACGCATCATTAAGCAAGTGATATTTATAATTTACATAGGTATTTATTGTACCTTTAACCTCAAAGCTGCCGGAAAAAAATCGAGGGTTGCAACCCCCTCTCTCTTTCCGTGGTCCAGGGGTTGATTTTTCCCTTGTCGCATGATTTTTATACGGCGTTGCGGAATAATGGATTAGAAGCTGTATTGAAACAGTATGAAACTGATGCCGTACAGAATGAAATGACAAAATTTACCCTGGAAATTGTCAGAAAATCAAAAAAATTACCGACTTTGCGGCGCACCATTTTTTTACGGCACTGCGCGCTTTCTTATTATTTTTCATGGATCTATCGATGGTAAAAATGCCGTACAAAAATATATGACCAAAATGTACTCACTCTACCTGAACTTTTGAATTCTCACCAGCACTCAGTTGGGACAGCTTACAAGTGACGGCGAAGTGCTGAATCGTATTATTTTATTCTCTTATATCGTCCTATATACGTCACCTGGTGGTTCATATGACCCATCCATTTTTTGGACACGGGCCTGTAATCTAACCCTTTGGTGCGATAACGCTGACTAGAAGTAGAATGATTTTATGACTGCCTTGTAGGGTGAAGGTGCCAGTGGGTATACGCGGGCGCGTGGTGGTGCCTCGCATGGTGCGGCTACACTACCGTCGACCTCCCCCCTTGCTGCCTTCTCGACGGGAACACATACGCTGCGAGAAAGGTAACAGCAGAGATGACTAGTGATATTGTGAGAACTTTATTTATTTGTGAATGTCCAGTAAGGTCAAACTACCGTTCAACATGATTTTTGAAGGTCAGTCCATATGAATTGTTTCTTTTTTATTATAAAATAAAATAAAATAAATAAAATAAAATAAAATAGCCTTTATTTCACTGAAAAGCTTATACAGAAACAGTAAGTATGGATTAATTAATATAATACTACTTAGTACAAACTTAGTTTTGTTTTTTTATTACAAGATACCTATAATTCACCGTTGATTGCAAGTATACAGTTACAATATTTACGCTACAAATGTCAGTAACAATGTTTTACAGTTACATATTGTTTTAAGATACAATGTTTTACATACAATGTCTCTCTTTTTTATTACTAGGGATTAAACCGTAGACTTAGATTATGACGTGAAATCAATGTATGACCTGGATTGATTCGTAAAAAATTTACCATATTTCTTTTAGTTTTTTTCGGCCATGTTGTCCGACTTAAGCGATATATCTAATAATAAAATTGGCACTGGTCTGGTGAGAGGCTTCCGTTGAGGCTCTTTACCACCTTACGGGCTAAGTACAACTTGCCTGTGTTTGCGTGCGATGTTTTTAACTTTAAAACTTAAAGCTACCTCTAGTATTAGTATATTTCATCTTCGGCTGAGTCATCACACACCATCAGCATCAGTTTGAAATCAATTAATAGGGAAAAGATATTTGGGATACATATTTTTTATTGTATTGGATAATTTGGAAAAAAAAACAATAGAATCGGATGCAATCTCAAAATGCCCTGCCGTGCCTCTCAAATGTTTTCCCTGCCGTGCTCTTTCAGGCACAGCGCTGGTCTATGACTTGTAGTGAATTAAAAAAAAGTTATTCTAATTTTCAGTGCTCAAGCATCTAAAAGCCGGCGGTTCGTACGAGGATTCCGACGAAGAAGATGAGGTCACGCAAATATGCATGAACCTGTCTTGCCCGCAGTACACCGGGGAAGGCAAGTGCCCGCTGCAGTCGCCCAAACTGAGAGGCGCCACCAAGAAGGACGCCGATGATGATCTCAAAGCCATCGAGGAGAATGATCCCAAGGTATGTATCACTATCATCACATCGCAAATAGCATGAACCTGTCGTGCCCACAGTACACCGGGGGAGGCAAGTGCCCGCTGCAGTCGCCCAAACTGAGAGGCGCCACCAAGAAGGACGCCGATGATGATCTCAAAGCCATCGAGGAGAATGATCCCAAGGTATGTATCACTATCATCACATCTCAAATAGCATGAACCCGTCGTGCCCACAGTACACCGGGGGAGGCAAGTGCCCGCTGCAGTCGCCCAAACTGAGAGGCGCCACCAAGAAGGACGCCGATGATGATCTCAAAGCCATCGAGGAGAATGATCCCAAGGTATCACTATCATCACATCGCAAATAGCATGAACCTGTCGTGCCCGCAGTACACTGGGGGAGGCAAGTGCCCGCTGCAGTCGCCCAAACTGAGAGGCGCCACCAAGAAGGACGCCGATGATGATCTCAAAGCCATCGAGGAGAATGATCCCAAGGTATGTATCACTATCATCACATCGCAAATAGCATGAACCTGTCGTGCCCACAGTACACCGGGGGAGGCAAGTGCCCGCTGCAGTCGCCCAAACTGAGAGGCGCCACCAAGAAGGACGCCGATGATGATCTCAAAGCCATCGAGGAGAATGATCCCAAGGTATGTATCACTATCATCACATCTCAAATAGCATGAACCCGTCGTGCCCACAGTACACCGGGGGAGGCAAGTGCCCGCTGCAGTCGCCCAAACTGAGAGGCGCCACCAAGAAGGACGCCGATGATGATCTCAAAGCCATCGAGGAGAATGATCCCAAGGTATCACTATCATCACATCGCAAATAGCATGAACCTGTCGTGCCCGCAGTACACTGGGGGAGGCAAGTGCCCGCTGCAGTCGCCCAAACTGAGAGGCGCCACCAAGAAGGACGCCGATGATGATCTCAAAGCCATCGAGGAGAACGATCCCAAGGTATCACTATCATCACATCTCAAATAGCATGAACCTGTCGTGCCCGCAGTACACCGGGGAAGGCAAGTGCCCGCTGCAGTCGCCCAATCTGAGAGGCGCCACCAAGAAGGACGCCGATGATGATCTCAAAGCCATCAAGGAGAACGATCCCAAGGTATGTATCACTATCATCACATCGCAAATATGCATGAATTTGTCGTGCCCGCTACTGCGTACACTCACCGGGGGAGGCAAGTGCCCATAGAAGAATGATTCCAAGGTATGTGTCATCATATCAGGCTGCAAATGTCTGCCAAAATGCTGAATATACCTGTGTGTAATGGAAAAAAACATTACATATATGACAACGAACGACGTTTTATAATACATTAGCGGAAAAAATATTAAAGAGGCTGTATAAAATCCACCCGCCAATTTTCAAAGAAGAATGATCAAACGTGGTATCAAGTTTTTTCATGAAACAAAACCAAATTACTCAAAAACAAAATAGTGTTTCTTAGAACCGTTGGCACTAGAAATTTGTTTTTCATATCTGGGGGCCTACCACCAACGCTTAATGTAATATTATTGTAATATTGTTTTAATATTTGTATGAAAATGTCAAAACAATATTATAATAATATTACTTTATCTACGCTCATTGCCTAAAGTTCGAATTATAAAATCGAAATGTGTCAAATAATTACCTACTTTATTCACAGACTTCTATAATTATTAAAAAGTTATTCATAATAACATCGCTCTACTATGGAAATATTTAAAGAAAGTTGTATAATATCCATAACGATACACGGCTCTGGACTCCTGTATTTGTATCTGGGGTTTTGAAGGAATTGATTACAGTACCGCTATCGGCAATACAACGGTTAACGGTTACAATATTAGTATCTGGGGTAGGTAATATTTTTTATGTAATATTTTTTTAAGTGAATCCACAGACAACATATAGTTGGTAGTCATTGCCGAGAGTATAAATGGGCCATGATTGACCATAGACAACAACACAATGTCTAACGTTCCGCGTAACGTTCCACCTGGGCCTGTGATTATGATTATGATTACGATTACGATTACGACTACGATTACGATAACGATTACGATTATGACGTTATCTCGTAAATCTATCGTCCGTAAACCGACTTTACAGACAACTAATTTTTTTTGTTACTTAGTCAAAACTTTGCGCTGAAAAATGTCTAGTAGTGAAACCTACTAAAGAAAATTTCACTCCACCTGACATCTTAGTAGTTGCAATGATTTACGACAAAAGTTAGCAAGATTTTATGATTTGGATTTATGATAATAATATGAGCGTAGATAAAGTAGTGTATGAAACTCTACATAATTAGGTATTAAAACACTCGTGTGATAGGTACTATTAAAAAACTCGCCTGCGGCTCGTTTTTTAAACTCACACTCGTATTTTAATACCCCTCATTATGTAACCGTTACATAAACTACTATTAAGCGTTAGTGGTAGGCCCCGGTCTTAAATTGTGCATACAAAAAGTTTTTGGATTTTCCTTTTATTTAGTTTTTCGCAAAAATTGAACTAACCTCACACTGTAGGCTTATGGCAAATTTTGCGCAATTTTAAAACATCGTTCGCATTTTCGGGTAACAACTTAAAACTTTCTTGTTTTTTTTTTATTTCGAGTCTTTATACAACAGTTATGTAAACATTAACTTTTTTCCACAGCTGGAAAGAAACTCTGATTCGAGCGATTTCTCCGATTCCGACTTCGAGCACCTGACAACATCCTTTAAGAAGCGCAAAGTGTCTCAGAGCGAAGACAAGAGCCCCGGCAAGCGCGGCACCAAGACGCAGCGCCTCGAGCTGTGCGCCGAGGACGGCGTGGAGGAGCTGCTGGCCACGGTCGAGGAGCAGCTGCAGAAGCTGGACGAGCGGCTCATCAAGCTGCTGGCCTGGCAGCGCTTGCAGCAGGTGACACATCTAAACACAAGACGCAGCGCCTCGAGCTGTGCGCCGAGGACGGCGTGGAGGAGCTGCTGGCCACGGTCGAGGAGCAGCTGCAGAAGCTGGACGAGCGGCTCATCAAGCTGCTGGCCTGGCAGCGCTTGCAGCAGGTGACACATCTAAACACAAGACGCAGCGCCTCGAGCTGTGCGCCGAGGACGGCGTGGAGGAGCTGCTGGCCACGGTCGAGGAGCAGCTGCAGAAGCTGGACGAGCGGCTCATCAAGCTGCTGGCCTGGCAGCGCTTGCAGCAGGTGACACATCTAAACACAAGACGCAGCGCCTCGAGCTGTGCGCCGAGGACGGCGTGGAGGAGCTGCTGGCCACGGTCGAGGAGCAGCTGCAGAAGCTGGACGAGCGGCTCATCAAGCTGCTGGCCTGGCAGCGCTTGCAGCAGGTGACACATCTAAACACAAGACGCAGCGCCTCGAGCTGTGCGCCGAGGACGGCGTGGAGGAGCTGCTGGCCACGGTCGAGGAGCAGCTGCAGAAGCTGGACGAGCGGCTCATCAAGCTGCTGGCCTGGCAGCGCTTGCAGCAGGTGACACATCTAAACACAAGACGCAGCGCCTCGAGCTGTGCGCCGAGGACGGCGTGGAGGAGCTGCTGGCCACGGTCGAGGAGCAGCTGCAGAAGCTGGACGAGCGGCTCATCAAGCTGCTGGCCTGGCAGCGCTTGCAGCAGGTGACACATCTAAACACAAGACGCAGCGCCTCGAGCTGTGCGCCGAGGACGGCGTGGAGGAGCTGCTGGCCACGGTCGAGGAGCAGCTGCAGAAGCTGGACGAGCGGCTCATCAAGCTGCTGGCCTGGCAGCGCTTGCAGCAGGTGACACATCTAAACACAAGACGCAGCGCCTCGAGCTGTGCGCCGAGGACGGCGTGGAGGAGCTGCTGGCCACGGTCGAGGAGCAGCTGCAGAAGCTGGACGAGCGGCTCATCAAGCTGCTGGCCTGGCAGCGCTTGCAGCAGGTGACACATCTAAACACAAGACGCAGCGCCTCGAGCTGTGCGCCGAGGACGGCGTGGAGGAGCTGCTGGCCACGGTCGAGGAGCAGCTGCAGAAGCTGGACGAGCGGCTCATCAAGCTGCTGGCCTGGCAGCGCTTGCAGCAGGTGACACATCTAAACACAAGACGCAGCGCCTCGAGCTGTGCGCCGAGGACGGCGTGGAGGAGCTGCTGGCCACGGTCGAGGAGCAGCTGCAGAAGCTGGACGAGCGGCTCATCAAGCTGCTGGCCTGGCAGCGCTTGCAGCAGGTGACACATCTAAACACAAGACGCAGCGCCTCGAGCTGTGCGCCGAGGACGGCGTGGAGGAGCTGCTGGCCACGGTCGAGGAGCAGCTGCAGAAGCTGGACGAGCGGCTCATCAAGCTGCTGGCCTGGCAGCGCTTGCAGCAGGTGACACATCTAAACACAAGACGCAGCGCCTCGAGCTGTGCGCCGAGGACGGCGTGGAGGAGCTGCTGGCCACGGTCGAGGAGCAGCTGCAGAAGCTGGACGAGCGGCTCATCAAGCTGCTGGCCTGGCAGCGCTTGCAGCAGGTGACACATCTAAACACAAGACGCAGCGCCTCGAGCTGTGCGCCGAGGACGGCGTGGAGGAGCTGCTGGCCACGGTCGAGGAGCAGCTGCAGAAGCTGGACGAGCGGCTCATCAAGCTGCTGGCCTGGCAGCGCTTGCAGCAGGTGACACATCTAAACACAAGACGCAGCGCCTCGAGCTGTGCGCCGAGGACGGCGTGGAGGAGCTGCTGGCCACGGTCGAGGAGCAGCTGCAGAAGCTGGACGAGCGGCTCATCAAGCTGCTGGCCTGGCAGCGCTTGCAGCAGGTGACACATCTAAACACAAGACGCAGCGCCTCGAGCTGTGCGCCGAGGACGGCGTGGAGGAGCTGCTGGCCACGGTCGAGGAGCAGCTGCAGAAGCTGGACGAGCGGCTCATCAAGCTGCTGGCCTGGCAGCGCTTGCAGCAGGTGACACATCTAAACACAAGACGCAGCGCCTCGAGCTGTGCGCCGAGGACGGCGTGGAGGAGCTGCTGGCCACGGTCGAGGAGCAGCTGCAGAAGCTGGACGAGCGGCTCATCAAGCTGCTGGCCTGGCAGCGCTTGCAGCAGGTGACACATCTAAACACAAGACGCAGCGCCTCGAGCTGTGCGCCGAGGACGGCGTGGAGGAGCTGCTGGCCACGGTCGAGGAGCAGCTGCAGAAGCTGGACGAGCGGCTCATCAAGCTGCTGGCCTGGCAGCGCTTGCAGCAGGTGACACATCTAAACACAAGACGCAGCGCCTCGAGCTGTGCGCCGAGGACGGCGTGGAGGAGCTGCTGGCCACGGTCGAGGAGCAGCTGCAGAAGCTGGACGAGCGGCTCATCAAGCTGCTGGCCTGGCAGCGCTTGCAGCAGGTGACACATCTAAACACAAGACGCAGCGCCTCGAGCTGTGCGCCGAGGACGGCGTGGAGGAGCTGCTGGCCACGGTCGAGGAGCAGCTGCAGAAGCTGGACGAGCGGCTCATCAAGCTGCTGGCCTGGCAGCGCTTGCAGCAGGTGACACATCAAAACACAAGACGCAGCGCCTCGAGCTGTGCGCCGAGGACGGCGTGGAGGAGCTGCTGGCCACGGTCGAGGAGCAGCTGCAGAAGCTGGACGAGCGGCTCATCAAGCTGCTGGCCTGGCAGCGCTTGCAGCAGGTGACACATCTAAACACAAGACGCAGCGCCTCGAGCTGTGCGCCGAGGACGGCGTGGAGGAGCTGCTGGCCACGGTCGAGGAGCAGCTGCAGAAGCTGGACGAGCGGCTCATCAAGCTGCTGGCCTGGCAGCGCTTGCAGCAGGTGACACATCTAAACACAAGACGCAGCGCCTCGAGCTGTGCGCCGAGGACGGCGTGGAGGAGCTGCTGGCCACGGTCGAGGAGCAGCTGCAGAAGCTGGACGAGCGGCTCATCAAGCTGCTGGCCTGGCAGCGCTTGCAGCAGGTGACACATCTAAACACAAGACGCAGCGCCTCGAGCTGTGCGCCGAGGACGGCGTGGAGGAGCTGCTGGCCACGGTCGAGGAGCAGCTGCAGAAGCTGGACGAGCGGCTCATCAAGCTGCTGGCCTGGCAGCGCTTGCAGCAGGTGACACATCTAAACACAAGACGCAGCGCCTCGAGCTGTGCGCCGAGGACGGCGTGGAGGAGCTGCTGGCCACGGTCGAGGAGCAGCTGCAGAAGCTGGACGAGCGGCTCATCAAGCTGCTGGCCTGGCAGCGCTTGCAGCAGGTGACACATCTAAACACAAGACGCAGCGCCTCGAGCTGTGCGCCGAGGACGGCGTGGAGGAGCTGCTGGCCACGGTCGAGGAGCAGCTGCAGAAGCTGGACGAGCGGCTCATCAAGCTGCTGGCCTGGCAGCGCTTGCAGCAGGTGACACATCTAAACACAAGACGCAGCGCCTCGAGCTGTGCGCCGAGGACGGCGTGGAGGAGCTGCTGGCCACGGTCGAGGAGCAGCTGCAGAAGCTGGACGAGCGGCTCATCAAGCTGCTGGCCTGGCAGCGCTTGCAGCAGGTGACACATCTAAACACAAGACGCAGCGCCTCGAGCTGTGCGCCGAGGACGGCGTGGAGGAGCTGCTGGCCACGGTCGAGGAGCAGCTGCAGAAGCTGGACGAGCGGCTCATCAAGCTGCTGGCCTGGCAGCGCTTGCAGCAGGTGACACATCTAAACACAAGACGCAGCGCCTCGAGCTGTGCGCCGAGGACGGCGTGGAGGAGCTGCTGGCCACGGTCGAGGAGCAGCTGCAGAAGCTGGACGAGCGGCTCATCAAGCTGCTGGCCTGGCAGCGCTTGCAGCAGGTGACACATCTAAACACAAGACGCAGCGCCTCGAGCTGTGCGCCGAGGACGGCGTGGAGGAACTGCTGGCCACGGTCGAGGAGCAGCTGCAGAAGCTGGACGAGCGGCTCATCAAGCTGCTGGCCTGGCAGCGCTTGCAGCAGGTGACACATCTAAACACAAGACGCAGCGCCTCGAGCTGTGCGCCGAGGACGGCGTGGAGGAGCTGCTGGCCACGGTCGAGGAGCAGCTGCAGAAGCTGGACGAGCGGCTCATCAAGCTGCTGGCCTGGCAGCGCTTGCAGCAGGTGACACATCTAAACACAAGACGCAGCGCCTCGAGCTGTGCGCCGAGGACGGCGTGGAGGAGCTGCTGGCCACGGTCGAGGAGCAGCTGCAGAAGCTGGACGAGCGGCTCATCAAGCTGCTGGCCTGGCAGCGCTTGCAGCAGGTGACACATCTAAACACAAGACGCAGCGCCTCGAGCTGTGCGCCGAGGACGGCGTGGAGGAGCTGCTGGCCACGGTCGAGGAGCAGCTGCAGAAGCTGGACGAGCGGCTCATCAAGCTGCTGGCCTGGCAGCGCTTGCAGCAGGTGACACATCTAAACACAAGACGCAGCGCCTCGAGCTGTGCGCCGAGGACGGCGTGGAGGAGCTGCTGGCCACGGTCGAGGAGCAGCTGCAGAAGCTGGACGAGCGGCTCATCAAGCTGCTGGCCTGGCAGCGCTTGCAGCAGGTGACACATCTAAACACAAGACGCAGCGCCTCGAGCTGTGCGCCGAGGACGGCGTGGAGGAGCTGCTGGCCACGGTCGAGGAGCAGCTGCAGAAGCTGGACGAGCGGCTCATCAAGCTGCTGGCCTGGCAGCGCTTGCAGCAGGTGACACATCTAAACACAAGACGCAGCGCCTCGAGCTGTGCGCCGAGGACGGCGTGGAGGAGCTGCTGGCCACGGTCGAGGAGCAGCTGCAGAAGCTGGACGAGCGGCTCATCAAGCTGCTGGCCTGGCAGCGCTTGCAGCAGGTGACACATCTAAACACAAGACGCAGCGCCTCGAGCTGTGCGCCGAGGACGGCGTGGAGGAGCTGCTGGCCACGGTCGAGGAGCAGCTGCAGAAGCTGGACGAGCGGCTCATCAAGCTGCTGGCCTGGCAGCGCTTGCAGCAGGTGACACATCTAAACACAAGACGCAGCGCCTCGAGCTGTGCGCCGAGGACGGCGTGGAGGAGCTGCTGGCCACGGTCGAGGAGCAGCTGCAGAAGCTGGACGAGCGGCTCATCAAGCTGCTGGCCTGGCAGCGCTTGCAGCAGGTGACACATCTAAACACAAGACGCAGCGCCTCGAGCTGTGCGCCGAGGACGGCGTGGAGGAGCTGCTGGCCACGGTCGAGGAGCAGCTGCAGAAGCTGGACGAGCGGCTCATCAAGCTGCTGGCCTGGCAGCGCTTGCAGCAGGTGACGGATCTAAACACAAGACGCAGCGCCTCGAGCTGTGCGCCGAGGACGGCGTGGAGGAGCTGCTGGCCACGGTCGAGGAGCAGCTGCAGAAGCTGGACGAGCGGCTCATCAAGCTGCTGGCCTGGCAGCGCTTGCAGCAGGTGACGGATCTAAACACAAGACGCAGCGCCTCGAGCTGTGCGCCGAGGACGGCGTGGAGGAGCTGCTGGCCACGGTCGAGGAGCAGCTGCAGAAGCTGGACGAGCGGCTCATCAAGCTGCTGGCCTGGCAGCGCTTGCAGCAGGTGACACATCTAAACACAAGACGCAGCGCCTCGAGCTGTGCGCCGAGGACGGCGTGGAGGAGCTGCTGGCCACGGTCGAGGAGCAGCTGCAGAAGCTGGACGAGCGGCTCATCAAGCTGCTGGCCTGGCAGCGCTTGCAGCAGGTGACACATCTAAACACAAGACGCAGCGCCTCGAGCTGTGCGCCGAGGACGGCGTGGAGGAGCTGCTGGCCACGGTCGAGGAGCAGCTGCAGAAGCTGGACGAGCGGCTCATCAAGCTGCTGGCCTGGCAGCGCTTGCAGCAGGTGACACATCTAAACACAAGACGCAGCGCCTCGAGCTGTGCGCCGAGGACGGCGTGGAGGAGCTGCTGGCCACGGTCGAGGAGCAGCTGCAGAAGCTGGACGAGCGGCTCATCAAGCTGCTGGCCTGGCAGCGCTTGCAGCAGGTGACACATCTAAACACAAGACGCAGCGCCTCGAGCTGTGCGCCGAGGACGGCGTGGAGGAGCTGCTGGCCACGGTCGAGGAGCAGCTGCAGAAGCTGGACGAGCGGCTCATCAAGCTGCTGGCCTGGCAGCGCTTGCAGCAGGTGACACATCTAAACACAAGACGCAGCGCCTCGAGCTGTGCGCCGAGGACGGCGTGGAGGAGCTGCTGGCCACGGTCGAGGAGCAGCTGCAGAAGCTGGACGAGCGGCTCATCAAGCTGCTGGCCTGGCAGCGCTTGCAGCAGGTGACGGATCTAAACACAAGACGCAGCGCCTCGAGCTGCGCGCCGAGGACGGCGTGGAGGAGCTGCTGGCCACGGTCGAGGAGCAGCTGCAGAAGCTGGACGAGCGGCTCATCAAGCTGCTGGCCTGGCAGCGCTTGCAGCAGGTGACACATCTAAACACAAGACGCAGCGCCTCGAGCTGTGCGCCGAGGACGGCGTGGAGGAGCTGCTGGCCACGGTCGAGGAGCAGCTGCAGAAGCTGGACGAGCGGCTCATCAAGCTGCTGGCCTGGCAGCGCTTGCAGCAGGTGACGGATCTAAACACAAGACGCAGCGCCTCGAGCTGTGCGCCGAGGACGGCGTGGAGGAGCTGCTGGCCACGGTCGAGGAGCAGCTGCAGAAGCTGGACGAGCGGCTCATCAAGCTGCTGGCCTGGCAGCGCTTGCAGCAGGTGACGGATCTAAACACAAGACGCAGCGCCTCGAGCTGTGCGCCGAGGACGGCGTGGAGGAGCTGCTGGCCACGGTCGAGGAGCAGCTGCAGAAGCTGGACGAGCGGCTCATCAAGCTGCTGGCCTGGCAGCGCTTGCAGCAGGTGACACATCTAAACACAAGACGCAGCGCCTCGAGCTGTGCGCCGAGGACGGCGTGGAGGAGCTGCTGGCCACGGTCGAGGAGCAGCTGCAGAAGCTGGACGAGCGGCTCATCAAGCTGCTGGCCTGGCAGCGCTTGCAGCAGGTGACACATCTAAACACAAGACGCAGCGCCTCGAGCTGTGCGCCGAGGACGGCGTGGAGGAGCTGCTGGCCACGGTCGAGGAGCAGCTGCAGAAGCTGGACGAGCGGCTCATCAAGCTGCTGGCCTGGCAGCGCTTGCAGCAGGTGACACATCTAAACACAAGACGCAGCGCCTCGAGCTGTGCGCCGAGGACGGCGTGGAGGAGCTGCTGGCCACGGTCGAGGAGCAGCTGCAGAAGCTGGACGAGCGGCTCATCAAGCTGCTGGCCTGGCAGCGCTTGCAGCAGGTGACACATCTAAACACAAGACGCAGCGCCTCGAGCTGTGCGCCGAGGACGGCGTGGAGGAGCTGCTGGCCACGGTCGAGGAGCAGCTGCAGAAGCTGGACGAGCGGCTCATCAAGCTGCTGGCCTGGCAGCGCTTGCAGCAGGTGACACATCTAAACACAAGACGCAGCGCCTCGAGCTGTGCGCCGAGGACGGCGTGGAGGAGCTGCTGGCCACGGTCGAGGAGCAGCTGCAGAAGCTGGACGAGCGGCTCATCAAGCTGCTGGCCTGGCAGCGCTTGCAGCAGGTGACGGATCTAAACACAAGACGCAGCGCCTCGAGCTGCGCGCCGAGGACGGCGTGGAGGAGCTGCTGGCCACGGTCGAGGAGCAGCTGCAGAAGCTGGACGAGCGGCTCATCAAGCTGCTGGCCTGGCAGCGCTTGCAGCAGGTGACACATCTAAACACAAGACGCAGCGCCTCGAGCTGTGCGCCGAGGACGGCGTGGAGGAGCTGCTGGCCACGGTCGAGGAGCAGCTGCAGAAGCTGGACGAGCGGCTCATCAAGCTGCTGGCCTGGCAGCGCTTGCAGCAGGTGACGGATCTAAACACGTCTAGAAACAGTGCTATTCTCCATCAGGAGCATTTTGAAAAGGATAGCACTATTTTTAGACGCGTCAAATTTGTTTGGTTTAGATATTTTGCACAATAGAATTGGCACCAGTGTCCTATCTTATCTTACAAATTTGTACGAGCAATTCTTGTTTGATATATATTGTATGAGTGTGCATTCGCGTATCTTTGAATTCTGTATTTCTTGTGAAAGAGCATAGCCCGGTAACTAAGGTTTGCTCAGGTTCCTAACTTCAAATAAATAATTTGAGATATTGTCATCTAATAAACCTCAGCAGCAACTATGAATACCTATAGGTACCCTATATTCAACCCTGTGTTCGCCCCCCTCTGTTGCAAAAAACACATTTTTTTCTAATGAACGTTCATTAGTGTACCCAATTTATTTTAATACATGAAAGTGTATTCGGTTCGTTGTGGCAGGTGGCCGCGGGCGAAGCGGGCGCCGGTCGCTGGCGGCGCAGCGGCACGGGCACGTGGGGCACGCGCGCCGCGGCCGCGCTGCGCGCCACCACGCGCGCGCGCCTCGCCAAGCTGGGCGTGCGGCGCCTGCCGCTGCCGTCCGAGCTGCTGCCGCGCGCCGACCGCGAGCGCATCGCCGCCGCCGTGTGGGGCCCCGCGCCGCCGCCCGCGCCGCTGCCCGCGCCCGCGCCGCCGCCGCCCGCGCTCGACCTCGCCGACGCGCTCGTGCGCGCCGCGCTCTGCGAGCTCAAGCCGCCCGCCAGGTGATCCTCCGCATACTATGTGATGATGAGAGACAAGCTGGGCGTGCGGCGCCTGCCGCTGCCGTCCGAGCTGCTGCCGCGCGCCGACCGCGAGCGCATCGCCGCCGCCGTGTGGGGCCCCGCGCCGCCGCCCGCGCCGCTGCCCGCGCCCGCGCCGCCGCCGCCCGCGCTCGACCTCGCCGACGCGCTCGTGCGCGCCGCGCTCTGCGAGCTCAAGCCGCCCGCCAGGTAACCCTCCGCATACTATGTACTGATGAGAGACAGGCGTAGGACAGACGTGTCCGACGGAGTCATACAAACATAGTATGAAAATGTCAAATCAGTCCTACAGCATACTGCTTTAAGATATGGTGGTACGGCCCCTGTAAACTTAGCTTTAGTACGCTTATAATAATACAAGTTCTGGCTAATTTTGACAATATTGACCCTATTCTACAACAACCTACTGGTGTAGCCATATGCGTGTCAACGTCGGTGCGGAAACCTCGACGCTCGCTCATCTTGGACACAAGGAAACCAAAAATAATTGTCAATGGTTAGCGATTTTTTTTTAATTTGGCGTTAATATTCATATCTTTGCATTTCGTTCGAAAACGATGTAAAAGTACTTTTATATGTCAAAAAAAAGTGGATGGGACATATTATGGCTAGAGCTGCAGGTCATGTTCTGTTGAAGAGACCTACAAAGTATCGTTCGTCCCAGGGACGGAGGCGAGGCGGCCCTGGGGCTCGCGATCCCGATGCGCCTGTCGTCGCTCAGCATCGGCAGCGACGGCGCGTGCGACGTGGTGCTGGACGCGCGCTGCCGCCGCGTGTCGCCGCGACACGCCGTCATATTCTGCGACGAGGTGAGGCAGACGTGACACTGTTACGGACGGCGGTCATTGCATCTGTGCGAGCGTGACGCATTATTTTGACGCCGGAGTGACAGAGACAGGTAGTAACAAGTGAATGTACGAAATTCTTCCTGCTCCGCGACCGGACTATAGCTCTTGAAATGTAATTTTATGAAATCACCATCTCTTCACGCAATAGTTAGTTGGGACACTAAAAGTTCGTAAGACAACAATAAACATTCAAGTATCACTTAATAAAAGAAAGAAGAAAAGAAAGAAAACAAGTTTATTTAGGACCTTAACATACAAAAAAAAAAAATACAGAACATGCTAAAAAAAACCAACAACATTAAAAATAGTAAAAATAGTAAAAACCCAAAATAATTGTGGATGTGGTCCCAAAATGGTATCCACTCAGCGTTTACTGAGCATGTGGCCTGTGGGAGGGCCCACATGCAAAGTGCTGGTCTTCCGTGGAGCCATAGTGAGTGTATGACGGTCGGTCGAAGTAGTTAGTGCATATATAGTGTTAGTATTATTATATTAATGTGAGATATTTGAATAAAATTAATTATTTATGTTACATGAGGAGTTAAAAAAAAGATTTTACAAATTATAATACGATATTAGAATAAAATTTAAAAGTGTTAATGTTATATTTTAATTAAGAAAGAAATTAAAAAAAAAAAAAAAAAAATATGAGTATAAAACAGAACCTAAAAATCAGAGTCACCCGGTAGTACCCGCGGCACCCTTTTGCTGATGTAGTAACAATTTTTTTAAATTTAATTTGAACCAATGTTTAGTTTTACTAACATCACGCAAAGGTGGGGGTAAGTTATTCCAGCATTTCGTAGCAGCATATTTAAAGCTGCCACGAAATGCTGCAGTAGAATGCCGCGGGGTCCTCAATACCCAGACTCTGTTTGAGCGGGTATTGGTCTCCTTGTGCCACTGAAACTTTTCAAAGAGATAGTCTGGTTCACTTGTTTTAAGAACTCCAAACAGCAGAGTAGCTAAATGTAGTCTCCTTCTGGCTTCCATCTTAAGGATATCACCATTATTTATGAAAGGTGTGATATGAGATCTAGGAGGGACGTTATAGCAATAGCGAATGCAAGCGTTTTGTATACGTTGTACTAACCGTTGAGTGCGAGCTAGCAAACGAGGTCCATACAGTGCATCTGCATAATTCAACCTGGACAATATTAACGTCTCGCACACTTTGAGACGAGTCGCGGTGCTAAGGAAGTTACGTACGCGGTATAGAATTTTCAATTTATAAAAACAAGTTCTGGCTATCTGAGTAGTGTGGTTCTCAAATCGGAGATCACTGTCAGTCAAAACGCCTAAGTTTCTAACTTCGTTGGTCCGCTCTAGTATCTCACCCCTAACACACACTGGCGGAGCACTGGAAAGAACTTTCTCGACATTCTTCCGAGTACCGAGATACATAATAGAGATGGCGTTATAAAATTACAAAACAATTTACATGACACCCCTGATGGAAAGTGATGATACAGTCTAAGGTGGAACGCGCTTGCCTAGGAGCTGCCTATTCACTCTTGAAGGCGCTCGGGTTGTAAGTGGCAGGAAAGACAGTGCCTAGGAGGGCATTCCAGGTCTTTTTTTATGTTTTCAGTTTATGTCATTATTTTTATCCTAAAAAAATATCAAAATCAGTATAATTTATTTGCATGAAACATGTAAATACAGATGGAATTAAAACAAAAAAAAAATCAACCCACAGACGGGTGTGCAAATATTTAATATTGGAGTCAAATACCCAATTCCGAAGCGCCTGTCGCTATGATCTCACGCGTTGAGGCTCTCATCACTTGACAGGTGACTCGCCACTTCGAGCTGATCAACTACTCGGAGTGGGGCTCGCGCGTGAACGGCGTGCTGTACGCCTGCGACCTGTCGCACGGCGACGGCGCGGCGGACGCGGCGGGCGACGCGGAGTCGCGCGCGCAGGCGTTGCGCCAAGTTGTGCGCTCGCGGCGGACCAAGCCACCGAGGTATGCCTACGAAGCGTTTGTAAAGCAGGCCACGCACCTGCAGTTTTATCGGACAGATATAACTGACGCCTCTTTTGCCTAAACTCGGTAAAATTTATCGTAAATTGCTTCAGTGTGCTGATTCCGACTTTTTAAAAATATGTTTACTTACTCGATCGTAAGAGAGTTAACGCCGATTTGTTTGGGATTGGAGTAGTTTACAAATTGTGTCAATAGATGTCGCTACAACAATCCTATACAAATTCGCGTTTACGCTCTCACTGTCGATTAAGTGAAAAACTCGGAATAGGCACACAGTTATGATTTATTTGCGCTGACTTCGCATACGGCTCGTAAGCGTAAGTGTATCGTTATGATGCTACTCATAACACAATTCCGCCTCCTACGATTCGCTGCAACACCGTTTCGTCTGCGGACATGTTTGAACATGTTCGTTCTCGTACTGTTCTCGTCGTGCGTGTGGGTTACGCTACGCTTACGCTTACGAGCCGTGTGCGAAGGGGCTAGGATACTTGTACTTTTTTATTTTATTTCTTGATTCACATCACTCAGTGTGAAAACGTTACATGAATAGCCCACGTAAAAGTTTGTTTACTTTCAGGCTCAACGGCTCCCTGACCGTGCCAATAGAGGAGGAGCTGGAGTGCAGGTGCCCCGGCGCGGCGCCACCCGCGGGCGCGGCGTGGGAGGGCTCCGCGCTGGTGCCGCACGGCGCGTTGCTGCAGTTCGGCTGCCGCATGTACGTGTTCAGCATCACCGACCACGACACCTTCCCGCACCAGCCCGAGGTGGACGAGCCGGCGCTGTGAATGTGCCCAACGAAACACGCGGCGCTGTGTCATTGTATTATACTCATTTTAATATCAAAGTATTTAACAATTTTTTATTTAATCTTGCAACTCAATTTTGCAGCAAATCAACTGATTGTGCATCAATTTTGTATACCTACACATTTGGTTAAGGCGACAATACACTGTTAGCTGTGTGACGTCATTTTAAATCCAAAATGGCGGAACACAAGATGGCGGACCAGTTATTATTTTTACATAATATTATTTGCACTCTTGCAATATGGGTATCAAATGAAAAGGTTTGCTGATAACACAGAGATTGCAGTAAAATATTTTTTTTAATATACTTTTAGTTATTTCTTTAACATTTAATGGACTATATTGTAATTGAAAATAATTATCCAATAAGTCATGTAGGTAATCAATCTACAATCTACATTCCTCACTGGTAGGTTTGTAGATAAATAATATATTCTAGTTATCTATACTTCCATTTGGTGAACATTTTCAGCCTAGATGCACTTGAAAACCATACTTTAGTGTGTAATAAAAGTATACAGTTACTACAATTGTTAGTTAATGTATTGTTAGTATCCATTTTAAATGAACTTCTGTTATAGAAGGAAGTTATGTAGAATTAATTTTTAAGTCTGTAAGTTTAGGTTTTGCACAATGCAATCTATAGTTAAATATTATATCTTCCTCTCATAATAAACTTTGTTCAATCTATTTTGTGATTTTATTTACTGAAGAATACAATTTTTAAATGTGAAATTATGGCATTGCGGGAGTGCCAACAGCAGTCAAAACTTGAACAATTTATGTTCAAAAAAATTCGTGTATTTTTTTAATTGTGAAACTAAACTACACTACATACTGTGACTACATATACATACAATGGTGTTGGTTATGGTAACGAGTTTTACCCAAAAACCATTCTCTTGGAAAAAATGATACTATTTGGATGCCACTTAAGGCGGCAAGACCAATCCAATGGATTGTTCTTATAATAAGAATAACAGCTATGAAGGATTAAAAAATGGAGCCGAGTAAATAAAAGTTGAATTTTATTAAAAAGGTTTTATTCATCATTATTATCATCAGGTTCAGGCTCATCGAAATCTCTTATTTTAACATCAGCATCTTCCCCATATTGGATGATATTGTCTATGGTCAGTAGTATGTTGTCTATGCTTTCCTCATCTTTTATGTTGAGAGGGTAGAACCTAACTAAACTGAAATTCTCTATGACTTCCCCGATGGCTTCTGTTAGTTTTGCATACTTTTCATGCCACTTGGATTTTGCATTTCTCATGTCCGCTAGCAGAATGTGAGGATCTGGATCTAGGTAGCTGAAAAAGTCAAAACTTTAAGAGTTGCATGTCAACATTAAAGATGAGAGAAAACTTAGGCCCAGTTAATTCAACTAGCTAAACCCAAAGATCCGATAGCCGTATTTAATGTTTTTTTACTTATTATAATGATGAGGTAATGTATGCCCATGTTAGATCATCCCATATAATTTTGTATTGAAATATCATATTATGACACACTGCCCCTTCACTTATCTTCCTGAGACATCAGTTGTTAGTTAATAGTCTCATTTAGCCCAGTAATCACTGGGAACAGTGACATTCAAACCTAAACAGTAAATACTGCTCCACAGTAGAATTAACAAACACTGCAGTGGTACCTACCTAGATAAATTCTGCATTAAGAGTCCTACCACCTACCACCATTAATGTGTCATTTAATTACATGTTTGTTAATGTTGAAACAACTAGGCCTGAGACAAATGTCTAGCTAACTTACTTATCAAGCTGTTTTCTTGCCGATTTACTGAGGAGGTCCATTTTGGTTAAAATATTCACATGTGGCAGCTCCAAATTTACCATCACACTGAGGGCAGCCATTGTTCCTGGAAATTGCACAATTAGATGTACTCATAGAAGCAGTGACAGGCTAAGCTAGTAGTTAAGAGTTCAGCCTAATTCCTATTCAGGGATGTCAGGTTTGCTAGTTAAGGGCACAATTTAGAAATTTTGTAATATGAAATTTATTTTTCTTGCTTTACATTCAATTGTCAAAAATTTTAACACAAAAGCGACATAAGTGAAATGTGAAATGGGAAATTAGCACTAGATAGCAGTGTTTAATTTTTTCATAAATATTGATAATTCAAAGTACAAAAGGATGAAAGTGAAAGTTGTATAGACAAAACTACCTGCATGTTTTAAAACGTAAGTTAGAAAAGCTTTATATTTCTTAAAGTAAGGCTTGTCTAAGGAGTACTGCAGAAAAAGCGAATACAATAAACTGGTAGTACAAGATCAGCTACTTGTAATATACCTGATAAAAACTTGGCACCATCTACCATGAACTGTGAATCAATCATGAAAACGACACATATCCTGAAGTTCCACTTTTGTAGAGTGTCCACAAGTTTCCTCATGACAGGCAGGTGGGTGTACAGTTCTATTTGTCCTGGACAGTCAAATAGGATGTAGTCGTCGTCCACATCACCTAGTTGCTCTTCTAGCCAGTCGCAGTTTTCTAATAAAGTTCTGTAAAAAAAAGAATTTTTTCATGTTCATGTTCTCATTTGATTAAGCTCCAGTCCGTACTGGTTCGGAATGGGTGAACAACTTACATTTGGTAGCTTGGTTAAAGCACAAAAGAAAACATAAAGGTTTAAGTTACAGGAAAACAAAGTGTTGTTTGCTTTTCGTCTTAACCACTTTGTATACAACTGGAGATGGATTTGGTCATAGTCCACTAAAAAGTTTCAGTGATAATGAAGGCTTTTAAATGACCAAGTTAGCAGAAGTATTTTATCTCACAGAGAAAAGGTTTGGAAAAACCACATATCTTGGGTCTGCAAGTTAGTAGCATAAAACTTACTCTAAGCAAAACACAAGCCCTCCATTGGGTCCAAACTGCAGCTCTTCATCTTCCATCGCATCATCAAGGTGAATTAACTCCCTGATATCTACCAGAGGTTCGTAGTCAAAATGCTCAGCGGCTGGATCAAGATTTACCACTTCCACAATGCGTTTTGTATCTGTCGCATGTTTTACTATTGTAGAACAGTAGGTGGACTGTAAAAATTATCAAATAATAATGTATAGGCAAATTAAAAGGCAGGCTTTGCAGTCCAAATAAATTGTTTCTTTTGGGCTTGCTGAACTATAAAGTACTACGTACCTTTCCACTGCCAGCTGGGCCAACAACTAATTGAGCATACCTCATGTCTCTAGGAACACCAATATTAATTAGGTAATAGAAAATAAACAAATTACAAAACGTCTAGGTTAGGTACAGGGTTCTACTAAATAAATTTCTAGAATGTAATGTACGTTTTGGATATTCTCTTCGTTTAGTTGATCACTAATTCAATACATATTAAATAGAATCACAGAATTCTTGACTTCAGTTCACTGAATACTGTTTACATGCTGTTTACAATTTTTGATCATAGACAACCCACAGCCGTTTTTGATTTTCACAGGTTCCTCAAATTTGTACCTACTCTGGAGTCTGGTTGAACCCGTTATCCGTTAAACTTCAATATCAATGTCAATTGTCAATCAGTGACAACTTGAAGGCTCTTAAAGGAGAGTCTACGGTACCGTAAGTTGGTATTTTAGCTTTTCAACTTCTGATATAAATGTCGAGCTAAATGTGCTCCGGCCGGCAGTCCGGCCAAAGCTCCAGCCCTATTAAAGTTATGCTACAGTGTCTTCAAAAACTGGAAGAAAGATAAGAGTTTTGTAATTTAGGTAGGTAAGTACACGAGTTGGGTACTGGCTTAAAGATACTGGCTCTGACATGGCTCTGAAAACAATTAGGAAATTAATTTGAAATTAAAAACTAAAATTCGTAAAGAGAACATTTTATAATGTCAAATTAGATGTAAAGCAAGAATTATAAAAGTTAATAAAAATAGAAAATTTTAAATAAAATAATTACAGTTAAAAATGCCGGCTATTGGTATAGATTTGGGAACAACTTATTCCTGTGTGGGTGTATGGCAGCATGGGAATGTGGATATAATAGCAAATGATCAAGGTAACCGAACAACACCATCATATGTGGCGTTCACAGATACGGAACGGCTAATTGGCGACGCTGCTAAAAACCAGGTTGCCATGAACCCCAGTAACACAATATTTGACGCCAAACGCCTAATAGGAAGAAAATTCGACGATCCTAAGATTCAGCAAGACCTTAAACATTGGCCTTTTAAAGTCATAAATGACGGTGGTAAGCCAAAAATTCAGGTGACGTATAAGGGGCAAACGAAACGCTTTGCTCCCGAGGAGATAAGCAGCATGGTTCTGATCAAAACGAAGGAAATAGCTGAAGCTTACTTAGGAAAGTCTGTGAGAGATGCCGTTATAACAGTCCCGGCGTATTTCAACGATTCTCAGCGACAGGCTACTAAAGATGCTGGAGCTATAGCAGGTCTCAACGTCCTTCGTATTATTAATGAACCAACTGCTGCGGCCTTAGCATACGGATTAGACAAAAATTTAAAAGGAGAACGAAATGTCCTTATTTTTGATTTAGGAGGAGGTACCTTCGATGTCTCGATTCTTACGATAGACGAAGGTTCTTTGTTTGAAGTCAAAGCGACTGCTGGAGATACACATCTGGGAGGAGAAGATTTCGACAATCGCCTAGTCAACTTTCTTGCTGACGAATTCAAAAGAAAGCATAAGAAAGATCTGCGTTCCAATCCTAAATCTTTGCGACGTCTTAGAACAGCAGCGGAAAGAGCTAAACGAACGCTGTCGTCTAGTACTGAAGCTAACATTGAAATTGATGCACTATATGAGGGAATAGATTTTTTCTCAAGATTATCTAGAGCTCGTTTCGAAGAGCTAAATGGAGATCTATTCCGGACAACTCTAGATCCTGTAGAGAAAGCTCTTAAAGACGCGAAACTAGAAAAAAGTGCTATAAATGATATAGTGTTAGTTGGAGGTTCCACTCGCATACCTAAAATACAAAGTCTGCTGCAAAACTTTTTCAATGGCAAAAAGCTTAATTTGTCTATTAATCCTGATGAAGCCGTAGCTTACGGAGCAGCAGTACAGGCTGCTATTTTAAGTGGCGAACGTCATTCCAAAATTCAAGACGTTTTACTTGTAGATGTAACACCTCTATCTCTAGGAATAGAGACGGCTGGTGGAGTTATGACAAATATAGTGGACCGTAACGCGAAGATTCCGTGTAAGCACTCTCAAACTTTTACAACTTATTCGGATAACCAACCAGCGGTAACTATTCAAGTCTACGAAGGTGAAAGGGCCATGACCAAGGACAATAATCTACTCGGCACTTTCGATTTGACTGGAATTCCCCCGGCACCGCGCGGTATCCCTCAGATCGACGTTACGTTTGACTTGGACGCCAATGGCATACTTAATGTATCAGCAAAAGAGAATAGTACCGGTAAAAGTAAGAACATTGTGATCAAGAATGATAAAGGACGTCTCTCGCAAGCCGATATAGACAAAATGGTCTCCGATGCAGAGAAATACAAGGACGAAGACGACAAACAAAGAGATCGTGTTTCGGCTCGTAATAATTTAGAGACGTATATTTTTGGCGTCAAGCAGGCTATCAATGAAGCCGGGGGTAAAGTTAGTGACTCTGAGAGCTCTAGAGCCCGTCAGCTTTGTGAAGAAACTTTGAGATGGCTCGAAAGGAATTCTTTGGCTGAGAAAGCGGAATACGAGGATAAATTGAAGGAAGTATCGGCTGTATGCGCCCCTATCATGAAAAAATTGCATGGCGCAGGTTCGAATGCCGGCAAAGGCACCAGAGGTGGCTGCGATGGACCAGTTATCGAGGAAGTAGACTGAGTACTATTAGGTACTTGTACATCTTCATTTTTGCCTTTGTTATCTTCGTCTTATAAACTTGTTTCTTTGTTTCAATTACTTCATAGTGACGTACCTAATATTCATTTGTATGTTGTTGTTGATGACCTCTTCTTGAATAAAGTACCTACATATTTCAAGATTCAAAGTTCTTATTCATGAAGTATTGCGTAATGCGTAGTCCTCAATGCTCCTCCTAAATTTTCGGAATATTTCATAATTTAGGTGAAAAAACCTCCAAATTCAAATTTTATTTGGTTTTTCACAATTCGTACGTAAGCTATGAGATGCCAGTTAAATTGCTGAATGATAATATAAATCCATCTATTCACTGAGATACACAATATTTCGGATACACAGTTTCTGAAACAAAATCTATAAGTTTCTGATACAAGTGTTTGTTTCAGGAAAACGTAGATTTTCTCTGCCCCCCCATCCGATATGGGAAGCACTGAAACATTGTTTACGGAAACATCTAAGTACGTGAAGTTTCAGAAACTATGTGTCTGAATTGTACCTATCTCAGTGGCTTCATCTTAACGTCTTTTTAAAATATTAGCATAGGTTCGTGTTTCTGTAAGAAACACCTAAAGAAACTGTGTATCCGAAACATTACATGAATACGTGGCTTAAATGTGTCGAATCGCAAGAGGACTCACACAATATGTCAGTCTTTTATCTTGTAGACTTCACTGTAGTTGTATAAAACATAGTTTTCAAATGAAACAAACATTGATTAGCAATTTTTTTTTATTTTAATTTAATAACTTTAGAAATTGTTCGGAAAGAAGACAATGTTTTTTTCAGCGTCATTATCATTAATATTATGATATGAACAATAATAATTACCGCTATATCTTTATCCCTATGTCATAATGTAATGGAGATAACGTATTACATAATCGCCTATTCGCTACAATAATTATATACAGTTATAATAGCTACCTCAATACCAACAGAACAAGTTAGTGTTAAAAATACGCCCAATTACAATTTGGTCACCGCGAATATTTCATATGCATTGTATACCTGAAATTGTATAGATTTCAGCTTCCGAAAATAAGGAAATCCTATTTAAACAAGAAAGTAGAAACTACAAACAATGCCATGAAATGAAATGCTACGCGTGACTCGTAGGTCACCACAACATCGTAGACGTCTACGATTTTGCTACATCAACGTATAGATTTATGTATTTAACGGTTTTCACGGTTTTCAGGGTTTGAATGAATTTTGATTGTTCACAACAGTTCACAATAACGATACGTATACCAGAGATGGTATAGGTAGCGCTAGGTAAGTACACGTAGCCATACCAATCGCAATGCAGCCGAATATGTTATGGTACGTGAAAGGGCTTAGTAATTCTAGATGGTTGCTATCTACACAGCATCGCACCGGAACGTTGAATTGCTTTTGTCGGTAAGGTGCACACTGGTAACCCAGCCACTGCCGAACCCTTCCACCAGACCAGACTTGAGCCAATATAAAAATTATAAAATGCCAAACTGCAACGTGCTGGGTTTCAAACTCGGGACCGTCCCCTCAATATGAGCGCGCTGCTGACTGCGCCATTTAGATCGTGCGTCAGATCGTCAGTCTCCTAACTCCTTTACGCGCAGCTCATATGCCCTCATATCTCATTGGTGAAGATATCTAGACTGTTTTGCCGAAAACCGGACCTTATAATATCGTGTTACAGTATTGCATGTTCTATACTCCGACTTTTATTTCGATGCAGTAAAATGACGTTTCGTATTTTAATAAATCCCATTAAACCTCCTCTATTGCACCAAAATAACTTAAAATATCAGAGAAGTTTCTTTCAATGCAAAATAATATTTATGGGAAATACTTTGATTATAATTTTTTTTGACAATTTATTTTACCAAACCGGGAACCGGGCCATATAACACGTTAAAATACTACGTTACAGGATGGATGACGGTCTTGGTACTATTATAGATATAAACCGCTATAAACTTTACCCTCCTATAGTCTGCGGGACGCGGGGCGAGTGATGCGATTGGCTATAACGATACGTCAGCGCTGCCGGCGGACAGCGACAGACTTGCTGATTGGTTGAGCGACTCCCGCCCCGCATCCCGCAGACCATCAGGAGGGCCATGTTTATAGCGGTTTACATATAGATAAAGTAATTCGAAATAAGTTGAAAAATTAGTAGGAAATACGGAATAGTTCACAATCAGCAGCTGCAGTGCAGCATTGGTTTAATTATTGCCTTCGTATGATAAGTATACGTTGTTCTTGAAAACTGTTAAACTAACTCAAATTAAAATATACCTAACCCATATCGTTCGAGTCTTTTAAGCATAATAATTATGTAAATGGAAGATTTTGAACACATTCACAATTTAATATATATTATTTTTGTCTAGAATCATTAAATGCTAAATGAAACTTAGGTATAGATTCTTTATTGAGCTGCTAAACACGAAGACGCTTCACAAAATATTCTCGGTACCTATTCATATAATAACAATAATATTATAAATTCATATAAATATTCTTTATAAAGCAAAGCTATGGTTGAGGAAAACGAAATATTATAGTGAAACGCAACATCTCAAAAGAATTCTACAATAATAACAAATCTGTTTAAAAATTTAAAAGAATGTCGTAACTGTTAAACAGCCTAAAAGGTTTCATTATATTGACTATTATCGCTAATTCTTATTTATTCACTTACTATTTTATATAATTTTATATAACATCGATATGTATGGAGTTTGGTATTACTAAGAACTGAATAGTCGTTGAAATTTCAATTAATTTTATATATATTGAAAGTCAAAGTTTTGACGGTTAATTTAATTTCCGAATTTAGGGCCTAAATATTTGAGACGATATTTTATTACCTATTATTTCAATCGACACACTTCCAAATGTTTATAATTTTGATTATTTATGATTTTCCACGTATTGATTATGTAATTATTATTATTACTTTCGGGTTTTCTATTTTCCTACTTACCTATCATACTGACTAAATGTGGCCTTCCTTATTTACAAAAAACAATATTATTAAATATTTACATGTGATGCAAGGAGTTTGGTTCCTTTACTTAATATACATTTTATTACTTCCTAATTAAAAATTAAAAAAAAAGGTGCAAAAAAGAAATAAAACAACAAAAAGCAAAAATTGAGTAAAAGCAAATTTTATTGCTAAAATAAAATAAAACTATAACCATAAGCAATACATTATTTGCTTAACTGTAGTGTACTTTATTTCTGTCTAGATTTGTACGTTCTCTAAAATTATAAAAAAATATCATTACATCTCTGATACTCTACGGACAAGGCAAGAAAGATTATAGGTACATATCGACGATGAAGAACTGGCAAAAGACTACGAAATGAGACTACATAAAATAATAATTATTATAGAAATAAAACATATTATTAAAAATAAAAATTCATAATTTAAATGTAACTCAAGTAAACCAATCTATAATATTTAAAACCTCACCGGTTCATATAAACATAATAATACTTTTCAACTGGGGTTTCGTATAGACTATAGACCATAGCTTAAAATTTACATCTGATTGCACTTTAAAATTTTTAACAATTATATGAACCTCCGCTAGCCCTACTTACCGGCAACGATAGACTTTATCTTACACGACCTACCGCTAGCCTACGTACATATATACAGGATCGGGGCGCACGAACGAGCATCGATACGTATTTGGTATATTTATTTACAACAATCGAATCTAACAGAAGTAAGCCATAACTTAAAAATACTCAGATATCCGTACCCGATGTAGGTACTCGTGTATAAAAATTAAAGCAAAATGCAACTTTTGTATCGTAGGTTTACAATTTATCCTTCGGCGTCGCACGCGAGCCGGCGCTATGTACAGAGTCTTTGGCCTTACAATCGAATCGTAACAGAACACATGTAACTAGTCGATATATTTGCACTCAACCCGTCGCGGCGGGCGGACGCGGTCTCCATTCCATGGATCGCACACCTATCTAAAATAAATAACCGTCCAATGCGACGTCAAGTATTCGTAACACTCGGACCCGTTTCGACCGCTAACGCTCACTACAGAGTTCACTCGGAGTCTAGTACTCCCACCGGTCGTCGTCCGCCTCAGTCTTTATCTTGTCCTCGGGCAGCGGCAGCGCGCCGGGCACGCCGGGCGCGCCGGGCGCGTCGGGCGAGCGGCTGCGCGCGGGCGAGGCGCGCGGCGAGGCGGGCGGCGAGGGCTCGCGCGGCGCGGGCGACGGCTCCACGCGCACCGTGTGCTCGGCCTCGCGCCGGAAGTCGTCGCTGCGCATCACGCACACGCCGTTGATGATCACCTCGTCGGGGTTGCGCGCCTTCTCGTCCTGCCAGTCGGGGTTCACCCACTGCGGCGCCGCCGGCTTGCGCCTGCTCGAGCGGCCCGCGGGCGTCGACGCCGTCTTCGGCTCGTTCTTCGATTCGTCGTCGAGCGAGTCCTCCGACCCCAGGTTGCTCTCGACGTCGTCGTCCTCGAAGTCATCCCCGTCGGGCTCCCGTTTCAGCGGCATCGACAGGTCGAGGCCGCCGGTCGGATCCTTCACCCGCTCGTCGGGGGGGAGGAGGCCCCGGCCTATCAGGGCGGCGAAATTAGAGTTCGCCGCGAAGTACGGGGGGTAGGGTAGCGGGACTCCGGCCAGGCCCATCCTCTCCTTCTGAAGCTCGAGGAGCCTCTGGTTCAGGAGGAGCCTGAACTGCACGGGATCGAAGGGCGCGGCTGACTGATCTCGCGCCGGAGGCTCGGCCGGCAGACCGTGTGGGGCCTGCTGTTTTAGCCGCATCCTGTGATTGTGGAACCAATTCGTTATCGTTCTCGTGGAGAGACCCAGTTCCGCCGCGAGAAACTCGATCGTCGGCATATTGGGGTAAGGATCGAGAGCGAACGCCAGCCTCAGCGCTTCTTTCTGTTCCTCGGAGAAAAGCACTCGTTGTTTTTTGGCCGAAGGCACCCCGGAAGTGGGTCCCGGCGAGCTCGAGTGGTAGAACTCCGACGTGTCATTCGACGACGTGTCGGAGGAGTTGTCCTGGCCGGGACCGCTCGATCTTCGTCGCTTGTTGGCCTCTCGCCTCTCGTTCTTCAATGCTTGCAGGCGGTCGATGTTGTGCGCGTCGCTGAGCCACAGCTGCATCCTGATGAACGGTTCTCTACCCTTGATACTGAGCATGTGCCACGGTTTGGGCTTCGATAACAGTTCGCTGACCGAGCCCTGGGACAAGCCCAGCACGGCTTCACCGAATATTTTCTGGCCGATGTTGTTCGCCAGAAGCGCCTCCTTTATTTTGGTGGTGATCGTCTGCGTGTCCAGGTCCTGCGTGAGCGCCGCCATCTCGTAGACGCTGGGCGACATGTGCTGGTGCAGGCCGCGCATGGCGACGGGCTGGTGGTGCGGCTGCGGCGGCGGCTTGCGCTCCTTGTTGTTGTTGTCGAGGTGCTGCGGCGGCAGCGTGACGGCGTGGTGCGGCGGGAAGCCGGGCGGCGTCAGCAGCAGCGGCGCGGGCTGCCCCAGGTGGCCGAGGTGCGCGGGCCCGAGCAGCTGCTCCTGGTGCATCTTGCTCAGCAACGATGTCGCATCTGAGATCATTTTTTGCGTCGGTGGCATCGGTTTATTCATGTTTGGCGGACATGCTGTAAACAAGAAAAGGAAAATTTAAATCATAGGTATGACTTGTATTCAAGAGATTTTTTTTATCATTTAAGTTTATGACGACAATAATGGAATCGCTGATTTTCTCGGAATAAAAGTGTTCCTCAATACTTATTCTCAAGGTAGTTTTTCGATGGCAATCTACTACAAAGCATTTCTATGGCACGTTGTTTCAAAATTCCGTGGGAACCAGGGATATTTTTGGATAAATATTACCCCATGTAGACATAATATATCTAAATAATCGGTTCAGTAGTTGTGGTGTGATACGTGAACGTGAACTATAAATTAAATAATGAATAAACTTACGAGGTGCTCCGCTATAGTTGCCAGTCCTCATCAGTTTTTCGGGAGCGATTTTGTACTGCGATGCGACCAGTTTGTGGACAGCATTATCGTCTTCCAGGAACATCTTCATTCTGATGAAGGGCTCCCTTCCCTTTTGCGTAAGCATATGCCAGGGCTTCGGTCGGGCGAGCAAATCGCTCACGGAACCTTGCGACAACCCGAGAACGGATTCACCGAATAATCTTTGGCTGATCGAGTACTGGCTCAGTGCTTCCTTTACCCTCTTGACGATATCTTCGGTGTTTAAATTGTTAAAGAGATCGAACTGCTGCTGCGTGATCGGTGGAAGGACTGCTTTCATCGATCGTTGCGGCGGCGCATGGTGCGGAGGATTCGGTGGTTGTGAAATTAAACTATTCGTTATTGAAGCCATTCGTTGCAGGGGGCTCGCCGCCGCCGAACTGCTGAAGTCTTCATTGGGTGTTATCGCGGGAGGGAGAATCGCGTTACCCAGCGGGCTGGACGCCGACGATCCCGTCGACTGCTGTCCGGGTTCCAATTTCGGTCTAACTAGCGAGAAGGCACTCCCCGCGTGCCTTATCGCCTCCTCGGCGTCCATAGGCCTATCCTTATCACTATCAGTCATTCCATTAATTTTGGTATTCTTGTCTTTGGGCAGGGAGAGGTCCTGGACCGCCCCCGACCCGTTCATGTGCTGGTTCTGCGCCTGCATCGCTTGCTGCTGGAGCGCGATCAGGTTAGGGAAGGGTGGCATTCCTGGCAAGTTGTGGAGGTTTGGAATGTTGCCACCGGGTTGAATTTTGGCTAGTTCCCGGTGATAAGCTTCGAGCGCCATGCGGATGTCTTCGGGCGGCCTCTCCATGTGCGGAGGCATGGCGCTGCTGAAAAAAGGAGGAAACATGCTACATGTTAGTTTTAGACTGGCTGTTCTCGTTTTAATTAAGGTAGTTAGCTACTATTATTAAAGAATATTCTAAATATCAAATATACAGTGTACACTGTCTAGTGCACCCTCAACTTACCCAGGAAACCCTTCACGATTGTGGCGTATATCGTCTACTCTTCTGGTCATGATTTTGGCCAACTCCTCTTGGTATATGCGAACAACCTTTTCTTGGGGAATGTCATCGTTCTCATATTTTTTCAATCTTCTATTTTGACTTGATTCCTGAAATAGAAAAATACAGTTTGTAAATTTTAAGTAGGTAGATAGGATAATAAGTTTAGGTACGTATTTAAAAACCACATCAAATTTGAAATGTATATACTCTGTACTTTTTTGTTGGATTTCATTTTCGTTTTTGGTGGTTACCCTTAATTTCCCTGTAAATTGTATTTTATAATAATGTATTCCATTATACCTATTCCATTATTATTATCGATTATGGCAGTAGTCAGTTTTTCAACAATGTTTGATCTGGACTGGGATCTATACGTGAAAAATCACCAAGACATTTTGTTGAAGAGTATTTTTTATTAGTTTTATACCTTATTTGAAAATGGCGATGGACACTGTGTCCTGGGTGAGCTGGAGTCTTCGTTACTCCTGGAGTCATCGTTGTTGGGCTGGCTGGTGGGGGTCTTCATGATGTGGGAGGCCTCCAGCATGTGTGCGAGCCGGTCGTCGCCGTCGCTCTCCGGACGCCCGAAGCCTGCCCCGGCAGTCCCATCCTTCGTCCCGACTGGAATAGATAGATGAGGACTTAGTATTGGGGAGGGTGTTCCACTTAAATAAAAGGGTTCTCAAAATTAATGTTTGGTTTGGCCAAAGCTCATCACGTTGGCCAAGTACAGATTAGTAGCCTTCTAACATCTTTGAGAACATTTTGCTAAATTCTCAGATGTGCAGGCTTCCTCAGGATTTTTTCAAATTTTTTTGCAAAAGGTTAGATTAGGTGGGTACCTACTATAGTAAAAAATGAATTGTCCCTGCTCACAAAATACAATTTTGCTCGCTAGTTAAACTTATGTCTTTGTTGTTCATTATAATACATTTCAGTAGGCATATAGGTATTAACTTCATCATCACGCACAATTTTAATTGCGGTTAAATTGTGTCGCACACTCGCGCTTGCCAAGTAATAAATAAAGAAGTTATATTTGGTACAATTGAAATTAGGTAGGTCATTAAAGCTGAAGTGCAACGGATGGCGCATTAAACGTAATCGCTGAATGGGGACGGCCACTCGTCGCCTAAGACGGTAGGTAATCCTAAAATGGCGCCTGCGCATCCATAAACAACTGAAAGTTCGCGCAAACCGCCCGCCATATTGTGGTCATTCATCCTGTCACCATGTTGTCTCTGGGTTAACAATGAAACACTATTGAGATGTTGATTTATGCTAGCATTAGTTTAATTAAGACGTGCAATTTATTTACTGCTGCAAAGATGCTTTCGCATGTAACTGCAACGTTTATTAGGTATCTATTTGAACAGTCCATTTTACAAATATATATAGATAAGAATAAAAACATAGATAAGATAGACATTTAGATAAATCGTAACGTTTTTTTCTTATTGCAGTTTCAGATATCGGGAAAAATAAAGACAAAACTTTAATCGACGTGAAAGTATGCATGGTTTCTGTAAAACGCGACGCAAATTATGCGTTGATTCTTTGTGTAAGTATAATAGACCATTGAAAGTCTAATGATTGGAGCTTATTACGTACGGCTAACTACTCCAGTCGACACTGGCGATAGTTCGTGAGAATGCCCGTAATAGTCGAAACAACAACCACGTATTATTTTGTTTTTACTTTTTTTTCTAAAACGAGCTTTGGCTCTGACACACGACATCTGCCGGCATACTTTTCCAGTGTTTTGGTAGTGTTATTTACGCTGCGTGACTCCGGGAAGGGGGCCTTTCAAGATGTATCGTATTAATTTTCAGATCACAAAGACTTAATTGCATTCTTAAATTTTATTTTAAAACCGACAATATGTTCAACGATTCGTCGGGGTCATTTTGTTTATTTTAGATACGGAGGTGCAGAGGAAAATGCTTCTTGATTAATTGGCTATAAACGGCACATTGCGATGCAATGTTTTTTGTTGAGAGCATTGTTTTTATTGGGATGTAAACAGGCCTTGTATTTATTGAAACGTAAAACAGTCATTTAGATTAACTCTCAGCACTTTATTTTTACCTGAAGAAATGGAAAAGTTACTTAAACTTTTATTTTTTCCACTAACTCCCTGGTAAACTTTTTTCAATTCTGAACAAATTTAAAAAACATCTTTGCTTTTTTTCTTTTTTTTGGAAATTCTTCTTTTCATATCTGAGTCATCTATGTTCATACATCATCTCAGGTGATATAAGCAGGTACCTGTTTCGAAATTTCCAATTCCATGTTTAAAAGTTGTATACTGTTCAGTCCAGGAAAATCTATCGCAGTCTTTGTTCCATCAGCTTTCATTTTATTCGCAACTCTATGCATATTTTCCTTCTTACGTTTGACGCAACCTCTGTATACCGCAATCGCAATACCGTACTAAGTTTTTCTCACGTGCCACTTCGATTCGTTAAGTATGCAAGCGACATAATCATGTCCTTCTATAGACTTTAACTTTTTATATTTAAACTCGCTTTTTTTGTGAAATAACCATTCAGAGAGTTAACGACTTATGACTAAGAACGTGATACAAATATATTTACCAAGATGTCGGACACGTCGTCGTTCAGATTAAAATCTACATGACCATAATGTTCACGGTTTTCGACTCATAACTGTTTGACAATAACTCTATATACGTGGTCTGGACTTATAATTGCCTAGTTAATTCCGTAATGACCGGTTAATTAGCCATTCAATTTTTTTATTTCGGATAATTTTAGGAAATAAAATGTTTCAGGTGTCGTTATGCAGATCTAAGATCGGGTCTTGTTGCGTCAATATTTAATTGTACTTAACTACGACTTAAATAGATATGTCTTCTTTATCTAAAATCAGATTCGGTCGACGTATGTCACCATTGCCTTTCTTATTACTCTAGGTATCCAAAAATATGAAATTTTTTCATAAATTTTTCAATTCCAGAATGCATGCTTGCTAAGCCTGAAATCAGTTTCGCGAACTTACATCTTATTTTAACTGCACCATTCGTAGATTAAGGTATGAATACAACCCGTTACAATGTTGAATTATAAGCAGTAATACACAGTTAGTTTCTTTATAGTTGTGATTTCTTGTTCGACTGCTTTCTTTTTGAATCGTTTGTCTATGTTACCCTATTGTCACAGAAAACGTTAAATAACGCATGTAATGAGCACATTGCTGTGGAAAATTTCGACACAAATGGGCTCTAAAATTACAAGGCTCAATGTTATTCACATTTGTCGAGTTTTATGTGTGATTTGTGGTATTTATTTTTATGGCTAGTGGCGTGTTCCTTTGCCCAACTAGAAAATGTTGCAATGTGTCTTTTAGGTATAGGTACCTACTTCACCTATGTTCAAAGATGTTTTTACAGCACTATGGAAACGTCTCGGGTTGACTGATGAGTCATTGATCCTACAATTATTAAAGTATCTAGATAATCAATATAATATACAAGATTTTTTATACATAACAGTAACTGCAAAAATATAAGTCATAATTTGCTTCGATCACGCTTTGTTAGACATGTATAACTTCCGTGTCTTATGCTATATCATTCCAAATAATAGGTTAATCAAGATTGTCCTAGCAAGTTCCCAATTGAGTCATAGTCACGCGATTACTTTGTCGCCGTTTAACTTAACAGTTACGTCGATATACTATGATCGGATATTTAAATTTCGTTCGTGCTTCGAACCTCAAACGGCGAATGGTGATACCCAATTAGTTTATTTCAAATTCACTCGATACAGGGGCCGTCGATAAATTTCAACACACGTCTATTATTGCCTTTGATCTTCTAGTAGACATTTTGTTATTCTGAATACGACACGAGGACGATTACGAAGACGTGCTTCTAAATGCCGTCAAAAATTGCGCTTGTTTTGTATTAACTACGTAGGTAGGTATATTGTCGCGCCATTTTGTGCGTGTCTACGTTCTTAGAAAATAGTTTTGTTATCGATTTACTTTCTTTTTTTATCTCGCCGGGGGCCGTAAACTTTAAAACGATAATATCACTACTTTATAGTGGTCATTACGATGTGCATTTTTGATGGATATTGAGAGTAAAAAAGGAGTTCACAATTAATACCATCCGGTCACGGAAGTCTCATTTATTGTATTTGATTAAACGTATTTATAGAATGTCTCGTTTTTTTGTTGAAGTTCAGGCAGTGAAGGATCTTTTTGTAGACTCGCCGCTCATTATATCTTATTAGCTCCTATAAATCATTTGCGATTTTAAGCGTCATGTATTTCGTCGGGTTATAATGGAATAAGAATAGTTTAGTTTTTGTCAAATATTCTTACACTTTTAACGTTATTGCGTCACAATAAAAAACATAAATTATTTGTTTATGCGACAACGTATCGCGTGCGTGCACGCTAAAACTATACCTTTGTAGCGGTTATTGATTGCTAATGTTGTATGAATATTCAAAGGCTCTGGAAAGTAAAGGCGCCCTAAATTATCGTGTCACTGTGACAGTGAAAAAATATACTGCTAATTTCTTCATGGCACATATCCGTCCGCGGCGAATGGGGAATGCGTATCCGGGATTGTAAATCAAGGTGGGTAGTATGAGAAAGAAAGGGGTGAGAGAGCGCGCTAGACGTCACAGAGTGAATCGATGCTCATTTGCATTAGAGTCGTCCGTGAAGGCGGACGTCAGGGCCGCTCGAAAGTGTTGCGGGTACCGAAAAAAATGCCCGCATTTGAATTGTTAATAATATGCAAGAAATTTTTGCATTAAAGCATTCTATAATAAAATTGGATACTGAGTAATAGAGAAACAGTTAGGTAAACGTAAAAGTAAAAACGCGATATTTTAGCCTTGCGAGTAGGGAAACGTTTTTCTGCTTGAATGAATTCATGAGGCGTTTTAAAAGTTACATTTAAAAGACAGGCGATGCTCATTAATCGTGGAGACCGTTGGATTCCTGTCAATATAGCATTTCTTTCGTGCGGCCTTTCCCATGAGTTATTAGAGTAGGTTGCGTCAAGAATTTCTTTTGTCCGGGTGTGTGCAGTGCGTGCGCGGAGCTGCCGAGTGCCGAGCGAGGGACGGGGCTGATCAGTATCGCGTGCTAGATGGCAATCAGCGGGGGCAGCGACCACGATTGATTCTAGAGAGGCCAAGCGATCGCCCCTACGGTTGCAGCCGACATTGTGAAGTTGCTTCAATTAAAACGGCCTAGGAATGATTCATATATTATCCGTATGAATCAAACTTACTTATTTACCCCCTTATTCATATAAACTTGAAATAGCGGTCAAATACTCTGTTTTGTCTTTGTTCGTCAACAGCAATTGGACATTCGAAGGAAAGAAACAAAACAGATAGAGAAGAGACGAAATAAACACATGAAAAATTTAATAACTCTATTTTCTGCATCTGTGCAATGACGCATCGATTGAAAACAGAGTTTTCAATATGTTTATATTTCATTAGTGGAAACTATCGATAATAAGTTGACTTCTATCATACTTTAAACCTTGTTCTAAAACTCCAAATAGGTACCTAACTATAATCCAAATAGGTCACAAAAAAGTTCATTGGACAACGGTGATACGTAAGTATTAAATAAGTAAGTAATACCTTTTATTAATATTTTATATACGATAAAATATGAATAAAAGGTATTGGAACGGCATTTAAATAAAATGCTAAGTAGTAATTGTATGTGGATCCATGTTTTGCTCTAAGTACATAGGTACGCCGAAATTCCCCCGAGTGGGTAAAAACGTTAAGAGCATTCGTCGTGCGGACGCCTGTAGTTTGTTAACTAGATTCGATAATCAATTTTGCGCGCTACGCGGAGGACGGTCTGCACTTTGCTAGGGTTAACGAACAAAGACTTCAGTGGAATTGTGCAGTTTACAAGAAGCTCGCGTGATTTAAACCGTATTTTTTAATGATTTACTTATGGACTGATTACTTATTCAATCGTTTAGGTTAGGAAATATATAGGTTCTTTTTTTTTCTAGAAAGAAAATATCTAATGCATATTCCTGTTGGGGAGGAAATGGAAGAGTTTTCTATGTGGGGCTTGCACCGATTTTAATTTCAGTTTCCATGACTAACCCGCTGGCGGAACTAAGGGACTTATATCTTATTCATATACTTTGGTATCTACAAGGAATATAGGATCTCTAATCTAAGAAACTTAAAGATTCAATGAAAATTGGTAAAGAAAATATTAGTAATTCTGAATTACTATAGAAGCGACGTAATCTTGTTTCGGAAAGCTAAAAGTTTCCGACGTGATTTTCCACCCTAGGATCAGTCCTCAGGGGTTGCATAACTTTTAACGATAGCAAAGTTTTTTAACGAAATAAACGGATTCGCGTCAACAGCGACGTACGTAATGCAGTTAGTCGCACCTGATCGTCTGCACCATCCTTTATGAGCGCATAATTGATTTTAGACGATTTTGGCCATTATTAACATGGTTTATATTTTTCACAGTGTCAAAGTCCTGAAAAAATGATTGAAGGCTACTTGAACTCACCTAGAGAGGCGCTATTGTAGAGTTTGGTATCAAGAAAACTCAAATTGCTTGGGGGGTTTTATCATCACAGATTTAAAGTGTTACAAAGATTGTGTTATTTCTAGGTACCTACAGTCACGGAATCGGTTCGTCGATTAGCAAATTGTCTCGTTCAACGTATCGCGAGCATATGAAACTATGTTACATAATAAGTTGTCATGTTGTAGTGCAAGCGAAAACTGACACTAAGGTAACGAACCTTTTAATTCCGTGACTGTACAATGGTGATTAAATATACTGCATGGCTGGATGATATTATTTGTGCTTTTTAATATTGGGAGTGAGGACAACACACAACTGCGCAATTGAGGCATAAGCTAACGAACAAAAGTTATTGATAGGTAAGTATTGACAATTACTTATACAAAGTACCTATAAATACAATTAAATGCCCGCCGCATTAAGAAATAATTCCTTGAAAATATTGTGCCGTGCCCAGGTGCCTTTCTATAAAAATTAAACGTAGGTACAGGTAAAAAAGAAATAGAAATTAGTTGTGATTTGTGTAAACTCGGAGAAATAATAATGGCTGTCGTGCGGTTTATATTTGTATTGATTTTCACGGTGGTTTATTGATTGTTCCAGCGATTGATTGTGGCAGAACACGCGACGCTTAACGTGCTACCGTGTGCAACTGCCTTTCTTTATACTTATCCGCAATTAAACCTCGTCACATATATTATCCATAGACCACCGGTTACGACCATAGACAACAAATACAGTTTTTGTATTAATTCGTATTATACGAGGTTATTATAAAATGACAAGACAATGAGGCGGGAAATTATAGATTATCTACATCTTGACAATTAAAAATGATTTGTTAACTTTTATCTATATAGTTAATGCTGCTTTTACATTTAGAATATTTCCAGTGAATGAACATTGAACATGATGTTCAGTTGTTTTAATTACTTTGAAAATTATTATTTTATAAAATAACTGGCTGACCCGGCAAACATTGTTTTACCATTAGTGATAGAAAAAAAAATGCTTACGACCTACTATCAGACCTACCAAACATACCCAGAAATTTTCAGAACAATCGGTGGAGCCCCGGACGAGTTTGGTAACTAAAATTGGCACGAAAGTTTTATATAACATTAGAGATAAGTAATTTAAGTAAAAATATGAAGTTTTTTTTTCTCTTGACCCTAATTTAGTATGAACAAGTCATTCATAGTCCACACATTAATTCTGACTAATTACTCGAGGCAGGGTAAAGATGTAAGATGGCGGCACACAAATCGCGCCAAACTGACAAGTTAAACAGCCCATCTTCTGCGACAGATCTGTGAAATATACGCGTCTCGAGATAGACGTGTCATTAATTTATCGCTAACATGTTATTACACTTATTTGTTTATAGGTGTTGGTTCGCATGATGTAGATTGTAGAAGGACTAAAGTACTAACAATGTTATTTATTAACAATTCGAATCATTCAAAACAATTCCGATCAAAAATTAAAGAACAGTCTATGTGACAGCTTTTGTAGTGTATTAAATTTTTGCCAATCTGTCTTTTTTTTGCAAATAATTAACTGATCAGACTTTTTAACGCGTTGCTTTGAATTTTTCGGTTCGAATTTGTGTAAAAAGGTATCCGACAAGTGTATGCGGTAACAATAACTCTCGCTGCGTAACGTAAACTACAAATAAATCAACCTTTTTCGAGTGATTTATCCCACAATAATAATAGCTGTTAATGTTTTGTCCGTACAGAATTTCGGGATTCGTTTTAAATGATCGCTTTTGTGAAATCGAAACATCGCGTGGGCGGAGAAATGTTTACGATAGTGCGGTTGCTTATAAAATAATTGCCGGTCGACGCACCAAGACTCAAGAGTAATGTGCCCTTAATATGCTGAAGAGCTTTATTGGAAATCGCGTAAACATTTGAGTAAACATCTTAAAAGTTGATCCGTTCTTTTTACCCACGACGGAACGGAGTACGGGTATATGCGTTTAGGGTGGGAGACCGTTTGTACATTACTTTATTATTGAGATGTTATGTTTGTTTGTATGTTAAATTGTTCACAAAAACCAATAATGGAAAAAAATTTTTGTTTGTTTGTTTGTTTGTTGGTTTGTTTGTGTGTGCACATCAATGTTCCCATTTATTTCAAAAACGGCTTGACCGATTTAGATGCGGTTTTCTGTATAATGTTTGGTGTTCAGCGGCAATGGTTCTTAGATAGTTGTTACGAACATCGATCACCAGGGGGCGCCATAAAATACATTTTTATTGCAAACGAATGTTCCCATTTATTTCAAAAACGGCTTGACCGATTTAGATGCAGTTTTCTATATAATGTTTGGTATTCATTGGCGATGGTTCTTTGATAGTTGTTACGAACATCGATCACCAGGGGGCGCCATAAAAAACATTTACAGTGCAAACGAATGTTCTCAATTATTACAAAAACGACTGAACCGATTTGGATACAGTTTTGTATAAAATATTAGTGAGTCATTGGCAATGGTTCGTAGATAATTGTTCTTGTGATTGAACAGCAGGGGGCGCCACAATAAACGTCTCTTTATGACTTGGAGGGGATGATGCCTTCAAACGCTGCTAGAGGAGCTAATGGCTAGTTTAAAGATTAATTTTCATTTTTTAATAATAATATAATTTAAATTACATTAATATATTAATGGAAAAACTATAAAACAAGTGGAAAATTAAAAAATTTTAAAACACCCACGACTTTTGCAGACTTGTAATAGAAAAAGGATTAAATAATTTTTCTGAAACTCCCCGACTAAAGAAAAGTAAGAACTAAGAACCTATCAGTATAATTACAAATCCAAGAAAATCCGTCGGAGCTGCCATTGCTATTTTATATATTTTCGTTTCCAACATCAATTAATGTAATTAGTAAGTATTGATAAACTGCCGGTATATGAGAAGTATGAAGAAATTGAATTAGTCATCAACTGGTAAACAGCACCATCAACACCGTCATAGGCAAAACACAGCAGCTCCGACGGATTTTCTTGGATTTGTAATTATACTGATAGGTTCTTAGTTCTTACTTTTCTTTAGTCGGGGAGTTTCAGAAAAATTATTTAATCCTTTTTCTATTACAAGTCTGCAAAAGTCGTGGGTGTTTTAAAATTTTTTAATTTTCCACTTGTATATAATAAACGTTTATTACCACAGTAACTCACAACTTGCTGAATAGCAAACGTTTTTTATTGAAATAGTCTACAGTTGGTTCAATTTATAAACGAACGCTCCTGCACTACTATGGGTGTGCTGATGATACCGACATTGAAAAAGTTTGATAAATAAAAAAAAACATTCAGATCAAAGAACTGCCATTAAAGTTTGTTCCTTACAGGTTAAATAGTAGGTTCTAATTTTAAAGATGTTGTTCCAAATTTTAACCGATGAATAATCATAGCTTCGGTATTAAGATCTTCTGTAAAGATTTCGTTTTTCATGGTTTTGTTTTAGTGACTGACGCCTTGGATCAAGTGGCTCTCTGTGTCTACCATTTTATAGTAACAAAAAAGTTAGGTCCAGTATATAAAAAAGGGTTGACAAGTTGGTGCCTATTTGTTACTTTTTAGGTTTTTTTTCTGTTAATATACAATGTAGAGACATATTTATCTATTATAATTTCCTTAATATGCCATCCATTCATGTACGATGCCAAAATTCCGTATGATCGCGTCCTCAGCACAATTAGTTGCGCTAAAATAAGATTGCACTAAATTATCACAATCAAGCCATCTCGACCAGCGCAGTATATTCGTTAAACGCATCTATTTATACGCCGTCGTCCTTTTATCTAGATGGCTTCTGGGTTGTCATGATGACACTGGTCACTGGTGAGTGGTGACTCACCAAGAGGTGTTAATTTTAAAATAACCATTTCATAAAACCGGTTTTATGAAATGGTTGTTTTTATTATACATAATAAAGTACCTATTTACTTATTAGTAACAGAGATAAGAAATGTTCAGTGTACGCTAACCAAGTTTACCAGGTAGGTAGGTACAGTAGATGTCTGATGATCTGCTGTTAAGCAGTACTTAATGCACTGTGTTTTGGTTTGAAGGGCACTGCAGGCAACAGTGCAGCAGTAATGCAGTGCGTCGTATAACATTGCAATTCAAAGTCCTAGGACACACTACATCTGATATGGACATGCGTACCTACTATAAACTTCTAGTCAGATCCTTTAATTTTTATTTAAAAAATGCTTTGACTAAGCCTTCGTACAAGAATAGATGATAATATGATGATTAAATGATAGTATAATGACAAAATGTTGCTTTATCAAAAAGGAAAAGTTAAGGAGTTAGGAATGAGTAGCAGACGATGCCCAGCCGAATGGTATCTCCCTCGCAAATGGCAATCATTTACGCGTAACAATTAGGTACTTCGCCGCTATTATCCCGGACGGACGGTCGGTTAGGTATAACATCATAAAGTGTATACCGAGACACGGTATTATAATCATAAATATGCTCGTAAAGAGGTCTGATTGCTTCGTCGGAAGCCATCAAAGAGGCCGCGGGCCGGCGAGCATTCTTTGCAAAATAATTTCTTGACCCTACGCACTCGCCGCCACTCGACAACAGATGGCGTTACGCGTACATTGTTTATCGCATACCCGGCTTTTTATTTTAGAATTTTTGCGTTATTTCAGCATAAACGCTCTTTAAGCGGCTATTTAGTTTTTCAAAGGCGCTTTCTAAGTGGCTGCCGTGCCTGGGGAGTTTTTGCGAGAAATGTCTTTTGTTATAAGTCCTACCTACCTACCTACCCCACCAACAATAATTGCACTTTAAATTAATCGTCTACCCAGTCATCGTAATTTCATAATAATTGTCTCATGTTATGAAGCCACCTTCTTATGATGATTAAAACTACTTCTTTACAGAGAAAAAAAAATTTTTTTTTTGGTAAAAACATGAAAGTTTTATCTTCCTATCAAGAGATGGCGCGTTCGAACTCGGTCGATCTTTCATATTTTTCATGAGAAAGATAATTAAAGTCCTTGAAAAGTTAATTTTCATCTAGATAGGGAGATACTCATAATATTTATATACTTTAGCTGAATCCATGAAAGTATGGTGCAATATTAGCTATTAAGTACCTATGTTCTGACTCCCAGTTAGTTGATCGAGGAATAATTTCGCGATCATCCGTGGCTGAATTTGTTGTTGTTTGAAAGTTTGTGATTTACGATATATCGTTGGCAGTTGCGATCTCCTATATTGTGTCGAAGCCTGTTCGAGTTTGAAAATAGTTTCAAATGCGATTATTTTGAAGCCTTTCCTTACTCTTTTTATCGATAAAGTTATAAAAGCACGTATTACCGATAAAGATATACTACTAGGCAGGTACCTTCCCTTCTTCTTGAGATTAAAAAACATAATAGCAGCAGAAAAATATCAGCAACATAAGGAGTTAGAATGTGCAATTTATAAAAGCTTGCAAATAAATTATTTTAGAAAATGTTAGTGTGTTCAAAAATCATCAAGTTTAACGAACGCTCTTTTTAGTTTATCTTATTTCTTTGACAGGACAGATAGATTATGATAGCGCCTCGGAAAGTAAAAAAGGTAATGACTCATATGATCCTGATGATAAACATTTATTGTGATGGGTAACAACTTTCACAAATTAATTATCATTCCCATACATTTCTCACTTTTCTAAATTATAAGCGATTGTGATGTGACAAGGGAATCTATAGGCACCTAAGCATAGCTATAAATGCTGGATTTCAGCTCTTTTAAGGATTGAACAGGCTGTTAATAAATTTCAAATTAAAAATCCACCACGAGATTTTAAGGGGCACTTCGATGGCTGTGAAAATTATGAATAAGTGAGAAACGGTATAGATATTTTATTCGTTTTTTAATTATGAAGAATGACCACTACATTAGATAGTGCAATTGTGCCCTTAGTCTGGCCAATAGCAGGATTATCGGGGCCCGTCCAGAAACAGTAGCTGTCAGAGGCGTTTAAAGCAAAGTTGGCAACTTGCAAATGTATCGCGAAGTGAACACACTCGGTCGCATCGAGCTTAATTCCTTCCAGTTAGCGCCGTCTCCAACTTTGAACTGGACATGCATTTGATATGGGGACGTTTTATTTTTAAATGTTTGTGTTCTGAAACCACAGAGTTGTATAAAACAAGCAGGTATTTTTTGTTTTTAAGCAGCAATTAATTTTTTAACTGCTCAGTTATAAATTTACGTTTTCAATCAGTGCCTTGCAGTTATTCAAGTACATTTTTCACTTTATTATCAAATAAAAATATTTATTCTTTCTTAAAGTCCTAACTTACAGGCGCTTTCAAATATCAGACTCTACTGCAACGTTCGGAAAGCAGTTTTGCACCGAGATGTACGAGCAAGAAACTCGACACTTGCTCCTTTTATTGTACGAGTATATATTATTATAACCTTCATAAAAGTTAAAAAAGTCAATCATTAATACTTAGTATTAATTAAGTAGTTACAACCTACCTAAATGAGTCTGTAAAACTAATATTGTTTAATTATGAATAGCTAGTCTTTGTAATTCTAATGATAAGTTTCATTTTATTTATTTCCATTTCATTATTAATGAGTCCCTAATTCTTAACACAAATGTGCTATTTGTACTTTAAAGTGTAAGAATAGTTATGTTAAACTTCAATCCATTACCTACCGATAGTTGCGTTCTAGAACCTAACGTTTCATTACACGCAATTTTCCAGCAATTTCATAAAGGACAAAAGCCCAATTGAATATTAAAATTTGCTTAGCGCTCAACTAAGAGTACAAGGGGAGTTTAGAGTACGAGTAGGTATAGGAGCGACGGCTAACTGGGAACGACGACGCTTAACTTGGGTAAAGCTTTGGTGTCCTGCTCGGGCCGATAGTGGCCATTGAAAATAGATTTTCACGCTACGCTCCGACCGCTTTGGAGTGCCGAACTTTGTCTAAATATTGTGCTCGAAGCCTTTTCAACGACTGACGAGGTTTGATATTTCGTTTTTTAAATTCTTTCAAAACGATTGAGTTGTATGGGATTAATATTTTGGGTTTTCTTAAACACTATGTACTGTGTTTTGTTTCTCATTTAGGTTATTTCTTATTTAGAATATAGGCAAGATGAAATAATTTCAACGCTATTGCATTAAAAACAAGCGCTAGTTTCTCTGTTCGTTTGGTTTCTCGCGTAGTAAGTAGTTTTAAAAATACTAAAGTTTTTATTCGGAACGCATTTAGAAACGTCGTCTTAAATTAGTAATTTATCAGCCGTCTCGGATTTATCGCTGAATGAGCTCGAGCAATGCGCAATATGGTTGATTTTTCCCATTAAAGGGAAATGAGAAAAAAGTAAAAAAAATAAGAATAAACATGTCAGACGCTATCACTCAAGCGTATTGTTGGCAATAAGAACAACAATTATAACAACTATAACTATTCTTAATTGGACCGAAGGATTAACTGAATAATAAATAAGACTTTTATATGGTGAGAAAAAAGTCAATATCGCTAACTGGCAGTGTTCATTGCTTGATATACGTTGATAGGTAACCGATTTATTCGCTTCGCGCCGGGATATTGAACGTAGACACGATAGATATCGGATTAAAATTTAAAATTAACAACGGAAGCGCGCTCGCTACATTGCTATCGGCCATTAATTAGAAAGAAGTTGACTTTTGAATTTCGAAATGCAATTTCTTTTACAAAGACAACAACACATTGCTCGGACACGTTCGCACGCGAATCGTTCGATGGTAATTTTTATAAATGTCAAAAGACAGAACCGTATAACTGTACACGGTATAATTTCTACTTTTTGTAAATTAATAATGGACGTAATGGGAATACAAGAAATTGACAGTCGGAAATGCCAAGGACACAACCGAATGCACTGACATCCTGTGACCTCCCGTATATCAAGTATCGAAACTGTCAAGTATTCCATATTACATGAACGTAAAACGCATTTTTTTGTAGATCTGCAATTCGTACGAAATTAATCGAAAATTATTTTATCAGATTAACTTTTTGTTGCCAATAAGCGTTTTCAGCTCGACATTTGCCGACTTTTCTGTGGTAGAGGCGTAGAACCCTGTCTATAATGCATACGAGATTTGTTCCATAGGTAGCAAGCATAGCTTGATGATGATGTTTTAAATGGTTCTTAGTTTTGATCATGGTAATTCATGATACCTATATGCGTATAGCGATACACCACTCGATAACTTAAAGTTCAAATAAATTATGCCATTAAATAAATCTAACATATAAACTATTGGGAAAAATAACCAATTAGCTACTCATATAGTGACATTAAATAATTTTACACTATAATTAGTACTTAATTAAAAGGCTGCACCTACTCAATTAGCTGTTTGCCCGTTAGCTTGGCAGCTAAATTTGTCAACCTATTTTAGCTTAACGGCCTACAAGCCGTATTTAGGTGATTTTGAATGAAGTTTTAATGCAAAAACTATAAAGAAAATTACTTTCAAATTTACACGTCATGTATTTTGGGTCTTTAATCTAAAATCGCTAAGAAGCAGAAACACGATTGGATAAAATTTTCTCGATAGAAAGTTCTCCCAAAAGTTGCTCCAAAATCTCAGTTTTTCTATATTTTATCGGAAACTACAATGGATGTAATTGTAATTTTAGCGGTAATAATAATATCCTAAAACGCTTAGAACGGATTTTTGATAACCAGCTTAGTTTATGAGTAATTAGGTAAAACGTCGTTTTTCTGCTATATTCTTCCGCGACGCTGCATGTCGCACCTACCGAATCTCCGTGAGAGTGAGAAAGACAAAAATAAATTCAATCAATCCCCTTAAGCCTTTAAATGTATAAGTTACCTTAATTTTCAAGAAGTGTTAAATCTATTTAAACATCCTTGGGATTAAAAATTTTTTAACATATATTTTGTTAGGCCACGAATTTTTATTCAGTTTTATTTTTTTTAGTTTATTTTTATTGAAATAAAATGTAGACACTTAACATTGTGTTTTTTTTAATATGTATACCTATATAACTAGAAACTTAATAATTATTCTTAATGCTTTATTGAAGCTTTAAAGCATACAATAAAGCATTAAGCTTACCTATTCTTAAGTGCACCTTTTGCAAATTACTACTTTCACCGTCTTGACTCTTTAAACAACCTTTATTTAAAAAAGTTAATAGCTTCCTTACATTGCACGTTACTTTCCCCCTTCGTACTAATTAATAAAGGTTTTTTATCATGTCCATTACATGTTTATGGGCGGGCGTCATTTACGTATCGCATGAAACTATGCAATTTACGCGTCAAGAGTTATAGATTTTTTCCAATAATTAAACTGTTTGTCACACCTGACTAGATATTTGATTGATGTGTAATGTATTCGCGCGTTTAGTTAAAGATTAACGCTTCTTGTATGGGTAATGTATTTGTAATGTAATCAATGGATTGCTATCAATTACGTGTAATCAATAAACACTGTTTTGTAATTGTAACACTATGTTCTTTGAATTGTTTAATAAAACTGAATGATGTGTGACGCTATTGTGGATTGTAGGTAGACACGCATATCGTAGCCCGCAGGAAATCTGTGGGTACATAATGTACATGTGGGTGTGGTATGTATACCACACCCACATGTATACCCACCCTGTATACAGGGTTATATAAAAAAATACCGAATCGCTCCCGGCCTGTAGTTGTTTACACTAACACTAACAACTTTTGTTCTACGACTTTTCAAAATTCAGTATTAATTAATTTCATACAAAAAAATGTTATTTCTGTAAAGTGACATTACACTTTTGCGGTTTCGCAAGTTCGCGCGCCGCGCCGTTGGCACTTGCCAATGGTACAGAGTAGGAAAGTAGAGTATCTCTGTAAAATATTGAACTTTTGATATTTCTGAAAATATCGAGTAAAAAAAATTCGTAGAACAAAAGTTGTTAGTTATAATGTAAACAAATACAGGCCGACAGCGATTTGGTATTTTTTAAATAACCCTGTATAGGCTGACTGATCTTTGAGTTCACAGCTCAAACCACTGGACATTTGGAATACAGAAAGCTACAACGTAATATGAATAGTTATATAGGTATCCACTAATAAACACGACTGAGTTTTTTTATGGGCCAAAACTGTAAATATTTCCTGACTATTCATAAGTGTTGTAAATTAGGCCTATATAAAATAAATCAGTTCAATTGAATTGGAACTTGGAAGGATTTAATAAATTCAACTGTAAAGGGGTACCTAGACTAGAGGTCAAGCGAGCGTCTTATAGTTCGAAATTTCTATTTTAAAATGATTTCGTAGAAGACAGAACAAGGTCAATGGCTACGTACCTATGTCACTTTTCTATATACCTATGTCACTTATTAGGTGTCTACCTATATACCTAAGTGTTACCCACCCAGTTTTATCTACCCATTAAAGACGTCTGATTTTTTTATACCTATGTAGGGTACCTATTGCAGTATGTAAGTAATTTGCATTTGCTACTTGGTCACGATACAAAACAGTCGTGTATTATGTTCGTATTTATATTAGTTTAATAATGAGTAGGTAACTGTCACGAAGTGATTAATTGCGTGAACTCCCAAAAGTGCTTCAATTTTGAGATTATTAAAAAAAATATGTGTCTTTTTATATTATGCGTACAACTGTGGTCCAATTGTCTGCAAGTACGTTACATAAAGCTTGCCATAAATAACAAAAAGTACCTGAGTATAGTTAAGGACTGGAATATGGTTACACGCACCATCGCAGCCACCATAAACGCCGTGGGAGCTCACAACAATGGCGTTGTACAACCGCGCCGGACACGTGAGAACCGGCCACTTGTGAAAATGCCGGAAAATCACATGTTGCCCGCAACACAGCGCACCGTAATGAGACTCTATTGATAGATATTTGCCAACAATAGACCGTATTCCAATGCATCGTAGGAAAACAAAAAAACATATGTTTAGGTTTCCGTAAACCTCAAAAGAAAAAAAATGGAACACTTTTATGACCACTTTGATGTCCGTCTGTCTGTATTTCTGTCTGTCTGTGTGTCAAGACCCTTTATGTAGGTATAGCATGGCAAAAACTTAATGCTCAGTATCTTTTTAACTTCTGCGATAAATTATCCAATTAATTAAATAATCGATTTAGTAAAGACAATGGCACTTCTATTTTTTTCTATCCTTTTTTGTGAAAGCATATACACAAATATACAAAATTATTTAATAGTATTATAGATACCTACCTACCTTACCTTCATATTAATTAGCTACATACATACGTGCTACTTACATACGTGGGAGTAGAGAGTAGGCACCTACTGATTTCGCAGAAATTTCCACAAAATATAATTATATTATTTTCACACTGTGTGATGTATTGAAGGCATAATATATTTAGAAAAGAAGAAGAAAAACATACTAAGCTAACCGTACTAAAGCGTCTTTTATACCTACTTATATTTAAATTAAATTAAGAGTGACACAGGCTTTTTGAACATATTGTAATTTGTAATCATTGTACGTTATTAATGAAAAATTCCATCGCGGCTTTTTATGATAAATGGGAGCTAAGAAATATGGTTTTTATATAATAATTTGAGTACCTATGCTGATTACCGGACAAATCATAATACGAGTATAGTTTCGTGGGAACTAGGAACGCACTGCCTCATAACGTTAGTTATTGTTGTATTTGTCAGTTTGGTTGGCTCTTCCCACTACTTTCCCTTTGGTTATTTACGTATTTTGACCAAAAATATCCGTTTGTTCTACGAATACATAATGCCCCTATATTACAAAGGTAGAACAGTAACCAAGTTTTCAAGTAATATATGTTAATTTGGGATAAAACGCAATTGCTAATCATGGCAACACTGTAGCGATGCCATTTCATATCTATAACGGACTCTCAATTCTGAATTAAGGGATTCAATTCAAAAATTAAGCAAAACGCTGTGTTTCAGTGGCAAAATTCAAGGTGTGGATAAAACCTCGCTAATTAAAGTCGAAGGCTGAAAATCATAAATAAATAATCTGTTAATCCAACGAACAAAGGTGGTCAAAAGGAAAAAGTTCATTCCCAATTATCTGCCTATCTACTCGTGCAAATTCAAAGGGTTAATGCACGCCATTGTCTTTCATACATCGCTGTATTGTTACAATGTATACACTGCGTTATGAGCTCTTTATATCATACATAGTTAAACCTTCCTAATTTCTAAACGGTACTTCTTTTCGTATTTTTCATAAACTTAGGTGCGTAATGAAGAAGTAGGATTCGAGTCATAATTTGTTTCAATATTATTATTAAAACGTTTAAGAGTTTTTTGTCAAATAAATGTGTAATAATAAGATAGCAAATTTAAATTTTCGAAAGCTTTTTTTAAAGCTTAAATTCGTATTTTAACTTTTTTCCCATTTTGTCATAAAGTCATTCCATATTTTTGAAATCAGTACAATGCCTTCACATAATACGAGTCTACCCGTAGATCATGATATCCTATGTATGTATGGTGCATCACAACTGCAAATGCTTACTTTTCCTTTTTGGGATAGGTGTTTTTGTTTGTACGAATTCGGCAGAAAATTATTTCTGTCAAAAAAAGCTTAGACGCCTCGTAATGGCAACACTGTCCCTGTGAGAGCCGTGCGAGGTGTGGACAGTTCCTTCTCATTGTTCTACCCACACTTTTGTCCGTTTGTCCGAGCGATCTGCATTGTGATATTAACCACTTTTTTGCGATTTCTCTATCTTTTTTTGGGAGCCAGATGATGTGTGTGTAGCTACGTAATATGAAATATCCCACAGACCTAGGAAACAATATTATATGGACTGGGCCCAGTCTACAAAATTAGTGTGACTATTTTTAATCTTTCAAGTGGCGTATAAGATGGCGTCCCCAGGGTTGTAATAGGACAACAAATCTTGGCGCTCATCATGGCGCCGCGTGTCATGCAAGTCTAGGCTAGAATGAATTATAGGGCATCTCCATAGTTTTGTTATCTATTTAGTTCTTATGTTAAAATATTGCAACGCCTTAAAATTAAAAGGATATTTCAGTAAATACATAAATAAAACTTGAAAAAAAAGATTCAAAAGGTTCTTCGTCGTTTAAAACTTAAAACTAAAACAAAATGGCGGGCGGCATTAACAAAGGCGACACGTATTAAAACTATAAATCGAAGTCGCGGTACGGCCGGGAGTGACCATGCCCCTTACCACCCACCCCCCTTTTTGTAGCAAGGGAGGGGAGACTTGGTCTTCAGAAGCTAGTTTCCGCACGGGAAGGTAAGGAGGAGGACATTCGAGGATGAGGAACAACAAAAATAATATATTAAACAAAAAAGTGCGGATAGCGGAGTTGCCATGATGATAATCATGTGTTGATTTAGACCTGTTGATGTGTGAAATCGAATGAAATAGAATTTTTTTTTCAATTACCTGAATTTTAGTGGCAACTCCATGATTACATAATAGAGGGTGGTAAAAATTTGATTAACTGTGTACACTGGACTATCATTCCTTCCGTGACTACAAAAAGTGACAACGGTCCGAAATGATCGTCCAACCAAACTAATGTTGCGTAAAGTTTAAGAACTCTAACTCAATTGTACCAAAGATATGACCAGAAATATATCTTTTGTTTTCGGCGGCAAACGCTCCGGGTCACGTTAAATAGCTACCGTCGGATTGTTCTCGTGATTGATGGGCTATTTGACAAGCGCTGATAACGGACAACGTGGTAAACCGTTCGGAAGATTGACTCGGGGGAGAAATTGATGGAACGGAACATTCCGGCATCAAAACATGCGGAATGAGCTGCCACCAATAATACTTCTCTGATTACCTGATTTATGGAACAAAAACGATCATGGCAATGGTTTTTAATCGTCCGATACGCACCATGCTGTGCTGTTTTTACTAAATTAATCAGTCAACGATATTTTCTCAACGATATCTAATGAGTGAAAGAAGCGCGTATAAATTACTTACTTACATGGCAGAAGTGATTAGGAGAAGATTATTTATTGGCAGTAACTCATGTGTGAACGGACGCGTTTCGTATAGCTACCTTTTTTAGGAATCAGTGACTTGAGGAGCATGATCGCGGCCTCGTCGCACGCCCACGCGTGCATCTTCCTGTACGAGTCGCGGCCCTTCTCCGTGAGCTTGTCCCACGGCTTGGGCTTGGACAGCAGCTCCGACACCGTGCCCTGGGACAGGCCCAGCACGTACTTCGCGAACAGCCGCTGCCCGATGTTGTGCACCGACAGCAGCTCGCGCACGCGCCGGCTGATGTGCAGCGTGTCGAGGTTGGAGTTGGCGTATTTGTCCATGTTGTAGCGCAGCATCTCTTGCAGCCGCGCCTCCATCGGGTCGCCCTTGGGGATGAGCGAGTCCCCGAGGCGGCCGACGAGCGCGCCGGGCGGCAGCGGGCCCATGTCCTCCGCGAACCTGTAGGGGCGGTGCTCCTCGAAGCGGAACGGGCTCGGCGGGGGCAGCGGCAGCGGCGCGGGCCCGTTGTTGTTGTGGTGCGTCGTGTTGTTGTTGAGCGGAGGTGGCGTGCTCGGCCACTCCTCGCCACCTGCGGTGAGAGCACGGTTACGCGGGAACACGAGGAGGGCGGGAGGGGCACGGGGGGGTGGGGTGCGCGCACGCCCGTGGCGGCCTTCGCGTACGTATTCGCGGTCGGCGTGTTTCAAGTTCGCATTCTTATTCGGAGGCCTGCGGGTGCGCGATTACGAGCGATCGTGAGCCGAATCGAGCGTGGAGGTGGTGGGAACGTGGACTCCTCGTACTCCGCGGCGTAATGGTCAAAAGAACACGGAATGACGCGGGCTAGATACGACGAATCGCGCGCGAATGCGGGCGGGTGTGGGCACACCGGTCTAACTGGAGCTTAAGACTTCAGCTGTTGCGAAGACAACGGCCTATTATTGTAAATTGCGAAATAAGTTCGAATGGGATGGGTGTATACTTGACGATTTTTATGGTAGACAGTAAGATGAGTGGAGGAGGTTGTCGCGGTACTCACCGATGTCCCGTCGCTCCGCGCTTCGCTCGCGCTCGGCGGGGCTGTCGCGATTGGCGGAGGCGGCGGGCGAGCGCAGCGCTTCTTTACGCTCAACGCGCTCGCTTGGACCCAAGTCCATAGACCGGAGTAAACTGGAACAAAGTAAAACTACCATTAATCCTAGAAATATGTGTATAAACTAAAAACGTGTTTCTGTTTAGTTTTAAGTGCGACACGTGTATAGATAAGCTCGTACAACAAATTTAACGAGAGATATGCACAACAGTGGTATAATAAATAGGTTTTAAATAAAATATCTTACTGATTCTGCGATCCGAATATGTCTTTAGGGTGTGTATATGAGTGGGGCCTCTCAGATGGGCCGAGCTCCGAAAATCGGAGCATGCTGTAACAAGGAGAACACTGTTTTTATATATAACCTTCTAGAATCTGCAAAAGCTTATATCAAAGGTACGAGTAGGTAATATCTGAAAAGTAAAGGAATTTCTGGGTAGTAAGTAGGACTTATTATTCGAAAGATTGTCATGTAACTTTAGCTTAATTTTGTTGGCACAAGGGTAAGTAGATGGAGATACAGTGTACCTTGAGATGGAACGTACTTATAATATCTATCCATACTGATGTTTTTTTTATTCTGGAGTTCTGAACAATGGTTGCTAAGAGCCGCTTTTAGTTTTTGTCTCTCAAAGATGCTGTTTATTCATTGATAATAATGTTTATAAACATAAACATTATAGAGCATGTAAAAAAATAAAAAAATGATAGCATAAATGCAATGAACATTATGAGTAGGCGAGGGAAGCATTAATGCAATGCCTGATGCGTGTTAGCATGCATGGGTCTTGTTTTTCTTCCATTTCTTGGTTCAAGTTTTAATTATAATAATCAATGTTCAAATAAGCTATCCTTCAACACAAAATGTCGAGGTTGAATTTGTATTACTTATCAGGCGTGCTCTTATCTGCTAATAATAGGGTAACCATTTCCGAATTTCGAAAAGCAGGACAATAATATTAATATGAAATGTTTTTAGACGGTTCAATGTACTTTAGTGACTGAAATAATTAATAAAGCTACGTAACATTTTTGTCGTTTATTATGTAGGTTAGAGAATATTAATTTTGTTAGTTGACAATATCTCTATATCAAAGAACAGAGACTTTTGGTCTGGTGGGAGGCTTCGGCCGTGGCTAGTTACCACCCTACAAGCAAAGACGCACCGCCAAGTGATTTAGCTTTCCAGTGAAATGCTTGTAGAAACCGTTGGGGTAAATTTACTTACCCTGCCAAGTTAGTACGATAACATAGGCTGCATCATCACTTATCATCAGGTGAGATCGCAGTCAAGTACTAGAGAGACCTTAAAAGATAATTCTATTTTTTATGCACATTTTTGTGGTAATTGATAATTTGACGACCGAATGGCGTAGCGGCAGCGAACCTGCCATCTGCGTCGGAGGTCGTGGGTTCGATTCCCACTACTGGTAAATGTTTGTGTGATGAGCATGAATGTTTTCCATTGTCTGGGTGTTTTTGAATATATTATATTTATGTATATTAGTATGTATGTATGATTATCAGTTATCTAGTACCTACCCATAACACAAGCTATCGCTTACTTTGGGGCTAGATTGCGATGTGTAAAATGCCCCGTATATATTTATTTATTATTTATTTAATTATAGCCCTATTTTTAACTAGTCTATTTAATTTAGGGCCGATTATTCAATCGCCATTTAATTTTTTTTCCTTTCTAAGCAATGGTATTTTTTAAGGTTTATTATAAATACCTACTAATAAAGGAAATGTCCTGGGTAATCACGCATTTTGGCTCATCTACCCAATAGGGCCTTCAAAGGGTTCCGTCTCAATAAATTTATGAAAGGATTGCCAATAAGGACACGGGAATATCGTATTAATTAAAATACTTAATTAATTCACCTTGAAAGGTGCTGTAATCAATGGCCGCTCAATTTATTAAGGTATTGGAATGACCGTACCCTATTATTTCATCGGTACTTATACCTATCTCCTTAATTTATCAGGTTTATCAAAGTTACTTTGCATATTACCTATACCTTCATCAGTTTGTTCCTATTTTCTTTTATCTGTGTCTCAATCCATTTTTATATCCTACTGTTGGGAATTGGTCTCTTCTCAGAATGAATGGGGTTTGGTCATAAGCTCTTCTCGTCTATCTAAGATGTCATGTAAATGTGAAGTATGTACCTATATTGTAAATAAGAATGGATTATGGAGACGAACTTGATCCCTGAATATACATATAATTTTTATCCTAGAAATATCTAGCTGAATTTTTACAATAAACTTACAATAAACGTTTTCAAGTAATTTATACGTAAAACTATTCGCCTAATTTATTAGTAAATACTGAAGTCTCTACGTCTACATAATACCTACAGTAACTAAACTGATCGAGCGACAAATCTCGCAACAGATTCATTCGCCTCAAGCTCCAGATGTTCACACCTACACAATAGGGTTGTACCTTAATTACAATTTAATATATCACCAATTAAGCCTTTGATCGGGACAATGGGGCTAAATTTAGTAGTCTACTACCGACATCGGAGAGGCAGGGAGGGTGCGACGTTCAGATTCGGTCGTGTGTTGGAGGCACTCAAATAGTAAACGGTGTATCGAGTCCCCAGGTGATTCGAACGTGAGCGGCTAATTGTTTCAATTCGTAGCTTAAGTGTAGTTGTTTTCTTATGGAGGGAATTTCGTAGTTAGATCGACCAGATTTAATAGTTGCCACTTATGACAGGATTTTGCCTTTGTGCAAAAGTACTTAGTGGGTACTATGGGTGAAATGGCTTTATTACCTTCCTACATATTAATTTTTCATAAATTATTAAGTACCTATCTAGGTACCTACATGTTCTCGTTTCTTTAGATTTTAATTTAATGGTTTAAACTAAAAGAAACTTATGTGTAAATAAGTAACTTTATACACACTATTATAGTGTGTATAAAGTGTGAATAAGCACGATTAAGTTATCATCAAGTAAATTCCTAAATAATATTTTATTCACCAGAATACATTATTATGTAAATTAAACGAAGTTGTTTGCGAATATTAGTTTTTAACTCAAACTCTAACTCCTAGACTGGATTTAGTTTAAGACCACCTAAGTTATCAATTAGGGTGAATCTTTTAAACTTAGGTTTAGCAGTTTTAGCAAGCCTGTGACACGGTTATACCTACGTTGCTAGAGTGGCCGCCATATTGGCTTAGTTTTAACATCCTTTAAGAAGAGAAAAAGTGTGGAGTAGCCAAAAATTTATTTATGTAAGTATCTAGATGCAAGAACCATAATATAATACAATTTAAATGGACTCTAGTCATACCTTTTGCAAAAGGAAGCTGCCCACAGATCAAAGAAATATCTACTTTTTAAGACTTTAAAACATTTACAGTGTGTTATTTTAAACAAACTGAAAAAACATACATAGACAGGTTGAATTGATTAAATGCATGATGACCTAATTTAAGTATTTTTAGTAACATCTTTAAAGCAATAAATATATGAGTTGTGTGAGTGATCATAATAGTCTTGACAAAAGCGCTTATAAAAAGTTTCAAATAGATAGATTCTTGCGTTATAGGTAGGTATTATATTGATTTGCAACAATCGTAAATCGACCTAATTTTTTCCTATCACTAATGCCTACTGAACTCCTCTCTTTGTTCCGTGCGGAAGCTTAAAAGCATCTTTGTCTCGAAAGCCTTCAGTTAAGGCGTGTAACACTGAATATTTTACGAGGACAACCCGCCCGCCCTAGCGCCCGTGTGGAAGAACTTTTAGAATTTCTTACCAATTTCATAACTTGAACATTGACCTACTGCTGAACTCTTTTAACTTTATCTCTAGGCAACACCTGTAGATATATTTTATTGTGACTGTTTAGAACTTGGCAAGATTATCCGCGTAGATTATTATTAGAAAGTACTTAATAATTATTATTACTATAATATACTATACTATAATTACTTATTACTATCTAATAATAATCTACGGGGTAACAACAGAAATCCCTCCTTAGTATAATTATTAGGAGGTATAAAGGTTTATGTACATTAAATATTGATAAAATACCAATGCAGAAGTTATTAATACCAATGCAGAAGTTAATAATGTCGTTTTGATCTAAGTTAAATTGGGTTTCAGGTATTCTTATTTCTATACCTATACACGTACGAACAGCCTTTTAACGATAATTTTAACTTTTAAGTAATGAAATAGTTATTTAGTGTAGGCGAAATCGCATTAATTAAAAACCTATCTAATCTACCAACGTCCTTGATGTTTTGCACGAAAGTTTAAAAGCCATCTTTGTTTTAAATCCTCCAGGTCATGGCTCCCATACATACCCAGTAGGTACACTCTGAATATTTTACGAGTACTTATAGATACGGTATTTGCTAACTAACTGGAACGAGACATTTTGATTTAATTACATTAATTACTCACCCATTTTGGTTTTGTAGTGTGAATATTTAAGTTGTTGGAGACATGCGTAGTGCCTAATTAGGCAAATTGATAGGTACAACCTTAGACCATTTACGACCGAGCCCCGTAAATGTTTAATTTATCAAAAATTATCAAGGATTTTTAATTCAGCACATTAAATAGAAACTTTTAGATTTAGTCAACAAAAATTTACTCAAACGTGACCTCTTACCTAAATTATTGAATGCTCTTAAAGACAGGTAAGCTAGGCTGTCCTATGTCTGTAGCTAAAAATGCGAGTAGACGCAGTTTTTTATTATTTAATGCTCAAATTATGCCAAAACACAAATATTATTGAACATCTCGCCATCCTCTTAAACTTAAGGAGTTTATGTGAGGATGGCGAGTTCACATGCATGATAATATACCTAATGTTATTAATGAGATCTTAATTCTAGATAAGTAGTGCAAAAGGCACTTCCTAGATAATGCTTTCACAGGAAGAGGCACATATGTCCAGGAAGTGCTTTTTACATTGCCATAAAAATTAGCGTTTTTTTATATATTTTAATTAGAGTTACCTACGTATAAAAAATATGCTTGCAAAATTTTGCATAAATAGCTACAAGGTGGATCCAAAATAACTGCCATTCTCCTTTATTAGAAATTGCTTTGAAGTACCAATCTGATACTTATAAATCAATATCTGCAGGATCCCCCTTTCGCAGTCGGCAGGCATGTCTTTGAGACCCCGTTGAGGGCGCCTGCCTTCGATAATTTATTAATAAAGATAAATTGTAGGAACAATTAAAACAATCTGGTTTATTTGGAATATTTAAGAATTTGGTGCAAGTATTTCTGATTGGAAACGATAAATCTACAAAATTGTGTCTATGAAATTCTTCCTTGACACAATTGTGTGTAGGTACGTCACATTTTATTTCGTTATTATTTAAAACTAAGAAATTGTTGGCCTCTACAAATATGGTTAGAGTATAAACTTATCATCGTCATTGAAAGATTTGGAGCGATCACAGATAAGGTATCTCCCGCCAATCAAAACTGTAATCGATAAAGCCGAGCGGGACATCTTTTTGCGATATCGGAACAATGACGCTGACGTCACTATCGGAGCTTATCAGCCAAATCATCGGTCGGCGATAACACGCGCCCCGCCCAGTGCCGGACTGACCAATCGCGACCGATCGATTGGTCAATACGAGATCCGGAACGCCTTTCCGAACGCGCCGATGCATTGAGTCCAATATCGTTACGAGCTGCGCTGTCAAACTCGGCGTTTCTCTCTTTTTTCTCAAAACTTGTTTGTTGACGAAGGCCCGTTTCTCCCAGTCCTTCCAAACAAACGTCTGGCCGAGAGAAGTGTCAACACTATACGCAGTAAAAAGCTTAGTCTGTTTATGAGCCAAAAAATGTCGGGGAGCGTAAATTAGTTGATAATTTGTGTGTGACTAAAGTTTCGTTAAACGTAAGTCAAACATCGCCTAAGCAAATGGAGACAGGTGTCCACGATAGGCCCTCCATATTGATATATAGGAGACAAACACTGCTCCGTATGCTGGTAACGCATTACATACTCGTATATTTGTCTTCCCGGGTAATATGTAAATCTTGTGTGCTCAGTTTTTAATTAAACAAGAGATAAGCGGTGCTTCATTCTTTATTTGCCTTTTTTAGTTCCAACTTAGAGTGTCAACATCGTAAGTTGAAAACTTAATTTTTTGATTGTACAGGTATGTCTAAACTTCGGTCATACCTATTAAAGATTTGTCTACGTACCTACTTATATCATACTTTTTGTTGACATTGTGTATAGTTTAACTTTGGGTGCATTAAAAATAAGATCCACGTTTTCATTAGTGGATGACGCCGCGCGGAAGTAAGTGTTAAGTAAACTCGAAACAGAGTCGTCAACCGATCTCAATATTCAACCAAGTATGGGAACGAATTTTGAATTTAATCAAAATTCAGAAAGCGAACGCCACCGATCCCCGAATTAGTTGAGATTTGGCGCAGCATCGTCTAGAAATCAATCCGCTCCACCCCAAATTAAGCTTTAATCTTCGAAGGCTGGCTATAACTTAATCCGAACTTGAGAAGCGGTATAAATAAGCAATAAACCGCTACAGGTGCTTCGAACAGTTTCTATTGGGCCAAGATTGAATAGAGAGCGCAGATTACGTCGGATTATTTTTCGGGGCTCGTAGGCCTGAATGCGGGTTCCGAATTCCGATCATGGGAAAATCGACAAATGCTCTCGCGTGCTAGGCAATAATTGAGTCGGGGAAGTTTTTTCTATTGTATTTCTCATTTATCTATCAGCTTGTCGTGTAAGTCGATAGTTTGTCTGATTTCCGAACGAAAGAGGGTCGAAAGTCCTTAATCTTTCAATAACTCAAGAAAAAGGGACGACTCGAGTAATTACGAAAATACGAAAATAGTTTTCATATCGTCTACTTATTTAGAAAGAGTCTTATGATTTTATTAGTATGTAATAAATAAATACTTAATAAATAAATACCTACCCATGAAGACGATGATGATTGTGGGTGGATTACTTAGTAAGTAGGTAGGTACCTATACTATTACTCATTATAGAAATATTACAATGCTCAGCGTGTTGAGACAACTTCCGTTCTCCGTTCAGGAATCGATCGATCACTATAAATAGCGATTCTTTTACGGATTGTTTATGATGTTTGCACAGGCGTGATTTTATGTCGCGATGCGTCGGTCCGTTTGATGTCGCGAGCCCTTTGATGAGTCAAAGACGCCGCCCATCGTTCGCCATATTGGTAAAAATAACACATTAAAGTTTAAACTTTGGAAAACATCGGTCGAGCGTGTTTTGGTTGATGAATTTATAGACTGCGGACACATATCCTAATTAGTGTTATTGAGCTTTTTGTATGTGTTTGTTGGCATAGTGGTAATAATAATTATGTGTTTACATATCTACTCTTGCCGTAAACAACGACAAATGTCTCTTGCGACAAATATCGCAAGAGACGGTTTGTTTCCCTATTTTCACAAACCCACGGGCAGCAACTGTTTGCTACAGGTAGGTATAATAAGGTACTCATACTCTACCTACTACAACCTACCTACAGTAACATTTGACCAACAGATATAAATAATATCAATAATGTTTTTACAATTTTTATCTTTACATTTCCATTGATTTAATTTTTATCTTCTCCAAATTAATTAAAAAACAAAACCTTTTTTTGTTTCCATCTTTAGTAAGTCCTAGTTCGATAAACATGCATCTGATTTACCAACACTGCAAACGCGATTGAATCATATCGACCAGGAATCAGTTAGGTATATCCCGTAATTTTGAAGTGAAAAGCTTTGCGTTGGAGATAACTTGGGCTAATTCACGGGAAACGAGGACCTTTTGTGTGGATAGGTGGCTAATTGATGGGTGTTTGCGCGCTATCATCGGAAGTTGACTGATTCTATCCGCGTTCCCTACTATCTGTGGGAACACCCACATTTATTACACATGATGCAAGCTTTTTGTATGTAGCTTTGAAGTTTCACGTTTAATACCTAACTAGTACCTACCTAGTTACTCACGCAGTAGCTGCTATACTTCAATCAAGATTCTGTAATCTATGCCTATTAAGTACTTATGCCTATAAGTTACTTACATATTGATAGGTAATAGGGGAGCAAAGATGCACAAGTTCAACTTGCATTCGGCCATTAAACTAGATTTGCCTTCGTGTAAAAGACATGACTGTCAGTCATGGTATAATCATACGATAACAAAGAAATTTTAAGGATACAGCCTGAAAGGGGATAAAATATGGGATTTTGTGAGAGAAGCCGCGTTCGCCCGCTAGTTTAAGTACCACTGAGCTGATAGGGAGTTCCTTTTTAGGGTTCCGTAGCCGAATGGCAAAAAACGGAACCCTTATAAATTCGTCATGTCTGTCTGTCCGTCTGTCCGTCTGTCCGTCTGTCCGTCTGTCCGTCCGTATGTCACAGCCACTTTTTTCCGAAACTATAAGAGCTATACTGTTGAAACTTGGTAAATAGATGTATTCTGTGAACTGCATTAAGGTTTTCACACAAAATTTAAAAAAAAGTAATAAATTTTGGGGGTGCCCCATACTTAGAACTGAAACTCAAATTTTTTTTTTTTCATCAAACCCATATGTGTGGGGTATCTATGGATAGGTCTTCAAAAATGATACTAAGGTTTCCAATATCATTTTTTTCTAAAATGAATAGCTTGCGCGAGAGACACTTCCAAAGTGGTAAAATGTGTGTCCCCCCCCCTGTAACTTCTAAAATAAGAGTATGATAAAACTAAAAAAAATATATGATGTACATTACTATGCAAACTTCCACCGAAAATTAGTTTGAACGAGATCTAATAAGTAGTTTTTTTGATATTTACAATAAACCTCTAAAAACAAAGTTAGTTTTGCGGTTCGATAAGAAAAGTGGTTTTTATGGTTTTATTCCTCCGGTTGTAGTACGGAACCCTCAGTGCGCGAGTCCGACTCGCACTTGACAGGTTTTTTCATCAAACGATTACAGATGGTATAGGTAGGTTACAATGTACCTACTTATGCAACAGTGTACCTAACAAACCACCGCATAAAGCCCTCGGTTTCAAGAAATCGTGTCCAAATGTCGGAAAACACGAGGACGTGGAAACAAACATCGCAGTGAGTTATTTCGACAACCTAAACACATAAAATCATTAGTGGATGCGGTTACGAGACCGTGATTGAGTGAGCTAAGTGTTAGAACGCAATTTTCACTAAACTCATGTAACTACACTTAGAATTGACTTAATTTTATGTAGCCTACAGTTTACACCTACCTAATAGATAGTTCCAACTCTATACGAATCGTATGAAACGTAAGCCATTGTGGAGGCGATGTGGCGCTTTGAACTACATAATGTAAAAAGGTCCCAATATTATCTCAAGTCTCAACTACCCTTATGAAATATACTCGATGGACTGATAATAAGCAAATCACAAATAGATAACAAGCCATTAACAAAACAACTAATAATTAACCATTTCATGACAAAGCTTTACGTCTTTGTGTCATGCAACTTAAATCCAGTATGAGTAGGTAATTTGGTACTCTCGATATTGAAACTGTCTTCAGTTTGGGATAGGAAGGTACTTCTTACATCTAGACATTGATGTAGCTGTTGTAGGCATGTAGCCCATTTATTAAAATAGGATCCTACGCTATTTAGGTACCTATGCAGGTATTTCTAGACTTTCCCTACAACTTCTTAAATAAAAATAAAAATATAATTGTTCGTAGTTGTAAAATATGTGTTCAAGTTTCCACAGGTGTACCTACCTCTGAGTTACTGGCTTACGACATTTAGCTCGTTTAATATAAGTAGCTAATCAGATAAGTATTTCAAGACAGGAACACATGTTTTACTTCAGTAATGAGACTTTAGACCGACCATGTTACTACTAGATACAAGTTTGTTATCATAGCGTACATCTAGTGATAATATTAAAGTAATTAATCGTTGATAATAATAACAAATTAACCATTCCTAGTTTTATCCTTTATTGGTTGTAAGTTATAACCTACATTAAAGCCTTATACACAAGGCTTGAGTAACCTATATATGAGTATACCTATACGTAGGGTAGACTTTTACTGTCTAAAAGTAAGACTTAAGATTTCGGCTTTGTCGACGAAAAATTTTGTCGACTAGATTAAAAGAGCCTTCAGCGTTAAAGACTGAGTCGTCAGCATAGAGTTAATTGCTACTTTTTATTATACTTGTACCTATATACCTACTTGTAAGTGCTTGAACTATAGGAAAAAGTTCAGATGAAAAGCTGGGAAATGTAAAAACATGAAAATTATAAGCTTTATTGATGTAAAAACGTGAAGATTATTAATCATATGATTGTTATTAAGTGAATGCAGAGTGTAGAAACATGCTAGATTTAGAACCTTGAGATAGAATATAGAGAAAACAATCACAATGATTCATACCTATTACCTATAGTGAAACGTAAAAAAAATAATCATATTTAATAATTACTTATCAAGTAACTTTCAAGTAAGACTCCGATGCGCGTCGCGAGTCTCGAGAAGCAAAATTAATTATCCGATCAAGATAATATTTAATGTTGATAATAATCAAATTTATTCACATTAAGCTCGTAATTGCTCCATAATGTATATTATTTATTAACCATATTTAATAAATATGTACCTACCCACCTACTGCGTATTGAAGTTACACAACTACCTAATATAATTTAATTACTTCAGAATAGAATGACGCGTCATTACTCATTGTTCAACCATCTTGAATATCTGTAACTATAACTATTTATGAAAATGAAAATGAAAATGAAAAATCTTTTATCTACGCTCATTGCTTAAAGTTCGAATTATAAAATCGAAATGTGTCAAATAATTACCTACTTTATTCACAGACTTCTATAATTATTAAAAAGTTATTCATAATAACATCGCTCTACTATGGAAATATTTAAAGAAAGTTGTATAATATCCATAACGATACACGGCTCTGGACTCCTGTATTTGTATCTGGGGTTTTGAAGGAATTGATTACAGTACCGCTATCGGCAATACAACGGTTAACGGTTACAATTATTATCTGGGGTAGGTAATATTTTTTATGTAATATTTTTTTAAGTGAATCCACAGACAACATATAGTTGGTAGTCATTGCCGAGAGTATAGACGGGCCATGATTGACCATAGACAACAACACAATGTCTAACGTTCCGCGTAACGTTCCACCTGGGCCTGTGATTATGATTATGATTATGATTACGATTACGATTACGACTACGATTACGATTACGACAACGATTACGATAACGATTACGATTATGACGTTATCTCGTAAATCTATCGTCCGTAAACCGACTTTACAGACAACTAATTTTTTTTGTTACGTAGTCAAAACTTTGCGCTGAAAAATGTCTAGTAGTGAAACCTACTAAACAAAATTTCACTCCACCTGACATCTTAGTAGTTGCAATGATTTACGACAAAAGTTAGCAAGATTTTATGATTTGGATTTATGATAATAATATGAGCGTAGATAAAGTAGTGTATGAAACTCTACATAATTAGGTATTAAAACACTCGTGTGATACTATTAAAAAACTCGCCTGCGGCTCGTTTTTTAAACTCACACTCGTATTTTAATACCCCCCATTATGTAACCGTTACATAAACTACTATATTTTCACATAGGCCCAATTAATAAGCTCTTATGAAAAGTCAAAACTCTACCGCCAGGTTCGGAAAGCAGGTTTGCACCGAGAAGAACTGGCAAGAAACTCGGCACTTGCTCTTTTAAAAAAAATGACATTATGTACAATTTCTTAAATAATATCAAAAATTATTACATAATTTTTAAGATATCACGTGAGGAGATGGAAATATATCCCTATCATTCCAAGAATTCTTAAGTCATTGAAAAATTCTTCAATAGTATAGTAACCCCGATTTATTAGATGTTTTTTGACAGTGACTTTAAACCTGTGTAAAGGTAAGTCCAAAACAGACTTCGGGATCATATTGTAGAAGCGTACACTCAACCCCACGAAGGACTTCTGTACTTTACGTAAACGGTGTGGTACTACAACTAACTTGTGTCCGCCATTTCTAAATGGACGGTAACTTACATCTATACGTTGCTTATAATTATTAATGTTTTGATGTACAAAGAGTAAGCAATTATAAATGTATTGAGATGCCACTGTAAGAACACCTATTTCTTTAAATTTTTGGCGAAGAGATTCGCGTGGCTTCATTTTGTATAGGGATCTAAGGATCTATGGATCTAGATATTTCGGTATAAGTTTTCAGACGATCTCATTCTTCTTAGACAAACCCATTAACTTGTGAATTCAATTACTACACAACTAGCAGTGCCCGCGGACTCCGTTCCGCGTCAGAAATATTTTTGTCCCGGCCCGTTTGTCCCGCGTAATACTGCAACCCCTTCATCTACAGCGACGACGCAATCGGATACTATACTGCCTATTTAAATGCGGTGGTGCTCACAAACTCACAAATGTTACCTCTTTATAATATTAGTATAGATTACACAAATATTATAACCAATATGTCGTCTTCTTCTTATCAATTGTTTCTAAGAGCACACGCCTATTTCCATGGTGGCGTGTGTTTCTTTGAAAGTATATTCAAGTTATTTTGGTCTATCGGTAGAATATGGTTCTTAGTATAAGTATTCATACTGTAAAACCATCTTGTCCATAAGTGGCACGGTTCTGTATATATTGGTAGCATCTAATGCTCTGTCCACATATTTTTCCGCGCCCACTAAAAGGTTCGAACTTCGAAACGTCAACATCGGAGGTCCGGAGCAACATTTTTTCTTTCTCCTCCTTTTTTATCTCCAAATCGGTGGAAGTTGCGACAGGTCCCAAAAAGTCGAAAAGTCCTAGCATCTACACGCTAAACGATTCGAGATAAGGAATTTAGCAGCCTCCCCTATGTTTGTACAATTTATTGATACACAAATCGCTCCCTGAGAACTTCTAAATGTTATTTTTTTGGTTTCCTGCTCCATCAGTGGGAAATATAAATAGAATTATCGACTGTTAATAAAGAAATTTAGTTTGGTATTGTGATTACAGTTTCCTGTCTTATCAATCTAGCCTTTTTATAGCTTATCAGAACTAAAAATCATCTTATAGGTACTTTATCTTAGATACCTTTGCTGTGTGTGGGCCATAGTTTCAATTAAATCCATCTGCAAAACAGGTGTCTCTTGCGAAGTGGTTTATATTCCCTTATTTTATTTAAATCTTAGAAGAGCTTGAATATGATGATAATAATTATTTTGTTTTGTAGAAAAGAATCTCTGGGCAGTGATAAAGAAGCTTAAATCTCGTAGCGAATATCTTCGACAGTTTCATATTTATCAAACTCAATAATCAAGAATTACAACCTATAATAATCTTTAATTTGGATCCTGCATTAAGTACTACTTAACTGAGTACGAACCCAACTAAACACCCACTTTCAAAAATTATAAGCTTTTAATCCTTGATAGAGAAGACATGAATGCGCCCATTGAAATTTTTTGCCAATGTGGAAGAGGTAACGAGAAAACCTTGTGTATTTTTACTGCTAAAAGAAAATGTCTAGAAGATAAAGCTAGTCAACATTGCACTTTAACTAGATACATGTATAATAGAAGTTATTTACGTCTCGCATGTAATTGTTTTATTAATATGCGCACCTTATCAGTCAAAGGTAGGGTCGGCAAATAGGCACAGTTTGCGAGGCTTTGTGCAAAGACAACTGGCATTGTTTTATTGCGAATTTCCTATTTTGTTAGTTATTTGCTGTTTATACTGCTTATTCATACGTGGTTTCTTTTATCCGCTTGCACAAGCTTAGATTTAATATTTGCGTGTGCTTTTGTTTACGCTCTTGGGTTGGTTATTTCACAATAATTGGCCTGCAGGTTTCATCATTGTTCGTCTTATTTGATACAGTGTCACAATTCACCGTTGATGATTAAATCAGATGGTAATTATCATAGTCAAAGAATTCAAAGATTGCCCGTACTTTTAGATTTCAATTTATGTTTGAATGTAGGTACGTATTGGAAACAGGCCTTACGTTTTAGGGCCATTTCGTATTGAGATAGTATTTTGTTTTTTAAGAAGGAAGGTATGTAGATTGTAGGTATAAGTAAAAAGAATTAAAAGAGATCATAGGTGCTCGTCTTTTACATCTAACAAACATCATGCACGCTGCAAGTTCTATAGAAATGCATACTAGGCGAGTCCTCCATCGAAGGCCTAGCGTTGCTCAACATGTAAACATAGATAGGCACGCAGCTAATCTACGTGGGGTCAACGTCTCTGATAACCGTTATCAAGTTTATTAACACGTGCCTCCGCTCCCGTGCCTCGTCTAGGAGCGTCGCCCGAATTGTTTGGACAATCGTTTCCGGGTTTCAAGGGTGATTGAGATGATTTTTGGTACCTAACACCGTTGCGTGAAGTTGCTGATATGAATTATTTTTAATGAGGAGAGCTGCTGCCTCCTTGATCATGCTTATAAAGTTTATAATGTAACAGATTGTATTTTAAGGGATCTGTACCTCAAACGACAATAGGGATGCTTTAATATATCATTACTATGTTGTCCGCTAGTCAGCCATTTCCTAGCATGTTCCCTATTTTCTAGAACAAGATGTCCAAAAATTATGAAGTTGGGCAAAAGGTCTTATTTAAACAAGTAGTGTAAATTGGAAAATAGTAAGTTAGTTACAAAAATTTAAAGTTCAATGGAATTAAAACTTCATCTTGCATATGAATACTATTTTAATTGTAAGGCTCTAAACTATTTGGTAAGAAAATAAGCCCGCCTAATAAGCGCAACATTGATAGTGCAGAACTCTTAAGTAAACAAATGAAATCATCCACTAATACAAGCATATCCTGACAGATAAAAAGGTGATCGCGGCTCTTCGACAAAGAAAATGAATTCCTCGCACCGAGGGCGGCTCGCAAGCTGCATCTCTAATGTGATAAATAAATAAATATTCTAATGAAGATACTCTTGGAATTATGTACCTGACAATACGGTTTCTTTGAATTCTAAGTCCTGGAATCATAGCTACAGAAGCTTACCACTTATCTTTTTTGTTAGTTTGTAAATTGGATGGTGCTGACCATCATGAAATTATTATGGTCTTCGTCATTATTACTGACCGACTAAACCATATATGGTAACCATCTAGAACTCTATTGATAAGATGCGGTTATAGATAAACCGCTGTAAGCTTGACCCTCCTGATGGTATTCGCGGGACGCGGAGCGGGTGATGAGATTGGCTATAACGATACGTCAGCGCTGCCGGCGGACAGCGACAGACTAGCTGATTGGTTGAGCGACTCCCGCCCCGCGTCCCGCAGACCATCAGGAAGGTCAAGTTTATAGCGGCTTACCTATACCACTCGTGGAGTTTTCTAATCCATAAGTTCTCCGATATACGTAATTAAACAACAGAAAAATTATTGTTCGAACGATAATGTCAAATGTTGTATACTTACAACATAACGTAATCTAAGAGTAAGGAAAGCTTGAGGTAAGTACACATCCAGGCATGAGTCTAAAATAGTAGTTGTCAGCTGTTGCTGCAGGTAATACAGAATACTCACCTGATTTCTCTCTTTATATCATCGTAGTCTCTTTGCGTGTCTAACCGCGCCTCGAGCCTCGCGATGTGTTGTTTCTTCTCGTCCAGCCGCTCTTCTAGCCGCCGCAGCTGTTGCGCGTGCGCCTCTTGCAGCGCCGACAGCGATGCTTGGAGCCGCCGGACGTCCTCCACTAGTTGAGCAATCTGTAATGAAGGAAGAAGAGTTTATTTAGATTTTAGTGTTTCATGGATAGACGTAAACACAGGCCCCGACGGACCGCGCGAAAAAATGTCGCCAGATACAAAATTTTATAACACAGCCAAATAGGTACATATCTGGTATTCCTTTGCTTCATAACGTTAAATTTATTTAGGCTATAATTAATGTTGGTGAGGCAGTATAACAATTAGCGATAATGAATAATAATATGATGAGTAGGTACTTGATGTCACTAGAGTAATAAAAACGTTAACAATTTCTCTTTTGTTTAGGCAATCATTAATTACGATACCTACGCAAGTAGATATCTTTAGTGAAATTACCAGTAATCATACAAATATCTAATATACCAAAGCCTATAATTATATCATTATCAAAAACCCAAATAATTTAATGAGTCATACTCATGGGGACAGAACGGCGTAGAAATGGAAATAGTGTAAGTAGTCATTACATAGGTAGTGGACAGATAATTTTAACCTCTTGGCAATTAGGTCTACTACCTACCTCTTATAATGATCTTTGAAATAAGAATAATTCGTACGTATTGTCAGCTTGGGCTACAGATCAGAGACGTAATTTGCCTTCTCGTTTTTGACGGATGGGCAGCGAAGTCTCTGTAACAAGGTCCCCTTTATACCCTTTGGCTACGGAACCCTAAAAATGACCTACGTGCATGTGATCACGTTAAAATAGGTATTACAATAAGGTTATACGTATCTACTTATCGTGGTATCAAAAAATGACAAATTAATTCCCCAGTCAAACAAGATCGAGATAAAAATGATGCATTTGCTCAAGAATTATTTGATTAATCAGCTGTTATATTGTCTATTTGAAGAGCCGGGGTTTCTGATTGGCGTGCTAAGCCGCCATGTTGTGGATGTCACGTTATCAGTTATTAGCAGATTAATTATAAATTATATTTTTATACCCTGCTCCATATTTTTCAATTGCGCATATAAAATACCCAAATCTGTATAATTTAGGCTATAAATACATAAAATGAGATACTTTTCAGGCTATTACTGTTATTAATTGAACCTAGGTAGAACTGAAATGACCTTACAGATACCCTTTACGCTCACTTGAAAATTGGGTCACTTTTTCAGTTTCAATTGGTCTCGCTCTCTCGGACTCTCGACCGAAGCGAAAGTCGGAACGTCACTGGGTATAGCTGCACTACTGAGTCAAAAAAAACCTAAAAGTTATTAAACGATCGAAACGAAAGACATTGTTTTGTTATAATATAATCCGCTACTTGAAAAGATTATGTATGGTACAATATGCAGAAACACTGCCCACATGAAACACCACCCACAATTTTCCAACACTTTCTTCGACGCACGTTTCGTCCCGACACCGGGACATCCTCAGGAGATGTTGACTCTACAATGCGAAATGCGTTAATTTATTTTATCTACGCTCATTGCTTAAAGTTCGAATTATAAAATCGAAATGTGTCAAATAATTACCTACTTTATTCACAGACTTCTATAATTATTAAAAAGTTATTCATAATAACATCGCTCTACTATGGAAATATTTAAAGAAAGTTGTATAATATCCATAACGATACACGGCTCTGGACTCCTGTATTTGTATCTGGGGTTTTGAAGGAATTGATTACAGTACCGCTATCGGCAATACAACGGTTAACGGTTACAATTATTATCTGGGGTAGGTAATATTTTTTATGTAATATTTTTTTAAGTGAATCCACAGACAATATATAGTTGGTAGTCATTGCCGAGAGTATAGATGGGCCATGATTGACCATAGACAACAACACAATGTCTAACGTTCCGCGTAACGTTCCACCTGGGCCTGTGATTATGATTACGATTACGACTACGATTACGATTACGATTACGATAACGATTACGATTATGACGTTATCTCGTAAATCTATCGTCCGTAAACCGACTTTACAGACAACTAATTTTTTTTGTTACTTAGTCAAAACTTTGCGCTGAAAAATGTCTAGTAGTGAAACCTACTAAAGAAAATTTCACTCCACCTGACATCTTAGTAGTTGCAATTATTTACGACAAAAGTTAGCAAGATTTTATGATTTGGATTTATGATAATAATATGAGCGTAGATAAAGTAGTGTATGAAACTCTACATAATTAGGTATTAAAACACTCGTGTGATACTATTAAAAAACTCGCCTGCGGCTCGTTTTTTAAACTCACACTCGTATTTTAATACCCCCCATTATGTAACCGTTACATAAACTACTATTTTAAAACAATAAAAAGACAAAGAAACAACAGAAGCAAAATTTAGACTCTTGATTCTATAGTTTTTTAAAGTGCCTTGCCTGATATTAGGTACATCACTGCACTGTATACAGTACTGTATACAGTGCAGTGATGTACCTAATATCAGTGTTATTGGGTACATCAGAGCGCACATCTTCACGCATGAGCGAGCCGACGCCTGCACAATTGATATCTTCCGAAGGTCGGCAAATAACACCTCTGCCATGCGAGTGATTTACTGTTTGATGTACGAGGTACCTACTTAAAAGTAAGCCATTGTTTTCATGTTATGAATCGTCCTAGCTTAGCTGAGACTGAGCAAATTGTAGGGGGTCATATTGTGACCGAAGCTGCGGGGACCTGTATGTTTTATAACAACGTTTACAATAAAAAATGAAAAATCTAAATTTTTGAAAAAAACCACGTCATGTCACTGTTGTAGTCTTGTAATTGAAAAAGGATTAATATACTTACTTTTTTTTGAATGCCTCTACTAAAAGAAAGTTAAAATTGTACAATAGAATGTGGGTAGCACAATTCCGTTTCCAATAGCTGTTTCCGTTACCAATAAGTATACAAACATATGTACTTTTGCACAAACAAACTACAAATACCCAATACATAAATTCTTTAATCTATTCTGTGCAAATAGATGAGTAGGTGCTACGTAGGTACCTTCAAATCTAGCTAGACACTATAATAAAGACATAACATATAGGTATGCTCATTAAAAATATGTAACATCAAAAAAAAAACATCTTATGACCGACGCTAGCACGAGCGTCGCTCCCGTCCGACCGTGAAGGTGAGCGTCTGCGGCGCGGCGTGGGCAGATATCAACGCTTCCTCTGCACTAATCGAAGGCCGTATGCGATATCAGTGGGGTTAGTACAGGTTTTGGAACGAATTTCGAGTCGAGTCGCATCGCACAAACGATGTGAATTCCTGTATACATTTGCAGCCAGCGCCATCTATAGTCACTGACATGCGGCTATCAATAGATGGCGCTAGCTGTAAATGTATGGAGGAATTCGATTCGTTTGTGCGCTGCGAGTAGACTCGAAATTCGTACAAAAACCTGTACTAACTCTACTACAGAACTAGAGTGAGCCTAGGATAGGTATATCGTTTGTCGTGACTAGATTTTTTTATGCTTTAGATGTCGATTAATTTTGTTTTCATCGAAAAATACTAACGGCCACGGGCCAAGAACCTAGATTGTTCAAAATATGACGTATGTAGGTACAAGGTACCTACAATTTATATTATTGGTTATTCGTCTTATATACCTATTCCTCGTTGTATATCTACTACATTGTTGTTTTTAGAGGGTCTTGTTTATATAAATAACTAAGGAAAAATATAAAATTCAACCGCGAACAAAAATTCTGCCAAACAATCGCGAACAAAAGTGTCCAAAATACAATAGGCGTTATAGTTCCTTTAACACAACGATCCCTAAGTACTGATGCATTAACAACAGTGAAAACTGTGTAAACACATATTTGTCCTTTTCGTAGTACAACATAAAAAGTATTAGCCGAAACGAAGTTCGCCCGGACAGAACCGCGAGTAATTATTGTCTTAATTCGGCTCTGCAGTGACCGCTATTACGTTTGGTGTAAAACATAAGCATAGCGAAGAAGACTTCAAGTCCTCAAATAAGCAAATAAATTTTAACCACGAAAGAGAGATTATTATTCGCAGATCAATTATTAAAGTTAAATATTGACGAAACAGTGACTTATGATCTATTATAAGTCACTATTTCGTCAATATTTATTAACTTTAGAATAGCCAATAAATCCAAGAAAAATTCCTAGTACAAAATTAGGAAGAATTCTAGGACTTATTATACGAGTACATGGGGAACGGCCGGCATTTTTTGTCAACACAATGAGTTAGAAACTAATAACTATTAACTAGTTTGTAAACTAGATGTGAGATGCAACTGCATCCAGAATAATATTATGATATTCTGCTTAAGCATGCAGCATAAACAGAATATTATAGCAAAATGTTATTTTTAAATGACTGGTTGTTCAGTTCATAATACTGACATCTTAAGCATCCAGCATAAGCAGATTATTATAGAATAATGAATTAAAAAAAAATGGTCGTTCAGTGCATAATACTTCGGCATTTTTACTGAGCAACCACGCAGTTGTTCAGTGTTTTTCAGCGCAGCGTTGATAACCGCTTGCGCTTATGTTTCGGCCGCACAAAGGGGCTTCTTCGCTAAGGGTTAAAGGGTAGCCCTCGACAATTACCTACAATCATTACTATGGTCAATTATGTTTTCGACCACCGCCATCACATCACAGTTACAGGTTTTTATTGGTCCGGCTTTTTAGTTTAATTGCTGTCTTTTTGGACGCTGCGTGTGATTACATGGAACCCCGTTCTGGGTGATTTCTGTGACCAACGGTCCGTGGTGTGTAAAGTTACATTGCAGCCTCTAATAACGACTGTAGGAGCTCAATTGTTATGTTTCACTCCGACATAGGGAATGGAAGAATTTACTTAATGTTTATGTGGAAATTGTAAAAATATCTCAAAACATAAAATATTATCTAATTTATTAAATTCTTGTGTCACACACAGTGTTAGTAACCAAACTGCTCCGAAACGGCTTGAAAGATTTTTATGAAATTTTTTGTCCACATTTGGTAGGTCTGAGAATAAGGTCGCAAGCTACTTTTCATACCGCATATGGCAAAACAACGTTTACCGCGTCAGCTAGTAAATAATATTGATAGCTGTAACTGTGTCTTCCTTTAGGCTATAGAAAAAGTCATGCTGCCATTAATAATAATGGCAGTACCAATCGTCTATATACACATTTAGCCAAGCAATGCTATATGTATTAATTACTTTATACTGATGAAAATACACTGTAAATCATTAACGGTTTTGAACTTATTTTATACCATTCTAACGAAAGGGTTATGAGGTATCGTGTTCGTAGCAACCTTTTCTCATTAGAAAGTAATCCACCGCGCGGTATCCGGCTGATAATCGCAAATACAAAGGATATCGTGCCAAATGACAGAATCCTCGAAGGAAAAACAACAAGAAAAAGGATCGCGTGCCGCTGCAAGTTATTGCGATTCCATTTAATATCCCGTCGATGAAGACCAGGCTTAATATTTCCTCGGACTCGAACATCGTCGTAAGGTTGCCTGTCTCTCCGTATTCTATAAAATATATTTCGGAGAGTGTGCTCAGGAACTATTTAATTTAGTTCCCTCGTGACCTTTTTACCATAGAACGGCAAGGCATCGAATATGATCACAGTAGTACATTTAGTTTAAAAAAACAGACTAGACGTAAAAACCCTTATAAGTATTTGTACTTTGGTAAGCGAGCAGTTTCAATCTAGTAGGTATATTATGCACCTAAGCATTTTCGGATTGAATCTAGGCAGCTAGCCCACTTCTGTCTTGATGTCGCCCTTCCTGGAAGGATGTGCATCAAAACTATTGTAGTTGGTATAACTACAGGCTTTAATATCTATCAGTTTTCTGTGCTACGTAGTACGTACTCCATTCAAAAATGTATGCTCGTAGACATATCAACATTTCACAAATTCATCATTATCTTTAAAGATATCCATATTGTTGTGTTTAAAACGGGTACATACCACGATATAAAACGATGATTTTATGTGCCGATATTTCGACCCAGTTACATGGATCGTGGTCACGACAGGACTGCGGTGTTGCGAGGTGTGTAGCTGGAACCGTCATAGGCAGTAGCGAACTACCCTCTTCCTCGTTCTCTTCACAGGAACTTCGCGAAAATTTCGGCAAAATACACTGACAATGTTACTTTTAACTTTTGATTTCATGCGGCGCTGTCCTGGTTTGCATAGTTCTACTACTGGATTCCACATACTGGCTAGCTTAAAACCATCCTCACGATTGAAATTCTGGTGTTTGCGAATTTCATCATTATCAAATTATCATTATTAAAATCATCGTTTTAAATCGTGGTATGTACCCGTTTTAAACACAACAATATGTTTTCGAACCACGAAATAAGTGTTAAAAGATATCCATGTTTATATATTTTACAAAAAATCTATTTATACAATTCATTAAACTTCGAATGAATGAATGATGGATATTAATTAACTGAATCCACTAACATGCGCTAAACCTGAACTAAAGTTTGGAATCTATAACGAAGAGCAAGTGACAACAAAACGCTGCTAAAAGCCATCATAACGGATTGACATTCTCATAAATGCACGCTCACATTAAAAGACAAAGAAGAATTTGATCGAAAACAGGCGAATGTGGAAGAACGACAATGCCGATACTCCGATAGACAGGGAATCTAATAAAGTAACAAAACTCAACCGATTCGACCCCCGACGATCCGTCGTCATAAATTTGCACAGGTCTCAATCACAAAAGAAGTGATGAAAGACAAGTGGGCGAATGAGGGGCGAATAAAAAAGGCATAATACGCCATTTTGCCGTCACAAAGTGGAATCCATGTCGGCGATCTGTCAAACTGGTCAAACATGAGCGAATTGGCGGCCAACCGTTATTAGCCGGCCGAATAGGAGCGTCGGACACCACGACGAGCGCGAGACCGGCCACCCTCTTTCCGAACTCGAGCGCCGAAATCTGGCGAGCTGCTAAAAGCAAAAAGACGCTGCGATAGCTTCTACGGGCGGAAGTCTCCGTTTTCTTTTTTCAGCATCTAGTGCACTGTATAGTTGCAGCGGGTTTCATTTCGGGGAAAAATGATAAATGACGTGAATGATTGAACAGCCGGACACGAGTTTCGAATCTCCGAAAGAGATTTCAGCCCGTCCGTTTTACATTTCATTCCGATTGTGACGGGTTGACAGCGGCGCATCTATCGGAATTAAAATGCAAAATTTTATCGGCCATTTAGTGGATTGTCACGACATCGGCAACATTCCATAAATATTCACAACAATTGTCGCGGTGCTTTTATAAAACGCGGGTTGATTGACAGCAGACGTCACGACTATCAATCAGGCATGCGTGATCAGAAAGCCTCGTGTGATAAAAATTAGCCGACACGGATCTCTCGTACGCTACGAGTACCTGCGAGTAGGTATATACCTCCGATGTGACGCCCAGAGTTAGATGCAATATGTGTAGAGAATTCGATGCCGAGCATTGTGTCCTTGCAAATACGCAGGGCGATCGCTTATAAATATATATCAATCATTATAGAACTGCATCAATGTCAAAACGTGATTTTCAAGTGTTGTGATGGGTCAAAACCCATGTTTTGACATTGATACAGTTCTTTAATGATTGTTGCATTTTTGGCCGATCGTCCTACTGGTGTCATATTTGACGTTGACATCGAAACTGGCGGGAAATTTGTCTAAGCTCTTCCGATGTTCGCTTGGATTTCGTGTTCGAAAGGCATTGACAAGGGCCATTAGTAGGCGATGTGCAGCGATGGCTGAGCGATTAGTTTCCACCGCTGACAGGTGCATTTCGGATTTTTGGTTCGCCTGCCGTTTTCGACATGAGACGATACGAAAATCATACTTCCATAGACAACTGGAATGCAATTGACTGTAGTTTTGAGGCGGAGAACGAAATGAAGCAATTATAAGTTGTGGAACCTCATTTATTGCCTGTCTGTCGTGCAGTTATAAAATTGAATGGAAAACTTATTATGCTTTTTTTTAACTTTTGATCGGGAATGTAGTGTCATTATCAATACTATTAAAAATGCATCTATAAAATAAGATATAAGATAGGTAGTGATATATTATGTATCTACTTAAACTTATTTTGAAAAAACTTTTTCCTTCAATACAGGTAAAATTATTTTAATCAAATGTACATTTAAATCTTTACGTCTTGAATCAATTTATATTTTTGTTATAGTGTTTCACACACTTTTTTTATCAATCAATTTAATTAATCATATTTTAAAACAACTAGGTAGATAAGTACATTTAAAAAAAAAAATCTCATTCTTTCTTCGTATCTAAATAACGGTAAAACGGTGCAAGTGTTTGAAAAAAAAATCGGATTTTTAGTAATGTACGTAAGCCCATTACTCAGTAGATACCAGGTGATCATTAACTCTGTTATAAACAACTCGAAAAGGATCCAATTTGGTCAGTCCCAACCTTCCAGCCGCGTCAGCAGTACACGCAAATGTATCACGCCATTTTGCTGCAACTATTGGTATTAAAAATAGGAAAAAGGTGTGGCACTCTAAAACTTCCTCGCTTGTACTATTGTTTTATTTTCTTAGAAAAAACATTTTTTTTAAATTTTAATCCCATTAATATCATAAATGTGAAAGTTTGTAAGCTTGTAGATTTGGAATTTGGATGTTCGTTACTCAACCACGCCGCAGAGTTCTGTACGCCATGTACTATACATGTTTTGGTATTGATAGAACTGCAGGACGATTAAATTGTTCAGGACGATCGCAATACTTTCCTGTTTCCCATTAGAATAAAACTCAGTGTATGGTAGGTACCTCGTAGCCACTAATTGCATTGAAAAAAAGAAATTTCGCAAAGTTTTATTTCTTAACGTTGCTATAAGGCATACATCATTGTGGGGGAGTTTCGCAGAGATATCTGGGCTAGATTATTTTGAGTAACGGCAAGGCAATGGCGGCGAAAAAGTGCAGGTGGAATGAAGGCATAATATAAAATATCGTTTTGGTCGTGCAATTAAAAAGTGTTGTGGTACTATAGCGCGTTTAGTAAGTCTTGGTCTAAACTCTAAGTCAAAGTCATGGTTTGGTGGACAGGGAGGTGCGATTTATTTTTAAACTTATTTGAATTAAAGAAAAACTGTCAATTTTTAATTTGTTGAGGTAAGGTAACTAATATACAGTGTTATATAAAAAGATATTTTGAGAAATAACAAATATTTAACGTACAAAAATATAGTATAATAATTGTACTTCAGGAATTTAATAAAATGCATTGACCGGTAGAACAGTAGCCGAGGAATACAGCTGATTTTGTAGTTTCGCCTTCGTTTGAGAACCTAATCTAATCTAGATAATAATTTTCAGTTCCTATTTATCGCTCTGGTGCTATCTGAAATTAGTTCCATTCCACTTTTCACGTAAGGTACTTTAGGTTTTCCTATTGAACGGACTGCTTACTTATAGCACATATGCAGTTATTTACTTATTTTAAATAGTATTCTTTGTTGTCCATAGGCAAAGAATAAACACGAATGTAAATTATCTTCCGTACATTAATTTTATTTGCTTACCATATATTAAATTTATTATAATTTGCTCTAAGACTCGATCCATATAAAACTTTAAATGCGTCAAAACTTGTCAGTTCTATTAACTCACTTTCAAAAATATATGAATACCTAAGTTGCTATTGCATTTGGCGAAGTATTGCAAACAATAAAATTACTTATTAGTTTTACAGAATCTAAGCAATCAATATTGGGAGTTGGGACACACCTGCGTAACTTTCTGCAGCCGATAGATAAGTGGCTGAATCTGAGAGTCTAATGAACACTATAGGAATAGCTTACAGACTACATGACAGAACAAACGCAAATAATACTATGGTAGATAACTGAGCCGCCATACTAGTAAGTTTAGGCCTATGTGCCTGTGTCTGTAAGTTAGGCCTATGTGGAATAAAGATATTTCGATTTTGAGTTTGTGCTATCCGTAATTTTTGGTGACGTAAATTATGCCCTGACACTTAAAGACAGCGTTTAAAAACGTTCATTTTATAGTGGACATTTTGCATAATAATAATCGGCGTGCTGATTTAAACGTACGCCAATCTCCGACATCCCGATTGCGAAAGGTCCCGTGTCCCGACTTAAGTGTCCCGTTCCGATGTGGAACGGAGATTGAATCACGGCGCGTGATGGAACGGCGTGATGGAACGGATGGAGCGACGCGCGATACTGATGGAGCGAGTGAAGAAACGTGCGAGCTCGTGACGTTTAGGACGAATTAAACCTTAATTTATTGACATTGACTCCGGGGAATAAAGTTCGATTTATGTTATAATAAATTAATTTAATCTAATGGGCTGCACTCGAATCTAGTTAATACATCCTCAAACCAAACCAATAACATTAAGTTTCACAAAACATGAAGTTTTGTGCACGTCTTATGTATGGTAAGTAAATACCTAATTATATCTATTTCAAATAAGTTTAAATTTAATAAAAATTTACTGCAAGGTTAACTACTTTTTGTCTATATATTTTACTTATGATAAATGAATATTCGAGTAAGTTGAATGAGTTTGAAAACAATGCCGATTAATACAGGGTCAATTGAGGGGAAACGTAAAGGCAGATGTAATTAAAGCAAAAATAAAGAAAAGTTTTATTTTTTGAAATAAATGATAGAGTTCATAATAAAGGAAGCAGACGAACGGAAAAGCTCAAAATTCGATATTAGTAATTAGTCGGAGTTTTCTAATTAGACTGAACAAATAGACGAAATAAAGCATTAAGCAGTTGTGCAAATACTATGGAAGAAGGGGAATTCTTTGCCGATATAAATAACTGGCTGGATACGACATCTTATAAAAAAGAAATGTAGGGTTCACTTATTGTTTTTTACTGTGGACTATTGATGGGAAATATTATGGTAATGGCGCAAGTGAATCCGCCAAAATCAAAAACACTAAATAATGTCATCATCATTTAAGTAAATCGCAGAAAGAGTATGGTATACTTATTCTGTTCTGCAATATCTCGGAACTTAACTAATTTTATGCGTCTAAAAATAGTGGTATCTTTTTCAAAATGCTTGCCATGAAAAAGGATAGATCAATATTTTTTAGACGCGTCAAAATGGTTTAGTTTAGAGATTTGCCACAACAAAATTGGTACCAATGTGAAAATTTTTGGTAGCCTACAATGGTCATCTGTCTATTTTTTAGCAGTCAACGTATGTCTGATTATAACCGATCACTAGATCACAATTTAAAATCAAGTCACCTATGCAACTAGAACTAAGTATTTCTCGTGACTTATTTTTGCATATGTTAATTCCTACTCAACTACGCTAAAGCCATTTCCAGGGTACGTAAGTCTGTGTGAACACTCCTATGCAAGCTTCGTAAGCAAATAATATGACAAGATAAAGAGAATGGGAAACGATATTATGCTCATTGGAACATTCAATTTACTGAGAGTACTAAGTATAAGCTGTTCTAGTACTCTCGTCTATGTTGGTGTTGTACTAATGCGATACGTACTAATTATGATTTGCATGTGCACTGAAAAAATATGAATATTTGCTATGAAGATCTGAATGTTTTAATTCAAATTGGGATTGCTTGGCTTAAAATATTTTATTCAGAAAATATAAATATACCCATTACTCGTATCCTTTTGGTTAATTTCTTACTTTTTCGTGTGAAAACTGTGTGTGGCCTGATTTAGCTGAGCGAAGTGACAGAATTTAAGTCTTATCTTATAAAATTTAAGAATGCTTTTTACGCCGAAAATCTCATAGTTTGCATCAAATTAGTAAGTAATTAGTGAGTTAACATGAATGGAGTTAGGTATACATATTCATCATCATTAGGACCACCTCCTCTCGCCCTCATGAAATATTTAATTTGGACTTTGATTAACAATACCAACGATTTTGTGTTAAAATTATGTGTACTGCGGCTTCAATTGATTTGCGCAAATAAAATACTACTTAAAACATCTGAGTTCCTGAATAAGATTTGATCTGTATGATCTATATGAGTTGGTCTATAAACATTAACCTAAGTAAGGAGGTATAAGTATGTCTAAGTCGAATTTATGTTGTTTAGAAATACTTCGGTACTTTTTATTAATAAGAATGCGACCAGATCGTTTCATACATAATCGAGCTATAGCAGTACTGAAAATAGACCTTAACAATTCTTTCTCCGAGATTCCTCAGCGCTTGATTGGTAAGTACCTACTTACCTGACCAATTAGGCCCGAGCATAAACAGTTCCTAACGACTTCAAACAAAATGGCACTCAAATTATGGGCCTGGTTTTAAAAGATATATAATTGCGGGCTAGAAAGAGCCGCCATCATCGTAGTTATCATTCCAGAGTAAGTCTGCGAATTCCATCTACATGTTGACACCCGCATATCTTAAGACGCCTATGCGCAAATCATTTTTTCACACAAATTCCACTCTTGCGGCTCACTGTAATTATAAATAAAATTGACATTAATTGCCTCGGCTTCGAAGTAGGTTAGGGATTTCTAGAAATAATTCTCTTAATGTGTAATGAAGAAGTTTTTTTCAATTTTGCAACTCCGCTCGATAACCTCTGTGGTACGTAGATCGTTCTGAGATAGGTATACAATTACATTGTACAAAACATCGCTCCGAGCTTAATGATCTACTTAGTATTTATCAAGAAACTTTTTCATAGGAGATAATAACATAACATCAAAAGGTATGATACAAAATATCAAATTAATACCTACTTCTACGCTGATAATAAGGTGTACTCGGGTTAAAATTATAGACACAATTATATCTAATTGGATCCGCAACTCTTTAGACTCATACGAATTGGTATACAACAATAATATAGCTAATTAGTTTGTAATGAAACCGCGGTTTACCCAGTGGAGCGGGGATCCTGCACTAAACAACAGTAACAGACGAGACACACATTAAAAAATCAATACTAGAACAGTACACGCTCACAATTAAGACGCATCCCTCAAACGTCATAGCGCCCTTACTCTAAAAATACACGAACAACACACAACAAAAATAACCAACATCCGTAAAGCGTACATAGCAGCGTCGAAAATCGAACGACAAACGTTTCGCGGCGCGCAGTCGTCGTAAGAATCATCCCGCAGAAATGTTGTCTCATAACATAGCGCGCAAAAATCAACAACAGGCGTATCATAATGCAACAAAACCGAAAATCGAATGGCAATAGTCGAATCGCGGGCAAATACGGTAAAGAATTATCCCGCTGGCAAAAATGTACGAATGTACACCCTCGCTGGGGTAGCGTGGGCACTTTGGGCAATATGCAAAAGTTGGGGGGGCGAGGGGGGGTAGGGGACGTCGTGATTAGGCCGTGTGTGACGATGCGCATCTTATGCCCGCATTACCCTTTCGTTTTCCTTCCGATAGCTGCCTTTGTGGGGCGGTCCCTTTACTTATCTGTATAAAAAGTAGATCACACGATACCAATTTTCTTCTAGCTTTTTTCATAAGCGCCGCTCGTTCAAATCTCTTTCCGACGTATTGACGCCTTTGATACAGCTCGGTGGCTTCTTGGGATCTTTTTTTGCCATAACTAACAATTTTTCTGTAACTTTATATGTTTACTTTCTGTTCTATTTAGAAGATTCAGACCCGTTCAATTCTGAGTCTATTCTCTTATAATAGCCAATAGTATGACAGCCAGATAGTATGATAATGATGAAAATCAATCCAAACTCCGAGTTAGCAATAAATAACAAAGTATGGTAAAAACAAGACACAAATCAACTTAGATATGAGGTTTACTGGTAACTCAGCTGCATCTGTGATTAGAGAAAGTTTAAATATCAAACAGACATTAGCACACCTCATGACTTACTAAGTTTTTGCCCGTACGAAGTTGCCGACACCGGCACAATCGACTAAATGTAATCCCCATTAGCAAAATAAACTACAACGCTAAGGGCGGACTCGTTAACACACTTTCCAAGTTTCCCATCGAAAACTACCCCGTTTAGACTTCCAAATACGTTCACCGAGGACAAACTAATAAACGTGAATGTTTAATATTCTACCAAATCTTCATCGCCCCCCTTCCTCCGAAATTTCAATACGAGCTTAAGTAATATCGAATTCAGGAACCGCATTCGAACGAACAACGTCGGGAGAGCGGCATCCGCTATTGGTCGATGCGACATTTCGGTCCTGGTTCGCCCAAGAGCCAGATACAGACGTTATGGACGATTCAGAGAGTGATTTCCCTTGAAACCAATGTAGCATATAAATACCATTATTTTGAAACAATACACATTTTCGCCCCCGTCGTGTTGTTTTGAAGAAACTTCAAATGCCTCATGAATATTCCGATTCAACTGCCGTTCATTGATTTTTTCAATATCATTAAATTGAATATCTATGATCATTATCATGGCAATATTATATGATAATAATCTTACTTAATTGTTGGGTGCATTAGATTATTTTCTTGTTTTAAAATATAATATCTTACCTTTGGTACTTAGTTCGTGTCATATATTTTACAGTAAAGCGACCTGAGTTATCGTTTTTCAGCTCTAAAAAGGCAGTAATTTGTCAATATCTACTTACCCCCATTCTCCTCACTCACACATCGCCGTCTAATGAAATCAGACATCCCGGCGCAATTGTAGATTCAATTAGTACACAGCAGTTGCCATTCTTATCGGTGGAGACGATTTTACGAACGAATTAATCCGAAAACATACGATTCCTATCTCCCCCTGCCTCCTCCATCTTTAGAAGTATGTTTATACGTATCGTATCGATGTTCCATTGTATTTGTTGAGAGTAATTAAGTACGTATGGATTGGATGTTGACGACTTTAAACGTTCTGTGCTTGTCTACTTACTTATTTAGGTACTTCTATATATCGTATACGTGCATCAACTGTAGTTCAAGGTAGAGCATGTAAGTATATAGGCTCACGTTTATGTCTGATATATTAAGTGATGATTCATGATGCAGAGCTTATGGTGGAGTAGAAGTTATACTTACATGTAGTTAGAGCTTAAACCTTAATAGTCCGTTAAAAGTACCTACCAGATATCTCAGTGTACTTAATCAACGCTCACAGCACGCTTGTTTACATGTTGTTTACCATAAATTACTTTACCCACTCCAACAATCCAAACTAATTTGACACTATCGACAAAACTGAATCAAAATAAATAAATCGAATTAAAAGGGAACAGTTCAATTCACTGTATTTTCTATCACGCAATCAAAATACGAGCGTGGCTGATCGGTAATCATCGATAGACGATTATCAAGGGGGAGGGTTTTTTTCACTATTGATCAATTGATCACGCCTCGATAATGGATTATTGATAGATTGATATTAATGCCGTGGGGTGGCGGTTTTTTTCAATATGCCATTGACGGCACCACAATTGGATATTGTGTAATTCTATTGTACGATTTTTTTGTGAACTTGTTTGCGGACCGTCTCGTTATTGGTATTTTTTTTGTAAAGGTTTGTTTATTGAATGTTTGATTTGGCCGAGGGTGATTTAGACGATCGAGTGGGTTATTTGTTGAGAACGTTTTGGCGTATTAATTTTTGGGAATATTTTGGAGTTTTAATTGTTGGCTTTTTAAATCAAGTCGGATTAATTGAATAAGATAAGTACTTTAAATATTTGAAGTAACTTAACTGACCACAAAATCAAAACATGGTTTGTACCATGGTATCTAACCGTTTATTGGGGTCTGTATTAATTATGAATTTCGATTAAATTTTGAATCCTACTTAATTACAGTCTATTTGCAGTCTTTAGTCATATCATCCAATAAGGGTTTGAGTTTTTTTTATTTTACTAAGGACGAAAATCTGCATCCAAAACATCATTAGGGACAACACTTTGATCTATTGTCATATTTGCTACTTCTTCGGCAGAGGTGACGGAAAGTTTTCAATGATAGTGGAATTCGTGACTAACATTTTTCGGATAAGTAATTAAATACATTGTCGTTACCGTCTAGCTGTCACATAAATTCTCGTTTCCACGTGTTCGCGCTCTAATATTTTTCAATAAAAGGTATAACACGGCAATAAAATCCCCCAGTTTCCTCACTACAAAGGAGGGGGTGACAATTCGGGATTCGATCGCGCAAATTAATACACAATATGAGACGGTTTTCATATTCGGCTCACTCCAATACGCGAAATTGACACCACAATATTCCAAACAGAAATAAGATTGCCTGGAGCCACCCCCGTGGAGGCACTTTATTATATCCAACGTCTTCGCGATTGAAACCAATTGTTAATTGAGCCATATCTATGAAAATGGCGTCTGTGCGAGCCGATTCTTATCGGTATTCGCCGTTAAATTTATTGTAGGCAGTTCGGCGTGAAACGGAAACGACGATTTTTGGGATCCGATTAAATTTGAGACTGTTAAAATTCTAATCAATAAAATTGATTAAATCCACATTATTTCTTAAGTATGAAAATGAAATTAAAATGAAAATTTATGTCATTTAACGATCTTTTATTATAAAGATCAATGCATAGATTATACGGATACAACCAAAGTTTCTATTTATTGTTTTCGATTACCTCTTAAACTAAGTATGGAGGTTTTTTGGTTATTTCACTTCAGGTTATTCTAACTCTTTACTTTGAGTTTTAAACGTAATGTGTTCCAAGTCAAAGTTAAGTAGTTGTATTTTTTGTACTTAATACATTAATTTCCTTTGTAAGTAACTAGTTAGGTAATAATTTCTCAAAACAGCGGGTAAAGTTCGGGGGAAGCTCTTGTATCATTTATCTCGAAATTGAAAGGCACCCGACAATAGTTAGACAAATGAATAAATCCAAATGGAAATTTCCTATTCGTGAACAATAGTTAGATTTTAGAGGCTTGTATCTCATACAGACAGATTGATTGGGCTCTTCCTAATGCTAAGAGTGACGGAGTAAGCTTATTGCATCAAGAAATAGGAACTCATGTGAAATGATGATGATGATACAGATAGATACAGATGTTGTGTAGAAATAAGTAGGTACTCTTATAATATGAGCTAATGTAGTTTAAAACGTGTACATTTCTTGATGAAACAATTTTAACATCTATGATTATTGTAATGTGCCTTCTGCATATACCTCATGCCTATAACACGATAGATTTTCCAATCCAAAATTACCGAATGTCTTTTTAGGGTTCCGCACCCAAAGGGTAAAAACGGGACCCAACTAAGACTTAGCCGTCCGTCCGTCCGTCTGTTACAAGGCTGTGTATTTCTTGAAACATGATAGTTTTGAAATTTTCACAGATGTATTTTTATTGCCGCTATAATAACAACTACTAATATAAAATAGAATAATAATATATAAATACTTGATTATTTTATTTTCTTAGTATTTGTGTTTTAAAAATAAATAGTTTTATTTAGAATAAAATTAGGGGGGCACGTGATACAACACACGTGACAAAAAAAAATAGAATAAAATAAATATTTAAGCTCCCATACAACAAATGTAATTTGTTTTGCTTATCGATATTGATAACGGTACAGGCATAAACACTTCAAACATTCATAGAATATTTATTAATGTATTATTTTCTTTAAAAATTATTAGTTCATTTAAATGAAAACAAATGTTTAAGGGAGTCTATAAAAAACTAATGAGAATTGGCCTTGATAGTGCGAAACCCTCAATGTACGAGCCCGACTTACAATTGACCAATTTTTTTAATTTAGGTATTAGCTTTACTTAATTCTACCCTCATGATGCACATTGTGGTGACGCGGACGTGGCAAAAGTCTACACTGTATATCTTACGTTCCTAGTGTATCACATTCGATATCTATAAGTAGAATCACTACCGGATAAATCATATCGCGTTCTCGTAAATTTCGGTTCGCTCTCCATATTTTGTTACCTGGCCCGTTTGTTACGATTTTATTATGAAAATGAATGGCGGGGCGGGAGGTGGCGGGGGGACGATCAAAAGGGTTCCTAATTCGTACATTCGCCGTTGCACACTATAGCAACTAGAGAGTTTTATGGACCGAATCTTTTATGGGATAATCAAATTTTGTAATATTAATGCTTCCAATTCGTCTGGGAATTCATTTTCTAGTTGTTTCATTCGCGGTTGCGACTACCCAATATGTAGATACGTACTGGTAATAACTTGCGATTGTATTCAAACACTGCGGACTCCGTATACTAAATTAAATTTTCTTATTATTATTTCATTCATACTCAGTTATGTTTGCGTTCAGAAAAGTTTTGGAATATTAATTGGATTTTATTGTTCCGTATATCTACGATACAAATTCTTAATAAAGGTACAAACAACAATATACTTTGCTTTTCGTATAGAGTATTGTTTGTTCTTTATTTGAGTTTCAATTCCTGAAAATTAATTTGCGGATGTAAATACAAAATTCGAAGTGTTCTTCGGTTACTGTACGCAATTCAAATTAACGTGTTCCTTACTTCTATGTTATGTTCAAGTTTTTCTTTTGTTACGCCTAGTTTGTCGTTACGGAGAGAATTAATTGGAATTTTCATTGTTAAGAACACACGTGTAATTAGAAAACAGAAGGTTCGAAAATAATTCTCGCGTCGACTGTCTGTGGGCGCGTTGTAATTAAAAATGTTACCTTTGCTCTATGGTCGATGGTATACCGAGTCTTGTTGAACGAAAACATGTAATGTTATTATGTTGGTACATTTGTTAAGCGAGGAGCAACTTCTAATTTCATAGATATAGCTTGGCAAAAACGTCTTGAAACTGAAGTATTTTTTTTGTTTGTTTTGCTTATTACGAGTTACAGTCAATAAAACTGCATTTTTTTATGATCAGTATTGCGTTATTTAAAGTTTTAAAGTCATAAAATTGAAAAAAATGGGTAAGTAATTGAATTGAGGAATGTGTTTTAAATTTTCCAAATTTTTCCGTTGATTTTGTATAGGTACATATGCGGCCCTTAGTTCTTTTACTTTTTAAAAATATTTTATAGTTAGTTAAACCTATTATGGATGGAACAGTAATAATACCCACATAAAACGGTAGGAGTCATTAACTTGTATTTTTTGTGTGAAATTGGAGGGATCATTGGGGTATCATAATAATTTACTTATTGGATCTTGCAGGTTCCATTAGACAATTTTGTGGTTCATTGCTACTGAGAGCAGACAATAGCGTGATACTCAGACTACATTAAATAAAGGAGCTTGATATTTTTGCAATGAAATGCTTCTTTTTGCTGACCGTTATATGCATCATATATCAAACGTTAAATGTAATCGTGGAAACCTGTGAAAATATGTAAATTGATCCTCGGAGATGCCGGACGGACGGACTGAGTGAAATTTGAATATAAACTTTCCGCTCTACCATATAAGCGCCATTTATTTTGTCCGCTCATAAAATATAATGATTTTTGACGTTGCTCTCGGCTATATTAATTTTGCGGCAGCCATGTTGTAAAGGGTGTGATGAAATATCGAAAGGTTTTTCGTTTAGGTCAGGTTTCTTAATATAGTCATGAATTACAATCTTCCTTGTTCAATAGTTATCATCCAAGATTGTGTTACGTAGTCAGTATCTACGTAACACAATCTTGGAAATTCTTTGACGATATGATTGATATGATTTTCCAAATTGCCTTCTATTTAAACTCGTATGTTCGTTTAGCTTAACAGACTCTGGTCGTTAGACATTATACCTACACCTTTAACTATGGTTTCTAAGCACCTACTAAATACTTCATAATGAAATAGATACCCACTTACTGTACTGCACAAGTCAGTACGTAAAGCAAAAATTAAAAATAGCATCAGACGCCTATAAAATATTCACAAAAACAATAAAAATTTAAAAACTCATGATTGAATTTCTAAACGCGTCTAATACACAGAAAAAACAACAGCAAAACGCCCGCCACTCGTCGCTAAGAGATCCCGATGTATTTACATAAAAAACAAATAAAACACGACGAGATGCGCGCATAAAATTAAAATCGATGAGAAATTCTACCCTACCGAATTAAATATCATTGCCCCGTCTCACACAAACAAACCTACACGAACACAGCTAAGATCTAGATTAACGTAGGGTGATCCGACATTAAACTGAACGAAACCAAATTCAAATTTCGAACGACCGTTTCTAATGACTCATTTTTTTCATTCCCCAATCACATCTTATCAACTGGAGGTATGCTTTGAATCGAATGAAATCTAAATACACATTCTTACAATCCACAGAGAGCGGCAGATATTTAAAAAAAATACGCGATCCCAATGGGGTGTAGCTTAAAATATCGGCCCGTACTTATTTGCATACTAACTAAAATAATTTATTATTTTTTCTCGGAGGGTTGCCAATGTGGGGTGAGGCACAATGGGTATAACTAGAAACTGAGTGTTATTGGCTTGATCGCGTCGCAGTTACATTTTTATGCTTCCATGACATTTATTCGGAAGTATTAATCTCTCAGATGGTACCTATTCGGTCGCGATTTGTTTCACAGAAAACTGTCAGCGTTAAATATTTCGTTAACGAGAACTGAACAAGTTCAGTAACAAACTCAAAAGTTGGTTGAAGCGATCAAAACGTAAAACTGTTTGGTGATGTTTGAAAATAGTCGACCGGGGACTCCACAATACGAGCGAGCACTCAGCACCGACGATACGTTACGAAATTCCAAATCCGATACAGAGAACCGCGACTCGACGCAAACTACTAACAAAACAAATAATGTAGGTACCGAGTGTACGCGAAATGCAATATTCGACGTCAAAACAGGAGATGCTTAAAAGTTGAAATCAAAGCGATTCGAAAATCAAAGTACGGTCGGCAAAGGACTGTTGCATCCTTACAAAATAGCGTGTGATTGCGAACAAAGAGAACAGAAGACAACTTTCCGAACGAACCGGAAAAAGTTTGCCGACTCTTCGCCGACTGTCGATGTCGTATTGTTCGACGTTTCAATCTCGTGTCAACGGTTATTAATTTTTGAACTGATGCGTTCGGAATTCAAATTAGCTGTTTCGAGTTGTTTCGATTTTAAAAAGTACTTCGCTTTCAATTGTTTTCTACGCCCTTTATTTTGTTTACTTTGTCCTTGCTGGCTACGATTTTGTTGTCTTCTGTTTCATCGCTGACTAGACATTTAAAAGTGACTCATAATAGACAAAATACTTAACATTTTATAGTACCTACCTACAAAGGTAGTATAAATGGAAAAACTACGAAAACTTTTAAGAAAGGGGTCATTACTCTTTATTTTTTAGGTCTGTCTACGTGAAATAAAATCGCAAGTTCTGCTGACGCTCGCGTAGGATTTCGAACGAAATTATCATCCATATCAAAGGGAATATTTTAAATATCTATACATAAACATGGCGGAGTTAGGTCCAGTCCAGACGGCCCCACACCACAGCGCAAGATTTACGCCCGTTTCACGCGATACTGTCCAAATGCGAGTTCACAGATGCATAATATTTTAATACTTTTTTTACGTCTGGGTGTGCTTTTGTTTTGAATCGATTAATGAAGGGTTAGAAAGTATGAATGATAAACTTCAACGTTTCAAATCCTTCATATTCGCAAATAGGAAGACTCTTATTATTTATTGCTAAGAAACAAGCATTGGGATTGTTAGCAAGCATTTTCACTCTATATAATTAAAAAAACACGTACTATAACTGAACAGGTAATAATTACCTATTGAGTTATAGTACGTGCTTTCTAGTTGCTTAAACATAATGTTGAAAATACTAACCTGGGTATAAATTAACAACCATTGAAGACTTTAAAGGTTTGTTATTGGTAAGTAATTGAGCAAGACAGCTGAAGCTGAAAGTAGACCACAACTACTTAAAAATAACACCCCTAATCGGTTGCTACACGGCTACATATGGCGCTTTATTTTACGTTTGTCATTTATAGTACTGGTAGCTTAGTTGGTAAGTTAAGTTTGAAGTCAATGTACAATTTCATATCAAAAAGTTTTACAATAGGTTATTTATAGTTAGGCGGATGAAAGATTTCATAATACTTGCGTGCGACGCGTAGATTAGGAGATGTGGATCATAGAAACCTTAAAAGTATTATCTACTTATAACATCGGCCATTACAAAACAAAACGCACAGGGGGAGACGCATCGGGCAAAAGATATCGGCCGGGAAAGGGGTTGATTTTGATTGAATATCTGTTATTAAGGCCCTCCGCGCACACAGGCGCGTTAAATATTATACACATTTAGTTTATTAATATGCATGAGACTCGTTAAAAGTGTGCACCTTTATTCTTGGATGTGTGCGTGCGGGGTGTCGTTGAGATCGCACCGCTTGTGTTGGTAAACCAACCAAACCAAAAGTTGTTGTTGAAAAGTTTTTTTTAAAACAGAACAAGATGCCTGAAACACGCCTGAAATTTTAGTTCGTCACATGCGAATAAAAGATTCCAATTTGCACATTGAGCTGCCAGATCCTATGTTTTGTATCAATACGTATTATGTTTCCTAATTACTATTTTGTAAATTAAAAATATCTCAGTGCGTCTTTGTGTATGAAAAATAATAATTAAAATTTAAGGAACAACGAAATTAATCTCGCACATTCGTTCGGAGACGTCCCATTATTCGTACTTATTATAAATACGACTGATTCTACGCGCTTGATGGCACAGAATAATTAATGAGCGATATTCCGAGGATGTGAGGTTTCCTTTCATAAAATTCACGTCTTATTGTTTTCAGCGCGATCCATTTATTTTTTGTTTGCCAACTTCCGAATTAATTTACTCTCGGTTATGTACTGCTATCACAAGCAGCGACTTTTTGTGGGGATCTGCTTCGCTGTTTTAAGGTTTGTGTAAATCATATAGATAGTAATGAATCTATAGATATACCTTTCATGCTTTTTATCTTCACGACTACAAAGTTACACAGGTATTTACTGTTGTGACTAGGTAAGTAATACATTCTGACCTGGCTCAGGATAGTTTCTAATTTTTTATTAATTAAATAGCCACAGTGCAGGATTTTAAACCACAGTGCAGGAAACTAAAAAGGTACAATCTAGACTTGCCGTTTACATTGTTCTGGATTGAATAACATCTAAAATTCATTTCAGATTTAGGGACGTGTCCTATAATTTATAGGACACTTCCCTGAATAATTATCAAGATTTTACCTTCTTAATATGACTGAAATGTCAGGTGTCATATGTTTGTTGTCATGTGTTTACGAAACTATCAAGTGAGTAGCGAATAAATTGCGTCCAAAAATCTATTTCGGTTTGATTGACGCGGAGTGGAATCGAGTTGGCAAGCAACGCGGGGCCGTATAGATGGCGCTCGTGTCTTAGGCGAAGTGTCAGACATCATTAATAGGTTGTCAAAGTCGAAATGCTGTGTTTTGTGAGGGAGAAATATCGATAAATTGTAGAGTTTACTTTGTATGAGTCTCAATGTTTATTTCTTTGTTATAAAATTAAAGTATGTTGAAAATTTTGTCATAACGTACCTTATTAATATCTTATAAAAATGTGTTCGTCAATAAAAAATACGAGCTCTTAACGCATTCAGATTGTAGTTCTAGTTTCATGTGTAGAGATTGTAGTGTCATGCAGGAATTTACAGGAAGTAGATTACTTACTTCACATAAGTCCGTGATAGAATCAATGAATTTTAACGTTTATGTACCACAGCATCAGATGAATCTATAGGTATGATAACAGGGCAACATAAAGCTTCCAATATTATCTACTACGTACCTACTAGTAGGTATCGACGTTTCGCTCCAGTAGGTAACATAAAATCAGGAGATTTTGAAATGGCGAAGTGTACCTGCTTATTTGCAAAATGTTTTTGATTTAAAAACGCAATTGAAAAATAGGTAATTTTGACTAAATAAATACAAAAGTAAACCTTTAAATTTTGTCGATATGGTCGAAAACTTATAAAATAATTAACCACGTCCCTAGTTCAGAGCAATCATGCGAACTCGACAGATAACATTCCGAATTATAGCAATTTTGGGTAACATCTTCATGTTACGCCTTAACTAAGCAAGGCGACTTGCAACGGCTGCAGAAGTGTGTTTAAAAATAAGCAGCTTTTTAATTAAGAGAAAAAAATAGATTTTAAAGTACATTATAATATAATAGAGAACTATAATTAAAATGAGTAAACTAATCAGGGCTATTTTAGGGAAATTTTGCATAAAATAGAGATTTATAAATTTAAACTACAAAATATTTAATTTTACACTAAAATTATTAAAGCTAAGTCGAAGGGACATCACTATTATTATTATTTTACACTACCGTAATTGAAGCATATAAATGTTACATTTAATGATTATTTATTAGTTCAGGTTTCAAAGACTGACGTGCGCGTAATAAAAAGCACTTATCATAGGTCTTTTAAGTTTGTTAAAAATACTCATATATTTTTATTGCGGGCGAACAAAATTTATCTCCCTGGATTTCAAGAGAAATTTATTTCTGCTGATCTTCGAGATGCAAAGAGTCGAGAGATATTTCGAGATTTATCCCGTGTCGAATCAGCTAAATTAGTCAATAGTAATTTAAAAATATGCGAGTGAGAATAAAATTTAATCAAACCTCGCGTTGGAACTAATAAAATTTTCGCTTCAAGGAAGTTTGGCTTCGATCCAAATTTTTTAATGAACGCGTTTTTTGTATAAAAATGAAAAGTAGCGCAATATGAATATTCGATAGCACGCGTCGTGTCGCCCGCGGATACAGCCCGCGTGCGCTGGACAAGAACCATGCATGAAGCGGTTTTTATCGTGTTACAAATGTTTTATCGACTACACAATAACATTTTTATATAATCCAGCTTAAGCTACTAAATGATTATAAGACAGCTTTGAATATGTGACGTTCCTACCTATCTACGAAACTTTTTTTTTATTAGTTGATAATATTAGTTCAGCAAGAGCTATGTATAATCGTTACAAGACGTGTTTAGTCTCCAGACGAGTCGTCTTGTCTCGTGCAGTAAGTATAAGAGGTGTAATAATATACCTGATTATAATTGATGGTAATACTGAAATAGTAGTAATACTAGACCGTACTCGAGATTTAACTAGAGACCAAATACCGTTGAGTAAAAATATTACAACATAATTAATTATCTATAAAATAATTTAAAAAAATGTAGCTATATTAAAAAGGCAACTAAAGTATCATCGATGTGCTAGGAATTGGGTGGAAAAACCATGCGGGTCTTGAAGGGAAAAAATATATCAAAAATTTAAGTTGTGTATTAAATCAGCTGATTTTGCGATGATTTAAACAGATATGGTCTGGGATGTAAAAAACCGCTTTCATCCCACAACTTGCAGCTTCAAGAAGGGTCCTTTTAACAGGGTTGTTCACCTTGTACCAAAGGGTTAATTCTATACGAAAGGGTTATTACAGGCGGACTGCGTGGTTATGATGGTATATATTTGATTCGTTTGAGGTATTGCGTGCCAGAAATTCTTTTGTTGTTTTTTTTTTCGGGTTACAACTGGATGCTTGGTGTTGTCTGTGCCACGCAATTGTTTTTAACTCGGTTTCAGAATGGGTGTACTCGTACCTATACGAATGAAAAAAATAATATGACATCCAAATAATAATAAGATTGTTTATAAAATCACGCGCGTAAAGCTTGCCGATGAAAACAGATTGTTACGAGTTGTTATAATAGGTACGGTGAAAGTGGAAGAATTAATGGTCATCGACAAACTCTACCTATCAAGTAATGTTTCTTCTTCTCTAAGAATTAAGACTAAAAAGACAAAAATCCCAAAAAAGTCACGATTTCTTTACTTATGTATTTGAGAAAGAGCTTTTAGTTTATTTATAGGCCTATTCATTTTAAAGTAGCAATTTTATTATTTTTAAATGAGGGTTATAGAGTATAGGTACTTCATACACCTAGTGTTATATCGTATATGACATAATAAAATTAAGTTTATTTATAAAGTACATAATATATATTATATTTTTAATTAGCATACACAAAAGCCCCCACCCCTTGAGGGTAGTTTAACTTAATATATAATTCAGATGCAATGTGCAAGTGTTGTATGTATTATAAGGGTATGCTCCCTGGGGACTAAAATTCGAGATGGGGGCGTTCAAAAATCACGGATCGAACCCTATCGAATGAAATCTTTGTGTCAATATTCTGTACCCCTTTCCCGAAGGGGTCAACTTTTTAGACACATATTTAGGTGTCTATAAGGGACAGATATCTAGGTATGACCAGATATTATGGGCATTTAAGATAGACATCATCAAAAAAAAAAACCTCAGAAAGTGTCATAAATTAAAAACCAATAAGATCCTAGAGCAAAGTATGAACCATTGTATTTATTGTAACACAAATATATTTGAAAGTTTTTTAAATCGGGATCTTCTTTTACGCCTTCTTTTCAAATTCTGATGTTTGTAATTAACTAAAAGCAATTTTAAACTACTCGATATTATGGACTAGTGGGCTTCAACTTAGAATTACAAATATTTAGTTTTTCACTACCTCTACGGTAATATGATTGTAGATGTTTAAATTATTTCACAAATTGATCATCCGTTTTTCTCCGTAAAAGTTAGCTACTAAATTTTCAAGGTCCTCCCACATTATACGAATAATTTAAACTGATTCCACCGAGAAAGCATGTAACAGAAATATCAGTAAATAATAGGGGGTGGACAGACATCGATTGATCTCGTCGCCAAGGGTGCGATGTAAGGGTTGCTTAAAATATTGCAAGGGTGCCGCCGATACCATCAAACGTACATAACTTAGAGCTGGACATCGATTTTCTTAACTGATCGGGAAAACCGGTTTTTAACTAAGTAATATTTTTGTGAATAGGATTTAATACTCATTATGTTTTATAGCTTTTTAGGGTTCCGTAGCCGAATGGCAAAAAACGGAAACCTTATAAATGCGTCATGTCTGTCTGTCCGTCTGTCCGTCTGTCCGTCCGTATGTCACAGCCACTTTTTTCCAAAACTATAAGAGCTATACTGTTGAAACTTGGTAAGTAGATAGATTATGTGAACTGCATTAAGGTTTTTATACAAAATTTAAAAAAAAGTAATAAATTTTGGGGGTGCCCCATACTTAGAACTGAAACTCAAAAATTTTTTTTTCATCAAACCCATATGTGTGGGGTATCTATGGATAGGTCTTCAAAAATGATACTAAGGTTTCTAATATCATTTTTTTCTAAAATTAATAGCTTGCGCGAGAGACACTTCCAAAGTGTTAAAATGTGTGTCCCCCCCCTGTAACTTCTAAAATAAGAGTATGATAAAACTAAAAAAAATATATGATGTAGATTACCATGCAAACTTCCACGGATAATTGGTTTGAACGAGATCTAATAAGTAGTTTTTTTGATATTTACATTAAACCTCTAAAAACAAAGTTAGTTTTGCGGTTCGATAAGAAAAGTGGTTTTTATGGTTTTATTCCTCCGGTTGTAGTACGGAACCCTCAGTGCGCGAGTCCGACTCGCACTTGACAGGTTTTATTTTGTGTTAACCGCAGCTATTGTAATTATGTCTAAACGAAATTTAGTTTTAAATACAACGCTATTATTCTTTGATATCATTTCGTACACTCTGCACCGTTAAGAATAGAGTTGGTGCTGGAATGGCGACCCCGCATGGGAAAGCGCAGTGTTGGCAGACCTCCGGCCAGGTGAACTGATGACATTGAAAGAGTCGCGGGAAGGCGCTGGATACAAGCGGCGCAGGACCGCGTGGGCTGGAAATCATTGCAGGAGGCCTTTGTCCAGTGGTGGACGTCCGTCTGAAACGAACGAAGTATGGAATTGTATATTCTTCTTCATCCTAGGCCCTTTCCCATTGATTAACTTTAGGTCGGCCTTACTTGTTCTTTTTCATAAAGCAAGATTTTGTGTCAGTCCTTACTTTAGTTCAGCATTTTTGAGCATATCAACGTGATTTTAAATGCACGATCTTGAATGTTACGAGGTATTTTTTAGATATGGTGAGGACGTATTTATTGTACTGTTTTATTTATGTTAGACTATTTCCACTACTTTACCTCATACCTCGAGATTTTCCTATCTGCATTCATTTGAATAAAATAACAATAAATGCCGTACTTAGAATGACAAAAAAAATCACTAAGTATGCAAAACATTAGAATGCAATTCCAAACGTTTCAAACTCGAAAAATAGTTGAAGAACAAATAGTTAGTTCCAGTTCGAAACTGGGTCTTAACCCTTCACTGCCATCAATTTAAACACAAACAAAAAGTCAAAAACGAGGCGCAAGTCAGTTTATAATTCACTTTTATTATACAGTGTCAGGCGATAGGCCCGATTATTTAGCGGATCCAAAATGGCGGGCCGTGATAACACTATTTTTCGAAGCTGCAACACAATTGACACTGTGTTTCGTAGCCTAAGAAAGTTTGTTTTCACGGAGTCGCTGTTGGAATACTACGGTTTTAGGATTCGCGTGACCGAGGCGCGTTGTTTTTGACACGGAATCGTCTGTAGTTTTCACACTCAAATTTTCGTTTACTCGCTTTTCGGCAGTGCAATTAGTGATTGTTATCTTCTGCGCCTATACTGCGCGGAGCCGAAGGCGTTGCCTTTGATATATTTAGATATATTACCTTTGCACTATAATAGAGGTGTCTTTGCCTCCTGCAAAATAGCACCTACAGACATCACCAAAATTGTTACCACATAACACGATATTACTGCAGAATACAAAAAAGTCTTTTCATAACAACTAGGTTTAAATTGCGCCAAATTATACTTTAAATCAAACAAAACTTGCACACACTCTCACAACCTTGGAATCTTCTAACGACACACACGCACACTTGTGTAAAGATTGTAAGTACAGAAACTAACCCTTTAAGCCCCCATGATATGTAAAATTGGAGCCGAAATATTAGTAATAAATGCGTGTAATTAATCATTCGAATATGGGTAGTGACTATGCCGTTCGCTAATATTTGTTACGGAGAGCAAAAAACCAAACAAAATTAAAACGGTGCAAAATGTTGGTAACTTGAACCTGAAATATGAGTATTTCGCATATTATAATGCATTAGATAAAAACCCGAAAGGTTACAAGAGTCTTATGGTTTTAAAGTTTTCTTAGATTGTATTTATATATTTTGCGTATAATTGCCTGGATAGAGGATATAAGTAACAAATGTGTTGTGTCTTCGAGAGGATGGGTATGTAAGATACAAAATATCCTCGTCATCAAAAATCAATGAGCCAACGTAAGATAATTCCTTGCGCGTTCAAGTCACATAAATCATTTGGCGATGTATTAACAATGGCTCCTATAAACACGCCCCACGTAATTAATTAAAATTATTAATGACAGCACAAAATAATGCGAAATCGATAATTTCTCGTACGTTAAACCCGTTAGGATGGATGGATGGATACGTCTTTTCTTGGTAGGAACAAATTAAATATTTGTTATCGATTATAATGTTTTGTCGCAAGCTAACTGAAGATCTTCCGAAATGTCCATTTTTATCGCGTTTAAATAGATAAAAAGATTCGCGGAAAACAATAAAAAATTCTGCTATCGTTCTCTTTGAATAGACAATAAAATTAATGCATAAGCAATCAACGGGTTATTATTCACTTGTTTTTGTCTGTTAATAGCAGAGATATGCAGATGCTGGTCGTTTTCTTTCATTGCCATTGACAGTTTATGGTACGGAAACTGAAATGGGTTTATTTTGTTCGATTTTTGAATTATTACGCAACAAAAACTTTCATACTATGCCACTTTCTGTTCACATTATTCACAGTTTTTATTCCCAGAAAAGTGAAGCGACTTTCAATTTAAAGAAATTAATGGTCATTCAAAATACACTACTTCAGATATGAACTATTTAAAAGGATTACGATTGCTCGGTGTTTTTTATCGGTAAAGTGACAGTCGATACCGAATGGTCAGTTTAAAAATGGAACCTTTTAATAGTCACGCGATTCTGAGTAGTCGTTTGACGTTTTGAGATTATCTGTATTAATGCTGGTGCTTAAGACAATCTGCCTGCTGTTCTAACTACACGATTACCAGTTACGACACAATTTTATGCCGCATCTAGTTTTGTAGGTATCATCACACTAATCTTCTACTTTGTTACTCCTTTGCACCACAAATACTGCATCAATTTGGCTGAAATAAAGAATGGAACGTAAAATGTATATCATTTTACCCTCCCGTTTAGCGTTACTTGGACATTCCGTGGTTCCTGCGGGATTTATAAAGAAGGAGGCATATTTCTTTGTATCATAAAGTAAAATATAATATATGTATTTCACTGCATAACTGCATCGTTCGACATTGACAAGTTCGTTATCGTGTCGTATTCAATGTCGTGGGTTGTAAAGGGCCGATTCAGCTAATCGAAGATATTGACAAATATGAGCCATTAAGTAGCGCCGATCGCTAAGTGTTCGGCGATTGTCTCACTTTTAATTCCGATACGGAAGCCATCTTGACTAATATGGCCTTTCAAATTAATTTCCACTTTGTTTACCGTATGGTCAGTTAGGGTAAGAGGAACACAGGGGAAAGAGGAACACTAACATATAACTTATTAACTATAGCTTTACTACGTTCCTCTTTCCCCTGTGTTCCTCTTACCCTAACTGACCTTGTATGTATCTAGAAATGATTTAAAGAAAAATAATAAAATTTTGAATTTTTGGTCATACCCATATTTTTAAATAAGCACCCACAGTGTATAATGCTACTGGTAATATAGACTGAAAGGTAATGCTTCAACTTACAAATACGTAGAAGATTTACAGGGAGTTGACGTGTATGTAATAGTCGTACCTGTAAAAAGACAAAAACAACAATATAGTTTACGGATTAATAAAATGTACATTAATAAATAACCAGTAAGTGAATCTTGAAGTGAGATTGAGAATCTCACCTAATTTAAAAACAAGTGCACAGTCCTTGTAGAGTTGACCGTTATAAGAGAAATCTCTAAACCAGAATAAACACCATTATTAAAATCTGTGAACTAGTCTAAATAAGTGCCTTTAATTAGTTAGAAAGTAGCCTGTGCCATTTTACAGGTAAGAACATGTTCCATCAATAAGAAATCTCAGGATATAGGCTGCATCCGAACGATTTAAGTAAACCTTTTTCGTACAAGCAAACAGTAGCGCAAACATCTGTCAAAATTCTATACAAAAAACGAGACAAAAAACACGCATTTTTTGGCAACGCAAGCATTTTTGGCACCGATAAACTGGCGACATTTTTTCGCGCCGTCCGCCCTGTGTGGGCTATAATATGTCTATTACACCACAGAAAGCCAAACAAACTTAAAGATTAGTATCTGCTTAATAAAAAATATAAAGAAATGAAGTATGTAAACTGAAAATCTTTTCCTGATCAGTGACGTCACCTCAGTATCGGCCGGCCATATTTAAACCGGCCAACCATCTGTAAAGGGGGTGGCAGAATTACCGAATGAGCCGCCCGATTACAGCGCGCACAATGGCCTGTAGACGACGTTATCGCGTACTCTATCTTTTGAATAACAAGTAAAGTTGCTGCCTATTGATTGACCAGAAGCCCCACGGCTGGGTATTATAGTTAATTTTTTTTTTTTTAATTATTTTAAGATTTTTTTTTAAGTTTTTCGATAATGTATGTGTATCGTATGATGATTTAGGGTTGTTGGAAGTGCACCGATCTCACTCTTCTTTTACATTTTTTAGGGTTCCGTAGCCGAATGGCAAAAAACGGAACCCTTATAAATTCGTCATGTCTGTCTGTCCGTCTGTCCGTCTGTCCGTCTGTCCGTCTGTCCGTCCGTATGTCACAGCCACTTTTTTCCGAAACTATAAGAGCTATACTGTTGAAACTTGGTAAGTAGATGTAGTCTGTGAACCGCATTAAGGTTTTCACACAAAATTTAAAAAAAAGTAATAAATTTTGGGGGTGCCCCATACTTAGAACTGAAACTCAAAAATTTTTTTTTCATCAAACCCATATGTGTGGGGTATCTATGGATAGGTCTTCAAAAATGATACTAAAGTTTCTTATATCATTTTTTTCTAAAATGAATAGCTTGCGCGAGAGACACTTCCAAAGTGGTAAAATGTGTGTCCCCCCCCCCCTGTAACTTCTAAAATAAGAGTATGATAAAACTAAAAAAAATATATGATGTACATTACTATGCAAACTTCCACCGAAAATTGGTTTGAACGAGATCTAATAAGTAGTTTTTTGATATTTACAATAAAACCTCTAAAAACAAAGTTAGTTTTGCGGTTCGATAAGAAAAGTGGTTTTTATGGTTTTATTCCTCCGGTTGTAGTACGGAACCCTCAGTGCGCGAGTCCGACTCGCACTTGACAGGTTATTTACGTTATTAGTGTTGAATTAAAACGAAATTACACATCTAGGCACGAGTATTAAACAAACGTTCCTTTTGTCCAAAATTAAAAACAAACAAGCTGTTTAACAAAGAAACGTTTCTACTGGAAAAACGTTTGTTTGTTTTTGTGTTCTCTCAACGCGACAAAAGATACGCGTTTCGAATTGTTAAAGCAATTTCAAGTATCTAGTAGGAAGGGTGAACATGACACCGTGGCGGTTTCACATTGATGCAGAAAACGCGACGTTTAACAATATTGTACATACTCATACACCGTCATCCACCATCGAATACATTTTCATCAATGTAGTTTGCAAAATTACGATGACTATAAGATTGTAAGTTTATAATTTAAGGCTTCATATTTCATTCCTTATCGTTTCTTAATTCATACAATTTTAACCTTCTACATTATTCAGAATTTGATGGCAAAATGATGAAAAGCTTATAAAAACCTACAACCGATTGTTTACTCGAAGCAATATTTTTATTTAGGCCAAAATATGTATCTAGATTATACATATTGAAGTTATTTATCTGTGTTACTTAAGTGACTGGCAAATATCTATATTGTCAGCATCAGAGTATAGGTACGTCAGTGACTGCTCGTGTGAAGGGTCTCTAATAAGGGTTGCGCCAAGAAATTTATAAATATGTTGGCATAAGGGTATTAATTGTATTGTTCTAGATGAGGGATCGGAAGAATTATATCAATTAGACAAAGAAAACTGACAAGAAAGAGAGGGGCGCTTTGTAACTACTTACGCTACGAACGAAGCGGTTCTTTCGTAACTATATCATTGCCACATCTGACACTGACTTTGTTAGAGCTGACAGACTTTTTAAAACATTAGCATTTTCACGCGAACAAGTTTCCATGACCAATATGCAAGTAATGTTTAGTTTGAACAAACGCATAGGTATACCACCAAAAAGTCGAAGTCTACAATTCAGAACCTCTTGCTTGGTAAACACAAAATAATTTTTAACTCACTGAAAATGCAAATGACGTCAGCAGCAATGTCAATGTCATAGAAACCATGGTTGCTGCTGCTGTAATAAAAAACCAAAAACCAACACGCGTGCGAGTTAACGTATAACTATTTAAAATAAACAAAAGGGCGTATACACTAACCCATTAACATCAAAACAACCAAAGCCTACTTATCAGCACGCTAATCAGATATTAATTTTATTGATACCACAATATTTTATAACATTATCGCCTAATAAAAACTATTTTTATAGAGGACACGTCCAGAAATGTAGCTGAATTGGTGATTAAAGTTTTTGTTTTATTTATGGGTGGTTTTTGGAGTGAAAGACTTTTTTTTTAGGTTAAGGTACGCATTTTTGTATTTAGACATGTTAAATGTCTAAAATATTACATAATATAATACCTACCTGTAGGTAGTAGAGGTGATATAAAAGTCAGTTGAATTATAATAAAAGTAAATAATAAATAATTATACTGAAAGAGTTGATTGGTATACCTACGTTATGATATCGTACACACATATTTATAAAGAAGATTACTATAAGTTGCTGAAAATTTTACAGATAATTGCTGTAAAAGTCTAATACCACAATATAGGTATTAGGTGTAGTCAAATGGTTCCTTTTGTATATAAATCTTGTATCGCGCATTAAAATTAAAAAAGCACCCCGTTCGGGGGGTGTACCGTAAATCAGTCGTCCCTGCAGACGGGGTGGGTGGAGGGAGGTCTTTGATTTTCCGCAACATTCGTCTTAGCATTAGTACTTAAAAGTCGTTGTTTTCCCTTTAATTGTATCGGTTCCCTTTTTGGCTCCCCGGGCACATACTGCGTTGTGCCTCGGAAACCAATTCGTTCCTTGTGATTGGGTGTTTCTTAATCGCCTCATTGTGGGAAAGCTTGTTTCGGATTTCATTCGAAATGATCTACAGACGGCATTTTGTTTATAAGGAAAGGGAAGCTATGCAGCAAACCCATAAGAGGCTGGTGATGACATAATAAATTATTACAATAAAAAAATTATGTAATAATTGGACTTTTATTAAATAACGATGTAAAAAATAAGGTTCTAAGTCATGTGCATATTTCTTATACAGTTCTATACTTTAAGTCTAGCAGTATTAATGTTATTATTAGTCTTTACAAAAGATTTATTTACATTCCTTGAACGTCACTTCGTTCTTGTCTTGCCACGACACTTCTAACACGTCGCTATGGAAAACATTTCAGGTAGGTGCACACTGCATGTGGTATGTTTAGTTAAAGTCGGCAATCACAAGACTTACACGCACATATAACAAACAATTTTCAGATATCGACCTTTTCTGTAACTCCAGAGCTTCATTTAGGCGACAACTCAGAAAGTTTAACAGATAAATTCACACACACACACATACACACTAGCACACGAACACACACACACACACACACACACACACACACACACACACACACACACACACACACACACACACACACACACAAAACACACACACACACTCACACACGCTCACGTCATGCAAATATTAGTTTCCTGGTTATCTATCTCAGAATGACAACAGAATGATATATTTTTTTTTTTGTACTTAGTGGGAAAATCTGTTATTGGCCATAACTTTAAGGTATTATATAAGGTATAAATTATTACTTTCTGTAACGCTGTAGATTTTCTGTAAGAATAATAAAAAAAAAAAAAAAAAAAAAAAAAAAGCGTTGTGTATAAAGCTATCCTTGTCCAAAACATAGGGTTTACTATAATTAAAGTTATCATCTTTACATAAAAATTAATCCAAAAGGAGGAAAATAACTATTCCTTGAAAAAGTTATAATCTTTCTTCCTTATGTGGAACAATTGATATGATATTCTGAAAATAATTTTACAAAATATAGGAACATAACTATAATTACCGATATCAGCTATATTTCTGATCCCAAAAACAAACTTGTCGTTGTCTCCAATAAATACTGAAGCATTTAGACCGATAATGAAGGGGAGTTAATACCTTCGATTATTTATTTAAGGTTTTCGCCACCTGAGGCTTGGGACAAAAAACGCTGGAGTGTTAATTAATTATTTCTACAAAACCTCCTGAATTTAATTACAACCTTATACGGTACAGGTTAAAGGTGAAAATTGATTGGGTAGTTCAAAGTTGATCATCGGTAAAGGATTAAAAAGCTTGCGTTCTTTTGAGAGGATTTTAATTTGTCGTCGTTTGTGAGCTTTCTACTTTTGCTCTGGCTAATGTTGGTCATATATTGGCTTTACAGATTTTCGCTGCAGTGTTCGTGTTTTCGGCGGGTTTTATATTCCTTTGTAATGAAATGCGGGTAAACGTTTAATCTGGTTACCTGCAAGTTGACATCGATGTCTGACAACTATTTTAACTTAACTTTTAAAATACATTTTCAACACCCCTTTAACTTTGATTTTATAACGCTACTAGACCCGCACCTACGCCAGAGTGAGGTTTTTAACTTTTTACAAATCAAGTGGGAACTTTGGAATTTTTATTTCATTATTTTCTTAAAATTTATTTTAATAATAATCAGTAAGTAGGTATTGCCACAGGTAAACCTTCAAATGTAGCTTACCTACAATAAAATAGCATTATTCCTACCCAACTCTTAATAAACCGTAAATTTAATTGGAAATACCTACGAAATACCCCCCACGATTCTAAGTCCGCTTTGAATGTGAAAAAAACAGTAGTAGAAGTACCTATCTGCAAAATATCACTATAGACTCATAAAAGACTTGGTAGCTACTGGCATGAAGTGGCGCAAGGAATGAGCAAGTGAAGGAACGGCAAGATCAAGGAGGATGTCCAACGATGCATCCAAGGACCGATAAGTATAATAATAGAGCCTTATTGAACAGAGACATGTTTTCTTTTTATCGGCGAATCATTGAAGATTGCTCGGAATCGAACCCATTATCCACGGCATGTCATTCTGCGGCGGCGGACGCACTCAAGGCGAACATAATGCAAATTGCTGCCGCCAACTAAGTACATTTTTATAGTTTACCTTACGAGAAGAATGATGTACTGCGTAGAAATTGTGAAATTGTATCAATAATACCTACTTAACTATTGAAAATGAAAATTAAAATGAAAATCTTTGTTTTTCACATAAACCTAAATAATAGGCTCTTATGAAAAGTCAAAACTCTACCGCCAGGTTCGGAAAGTAAGTTTGCACCGAGTAGAAGTGGTAAGAAACTCGGCACTTGCTCTTTTTAAAAATGTCATTGTCTCGAGTCATACAATTTTCTTTAAAATATGAAAAATTATTACATATTTTTTAAGATATCTCGTGAAGAGATGGAGGATATTCAGAGAGTACAGACAGACGGACAAACGGACCGATGCATTAGTAATTGTTATAATAAAAGGCCTTATAGCCCTTACATAATTCGGAGACAGAAGTCTAAAAATATTAATAATAAACTGTGCAATTGGGTAGTTTATGCAACTTAACACAATAAATTCAAGACAACCATAATATGATAGGACATATTCGTAGTAGAGTTTCTTGGAAGAAAACTGCTGCTGAAAAAAATTGTAATCAACCCACAATCATGTAATGTAAAAATGACGTGTTTATGGGTGGCTTAAGGCCTATATATAGGACGTTATAGAACAAAAAGGTTGCACATTCGATCCCTTTCTTTCCTGGACCGTTTCCGCGTTTGGATTCAGCCGTTGTGCGTGGCTGTTCGAGCCCTATCCGTTGGAGTCTTATCTGTGGTATTGTTCTGGCTAGGTATTTTTATTTATGCTTTAATACCAGCGGACGCAAGTGGCTTTGCTCAACGGAAGACAAGCACTGTGCCAGTGAGAAGACCAAAGGCAACGGATACGCCGGAACACGGGGGCTGGAGCTTGGTGCCTTACTATTTTTTTTACAATTTACAAGCTCTCTAGTTTCACCTGTCCTGCAGGATTAATAATATAATATATATATATCTTTATTAAAAGGTATAGACCCAGTTAAAAGTTACAATAAAATTATACAATTAAATACAATAAAATAATAAAATAAAATTAAAATTAAATAATATTTTAAAATAACTTAAAATACAATCTGTATTAAGGTCTATTTCCTATTAGCCTCCCGGTGCACCGAACGCCAATGCTTGAAGATTGAGCAATCCAAACACTCGGTCAGCGTGCTCAGGATCTCATTTTTGGAGTCTCGCAACCGGCTCCAGAATGTTGCGATTCGCGATCTCATAATCGCAAAGAAATCCGGTACTCTGGCCTTGGCGAACATGTCTGAGGCACTGCAGTACCGAGGCAACTTCATCAGGATACGATAAGCATCATTGTATTGCACCCTGATGTTGTTGATGGCACGCCTGGTGTACTTCGCCCAAAGTTGACATGTATAGAAGCATAAACAGTATGCTCTAAACAATGTCACCTTCACTGGCTCAGAACACCTGGCAAAGCGACGCGACAGCATGTTACACCTCACGGACAGAGCACGTCTTTCCCGTTCAATGTCCTCGTCGTCCTTGAGATCCTCAGTTACAATGTGACCGAGATATCTGAACCGCTCAACCCTCTCGAGTTTCTCACCGTCCAGGAAAACATCGGGAATAGAGTCCGGACCTTTGCCTGAACGGAACACCATCGCAACTGTCTTCTTAACATTATACTTTAAGCCGTGTTCTGCAGCGTAACGCTCGCAGATCGCTAACAGTTTGCGGAGACCACTGATTGAGGGACTCAGAAGCACCATGTCATCGGCATAGCTAAAGTTATTCAAACATGTGGATCCTATGTGACAGCCGACCCTGGTGCCTCTCAGTCCCCCAATCAGGTCGTTCACGTACAGGCTGAAGAGGTCCGGAGAGGTCAAACCGCCTTGGCGCACGCCGCATTCTAGCCTGTATTCGCTAGAGGTCGCGTCGCCCCATCTTACACTGTTCGTTTGGTTTCTGTTTGGTTTGGTTCGTTTGGATTAGCATGCGCGCGTAGAGATATGTCTTTCTACTTTTGTCGCTCTTTTTTTTCTTTCTGATCCATATTGATAAACAGAGAAAAGAGTGCGACAAAAGTAGAGAGACATGTCTCTACTCATGATAACTTGTTTCTTTTACATTTAATAGGTACCTAAGCATATTGTTGCCCAAAATAAACTTGTTTCCTTTCTGAAGAACTACGTGTTTTATTAACATTACACTTTCATTCTTTCTATACTAGGATATACCTATCGTTGCGTTTCAGATCATCGTCGAGTTTCAGTTTCAATCATTGAGTATTCATGATATGACTGTAACTTTCATTGCCGTCAATCATTTCAACAGATTGGTAGCTTACGTCTCAACTTATAATGGTCTCGTCAAACAAAGTGTATCACAAGACATCAATCAATGAGCCCGTGGATCTATCGCGTTGGGCTAATTCCGACTGTCATAAATTGTGGCATTAATTTAACGGCAAACCATTAGATAGATACTAGTATCCTCTGGGAACTATTTCTATAGATACAATACACAAAAACAATGTCGAGAAAACACTTAAGCAACAATGGAAACGCGATTCTATGTAGACTTCGTTAAAGTACAAACTCGAATGCATCTCCATGCACATTATAACGTTTCTAGTTAGACAGATTTAGAAGGAAACGTTTTCCAATTGAATATCAATCTTATCAATCAAGGAAGAGGGCGTCTTATCGATAGTATGTAATCGGTGGAACATTAGGTAAATTGCTTAATGCTCTCTAAACGTATGCTGTAGTAATGTTTTGTTTTGGGGTAAGTACAGACTATTGTACGGAAGGAATCTAAATAAGTATAAGTATAATATGTCTGTGTACATGTATTGAGAAAGTCGACAAAAATATCCTCGTCATCCCTTATGAATTAATAGTTAAATGTGATTTTATTATTCGTTTGTAGAAATTCTATACTTTTTCTAGCTCTATCGTTGCAACACAATAAACAATTTAATGTTAAATAAGAACAATGCATTAGTTTGTATTTAGTTTGACTGAAATATCTCTAGTAAATAAAACAACATCACTGATGGGCCCTCCTTTAGACTCGGGAGTGGTCTACCCATTTTTAGGTACTGTACTACATCGCTATCAAAAATACCAGAATAATATTTTACAACTTCTTTAATTTTTAGTACATTTTTAATTTTGATTAAATGACACACACAGACTACACACAGGGAAATAAGTTGTACACAAGTTGAGCCGGTAAAATTCATAAAAAACGATTGAATAACAATCAATAATTATTTACGTACCTACCACAAAAATATTATTGTAAATAGGTATTAGGTACTTACCTCAAATATTCTAATACTATTGATGCACTTATCGACTTCCTACAACGTATCAGAACAGGACACGCTATCGGCGGTCGCCGGTTCGGGTATGCCGCAAATATTACCAAAACTATAATAATTGATAATTATATGACAACGAGAAATTGTTTGTGTTATCGGTATCTGCTAATACCCACCGGGTAGCGCTTACACGTGGATCGATATATTTGTTTTTAAATGTTCCCCAAAGTTTCATAATATCTTTAACATTTACATGATTAAGAAATAACTTCCCAATAAATTCCAAGATTTTTTTATGTAATTTATTGATCTAAGTCTAGATTACCGGAAATTGATATTTAAACAAAATACAATAAATGGCGATCTATTCTTTATTTGAAAAGCTTCACTGATAATTTTTAATTTACTCATATCACAGAATACAAAGTTGAAGATTTTTGAAGGTTTCAGTGGACGAAATATGAGGATATGGTGGAAATGCCATAACAAATTATATTTTGTTATACTTATCACGGTTTTGTACTTACTAGAACGTAATATTAACTAGAACTTTGGGAATACATGTATTTATACCCAAACTATTGATATTATCGTAATTAATGTGAACAGCTAAATTTGACCCCTTATCGATAAGGAGGGCCGTTGACTTGTTTGTTTTTTAAATATCGATATTTGATACCTATTTAAAAAAATCGATAAAAAATTAATATTTTTCTAAATTGCTTCAACAAGGAAATAAAATTGTAAACCATACAAAAGTAGTATTTAAAAAAAAAACTGTTGAGATTTTTGCAAGACATTTTCGACCCATATATAAATTATTTTATGTTATGGGAAGATCGAGTGATATGTTTACGAAGTGGCTTCATCAAGTCAAGGTGCTCGCACTCATGATGTAGGTGACCTAGACCGGAACGAATAACCGTCTGACGTACACCAATATAATCTGTCAGGTGAGGGGATCGAACCTACCACAGTCGCATACATACAACGGGGTAACGAGCCATACTTCTGGCATAAATTGTACTAGTTGCCAAAGCTGAGTGCGACCTCTCGGCCGAGGTATCGGCACAGACCATTACAATAACAAAGGGATGAATAACTCGAATATTAAAATCCGTTTGTTTCCGTGTCAAAAAATTAATATTAACGATATCTTCAACAATGAAGTGGTGGAAAAAAAGGGAATAATTTATGCGAGACATTTCTTTTGACGCCTTTGTTTTGGGCTGTAGATATTCAATTTAATTGAATTATTTCAGTGGCGTGTTTGTCGACAGCGATTTTTTTTTCTCACTTCTATTTTCGCTCGGAGCTATAAAACTTTGATTGAGTCGGCGCTATTACCGATTACTTCGGCCTGTCGATCAACAACGCCTCCTCTAAGCGTATCGAAACATGTATCCATTATTTACGAACTTAGTACTTTAAGTGTTAATAAATCAACATTTCTTTGAACTTTTGAAAAAACTGCGACATTCGCTACAGTTCTTTACGATTAACCATCACTCGATACAGAAGCTTACAAAGCTTCAGATGTACTAATATTGTCCTTTATCGAGTTGAATGAAGAAAAAAAATTAATCAGTATTCGCTATTAAAACTCCCGTATCAATAGATCGGCTGCGATTAAAAGCAGCTGGACATTCGAATTTACATGAATGGCGTATGGACCAATAGCATAAAAACAGCCTGGTGTTTTCTCAAAAATAATGTAAGCTATTTTGCTTCTTTTGCGATCGCGACAAAAGCCACAGTCGCGTACTTATATTGATTCACTTACATGATTACTGTGGCGATATCTAAAATTTCGATTGAATGGCATTTTATTAGGAACCGGTTAGAACCGGTTCGGACCCCCACGACACGTGGTCAGATGCTTTTTGTCATTCAAAGTATTAAAATTATCGGTTGTTTTGTCCGAATCGCATTGTGTTCGAAGCTTTCAAAATTGATGATTTATTTTCATTTGCAGCTGATTTTAGTGCAGCCAAGACCAAATAAACAATGTTACACTAATTCTGGAGTAGGCAAGAAAAAAATAGTCTACGTAGATGAAACCGCGGACAATAGTTAGGTACAGTATAGTTTCAAAGGAACACAAATTACCTTTGCTAAGTAAAGGAAGCCAATGTGAAACATCGTATTATTCAAACATAAATAAGATTGCAATCTCAATATTTTAAAGTTTTCAGCCAGTCAATACGAGGCGACAAGAATATCAATCATAGCAATTTCATAGAGCCAAGGTAAGGCTTCTCGGGCTCCGGGGAAATCTACGAAGACTTTGACTTTTTCGAAACCTACACTTTTAATAGTTCAATCTTCAAGCGAAATTTTTAAATATTATATAACTACAAGAAAAATCAGATTTTATGGGATAAGATAAAATGAAATAACTTTCTTAGGTTTCAGAGTAACCACCCTATACGATTATAGACATAACTTCTATGTTGTTATACCATCAACCTAATAATTGCTTCAACCTTCTTATATCTATTGTGCAATAGTTTTCGTTCAGAAAGGAAGTGGTTCGAACAGTTGCACATAACTTCGAAAAGAGAGCGCTTGAGGTTCGAACCATACATAGGCAGAAGAAAGGACTAAGAATTCTACAACTCGCAAATTAGAAGCTTGAGCCGATAAGGGATATTTCAGCCTAAAGTATTGTAAAGAAAATATAAATCTTCCCTCCTTTGTAATCGCCTCAACCACAACAAAGGCAAAATATAGGGATAACATAATACTCAATAAACATCACCCATATCGGGCCCATAAAATGTATCAAAGGATTTCATTATTTCGAAATTCGCAACTGTACTTCCCTTGCCAGGACTCCCCATGAATTCTTAATGAGCAAATTAACAGCACCTATTGTTTAGCACCGATGTTTTTTTATATTAGAATATTAATAACCTTCCCCATTGTCTCAGGGATCCGAGGGTGCGAAGAAAAATGTTTTAGCATTCAAAAGTAGAAACGGGGGGTAGAAAGTTTGATTTGATTGATTTTTGCATTAATTTCAATAAAAAATAATGAACGGTCTTGTTTTGGACATGAGGTAATTGCGTTTGGAAAGTTCTTTTGTTTTGAATTTTTTTACGAAGACGAAATATTTCGCAAGACGAAAATAATTAGATTTGACTTATTTGTTATTGGACAATTATTTTTTTTCTGAATCTATCATAATCATAGTTGGAAAATACTTATTTGTCTTAAACTGATGTCAATATGACGGTTTTTGAAACATTGTTATGATTGGCTTTTTTTTATCGTATTCAAAGTAACTATAGATAGTTACGAGATTCCAATTGGATTAATTCATACTGATAAGATATGCTGTTTATAACGAAACGATAAGAGACGCTTTAATAAGAAATTAATTAAAGATAGCAATATGTTGTGCCAGTGTCTCAGATAAATGATTATAATTTGTCGATTCCTTAGAATTCGGTTCTCTTTAAACAGACAATAGCCCCCTTAATGGAAACATAGAAACAGATAGGGCATTATACCGATAATATGTCACAAATCATCTTCTACGCTACACAAACTTTATAATGAATTGACATATTCTGAACACGTGTTACTGGCTTCGAACTAACGCGCACCGACATATGACAGCGTGCATGATTAGTCCCCACTCCAAAATGCACCGTATCACTAAAACCATCGAGATACATTTCATTCAACTCTACAAATACATTAAATTCACTAACGCTATCGGAAATTAGTTCTTAATCGTATATATCAAAGAGGGTATTTCGATTATTTTCATTGAAAAATAAAAGTTTAACAAAAATAAAAACCGACTTCAAATAAAAAACGGAAAAATCTTTCCAAAAAACCAACTTCAAATGCCACTACAAAGAATGAAATAATTTTTAATGTACACCAATTCGATGTCGGGCAATGTTTCGTTCAATCACTAATAGTCCTTCGTAATATACAACTTGATGTGCGAAGACAATTATCGACAATACGAAGAACAATTAGTGATTGAACGAAACATTGCCCGACTTCGAATTGGTGTACATTAAAAATTATTTCATTCTTTGTAGTGGCATTTGAAGTTGGTTTTTTGGAAAGATTTTTCCGTTTTTTATTTGAAGTCGGTTTTTATTTTTGTTAAACTTTTATTTTATTTTATGATTTTTAGTGGTCTGAAGTTCACTATTTTTTTTTAATATGGGTAGACCTACTGCTGCTCATGTGAGACAGGGCCGTTTTATTGAAACGCACAAAGTCAGGGACAAACTCTACCTTCTTACGTGGTAACTGGTATAAATCGCACCTACATATTGATGAGTAGGAATAGTAAGTTGATTTTAAAGTTGTAGAAGAATATTTTTTGTTAATTTTTTATTTTTATTTTAAGTGGTCTGAAGTTCACTATTTTTTCAATATGGGTAGACCTACTAAAGGGGCTGCTCCACCAAATCAACGCTGTGGATGAGTCTCGTAAAGTAGCGACATATAGTAGAACACCACCAGAGAACGTAATTCCCAAAGCCGTCAATAGCTGTGGTGGTTTTCTGCCATTGATAAAAATTGGCGTCGAATCCCGCGTGATGTTAAGACGCAACATCGTTATTTCAGAACGACTAGTGAATGGATGTTATGGATATAATAAAAAAAATCAAATGGCCAGCTTTGAGGAGAGATCAATTAGAGGATGGAGAGCTACCAGAAGCCGTGTATGTCAAATTTGATGATGAATCTATTGGGCATAAGCTAAAAGATAGTGATGGTTGCATACCCATACCTCCATCTAGTACTACTTACAATTCAGGCATTAAGCGGCTACGGAGATGTGGAGCGCCGAACGCTGCCTCTAATATTAAGCTGGGCGGTTACAGTCCATAAACTACAAGGCACCACCGTTGAGAGGGCTGTAATCGACCTTGGCAAAAAACTTTACTAAGGGCCAAATATATGTTGCCCTTAGTAGCGTTAAAAGTTTGGAAGGCATAGTCTTATCAGATTTGGACGCCAACAAATTATTAAATAGACCACATGACGAAAGATCATAACTAGACTTCGAAATCTGTCTTCCGGCAATGAAGGTCACATGTAATTATTGATTAAACATATAACGGATTAGCATTTAGTGACGTCACGCATGTTACACTCATGTTGCAATGCAACAACGAACGTAAGCGCATTGAAATTTGATTACAGATACCTAGTTAGAATTTCTGCCACAGGTCGCATCCTTACTGTAAGCCGTTAAGGAGGCCCGTTCCATTGATCATCATCATATTTGGTTACGGCAGTTACTTGACCACTTGACCATAACGACGTTATGGTAGGGAAATATCTGGATAGCCTATAAAACATTCAGCTGAATATCGTTAATTTGCTCCTAAGAATTGAAGAGTTCCGTTATTTTGTCATATATCCCATCATCAGAACCTAATCAAGTTTTCACCAAACCACCCTTGAAGTACATTCTTCCAAATAAAGCAATAATCATTGAAATCGGTTGGCGTGTTATAGAGTTATTCATCTATTGTCGCGCAAGTACTTAATGAAAATTTAATACTTTATGGTTTTCTCATGGATACCATTATCAGAACTGGATAAAATTAAAATGGGACCACATGGGAAGCGTCCGCTTTCTAATAAAAAAAGAATCATCAAAATCGATTCGCCCAGTCAAAAGTTATGAGGTAACAAACATAAAAAAAAAAAAACATACGCGTCGAATTGAGAACCTCCTCCTTTTTTTGAAGTCGGTTAAAAACTGTACTCGAGTCATTATCGTCTGGAGTATGTATTCTAATAAGAGGTGTAATAATATGTGAAGTGATCGTTATTTCGATCGGCGCTTAAGCGTCTACTGGTTAAGTAACTCCTACATGATTCACAATAAGCTTTATTTAAAGAAACTTAATTCTAAACTTTATACAAATATTTGTCTTTTCAAAGCTTTGCTTGCAAATTGGAAATATATTTGCAACTCATAATAATTAACTTTAAGCTGACAACTGGTCAAAAACCTTATAATTTTCCGAACATCCAAACTGTGGTAGGTATTTGTAAACTATTGTTAACCGACTTCAAAAAAAAAGAGGTCGGAATCTTTTTTGTTTATGGTTAAGATACTTTACGCACAATTTCACGAAGGATACAACTATTAAAAGAAGTCTTAAGATTTATTAGGATCCATCATTTATGATATGTAACGATGTCATATATTCGATTTCATATTACAATTTGTTATCAATATTAATTAGCTATTACAATAAATTGCCTCCGAATTTCTCTGAGGCGTTGATACGTTTAATGAAAATGTAATGAACGTATTGATCGAAGGTGTACAATTATTAAGATGTTCCTGATTATGCAATAATTCCTTGGAATCGTTCAATCAGTTGGTGTTCGTTTATGTATTTTTGTATGATTGGGGAATTGCCAAATGTCTTTTCCAGTATGTTTCTCTTTTATTTATAAAAGGTTAAATATTGTAAGTGATATTTTTGTAACGTCTGTGAAGTAATTTGTGTAAAATGCCGGAATAGTAGAGGACTAAATGATCGTCTGATGCATCGTACAGAGTACCTGACTGCTTCATCGCGGTTTCTATTGAAACTGTTTTGAAAGTTTTGTTTTGCAAGCTTCGAATATCTAAATACGAACATGTTTATGAATGATGCAAGGGCAAACAGATGAAAGAAAATAAAAATAAAATGATGCGCCTCTTGAAAATAGTTTCGACATTTTAATGACATATCGAATATCAACGCTTTTCACGATATTATATTTTAAAAGCGCTTTCATAACGAAGGTTGACAATAACACTTTTTGAATTAGAGCAGCATTGTGAAATTTCTGTAACTTGACTCCCACTTGACCTACTTTTTTATTAAACGATTTTTAATCATTAAGATTGAATCGCCAATAGATTATGTTGGGTTAGGCTTATGATTAGGTTCATTTACACAGTATTACATTATAAAATAAAATGATGTGTCACTTCTTTAATTTTAAATTTTTGCAGCTTGACTCAGTTATGTCAATTAATGACTAACAAAATGACTAAACCCTAATTAGAACTAAGGACGGTTAATTCGACTTCACATTTGAGAATTTATAGACTGCTCTTAAAATACCCTGAAATATTTTGGTAGGTATCCGTAAGAAAACAAAGTACTATTTTAATTTATAAAATTCAATTATAAGATTATAAGATTTTTATTAAGTAGTAATTTCATTAACTCTGGAGTTCGCTATGAGGAGGGTACTATGAATGTGCGTAAGATATTGCAGGTTATTACCTATGACCTGCAAGAAGCACAGTAGATATATGTCTTTACAAGTGGCCTTTTTCCCTAAAGAAGTTGTCTAAAGGGTTTCCTTTCAGTAGGCCTTGTGTACGTAACACCGTTAGTGACGTCAGCTGTAAAACCGAGAACTACGGTTTAAAAGAAACAAAAGTTCGAAAATAAGCAAGTCTTTGAAGATAAATAATTTACTGCCCCACTAAAACCTGCATAAGAAAGAAATGTTGATAAACATCGAACATTAAATATGTAACTGTTGACGATCGTAAAAGATGGAAGCCAGACGTAGTACATACATAAATATCACTTCGTAGGAAGTATAACTTTTATTAGTTTGGCGTCGTAGAGCCGTACTTACGTTCGGCAAATTAAAAATAAAAAAGAAACTCCACGGACAATTTGCATGGAAACACATTCGTTTGATCTGAAATTTCGTCTTTTGAACGGCGTTCGACTTAACTGATCGCGATGATTTTTCTCAACGCATGAGATGCATTGATATATGGGGCCGTAAAATCCTGTCGGCGAAGTGGGTATCGAGACGGTTTCGATACCATCAGCGTCCCGTCGCCCGTACACGAGCGTCGCGATCCGCTAATAGACCCGACAGGTGTACCGCGGGGTGGTCTATTCGGGCCACGAATTTTTTGTTTACGTTTCACGAATTTATCGCACGCGTTGACGTCTTGAGGCGCGTTTTTGATTCATGCGCGCTGTCGCTTTTTAATACTGATTTACAATAAAAACAGAAATGTTGCACCGGCGATTGATGCTGGTTATGATTAATGTCGAGCCTTTGAAGTCGACTGCTATGAATCTATCGAGTTTGCTTCTGAATATCGACGCTCAGGGCGCATAAATAAACTGGCGTGAGTTGTACGCGAGGCTCGAATTCGTTTTAGTTAATAATGAGCACATAAAGATAACAATATTTAATTTGATACTAAGCACAAACTTTATTTTAATAGCAATATTACGAATCATCAAGTTTAAATTATGAGATTCTCACACAATTCATTTGTTTTGTTCAACTACAAAAAAACCAATACATCCAATTTTAAAACGTTTACCAAATTCCGATATGTTCATAAAAAAACCATTTTACCATCGACGTTACACGCTACGTTGTCACGGTAGGGCCAAATTACTTTTTTTGGGCCGTTAAAATTAGAATAATCAGCATTGAGTACAAAGAATCACATCGCTTTCATCATCGACACGATGATGTTTACTCCGTATCTTCCAAGAAGCCGACCCCAGCATTCAATACTTGGAAATAAATATGTGAGTTTGACATTTGCTTTCATGTACGCTCGCATGTTTCGTGTGTAATTATGGACTTCGGTGCTGATTGCTGTCCTTATTGCTATCAGCCTAGAGTCGAGTTTCAGTCGCCAATTTGATCTAGGTTTTTTGTTATTAAATTATCGTGCGTGGCGATTTCAGAGATGATAGGTTTGGTTTGATGGGGCGTCTGATTGCATCTCTTGTCGACGTTTCGAATCCGTTGCTTTCTCTTTGATTGACTGCTATTAAAGGCGCGTTTGTCTTCTTTGACGTCTACGAGGTCAAAGGCAATCAGAGGCTACGCATTGGTTTCGAATTCGCATGAATCATTTGCGTTTCAGAGCAATAATGGAGCAGTAATAGACGTATTTAGTTGTATTTGTCATTAAGCCTCACGCTATTCTACCATTGTGGAATCTGACCACTAAATGCATAGTATTAATTTTTATTCCATCTAGTATTAAGCATATTAAAACTTGGTTACTCACAATTTGATATGCGAGTAAATCATTAGTCATTTCTTGTTCAAAGATAATTCACTGCCGAACCGACAGTAAGTTTACGACAGTCGAAACCTAATAAGAGAAACGCATGCGCCGACCAAAAATAACAAAATTAAAATAAATCGAACGACAGACAGTCGTCATAAACTAATTTCGAAGTGTTTTCCTTTTTGTGTGCACAAAAATAGCGTCATCACTCTTTCATGTCCCGCCCTCGAATGACATTAAGAATTTACAGTCCAGAATTTAGTGCAGTGCCATCTATGCGATTGAGTTTAAAGTCATGGCCATTGCCTTTCGATTCTTAAGACTAATGTATTTATTAGTTATGTAGTTGTAACGAGTTTTAATAGAGTCCATTGGCTTTCGTATGAAATAAATACGATTATATTAGGTCCTTACATATGAAATTGGCGTTTTGTATTGGAGGAACATAAAGTCGATTTTTTTTAAATATAATATATATATTTAATCAAAGTATGTACCATTGCTATCTATGCACTTTTGCCACCTTATAGGTAGTTCATTGATCCCTTTATTAAAAAAGCCATTCGGACGGGAATCAATAAAATCTTTGAAAGCCCTTTGGACTGCCTCATCGGAGTTAATTTTTTTCCCTTGTAAGAAGTTATCCAAATTTCGAAAAAAATGGTAATCTGTTGGAGCAAGGTCCGGGGAGTAAGGTGGATGTCTTAGGCATTCCAATTGAAGCTCCTCTAATTTGGTAGCCGTCTGTTGTGCAGTGTGTGGTCTAGCGTTGTCCTGAAGCAGCAGTGGCCTAGAACGATTGACCAGCCTCGGTTGTTTAGCAGCTAGCTTTTCCATCATGGATTGCAGTTGCTGACAATAGATATCCGCCGTAATCGTCTGGCCAGATTTAAGAAAGCTGTAGTAAACGACGCCGGCGCTAGTCCACCAAACGCTCACAAGTAATTTTTTTTTAGTCAATTTTCGTTTGGGGCAGGATTTGGCTGGTTTGCCAGGGTTCAACCATTGCGATGAGCGTTTCCGATTATCATACAGGATCCATTTTTCATCACAGGTAATGATTCGATTTAAAATCCCTTCATTATTGTGCCGGTTGAGTAATGTAACTCAGCACGTCTACGTGCGTTTGTCGGTTTGCTGCACTCAATTCATGAGGTACCCACCTTTCAAGCTTTTTCACCTTCCCAATTTGCTTCAAGTGAACTAAAACAGTTTTATCACTAACACCGCAGCCTGCAGCTAGCTCGGACGTGGTTTGCGATGGATCCGCTTCCACAATAACCTTCAATTCTTCATTGTCAACTTTGGTCTCCGGCCGTTTACGAGGCTTGTTCTGCAGGTCGAAATTTCCAGAACGAAAACGTTGGAACCAAAAACGCACTGTGTTTTCTTTTGCGACACCCTCGCCGTACACATCATTAATCCTTCGAGCCGTTTCTGCAGCACTGGTGCCACGATGGAACCCGTACTCGTAAATAACGCGATATTTCAAGTTTTCCATTTTGTAAACAGAGTGGCGCAAAAAAAAAACAAAAGAGAAAAAAACAAATGAATTACGATTTTGAAAACACAAAAGCATGAGTAAATAGCTGTATAAATTTGAAATTGGAATTTCTAACCAAAGAAGAGATATTTGAGATCAAAGTGGCCAGTACGACAAAACGCCAATTTCATATGTAAGGACCTAATATTACGTACATACTCATCTACGGATATTTGCACAATATAAGTAACCAATATCTGATATTGATTACGTATTCTATATCAATACAAATAATAATTAATAAACAATGCCTGTAGAGAACAATAAAATTTGGATTGTTTTAGTTAAGAAGAAATAATGTAGAATTTTTTCAACACTTTTGTTCGCCACAAATAATTTGAATCGAACAACAACTCTGGGAAGCATTAGAAAGTTAAGTTCACAATAAGCTTTTTACAACGCTTTTTTGACAGTTGTCTTTACGAAGTTAAATGGAAATTGCGATCCAATCAAAACCAATTCACAGAAGCCATAATCAAAAAAGTTGCTTTTGGAACTGAATCGTTTATCGGTTGTCATCAAAAAGAAATAACATTTCAACCCTTCTATGCCACTTAATTAAAATCGAGTGAGATCTCGGAAAAAGAAACAAGAGCAAAAAACTGAGGGAAAAAGTTTGTCACTTCGTTCGATAGGGTTTATAAAAAAATTATGAAAACTCGTTACGATGGGGAAAATGGAAATCATAGAAATCAAATTTGTAATGTTGATTTTAAGGGTTCTAAGTCTAAGGAGCAAACATACTTTACCGTCAAATTATTTGTAGGTATAGGTAACTTGCTATAAATATATAAAACCTATGTTTATCACGATCAAGTCAAATAATTTCTCTATTTCTAGGTGAGCAGGAAAAGTAAATTATATAGATGGACTTCTTAAATTTGTATAGAAAAAATAGTTTTTTGGTTAGTTCTAATTCAGCTAGCTGAAAAATAAAGTAAACAGATATTTTATGTTCCATAGCCCCAATTTTAATAGTTCCAACAGTCTTTTCATTTTAAATTTCCATATGCAAGTTTGAATTACCAAAAAAACACGAATACGTATAATACGAATTTCCAAGCTATATTGAATTTACAGCGATTCTCTGTAAAGAATATTGCGAAGCCTAAACTGATTTTGTGTAGATTCCATTTACGGAACTGAAAAACAGCCTATTGAAGGATTAACAAATGAAGCCTCCAATTCAGTACAACGCATATTTCGGCGATTCAATGCACTAATGACGACCCGTGAATGGGAAGAATTCAGTTGCACCGTCCGTAGCCATTCACTCAGTCTCAGTGCATGGTTTTTGAATTAATTCGTTTTTGCCTATTTCCCCGTGCCTTTTAACATTCATGTGCTAGTTAGGAAAACTGCTGTTTAACGTTCATAAACGTAGAGTGCTATCTTTAGAATGCTTCATGTAGGTTATTATATTATACGCTTGTATCTACACTATATTATGTATCTATATTATGGTTACTAAAATCATATATTCCTAGACAACTACTTAAATCCGCCTAAAAGCCTGACTCCTATCAAGACACGGGTTTCTGCCTAGTTTGGGAGTCAGGGAGTGTTCGAATAATGTAATAGTTTTTTTTTCTCGTGTGTCCAATAAATTTGTTTCATTGTTAAAAAAAAATATTAATACTTACGTATTTATATTTGTGATGGTTATAAGGCTTTTAGAAATTCTCCTGTGAAAATTGTGCGTTTCAGATTTACCGATATCGATCAACACTCAGAAGACTATTCTCTGCACTATTTTGTTTTTTTTTCAGTGATTTCGACAGTCGGTAGTAGTCTTTTTCTTTTTGCCTCAGTTATAAAAAATATTGTAAGAAATAACGATTGTATTGAATTATCCGGTTGTTAAATGTCTATAGTGGTATAATCAATCAATATTAAAGCTCTGTTACAAACAGGCAGTGATGTTGCGTTAAAATCAATAAAGCCATGGAGTTTACCGTTCTCAACTCTTTAACTTTTGTTTCGTAATTGTCACAGTCAATAGACAAAGCAGAATCGTTCGTATTTAACAAGCCCACGATACGTTCGACTTGTGTGCATTGGCTTCATACCATAACGCTTTTCATTACGTTGTTTCAGTTGTATTACTTATACCAATGATATTATATATATAAAAAGAGGACTTATACCATGAAACCCCCATTTCGAACCATCATCTGATCTTCAGTATCTTCGTTCCACCACTATGCTCAAACAACTAAAAACAAATGGTCATTCTTCGAAACAGATCTTGTTTAATTGGCCCATACAACGCTTGTTTGTAGTACCACGTGATATTTATTTAGTGCAAGGATTACCGACGTTCGGTACCGATCAATCATTCCATTGAACATATCCTGTTCCCTTGCTGTAGGGATGGCTTGATTATTTATCGATAATCGTTTATTGAAATCATCGATGTTCAAGAACCAGTCGTTCTCAAATTATGATTATATTTATTTCATTACAAGCTTTAAGCTTTAAAGTTGTCACATACATTTTAATTTTTTTAAAGTTTATAACAATGGTAACATTGAAAGTTCATTATACTCTAGCACTCATTTTTTATAAGTTCTCATATATAAAATTACTGGCTGATATATTTATTTAAATAGGTACAAGTTTTGATGGTTGAATATTATAATATTATTATTATGTGCCAAAATTGACAGGATAATGATTTTTGTTTAATTTCTTTTGAGTAATCTATTAAACTTAAAGGCAAGAATATATCAGCAATTTGTTGATTGTGTTGGTAATTGTTGATAGTGAAATCTTTTATTTTTGAGCTACGATGATAATGAGTAATAAGTGTTTATAACTTAAAAAAGTGGTCGATTCGAAACAGATATCGATACCGTATCTTCCCTAAATGTAGCCAACTGTCAAATCCAATTCATCGTTGCCCCCGCGCATGTAATTGATTTATTGATCGTACGTTATATTCGATACGCGATGGCTGCGCGCGCGCACCGCAAGGCTATTGCATCCTTTAACTATAATTTTCTAGCCAGTTAACCGGGTGACCTCATAGACACAACTCATCCTTTCCTATACGGGATGTAATGATATATCCATTTTGATATCTCTAAGTGTCAGCTTTATTGATAGATCCGAGAACTTTTTACTCAGTTTTTGTGCGTGCTGACTGATGATGAAATTGTAATAAAAATGAGCTATGATAAGGAATGCGACTTACCTCTTTTTCTTTCGCAGCAAGCTCGTTCTCCAAGTTACTACTCTGATTAACTACGGGGCTACTTCTCGAGGAGTTACTATTACTCCTTGCTGTGGCAGCCATTTCAATTTTTTGTTCTATATCTTCATCAATGTCTGGCGATCTTCTTTTCTCTTCTTTGATATCAGGACTAAATCTATCGGGTATTCTCGTTTCTGTACCCTGATCTCGTGTGGGTTCTATGTAAGAGCCATTGGTTTTTGGAGGTACTGTCGCTTGGAGGGGCGTCGGACTGGTGGTAGCTAGCTGCTCTTTCAGCGTCGTTACCTCCTTCTCCGCCAGGGTAGCTCGCTGTAACAAAGAGATTCATATATTAATCATGGTTTATTATTTTATTAAATCTAGTAAAACTATTGCTTTAATCATAATTATTTACAACTCATTGTAATATCGTTAATCGTTACGTTTCACTATCTAGATTCATTTTGTTACTGACTGCATTCAAATTTAAGCTTTATGCCCTTTGTTTTACGGCTTGTCCGAGTGAGTATTATGCGTTTGTCTTTGCGTAGTGCAATAGAGGAAACATCGATTCGCATTCGCTTTTCCACGTGTTGTGTTTAATCTAATTATTAATCAGTTCCCATAGCCCATTTGTTCTTGTGACCGCTGACGTAGAATCCTTTGTGCTACTTCCTGCCCCATTCATTGCCTGTACATTTGATAATCTCTAGATCTCATTAAAACGGATGCGTGATGTTGATTATTGGCCGGTATATAAATTCCCTTTTTCATTTGCTAACTACTCGACCGTTCTGGTTTTGTCTGCATTAATGGGTAAAACTGCATTTTCATTTTAATTTGTATTGTCTTTGTGTATAATACCGTTCAATATTCGTGATTCAAATACGTTAATAGGCCATGGTGATACATGATAATGTTAATCATCACCACTAAAATTTGGTTGACAGATATATGACATCGTATATCAGTTAGATTTTATAAGAGTGACTCAACGTTAGCGGGAATATAAAAGTTTTCAATTTTACGAAAATTTAATCATTCTATAGTCGCCATAAAGTAAGCAAATAAAACTGGTGAAATTGATCGCCTTCAAGCAAGATTTGAGTAATTAAAGCAAATGATGGAAAAATATTTGAAATGCACGCAGCGTGGGCGCGTGACGTGGACAGATAACATCGTCTGCTGGACTACTAAAGGTGGTGCTAGACTGGATGAATAGATTTTAATTTAACAAAATTATCAAAGCTCTGTACATCTAAAAATACTATTTTAGCAAAATAATAATAATAATTATAGGTAATCAAGATTTGAAGGACGTGAGCACAATAATCATTAGAGCTATTGAACACGTCTGCGTCTGCGTTAGTTTTTTCAGTTTACCTTGCTATCATAAATACCTAATTATTTTTATTGTATAACGCAGGTTTTATAAAGACAGCTATGAAAATTAATAATTGGTACAATGGTTTCAGTTAATTACAAGTAAAGTAACAGATGTTGTACTCGTGCATCTCAAATCATTTCTGTATGCAGTTCGTCATATAGTCGACAACTTTGCTCGTAATTGGCTGCCTCTGTTTCTTGTGCATTATTGCATGAAGCCTTTATAGATATTGCGTCCACGCACATTTCACGTGCCGCGATGAAATCAGCGATTGCCGGATTAATAGCGCAGATTCAACCGACAATTAGTGCTTATCACTCAGCCAATTCATTTGACTACCTCCTTTCGCAGTTTTAAAAGCATTGTCTAATGACCAGTCTTATCTTGGTAAAATAAAAAGTATTTTCTTTTAATACGTGTATTTTAAGACATGGTAAAGTAACACTTCTGACTTTTCATTTGATATAACGAGATTAATAGTTATTTGGATAACAAAAATCTACGTTGTCATTCATGATGTCCTATTTATTTGGGACTAGGGATTTCCTTTGGCTCCGTACCCGTGTATTTCAGTTTTTTTTTTAAATTCCGCAAAAGTCATGAGACTTTCCCGGAGTAAAAAGTGCCCACCTTCCCTTTTTTAAAACATATAGGTTTTGGAAAAGGAAATGGGAACACTTTCAAAAAATATTATAAGTAGATTTTTGCTAAGTATTGCTAAGGTAAATTTTGATGTCTCTAAAAGCCGCGAAAAGGTTGATTTTTCCGGGATGAGAATGCCCAGAGTCCTTATAAACCTGGGATTAACTTTATAACATTAATAGGATTTGGATAAGGGTATTAGGATAGTGGCATAGTATCGGTTAAAGACTTTTTAAATGAAGAATAACAATAAAATGTTAATTTAAATCGGCACCCTACATCGTACGTAGAAAAAATACATACAAGAACGAAAATATGAAACAAACACGAAAATATTAGCTGAGATCTATAAATAGAAACGCTCATATAGGTGACAGAGCATTTGAGACACGTTCAACTCATAATCAGCATCATGATTCAAACAATAACGACAGCAGTGATCAATCACGCTCAATTGCCGCGGAAGATGTTACGTAAGTGCGCGACAATACTTTACTTTCAGCCTACGCCTTCGAGGATTAGTGGGAGGGATGTTAACAGAAAGACCTAATGGATTTAATAGTCTATTAATCTAGATATTTGTATCATAGCTCTATAGTTTTGTATTTTTTAATTTCCTTGACTGGTCAATGCATAAGAAATTGAGATTATTAAGATCACTATTCAAAAGAAGTGAGTACGTGCGTCGCCTCGTATGGATTACGTAAAAGTATTAATGAACATAACCATCTTACGAATGAAACAGTGAAATCAGAAACAATGGTCAGGCAATATGGAAGATGATTACACGTATTTATAATTTATAAGCGGACGTTCTAATTCTAATTATATAAAACCGTTTCAATTTTCGACCGAATAATCTTATGTTTACAACTAGAAAGTTAGAAATTGTTCGAAAGCGATGCAAGCATTGCGGTCATTCATTAAAAATCATGAATGTTTGCCTACTCAATTACACACGTCGAGGTTCAAGCGAGTTTAATTGTGTGAACGGTAACATAAAATGTAATAAAAATAATTTCGGACCATTAAAAATAACCGAAACTTCAGATATTAGAAGAAATTTTTATAATTGCGATTGTAACGGGCGCTGCGACAACACCCAAATACTTTAATGTGAGAAAAACTTCACAATGACGAAAGTCTATGGGCATGATAATAAGACATTGATTTATTTCGTTTTAAACAAACAATAGTGATGCCATAGATAACAATGAGACTGGACTACAGGTTCAAATTATTGTAATGCTCGAGAGGTTTTAACTGTTCTTTACCTTACTTGCCTTTTATTTTTGCGAAAAATTCTTAAATTGATGCGAGATGTACATTTTGAGAAATATTCAAAATAATATTATATAGCATTTTTGTAAGTGTATGTAGGTAGGTACTTGACAATTTATTCGTTTTTCACGTTTAAAAAGTGATTACGATAACCATAACTTCATTCAGAATTAATCAAATCAGTGTTATCACGCAAAGTATTTCATAATGTGTCTCACTAAAAGCCTGTGATCTCGAGCTTTTACCTCGGCATTTATCACGAAACAAACAAATCGAACCCGATTAGTGGCAGACAAAGGCGATGTTTCGAACAATACAACCTTCAATCCCACCGCGTCTGTATTAATTTCTGTCCTTTCATCGGTATTCATCAATCGGACCTCTATTTAATAAATTCGGAATAGCTTAATCAAAGTTTGAGAAATTATATTTTGTTTGCGTCGCAATCTGGGACGAACAACAAAATAATTCGATGAGAAATAACATCAGGTGGACACAATCATTCAACAGTGAGTCATTGTTTGGCAAAGGCCTGTAAAAATAGTATATGCAGAGTATACTCATGTTAAAGTACTTAAAACTTTGATTAAACCTGCTGTAAAATAGATCGTTGATTAAAATATCGTATATTATCGCCTTCTTTCAATTATTTCATAAGACGTTATATTATCTGTTTTTGGATTTGATGGAGAGATGTAGAGAGAAAAGAAGCGCTGAATATTACCTATGCAGTCAATTTTTTTAAAGAAGTTGATTTTAAAGGATATTTTAAAATAATAAAAAAATGTATGACAAGTGATTATGATTTTATTATGTAAACTTTAAAATTTATTTCAGAAAAAATATTTTTGCATTGTAATTCAAGCAGCATAGACTTAAATATGTAAAAAATTATAATATGCAATTGGAATAGGTTTGAAAATAATTAAAAGTAATAATAATACTAGATATGCATAAAATACTAGATTCACGAGTAAATCGCGTTAAACTAGTTGAATCATTAACCAAGTGTACCGCTATCGTAACGATTCCTCCCGTGAGACTCTGAACACTTTAATCTATTGCTTAAACAGTTGAATTTTGTGATGGTTCAGATAGATAACAGTTCTTTGTTAAATTCGTAGCTAGTGAACGAATCGGTGAAGATTTAATTACTACTTATAAGCCACTTGCTTTTGATGGTCAATTTGGAACGACTAATGAACTTAAGGTTAATAATACGTGAATTTAGATTGGTCTAATCAAAATATTTTCTCTTTATTCAGTATCCACGAAAAATTGTATTTGGACACGGTGTATGCTATCGCTATTTTTTAATTAGCTTTGGCTCATAGAACTTCACGAAATTAACCGCTGCTACGAATTTTCACTATCGAAATTTGGAACGGATATAGAGCCTTTTCTGTGTAGCATAATGTACGGTTGCGTTAAAAAACTCAATGGAGTCGTAGAATGTGTTCATCAGTTGTAGGTTTATAGAATTCAGATACCTTCAGCTTTTATGTAAAGACCACACCTATCTAGATTTTCTCTATCGACGAATTCTAAGAGAAGAGAAAATCTAGATTGATTTTGATATAAGCTTGAGTAGCAAAAATTTGTTCAGGTTAGGTTATTAATTTCAGCAGTTAATGTGAAGAGTCAGTCATAAAATTAGAGGTTAAGGTGAAGGCCACTAATTTTGTTTTTCTATCTTGCATGTTAATAGTATAATTTCCATATTTGATCTAAGGAAACAAACAATGGACTGTGAAATTGGCACCGTTTCAGTTAATGCACTTTCTGAGTCAGTCAGTATCAACAAGAAACTCATCTAGCATTTTGAACGAGATGACTCTATGTTTGTACTTTTCTGTTTTATTGCCATTGTGTATACTTAGTAATTTAGTTGAAGATAAATATTATTCGATTAGTCATTTCTTGGTATTTTACCCAGTTGATACCTACGTCTATGTGAAATTTAATTTTTACTGTCTTAAATTCCATAGAATGTCTATCTACATTTCATTAGGCTAAATTTCAAACAGTAAATATAAAATTTGGTAGAATTTCTACAAAATTTATTTATTATAAAATTAATTATATCAAAGTAGTTGCGAGTCAGCAACTTCGATATAATTAATTAGTTATTATAAGCACTATGGTCAATTACGTTATCGAAACTAGGTCATACACAACAAGAGAATAAATTGTGGAATATTTACATACTTTATTCAACGTACATTAATAAAATATGCCTGTGTACGCGTATGTTGTTGCGTAAAAAAATATAGTGAACGCTACTTCAATACAAAATATCGTACTGGAAAATCGGACTACATTACCGAAGCCACACATGAAAGATATGTACGAGTACATAACGTTTACGCAGCTCGTCGCTGTGTGCGAGCATTATGTTAATTAATTCGACAGAAATCACGGCAACGAAACATTTTCAAACATAACTGTACAGCCTTCGCTAATGTGGAAATGTAATCTAAAAATCGTAAAGCCGAAATAAAAATTACATTTAATTAAGACCGATGCGGTGTGCCCAATTAATATGATACATGAAGAGATGAGATCTGATAACGGTGTAGCCGTGAATTTCAATGAATACATCCGCTCCTAAATCATTATGAATACGGCAGTTTTGAGCTATAATGGTGGAAAATGTGCAGGTACTCGCGTTTGTTTGGCTACTTTCAAATAGACACTTGACCGAAGTCAGATCTGATAAGAAGTGATGATATGAATGATTATAAATCCACATATTTAGAACGTTTTCACCAAAGACGCCGGAGGAACCGATTTTGAATACTATTTGTATTTAAATAGGTTCAGTGGAGGGTTCCATAAACTTATAGTGACTTCTCTTTATATTGTATTTCTAATTAACGTACGAGTGTCTACGAAAGTATCATTACCGCGGACTGAGCTACCTATAACCTAAGTCATCTGAAACTTTCTTTACTTAGGTCCTAAATTTTCTTTCAGTACGATATTACATATTGTGATGATCGTTAACCACATAAAAACATAACGAATAAGTGTCGTCAGATGTCTTCGACGAACGTGAGGGTTTATAAGTAAGTGGGACATTAGCATTGCCTTTGCGTAATTTCCACCTTATCAACGCAAAGAAAAACCCGAATTAATTAAGCCTCCATGTATTGACAGGCGAACCCCAGCCGGGACCACCCTCGCCCAAGGAGACCCGTCCCTTATCATATTTATTTTATTTCAATTCGTACGAATTTAATCCTTTTCCATTAATTAGTGACCGCTCCCCGTGTAATGCGGGCCGACCCTTGCGCGTTAATTTTTCTTCGGCAGACGTCGGGGTTAGGTCAGGAGGTTTTTGTGGGGCTATCGGAATTGCCTTTGTTTGTGTGCCTCGTGTCGCGTGTTTAAGAATAATGGACAATAGGCAGTACCTGCGGACTCTCCGCATGATTCTTCCTAAACTTGTATTCTACCTATGCTTGTAGTTTATGCTTGTATGTCTTTAAATAATAATTCTTGTATCTAACTAATATCGTACCGAACTTCTCGTGCCTAATATATCATGTCGTGGTACTGTGCTATCATCTATACTCTATTGTATGCAATACTATATAACTCTAATACTTGAGCTTTTTTTATCTCCCATAACGCTGCAAATTTGAATGTTTGAGCTATGTTTAATTCAATTACAAGCTGCGATATCATTGGAAGGTTTGTATAAATGGAAGTCTACTTATTGTTAATCAAATTGACAAAGAGCTTTTAAGGTCAAGGTTAGAGAGCGTTATAGTTAAGCCCATTATGCTGTTCATCTCTTTCTATTTACTAAAGACGAGAATAAGAATAGTGCTATCCTTTTCACATTAGTGCTATTTAGATATCAGTATCAATTCTAAACGAAACTAATTCGACACATCTAAAAATAGTGCTATGCTTTTTAAAGTGACACTATTCCATAGAAATCGATAGCACTATATTTAGACGAATTTGCTCGATGAAAAGAGAGATAGAGTAGGGATAAAAAAGAAGGTATTCAAGTCACTTTGATATGATTACTTGCGTGGTTATACAAAGATACGAACAAAACCGTCCTGCGTATTCATCATCATCATCATCATCATTTCAGCCTGCGGACGTCCACTGTTGAACATAGGCCTTCCCAAGTGAGCGCCACCACACCCTGTCCTCAGCCTTCCTCATCCAGCCGCTTCCCGCCACCCGCTTAATGTCGTCGGTCCAACGAGCTGGAGGACGCCCCACGCTACGCTTACTTGTACGCGGTCTCCACTCCAGGACTTTTCGGCTCCACCGGCCATCGCCCCTGCGACACGCGTGACCTGCCCACTGCCACTTCAGCTTGCTAATGGTTTGGGCTATGTCAGTGACCTTGGTTCTCCTGCGGATCTCCTCATTTCGGATTCTATCCCTCAGGGAAACTCCTAACATAGCCCTCTCCATGGCCCGCTGCGCGACTTTGAATTTGTGGATCAGGCCGTGTGTGAGTGTCCACGTTTCCGCGCCATACGTGAGGACGGGAAGAACGCACTGGTTGAAAACTTTAGTTTTCAGGCATTGAGGAATTGACGAGGAGAAGACTTGATTCAATTTACCGAATGCTGCCCAGCCCAGCCGTATTCGTCTGTTGGCTTCTTCATCGAAATTATTTCTGCCTAGCGCAATGGTCTGCCCAAGGTAATTGTATTGAGAGACAATTTCGATGCCAACGTTTTCGACGATCACTTGTCTCGGGACAACGTGTTGATTAAACATGACCTTGGTTTTGTCCACGTTAATCCCTAAACCGACCCGTCTGGAAGAAAGGCTTAGGCTGTTCAGCATGTCCTCAAGGTCCTGAGGAGTCTCTGCCAAGATAACAACGTCGTCGGCGAACCGTAGGTGCGAGATGTATTCCCCATTAATATTTAGTCCTCGTCTTTTCCAGTCCAGCGTTTTAAAGACATCTTCAAGTGCACTGTTAAACAGTTTCGGGGAGATAACATCCCCCTGTCTAACACCCCTCCGTAAGTTAATCGGTTTTGTGCGCTGAGACTGTACTTGGACGGTCATTGAGGCGGAGTTGTAGATACCTCGCAACACCTCGATATAACGCCAGTCGACCTGGCACCTCTGCAGAGACTCCATAACAGCCCAGGTTTCGATAGAGTCGAAGGCTTTCTCGTAGTCCACAAATCCAAGGCAGAGTGGCAAATTATACTCTTCGGTCTTCTGTATTATCTGCCTGCGTATTCAAGTTTCTAATATTCGAAATAAAGAATTGCAGCTTTAAACAATCTGGTAATCCACTTTCCATTCGATAAAAATAATCTTCACAAATGCGGTCCACCCGTTTTAGAGCTACGATGCCGCAAACAAATAATAAAAAAATTGAGAAAAATTGAGTGCAATTTGCTCTCAGAAATTATTACGAATATTTTATAAGGACCCGATTGTCATTGTGGACGTTTTATTTAAGTATTAGCTCAAAACATTTAAGGCTTACGGGGTACTGTTTTGGTCTAGTGAACACAGCGCTACATTGGAATGGATAGAACTGGACATTTTAATGGATACAAATACAGGCTTTCTTTATGTAACCGTTCAGGCATACACATAAATAAAAGTGATTTATCTCCTAAGAGTGCTTTCACAATTCAAATGTGCTACGTCGATTTTCATAAGCTATGAAATCGCCAAAGATACACGTCCACTGATTTGGCATTCCGATATGATGCTGTGTAGCAACCGTTAGTGTCAATTCATTCCCTTTAAGTCAGTAGGTATATATCAACATCTTCGGATATATCCACAGTCTTTACTTACCAATTACCATGAGCCAAATACTATCTTGTAAATGCATCAACAAAAAACTAATTTTATTTTAAAGTTTCAGGATAACTGCTCTCTGAAAAACATATCTATGCATATCCCACAGCTGGGCAAAAACATCCTATCGCTGACCTACAATCAGGTTTGATCATAGTATCTACTATCTGATATTTGCTCTATGATAAAAAGTATCTATCTATGTCCCACTGCTGGGCAAAATCATCCCAATCATAGGACACTGGCTACAACGAGATTAGGTTAAAATATCTAGGTATTAAAAATATGTAGGTAAATAACGTTGTAATATTTTTTCTGCCATGTCTAGTTCGTTGTAAGGCATCGTATTTTTGAAGTTTATTTACCTATATCGGTCCTTTGTGAGCAACCCTCGGCTGTCCCGTCCTTTATATTATTTGTATCAATTTGTTATTATGGCGATACCGTGAATTTTTTGTCTGCAAGGCGCAGAGAGTTGCGGGATTTGTTCGTGTATATGGAAAATGCTGGGTTCGATTCCCGGTTAGGTTAGTTTGGGAATACTATTTCCAGAAAATCACTGAAAATTTCGTTAGTGCTCGTTGTTTTACTAATTCAAGTCGTAAAAACCAGCACATTTACCCTATACCCTATATTGTATGTCTACGATTGCTACCGCATTTAGAACTAAATAATGTATAGAAAAAATTGGTCCACGCATCTTCGAGTAATCGGGGAACATACATAAAAAAAACATTCCGACGAATTGAGAACCTCCTCCTTTTTTTTGAAGTCGGTAATGATACGCCCGGTCAATATGCTGAGATCACGCGCGATTCTTGTCACGATTATTGTCTATACTAATATTATAACGCTGGCGAGTTCGTTTGTTTGTTTGTTTGAACGCTCAGTCCATCGTTTGCCAAAGACTATGGACTACAGAACATCTCGCTATCACCAATAGGAGCGGAGCATAAATGAAAAATGTTGCAAAAACGGAGTCGTTCCTTTCGGAAAGCTTCCGTTGCGTGAGTTGCGTAACTGCTTAAAGTTACGCAAAAATTATATATGACGGAGTTGTTCTCCTTTAAAAGAAAAAAAGGAAATCTGCGACACCACATGAATGTCTTTTGAGATTGACTCATTAGGTATAGCTGGCAACAGCTACTTACAATTTTCGATTCGATAGACGTACAGATCAGACGTAGAAATAGAACACAAAATGTAACATGGCTATGGGTCCAGGAATTTTTGGGAAAAGATTATTGATGCTTAAATACTGTTCATCATATTTTCGTATATTTTGTAGTAACACAAATTTCTCCTCTGCCGTCGAACGTGCTTCCTCCACGACGCGGCACGCTTCAAAAATAAAACTCTTGGAAGGTAGGAGTAATTCGATGCCGGCGGCAAATTAAAACTGACATTGAGAGATTAAGAGTTCGCCTTGACTCGTGCTCCTTAGTTCCTACGAATATCGACTGGGGATCTACCAATAAGTGGAATTTTTTTAAATTTACGCCATCAATGATAATTTTGTTTAATGTTTATTTTCCAAAAGTATTAAATAAATTTTGAAATGGATAAGCAGCGGTTTTAGTTTAAGTAACAAACCCACTTTTAGATATTTCAATCCACGAAGACACGCCCCACTCTGTCAAAATCGCTTATGTTTCATCCGATTCGTATAGAGTTTGACAAAGTGGGCCGCGTTATCGTGGATTGAAATATCAATACTTCACAGCAATGAAGCCGGAACGTTAAATCGCTTAGCGGTTTTTGCTGGTAAGGGGGTACTTGCCACGGCCAAAGCCTCTTACCAGGCCAAACCTGAGCTGTTTAAAAATTCTAAAAATCTTAAATATCCCGTGGCAGAAATCGAACCCAAGACCTCCAACTCAAATCCGCGCGCGCTCCACATCGCCAAGGTACCTGTTTAAGAAAATTCTGAATCTCCTATTGGAGAACTTTTTTCAAAAACATCACCTCGTTAAATATTAACGTATCTGAATAACACTACTATAAATGAACGACTTGAAATAGGTAGTGTAAAATTGTAATAACTCTGTAGGCACTTATGTTTTTTTATGAAAAGTGAGTAAGTTTAGCAAAACCACAGCTGCGACGGCCATTGATAACGTTCGGCTACACACAAACGGTTCCCGCAGAGCGTGAATTTGCCAACCGCCAGGTATGGGGCAAACACAAAACCCGAAATGAGTATCCAAACAGAATCCAATCGGAAACTAAATAATTCAATTGACAAAATTTCCGAACCAACTCAAACTCGGATTGACAAATTCGAACGGGGTGCTTTTGTAACTCGTGAAGTTGTGTCTAATGCGTGGATATCGCAACTTTGTTTTGGTTGTAGATAGGATAACACAATCTAATGGCGAAGGAGAAGAAAATATGTAAGAGATTTTAGGATAAAGCAGACCTTGAAACGTTTGGATGCAATCTCTAGCACATTGGGGAACCATTGAGTCTTCAATTTTGCCCTATACCGTATCTATCTATAATACAACTCGTTTTTTTACTTTTAAAATAATACGTACTGGTTGTAGATAGGATAACATGATCTGAAGGAGATGAAAAATAAAATATAAGTTACTGCAGGATGAAGTAGACCTTGAAACGTTGGGATGTCTGTAGTGCATTGGACAACCAATTGGTTCAGTTGCTAATTTCCTATCCCGTGTCTACAACTCGTAAAATAATGCGTAGGAACGCAAAATTGCTAAATAAACATTGTTACACAAATTTATTCTAGGTAGTTATAAATAGTAGACATAAAAAATAATTATGATTCTTACTGAATATACAGGTCGTATTCTCCCGATGTTAAAGAAGTGATTGAAAACCTGAAACTGGAAGACATTGGATAAAGAGTTTCCGCTTTCAAAATCTTTCAAGGTTTTAATGGCCTCTCTATAATCTATCCAGGTTAATCTCTTAGGTCTATTGGCGATAGACAGGTATTAGCAGAGCGGAGCTAATCATTATTAGATATTGAATTTTCGTAACTTTGGACTCATCCGCTTTCTAATTTACTAATGAATCCGAGTGGTGCTGCCATTAGCTCCCCCGTTCACCCCTTGCGGGAGGGGGGAGGGAAAGGGGTAAGGGGTAAGAACTCGCGCGAATTTTCGTCTTTTATACATGTAGAACGATAATCCGATTGGCGATTCGGGCGTTCTACATTAGAATTTTCGTGTGTTTTCGCTAAGTTTCCCGCGCAATACACTCGCATGATGTGATGATCAATTTGGGGGATTGTTTTGTTTCATGTAATTACTGGATTAAAAACGATGTAAGTGGAACGCGATGGCGAACTCAGTTATATTTACTGAAAGTACCTATAGTAATAATTATCATCGACGATACGTAATCACGTCGCTTAACGTTTTTTTATTACGGAAAAACAAAAGGTTTACACTGAAGTTTCAAAATATTTAATCTCCGCTGAATATATATACGCGGGCATTATATATATTATTTTAATATATATTAACATTTTATTCTTACAATTATATCTTTATCATACCTTTGTACAAAATAGCTTTCCGAACGAGGCAGTATATAAGTCAGACATTTCATTCAAAGAATGCATATTTTGATTTTATTTGATTTAAGTATAGCTATAGTTAGATCATTAGGTATCTTAGAAAGTTATATGTAATTTAAATCGTTCGTTTCAGCCGACGGACGTCCACTGCTGGACAAAGGCCTCCTGCAATGCTTTCCAGCCCGCACAATTTAATTTAAATAATTCATTAAAATTATAAGAAAACATAAAAATTATATTCATCCATGCAGTATATTGGCAAAATATGAAAAAATCTGGGGGTCTAGCGTGAGCTGCATTAACAAGCAAATATTGAGTTAGTGAGTCAATAAAACTGTACGGAAACTTCGCACCTGTTCGCATGGCATAGACGTGTGAAAATGAAGAGGGCGTTATTATAATATTACACACTTAGTTTATTACCTACGCGTGGAGTGACTCTGAGAGGATCAATCGTTTTAATTCAAGATCACCGCGACATTATTCAAGTGAAAACTTTTTAGGAGACATTATTTGAGATGGGAAAACCATTGAACTCGCAACGCCGTAATCGATATTTCTTTGTACCTATAAGTATATGTAGAGTACAAGTTCTCACTTCTGCCGGCACTTTCGTACATCATACTGCATGCAAATTTATAACAGTTTTTCGTATTGGTAGGTTGCATAAAATTGTAGATGTTATTAAACCTATTGATTTTTCCTATGTTATTTTTTTATAGGTATTATTCAAAAGCTATTATAAACAATATTCTGTGCTAACACTTCCATTGTCTCAGCATCAGCTTAGTTCTATTCTTGACGAGCAGGTAGGAACCCAGATAGGTACTTAGTTGTACTCCTAATTTTGTGTTCTGATTATTTCTTTTTTTTTTTTTATTCTGTGGTGTGCAATAAAGACTTAGTGTTTATCTATCTATCTATCTACCTACTTAAGTAAGATGACAGAGTGAGAGCCGCTACAAATCATAATATTACAGTATACGTGTATCTAGCCAAGTACAATGTGCAGGGTACCTTCAAGAGAAGAGTCAATAGGCATTTTCTAGGCAAGCGCGCTCCAACCTAGACCTCATTATTACTTTCCATCAGGCATGATTGTCGTCAAGCGTAAGCCTAACTTCAACAAAAAAAAAAGACAAGAGAAGTTGGCTTGTCATACTTATATTTTACTGCTTAATCTGTGTGTATTGGTATAATTAGTTTTAATCAAATAACGTCACGTCTGCTGTCTGTGTGATTTTTACTCTATGACGTATTGGGCGGGCAAAGTTCTGAAATCTATAGGTGTTGCCGTATCGGTAATAACTTGCTCGGGACATTCATTCGATTGTTAGAAGTTTCGGGAATAACCACAAATTGCGCCGGCGCCTTTGTTGTTTTATTGGTCCTGGGTTTGTTTTAGTTAACAATCATTGATGTATAACGTAGATAAAAGTCAGCCTGTCATGTTTGTTTTAAAGCAAGGACTTCATTCGAATTTTAATCAGTGAAATATTATGTGCATGATTCATAAATGATACCTACTCATAGATAGCCAAGATGATGCATGAATAGTTAGTTAGGTACATCAAAATACATTTCCTATTTTATTGGATATTTGTACTTACTACACATATACCTCGACTAAAAATAGACCTTCCATAACATTGTGGCTTATTTTAACTCAAAGGAAACATGGTCGTTACTACATACAAATAGTTTAACTTAGTAAGGCATTTACTAGATGTACCTACTTGTGAATCCATTAACCAATCGCTTAAGGACCATTAATCCCCGTTTAGTTTTAATTACGATTTTTTCCGCAAACCCGTCGAGTTTATTCGATCTGATAATGTTTGGAGAGACGGCCCGTAACATTGAGTAGCTAGATTCAGATCGGGCCCAGCTAGCCAACGGGCCAACGGTACCTGAGACAATGCGTGCGTTGATAGGCATCTAAACGAGCTGGTTTAAATATTGTTCAGGGCGATCTTGGTGTGTGATCGCGAGGTTTGTGAACGTTAGTGGTGACTGGTACCTAGGGCGCTCTTGTCTTGAAGGCGTCAACACAAGCATGCACCTACCTTCATTTTTTTATTGGCAAGACGTTTGCAATATCTCAATTTTCAGTAACTTACAAATGTGCTATGTTATAATACCTACTTAATTAGTATCCATAAGCTAGGTAGGTAGGTCCTATGTAGAGGATTCTTAGAAAGAAATACTTACAATAATTGTTTAGGGTTATTATTATTATTATTTCGAAATCCAAGCGTAATTGTGCCTTACCTAACGGCTTGTATCGTTTTATATCTAAGGTTATCTTTCGTCTAATTATATTAGGAATCACGAGTAGGTAGAAAGAGAAGTGAAATTAATTTGGTATCTTTTTTGCACCTACCTACAGTTGTTTTGAATGCCTTATAACAGAAGTGCAGTAAAAATTAGCCTCACCTTAATTTACTTCACAGCTGCATCCCCATACATTGTAATAACTGTTACAACAGACAGAAGTATGAACCTATATTTATTTAACCTACATAAACAAATGACAATAAAAAGGCGACCATCGACAGTCAAGCGAAACGAATTTGACATTTGGAACAAAGATGGCAGGGCGCCAGCCGTCAACGCGTGCATCAATGGCGCCCATTCACGACACATCAGCCGAGACGAGCGGACGTGCCGCGATACGATGAAAATAAATTAGAACTGACGACTAATTGTAGCTTTGAACAGAGATTAATTTTCACTTCTCACCCATTCGATTAGGATTTGTTCGTCTTCTTCGTAGTGGAATATGTATTAGTAGCTAGTGGCTACCTACGACGAATGGTTTTATTTTAGGATACACTAAATGACTAAAGCCATTTTATAAACTAACTTCAGAATGGAGAATAACAACCTTAATATCACTATGCAAGTTTTTATCTGAATGTTTTATTTAAATCTATATTCATAAAAAAACTTTTGCAAAAAGTTAGGTGTATACCTCAAAACATATTAAAATTAGAATTTATTTACGAATTTTTACAAATACCACGATTTTGTTCTTGCTTCTCTGCTTAAAGCAAATCTGAAATATAGACAGATAACCAATTAAGCGTAATTATAAATTAACGAAACGAACTAAAAGTCGGCGCTGCAAATATTACCGAAGGACAGAGTTTGCAAACTTGGAGCAAACTTTGACAAAACTTTGCCGATGAGATACAAATAGGCATCGGAATTAAGTTGCTCACGATTTTCACTGCCTTTTAATTATTTCCCCCCTTCAGGTGGATTTCGATTAACGTTTCATTTTGATTATAGGTACATATATAATCGATTGACTGATTTATTAAAGCAAGCATGCTCTTCGAGTCCTTAACTTACAAGAGCTTACAACGTAAAGAAAACTTAACAAAGTAAAGAAAGCATCAACCTGATTTTAAGAGCAAGACAGATAAAGAAGCAATAAATAGACAGTCAGCCGGATAAAGTGCTAGCTAGGTACCTACCTTAAAAGGGTTCGATTCTTGTCCGGAAGTTTTTTGGTACGGAACCCTAATAAAGCTAACAGTATTCGAACGAAAAGGTAAGCGCGACATTTCATTCAGTTACCCAGATTAGAACCAATATGAAGTACATGGACATTTTTGAGCATAGATTTCACTATACCATGTCAATGTGATAAGCACTGTTATTTTTGCATTATGCATTAATTATTTTAATCGTTGACATACACCTATGCAGATTCAGAAAGTAATCAATTAGTCTACTAATATCGTAATACTACAATTAAAATTTACCCAGCTACATTTAGAAAAGTACTGGATTGAGAACATAGTTTGAATCGTTTAAATACCGAGTAAAGCTTGCTTAAAGTGACTCATAGAGTGACTTGAGTAGACGCGAAAATGGAAATTTTCCGTGAAATATACAATAATTGACGTAAATTTTCTTAACCAATTTACACCCTAATAAATTGCTTCGAACACAATTCTCTCGTAACTAGATCAATATACTATGATGCAATTATAAGTATTACGCTTAGAGAAAAGGGTAGGGACGAAGAATTAATGGGGATCGATCGGATTAAAAGTGAAGTTTGGGATTTGAACGAAATAGAATTAATTGAGGATGGATTTTGATAAATACTCGCCGATGCTGGGGACTTACTTATAAACCGTTTAGGAGTTAAAGTGGAGAGGACTCCGCCGATAATACTCCTGTTTTATGGAATGTATGTTACTTTGAAAGGAATAACCAATGTAACAATCAAGGCAAGAATGTTTACAGTAGTAATGGAACAACAAATCTTCGAGTACATTTCACACAACGCAATTCGATGTAAGAATCTTTATAACAAACCGTATGATGAATGATTGATTAAAATGATTAAGAAATTTTTATAAGACGTTTTTCTAACCAAACACTACTAATACATTTGTGTAAGTTTAAGCACTCCTATAAATTTCTAAGCCAGGAATGTCTTTATGATTTTTTGCCATAGGGATGTTAAAGTTTTCTTTTGTTTTTGTTGGTTACTTGAAAATATTTTGAAAATAAAATGGCAACTTTTACTTTTGACACTGCACGTGCACATAACAAATAATTTGTTTATGATTCTAATAATTTTTCCCTGTGCGTCATATATCAGTTTCCATTCATATTTTCAGTGACATTACTATAAGCATAGCAAAATAAAGCTCTTAAAACACAAGCGTGCAGTCAAGAAACGTACAAAAAGACCCTGCCATCTATTCTGGGAGCGATCTCGTTCTCGAGTCAAGAATTCGAACCCAATTAGAATCGAACCACGCACCAAATGGTGTGCGATGACATCGCCCTTTGCGCTTTGATGTGTAATTAGGCAATCGATGTCTGTCGCGAAAATTGCTTTCGTACATTTTTGCGATTAGTAGCAGCTAATGCTCGTTTATACTTACCTACTAATTAGATAATAGGCATGCTGCGTAATATCTGTAAGATATTATGGGTCAAAAGTTCATATTATAGAAATCCTTTGCATTTACTATACATAGTGCAAAGTTACACGTATTGTCAAGTCCTTATTTTGCTAATCACGTGATCCGAAAGGGAAAGAGTGAAGCGTACATTGAGTTTAACCAATTTGCTTCCAGAAAAAACTTCTAACGAAGGCTGTCTGGGTCCTTTTTAATCAATTGATTACTTAATTTACATACATACTTAATTATATTGTTATTCTAGTAGGTTTCCGGTGTTTTAAAAGAATGTGTGCTAATTGACCCAAAGAATATACCTGATATGTAATCTCGTTTTTCACGACTTAAGCGCTCGTGGGCTTCTAGTTCTAATAAAAAGAATTCATCGCAAATTCATAAATTCGTTCATTCACTGACTATTCACCGCCCAACCTCAAGCCTTCGACACAGAAAGCTGAAATTTTGTACAGAGTTGAGTATCCTTTTACAAGCTACTAAGTAGTAAAAACTATTTATTAATTAAATACAGGGACCAAAAATTACCAATATGTTATTTTTATTTTTATTTCTATTTCAGTAGTGTAAATGTGCAAGTAAATTCGGAAGCAAAATACCTACCCACTTTCCCACCTAACTAAAACAGGAGAAAAAGGTCATCAAAGAAAGGAATTCATGCGATTGGTAATTAGCTTCTAAAGCGTAATGGACGTGGAACTAGGGAAGCCCGCACAAATGAACGCTAGGATGTTGCGAGGGAGTTCTAAAATTTCCCTAAAAGTTAATTAATAACTCATCTACGTTTAGCCTTTGAGAGGCGTCGATTTTTTTAACTCCCGAATGGTATCGCTTCAGACATCGTCAACCTTTTTTTTGCACCCCCTATAAAGAGTATCGTCCGAGAGCGTAGGTACATAAAAACCCTTTAACTTATGATGAATTAGCGATCTCCTACGCTTTATGTCTCCCGCGTTATCTGACCCCCTTTTCACCCTCTCGGTCACCCTTTCACACCCTCTCCCGGAGGCAAATTAACGTGCGTCAATATGAAGAATTAATATAAGCGGAAAAATCGTAGCGTCGTAGCATCATCTACGGTTTTCAAGACTAATTCATTGAAATTATAATTTTATAATAATAGATAGATTAATTATGCTATTAAAACTGATAAAGATATAAGTAATAAAAAGAGCGGTATTTTTTGGATGTAAAATACGTGTTATAATAATTTTAATAGCAAGATAACTAATACTAATAAAACTAACTAAATTAATTAAAATAAAACATAAAGTTACTTAAAATGCACGCTTGAGTTATTAATGAATTAAATATAAGAAGATACTTAAAAAATTTTACTATTTGACTCTTCCCTATAATAAAAAATAAAAAATTCTGATCTTATGAATTGTATAAAATTTTTGATCGCTTAATATGTTATTTGAAATTAAATACCATACCATAAAAGTGGCAAACTACTGCCAGACATTGATAATATATTACCATGAAAGGATATATAAACCCCACGAACTACTTGTTTTATTCATCAGCATTCATAACAGTTGGAATAGTCGAAACAAGAACTTAGTGGACTTTATGAATTGGGCCCAAATACGCCGCGTTCGTGGCTTGGCCGAGTACAAACTTAAATTAGTAGTAGTGACTTGTCCAAATTATGCTTCAATAAATTTTCCGGGCGATCAAAAACAAACTAGACGAGTCACCGAACACCCCACATCACGTTTTAAAAGGCATCCTTGTCGTTACGTAATCCTTTTCCCTAAAATCTGCCCCCCTGATAGGAGATGTTTTGATATCCCTCGCCATTTATACGTGGCTTCTATAGAAAAACATTGACGTAAAAAGTGGGTTGGAATGAGGGGGTGTTGATGGGGTGGTAGGGAGTGGTAAAATTTGGAAAAGGTTGGCAACCGCTGTCGAAGTGACCGCTGAGAAGGGTCCACGTATTATGTGGATAACGTCGTTATGTGTTGATCAATTTTAATGCGTCTCCATAATGTACATTACCGTCCGCCAAGAAAGTGGGCCAATAGGGATTTACCTCTTTTTTACACGACTGCCCAAAAAAGAAGTGTAATACTTTTAGGGTTCATGCATGTATGTATGTGAGTTTCTTTATTCTACCATAACTTCTGAACGACTGAAGAAATTTTGACATGTGGGGTATCGTTACAATCCTTACATGATTTCGAGTAACATAAGCTATATATTTTTTGAAAAAGGTCGTTTTACCACAGGGCTTTTTATTAATTTTATTTATTTACTTGTTCCCATTGTTTATTTGCTACCGAAAAAAATACGGTAAAAAAATAGATCTTCGAAAAGATGTACTTGTGACTTTTATGTAACTTACGTGTATAAATACCCATTATTATTTTAGTGTAATTAATGCCTATATGTATAATTTTTCGCGTGGCAAAGCACTGTTATAGTTTTATAGACCTTGATGAGAATTTCATGATTTTGATTTAATTTGAGAGTAGGTAGGATAATATGCAGAATTAAAATGTTATATTTTTTTAAAATTATAATGGGAGATTTCTCGGTATCCTGTATGAGCCAAAGGTATACAATAAAATAAAAAGTAAGGTATAACATTGTAGAGTACCTAGTAAGCTTACCTCCATGTAGTAGTTCCGGATTTTCATAATTATTTTAATTGAACTTCCGTTAAATATCAATTGTCCATGGAAACTCACTTAACTATAAAAGATCCTTTATATCTTGAAACGTCGCCGGAAAACTAACACTAAAAGTAACTAAACTAAAACTAACTTAATACTATATAGTACAATCCCAAAACATAGAGTTCTTCTAAAAAAAGTGGTACGTGTATCCGATCGAGAAAAGTTTAAAAAAAAACAACGCGCTGTCAAAAATCCATCAAGTTATTCGAAATTCGAAAATACCGCCTCGCCGCGTGAAACGCGCGCGAGTAACTGACGTACGAGCACAGATAAACGCATCGCGTCTTATCTCAGTAATTAACATAACGCTCCCAAGCTCCCATGCCTCCTTCGAAACATATTTGCATAGCCAAAGAAATCGTATGCTAATCGACGCATCTATCCGACCCCATTCTCGACATTTAATATCGGAATCAATCGCTAAAACAGGTTTAAAATGGGTTAAATATATGATGCGTCTTTGTGCCCACCTCAGATAGGATTAGGGTTAATTCTCCCTCAGGCCAGATGTCAATGCATTGATGTTTAGTGTCTCGAAGAATACGGATATCGGAAATGTGTTTTTTATAATGCGTGCATGGAATAAATCTTGCGCACCTTTCACCTTATCTAGTGTAAGAATGAATAATGGGAGCGTCGTATTGATATTTTCGCTTTGATACTATTTTTTCGAGTTCTGTTTAGAAAGATCGTGCGTTATGGGAAAGCTAGTGATTTTTCCTTTTTTTCTTTTGATTTGTGAGTTGGAAGATTGCTTTAAGATTGGGTAGGTACCTGTTAATTCTATAAACATATATCTTTTGATATAAAGACAAGCTTTTGAACAAACTCCGGTTTCGAGCTGAAAAAGCTGGTAAAGTTTCGAAATTAGTATGAGATGAAATATAAATCTGATACATCCTTTTTTATATAAAACGGATTATGATTGGTCCAACCAAAATGACTCAATAATTACGTCATACTTATAATAGTATAATAGCTGTAATAAGTGTGACCCCAACGGTCGAAGTTTAACTGAACTTTAACCGAACAGTTCAAAGATCCCAACCCTTTCGTGAGAAAAACGAGGAAACGTTAATTATTATTCGCATATTAAATACCCGAACCGAACCGGATCCGAAAATAATATCGAATAATTATTGAGAAAATATATTTTAGAGCATTAGCATATGCAAGACGAATAAATCATAGAACAATCGAGGGGAAGCACAAGGAGCGATCGGATACTCGGACTGGTTTTCTTTATTACTTTTTTTTTAATTTATTGACCTACATGCAAGGCAAGGGTCGATTGAGATCAGTTTTAATTATTTGCATATTAAGGATTTTAAACGTATCGTGTGAGAAAGCTACGAATCGATTCTAGTGTGGGCAATTGCAATTTGGAATGACATTCGTTGGGAATAAAATCAAAATAATATGAATAATCATTTAAAACTTTTAATATTAATGAACACAAAAAAAAAATTTAGTCTCTTTGTCATGGCAATTATTTAAACAAACAGTTGGTAATTATTGGGTTAAAATTATACTTTAACGTTTCACATGATGTTACTAACTTAGGTATACTTATAAATGATAAAAGGTACAAATGCAACGTACTTACCTACCTATAATTATTAAAACTCACAATAAAGTCCCACTTCTATATGGAGCGTAACGATTCTTAACTTAAAGTTTGGAAACGAACCGCTTTGGTGAATACATATTTTTTAATTAATTATCATTAATCTTTATTATGATCGCAATCGAATGACCGTTCAAACGATTTTAATACTTATTGTTCCCATAATAAGATACAAAAACGATAACATCTGAACGGACTTTTTATGAGAAAAAATTATTGTTTCAGCCATTCAATGCTCCCGTCGGTTATTGTTCGTTTTAAATACAATTTTGAATTTGGAATTAGAACCGATGTAAATTTAAATTAAGGTGTTCGGATTATGATTAGGATACCGCATGTATTATGGAATCCACCTGTTTTGCGCGGGTAGATATTTTGTATCTAATAGGAAAAATAGTACATATTTTTTATTATTATTTGTATGATGCAATAAATGGGTGAGCTTTGAAAACAAGATATTCTGTACCTATACGATTTTTTAATATAATTTGCATTTTTACCAAGATATGTATTTTTACCAAAATAAATGAAACATGTTAAAGAATAATACTCTTCGAATTATACGAAACCCACAAAAATAATTACCAAATTTAAACTTGGCGTCGAAAATTCGAAATTTGAAATTTCGACCCCGCTCTATCGAAAGCGTACGTTGAACTGGTCACGGTACACTTAGCAACGTTTAATTGTTAAATTAATAAAAATAAATAACGGATATAACGTTATTTTTAACAACGTTATTTGTTATCGGCTTATGATCTGTGGTAGAGTTTGGTGGATTTTTATTCGATGTTTTATCTACCGTGTCCGTAACATAACTTCGTAATGCTCTGAGTGTTATAAGTTGCTCGGAACTGGGATTTTGGAGTTGAATATTTAATCAATCGGAATGATCGTGTACCTACCTATGCTAAATCAACTAGCTCATCAACCGACTTTAAAAAATGGAGGTTCTCAATTCAACTATTTTTTATGTTTGTTACTTCAGGACTCTCGACTAGGTGAATGGTTTTGATGATTCTTTTTTTACTTGCTGTTTTGATACTGCATGCATCCTCGGGAAAACCATGTTATATCTTAAGTAAGTAAGTAAGTATGAGCGCGACAAATGAACAAATAACTCAATAATATCCCACCAACTGATTTCGATGTTTCTGTTTTTGGAAAGGATTTCCTTCAAGGATAGTTTTATGAGAGGGGAAGTCAATTTTTTTTTGTATTATTCGGTTAAGTGGCCGAATTATTGAATATGTAGCTGAATGTGTAATGTGGATACTGTAGGTAATTGGCCTTAAACCTAAAATGTGTAACCTAAAATGTAATCTCTACAATTTTCGAAAAACTTCCTCAACTTATATACTTACTTAGATGGATTAATTTTGCCCAACAACCTTAAAGCTACATTTCAAATCGCATGATCGACGAAACGTTCAGGAACGAGGAAAGGAAAGGAAAACTCCTAAAGTGCCGTGTAACCGATGAGCGCCCTAACGACTCAATCTACGCACATTTAAATTGCCCTTTCCGAACGAAACCTCATTACTTCCCAAAATATAACCTCTATGGAGGCAATAAATAACCTAACGGAGCGCATATTTCAAAACAAGAAAAAAATAACACATAAAATTTTCTTTGCCCCGCGTCTAATGTTGGAGTGCAGCTCCATTGTTGTGATTCGACTGTCAGATTGACTATTGAGGTTTTTTTACAAGAAATAATTTTCATAGGCATACCTAAATAGGTCCGAGGTATAGTTATTCAGGTACTAAATACCTACCTTGTTGTGTTAAACAAGAAGCGTCACTAAAGTCACGCATTTTTAGCTATTACATTGCAATAATTAATATAGCAGTTGTCGATCTGTCAAATTCATCATGATCTCAAACTGTTTTTATACGTAGCTATTCTATGACAAAACAAAATAAATAAGTATTATTATTTGAGAAAAAAAAAATGATAGTTTAATAGTAGTTTATGTAACGGTTACATAATGGGGGGTATTAAAACACGAGTGTGAGTTTAAAAAACGAGCCGCAGGCGAGTTTTTTAATAGTATCACACGAGTGTTTTAATACCTAATTATGTAGAGTTTCATACACTACTTTATCTACGCTCATATTATTATCATAAATTCAAATCATAAAATCTTGCTAACGTTTGTCGTAAATCATTCACTTTGTTTCATTTTTGTTGCAACTACTAAAATGTCAGGTGGAGTTAAATTTTCTTTAGTAGGTTTCACTGCTAGACATTTTTCAGCGCAAAATTTTGACTAAGTAACAAAAATAACACATTAAAATGTAAAAAATTTGTTTGTATGGCACCAAAATTCTGCAAATATGGCGCAGAACCATAGACAATAGACATTGTTGTTGTTGTCTATGGTCAATCATGGCCCATCCATACTCTCGGCAATGACTACCAACTATATGTTGTCTGTGGATTCACTTAAAAAAATATTACATAAAAAATATTACCCCAGATACAAATACAGGAATCCAGAGCCGTGTATCGTTATGGATATTAAACAACATTCTTTAAATATTTCCATAGTAGAGCGATGTTATTATGAATAACTTTTTAATAATTATAGAAGTCTGTGAATAAAGTAGGTAATTATTTGACACATTTCGATTTCATAATTCGAACTTTAAGCAATGAGCGTAGATAAAATTTTTTATCTAATAGATGGTACGAGTACATCTCTAGTGGCGCCGTTTTCTTCGATACCTCATGACTTTAATTGTTTGTAATTTACGCCCATATAAAATAAAGTGATAAATAAGAAATTTTAGAAATTACATTTTTTTGTTGCTATTTGGGATATAGAGTTGAAACATAATATTTCTAGAACGACAAGTAAATCTTGAACTACTTACATAAAAAACATAAAAAATACAAAAAAAAACCTGCAAACGATAACGAAGCGACTTTATTATCCAAAACGATTATTCCGCGCCGCACTGGCGATAGTGGCAACGGGTTTAAAAAACGAACGCATTGCCGGGTGACAAAGGAAACGGGGCGGGTGCGTTCCGCGCATAGATTTTTGCATTATTTTAGTATGCAAATGTTCCTGCGATAGCGACAGTGTAAGAGCAATTTAAATTATTTTTTATGGCGCTCCGGAGTATTGAGAGTTTGCCAAGTAACGCGGGATTACCCGCCGCGGAATTGCCTGGCGGTATTGTGTTCGTGAATTTTGCATTCGATTGATGATTCTAAATAATTCAGAACGTTCTATATTCGAATTGGGTGTTTGGTTGCTGAGATTCAAAGTGACCAGTTTCCATATTTATTCTCCACCTATGAAACAAAATTCAAAAAATTATATGAATGCCGGAAGTCACGTATTTAGCGATCATTTAGCGATCTATTTATATTTCTAAAATTTATAAATATTATTTATGATAGGTACTCAATTTAATCTCTCATAATTTCCAAAATGTACCGTGCAAGGAAAAATCTGATTAGCCTCGATGATATATCGTCGGGAATTCCACGCCTTAGTGGCTCTAATTTGAATATTAGACGCGTTATTGAAAAGAAAACTTTCTTGAACGGCCCTCTGCAAGCTTTTAATGGTTATTGCTTCTTCCCTTGCTATCTCGTTTCCGAAGGAATAAAAATAACCGCTCTAAGGTTCAGGTGTTTCACAATATATTGTTTGGATAAATTGTTGTTATATAGATAATCCGAATTTTAATTGATTTTGGGACTGCCACGGGACTGCATACAATAATACTACCAATACTATAAATTTTGTTGCACGTTCCTAATTCGGGCACGCAGTTCAAATATCGAACGGAAACGGATATGGTACTGATTCTAATTTCAAACGAAATATCGCAATGTTGGAATTGATAAAATTTTGTGACAGACCACATTGTCGCTATTATATTGAACGGAAATTTACGATAGCGACTAATAATAGGTCGTTTGATGCTATCGCGTTTACAAAATTATTGGTAGGAGACAATGTAATAAAATATTTATACCTATCTAAAAGCTCATTGAAAGCTGTGTCATAAGCTATGAAGCTTTCACACTAAATAACTCGAAGTAAACTTGATAAGATGATCATAAATTACAAGTAGGCAATACGTGCAAGGTTGTCATTCAAGCACCTTGGATCATAGAGATAACAAAACTATGGAGATGGCATTTCCTTCATAAGTACCCTAGGTGACGCCATCTTATGCGCCACTTGACAAATTAAAAATAGTCACGCTAATTATGTAGATGGGGCCTGTCCTTATTTGTTTTCTAAGTCTGTGCCTTGGATCTACAACGTCCATTAGTTGTCTATAATAGTTCACCTTTGTTTTGTCTGTATATTATGTCGCCTCCGTTTGCCACTACACCAAGCAGCAAGTTGAGCTTTATCAGTTAGTTTCGATCTTCTATAGATTTCCTCATTTGATGTAGTGCAAACATAGATTACAATAGGGTATTTTAATCTAATCAAAATATTGATTTATTCAACTCTTTTTTAAATAAAATTTTGACAAAGAACAAATGAAATCGAGCAAACAACGAAAAAGTTCTAAGCAAGTTAACAATCCAATTTCTGTCACAGATAGCTATATCGGATATAGTAACATCACTATCACTCATGCCATAGCAACTCCACGTAACTCCATACGAATTTTCATTTTGCGAGAAAGGGATAGAAGAAAAGTTCCACGTATGCTTATAACTTTTGATTTCCTTGTCGGATAAGAATTTTATTTTCAATGAATGTCATTATTTCTGACCTTGCTAAACCTGTACCTAAAGCAATAAAAAATGGAGTAAAATACCGTATTAACGTCATAGTATTTGCATGGAATTTTTTTATAGTGTCTATTTCGGCTGCACAGATTCCGCTGTGAGTATCAAGTGCGTTAATTTATTTTTAAATAACAAGTTATTTTTATTTCTGAGACTCCGTGATGAAACGACTACGCACTCGTATTATTGGAGTTATTTTCTACACTGACCTCTTTACCATAGACTAATTAGTAAAAATATGTCATAGAGATAAAAAAAAAATACACGTGACGTGAGACGTGTACGTATCAATTAGTAAATTGTTATTACATTCAACGCGCAAGAAAATAGTGCAACTCAATGTAGCCGTCAAGAATACGGTCATGACTTTGACTACAACTATTTTTGGATTATTTTATAGAGTCTCATTTTTAACCCGCTCTTTTCAAGTTTTTTTCTTTAATTTGTCAATAACTTCACTTCCGTGTTACGCGTTATCTTCTATTTGCATCGGATGTGAGTAGGGTAGGTAGAGAAAGAAAAAAGCATGATATATTTGAACAATATCGCCCACGTGGGACAGATGCGCGTATGCTAATGCGCGTGATCCTTCCGTCAGACCTCCCGGTCCTTGCTCGATCGATTATGACGATCTTTGAATACGATAGAGATGTATTGATACAAAATAGTTTAAAGCTCTTTTGAAATACGTACTTAATACTAATGACAACTTTTTTTTTCACGGCAGGTCACATTTTCGATCGAAGTTTTATCTTGGTAGGTTCTCTTTCGGGACCCTAAGAGATAGGCAGATGAGGTCTATAGAGTTGAATGTCATGAAGGCAACATCCAGTGGTAGACGTCCATTGGCTGAACTGGTTATTTGGTTAAGTATTTTAACCCCAATAACGACATTTTGTCACAAAATATGTTTTTGGGGAAAGTGGCCGAACCACACAAAACCAAAACAATATAAATACTGAAAATGAATATATAGTACGCATACAGTATACACCTATCTACTTAAATAACCTGTGATAATACAATGTACTAAAATACATAAAAAACTGCGCATACTATACATATACTTAGGCCATAATTTAGGACATTTTTCACGTTGACTCTTGTGCCATCGTTTCTTTGCATCCATTATGACACATGAACCCAGATTTTGTTCATATTATTCTTATTAATAATGCAAGTTAATCCGTATATTTATATATTATCGGACTCCGTTGAATGACCGAGTGACCTCCAAGGGCGAACATCTGGCGTCCGCCCAAAGCATATAGATCATTTTCACTCCATTTCTTTCACTCCACCAGTACAAAGTGAGTGAAATCAAAAATCTTCCTCATTTAAATTAACCATCCCTAATTGTATCTATTGTTAGACTTCTGATGAAAATAATTGAAAAAACCGTATTTTAAAAATTATTTTATTTGTCATGTAACTAAACAATAAAGCTGTTTATTTGACTTCTGAATTTATCCTGTGGTCAATCTTTATTTTGGTGCTGTGAACTTCCATTGCAAGAATAATAATCGCAAGCCATTTGTCACTCCATATCTTTCGCTGTGCAAGAACCAATTGCGTTCGATTCGAAAATCAAAAATTCAAATCGAGACAGAACGACATGTTTCTAATGAGCCAATAACTCGTAGAGACAATAGCGGCGTGGGCGTTCTGAATTCGAAATTATCACAAAAGAATATTAATGTAACACTTATTCAAATACAGCGCGACGCGTATTCTGAATATGACAAGCGTGATCCATTTTTGTATAGAAAATCAATAAGAAAAATGGTCAGTAGTAAGTACCTATTGAGTAAGTAGGTTTTTCCATGTAAATTTGCATGTACTCGTAAATTTGATAACTTAAAACCTATACTGGGCGAAATATCTCTCTGTACTAGGGGCTATAAATTGAGTGACAAGACAGCAATCGGCAGGCCTGTCGTAGAGCTCATATTAAGTGCAACAAAGAGAACAGGCGAACAGTTTTCCCACTCTTTGCCCCGTGTGCAGCGAGAAAATTTCTTCCTGTGTACTAACCTATAATTTCTGACCCATATTTCCTCCAGAGGTCTAGATACCCTTGTAATGATATAACAACACGAACTGACTCATTAATGCATTTTTACGTGTTACGTAATATTTTTATGTTTAAGGAACGGCCTAAAAACTCTTTTTCAATGTGGGCAGACTGATGGAGTGAAAGTGTTGTTAGAACAAAGTTACTTTTGAAACTTTCAAAGCGTTTGTTAACAAATTGAACCCTTGCACCGCAGAACCCTAATTATCTCGTCGTCTAATTTGAATGGTGACGGCGACAAACTTTTTTCATACCAATTTGAATTATCGAAGGTATTGTGACGGATACGGTTTTTTCCTTTTATGCCAGAGCACACCTTTAATCGCGTCGTATTCAAATATGGAACGCGTTTTTTTTAAAGAACTACACCCCATTTACATCATGCTTCTTTTTGTGGAAGGGAATAAGGAAGAGAGCATGAAATTATGCAATGCAAGTATGTAGCCTTTGTAAATCCATGATACTCTAATAATATGTCTTTCAACCATTAAATTAAGTCTAAAAATAAAAAGTCAATAATCAGGTCACAGTCACATGCAAGATATTATATAAGCACTTTCGACAAGAACCCTACATTTGAAAAATTTTGTGCAGAAGTCAAGAGACCGAGAAATGGGCCTAAAGACAAGAGTTACCCAGTATGCCCTAAGTTAGTAAAGGTAGCCCTAGGGATTCCCTTTCTTTTATAAAAGAGGAAGTTTAAACCCAGAAGTCTATCGGTTGATAAGCTAGTAATGACTGTTAGATGCCTAATTGCTCAGACTACATAAAGTCTGTGCCTAATTGATATAAACGGGTTTTATTTCTTTCTTACTAACGCAAAAACGCATAATACCATCATAGGCAAAAGTCACAAAAAGTATTACAGTCAACGCAAGCAACAGTGGCATGAACATATTGCATAATGTAAACGAGACGCAATACGAGAGCACACCTTTACTCGCGTCGTATTCAAATTTGGAACGCGTTTTTTTTTTAAATTATAAATATTGTTTATGATTCGTGCCCCCCGTGTTTTCGCCGTTTCCTGCTGTCAGAGTGTCAACGATTGTGAATGTGGTGCCGATAATGTAGGACAAATGCGCCGGAGTCTACAACAATGCGTGTTCTTTTTTTTTGAATATTTGTTTTTTTTTAGCTGCGTGAGATGTCAAAGTTTAAGCGCAATCTGCCAGTTATTGTTGCTTGTAATAATTGATGGTATTTGTGATAGGTAGGTTTTTTTGGAAGCAAATGAAAAAACAGATATTTATCTACAAAAATTAAAAAATGAATTGCCGTATTTATGTACGTGCATCACTTCAGAGCGATATATCATTATATTAGTTAAAATAAAATAGAGCTACCAGGAGTAGAACGCAGGTCTTTCCTCTTCGAGCGGCAATTCAACCCACTATACCATAGAGTTATCAAAACTAGATCACGCCATACTCAAATTAGCACACTGTTCCTATCATGAACGAAAAAATACGCCTTTAAGGCGTCATTGAAAAAAAGGAGTCATTTGTTCGAATCGAACATGGCGGCCGAACAATTTGTGGGGCAACAGTGATTGATCCCACCGATGCATCACTACGGGCGTTTTTCTATGAAAAATTGCCATAATCGACTTAAAAACTCATTAGGGCAAGACAAAGGCGACCGCCATCCGTCTAATTTGTTCCTTGATCGAACTCTGATTGCGTTTTTTTTGTATCTACCCGCGGAGTTTATCCTTGTGATATGATTTGATTTGGAGAATTAGTGCAATGTTAAAACCTTTTTTTCTTAAGGGGTTATGTTCGCTGTTTGGTTAGACCTCTAGACTCTCTTTTTTCGATCTAATTCTCAAAAATAAAATCTATAAATAAGTGTGTACTTAAGTTACGATATCTGCGTAGTTTCAGAAGGTTGATTTTAATTAGACTCAAAAATGTTTTTGATGATTTTAGATTTTATTTACTTAGATACAAAGGTGCATTCAGTAGGATCCAAGGTCACAAGTTCTTTTGATAACCTACTGAAGGTATACTAATGTACCTATAGGCCAATATCGGTTTCAGCTTCAGCCTTATGTATGAAATGTTTTAATGGTGAGGCACCTTTTTAAATTATTTATTTCCCATCGCAATAACGAGTGAACGGTAGATATTGGTCTACCTAACTCACATAAAATGTCAAAAACAAAAACGAGGGTCGCACTAGTTCTTTCTGTCAAAAATGAACTGTTAAAAGCCTGCTGCCCGGAACTGTCCGTCACGTTCCATATTCAAACGGACCAATGAATGAATGGCCGTATTGTTTTAAAATTCGAACCCGTAATGAATGTGGTGGTTCTTTTTTAAAATTGTTAATCCGTCTTTTTCACTTCATTTGCTTTTCATTGTCATTTTAGAGTTCTTTTGGTATATGAATAAACCCTAATAATATGTTTGGTGCAGATTAAAACTGTACAAAGTTAAGTAAGTTCCAATTGGAACTGTGTATTTATCTATCTACTATTTAGATACTTATATTTCTAACGTATCTTTCTTATGATCTTCATAAACCTTTACAGGATCGTCTTTTTAATCCGATTCTTACTTGACTCCTTTAAAAACGAAATAGGATGTGGTTCCAGTTGGAGCCAATGGCACAAGCGAATTCGATTATTTCGGCATTGCTTATTGTTTTATTCGACTATTCATTGTAGGTCTGTACCTATATCATTGTTTTAGGGGCGATTGTGTTGCGGTGAAACTCAATACGAATTAACGGAGAGCGATTTGAATTTTGAAATAAATGGAACGTCAAGTTTTTAATCGTCATGTTTAAAGTTCTTTAAATTAGACTGACAGCTTTGAATGTTGGCACGACCGAATCTGGATTTACAGTCTCATTTACAAACTATATATATTTAGATATACGTTAGTAATATTATATTAGATTCCTACCTATATTCGATGTTATAACATAGGAGGCATCCGCGGCCTATATTTCACCCTTAGAGGTTTACTTTTTTATTTCCCTAATGGCAAAATAACGGTCGAGTCAGCTAGTCGTTTAATAATAGTTATGTGCATATAGATAATATGACAAATTGACAATTCAGTTAAATCCGCGCGGTGTGTGTGTGTGTGTGTGTTTGAGCTTTGCGTTGATAGATCAATCTGTCAGACAGTCATATTTCCTGTCCATAGAAGACGTACGTAGAGGATGCCCACGACTTAAGTAAGTAGGTACGTGATCTCGTATTTTCCTTCATCAGAGGAGCCTCTCAATAAAGTAAGAAGTGCATGCCTGGGACTCAAACCCCGGACCTATAAATAAGTGGCTAGGTAACTGCCCAACCACCAGGCTATCAATGTTTGTTAGTTACTTAAATTGCAAAAAAGCTTGTAATAAAAAGGTTCAAAGAATCTCGTAAGTAACTGGACCAATACCTATTAGTTTCATTGATGGGTATCGAATGCTATGAAGGTCGCTTTAGGTTGTAGGCATTAAGATATGCTGCTTTAGGTACCTAATCTAAGAAAATATCAAAAGACTCTTTATAAGATTGAAATTACCTTAAATATGCACAGCATCTTCGGTTTGCGAACGTACCTGAAAAAAAATAAAGAACTCCTTTAGATAAAAAGCTCCAATGATAAAAATGAGCCAATAGGGGTTTTATTGTTAAAAAATCTTACACGTAAGAATTTGTAGAAAACTGTAGAACCTGGGCGTGTCCTTTGAAGGCACGCCTTGTGAAAATCTCTTTCACACATAAAATAAAGTCCATTTTCATATATCGGCCTTCGATCGGTTCCGAACGCCCTCACTATCTTACAAGATATCGAGAGAACGCCTTCTTAAAAACTCGAAAAGGCGTTATTTTTAACCTTAGATCATTGATTTAAGGTGGCATTTCGCTCGCTTTGGTGCGCAGTAAAATATATTGATGTGGTATCGGTTTTCCATTAACGCTTTCAACCAGAAATCAGTTCTAGTGCCGGCGCGTAAGGTACATTTTCCTTCGTGGGTATAAAAAGGAATGTATTGACGTGTTATCGGGGATACCGTTGTCCTTTTCACTCGTATGCTGGTAATATGTGTGCGTCCCTGTCGTCGCGAGATGAAGACAGGATTTTCTTTGTAATGTCTGCGCATTCTTTTCTTAAAAGTAAGTTATATTCCCGCCGCTCTCGGTGGAGGTCGTTTTGTTTGGGGAAATGGACTGTGGAGGTATAGACTAAGTATAGACAAGACGGCATTTCTCGAAGCCTCGAAGGCTAGGTTTTTGTTGTGTCGTATCTATCGTCTTTTAAATTGAGTTAGATTCATTCATTTTATCTATGCGTCTAGATTCGAGTCTTATGATATTATTGCATTTTACAGGTCGCGTTTCAAAGTACCATTACTGGGCTGTAATCAAGTAACTTATTATACAGACTTACCTATTGTGGGCTATGGGGGATCGAACCGACGATGATTCGAAATTGAGTGCATCCTTTAACTGTTAAGCTATTAGGATTTACAACAAATATAACAATGAGTACCTAAGAGTAGGTAAGTAGTAGAGACTTACCTATCCTAAATTGTCACAAATTAAGTGGTAGGAACTGTACTATAGGTAAAGTAATTTAATCGCAACTCGCAATGAACAAATAAAAGTATTGTAGTAGCCTTGTGATTAAATTAGTTTTAAGTAGGTAGCACTTTTGAATTTATTTCGAAAAAGTCTGACTACCTAAGAACATACGTCAATAACATTTCTATATCATTCCTACCTATACCTACCTACCTACTAGAGATACAGAAGTAAGATATAGACGATCAAACGCCCACAGCCATGTTACAATAGCACAAATCTAAACAAATTGGCTGTCATTTTGTAGGAAGCTAATTTTCCAATAGATTTGAACAAGTACGGTTGTTTTGTGAATCAATAGAATTGGCGACCTCTCCGGTGCAACGAACCGCTATTTTACTATGCGAAGATCCAAGTTTGAATCCCTGTTATGTAACTATTAAGACACTTTCTACCTACTTCTTTTTGGCTCACCAACGAAGAAGCCGCGGGAAAAGGCTGTGGCAAATCTGTACCTAAGTATGCATAAAATAAAAAGTGACTGACTGACTGACTGATCTCCAACGTAGGTACAGCTCCAACCACTGGACTCAAATTTGGTACACAGTTAGCTAGCATGATGTAAATTGGTACTCAACCATTTGAAAATCCAACTCCTGGGAAATAAGAGGTTATATAGCTAGATACCTACTATTAAAGAATAGTCTACAAATTAGTTTATATCCGTGTGTCAAAGTTGGCTTGTTAAAAAAATTATGATCACTTCATAAATAATGCACCATAATAACTCAGTCGTAGGCTAGGTACTATATTATACTCATAATCCCAAACGAGGAAGCGTAGTAACTCAAGAAAATAATAAACACAAACAAACCATCAATTTTCAGAGCGTCGCCAGCGCCGATGCATTTTATTATGTTATCTTATTCCAATGTTGTTTTAGAGTCCGATGCGTTATTTGTGTTATTCGGGAATAGCTAGAAATATCTTCCTTGAACACAAATATGATACATGTGCCACCATCGGCAACTCAATCCTCCATTTGTTTGCTTTTTGTATTTACTACACATTTTATATCTTATGATTTATTTTTTAAAAGCATGCTACCAAATATCAATCACCTGGAAACGAGAAGATTTAGTAAGCGGTCTTTTATAAGAGTACTGGACCACTAGATCATATAAAAATGCAATAAGGAAATCTAGAGTGAAGTAAGATTTGACCAATTATTGTTTATTTTTGTGTTTGCAACTTGCTTATAAACTATTATTATTATTTAAACTCATAATGGACGTTCGATATGAAAACCTAACGCTTTAGAACAAAATATGGCTCTATGAATTTGAATACAGATACCTAAGGGATATAGCATGAACTATTAGATTTGTTTTACGCATAATACACTCTTTTTAAGTCAATGTGACACGCCTAAATTCTACTTTAATTTATCAAAACCAAACCCAAGTCGAAACGTTGTCTTCTCCTTAGCGTGTTGCTTGGTGTTTATTTATGTTATGATTGTAACGACTAAAATCTGGTTTTTGTTTTAATTATGTAATTGACTGAGTTTGTTTATTGCTTATTGGTTCATAAATATATTGAAACGGATATTAAACACATATTTTTGTTTAATGGACTCCAGCCTACCACATTGGAGATAGGTACGTACAAGACCATGAAAAATTATGTTTTAAGAATAATTCGTAAAAAGTAGTAAGCATTTACATTGGTATAAGGGTGCAGTCGTTAATTTTTTGGTTTACGTACGTACTAAGCTGTGATGTAATGGAAATAAGTAATTAAGAATAGGTAATACCTACCTACCTATACCTATGGGCATTTCGGAAAGTAGAACTTTACCATGTCCTAAATAATGTATCTACTACTTCGAAAAATCTTGAAGAGAAATCTATCTGATGAAACATGTATAGAAGTATAGCATTTTCCAAAATTACCACATAAATCATAACAAAGGAAAAGTTATTATGGAAGAAATTCCCTTAAACATGTCAACGGGAACGTTTCTATGTCATTAGTATCAAAGTATTATCATAAAAAAGCGTTTCCTTTTGATTCTGAACACCCAGCGCCAAGAGATCGGCGTTACAGTTTCTGTATTTTATGGCAATCGTAAAATAAATCCCCAACTAACTGTGGGGTTTAATTATATCGACGAGCTTTCGAGTCTTTTATAATGGCCGATCGTGACTTTTATAGATTTATAGAAAGTGATGGAAATCATAGATTACCTATGGCGTAGATTCCATAAAACAAGGAAATAATATATAGTATGGGTATAAATGCAGATAATTTTTAAATTTACAGTTAGGTCACATCTTTTAGGATCAATTTACATCCGCGGCGGAATGGAATGGAAACCACTTTAATTTTACATAGCATAATATAATGAACTTTATGTCAATTGTATAAGATAGGTACAAACTAATTAGGAGCCAAAAAATGTCGCGCGTCTTCCGGGGAATCCTCGCGCATTCTCAAGAATTGTTTATTATGTATGTTAAACAATTGATATAATATTAACTATGTTATGTGAAAAAAGTCGCTTCCATTCCATTCCGCCGCGGTGTAAATTGACCCTTAGGTACGCATAGAGTAGCGTGTTCTACATATTTATATCTTTTGTTTATTATTTTAAGGTTTCTTTACGGACTATAATAGGTATATATTGATAAATATCTGATGGCACACTGCTGGTATCGTAGGTAGAGGAACCTTAATAATTTTTCTTTAGAATTTTCTTTGCATTCAACGTTATCTTACATTAAAATTTTATTTATTCAAGTTGCCTACAATGTACCTAGACACTTTGTTTCAAATCCATTCTCTTTCTACGATCACTGATGATTCGAAAACTAAAAAATAATTCAAAAGCTTATGGAATGGATACGTCATTTTCATCCTAGTTTTATAAGCATTAGGGGTCAAAGATAAAGAATCTTTAGATACTTTTAGATACATCTAAACGTCATTCAACATCGTCAGCCATTTTCCTACTCGTACCACCTGTCTATTGAGCGCACACGTCATAAATAAAGCGTGACAATCTAAACATAGACGTTCTGAACAAAAAAATAGCAATAGATACGCTATATCTGTAATTTAGCACGCGTTGGTAATTAAATCGATGAAGATGTACAAACTACAGCACGCGTCTGCCAATGAACCGACGCCTGCCAACGTGATGATATACTGACGACCGATATAAACCTGAGGATAAGCCCATTGGAACATTTTACGTCTACCTTCATACAAGAAAAAAGTAGCGCCATTCGAATAGAACTAATAGATATACCCTGCATAGAGCGGACAGCACGAAAAAATGTCGCCAGTTTATCGGTGCCAAAAATGCTCGTTTTGCCACCAACAGTAAGGTCAAGTTGTAGTGCGCTCAGCAACCTTTAGAATTTTGACAGATGGCGCTACTGTTTGCTTATACGAAAAAGGTTTACTTAAATCGTTCGGATGCCCGTATCCTGAGTTTTCTAATGTAATAACAAGTATAATGATCTGTGGCATGGACCGCGGTCCATAGACAATACTGCGGTCGGCTTACAACTGACGCTGTTGGTGTCAAAACAAACATTTTTGACACCAGCGAACAGGCGATATTTTTTCGCGCGGTCCGTAGTGCCCTGTGTAAGTAGGTAAACGTCTATTGTACTGATGTTTTTAATGACACTATTAACTACCGTACAGCTCGTATACAGCTATACAATCCCCAATAGAAATTACGCAATCGGACTTCAAGCTACTAATTTCCATTAAATACCATTTCGAATGCGCGCCGTATACTGAATCATTAAATTAAATAATAAACGCTACTTCGGTTCATAATATAAATTATTGACTGTAATAATGTAATGACGTCCGTTTTATTCATGCGTCAAATCAAATATATTGTTCTGAGGCTAATGAATTTATGTACATAACTACAGACGCTGGAAATAGAACACAAGAAAAATTATAATTGACAGAAATAGACGCCACTTTGCGGAAATTCACGACACGTGAGGAATAATATTACCATCCTCGCATAATAGGTAGGTACATATAATAAGGTATAATTGCGATAGCTATTGTCTGGGAAAACGGAGGCTAAAGGCGCGGTTTCCACCAAAGCGGAGCGGAGCTGTGTTTGAGTAGTCTGACTAGTCAGATTTCATCATTTTGACATCGCCGAAACTGAGGGTAGAGGAGATGTCAAAATGACGACATCTGATTGGTTACTCAAACAGAGCTCCGCTCCGCTTTGGTGGAAACCGGGACTTAAAGAGCGTTTCACACCTTATAGCAGTTCGTAAGAAACGTGGAAGAAAAACGTTTAAATGCATATTTGTTGGATGTCAACTACACAAGGTTGCATCTTGCTGTTCTATGGGTTTAGATTGGCGAAAGAGGCACATAGGTACAAGGTTGTGGCTACACCGTCAATTTTGACGACTTCCCTGGCGCAGTGGCGCGCGCTCGGATTCGTGTGGGAGGTCGCGGGTTCAATTCCCGCCACGGGCCACTTTGGAATTTTATCATTTCTAAATTGGCTCAGGTCTGGTCTGGTGGGAGGGTTCAGCCGTGGCTTGTTACCATCCAACCAGCAAAGACGCACCCGCCGCGCAATTTGGCGTTCCGGTGCGATGGTTGTAGAAACCGTTGGGGTAAATTTACTTAATCTTCCAAGTTAGTACGATAACATCTTAGGCTACATCATCACTTACCATCAGGTGAGATCGCTGTCAAGTACTAACTTGTATAGAGTAAAAAAAAAGCGACCATCGATGGCCATTCTATTACCGTCATATCGGAGCGAGCTCAAGCATCTTTACTGCCAATAGCCCGATTCACTCGTTACATTAATAAGCAATATCCGCTAACCTTTCATACAAATTGCACGTGTCACCGACTATTTACAGGATAACGCACTTTAAAGCGAAGGCATTAGAATCTGTTTTGGATTGAGGAATGCTTGGTTTTTTTATGATTTTCAGTTGTCCCCCTTTGATCGATGAATGAGTATCAATAGTAATTGAATCCGTCGGATTGTCTGTGAAGTGCAAATGGGAATGATTTGTACTGGAACCATCTCTAGCATCTATCAAATGTATTCTACATACACATTAACTACTTCCAAATTAATTAGTGTCTGAGGTTGTCTGGAAGAGATCGCTAGTTAGCGATAAGTCCGCCTCATTATTACCTGTATCCTCTTTTTATTTCTACTTTAATTTTTGTTAATTGTTTCTTGAGTGTACAATAAAAGTATATACATACATACATACATACATTAATGATGACATATTTTATTTGTATATTACTCGGTAATCAGCATATTTACTAGCTGTTTTCCGTGAATTCATTCGCGAATACGTACCTACTTAGATTTCAGTTTTTTTTTTAATTCGAGGACTTAGAATGACCATCTTGAATTTCTTAATTTGGGTTACGTTAGTAATTGATATCTAATCTGTGATTTTGAGCCAGTACTTACTGACTGAAGTTTAAAATTTTAATAGCTTATAAAAATAATGATTTTGTATCGAATCCAAGACTTCACGATCCTTATAACTAGGCCTCTTCATACTATAAATCTACAAAACGTCGGGAGAAATGGCATCCTCATGTGGTTGATGTCCAGCGAACTCGAACGAAACGTATTTCTTCCACGTTTCTGATATGTACCGCTAAGATGTGGAACAACCTTCCAGCTTCTGTGTTCCCAGCCAAGTTTAATCTGGGCACCTTTAAGAGTGAATAGGCGTTTTCTAGGCAAGCGCGCTCCATCTTAGACCTCATCATTTCTGTCCATTATAGGTACATGGTTGTTGTCAAGCGCAAGCCTATCAATAATATTAAAAAATACTTCATAAGTAGGTATCTAACACATTCGCAAACGTGTATGATGTAGGGTGCACGTATGTATGAATCAAGTTCGGCCCAATCTTGGAAGCTAATAAAATATCTCGCACTAATTGAGTCTTTGTTCTTCCGCTCGTGTTGATCGCTGCTCCGTTTTACTCGTACGAGAATTACACCCCTATACCTGGACGACATATTGAAATCACAATCAAAAGAAAAACCTACCTCCTGACATACAATGTTCATATTCATAATAATCATTATTGGGTTATGATGTGAAGAAGCATACAAAATATAGAAAAACATAAAAGACCTTAGTACGTTAAGGAATTATGAGATAGTTCAGGGACAAATAAGAACTCCGTAGTACTGAGGGATCAAACTTCTTCCCTTGTAATGCTTTTTAAAATAATAATTGTTAAAACGTAACGTCACATTGGGTTCTCGATAAATCATGAACACGAAGATCAAGATGTTGTTCTATTTTCTTTAAAACCCTAATACTATTTATGAAGTCGGATGTGAATGTACAAACAAAACGGGATCGGAGAATCGGAATTATATGCTGCTTGAAAGTTGATTGGTACTCAGATAGATGGAGACCATAGTACGAGTACCTATGTTATAGATACTGATAATAATTTTAGACCCGAGAATTGATACAGATAGACATAAATCATTATTGACCCGATCGAACCCACGACCTTGCACTCTGCAGGCGATTATACCAACCAATAGAACAATGAATCCATGAATTATAATAGCCAAGGAGCCAGCAATAACATGGACAATAGCCAATAACAAACTAACTACAAGGCGTAATACTCATAAGTTCATCGGCGAGTAAAGTAAAAGGAAATTTTGATAAAGTTGGACTAACGGCGGTCTGGCCGGGAACTATCGACCCCAATTAAGGCGATGGCCCGTGACAGGATACACGCGTAATCCGGGATCATTCCGATAAAACACCTCTTAGCCGGACATCTTTTACCCGCACACTGTTTTCATAATGACCCTGACCACCCCTGACTCCTAGCTCTTGACGCCGGCGTGGGAAATTTTAAGGGCGACGGGATAGTATGAAAGTTTATATGATACTTAAGTACTGTAGACTTTCTATATGACTCAGAAAGAGGCTATTACGCCCAGGAGCCGTACGTACATCCACATCTTAAAGCAGTAATGGTGTCATACAAGCATAGTACTACTACTACTACAACTAACATAGTATAAAAATGACAAAACAGTATACTGCACCATCACTGCTTGAGGTGATGGTACGGCTCCAGGTCACTTTTCACTCTCATTTTGGCTCATGTTTGATATAACAAAGTAAGTAACATCTCTAGCCGGACATTTTTAAGATTGTTTTCATGATGACCATGACTCTGTTAATTAATGTCTTCCGATGGGTGTGAGAGATTTTGAGGAGTTGAGATAAGTAATAATACGTAATTTACTACGTGTTTCAGATATATAATAATACGTGTTTCAGATATTTTGGTTTAAACCTTCTTTAAATCAAGGCATGATTAGTTACTATGTTAGTTACATATTAGTTACTAAGTAAATAAACTAGTAGTTAAAAAAAATAAGATGATGGATCATAAGTCATGACAGGTATCAGGTAAGTAAGTACCATTTTGATTTTTCTTAGCCGGACATCTTTCTTATCTTAATCCATTCGGGTTTGTCTTACCTTAACAGGGTGTGGGATATTTTGAGAACAAAAGTTTGATAGGTACATACCTACCTAGGTATCGAATAAGAATTGGCGGGCTACATTTACACTGTTTTCATAATGAAAACTTGATGGTAAACCTACATGCGAATTAAATTTAAACTGGTAATTAATTCTTTATGTTACTTCAATTAAGTGTTCGTGCCTATTAATATCCATTTTAAAATAGTTTTTATTCGATAATTACAAACAGTCAATAACAAGTTTTTATGTGACTTTGTTTTTATATTTTAATTTATATTTTATTTGTATGAGAAAAATAAAACTGCTATAAAATAAAATTAATAAATGGTTCTTAATACTATGTATAAGTAGTAGTGGGTAAGTACTTAATATTTTTATTATTTTTACCTATAATAGATTATAATATTTAATTAGTGATCATTAACAATTACGTAATAAATTAACCGTATGAATATGTAAATAGTAAGGAATTTTCCATATTTAAATCTATAGGTGAAATTTGAAATTCGAATCTCATCTAACCCTAACTTGTAGAGGGCGCCCCGGAGGGCAAAAGATCGAAGGCCGGACGTCCGGGCAGGGCACCCTCAAACCGATACTATGAAGTATTTATTGAGTTGTGGCTAACCGAAAGTATTTTATTGTTGAGTTAGACCCTTTCAGTACTTGGCCCTTGAAACTTGTCAAACTAATTTTAACTTTGTTCCTTACTCATAAAGTCGATTCTTGACTGACAGATAAAGGTGTCTGTCCACTTATTAATTGCCGTTGTTTTCGTTAGTAAGTAAGTGAAATGCGATAATTTGAGTCTGTTTGTGTTGGACGGTAGGAAGGTTTGTTTTGCAATTTGAAAGCTTTTTTACGGCCATTTTTTGAACGTAATGACTTGTATTGTCTGTCTTTGTTGATAAACTGAACAGTGAATACTGATGTTTTAAACAATTACCTATATTTACTTATTTTATAAAAACCGGCATGAGAGAGCTTTAAGTAAGCAAAAGTTCTTTCTAGTTTGGAGCTTAAATAATGATAATTATCCATCAAAAGACACCTATGTTAATTGGGTACTCATTTTGTTTATTTTGTCATAAAGCCGCCATTAATTTTCAAAATAGCAGATTACAATCTTTAATTCGGAAAACAAGCATCAAAATTGAACGTTTAAAGATCGAATTCCGAATCCCGAAGCCGGGAGCGCGGTAATTAGGACAGGTGATTCGCTAATTCGAAAAAGGAATCCGTCTTAATTCCGCTGCGGCCCGCTCGGCTACGGTCGGCCACTGTGGGAACGTCACGTAGAGTATCGGCATTTGGAAAAAAAGTCGCCGCTCTGTGCCAGATTGTAGACGTCGCGTCGCGTCGTCGCGACGAAACAACGCAATGTTCAAATGCGTAGGCTGTCAGCATATTGGCGACTGTCGCTTTACGCTTAGTCGAGTGATTTATTTGATGGCTGAAGTTGTGGTTCAGGACTTTAGGTTCAAACTTGACAAATAGAGGACACAAATACAAAAAAAGTCACGTAGAGTATCGGCATTCGGAAAAAAGTCGCCGCTCTGTGCCAGATTGTAGACGTCGCATCGCGTCGTCGCGTCGAAACAACGCAACATTCAAATGCGTAGGCTGTCAGCACACTGGTGATTATTGTTTTACCTACGCTTAGTCGCGTGAGTTATTATTGAATGAAGTTGTGGTTTAACTTCCAATTATGATTGACTAACTATATAAAACTGATGCAAATTGTCCCAACACAAAAAGCCACGGCTTTGTGTCAGCTTATAGACGTCGCGAGCTTCGAAACTATGTATAGATCCAACTCATGTAGTAGGTACACCTGCCCACTATCTAGATTCTAGATAATGTACACGTGTATGATCTACTTTAGATCACTTATCGCCTAAACATAAATCGCTGGTCTATGCCAGTCTGGACGCGTACCTACCTATATCACGTTTCGTCACTCAGTGGTGAGGTACGCAGGTACTTATGATCCAAAAAGTAAACACTGTAGCTTAGGAGACGCGGATTCAAATCCCGACATATATTACGACAATTTTTTTATGTATTAAGTATAATAAGATATAGGTAATAGTTAGATGTGCTCCGGGCATTATTATTTTCGTATCAGGGGAAGTTAAAAATTGACTAGTTCCAAAGTGAAATCAAGACATTCAAAACAGTCAATACGCGGCCGTAGACCAGAAATAGTCCAATAGAGCAGATGTGGCGTGTAACTGTCAGTGGGTTTGATTCCCGGCACCTGTTGTTTTGGGGCGCTTCGATTACGCCCATTAGTGTCCGACCGATATTTAATACTATTGAAAGGTTTTATTTATTTTCATTATAGCAGGGTACTTATCCATTTTTGTGTTTTAATTTTTATACACTTATTGAAAGTAAGTGAAAGGTATAATTTCAATTCAGTTCAATTAAATTCATCTTTATTTGCGAACTACAACCCAATTATAGGTACAACACGTAGTTCTATAAATTATATCTTCATTCAATTTCACTGTCTCGTTTATTCATATTTATACGATAATATATTAAAGAAATTCTTAAAAAAACAATACTAAGTAGGTACCTACTTTTAAAAATGTTTTTAAAAGTAGGCATCACATACCCATAGGTAACAGGACTTTCAGTGGGCTGATTATGTATCGTTTAGTTTGTTAGTTAGTAACCCACAATGGGTTATTAACTAAGAGAACGGGGGCAAAAATCCTCGGAGAAAAAAATCCTGTTTTTGGATTCTTTTTGCACAAGTTAGCAACTAGCATGTATATTGACATAATGCCGTACCAACCTAGGTTGGTAACTTGTGCAAAAAGAATCCAAAACTTAGGATTCTAGCCTCCGTTTTCTGGCAAGGCAATAAACCAAAACGATTTCCTTCTAGCAGCTTTCAACTTAGAGCCCGCGTAAAATAAATACAACAATAACGCCGTCAAAAGTCAATAAAGAATATAAAATAGAAAAATATGACCACTTTACGCGGAATCAATGGGGCGAGGGCTGGAATAGAGGTATCTTTGTCGAAGCTCATCCGATTTCCGAACGAACGGATGCGGCGCCCTCCGGATGTGCGTCGAGCGGGAAAATAGGCGGAAGTTTCCCCGGGAAAAAAAAATCGCCGAAGAAAGAAGGAATTTGCATGCGAAAGGGCACTTTTGTGCGCCGATCGGTTGTAAATTTGTCAGATTGTCAATTCACCGCAAACACTTTGTTATGCTAATGGTTGTATCTTCGATGCGATTTCTCTCTTTGTTGTTTCGATTTTGATATCTCCAAAGTGGTTGAGTGGTGAATTTTTTAGGACTAATCCAATACCGTCCGCTCGTTCTGTCGCGGTTTAAGGAAATCAAATCGCAGTCACAATATTCTTTTCATATTTTAAGTCAGAACTCTCTTTAAGTTTAACATAGGTAAGTATAAGATAAATAAGAGCATGACTACTTGGTACTGATACTGTTCCTTTCGCATTTATAATAGGTATGGGTACAGCGACTTTTAATGTTAAAATTACTAAATGAAATGATAAAATAAGTGTTAATACCTACAAAGATAGTGTGATAGGCTTAAATAAATCAAAAATCTACAATGAAAACTAACATACCTATTATACTTATTCCAACCCATCTGGCAACACTGATCATTTTGACTAAACTGCTGTCCCCTTTCGTTGCCATTTTTAAAAAAAACTTACTAACCCACTAAATATGCAGGTACCTACTAGGAGTGCAACCGGAACTGCAAATACAAACATTTCTTTAATAAAATTTAAATTATGAGCCTCGGCTTTGATTGGTTCTAGAATGCTAAGTTTAAAATTATCAAATGAAAAATCTAATTTGAATTTATTGGGAAAGTAAGGAGGGTAATTGCTTGGGTTACTAATTGCTATACCCTTAACTTATCTACTTTTCTTTGTGGTTGATCTTTTGATTACTAATGAAATACACACTGCAAAATGATTTTACAGGAAACATAAAACAGTCCTTACATAACCGACGGACAACGGACATTCGTGTTCAGTTAAAAGTCGAACAGCCGTAGTGATTATATCCGAGACGGCGATCGATCAGGCCCCCACTTCCTGCGCGCGCGCCGAGGTCAGGGCCACAGAATGCGCTCACGCTAGCTCCAATGCAATCTAAAGCAATAGCGTATACACTTCAAATGATCTTTGCGCGCAGTGCCATGTGTGCTAGCACTACACGTTCAAGTAACACTTATGTGTGCGTAGAGTAGATATAATAGGTGTTATACTTTTCGCACACACAACGCCGTGCGCAAAGATGATTTGAACTTAGAATTATTATGACGTGACATACAGACATTATTTTAAGGACGATCGCATGGACAACTCACTGAACTGAAAAGGTGAATTTTTAATATAACTTTGTACTCGTATAATGTTCTATTTGAAGTTTATCCGAATTTTTTTTCTTCAAAGTTTTTAGAAAACCTTCATTATATTTTTATATTTAGACAACTCTTTAAAGGTGTCAAAAAAGGCCATTGTAGTTGATGATAAGATTTAAACAAATGGCAAATGCCACTAAGAATGAATACCTATACTTGGACCCATTTTGCTCTTATAACGTTACTTGACCTTCTTGGATACTTTGCCTTCAGTCTTCGGCTCTCAAGGTTAAGATTAAGGATTCTTGCAATGACTATGAAAAATGAATCAGTCATGTCATTACTAAAAACTGATAACTACTTACTTACTTATCTACTACTAAAAAAGTTCACAACATTTTTATCAACCAATCATCTCTAGTTCAATTATTTTTATAAGTAATTGTTTGTGAACAACGTTTGTAATATATTATTGGCGTCATGGTAACGATTGAAAAATAAATATAATTTCAGTGTAACATGTAGGTACCCGCCGCGGCGTTGTGTCGCTTTTTTATTCGGTCCGATACGATCTTCGAATTGTGCACGCCACTTCCTTTCTTATCCAATCGCGAGTCGTTCTATCTTACACGAATTGCATTGTTACTTGTCATTGTTTTTACAGCTTGAGTAATGTCTAGCGAACCTTTACGAGCCGCTGTATTTATTTTTGCAACCGCGTTTTTGCTAACCACGCACAAAGGGTTAAACGAGCTGTAAGTAGGTAGTTAACGTTTCGTGTTTTCCTACTTTAATTCGCGATCGAGAGCTATAAATTTAACGATTAAACAGTGTCTAGTTAGTTTTTTGCTCGGGCGAAATGTGTCGGAGTCGATTAAACGCTTTGAACGGTGGCTGATCATTAATGAAACAATTTGCAGACCGCAAAAACGCGGTTCGATCGAAAATCGAATTCGCGGATCGGCATTCGAACGACAGCGCGTCGGCGGCAGCGGCGAGTTCAAAGCGACAATTTTGACAATTAAAACGCTACGCATCGCGCACATTGTCTTCTCAAGACCGCGTGTCCTTGGCAGGAATTTGAAATACAGAACCTCTTTTTATCGGGAACCGGTTTGATTTGTGCGCGTTGGAGTTTTTGCCCGCCCTTGTTTATGCCGCGTTTAATTTTTAATTTCGTTCCTCGACTCCGCACACGTCACAACTCGCCGTGCAGCGAGCGGACGTCCATCGGATTCGACAGCGAAATTATATGCTCTATAGTGAAAGAAACGATAATACTTAAAGAATTTCAATTATAAAAAAGTTGAACATGTAAATTAATTAGAATTATTTAAAAAAAATTGACATAGGTCTAAATTACGCTGCACGAAGGTATCTTTTCTTTTATTACAGGGGGGAAATCTTCATTGAGATATCCAATCTGTAAGTAGATTGCATAAAGTGGGATTTTTACCGACAGAAACCCCGTCGGACATCTTCAGCGCTCATGTTGGAAGCCTCCGGGATCTCATATGAACCCACCGGAGGCTCCCTTGGGCAACGCTCGTTGGGCTCACCTCTGGTTGACCCTTATCATTAGGCACGAAGGTACCTACAATATTATGTGTTAAAGATGTAAGTAAGCAAAGCATCCGAGGTATTAATTAAAATTTTCATTTCAATTAACAATATATTTTTATTTTATAGCCGTTTTCATCGAACAAGTAATTTATTGAAAAAAAAGAAAAAGGTAAGTTACAGGTTTTAAACATCGTAAAATTAGAGCTATCGGTCGTAATATCGAATTTTAATGTTTAAATTTTAGTTCGATACGTGCCAAGAGCCAGCGGTGTCCGAATAAGTCAGCTCTTTATGGGCGATAAAATTTTAAGACCCCATCGGTAGTTGACTCTATCTGTTGTCAAACGATCGATTTTAAACTCTGAATTGATGTGGGTTTACGACACAAAAAGTCACATAATTATTAGTTTTTGAAATGAAAACATAAAAAACATCTTTCTCGTCATAAAATACGGATTGAATTCGGAGGTCGTGAGAGGTATTAACGCTTTTCTATTCGAATTTTGAAATATTTAGGTGCCTATTGGAATTGTGTATTACAAAGTAACTAATAGCCGTTCGAAAGTAGTTGTACTCATAGATATATGAAGATGATGACGATTACGACATGAGCTTTCATGAAATCGAATAAATAGATATACCCATTGATTTGTGCAAATCTTTGAAACAGCTCCAACTAACAACACCACAAGCCATAAACAACAAACACCCATAGACAGCAACCTAACATCCTAACACGAAAACAAAAGTGGAATAAAGGAATAAAGTGCGAGGGACCGGAGTTGGAACCGCACCGATTCTTGAACATTCCTCAAGTGATGTTTACAAGTTGAAAAGAAAACTCCCCCTTCGTGACACAGGTATAGGACATTGATTATGAAAACTAAGACACAAAGTCCCAGAAAAAGCAAAGCCTAAATGTTAATGAATTGCAAACTACTTTGTGAGATAATTGTAAAAGTAAAAACAAATTCATCGTAATCCTCAACAAATTCTACACCCTGATTGGCTCTATAAATCGCTGTTTAATTTTTTTAGCAAGTCAGAGACCGAATTTGTTGCCAATTATGAATACGTTTTGGTTCGTGAAAAAAATTTGATCTATAGGTACTATGAAAAGTCTAGCAAATATATTATATCAATCAGCACGTGGCTAAAGTCATGGGCTATCTATACCTTGCCAAAATCTTTTTCATTACTTTAGAATTCGGCTATTAGTTAGCCTATGCTAGGAGAGTTACTATAAAATAATAATAAAAATTGGATAGCAGGTATAAATAATGTCAGGGAACCGATTAAGAGGAAACTTGTTTGTTAATTATTATTAAAGGTATATGATTGTCTACTGACTAAATGACTATCTCATGCGTTATGTATATCAGTGGTGAAGCAGTACTTAAGGTGTTTTTTTCGCAAACGGATCACGTTCGATGCCCTAAGTGAGCCATCTTTGTTTCCGCCCCTCGCGATTTGCGCGCAAAATTTTCACTGAACCGTCTTCGCCTTATTGATTCTTGTCTTTTGACTGCGGATTTCTTGTAAAAAGGGGTTTCTTCTTGTAAATCATTGTAAATTTTGGTAGGGGCTTATCTTTGAAATCTTGAAATCCTTAAATTTCGCTACTTGACTCACTTACAGATGTTGAATGTGCTTGTATTCTAAAGATCTTCTTTAGTATTTTTTCTTTATCTATTACCTACTAGCTGATATGGCAAAGGTGGTTTTGCCGGATCAATTATTTCTCACTTAGGGGTATAATATTTTCTCAAATCTAACGAGTAGGTACAGGTACACAAAAATTTCATAAAAATCAAACGATTCGTAAAATTCGAAGTTTTTAAACACCGCACATAATTATTATGAGTCGAAAATTTTTGTTGGATTTTATGTTTTTTTATATACCTTCCTATTGAATTTATTCTTATTTTAAACCGACGTCGAAAATAAAGACAATGAGGAGGTTCCCAATTTTTTGGTTATAGACGCTATTTTTTGGTTTTCTCACATTTCGATGGCAATAAAGTATCTAGTGATTTTCATACTACAGCAAAACAGCTTGTATAAGTAAGTATCTATTATTATGTAGATGATTTGTAATAATATGAGCCTACGCAGCGTCAGCCGGTAACTCGGTCGTCGGAATCGGGTTCAATTGGCTAACGATCGAGTTTGCAATCAGAACGGATTGATGAGAGTTATCTGATAATAGGCGCCCAATTGAGCGGCCGATGCGCATGCGTAAGTTGCGTGATGACTGGCTTCGGCACATCATTGACGTGGTGAGTGGTGGCTGAAATTTATATTTTTATTTTATTTTATTATGGAAAACTTACAGCTAGATCTTACAAACTAGTCATACATCTAATTATCTTATAGCTAATGACAAGTTTTCACAAGTGGGTAAAGGTAAAAGAGAAGGAGTTTGAGTACAAGAAGTTAGTAGGTTAGTATAAGAATTTAGTGGAAGTGGTAGTAGTAAAAGTTAAGTTATCAAGAAGGGACTAAAGAAATAGATTCAAAATATTTTTTTGCAATAAATTGGCGGACACTATTTATACTGCCGTGAAATAAATCAATCCCAGGGTCCTTGTATAATGCATTAATAGCATTAGAAGCACGCAGGTGTTTTGAAGAATATTCTATAGCAAGGAATGGAGAGTAAATCCCCAGTAAAATCGACCAAAAGCCAAGCCAAGAAACATTGGAAAAAATATAGCAACTGACGTAAGGAGTCGGAGGACAAGTGGAGGAATATTGTGGAGGAGGTCATGGTCTACAAAGGAGATGCAATGTAGCGCCACAGGATAGATAACAAATGACGAGGCCATTAAGACATTTACATGATAAATGATACGCTTGCCCAATGGCAGTGTATTGCAATGTGATATGACGCACTGCAATTCGCTCGTACACAATATGTCCTTCGTATTATTAAATTAAGTGCAAAACCTCATCGAATTACATAGACGTAGTACTACCTATCTGTTAATATTTAGACAGTAGAGGTAAATATGGAGGAAGATATGTACAATGTAAGTTGTATTGTAACATTTCCAATAAAAGATTTATTAAATTTTAAAATGTCATACTAAGAAGACAGGAACGAAAGTAGCTAAAGAGTAAGTAATCTAGTCTAAGTCTAACTCTAAACGGTATGGAAGATAAGGTAGATATAAATGCAGACCTTTACGACAAAAACTCTGTAACTAGTAGATTAGTTACTGATATCTTCGAGAAGCAGTTGAAGCTACATAAGTACAGATATTTCATAAGGAGGTAGGTAGTACCTACTTACTTGGTTTTTTTAAATGAATATATTATTAAGGAACGTTAGCGCGAGTCGAAAGATAAAAGATATTACAGCGTTTTATAGACGACATTAAGGGCCAAATTAAAATTCTTCAAGTTTTTGAGCATTCAGGAAATTCGTCTTGTTTTTAAACGCTTTTCCTTATTAAGGTGTGATATTCGGATCATGTTGAATGCTTTGAAATAATTACTCTGGATACTTTAAACGTGTGTTAGTTTATGTTCATGGTTATGTCTGAGTATGTAACTGGTTTAGTCGTAACCTTGTCATTAATTTTATTTTTGAAACATTTTTTTTCGGTCCGTATCGCTCAGGAAAATGGTTTTCCTGATCTAGAATCTAGAATGAAAATTTCTCTTACTAGTCAACAGAACGGACACGAATCACGCAATCACGTATAGAGATTTGGTATTGAACTCGTTGGTAGTAACCTCAGATCACTCCGTGTTTGAGTGATCTGAGGTAGTAACTGACGACAGCGCCGTTTATCGAGCGATGGGTGAAACCACACATGAAAATAAAAAATGGAGTTTTGTTCTAGTTGTTATTCCAAACTTTTTTTACCATGTATTCCACGACACACAAGTCTTTTTCTGTCAAAGAGATTAAAGGACTATAACCTAAGTGATAAATGAAATTTGTACCTATTGTGTCTCTGTGGAAAGATTTTTATTGCTTGATCAGAAACCTTGCCATCTATTATGTCTTTGAGATCTATTATATTTATTAGTAATAACATTGACTTAATAATAATAAGTAGCCCAGTCGCTGGCTAAAACAAAGATAACGAGACAGATATTAGATATGCTCATCTCAATTGCCCTTCGATAATAATGTTTACATGGTCAAGTTGAAAACCGGACAAGTGCGAGTCGGACTCGCGCACTGAGGGTTCCGTACCTACTACTACCGGGGGAATATAAAACCATAAAAATCACTTTTCTTGAACCGCATAACCAACTTATTCAACATTAAACAACTTCACCGCGAGTTAAATACGTGCAACGCCATCTGTCGTCATCAAAGTTAAACAAAATATTGGACTTGTTGAATATCAATTCAACACGTATTAAAAAAAACTACTCACTAGATCTCGTTCAAACCAATTTTCGGTGGAAGTTTGCATGGTAATGTACATCATATATTTTTTTTAGTTTTATCATACTCTTATTTTAGAAGTTACAGGGGGGGGGGACACACATGTTACCACTATGGAAGTGTCTCTCGCGCAAGCTATTCATTTTAGAAAAAAATGATATTAGAAACCTTAGTATCATTTTTGAAGACCTATCCATAGATACCCCACATATATGGGTTTGATGAAAAAAAAATTTTTGAGTTTCAGTTCTAAGTATGGGGCACCCCCAAAATTTATTACTTTTTTTTTTAATTTTGTGTGAAAACCTTAATGCGGTTCATAGAATACATCTACTTACCAAGTTTCAACAGTATAACTCTTATAGTTTCGGAAAAAAGTGGCTGTGACATACGGACGGACCGACGGACAGACGGACAGACGGACAGACGGACAGACGGACAGACGGACAGACAGACATGACGAATTTATAAGGGTTCCGTTTTTTGCCATTCGGCTACGGAACCCTAAAAGTGACTTATAAAGATAAAAAAGGAGAGGTGCCTACTGGCTACCATTGATTAACTTTAGCGTAGCGTACTTCATCACTGGTGCCTATCTAGAACTCGTTACTCGATAACAGTACTTAATTCTTTGAAAGAAAATCGCATTTCGACATTTATGTCAACATAAATTCGTTCACAAACAGGAAAAATCTGTAAAAGGATCACACACTGTACCAATAAACTCGGTTTCGCTCCACACATATAGTTCTTTGATGTTTTAACAATCCCGGCGGGGATAAATTGAGTCACTCATTCACTCATTCGATCACGTTTCCTCCCAATTTTCTATTGGAAAAAATATGTCGTGCATAATTTAAGTAAAAAGCTTTTATTTGTTTATTTAATACTTTATTTATTCTTTCTGACACCAATTCAATTCAGTATTTACCATTTTCTTCCATTTTTCAAGTCGTAATATATCTAGGCCTGCTCGCATAAATATTATAGGTAGATACCTCAGACCAATTCATCTGAGGTAGATACCTACATCTAGGTACGGGCAATATTTATAAAATTAGTCTAGGCATCCTGAGTTGCCACAAGTGGTTGCAGAAAAGAAGAAAATAATATAAGATATTATCTGACACTAAAATTTAACTAATGTTAACTACGTAGAGTACAAAAAAGTAATTTTTTACTCATATTCTTAAACATATTAAACGCGAAATAAAATGCCTGCATTATGGTATGCAATCTGTTATTTGCGGACAAATTACAGTAATAAAAATGTTGAAACATAAAAATATGAATTAATAGCAACATTTCACCTGCCCAAAGCAATAACGATAACAATACGTCGATAAGGACAATTGATACAAATAACCTTCGCCATTATTGAAACGTTGAAATAAATTGAAAAAAATATATATTGAAGGGCATAGACAGTAGACACATCTCCCCCGGAGACGTGGCCAATGGAAACAAATTAATAATTAATTTTCACGCGGGAAGCCCACGCCAAAGTTGGGGGCATTCGATCTCGTTTTGTTCTAAATTCAAAATTCATCTAGGGAGTACTAAAGTTAAAAAATTGTCTCTGTTACTTTTTCATTTGTTGTTTTGTTTTTTAACCGCTTCCAATGTTCGATACTCGCTTTGGAAATATTTATTAGCGTGTTTGTTTTAAATGCTACTTTAATTGCTAATTTTCACATTAGGTACATTTCAGAATTCTATAGAATTACCAGAACGATTTAGTTAATCAATAGTAACTTAGTTTTGATTGACAATCTATTCAATATTATACTCCCTTTACCTATCTAGAACGTAAATTCCATAAATGATTCAAGATAATGCGGGTATCGCTATAAAATTAGAGCTTAACTCAAGTAGTCATTTTAGTTTATGCTTTTTGAATTATTTTATAACTAACATAAAGTTTCAATTGAACCATATAATTGCTTCGCTCGACTCTAAGAATATCTTCAATTTTCATAATATGTTTTCGTATAAATTATTATAGAAAGTAATAGGTACCTACACAGTACACGGTATCTATTATTTTATACTTAGCTATAAGAAAACATTGCTTATGTGATTAAAATTATAATTTAAGAAAATAGAGTCGTGATTGTCAAATATTCATTCATCATCATTCATCATTAAATATTGAATTGTATAGTCATTAATTTTAAAGCACATAATATTACATATTACAAAAATCAAACAAAAGCTTTAATTACCATAGATCCCCGAAACCGTGGTCGCTTCTTAAGTTCCGATGACATTAATAAAAAACTTTTTATTCCCCAATAAATAACAATAACAAAAGCATAAAATAGTTCTGGTAGGATACTCGGTCGTGATCAATACTTACCTTTTTACTACCATTTTATGGGCCGCTGATGGGCCGAAAATACCTAATTCGACTTGATTACGTGCTTAGGAGACAATAAAATTATGTTTTACCGGTTTAGGGTCCAAATATCCACCCACGATGAATCCCGTAGTAACCCTACGTTAGACCATAAAGTGGAACTATGGTTTCCAATAAATCGCGTGAAAGCTTTCTTTCGCATATTGCAATGAAGCTTTTTTCGCTTTACTTTTCAATCATGGTCTGAACAGTTGATACTTACGAAAAATGAGGCCTAATCTTGCAGGGGGTTTGTGCAAATACGTCTATAAGGCGTTTGATTTTTGTCAGTTTACCGTTAAATTTATTAAACTTTAAAGCTATACGAATTTTTCGCCCACGGGAACGTCAATAAATATCAATAAAGGAAATTGTAAAATATTTCCGAACGTAATAAGAAACTTGAAGTATGTGGGTGTTCAATCAAATATCCGCGCGGGAACTCTATAAACCAACGCCATTTTGTTTTGATCGAAAACCCCAATAATGTTTGACATTTATGTAAACATTTTTGCATTTCGTTTCCTCTCCTCCATTAGATATTATGAAAAAATTATATGATTTATAGTTATACGTAGGTTTCATTCAATAATCCGTTTTTTTTTTATATTTTGCTCAGATGAAATTTAATTAAGGGAACCTTGACCTACTAGGAATAGCCACACCACTTACCATAGCAATTTTTACGACATATTAAATGGAATAAAATGCTGTATTTATTTATCGATAAATATTTGTTAATCATTTGATTTTATATTGTAATTAAATCAAATGATTAACAAATATTTAATAAATTGAGATAATAATTAAATCTAGCTTTAAAAAGCAAACCATAAAATATATATAAAATCAATGAATATTTCAATAGATGAATAACACGATAGCTCTGGGCATGTAATATAATACATAAGTAAAAATTTAGAACAATAGTGAACAACGAATAACATAATCGTTTAAGCTGCCAAAGTCCTGGCCGTAAAACAATGGCGCTTGGAGCAATTAAAATAAGAAAAAAACGAATAAAATGTCAATAAACAGAAGCCGGATTAAAAAACTACCCCATTTTGAATCGATCCTTTCACACTTCATACAATCGCCCGCGACGGTTGATTTCCGTTCTTAATTCAAAATTCGAATAGACGCGTCTTTTATTATTTTTTAATTTGAATAAACTCAATACGACAAGGAACGGAGGAACTCGATCGTTAATTCAAATATAGTAGTCTCGAATTTCGATTATAGATTCATTCGATAAGTGACCTCGTTTGGAAAGGATATCGCTTATTTATCGATCGGGAATTGAATGATCTAATCAAATGGATCCAATTCAATGAATGGCTTAGTTTTATGGGAGCCGGGGTCCGATAAATAGTTAGTGGATAGAGTTATTGATGCTTCTAAGATAGTGATAATTATTGTAATGAATGGATTTTAAATAGATATCTGAAATTGAGGTGGTACCTGCTATGCTACACCTACGTATGTACCTACCCATAATATTATACCTGTAACCAAAAGAAAACATAATATTAAAATAAAATATTTTAATTACATGTTATGCGGAAAATGTAGCCGTTAAAATCCTCGGCGGTATCAATCGTAAAGTTTCTTAATATAAAAGCTCGAATCGAAAATAGAAGAGCGCATCCGATCAGAATTCAAAGTGACATTAGTAAAAAAAATTAAATGATACGGTCAAGTAAGAGAATGCAGGTCGCATCAGAGAGTTCCGTACTTTAACGACATAACAAGTTGCGTCTACAATAGTAAATAATCAAGGACAAAATTAAATATTTTGTCTTGTGTGTTTTGTTAAAGTTTTAGTGTGTTGTATGTAAGCAGATATTAAATGTGCATGATATGACTCAGCAAGACAACTAGGCTGGAAGAAATCTCTACTGGGATAAGCTTTCATCTGTGATTATGTAGGTACCTACATAATTTTTGTCTTATTTGTTTCGGTTATTACTAAAAAAAGTTTAAAAAGTCGTTTGAGAGAGACAGATCATGACAAGAAACATAAGTAGGTGGTACAGTGAAAGACGATCAAAGTAACTGTTAAGTATTCATCAGTTATAAGAAACGGTTTACGGAACCCTAACAAAGTATCTATAGAAACTCATAAAGTGGTCATAAACACGAAGGAGGTAATAAAAAATCGGTCCGATGTCGTCTTTCAGCTGTCGCGCGCTATTTCCGAACGCATTTCGGCTTTCGAAAATCGAACTAAATCGAACTGCGTGGCAGAATGTACTTTTAAATTTAGAACACTCGACGCACTGCCGGGCGCTGCACCTGTGTTAGGTACTCCTGTTTCGATCTGGAATCTGAATAAAAAAACTCATATCTACAGTATGATTTTTAATCTACAAATTCATATTGAAAAATGCGTTATTTTTTATTTTGCTTCATCGCCGTAAGTTCTTGTCCGTTTGAGGATAAAATAAACAGTTAGGCTTTAAAATGAAAGACATGGATTCAAAATCGAAATATAAAAGCCCTTAAATTTGATATGCTTTATGCTATGTGTACCTACTTAATGCTTTCGTTTACCTGTACTAAGTTAGTACTTGTTAGGACATAAACAATTACAAAAGAAATTCTTATTGCTTTTGTATAAAAAAACAAAAAGTTTCTACACGTGCCAAGTGGGTGAGTGTTAATGGCGCGATGATCTATTATTTTTCATTGTTAACAAAAATGCGTTTAAATTATGAATGACAGCTACGACTATCTATCGGAAAACTAAATAAATAATTCCAACAGAAAAAAGACGCACGGTTTCCCGGGAAATACTTTGTAAATCACATTTTAGAGAAATCTTATTTTAAATCGGTTGGTGACGAATTTCAAAGCGTAGAATTTGTTATTTGCCAGTCAGTTAGTATTGGAAAAGATTTTGTTTCTATAGGAATCGAAAGCACTGTGCTAATTTGCTATTTGCAGTTATTCTTGGGGACAGTTAAAGGAGTTATTTTTGATGATGTCTATTAAAACCAATTAAAGGTATTTCAATCCACGATGACGCGACTCACTCTGTCAAACTTCATGCAAATCGAATGAAATACAAGCGATTTTGACAGAGTGGGGCGTGTCTTCGCGGATTGAAATATCGATAATAAGATACCTATGCGGATAGTAAAATGGAATTAATTAATTGGTCCAGACGGTTTGATATCGCGAATTCCGTTCATTCAAAATTCAGTTCATTCCTCAAGTCTCAAGACCGATCAACTGGACGGTCCTGATTACAAGTGTCACCGATACAAATCCAACGCTCAAGATGTGTCAAAGGAATCGAGCTCGGAATTAAAACGTCACTTCACGAGACACCTGGAAGCGTATAGGTCTGTGCGATTACACGGAATACTCAAATTAATGAACAAATAAATAATTTCTTTAATTAATTGCTATGACTTTTTTTGATTATATTAATTAATTGCTATGAATTGAATATCAATTCGGATAAAGTCATGCCTTAATTTTTATTCACATATTGTACCTATTTAATTTTTGACCTAGGTATAGGTATTGAAACTGTAAGAAAATAATGCACAATGTTTATTTTAGGATTAGGTACCTAATACTTACAAGATGTAAGACCTATTAGATTTTTATCTCGAACTCTACATGAAATAGAGTCGCATACATCATAATAGTAATAAAAATGATGATGACGATGAGGACTTGTTTGTGGTTAGAGTAGTTCTACTTAAAGTAAGAAACATAGCTACTAATTCTTTTGTGTTCAGTACTGTGTGCCAAAAATATAAATCACGTGAACGAGAAAAGTTTTCGTGCGTTTCACTCCGATTGAGAGCTCCAACTATAAATTCATATCACAACACTAAAGTTTCGTAACGATAATCATTAACTGACAAACATCGTAAAGTGGAGGCGAAATAGAACGCATTCCCAGTTTATATTTAAATTTAAAATCCGAACGAACGACATATTTTTAAAAGTTTGAACAGCGACACTTAAAACTAATCGTTGTTTTCGATTCTAGAGCATCTTTTGAAAGAGTTCGAATGTTCGTTCTAATTTTGAAATGTTTTCGATATTTGAACGGCTGCTGCGGCGCGTCGATGGCATCGGAAAGAGATTTCGTTTTTAATCTGCATTCCACAAGACTATACTAAAGATAAAAACTTTAGTTGTGGCTAGTATTTTTGTTCCGGGTATAAATTAGGTTCAAAAATAGGTTTAAACTTTTATTAGAATAAGAAAATCGGTTATCGACAAATAATAGTGACGTCACTAATCTTGTAGCTATACCTACCATACTATAGTGTACGACTGATTGATTCATAATAATATACATATTACTCATCAACATCTTTTTGGCAACAGTGTCAACTCAGAATTACTTTAGTTAGAAAAAGTTCGTTATTCAAATCGTTTTTTTTTAAACATTCTGCAAACATAAAGACCAAATAAATAAATACTTTCGCCGAAGCGAAATAAATTCAATATAATAATATATATTTAATGAGACATCGCCAATTAACCTTTGAGTTTCACGACATCAGTTAAAATGTACTGCCACTCGTAAATCACTCGCGATCGTCCTTTATACGGTATTTCTGGTCACGATGTATCGATCAACAATTAATCGATGTGTGTAATATCACGATTAATGAACATCACTAATTGGTATCGGTTTAAACGTGGCTTGAACCAAGCTTTTTTTGCAACGGATAACGGTGCCTACTATACGTTTGTCGTCATTGATTACTAGTCATTGGTCAAAAGTGGAGTCAGTAATAAATTTACTCTACTTATTTATATGAAACGCTACAAATTAATTAATGAAGCCCTATTTTAATATCGAAACGTTATCTACTTTTGAAAGGGAAGTTAGGTCTATACTACCTATAGATTCTAGATTTACAAATGAATCAAAATACCTAACGAGATTTGAAAACAAAACAAATATGTATTTAGACCTACTTACCTACATTGAATATGAACCTAGTTAAAAAAGCTGTTATCGATAAATTACCATAACCGTTGCCAAAAATAGCCGAGGTTTCACCTTTTGTTCTCAGTAATACTAATGACGAAGTTCAGTTTAAAGGTCAAATACTCTACAAATGCGTTTAATGGAATTGAAGACAAAATAATATGATTTTTATATTTTGTACATTTGTCGATTAGGTATTGTTTTGTTCGGTCACAAATTGATTGTTATATTTTCTGAAATTGTGTAATTTTGTAGTTTTTTTGGACTATTTAACCGAGAGTAAATATTTATCGATATCGATTATTTTATTAGTGGACTGTGATTTTGTGAGTGGGCAAGTCATGTATTTGTAATATCTTTGCTATTTTATTAGTGGACTGTGATTTTGTGAGTGGGCAAGTCATGTATTTGTAATATCTTTGCTTCACAGGTAATGATGAATGTACCCACTTATTTTATCGTAGCAACACTATTTGGTTCCGTCATCTGTCTATTAAAATGAGTCTAATAACTGACCGGACGCCGTCAAAGCAGCAATCATGAATTATTACAATACATTTTTATCCGAATCCGTATATCAGTACCAGCATTCGTGTCTCGAGGCTCTATACCTAATAACCATCAATGATCGAGCCGATTGTGAAAAATATCATTAAAAAACCATCAGCGCTTGATGATTTCACTGTGCTGCGGTGCCCGTCATCAACCACAATCGATTCTTTATTTTTTTTGCTTTATTAAATTATCGAGTTCGTGAGTAGTGTTGCCAGGTTTGGGAGGCACTTTCCTACTTTTAAGATCACTCGAGATGTAATATGATAGTTTATAAAGTGAAGAAGTAAGTATCTAGTACTTATGAGCATTATTATAATTAAAAAAAATGTCTAAAATTGTATTGTTTATTTGAATGGACTATGATGTTTACCTATATAGATAACGGGTTGTTTTATACCTACGAGTACATTAATTATTGAATTTACTTAATCTGGGGACACGGTAGTGTCCCCGCCAGACGAGTCAAGCGAAGCGCGAGGGCACTACCTATCTTTTCTCGAAGTGTTTCGCCGTATTTTTAAACCCTTATAACTTAGGCCAGAATTATTCCAGATAATCAAAATTCTCGGGAAATGATGTCGCCGGTGAACTTATTAAACGTATAAAGTTTCAATATCACAGGTCTTATACTTTAGATTTTATTGACATCTGAAAAACCCAGATTTCGTCACTGACTGACTGACTGACTGACTGACTCACTGATGATCATCAAAATTCCTAGGTACTTCCTGAAGTCCTAGAAAGCTGAAATTTGGTATGTAAGCTAGAATTAGTACACAACCAACAGAAAAATTCCAAAAGTTGGGAATTTAACCCCCCAACCCCTTAAAATAGGGGATGGAAGTTTGTATGAAACTACGGCAAATATTGATGCTAGAGGTCTCAAAATTGATGTAGAGACTCTCCGTTGTAAACAATTAAATACGTGTTTCAGGATTTTTAGTAAATCACCCCACATCCATCAAATTAGGGGGTTGGAAGTTCGTATGGGGGGGATGGAAGTTTGTATGAAACTACAGCAAATATTGATGCTAGAGGTCTCAAAATTGATATAGAGACTCTTCGTAATAAACAATTAAATACGTGTTTCAGGATTTTTAGTAAATCACCCCACATCCATCAAAATAGGGGGTTGAAAGTTCGTATGGGGGGATGGAAGTTTGTATGAAACTACGGATAATATTGATGCTAGAGGTCTCATAATTGATATAGGGACTCTTTGTAATAAACAATTAAATACGTGTTTCAGGATTTTTAGTAAATCACCCCACACCCACATCAAATTAGGGGGTTGGAATTTCGTATGGGGTTTCCCATACGTATATAGATAGGTACAAACTTAATTTCATGTAAGATATCTGCTAGTATACATCTGGAAAAACACGTAATTTTTTTTGGTAATTATAAGCGCGATTCCAGTGCCCAAGTGGCCAAGCGCCCAAGTGCCCAGTGCCCCGTGCCCAGTAATATCGCACGTTTCAAGCCCAAGTTCCATGCATGTCATGTTTAACAAGCCGAGTTTCACTGCATATCGAGTGACCAGGATCCAGCGCTCAATGGCAAGCACCCACATTGAACCGAGTGCCTAGTGCCCAGCTGAGCTGTCGAACGTGCCAAGCGTCAAATCTCTCTGATTCTGAAGAGCGTTTAGCGCATAAATACCTGCTCAGTGCCCAAACGGACGCGTCAAGCCCAAGTTACATACAGGCCCCGTCCAACGAGCCCAGCTCTCAGTTCCCAGTGCCCAGGGTGAGATGAGTGCCCAAGGCCCAGTGCCCAGTACCCACAGTTAGCCGTCGGGCATGCCAAGCGTAAACTATGTGGATTTTAACAGCGCCCCAACGTCAGTGTGCCCAGTACCATAGTACACGCGGCAAGCCCGAATTCCCGTACCGAGCTCCGCGTGTTCATTGCCCAGAGTCCAGTGCTCTGTGACCAAAATGAGTTGTCAAGCGTGTCAAGCGTCAAATTTGAATTTCAAGAGCGCCTTAGCGGCCAACGAAAATAAAGACTAAGTATAAATAAAACAATAGTTAAAAACTAATAAACACACAAATCTCACCGATACCTTCCGTAGATTTGTAATGGATAACAAGTAGTCTGTGTTAGTCCAGGATATAATCAGTCTACATTTTAAATTTCAACCAAATCAGTTCAGTGGTTGTGTTGTGATTGAGTAACAAACATCCAAACTTTCATTTGTATCTGACTTTGTGTTTTAATAGGTAAAATTTGAAGTTTGGATCTATACATTACTTTTAATTATCATTTTATCTTGATAAATGTTAAATTAGTTTCACTTTCGGTAGGCCAAAACTACTAACTTTAAATCCACTATAAGTTTTTTAAATTTTCAGAATATACTTCTAAGCAAAGTACGTATCTACTCGTAATACAAACATATTAGAGAGTGGGCTGTGAAAAGAGGCGCACTTGAAGTGCAAGAAATACACAAAAAAAAAAGAAAAATTAAGTTAATAAAAAAAATTGTTTTAAAAAAACTTTATAATGAGTATATTGCATTGAATGATCCATAAATTCGCGCAATGTAACAATTGCTCGAATAGCGTAGCGGTGCAACCGTTCGCCTAAAATTTACCGAGCACCGAGTTCAAATCTCACTTGGCTTTCGTACTTTTTTCCTTTTTATTTCTACAATGCAATTTGATGACATTGAAGAGGTCACGGTCGGCACTTGGCATTAGGAAATCAGCTGTTGACCGAGACACATTGTAATTGTTAGGCCATAATTGATGATTATTTACGTTTATTTTGCAAGTGCTGTAATGGTTTTACGTTGTTCGTACAAATACTTGTGAGAATTATTATTGGATTAACAACAGTGGCCAGAATCGGTCAAAACTAAATCATCTTTGTGATTGATAAGTGCTAAGGACTTCCAAAAGGGGTAAGTTGCACAGAATTGTATTAGTAGCAACCTGTACCTATAATTGTTTTGAAAACGTATAACGTAATTCTGTATTGTTGTAGCTTAATGCCCTTTTGGACGTGATGCTATATATTTTACAAACCCTGAGGAGATCGTCAAGCTAGCCGAGGTTCATGGTTTTGGCAGAGTTCCGTCACTATAGAAAAAACTCTCCTGGCGTCCAAAATTAACTTATTAGATAGTATTCCTTAATATAGTACCTTAGTATAGTACTAAATATAGTAGTAGTAGTAAGCATAGTATTTAATTAGGCATTCTGGATTAGAGAATAGATGCTCACAATAAATCTGTTTAACAACAATCTGCTATTTATTGATTAAAACCCGTAACAAAATAGCGCCCAACGTTAAAACTAAAGGGTTTATAAACAGGTATAAAGTGAGCAACTGCTATGTACATAAAAACGTAATACATTTTAAATACTTGTAGCAAATAGGTACAGTTTTAGTATCGTTCACAAATAATACCTAGGTTACGATTGCTTTGTACCTATTTCGTATCGCGCTCGCGCGCAACAACTAAGTACTCACCGGCTTGTAGAATCGTGGGTACCGACATTTTGGATTATTTCTCACATATATGTAGTTGAGATTAATTTATCATGATATTGTTTATGTTATTGTTAATCCTTCCATTGTAAATACAAATAATATTGTAATTACGTAGGTACAGCAGAGTATAATAGTAGGTATTTGTAATAGTAGTCTTCAACATGCATTTTACTTTTATCACGCTGTAATAGGTAATTTTAAATATAACAATAAGTACATGTTATCAATAGGTAGGTACTTAATCTACATTCTTGTTTAAAACTCGCAATATTATCTGGAAAGTTAGTGTACCTACCAACTTAGTTATAGTTAATATTAAGTAATTCTTGTACAATCCACTGAGTGCATATTAGGTATAAATTATATTTAAGGTTCGTCTTTTAGTATTAGTATTGTAAAATTAGACAGTATGGTAATTGTGTTGAATGATTATTCTCTAGTACAAGTAGGTACCTACTTAGTATAGATTTTGATAGTATAGTATTTAGTAGTACTGTAGTTAAAAAAAAAATAGATTTAGCATAGAACTAGCTAACTGTAGTTATAAAAAAAAATTGCTTGTCATTTATATATATATAATTTTCTGTTCATAAAACTAGCAGCATTTAGGTTAGTAGAACAAACAGTGGTCTGTTGATATTAGTAATTATTGTTAGTTTAGTGTACTTACCCCTTTAAGCAAACTATTATTTCAACTTTTCTTCGTCATGGACCCACAATTTTTATTAAAAGATGAAGTGGAGTTTGAACTCGCATGCCGGGGATATACCCAGCCAGGATTAGTATCAGCTCTAAAAAAAATTCTTAAGAGAATGCTGGAGGCCGAAAGCTTAATGGAAGTCACTTACGAAGTTAAACCACCTCTGTCGTCCCTCAAATCGCCCAGTGTGGAATTAGATGTTTGTTCACATAAAATAAACAATATTATGCTTTATGTCTCTGAATTAAATGAAAAACCGGATAAACAACTTTACAAGCGCTTGGTTTCTCGTCTTTTTCATATAGTAAACAGATTGAAATTTATCAGCCCCGTAGACGCAACGGAAAAAGATAGACAAAACGGTCTTTTAGATAAGGCAGTCACGCTTCTAAAGGATTTAGAAGGTAAAGATGACCTAGAAGATGATGATGCTATAACATCCGACATGATAGAGGCGTTACAAAATTCCATAGGTGAAGATAGTAAAAAAATTTTAAATTCACTTGAAGAGGAAGCTGGTCGGGAACAAATCAATTTACCAGGTCCTTCAACAATAACAAAAAAATTAGATTCAGATCAAAGTCACACATTGAAACGAAATTTAGGGGACAGGAAAATTAGTTTTGCGGAAGACGATTTTGACATGGCAACTTTTGAAAATTTAAAATCGTCGCCACCGAAATTATTGAATTCCACCACTGTAGACGAAGTTCCACTAGGGAGTAAACCTAAATTAGTACCCATCAGCCAATGGGGTGTGCATTTTTATGGTGACAATAAATTTAGTGTCAATGCATTTATTGAAAGGGTGGAAGAACTGCGAGATGCTAGAAATGCTACGGATAAGGATCTATGGCGACATGCTATTGATTTTTTCAAGGGAGACGCTCTCATTTGGTTCCGCGCGAACAGAGAATTTGTTAGTAACTGGGATGAGCTTGTATTGTTATTAAAACAAAACTTTCAGTCACCCTATTATCAAGAAGAGTTATTGACAGAGGCAAAGGCTAGGACACAGGGAAAAAACGAACCCGTACTAATTTTTATTGCGGTTATGCAAAATTTATTTAATAGGCTACCCACAAAAATTCCGGAATCTGAAAAATTAATGATTATAGTCAAAAATCTACAACCATACTATCAGAGAGCTGTATGTAGGGATATTTTCACATCTATACCAGATCTAGTAAATGTTATGCGTATAGTTGAAAGAACTAAGGTCAATTGTGACAAATTCCAAGAACCGAAAAATAATCTTAATTCTTTAGAACCAGATTTAGCTTACAAGTCAAACGTTGAGGGTGTATCTGAAATAAAAGACGTGAATGAAATAAAAAACGACAATATTAAATCAATCAATAACATGAGATGCTGGAATTGCCGTGAGACTGGTCATTTGTTCCGATCATGTTCAGTACCGAAACAGCGGTTATTTTGCTATCGTTGTGGCCGTTTCGGTATAACTATCAAAGATTGCACCTGTAAGGGAAACGTCAGAGGGGATGGCCCGAAACCTGCCAACTAAATCCATCCCCAAACGTCAAAAGTAAAGAGTGGCAGGACTGGTTAGTTTTTTTAAACCACTTCATGACTCATGGCCGTTTATCCGCCTTAACATTCAAAAAAGAAAATGACAATAGGCCATATATACGTATAAATATTTTAAATTCGATTTGTAATGGTTTGTTAGATTCGGGGGCCACATGTACAGTGGTCAATACAGAATTTGCGGAAACTTTAAAACACCTCGGAGTAAAGGTACAAAAAATAAAATTTATGCACATCGCTACGGCAGATGGCGCTAGTCATAGTATAACAGAAAGTTTTGATGTACCAGTCGTATTTAATGGGCAATTTCATTATGTATCCATGCTACTCATGCCTAACTTGTCGCAAAAACTGATATTAGGTAAAGATTTTTTTGATTTATTTAACATTTCATTTAAATTCAATAACAAAGTGCTTGAAAAAGCACCGGCAATTAACTCAATCGAAAATAACACATCCTTAATTGGTCAGGACGAGTTAAGTGTAGAAGAGCAACAAAAACTTTCGGAAACTATTGATGAAATAAGGAAATGTGTTGGTACAGGCTTGGGTAGAACTAAAATTCTTAAACATAACATAGACACGGGTGACAGCAAACCAATATATCAAAAACAGTACAATTTTTCTCCGGTCATAAGAAAAGAAATAGAACGTGAACTAGATGAAATGTTAGAAAAAGATGTAGTTGAACCTTCTCATAGTCCCTGGTGCTCACCAATCGTATTGGTAAAAAAAGCTAATGGCAGTAATAGGCTTTGCCTAGACAGTAGACAGCTCAATAAAGTGACCAAAAGAGACACTTATCCACTGCCTAGAGTCTCCACCATCATAGACAATTTGCGCAATGCTAGGTTTTTAAGTACAATCGATTTGAAATCGGCATTTTGGCAGATAGAACTAGAGGACGCAAGTAAAGAAAAAACAGCTTTTGCAGTACCTGGCAGAGGTCTATTTCATTTTAAAGTAATGCCTTTTGGTCTCATAAATGCTTCTCAATCTCAACAAAGGTTAATGGATATTTTATTTCATGTTTTAGAAGGAAAAGTATGGACATATCTTGATGACATTGTGGTCTGTTCAGATACTTTTGATGAACATTTAGACATTTTAAAACGTGTAATGAACATTTTGAAGGACGCCAGACTAACGATAAATGTTGAGAAATGTAAATTTGCGAGATCCAGTTTACGATTTTTAGGATATATAGTAGACAAAGAGGGTTTGCGTACAGATCCTGAAAAGGTTTCGGCGATAATGAACTTTCCTAGACCTAAAAACATTACTGAGCTTAAAAGATTTATAGGAATTGCCAGTTGGTACCGACGGTTCGTTAAAAATTTTTCTCTTGTAGCGGCACCACTTCATGACTTGACAAAAGGCAAGAAAAACAAAAAGTTTGTGTGGACGGAAGACGCAGACAAAGCATTTTTAAACCTTAAAACGCTGCTCACTTCCACACCAGTCATGTCTTGCCCAGACTTCACAAAAGGCTTCATAATTCAGTGCGATGCATCTAGCAAAGGAATCGGGAGCGTTTTATGTCAGAAAGTCAATAATATTGATCAACCAATAGCTTACCTAAGTAGAAAGTTAAATAGTCGCGAACAGTTATACTCAACATCCGAAAGAGAACTGTTGAGTATAGTTTATGCGATAGAAAAATTCAGACCATACATAGAGGGTACCCATTTCACGGTTGTTACTGATCACAGTGCACTTAAAACATTACACAACATGAAAGATCCACACGGTAGACTAGGACGTTGGGCTATGAAATTGCAGCAATTTAGTTTTGACATTATTCATAGACCCGGTAAAAGTAATATAGTGCCGGATGCCTTATCGAGATCTATTAGTGCCTTGATGGATGAAAGCCACACGCATATACAGATTCTTGATAAACATAAAGATGACTGGTACAGAGATAAAATAGCCAAAATAGAAAGTGGACAAGAGGCCAGTCAGGACTGGCAATCTAGAGACGGGTTACTGTATAAGAAAATTTGTTTAAAACAGTATCCTGACCAAGTCAATAACTGGAAACTTGTAGTACCAAAACCTTTACGTGCCGACATCCTTAAATACTGCCATGATGATATTAAATCTGGTCATTTTGGGGTTCGAAAAACTTTATATAGGATAAAACAATACTATTACTGGCCAGGCATGTCGTATGAGGTAAAGAAATACGTAGGAAGATGCGAAACATGCGCCAAAGTTAAGGTATCACAAAAACTTCCAATTGGTCATATGGGTCACCATAGAAAAGTAACTGGCCCGTGGCAGGTCATTTCTCTGGATTTAATGGGGCCATTTCCAAAAAGTAAACAGTTCAATACAATGCTCCTGGTAGTTACTTGTTTATTTAGTAAATTTACATTATTGTTTCCTTTGAGAACGGGGAAGGCTGATAAAATATGTGAAATTTTAGAGAAACAATTCCTATTATTTGGGCGAGTTTCGGCCATAATCTGTGACAATGGAAAGCAATTTGACTCGCACTTATTTAGGGATCTTGCACAGAAATATAACACCCAAATTTGGTACACGCCAAACTATCACCCACAGAGTAATCCCACTGAGCGTGTCAATAGAGTTATTGGTACTATGATAGCCTCTTACATTAATTCCAGAAAACATAATGAGTGGGACTTACATTTGCAAGAATTTGCCCATGCTATAAGAACATCAATTCATGAAACAACAGAATACACTCCGTCATTCCTGTTCTTTGGCCGAGAAACATCATTTCCATTAAAAATATCCAATGAAAATGATAATATACAATGTCTAGCCCAGGATGACCCAATTCTACTCGACATGCAAGAATATCTATCAAAACTAAAGTCTCGACCAAAGATATATAAAGAAGTTGAACTGCGGCTTCAAAAGGCACATGACAAAAGTACTAAATTCTATAACGAGAAACGCCGGGAAGCAAACTTTAAAGTGGGAGATGTGGTTTGGAGAAGAACAAAGTATTTATCTAAAGCTGGAACTAAATTTATGGCTAAGTTAGCACCCAAATTTGAAAAAGCAATTATAACTAAGAAACTTTCGGATAACGTTTTCCATTTGAATAACGTTTATGGCAAATCCATTGGTGTGTGGCATGCGAAAGACTTGAAAGCATTGTGGCAGGACAGTGCAGAGAAGAAATAAAATATATTGTGGGATATATTTTCTTTCTTCGCTGCGTTGGGGGAATATAATGAGTATATTGCATTGAATGATCCATAAATTCGCGCAATGTAACAATTGCTCGAATAGCGTAGCGGTGCAACCGTTCGCCTAAAATTTACCGAGCACCGAGTTCAAATCTCACTTGGCTTTCGTACTTTTTTCCTTTTTATTTCTACAATGCAATTTGATGACATTGAAGAGGTCACGGTCGGCACTTGGCATTAGGAAATCAGCTGTTGACCGAGACACATTGTAATTGTTAGGCCATAATTGATGATTATTTACGTTTATTTTGCAAGTGCTGTAATGGTTTTACGTTGTTCGTACAAATACTTGTGAGAATTATTATTGGATTAACAACAGTGGCCAGAATCGGTCAAAACTAAATCATCTTTGTGATTGATAAGTGCTAAGGACTTCCAAAAGGGGTAAGTTGCACAGAATTGTATTAGTAGCAACCTGTACCTATAATTGTTTTGAAAACGTATAACGTAATTCTGTATTGTTGTAGCTTAATGCCCTTTTGGACGTGATGCTATATATTTTACAAACCCTGAGGAGATCGTCAAGCTAGCCGAGGTTCATGGTTTTGGCAGAGTTCCGTCACTATAGAAAAAACTCTCCTGGCGTCCAAAATTAACTTATTAGATAGTATTCCTTAATATAGTACCTTAGTATAGTACTAAATATAGTAGTAGTAGTAAGCATAGTATTTAATTAGGCATTCTGGATTAGAGAATAGATGCTCACAATAAATCTGTTTAACAACAATCTGCTATTTATTGATTAAAACCCGTAACAACTTACAAAAATAAATGAAATCCCAACAAAAACATTATCATGTATAATGTTGCCAGACGAGTATATGGCTCACACTGTCAAAAAGTTATCAGATCTCATGTAGGGCAAGACTTCTGACTTTATACACCCTTAAATACAAGCTCTAACTTCACAAACTCTACACTTTAGTTACAATAATGTCTTGACCGTTTGGCTACCGTTACATTGGGCGTAAAATCAAAAATTTATTCACTTTTCAGTACTCTGTAAGTTCTGTTAAATCAAAATTTGAAATCAGGAAAATGATTTTGGTGGGATACATTTTTCACTTTACGCCCATGTGACGGTAGCCAAACGGCCAAGACATTATTGTAACTAAAGTGTAGAGTTTGTGAAGTTAGAGCTTGTATTTAAGGGTGTATAAAGTCAGAAGTCTTGCCCTACATGAGATCTGATAACTTTTTGACAGTGTGAGCCATATACTCGTCTGGCAACATTATACATGATAATGTTTTTGTTGGGATCTGATTTTCTGTTACATGAATCTGGCAATACTTATTACGTAGGTATGTATTATGTGTAATGTTTTGTACCATGGTCGATTATTAACCGTGATATTAATTTTCGAAAGAACTAAAAATGAAATTAGAAAGTAGCTCAGATAAAGAATTAGTTACGTACTATGAATAATATTTAATGATTGAGATGATGCAGACATCTTAGGTTTATTATTACAGATATCTGGATATGTATTCTACTTGAAAACGTAAATCAAGTGAAGTACAACCTCATAAATTGAATGTTATGCAAATAGGAAACTGAATGGTGAGCACTTCACTACAGTATTTACCGATCGATTAAATTTATTACCACCACGACTACTTCGAATAGCTCGAGCTTTAAATGGGTTGAGTAGTTGGGTAATGATCCGAATAAAGTATCGATAAGGCACGCCCACTTATAGATGCGGTGGGTGGAGCGCAAATCGAATTAGTGAGGTCGATGCATCGATTAGTTGAAACGTATCGACAAAAAACACGATTAGCTCCGAAATCATCGACAGCCGAAAAAAGGTAACAACCGGACGGTTAATGGCGGTTTTTGTTCGGAATTCGAAGATTTGAATTCGTAATTTCAACCGCAAGGCGTTCGAATCATTTGTCAGTGACAATTTTTTCGTTGCAATCGATTTTTAAATACAGGTTAAGCTTTTTTGTTGGAGGCCGAGTTCGCGACGTCAGATTCCACGATTTGGTTGTTAGTTGTGTTATTTTTTTCCTCTTTTGTATAATTAAGGTTTTAAAATAATCCGGCCTCTGAACGTCCGAATTTGTTTGTGGATCTTTCGACCGATAAATAGTTACATAAATCTTTATGCTCTTAACAGCAAAAAGAGAAAATATCAGCAAAGGACCAATATTAAAAGAGTTAATTCTGTATCCCAGTAAAGTTATCCGAATATTTTGCGTTGCGATCGACTGGTTAGGATCGTTTAAAGACGCAGTTTGACAGAACTAAACGCAAAAAAGTGATTTCTCGCTGTCTAAGCCTAAGTTTGACCATGCATGGGAAAGTTGGACACTTTTTGCCCAATCCACATTCCGTAGCAAGGCCGTGGGAACACCATGAACCGATGGCATTCCGTACGGAAATGCGAAATTCGTAATGCGCTTCTCCGATACTATCGACTGTATCAGAACGATTAATTAGGTTCGAATACTTTTACCCAAAGAAACATTTAAAATTTATCTTTTTTGGGTAGAACATGTCACTTCATATTTTGATTATCATAAATTCCGTTTAAAAATAAAGATAGAAATGCATAAAATCCACAATTTTTTTTTCGAATAAAAATGTCAACCAATCAATCAGAGAATGACAGCGAAATTAAAATATTATTACTTACTTGCTCATAAAAATCATTCCTTTTCCGGGAATTGAACACAACACTATTAAAAGCGCAGCATAAAATCCAAGGCAATTCAATACCGGCTCGAACTGTTCGTGTTATAAAACGAATTGATTGAACGTATCGGCATCCGTATTCTGATCAATCAACAATCGACGACGCGATTTTATAGACGATAATTGTTAGCTTAGCTTTATGTGGTTTTATTCACTAGAGTCTGTTACACATTCGCTGACATCTTTTTTTATAATATACCTACGTTAATTAATTACCGAAACAACCGACTTCAACTGTCGTCAAACTACTGTTTAATACATCCTTTACAATTAAAATTTAAGAACTGGACTAAATTGAAATGGGACTACACGGGAAGCGTCAGCTTTCTAATTAAAAAAGAATCATCAAAATCGATTCACCCAGTCAAAAGATATGAGGTAACAAACATAAAAAAATTGAGAACCGAGAACCTCCTCCTTTTTTGACGTCGGTTAAAAATCAAAAAAGTCTTATAAGGTTATAATACCCATACAGAAATTAATGTTTACTAAGTGTTGACCTTACTCGTAAGCTATGCTGATTACACAGAAAATAATAAAAGATTTTTGTAGATTTTCTTCGTGAAGAGATTTTCGTGACGAGAAAAATCTATTTTCTTTCGCCCCTATCCGCTATGATCATGAAAGAAACTTTGTTTCAAAAACCAACAATGTGAAGCTAAATTAATACGAAATAATATTGTTAAATTACAACTAAAGAAGGTTTGAAAGGTAAGTAACAAAAAACTTACAGTCGCATTTTTAACTTTTATATGAATGCCTCTTTAAATTTTCTTTTTTACTTATTCTACAAGCTTTGTTTGCACCCACTCGATATCTGTTTCTAGATACTTCGATTTACAGCGAGTGGGGAATCCACCTTTAACTAACTGACTGGTCGGTCGCTTTTGATGCAGTTTTAAAGGCTTCTCGCGAGAATCAAAATGGGTGGCTTAATGTGGGCTCATTGGTATATTGGTTTTATCAGAAAGCAATAATGCTTTTTATGACTTAAACATGAGTTATATTTTTATAATACACGATATTTCATTATCCTAATAATATATCTATAAAAATTCTACTTATCGATGAGTATATTCTACTGTACAGCGGGGCTAGACAAAGTAACAGTCGCTTAGCGTTCACGACAGTAGATGAAAATGTATGGACAAACCACGTGACGAATGAAAACAAATGAAAGCAGAATCTACTTTATGCTTAGCGTTGTTCGCTGTCGGCTGTCAATTGTCACGTGAAGTACGCTAAAGTAATCTACAACGTCTGCGAGAACGCCAGGGAGCGTTCAAATTGTCGTAGTCGATTTTCAAAAAAAGCGTGTTGTCCTCTATATGATCACGTAGTTTTTCTACAGTCACTTGTTTTGTTCATACATTTTTATCTACTGTCGTGAACGCTAAACGACTGTTACTTTGTCTAGCTCCGCTGAGTTTGACTAGTCACGATTTGTGAATTATTATCGAGGCAAAGTTCGACCTATTCAATATTAGCTCAAGTCGTCTTCAATGTTTGTCGATAGTCGAATAATAAATTCAAGTTCACGAGAAAATATTTATTGTATACCAATGTCAACAGTCTTTAGTGTATAGCTTTTCAAGTTGTACACTTGACATTTCTTTTGAGTTAATCTGTCATTGTCTTCTACTTTAGTCTAGGAAAATACTTGCTCGTTAAAGTTACTAACATTATTAGCAGGTATAGGTATCCCTCTATACTCAGTACATCTGTTAATGTAACTGAGAAAGAGAAAGTTCTACACGTCTGTCGATGTCTTATTACTGTTGATGGATTCGTACCTAGGTATCAGTATTAGTCCACCCGAGTCGCAGACGCTTCAGAGAAACCTAATTTTCTATTACAGAGTCATCGAGTCTTCGATTAGGCTTTAATTACTTACAGAGAAGCATTAGACATTTGAGCTTTCCCAGCGAGAGACGTCGCAGAATTTCAAGCAGTCGTAATACATGGTATTAAAACAAAACGTCCTTGCGACTCGTAATCGATAAGTGCGATTCGAGGCACGGCATATGTAAATTTAAAATGTAAATATGCTTTTTAATCAATATAAGGCTTAGTGGGCGCTTTGCTAGTAATACTAAAACAATACTATCGGGGCCCAGCATTCAAATGTGCAGTGTATCACTGGGACGCATCGGCGAACTCCGTTCCTTGAACGGGGATGAATATTTATTTCACATCGCGATTTTAATACGAGACTCTATTGTTCATATTTGTCGCTATTGCGAATATTATTGCGGTCGCCGGCGCGTTCGCGTCGGTCCAGAATAGGACTGTCGACGTTTTAATCCAAATATCGAATGATAATATTTTTATTTTAATGCAGCTATGTAGGTATAGCATGACAGGCAATGTTTTTATTATTATTTATTAGATCTAAATAATTTCATGAACGAAAAATATAGAGGGAATATAGTAATGTTTGCCTTTTCATTGACACCTTTGTTTATTCGTATGAAGTCTACGTTGTTGACTCGATTAAGACTGTAATGGCCGTTTGCAAATCGATTTATAGATACGCAGATAAATGTTGCAGAACCATTCTATTGGCAACGATCGCAGGCCGAACTGACAGTGTTGCTTTATCTTGATATGTCATCTGGAGAGCTATTATTTGGATCAACATCATTTAATACCAAAGACATCATAAAAATAGAGAGTATATCTGGACATTGAGTATTGTTGTTAAATGTTTTGCGTCTTATTGTCAGTTAAAGCTATGTCTTCATCGCTAAATAAAAGCTTGGGAAGATGATTTAGAAACTTTACAAATCATTGTTTTATTGTGATACTACTACTTTGTATAAACTGGCTGGTAAACGTTCAGACCATGTTTACAATCAAATGACTGTTATAGGTATAAAATTAAGGAATTAAACGTATCTTACGACACAACTAAGTACACATAGAAATACAAACACTTGGAAAAAACCCCTGCTCAATGCCAGTAGGTTAAAAGAGCAATTTAAAACACGAGCGAACAAATGCACTAGTGATTTAATGAACCAGTTCAAACTGTTCAAAGATAGACGATTAACACACGGCTGTTATTGTGATTTGAAAGGTTCCTGATAGCAATTTAATGCAATTATCAGTGTCAAAGCTAATGATACATAATTGCAATTGACACCGTCTAAAATCAATGGCGAGTCACAGATCAGGCGCGATTAAATGTGTTTCTAATTATATAATGCTGGCATGCAAATATACATGTTTACAAGTGATGCACTAAATTAATAAAATATAAAATTAATTAATTGTGATTTAATAACCAATTAAAACCTATTTGGTCAATTTATTTCTTTTATTGGTTTTTATTTAATGTGACTTAAACCTTTTATCAAATACGTGACTACCGGCCGTTTAGGGAGATGGTGGCCAATCTTATACCCCTTTCTGATTAATTCAACGAACGATAATGTACAACTAAGCTTTAGTATATAATCGAAGAATATAATGTTATCATTAAATGCACCGATAGTTCATCGGTTCAGGCCTCTAACTGTCGTTAAGTGTAAGTACAGGGGTTAAATCCCGTGAGGAAACCTGCATGCCTGAGAGTACACCATAGTGTTTTCAAATGTAAGTATGTAAAGCTTACTACTTATTTTAACTTAAACTGATATTAATACCTATATCTAAGAGTCTGTCCAGTGACTTATCTTAGTCTCTTTTGTAACATTGTAGGCACTTTGTTCTTGTGACCTTGATGATGCACTAGCACTAGCACTAATAAGCACAGCACTTCACTTCACTTGAGAAAAGAGAAGACTTGTGCCCAGCAGTAGGATATGCGGTTGGTGATGAAAACCTAGGATACAGTGTTATTGCTGAATTGGAAAATCTAAAATGATAACATTTAAAAGCCCACAAGTATTCAACAACCACTTATAATATAAGTGAATGTAAATCTTTATCTGCAAATAGAACCTTGAAAAATTCATTTCAAGCGATTAAAACGCTCAGTTCCTCTTATTCATTGTGACGCAACATCCCATCTCTATCGAGGCTGCAGTAAACAGATAGACATCTCTGAATACATTATCAACGTTCAACGCGAACGTCTATTGCCTTCCAGATAGTGGTGGCCATCCATTAGGTATTGTTTTTAACGGTTACCTGACTACTGATGGAGATGGAGGACTGTATTTTCGGTTTTAAATGTACATACTTATTCTTCGTATCTATCTACACCTCTAGTCATATGGCATTTTGCGATATGCTAAAAATATAGAAATGGAACGAAATTCAAAAATGTATGAAAATGATCGCAAAATGAGCGATAAATTGGGCACGTGACCACTCCGCTTTCTTATACACTTTTTGAATTTCGTTCAAAAGTAATGCAAGATCTTAAATAAACACATGGATGGGATATTATGGCTAGAGCTGTTGTTATGTTAACATCGATATTGAAGGAGGAGTCGATTGTCGATGCTAAATCAATAACTCAATGATAATTATATAGTGATCAGTGACAAACGGCCGCCAAATAATGATTGTTGATACAATTATTTAAGCGTATTAAAACATAAGAAGGAGACTCTGTAAACTGATGATTTTAATAATCCATAAAACAATTCGAGAATAAAAAAAAATACCAAGACGTGGGCAACACTCATAGATGTGTAACTAGTACCTATATTTTCCCATCACTAATTCCAGCATATTACGTGAACACTGCTATGAGCAATCCAATTTGATTTCTATACATCCTACTCTACTTTTATTATTTGTTGTAATAACATTTCTACACATCTGTACGCTTTGTTTAAAACAATTCGACATTTAGTATTTCTGGAGTTTTCGTTTGATCATTTTGATTTGTGTTTCATAAGTTGATGTAATTTAATTGTTTTAGTGCAGTGTTTTTCGTCAACATTTACTCTTTTTACTGATTCAAATATTTTAGGATAAAGGTGTCGATAATATGAACGAGTTATCAAATTAACGAGTTCTTACGGAACCATATTCTTTTAGACTATATTTTACAGCATTTCTTGAATTTAGTTGGTCATATTTGTTGCTGCTTTGAGTTCTAGGCCTTAAGGAACCTCTACAGTGTTTATTACAATATCAAAGACAATTACACAAATATAATAAAAAATAATTACTTATTTCTCGTGACCATCGCTACTTTAGTTATAGAGCGTTATCTATAATATTGTCTATGGCTCAAAGTCGATCAGATATTAGCATAACGGTTGTTCCAACAATAGATATAATTGTTTGTACCGCGGATCGGTTCGAAGGCCCGACCCCGCTGTTATGTTACCTACAGGTTAATTGCGGTTGCTATTAATTGATTTTGTGGGTATATTGCTTTTTGTTGCCCCTATCACTTGTACCTATTTCTGAACTACATGTAATACCATTATTTGTTATTGCTTATTGTTATCGAAAAGGTACCGATTAGCTTGTAAACTTGTTTTAATGGCCTGAATTCGGTCATCGTTTCAGTTCGCAGCGATGACCGAATAGAGGCAGAAGAGAGGACAGTGATGGGTTTGATTTGATAATTTCCTGAAACTCAAAAGTGCTAGTCCTCTGTATTTTACAAAATATTATGTGTTTGACAATAGGCATAGTTTTGATTGTGAACTTGAAGTAAATACAAACTATAATTAGGGCTTTATCGTCAAAATACTTGATCGCATCTCGAAAGTCTTTAAATAAAGCAGCTTCAAAGTAAAATGGTATTTTATAATAAGTTCCATAATCTATGACTGTATAGTCTGTGCAGTGTGTAGTCTATGCATGATAGTAGAGACCTTTACGGTGTTCACTGGTCTTAAATGTATTGCCTACAAGAAGGTTAAGGGTTAGACGCAATATTAGATATTTGAATATATTTTTGGTATTGCCTACAACTACAAGGTTAGACGAAATACGAGATATTTGCCTTGCCTTAAGAATATTTTTTTTATATCATAATGGTTTTAATAATATTTACCTGTTGCCAAAACTGCGCTAGGAGATATATCCTTTCCTTCTTAAAGAGCCAGTCCATTGAGTGCATAGCTTGCACCTCCGCCTCCGGTGCGGCGGGCAGGCTGGCCGCGCCGGTCGGGTGCATCCGGACGTCCGCACCGCTCTCACTCTCGGACCATAATGACCCGTCACCCTCTCCGAGCGAGCGAGCATTCAAATTTCGAACGCGACATTTTTAACTACTACCCTCCACTGTCTCATACAAAATTGATCTCACAACAATTTTATATCTTCTCGATAATTCGATACCGAATTTCACTGTTCATCACAAATAGTTGCATTCGAACTGTTTTTTTTCTCTATATCGATATTTACGAGTAATTCTTGAACGGATTGTTCTTTTTCGTTCGCGTGCCGTTTCTTTGTTCAGTTTCTTATTGTGTTGTGCCTGACAACCTGAAACAGAAGAAAAAATATTGAATAGGGGAAGTTTTATATCGATTCCCACTGAGACTTGAGCTGATGGTGATGATATTTATCGGAAGAACAGACTGGCTAACATTTTTATGCGGACGTTCAGTAGTACTCGTGGTAGACGAAGACTACCAAGTACCTAAACAAATATAGTATAATCCATTAGCGGAACTAGTATCTTGATATTGAAACTCATGAATTTAGTATTAGGTTTTTGATACAATGTCATAATACGTAGGTGTTTATATATATTATATCAGACTGTATAAGGTTTTTAGGTACCATTTTAAAATTAAACACTAGCGATAATAATAACTCAGAATTGAACTTAAAAAAAAACAATATTTACTTGAATGAATATAAATATCAAGCGAGCCTATACCTTTTAATTTTACAATATAGAAATTTCAATTCACGAAGACGCGCCCCACTCTATCAAAATCGCTGTTGACAGAGTGGGGCGCGTCATCGTGGATTGGAATATCTATACCTACCTCGTACCGACTCGCGACGTCTATATGGCACTTCAAGCAGGTATGTATGTCTGTTTATCCTATCTGTCACCAATACAGCATTCAAATATCATCACCAGGCAGACAATCGGCCAGTGGGGTGTTCGTGTCGAAACTAATTTGGTTATGTTCGATGCTCGGGCCGATATCGCGAAGAAAAAAGGAGGGAAAATTGACAGGTCGGGGCGTAAAGAAGTAGTCCGTTCACGCCAACACTTGATGGCCTTAATCGTTTTTATGCCTGTCTGATTTTTTCGGGTTTTGAATATCAACGTTGCACGATACCTCGTATATCGGCAAGTATTAAGTGTGATGGATAAGTTTGGTTGCTTCCTCTTATACTGTACATCATCATCAAAATATAGCTACTGCTCCAGCCTATTTGTTACTGAATCATAGTTATTAACGTCCCAAAAATGGGTATAAGCATATCTATGGGTATAAGTCTCCTTTTTTGTTTTAGGAGATAGAGAAGTATAGTCTAAGCTTTATCTGTTTTTGACGACTTCCCTGGCGCAGTGGCGCGCGCTCGGATTCGAGTGCCAAGTCGCGGGTTCGATTCCCGCCACGGGCCACTTTGGAATTTTATAATTTCTAAATTGGCTCAGATCTGGTCTGGTGGGAGGCTTCGGCCGTGGCTAGTGACAACCCTACGAGCAAAGCGATCTAGCGTTCCGTTGCGATGCTGTGTAGAGACCATTGGGGTATATTTACTTACCTTTCATAGTTAGTACGATAACATCTTGGCTGCATCATCGTGCGATCTCACCTGATGGTAAGTACCATCAGGTGAGATCGCAGTCAAGTACTACTATTAACTTGTATAGAGTAAAAAAATCTCTACCCTGGTAAAATGCGTGTTGGCGGGTTACGTAAATAACACACGTTTAATGGTGTTGCCATAGTCCGGTAGGTAGTCGGTAATATGAGACATAATATTGTAAATAATTCCGATTATTATCTAAACAATTAAGCGAGCGGGGGGTGGCGCCCGCGGCCAACTTATCGCCGGGACAAAGAGTTGTAAAACCGTCACTTGGAAATTTGTAACTATGACGCAAGGTGTGAGATTATGGCGAGTTGATTAAAATGTCGCTTAATGGTTTCTAATTTATATTATGATGGTTGATAAATACTTATGCTTTGTCAAATGAAGGAGTTTCATTGCCTGCCACGTCGCACCGCATCCCTAGCCAAAGCCGTTAGTTACAGTGAGGTGCTCAGGTGAGGTGTCACGTTGAATCTTGACAAATAATTGGGTGTGCTTTTTTCTTTTTTTATTAAAGAAAAATACCTACCTGGGAATAAAGATTTTTTTTCTATTAGTAGAAAACAAGTTTTGCTATGATCTATGTTTTTAACGAGTTTGTTAACCCGCAATTCGTAGCATTTGCAAGCACATAGGTCTTTCTTTTCTTATCTTAACATTAGGTACGTTTAAAGATTAAGTTTACGTTACAATTTATTTTTGAAAACGGACCTTAATGTATGATTTCAAACAAAGTGTACAGTTTACACTGATTCAAGAACTGTATAAATCTTTTTTACAAGCTTGTAGCAATTTAATTTATTACAGGAATGGTCATTTAGCTATTTTTTCTAATTTGAAGTAATAAGTAGGTAATTGGGTATTATAATTTGAGCTTCGGTGCAATGGAATACATTATAACATAGACAACGTTCATTCGTGTCCTGTTTGTCCAGATGAATTCTTCAGCAGTCCCGCTGTGTTCTCCACCTTGTGCCACACTCCGGGTGGCGACCGGGGCAGAAACGCTGAATTACTAGCGTGTCAATCAATAAACATGATAAGTGCGAGTTTCGTGCGCCGATATGCAAACAGGATTACACGGCACGAACCGCCGCCTTCGATCGAACGCTATCGACTGCTCGCTGCGGTCACTCGAACGTGTTTGATTTTAAAATTGGAACAACAAATATTCCAACGATAGTATGGACAATTGGAACAACAAATATTCCAACGATGGTATGGAAAATCCTTCGCATTGCAACTTCCGAATAGGGATCGTACCACTATCTCTTAAAGCAGTAGATAATGCTTGCAGTACAGGGGTCTGATTGCGTAAGAGAAACGTATTCATCTCTGCCTTCCGATTGGCTGACGTAAATCAGGGAACCAATCAACTGGCTGAACTTGTAATGAATACATTTTTCTTACACAATCTAGGGGCTGTTCTAATATTTTCATACAAACATACTATGATAATGTCAAAACAGTACTGCAGCACTACTGCTCTAAGAGATGGTTGTACGGCCCCTGGAGTGTGATTCTTAAAGACACAAAGTTGTACATCGGCTAACCATCGCCGGTAACCATAGCAACGCAGCTATGACCAGCCAATTGGCGCCTTGGCTGCATAAGTGATGCGAGCATTGACCAATCAGTAGCTGCAATCAATGAAAGCTCGTCGCTGTAAGTATTTTGCCAGAATCAAGGGCCAGATTTTGCTGAAGTTTGGAATGGATACATATACATGTAGATTATTACACTTTTGATTAAACAAAGGCTCTTTATTCCAGAATATAGGTATAAAAAACCATGGTTGCTGTCCCGGAAAAAGTCCGACATAAAGGCAGTAGTCCTGTAATGACAACGTGGAAACACCGATGAAGAGATAACGGCTGGTCTATCTAGCACTGTCACTTACGAGTAGTAATGACCGTGTTTGATTTACGTTTAGGTCTGACTCCAAAGCATCATCATTGGCCGCAAATATCGACTCAGTGAAGATGAAAGTGTCTTTGTAAATTTAAAGCCAGAATTTTGTAATTAAAAGTTTAGGAATAGTGACTTGTTGTATAATAAACAACATAGGTACTATACCAACGAACGAACGAATAACATCCATTTAATTGAAGTTTTATGTTCTTCACAAAAAATATTTAAAAAAATTTAAGTAGTTGCTGTAAATACCAAGTACCTAGTAGGATAGTAACAAACTAGGTCACAACTTTATCGCCGTCGAAATGAACACCAAATCATCAAAAAACTCAACTCACTAGGGTATTGTTGCCATTGATATTCAAATTTTTACGTTAACCTATCAATTTTATTTAATGCCACCCAAAATGAGTCACACATACATAATTCCCACTTGAACCCGCTCGGGCGCTGTACAACAGTTTATTAGTTAATATTCATTAGTAGGGGAGGCCAGATGTGATAGATAAGGCGGCACACAACGCTTATTAACAGACCACTTTCTACTACACTACACTACACTAGTCCGGTAACATTACGAGAGCGTAAACGTAACGCGAATGTTGAATGAACTGACGAAGTTATTCAGAGATAGCTGGCCCGACACAGGTCAAAAATATTGATTAAAAACAGTAAAAAAGACAGTGGCACTCCAGGAGTGCTGACAGAAGAGAAAATTGGACGTTTGGGTATTCTTTAAAAACAGATTACATTGCAGATACTAATATGAAGAGGTATCGGTAACGGTGTCAGGACTTCAATGGTTTTTCCCATCTCAAGAAAGGGCCATCGATAACTACTAGAGGACGCCCGGGGCTATGCTTTGTAACTTTAGGTTTTTCACAAATACCGCGAGAACCGTGGATTCTTCCGATGTTATAAGCCTATGTTTTAATCCAGGGTATAATCTATCTCCATTCCAATTTTCAGCCAAGTTGGTGCCTTCTAGAGAGGAATGTATAGGCATTTCCTAGACAAGTGCGCTCTACCTTAGACCCCATCCATCATTGCTTTGCATCCTGGCACGGTTGTAGTCAAGCGCAAAAAAAATATTAAGGGCAAAAAACACCGACGTAGACAATTAACAAACCAAAGGTTATGTATGTCAGTCGATTATATAATACTTGATTATCAAGAACTAAGGATCTCTCAGATCAGTAGGGTTAGTACAAGTTTTTGTACGAATTTCGAGTCGACTCGCATCGCACAAACGAATCGAATTCCTCCATACAGTCAGCGCCATCTATTGACAACCGCATGTCAGCGACTGTCCATAGATGGAGCTGGATGTAAATGAATGAAGGAGTTCGATTCGTTTGTGCGACTCGAAATTCGTACAAAAACCTGTACTAACCCCTCAGATATAGTTCGTCAGTGATTTTGTTTACCTCGGATTGTTATTTTGTACCCTCTAATGTTTTTATTCAGTCAACTACTTAAGTCTTAAGTCGTGATTTATTTGCCTCCTACCGTTAACTTTATAGACAATAAAAATGAAACGGAGACAGGTGCTCGATGTGAACCGATCCGAACATCGCCGCAAACAATTTTATCACACTCATAAATATTACCAACAGGAGATCACCGCACGCCTGTTCCACAGACTGTATGAAAAAAATATATTAATGTTCCAAAAAAATTAAAGGAAGCCGATTAGATTATCCTTCAGTTTTCAACCTAGATTAAAAATGTTGCAGTTTACAAACTTATTGCAATTAGCATGAAACTTTACAGCATCTGAAAATCAGCGCTGTGTGCTCCCATGCTTACGTGGGGCACACAGCACCATGCTGAGTTGGGGGCTGGGGCTCATTTCTTGACAAGCGGTGTCAGGAGCTTTCGTCACTTGGGCAATAATCTGGTATTTGTTGCCCAGGTGGTAAAAGCTTAAGTCATCGTTTTTGTACATAAGTGTACATTGGTTTGATATGTGTGGCATATAAGTATAGTTAAATGAAAATAATTTCTTTTCTTTCTTTCATCTAAATTCAACATTTAGATGAAAGAAAGAAAAGAAATTATTTTCATGTATGTATAAAAACTGTCGCAGACGGTGGAATTTGAACCTGCGTTCCTCAGCTATCAAGGATCACGGTACGATCGTTTTTCGTAACATTTTCGTACACTGGTATTTATTTTACATGTTTAGCGGTTTCAGTTATCCGATCGAGATATACTATAACTTGTGAATTTTCCAATTATCTTTTTCCATACGTCTGTGGCTCGAACTTAAAAAACACCCATTACCTCAAAACACATTTTTACACAAACTAATACTCATAACCCTTATGATGATCTAATAAAGTTCATTTTTCCATAACAAATGGTAACGTAAACTTTGTCAGTGTAGTCAATACTGAATGGCAGTATAAAATCTATCGTGCATTCCGTGACAGAAAGTTAGCGAAGTTTTCAATCGATGCCTTTTAGTTCGACGTTTCTTTTACGGGGCCATTTGCTGTCCTAATTATTTATATTCGTACGGGGTATTATTCTAATCTCCATTTATCATGGATTTGCAGTTTTAAATCACCAGCGTTTGGATCCCTTTCAACAGCATTTTCCTATTGCTTATCTGAAACAACAGTCTTCAGTTTTACTATTCAATTTAATTTAGGTTTCTATCATTTAAATTAATCTAAATTTGATATAGGTACCTACTCCATATAGTTTTCTTTTAGAATGATCCTAAATTATCAGATGAAATTGTCAAATCGTCCTACCTAATGACATCAAAGATACTCAACGTAGAGTGGGTAGGTACCCATATTACTACTACTATACTTGGGGAAAACCTAACAGTGCTAGAACGTACATAAGTGTACTTAAAAATCCACATTTACAAAACCAACTAAATCAAAAAGTGTAATCGCTAAATAAAAGTTACCATATAAATACTTTTTTTCATGTTCGCATTCAAACGGTAAACGTGGATCCACCATTTTGTGATTTTATCCCTACGTCAATATGCACTTAGCACACGTTCAAAAAGCACTCGTGTATCCAAACAAAGAATGGCAACTCGAAATCCATCAATCAAAGAACTGCAATGAAATAATCGAATTTCCGAACGTCGAGTGCAGTTCAAAGCACGAACGAGGAACCGCAACAGATTAACAGAAATGAAAAAAAAGTTCGAAAACATGACTAATATCTGGCACAAAGTTCAGTGTCGATATCGCGTCTATGGCAACAAAAGAAAGAAACGACGGTGGGGAAGGAATTCAAAAAAGGAACGCTGCGAACGCACGGCATTCAAATTTCGGCGGCATAGATGCCGATTTTGATTTTGGAATGCTCCTCATTCGTATCGCACAGATTATTATTGACATTTTGCGATATTGGCACTGGACGTATCTAAAAGATTTGTATTGTATAAACAAGTATGAGGGAGGTCTTATTAGATACGTTTTTCTGATCCATTTTTAGTCTTACCATAGGTATTTTTCACATGATCAATCAACTTTTTTTGTTTGATAAAAGTTAAAGACTCTCGATACTTCTCGATTAGTTTATCTTATAAGCTTATTATTTAATAAGTTAAACATGAAATAGACCACCTATGTACCTATAGTGTTTAACCAACCGTCAATAAAACTTAACGTAAGAAACATCATAAATACATAATTTTAACATAACTGATGCGGTAATTTTATAAGTGCACTTAACAACAAAAAGTATAACTTTAATATAAAACCTAATATAGTTTTATTGGTAGCTTTCTAATTGCTTACAGATAATAATAACATAATTATGGTCATTTCTTAACACATTTTAAAGGACGATAACGGATATCGGAATAATAAAACGTTCGACTTAATTGACAATTTCAATTTGATAGCTATGGATAGAGCATCGAGGCTTTTTTGTTAAATACCCACCTATCACGATAAGGTAAAAGCCCGATTATAGACACAATAATTGATTCCACCTAGCGTGTCAGAAGCGTATTAATCGACAATTGTGACGTTTCTGTCATATTTTTGACAAAGAAATGTGATAATTGATGGCAACGTTTAAGTTATCTATTCACATATGACTTATCACATTTTTTAAAGAATCATTAGCAATTTTCACTTTCGATAATTTTAATATTAAACAGACTGATGACTAACAGACCTATCAATTAAACCACTGGACGGATTGGGTTGTTTGGCATACAGCGGCTATTATAACATAGAAAAGTTTTTTGAAATTAGAACTCAAATGGTGGTAAAATAGAACGGACGTCATAATATTATTATGTGATATGACCAAAGCTTACTAATTAGTAAATTTTTTATGAACTCAGACTTAAATGACATATTTTAATTTATTTGGTAGTACCCCAAGTCTCATGAATTAATAAGCAATCAATCATCGAAAGAATTTTAAATTTACCTAATAAAATATTATTATATCTACCTAATAGTAATTTTAGGTAAATTTTGAATAAAATTTGTACTTGACCCATTATTTTTTCCACGACAGGTGTACATTAATTCCCTTTTGTACATTGAATTATTAACTTATTAGACATGACGATAGATGACGGCCGTTCGATAAGATATCGAATAACATTTCGTGTTTAAAACGGTTAAAATTTTAAACATCTTTCAAAAGACAAGTTTTGTAACGATTATTAAATAGAAACATTAATCAGTCTACAACTTTGTCTAGACTTTAAATACCTAATCGATAAACTATAACCTCTAACTAGTTTAGAGGTCAATTTGTATGTCTATACATGTTATAATATTTGCTGTATGTTTAATTAGGTATGAAGCAAGAATGGAGTCTTCTCTAGCTTAAGAATTATGTTTTTGTCATTGTAGCTTTTTCTTACCTTCCTTCACGCCTTTACCTCACTTTCTCTATTACTCTCTTTTTACCTATATCGTTTTGCCTAAAACGTCCCATTATATCCCGTTCACGGTCTACTTCTTCTTCATATCCACTCAATTTTGTTAGTTTTCTATTAAACTGGTAAAAAATCTAAAGGCAAGAATGGATCGGTGTATAATATCTAACAATAAACAAATGATTTCATCCAAATAAATATCATCATTTTAATGACAAAACATCTCTCCCCTGAAACGTTTAGATTTCACATTCCATAATATTTCTTCATAGTTTAAAACGGGAACAGCAACAAAAAGGAATCCGTCTCCCACACATGTGTACCAACTTTATTATACTCATTAATACTCTAAAATATCGACGTTATTTTTAACGCACAAATAATAAATGTATCAATGTACTCCCCTGAGAATAATTAGACAATTTATTATTCATTAGGACTGTAATATACTGTGAGATGACATGATGGCGGTAAAAAATGAAATGTCTATGGATTAGAAAAAAGTAGACAGTTTATGGTTGCGGTAGCACCATTGCCATAGCATTATTTACTACCGGGCAACTACTATGGGCATCTGCTTGTGAGGTTGTCATAGATTGGTATCATTATAATTATATTGTTATATTTTTTTTACATTCACAAGGTTACCCCTATAATATAATACTATAGTAACTATTAGATTATTATCTTGCTTAAATTCCTTAATTGGGTTAGTAGAATTTTCTAATAATGGAAGATCACATTTTTATATCTGATAAAAAAGGTAAGTAAATGAAATTTGAATTCTTATAATGTTTATTAATTGTCATAGGTGGATATATTTCCTACCGGCTACTACGTAGATACATAACTCGATTACAAATACAGTGCAAATTATCAATTTTGTTAATGTCTCTTTTTTTGATTCCACCTTTTCTTTTTCATGCTCTTTATGTTCTTTTTATTTCTCTATCGAACAAAGATAAATAAAGCGCCTGGGTTCCCACTGCCGTGCGTGCCGTAACTCCGCTATAATGACATTTCCATACGTCTAGAGGGGAGACAGAAAAAGACATCCAAAAGAATTATGACATTTCGATGTTCTTTGCCACGCTATTGAGTGTCTGCTTTAAAAAACGATACGAATGCCACTATTGCTATACTAACACGTGTGACTTTCAAAACAATAAATAATCATATAGTGTTTTATGTAGAGGCATACTCTATAGGTACCTGCATACGTACACGACATTTATATCGTATCAACAAGTAGCTTTTTAATGGTTTGGAGTTATTACTTTATGATTAGTTAAATATTAGTTTTTTTCTGTCCATTTCGATTTAGGTAACTATAGTAGGTAGCAGCAAGCTTTCATTCTTAAGTATTAAAAATGTTAAAATTTTATTCCATTCTATTCGACAAAAGTCGATTTTGAAAATAGAATAGATATTTGATAGATATATGAATAGATTTTAAATAAACGAGAGTCGAAAAGATTTTGAATTTTGTTTATTTAAATCAGAAGGCGAAATCTAGTAGAGCAATGGAATGGAGCAATAATTTAGATACATGTCATCCGATGTCGATCGTTTGACATGGTGCCAGCGCTGAAATGTCAAGCAATCGTCAATTTGGGTTCGCGACATTTATATTCCTATAAAATATAAATACCTTAGCGGCCAAAGATCATTCGATAACAAACAACACATTAATATAAGTAGGTATCTTTGGAATCTAGTTCAGATATTATTACTATTTAGAAACAAAACGGAGAAGCAAAAAGAATGATGATGATAAGTATAATAATGGTGACCTTATTTATTTTTACAGTAAAAAAGTGGCTGTGACATACGGACGGGCAGAAAGACAGACAGACAGACCGACATGACGAATCTATAAGGGTTCCGTTTTTTTGCCACTTGGCTACAGAACCCTAAGGACAGTACATAAGAGAGAGAGAGAGTTTGCCAGATCATTAAAATATGTTTTCTTATTAATAAGTAAGCATATCAAAATTAAATGACTTTTGTAAATAATTTAACTGACACAATTAAATTTCCTAGTGTTAAAAAAAATCACAATGCGTGCAGAATGACATAGGTAGTAAGATAGGTACAGGTCATAGAAAGGGAAAAAATCTAAAAAAGATACAATTGGAAACCTATATCTGCTCAGTGCTCACTTGATTTCTTATGGATTGGTGATCTATTCAGATGCTTCGATTGGGTTGCTTTTCAAATTCCCGTTCCCCACATTGAACCTACAGCAAAAGTTAAATAGACAAACGAAAACAAAAGCGATCGGGGTCGACTCAATAACGTCATAAACCTTGCCCGTTGATAAAACTATTAAAAAATAAAAAATCCAAAAAAAAACAAACACCATTGATCTCACGCGTGCAACACATGTGAAGGGAGAGCGAGATGCTGCTATACGAGAGTGGGAGAGGGACATATTTTGCTTTTTTTTTCGAGCACCGATTTCGCCACATGGTTCAGTTTGTTACTGTTTATCCGATTAAATTCTATCGGTAGCCTTTTATTGAGTTTGGTTTTCGTTTTTTCTTACCATAAATGGCCGTGGTTTTATAGTGGCTTTAAAGCTTGTAAAGGTATTTTGTGAGATCTGTTTACTTACTATATCTACTACTAGGGTAGTTTTAAGCAAAATAAATTAAGTACATTAAGTACCAATTAGTGCATTGATACATCAAAAAACCTTATTCGTATAGGAAGTACAAAACCTTTAATAAGATGAAAGATGAAGAGTTGTGAGCCCGCTAGACCACACTTCGAAAACCCATTACCTATATTTTGAGGATAGACCTGTGCCCAGTAGTGGAACACAAAAACAGAGTTGAAAAAAACGATATTTTATACCTTTTTATTTTGACTAAGCAGAAATTTGGTCCATAATAATAATTATTTATAAATTATCTAGTAATACTAAGCCTAGTCTTTAGATACATCACCATTTAGTTACTTCCTGTAGCTAAATGGTGATATTATATCTGAAAACAATTACAAAATTTAACCTCATACTGTGTTTAAAATTTTAATGACGTGATTTTAAAATATGAATAACAAGAATTTTATTTATTTTGAAATCACGTGTCCTCAAGAATTTAGCTAAATTACATGGTATAAATTATTGGAGTAATCGGCAATGCTCTATTTAAATTCTTCGTATGTAAAATTTGAAACCAGAAAAATAACGTAATTCGAACCCTATCGGTCGCCGCAAAGACAAAAGTGTTGGACAAACAAATTTCACGCATGCATTATATTTATCACAGTCACAAGAAAAAACTTTCCACGGTTTCTGTAGACATAGCAAAATTGGTTCTAGAACTACATTCGTATCAATTCAAATTTCTTAGAAATGTGTTTAATAAAGAATTGCTATAAAATAGTGCGTCGTATTACAACTATTAACAGTTCCTTATCGGCGTTAAATTGAGCCATGTGCATTTTTTTCTCACGGTTTTGATTAACAAAAGTGGACTTAATGATTATGTCCTTAAGGTATTTTATTAAAGTCAATGCTTGGAATCGTTGCATTGTATAGTTCATAGCGTTAGCGGGAGAGGTATCGTGTGCATTTTTATCTTTTAAAAATTTGTCTTAAGCTTGGGTAATTTTAAACGTTTTCCCTCATTTATGTTGCAATCACTAAACAGTTTTGGCTGAAATATAGGTATCATTTAAATTACCGGGTGAACGGGATTTCTAAAATCCAGGTTGCAACAGGAGACTCTTTTGTTTTTCATTAAAAATATTATGTACTAACAAAATAATTTTAAAATTATTTATCAATTTTAAGATATTCATTTAAAACTGGAACTGTAATTTTTTTTTGAAAATGAAAATCTTTATTTTTCACAGGCACACACAGGCCTAATTTGCAAACTCTTATAAAAAGTCAAAAGTCGAAAAGCTCCGAGACAAAATTAAACTGTAAAATTATTTCACTACAATCAGATACAAATTATAAAACAATAAAATCTACCAAGCAAGCAATGCACTTCACTACTAATAATATAGACCACACAAAACTTCCTAACGATATTGTAACAACGGTTTATTACCGGACCGGACATCGGAGAATCTTCAAAGATGTTGCCACCGTTGCATAGCAGATTCTTTTTCATCATAATCCGCATTGCCTCCACTCCCCTAGTTGCGAGTCCGGTTTGGCGTGCCTCACGATAAATTTTCTTTCGCCGTCAAACCGTAACCTTCCGCCGCATATATTTAATCACCTCGAGTTTGTTGCTATCGCCTGTGTTTTGGACCACACGGTGTTGAGCGTCGTTGTACCTATTGCTTACACAAACAATCGTTACCAAGTTCATGTAACAATTACTGGAGTTAGGCAAGTTAGCTTTTTGTATCAGATACAGCAGACGTGACGTCATCAAAACTAGTTTCATGACACACATTTTCCTTGTCGCCGATCTTCTGGTGTTTGGAGGAAGTTCCTCGAGTTAAGGTCTGCACCTCTTTACAAGCAATCTTATATCGAGATCTCCAGATGATGTTTTGGTACCTATAGGAGCGATATGTCATCGGGTGAATTCGATAGATTTGTACTTGTAGTGGCCTGTAGTTACTTCGGGTTAGTTACCAGTCAAGACTGGTAGGTATGAACTAAATATAACCACATATGAGTGAGTTTTATATTGACAAGGGTATAACGTACATATTGGTAGATATTCTACCGTGAAGCATCATGCAATGTTTCGACTTGAAGGGCAGTGTGGCTGGAGAAACTACAAACTTATAGGTAATCATAAAGCGAGCAGAACAGACAGACACACACACACACAGACCAGAAAAGGCAGAACAACTTCTGCCTAATCGGCGCACATCTAAAAGTATTGGGGAGAATACTGAAATAGGTAAACCGTAAAAGGCAGTCTGAACTCTGAACTCACTTTGACTCCTAAGTCCTAACGTACACAAAAGTTTTCAACGTCCGTACTCCGATAAGCTCCATTCCATTCGGTATCATATTGCTTCCCACGCGGCCCCGGCCGCTGTGATCCGATGATTATAATTAGTTCTCGGTACGGTAATAATAACAAATACTCAGGATATCGATGGCACGTCCGCTCGCAGCCTCTCTGATTCATTAACAGTTTTATTAGCTACAAACACTACGAACTACAACTATACAAGGCAGCGTAAAGGCTTGTACCCCTACTCAGTTGACGTACTAAAAAATTTTGCAGACCGCTAAGGTATGGAACACCCTTCCAGCTTCCGAGTTCCCAGCCAAGTAGGTACAATCTGGGTGCCTTTAAGAGAAGACTGAATAGGCATTTTCTGGGCAAGCGCGCTCAATCCTAGACCTCATCATTTCTGTCCATCAGACATGATTGTAGTCAAGCGTAAGCCTATCAATTATAAGTAAAAAAAAGATGTCTTTGGTTGCTCTCCTCGTCCCTGATACGCACTGCAAGGGTCTGCAATATCCTCATGATTTCCGTCTTCCCCAACCTACATCTTGGATACCTTCAAATCCAAGATTGAATAGGCATTTCCTAAGCAAGCGCACTCCACCTTAGACTCTATCATCACTTTTCATCAGGTGTGATAACAGAATAGACGTATACACAGGATCCGGCGGACTGCGCGAAAAAGTTTCGCCAGTTTACTGGTGTCAAAAATGTTGGTTTTGACACGATAATGACAGGTACCAACTTATTATTGGACCGCCGTATTAGGCGTATTAGCGGAAATTTTGACAAATGGCGCTCCGTTTTCTTATTTGAAGAACTTTGACGTAAAATGTCCCCTTGGGCTAATGCTCAGGTAAAGCGCAAGCGCGCTCCTTAGACCCTATCAACACCTAGACTCTAGGTCCTAGAGATACCTACTGGACATATTGATGGCAGGTGTCAATATGTCACGTTATTAATTAGTCGATCGGATTCGGATTGCGGATTTTTTGAATTTCGTTCCATAAGCATACCAAAAGCAGCTTCGTGTTTGGTGTCATTTCAAATCTACAAACTTTCTGTGAACATTTTTTTGCATGTGTAGGCAAATCTTAAAAACAATAAGTACCTACTTAGTACCTATTTAACACAGGATGATTTCAATTTTCTCGCTCAATAAAAATGTAACAATTTTCTAATTGACTTTATTGTGTTCAAACTTAGTTTTTGCCTGTTCTTCCCAGTGCAAAACAGCTTTCTGAACGTTGCAGTAGAGATCATTAGAGTCTGCAAGTAAGGTCTGTTTATGAAGCGAGTAGCATTTTGATTTCGTTTTTTTTATTCGTGCATAACAACTTGAAGCAAATTGATTCACTCCACTCTTAGGTACAGGAATAGGTACTACGGCTACTATAGATCGTCCAATCTAAAAATGTACACCCCTCCACGTATTAAAAGAAAAACGTTATGGACGGGCGTTTATTTATAAATTAGACGATTCTCCATACTAATATTTCGGCTTTGCTAAAAGAAAATGCACTAATACTCAAAGTTATCTCCTACCGATATCAAGTTTCAGACATTAGGCCGTGGCACACTAAACACCTAGTTAAAAGCGTGGGTTGCTCGCGCATAGCTTTAGGAGCCATAAAAATTAAAATTACTATCCAATCGTTACCAACCGTCATATTTATGTAAAACGTTTACACTAAATGGGTACAATGACATTAAATATTTATACGTAGATAATAAATTTCGACGGAGATTAAAAATTAGACACTTCGTAACAGACAAATTGAAACGCTCTGCGATAAAACATCAGTTTTATAGATTTCGAATATCGAATGCTTGAATACGTAAACGCATTCTACACAGTAGTTTTTTAAGGAACGAGATAAGCAGGTTGTGCAGGTCGCAATATCTCGCTGCCTGCGATACAGTAAAATGGAAAAGAACGCGACGACTTTCGCACGGCAGGTATTTATGTATGTATGTATATACGTTTATTGTGCACCCAAGAAACAATTAACAAAAATTAAAGTAGAAATAAAAAGAAGATACAGGTAACAATGAGGCGGACTTATCGCTAACTAGCGATCTCTTCCAGACAACCAGGTCGGTCTTAAAGCCGTAAGTGCGACAGAGACAGCAACATGCGGCTTGGTTTTTCCATTTTGTTGTCCCGCGTGCAGCGAGATAGTAGTTAACTCTATATTTTTCGCATGAATGGGTGGGTACCTACCTACACAGTGTCAGATATTCTGCCGTGAGTACTTACCTAATTGCATTAAGTACTGTTTCGGTTTAAAGGCCTTTATTAATGTAGTTTGAGTTTTAAGGATACAGTTCCGGACGACATAACAGGGCATTACACTTAATGAGATAAGATGGCATCTGTGAGCTGTAAGGTGTTCTCATACTGTCTTTATTATAGATATGTACAGGTATTTCCACACAAGTAAAAATACAAGTTTCCTACCTCCATAGTATTTTTATTAGATACAAATATGGAGCACCCTGTATAGGTATGAAGGTGTTCAGTTACAATGATTATCGGTCAATATGTGAGCTAGAGTGCCGGATGTGTCCCACGATATAACACATATTGTTTATCATTTAAATGCGAGCTGACACCTAAGGTATTTTTTAACTGGAGCTTTATTGAATCAAAGCCTGGGAAACCATCTCTGATTGTAGGTAGAAACAAGTTGGTACTTAAGCTTCATAAGATAGGCTTATACGAGTAGGTATGGAAATTAAATAATATCACTTGTGAAGGGAAAAATCTTGAAGACACCTGCCCACCCTCTTGGTATGGGCTATGGTCAAACAATAGACATAAATAACCCTGGATAGGGCGGACGGTGTGAAACGATGTCGCTAGTTTGTCGGTGCCAAAAATGCACGCTTTGCCACCAACAGTAAGGCCACGCTGTAGTTGTCTTAGCAGCTACAGATAGAATTTTGCAGATGGCGCTACTGTTTGCTTGTACGAAAAAGGTTTACGTAAATCGTTCGAATGCCCATATCCTGAGGTTTCTTATCGGTGGGTCAAACACACTCTCTATTTGAGAGGAGGCCCGTGCCTAGAAGTGGGCTGTGAAATTTTCCTTGAATAACCTATCTAAATGGGGGATCTGAAAATCAATTGTCGGTGGTTGTTAAAAACCATCAAAATCGGTAGAGAGATTTATTAGAGTTTTAGGCATAAGGATTGATTTTATTTAATTATCTGACCAAAAATACGTTGTCCTGCCCTCTCTAAAAGATCAGTGGACCTATACACAGCATGCCTACCTATCTATATCTATAGTTACCTAGATATTAGAACGCGTAAATGTCATCCTTCATCAACGATCAATGTTTATAGCTATAAAGTAGTGTTATTATCTCGCTGCAGACTCGGTCATAAATCATTCGAGTGTTTCGCTTTTGTTGTTCTGCAGTAATGCACGACTCAACAAAGAACAACAAAAGCGAAACACTCGAATGATTTATGACCGAGTCTGCAGCGAGATAATAACACTAGGTACTATAACACCTATTCCTGTTGTTCTTATCTTAAAATACTATCTAAGACTTACCTAATACCTACCTTGTTACATTAGTCATAGTCTATGGTCATATCAATGTTCCTAGTATAACTCATTGTCAATATTCACTCAATATTCTTGGTCTGCGCTCTCTCTCTCTTCTTGCTATGGCGTCCGACACATCATTGTATTGTCTCAAATATTAAAGTCTTATTATAAATCCAACATCTATATTTTATTGATATCACCTAATATACCTAAGTACTACTACAAATTATTGATGTTAAACTTAGTAGAAGTAGCGGAACTGTATTAGTGTCGAGAATTGAGATATGGTAGATCGCTTGCACCATGTGGTAGAATAGTCGTCCTCGTTAATGTGCGTATGAAGCAATGGAACGTACATGTGGCGTATTGAACGTATTGCTCAATGGTCTAACGCTATTCATCATCGATAATTGACTCAGATGATCGTCTTGAATCTTAATTAAAATATAATTTTAAAACCTGAAGCCTAGAGACTTAAGTATATTTTAAAATAAAAATTCCCGGGACCAATTATTGTTACAAAACTCCTCCAAAACGGCTCGAGCAATTATGAAATTTTCTGTTTATATTCGGTAAGTCTGAGAGTAGGTGGTCACAGGTCAGCTATTTGTTATATCTCTAATGGTAAAACAACGTTTGCCGGGTCAGCTAGTATTTTTATAAATGAAGCTGGCTTCAAGTCTTTGTACCTATAAAGGCTAAAGTTTAAACTTATATTATGTGTGATGTTCGTTTGCTACTCTTGTTCCTAGCTTGAATTGCGGAAAAATCTATAGTTCCCGAGGGATCGCAAAAATCCGGAAATTGACATGGGTGGAGCCAAGATTTTAAAATAAAAATGACCTCAATTACACGACACTTTTAAGATTTCACCTTTTTAGGGTTCCGTACCAAAATGGTAAAATGGAACCCTTATGGTGCGACTTTCTCCGTCTGTCTGTCTGTCTGTCCGTCACACTCGATTATTTCAGTAACTACCAGAGCTATCGATATGAAATTTGGAATAGTTGTGTATATTAGTAGCCCAATGACACTGGAATAAAAAAAATGGAAATTATTTTTGTTCTTATTTAAAAAGGGGGGAAAATCGGAGGGTTGAAATTTAAAAGTGAGATAACTGTACTGTGTGGGGTATCATATGAAAGGGTTTACTTTGTAAATTCTAAAACCAATTTTTAATTATTTTTAGTCATGATAGTTTTTGATTTATCGGGGAAAATGTCTAAAAAAATACCACCCCACCCCCCCCCCCCTTATCTCCGGAGTTTACCAATCGAAAAATCTCAAATAATTATGGTCAATAGGAATTTACGTATATTTTACAGGAAAACTATAGCCAATGCTCTAACTAGCATAGTTTTTTGATATTAACAATAAACCTCTACAAACAAAGTTAGTTTTGCGGTTCATTAACAAAGGTAATTATTACCGTTTTACATCTTTGCTCGTTACAGTTTTGGTCGTGTTACATCTACATTAGTACGAACGAATCTTAAAAGTACCTAGCTATAACTACCTAAGCTTATTTTGCTTCAGTACTTCTTGAGTACGGAACCCTCGGTGCGCGAGTCCGACTCGCACTTGGCCGGTTTTTTAATTTTTTATAAACCTTACATAAGTAATAGTAAAAGGATAGCACTATTTTAAATTAGTTTAGTTTAGAGATTTTGTACCTACAACAGAATTATTAGCATAAATGTTTTGCTGTGCCCTGACAGGACTTCATGGCGATAGTGTGAAACTATAATATTGTAACTGGTGTCATCATGTATTGCAAATAAATAAATAAATAAAACTGGGTAGGGTGAGATAATTGGAATTGCAATTATAAACATAGTCCTAAGCTTAGAGTTCAGACTATAATATAGGTCTTTAGGATTTAAAAACACTGCAAAAACATCGATACGTCGATCCGTAACGTTGTTCTGAAAGCATACAGTGAAAACGTGTTAATTGTTTTCTATCATTGAGTACTCAGCCGCATGGAGTGACAAAATCGAGTCACCTGTCTGGTAATGCAAAATATAGCTCACAAAAGCAAAAATTCCATCACAAAGGAAAACATACAAATTTTATATAGACTATGTTTTGGACCAGAAACTTTCTCGGGCGTCCTTAGTGATCAATGATTTAGAAACGCGTTTAGCTCAAACATAGACCGTACAAAATTAATTTTTGGTAGAGTTCAGTATACAAACGGTAAAAATCGAACCCTTACATAGGTATGGTTCAATTTGGTCCATCTCTTCACACTCATAACCACACATTTTTTGCAGATAAATAAGTGCTCTATTCCCCTCCTCGTGGTTAATACTTAATGCTTAAGATACATTTTCTACTGATAAAAAACATCTCTATGACTGAACAATGGGGAATCGTTTATGGTTTTGCTATCTATCTATGTATTTATAAAATATTTGTCTTAACGAATTAGTACCTATGTACTGTGAAGTTGTATGCCATAGTTAAGTATTTATGTACTTATTGCAAAGTAGGTATACCTAGCTATATGTAATATGGTGGGTAGGTACCATTTTAACTAAGCTCTAACCGGTACGGATTGAGATTAGGTTTACCTACCTTCTACCTTTATAGGGACGCATAGTCGCATAGGTAGTTAAGTAACCTATCTATGCTTATTAAATTTAGAATATACCTACCTAAGGCTTAAAAATAGAAAATCGTACGTCGAAGATTTTTTTCATAAATCAAAAATTAAAAGCAATAGATAGGTACAAATTATCAAGAGCTTGAAAGTGTGATCTTATATTTTATTGAAATTTTGTATGGACCTATAGTAATGGAGTAGGGTAAATTCACATATTTTATGCCTTAAGTTAATTCATTCAAAATTGTCTGAAACCTTAAAAATATTGAATCGGTAGTAACCTAACTATTAAGTACTTATATGAAATAATACAAAGTGTATGCAAAATAATAAAAAAAAATAACTATTTAATGTATAAAGCTATGACGGTTAAAGTTATCTACTCACCGCACACAGAAGAAATTTGATTTTCAACATTAAGATTATATAAAAATAAGTACTTACAACAATAACAGCAACAACAGGTTATGAGATAGTAAAAGCTCAGAGTCAGAGCATTCAAAATATTAAAAGAAGAGCAAACCAAACAAATATGAGACAAAACGGCACAATTACCGAAGAAAGGGGTCAAGAACCTCCAGTGACGCCATCTGTACTAAGTTTATGAAACTTTCTAATAAATGACAGCGGCAGAGAGTATCTAATTAATTGTTGTTTTACATTTCAAGCATTTGAGAGTATTTTCAGACCAAAACTCAATTTGTTCGATTTAGGTTCTACCTACTATATATAAATGGATCAACATATACCGAATAAACAAATAATGATTTTGTGTCCATGTTTCATTTAGTGCCTTCCTACTCATTTTTGCGATATTTTTACTAGGTTTTTTTGAAATAGGTAGGTATGTATATCTTATTTAAGAATTAGGCAACAAACACTACTTACCTTCATGGATAACTTTACCTACAACTCTACCTACTTTACCATATTTTTTTTTAATTTAAACTATCATATTAAGTAGGTAGTTTGTCCATACCAGCTAGTTTGATCTGATTTTTAACATTTACCAACCTAACACAGAATCTACTCATAAAGATTTAGAAATCAAATCAAAATCTAAATTATAATTATTCCAATTGAAATTATTAATCCAGAAATAGTAAAATAAATGCAATGAAGCCATTCCAAGTCTCAGAAGCAACTTAAAAGAAGTTAAAACCATGTAAATTAATTATTAATTGTAAGTAGTTTTGACAGCATTATACTATACCTAGAGTCATCTTAAGACCCTATTTCAATTAAAGAACGTTTGTTAATTATTATCTTACACCCTTTATTACTTACCTACTTACATTTAGTTATATATTTACCTATTTAAATTATTGTTTAATTTCCCATCAGAAAGGTATCTAAAACTCTGAATGTCTTAACTACCTGCCTAGATAGCTAATGATTGATATAATTGCACTTTTACCGCAGAATAAGTACAAAAAGTACTTTTAGGTCTTTAAAGAGGGTTTTAAATTATTTAAAAGTCGTTAGATTTTAATTACAAAGAGTACTTAGGTAGGCAGACACGTACCTATTACCTACCTATACGTTCATCCGAAATTAATACATTTTTTTTAAATAATACTTATTGCAAAATTTATTACCAAGGTGCATATATTTACCTACCTACGACGTTTACAAACATATATTTAACTCAAACTTACCTAATTTTAAACAGAGGTAGATACCTCCCTAGGTACCTTTACATAAATATTTTCTATTCTATTATAATTTTGAACTCTGATATTATGTGGTATTTATACCTATTTACTTTTAAAAATGTGATATAAAAAAATTAGGCATCTACCTATAGGTAAATTAACGACACCAAAATTACTTATTAGAATATCAAAACGGTCCACAACAATAGAACTCCTAAATCCAATAAGAATAAAAAAAAAATCAGCTTTTCAATCCGTTTAAAAAACTCTCAGAAAAAAAAACTAGATCTTTCTGGCCAAGGACAAAACGTCATTGTACGTATAAAAATAAACCCCGTAAGTACGTGGATAGGGGAGTTTAGGGTAAAGGCACTCTAATTGACACTCATCAATCACGTACAACAAAACGAATCGGTTCGTATCGGGACGCCGACGCGCAGCGACCGGCTACACTTGCACCAATTAACTCACGTTCAATGAGCTATTTCATATACTGAATGATAATTTTGCACCACATTTACCACTTTTACATCACAGAGCATTGACTTACACCGTTATTAATTAAAAAATATATACGTATCTATGTTTTAAACTTGCACCCTTGCCTATTGATTTTAAAAATTATTAGGTAGGTAAGTATTACATTTGCACCTATTTTATCAGGAGATTCAGTAATTTACTGATGACGGATTAGTAATCCCTGATCACTGATAAGTATTAAGTACCTACCTACTTTCAGAGAAGTTCGAATAGGGATTTGTAATAAATTACTCAACACAAATACCTAGTTAGATTAAATATTTATTTGAGCATGACAGTTGTTCTGTTCACAACAAAAATTTTAAGAAATATAAAATCTAATAAGTTTACAGTTTTTATGTTTGTTTTGTTAGCACTTTATTGACAGTTTCTTGCACAGTTTTTTTGATAAAACCCCTAAGTATTAATATATTTTTTAAAAATAAGTAATTATTATCTACTTAAAAGTTGAATGTTAATATTGTGCTGTTTTCTTTTCTTATAAGTTGTGATTGTATTGCTCATTGAATAAATTAGAAATTGTTTTGTACCTATTAATATAAAAAAATGTATGATTTTTTATTAAAATATCGCGCTGACATACCTATTTTCTAAGTTCTAAGTTTATTTATTTTCTAAGTAGATAGGTAACTAGGTAGAGCGAGAGCACTGCTTATATTTTATTTATTAAATACTTAGATTGAACAGTTTGACAATTCCGTTCCCTGCATACGAGACTTGAAGATAAAGTACCTACCTACCTACTAATTTATTAAGTAGGTAAACTAAAATATTGACAAAATGTTTTTGAACTAAAATTTTAATTAACAGATAACTGCACCTGGAGGATCGTCGAATGACCGCTAAACATGCCACCTGATACACAACGCACATTGCGAAAAATAACACTTACTGTCATTTGTACTTCAATTGTCACATGAGATGAAAATGTCTCAGTGATGTCCACATAGCACTGGCAAGTCAATATTCACATAAACTAAAAATCGTTTTAAACGTGGCTTCAGACATTCACTCACAGTCATTTATAAAAAAAAATATCGTTATGTGACAAGCTACGCCCAAAATAATCTTACGAGTCCGTGCGAAAACAAAACAATAACATAACACAGGGCGCACAATAATAATTATTCAAGTTCACTTGAGTACGAAAAAAAATTATAAACAAAAAAATAGTACACAAAGTATCGAAAGTTCACTGTTCACAATCGATAATCGGATGAACCGTTTCGATCCGATTAGTTATTACGTAAGGTGATCCTGATCGCGGAGCGGCTCGGCTGGTCGCGGGCGCGCGTCGTTGCCGCGACAGACGACTGCAGTGCGATCCTTCGGACGAGGCCCCACCAGTACTACGCGCATCTGAGGCTCGCTCCTTGGCGCGGCCCCGCCCAGTGGGACGCTACTCGGCGGCTAAGATGACCGTCTCCCTCCTTGTCGCTCGCTGCCGCCGCTCCGCGCCGCGTCCCGCTCCCGCGCGGCGTCAGTGGGGCGCGCCAATAGGATCGGCTCGGATCGAGTCGAGACGATGAATCGAGATGTGTACTTAGGTATCGCTGCACAAGTCCTTTTGTTGTAGTCGATAATAGGATGCGCTTTTTTTTGCGGCGCAATCGACTGCCCGGCGCTCGGACTCGGCGCTTCAAGCTTCAGCGGTGACACTTATTTGTTTACATTTCACACTTGTTAACAGTCTCGCCTCATTTGTCTAACACCGTATCGATTACATATCGGCATTTTATGCATGTGTCTGCATTCATTTTAATAAATAAAACAGCGGTAACATATTTTTTTGTTTAGGTATATCCTATGGACTGAAACGAATCGATTTGTACGTTTGAAGATATTTTTATTTTTATAAATACGTCTTGATAAAAGATATATATATTTTTTTATTAAAGTGCAACAATAAGGGATCACCTTGAATATTGACAGCGATGCAAAGGGCAAGAAGGCGCGTATAGGGTCGTCTGAGGCGCACTCGGCAGGGGTGGCTGAACTCGGTAGGGCGCTATGTAGGTCAGTTTTTGTTTCCCGCCACCCGAAATTCGGTTAGTGGGTTTCGCGCGATCGGGAATTCCTCTTTTCGATAGGGTCCATAATTGGTGCGTTTACCCTAGTTGTTCTTAAGACGTCACGTCACACGTGGTTCCTTTTAATATTATTTCATTCCAATTTGTGATCGATTGGATCACTACGGTATATTCTTTGTGACTGATAATTTTATTTTTTTAAACATACATTAAATACCTACTAATCTGTGCCTACATAATTATTACTTAATTATTAATCTGCCTATTTATGGTTTTGTAAAACTCTATATGTTGGTACTTAGATAGGTATCTACTTATATATTGATTTATCTGATTATTATTTAAATTTATTTTACTTTAAAATAAAAATAATTAGTTACTTACCTACCTACTTAAAAAGAATTTTCATTGAGAATTTGCTATGAGGTCAATTTGTAATGAAAAAAATTAAATTAAACAGCAAAACTAACAAAAGGTACCTACCTGAAATAAGTTTATAAAAACTTAGATAGGTACATTTCTTAGGTAGCTAAGGAACCTATACGTAGATACGTACCTAGTTAACCTTAGGGACCTTCCTACTAAAGATATAGGTAAACGTCTAGAACCGATAAATAGTAGGTAGGTATATAACTGTAGATAAGTTGGCACCTACCTATATATATTTAGTTAGTAGTTTTGCTTGTCCTACTATTATTTATTAAATTTGTTCTCATCTTAAATTATCATTCACAGATTCTTTAGAGGACCTACATTACGCTGCTTCATCGTGGAAACTTCGCTAGAATAAACGAGTGCCTCTCGCCACTAGATGGCATTGCGCGTCGCTTTTCACATTTTCCACGCATTTTCCGATAGAAAAACTGTTCTTTGTATAATTTTAGTTTAAAAATGACATTAGTAGCACCACCAAAAAAAGATACCGGCTTAATTAGGTATAATATATACCTACTTATACCTGTCTATGCTCTATGTCTGTTCTTGCCTAGGTAAGGAGGAATCTAAGTAGATAGGTATACTTATACCTAAGTATTTAGTCTTTTTCTTAGTCGTTCACTCTTGACAGAGTGGTCGTGGTTATACTTATTACGATGTTCAATGATGTGCCATTGCACACTGCTGCTTTAGTGATAGTTCTCCAACGGCTCCTGTGTTGGCGGCATTGCGAGAGCACTCAATAATAGAGGAACTTGTAGCACTCCGGATTAGATCTGTCCACCTCGTTGGCGATCGACCACGTGGACGCGTGCCTTCCACTCACTCTTGAACCACCAGATGTTCGATGGTATCTGCCCTTCTTGATATGTGGCCAAAAAACTTGAGGATCCGCAATTGTACAAGCGACGAAAGCCTCTTGTCAATTTTTAACTCCTTGAGGATGAAGACGTTTGTGCGATGTGCTGTCCACTTTATTTTAAGTATTTAAAATTTTAAGTTTTAATTATTTATGTAGGTATACCTACCTACTTACTTATCTAACTCCTACGAGAAAAGACAGTACCTAAGTATAATTTTCAATAGATTCTATCATTTTGTATAGTAAGTATGTACTTACCTAACTCTACTAACTATACTAAGTACCTACCTAACTCTACTACCTACTCTTACTAGGCCTACCTATACCTACCTAAGTAGATACCTACCTTGTATCTATACCCAAATAAATTATAACGCTGACGGAAAACCACTGATTTTCGTAAGACTAGATAGTGGGGCAATTTTAATATCAGAACAATGATGATTGCAGGCAAGGCCTCTAGCATTTATTGAGTAAGATTTGTGTAGTTCTTGATAAACGTCACGACTTAATTTCTTTGTTTCACAATCGAGTACAATTTTCGACACTGTCTTGAAATAAGAGATCGTGTAAGTAAACTGTCACGGAGCTGTAACCCAATGAATCGTGAAGTGTTTTTTTTTTAAATAACGCTGAGTTGCACGAATAGTATTAATGATGTCATGATTGAATTTAAAGCTGGAAATCAAACTCAAATATTATCTAGATACAAAAGGTGGTATCAAGTTTCCTCATGAGTAAGAAGAAATAGGTTCCCATAGATACAAAAGTATCTACCCAGTCTAAAAAAAAAAAAATTAGGGTACCTTTAGGTACGTACTTGTGCTTAAATATCTACTGACTAGTAGGTACGCCGTACGAGTAGGTATAATTGCAGTAGGTACTTATATTACTTATACGAATTGATCCAAAGTCCAAACCATTGGTCTTATTTAATTAGATCCATTGATCATAAGAAGAGAAAAAAAATGACTCCGAAAAGGAAACCCTTTCAATGAATATCACGTTTATACTTATTCCTAATTAACTTTTATAGAATTTTTCATAAGTCGGAAAGGAAAGAATGCTAATAAATCATTGCGAAATTAATAATTAATAGCAACACCGCGCGGCGTCGGAATCAAACATTATTTCAAATATTCGGAAGAAGGATTTGCATAAGAAGGGAAGCTGGACGCCCATGATTTTTTTCTTTTTTTTTAATTCGTTCCCCGATTAGTTGTAGAGAAACGTGGATAATCCCTTTTAAAAATATTAGGTAGGTTTTTGCTTAATCGGTGTCATAAATCATAATGTAGGCCTACCTACCTATAATATGTCCTTATAAAAATAACCTTAGATAAGTACTTACTTAAAAATATCTCTCGGTACGTAGCTAGGTACCAAATCAACCTACCAGCTAGGTATTTAATCAGGTTTTTAGTCTGATTTGACAATTTGTTTGTTTATTTTCAAAAATAATTAATTTAAGTATTATAAATATAATAATTATTGGGTAATTTTTAAATAACTTTTTTTTGACATTTCTTTTACTTTTTGCCGTGTCTTACGCCGAAAGGTTTAATTTTAAATAGGTAGGTTAATAGGTGAACATAGAAAAAAAGAGAACTAAAAGTTTTATAGGTAAGCATATCGAACGGAAAAAGTTATACTTAATTTGTTTTTTAAAGTCGAATACATACTATCTTATCCATATCTTTCCAATTCAACCCTTCCGATGTTATCGGGGGGATCGGTACAGCTGTTTTAATGTGCAAGCAAAGATACCCCAATACTTTCTAATGTTTGCGTTTGCGTCTTTGTTTATAATATTATTTGTTGAGATATTTAAAATATCTAATATCAGCGTGATGGACCATGGTCTAAAGCTTCGAAATTTTGTTTTTATAAATATCAGATAGCATATTAACCTAAAAACAATACTAGTACCTACCAACTATCTTGTAGATACCTATTTATACTTAGTCCTCGGCCACTGAGTTGGTGTTTCAGCTTGTCTTTTCCGGAAAACCGTAAAATAATGAATTGAGTATTTTTACTATTAATTTGGAGAAACTTATTAGGTAGGTACGTTATTATAAACAAGGATAAAAATAATAACGTACACCGAAAAAAAATCCAACAAAGATTTGGGCATTGGTAGAGTATTATACCTAAATCCCTTTCTCGCAAAACGAAAATTTATATGAAGCTGCACGAAGCTAAAATACAATTCAATGTCGCTATCTCTGTCTAATCAGAAATATTTACCTAAGTGGTTAACTATAACTTTTTTGTTATATTATTATGATCGATTTAATTAGTTTTTTCGTTGTTCGTCATTATTTTTATCCTTGTTAATAAAGTAATAAATAATCGCGGAAAAACATACATACGTATACAAACACACGGATCGTATACAGAGCCACCTTTTTTTTGAAGTCGGTTGAAAAATTGGAGTCAAATACCCAATTAAATGAATGGAAGTGTGAGGTGAAAATTGTAGAAACAAAGGGAGCATGTCGGAGACGGCGTTGGATGTTCCGAGATGACGCGTCAATAAAAATAATTTAAACACCGAATTAACATGACGACTCGTAATAAAGTCTTTAGGCCTCATCCATAATTAATGTTGAACTATATTTTTGTACCGGGAGCGGCCGGTCGCGGTGCTTTGATCGGAGTGATTGGTCTATGCGACAGGATACAGCGGTAATGAAGTTGGAAGGAATTTGGATATGAGTATTGAGTAATCGATATGTTATAATTATTAAAATAAAATAAGCATTTATTTGCTGATTTCAAAGATTTAAATGACAATGATAAAACGATTAAATTCTAGGTAATATCAATTAGCAATTGTATACATTGTACAGTCCATCGCCATTTTGTTTTTTGATACAAGCATCTCCTCAATTTCTGTTGTTTATCTTAATTCTCTACATGTTTTCCTATATCTTTCATTTTAAAGTCTAACATGCTCCGTTCCATACTTCTTTGGCAGGTTCTGGTCTTTTGTAGCATTTTTGTGTCATCATCGGCCATGTTTGGTATCCGTATGTTAGAGAGTATGTTCTACTTTCGCAACTATGATGAACGACATATAACTCATACTTGGGATGAACGTTCCTGTGACACCTCAAAATGGCTCACCAAATCCACCAACGTAATCAAGATGATATTAGGTGAGTTTTCATATAATTCTTTTATCTCAAAAGACTCAAGGATCAGTACGCCATACTTAACGTTTCTGTTAAAGTTAGTTCAAGCAACCGGGCCTAATGATTCATACTGAGGAGAGCAGCCAAGTAATACATGAAATCTCGGTGTTGAAATCATGTATATTTTGTACTCTGTGGACGCCTGTCCCTTACGCCACATATTCAAATGAACTTCGCGCGGTAGTGGGCTCGTTACTCTTAGAGGTTGCTTGACGGATTTTTTTTTTTACCAATAGAGGTGCCGACAGCTGACACAATCTAGTTATACTTACATCTAGTCAGACACCTACCGATTCTGTATTGGATAGCTATAATTATAAGAAAATGAGTCATCATCAGCCATCACTTTCATCAAGTTTCCCAAAGTTACATGAGGAGTTAGATGAGTGCCCAAGTTTACTCTCCGGATCAGCACCAGCAGCTTTTGGGAAGACGCTTGATATCATCTCATCCTATTCATAAAGAAAGACTTCGAAAAGAGCAAATTGTAGCCATGGTTGAGCATCAGTAAAGTCACTGAGTCATTCAGCGTTCGATGGACAGATGTAAGCTTGTTCTCTCTACCAGATCAAATGAGTGTAATGAAGAGCAGGACGTCCTCAGAATAAAAGACCAGGAGCTACCTTAACATATCGCAAGGACGCAAGATAATGCAGGGCTCATGATAGGCCTTTTAGGTACCTAAATAACAAGACCCTGGCGAGCAGTCTATGTAACACGATTCTTGGTAGCCTACCATCAAATTCTTCATCTTCTTGGGGCGCGGCTGTGTAGGACTCCTCAGGTCTAGTAGCACGTTGACGTTCTCCGATCTATTGCGCTCGCTGCTCTCTAAATATCCTCTCCAAGTCCGGTTGTTGCCAGGAACAACAGCACATCCTTGACCTCCTGCAGAAAATAAGCCGTCTTACTACCTCATGGCGAATTTATAATAACAAAATTATATTTATAGATTTCTTTATTTAAGGAACTCAAAATAAATCTCAACTACTTAGTTTAGATTTATTTGATTTTATGTGTTAAACACGATTTAATAATATTAAATTTTAATATTTACAAAATATTTTAAAGGACCATCCAACTGATCATTTATGGGTATAGTGACCAAGACGCTGGCGCTTTACCTCTTTGTATAGCTCAACTTAGCCGTTGAGCTCTTGGTTCACCAGACGCTTATTTATCATCTAATAACAAAATGATTGTTATTAGAGATTTACATACAGTTTGGCATCCATTACTAAGGTTGTTTCGCATTTCACATCCATCCAATATCACGACAAAGTAGGTATCGACTGTTATGGAAAATAATGCATGGGAGAGCATCAGTCCATTGTAGACGAACAATTTCGGTAATGCGAGCAACGATGGGTGTCGCGGTAAATATCAAACGGCAATGTTATCACTGCGTCACTTTTGCGTTATTTTGAACCTTATGTTTGTGGCGTTAGAGAGGAGTTGACCGCAGATTCGGTTTCGGTTTGGTACGGAAATATTCAACCCTTAGAACCGCGATGTGCATTTCGATAATAGAGCACAGAGTAGCGTTGAGTTTTTACTGATGTTTGCATGTTTTTGAAGAAAATAATAATACGTTAGGTAGTTACTTTTATTATCACTTAGTAATAATTCATAATAGTTAGAATACTCAATTCATGATGAGGTGTAAGGTTCGGGTCCTGCTCCTGGAAAAATAGGTAGGAAATTCGAGCAGGTAGATTTTTAAGTCAATTTTTCTACCATATTCCTCGGTCGTACTGATGATTAGCAATCATTCAGAATAAACTAAATTGTTAACATTTATTTTAGCAATGAAAGTAAATATGAAATAATGTGTACATGCAATAATTGATTGTAATGATTATTTATTGTACATGAGAAAGTGCTGTTCTTCCCTTGTCTATAGTAGGTACGCTCGATTAATGAGTTATTTTTTTTCTAAAGTGTATATAGATTTGAGCTCTACGTTGTGCATTACTCTATACAAATCGAGGCCATCAAAGCCTCCAAGATGTTACCGACATGGATTATTGCACTTGTTCTTTGCAATACTTTTAACCGATTCCATTCCATGTTTTTTTTAATAACCGTTCATACGTATTGTTTTCACCATCTGTAAACAGCTTAACGCTGTTAAGCATTCTAAGAATTGATGAGTTTTCACTTACACTTCTTGCTGATCATCTCTTTTTTTACTCATTACAAGTTAGTACTTGACTGCGATTTCACCTGATGGTAAGTGATGATGCAGCCGAAGTTGTTGTCATACTAACTTAGAAAGGGTAAGTAAACTCATCCCTGGTGGTAGGGCGGTAAATAGCTATAGCCGAAGCCTTCCACCAGACCAGATTTGAGCAAATTTAAAAATCATTAAATTCTAAAGAGGGTTCCCGGAATCGAACCTGTGACCGCCCACGCCAATCCGTGTGGATGCCACTGCTCCAGGAATTTCGTCAAAATTACGACCTTCCAGTTAAAATATCTAAACTTCGCATAACTTTTACAACGCTATATGCATGTTAATCAATTTAAGAATCGACGTTTTAGATTTTTTTCTCCAAATCGTCTTATTGTGAATTAACTCTTATATAGACAGCAATAGTTCTCTTTTTTCTAGAATACGCATCTGGGACCCCCATGCAAGTCATCGCTGGTCGATTCATTGTTTCACCATCAGCCATGTTAATTAATCGTCATTATTGTTTTTTTCAAATATGCCCCAGAAATGACGATTATACATCAAATTATAGAGTTGATCATATTGTAGACACGATTTCATGGAATATTATCAAGACCACTGCACATGTAGCCTCTGTAACTGTAGAGTATTTAAAGGATTCGTTGGGTTTTAGTACTAATTCTTGAGCCTTAAGCCACAGTGCTTCGGCTTGGTTGTTTTGACAGCTGTATTTTCCGTGCATCATGCAGGCCGTACAGGCCGTAAAGGCGGATTCGAAAAATTAGTAAATTGATATTTTCTAAAAAAATCTAAAGAATGTTTAAGGGCCAGAGTTTGAAAGTTAAGGAAATTCTGAACCCACGAGAGATTATTATTTGTAGTTGGAATTCGTAGTGATTTTTTCGCTAAAAAACTGAATGAAAGTGGCTTTAAACAGGCATTAATCGAGTGGCTATTCTAGTAGTCTTAACTCTGCATCGTAAAAGCAATTACTGGTATATGATGCGGGCACACTGTTCCTCGTTGCAACGATTGCAACGCAACGACACTGCATCTTGCACTCAACAGCCGATACTTGACGAATTTTTAATTGTTGTAAAAAGAATCGCAACATTTCAAGTAAGTACTTGATCGATTAGGGCAGATTTTAGTTGTTTATAAGGAAAAAGACGCTGGGATTACTCAGCAATATAATATACAAAATATATATTTCAGGAAGAATTCGGCGACCTGATAATAATTTTCTTTGAGGCTGCTATTCTTATTTCTATGGCCATAGATGAATCGCTGCCTAATTTAAAACCCCAACGCAAAAACGATGATGTGCGTGTGTCTGTCTGAGGTATTGTAGCTCCCAAACGGATGAGCCGATTCTGATTATGTTTTTTTTTTGACAGGTGAATTAGTCGGGAGTGTTCTTAGCTATGTTTGATGAGAATCGATCAGAGATGGTCCCCGCCCCAAATCATATAATAGGTATAGGCAGGGTATCAAATGAAATTGCTTGGCAAATTTCAAATCCAAGATGGCCGCCTCCACCAACATATCAATTGTGGGGGCTTTTAAAATTCTTCAGGTCCAAATGGCAGGAGTGGTTTACGCTGCGCTAACCGGTACGCGGCTTCCACTCCAGAACACGTCTACCCAAACGCTGTCGGTTCTTCAACAGGTTTAGCCTGCCCACTGCCACTTTAGTTTGCAAACCGTTGGGGTTATATCAGTTACTTTGGTTCACTTAACTAGTTATTTCTATTTATTTATCCCCCTTTTTATGTTTTAAGTAATCGTCCGCAAAAAATCTCAATCACTCACTTTCTACCATCAAAAGTGAAACTAAGTTTTAAATAAAAAACCGCCAATCAGCTGCACCAACAAGCGTTACTCGAAGATTTTTTCAATCCATTGTCAAACAACGAGATCTAAATATAATAACATCTTGATTTGAATGCGGGGACATCTGCTCAATGGGAGGAAATGATGGGGGTGACAAAAAACGCACGTGTCCCGTGATTTACTTTCGTTTTGTGTCTTTTTTTAACGTTGCGTCTTGAGATATTGTCTTCTGAATTGAGACACTATCACACTATCGCCAAACGTAAGATAATCCAAGGACCATGGGATATATGGAATTTCGTACCCAGCTGATTCAAAACCAAACTTTTTTGTTTATAGACTAGGGTCTCAACATTAACTCCTACAACTATTTTTTTTAATTAGCATCCGGAATCCATTGTTAGAGTCAAATAAACAAGTTTTACTTCGCAATAAAATCTGTATGACAGAAAATGTGCATTGGAAAGAAATTAACTTTTTGTATGCAAAATACAATTCCTGATATAAAAAATCTTTGTGCTAATGGTTCTTAAAAGCACTATTTTATTTCCCTAGAGTATGTTGGTTTTGGTTCATGAGAAAACTTGATACCACCTTTGGCCATTATTATATTTTGCACAGCATATTATTGTCCCACAGCTGGGCATAGGCATCTCTAGGGCTAGGGCTCTATTGAAGGGTAGAAAAGAGCAACGACACCCTATTTTATGAAGATTTTCAACATCAGCACGAGATGTTAAGGAATCTTCTTCTACTTCTTCGTCTAAGGCACGTTCCTATTTATTTGGCGTTAGTCTTCCTTATCCTATTTTTCTATTGACCACAGATTTGTCTTTATAATGATGTTTTACAAAATTGGTTTGGTAACGAAAATGCATTAAGCTGTGATTTTTTTTCTACAGTACGACAAAACACAAAGACTGTCTGAAATAATTTATTATCTATCAAAAAATAATTGTTATAATTACTTATGCAACACTAAGCAGCGTCTCCCCTCTAGTTATTTTTTTTATTATTCAAATCTTCTAATGATTTGCTCCACTGTGAGGGTTCGGAACTTCGATCGTACGAATTGGATCGTTTGCCTTTTATTATTAAAAAATGTATAAAATAACACGTGGTCAAATTAACTTTTACTTCCAATACGTGCGTAGTAGGGGAAGGGGGGGCAAGACGGGGTAGCGGGCAAGACGGGGTACCCGTGTTAGTAGGCAAACTAATAAACAAATTACGATCATTATATCGCGTGACGCAGCGCGGCCATGATGGCTTCTAGTTGGCAGTGCGACTGAGTGGCGAAACTACGTGTTTTAATTGTTTTCCGAAAAAAAATATTTTTTAGCAGTTTGCTTGTTATTTTTGTACCGCAGTTAAGTCGTGTTTCTTCCTTGAATAACAACTATTCAAACTGAGTGCTAAGTTATTCCCGTGTGTCAATGATTACGCCAACAGGTAAGAACTTGTTTACCTCTGTACTTTGTTGTGTTCTTTTTTAAGAAAGTTTTAGACTGACATTGGCATGAAGGGGCAAGATGGGGTATGAGGGTACCCCATCTTAGCCTCCAAGTTTTTGTCTGCATATTTTTATTATAATTATATAAATACGTAACATTTTATGGTTTTCGGGTGGATGTGTGTATTGTGAGGACTACCTCAAGTATAAATTCTGTAATTTTGGAGTAGGAAGTTTACTTTTCTGTTTACGTGTTATAATTTTAATATTTTTTTGTTATAGAATGGTGAAAAATTATAAAAGAAAGACGGACAGAGGAAGTTGGTCTGAAGAGAGTATGCAGAATGCCGTGAAGTCTGTGATAGAAGGGAAAATGGGATATAAGCTAGCTGCAAGAACGTTTTCTGTGCCTCAGACAACTCTCGAAAGAAAAGTGAATGTATTTCGTGAAAGCTAACTAGACAATGAGTCCACTTCGAAACTTCTGAAGGTCGAATTAGGCCCAAAGATGCAAGTTTTTTCTGCCGACGAAGAGCAAGAATTGTGCAATTATATATTAGACATGGAGAGTAGGCTCTACGGGTTGACATTGAAAGACCTTAGGCGCTTAGTCTACCAGTTAGCGATTAAAATAATAAAATCCACCCATTTAATAACGAAAAACAGGAAGCCGGAAAAGACTGGGCACAAAGTTTTTTAAAAAGACACCCAGAACACAACAACAGCCAACAAGAAAACGTGGAAAAACTGCTATCATTACTTCATCTCCCTTTAAAAATGAACTGGAAGAGACTATAAAAAGAAAAAAGCTTGAAGAAGAAAATAACAAGAAAAGGATAGAGATGAGGGATCTAAAGAAAACTTTGAAAACAGCAATTAAAAAGAAGAGAGTGACAAAAAACAAAATAGTTGCTGAGACCTCATCGGCAAGAGAGAACAGCGACAGTGATGTTGAAAATACTCCTTGTCTGTTCTGCAGTGGTCGTTACTTGGATTCAAACGAAGGTTGGGCTGCTTGTGCAGCATGCGGCAAATGGGCTCATTGCAGCTGCGCTGGAGTAGAGGATGAGGATGAAGATTCCACCTTTACGTGCGAATTTTGTGAGCAATAATGGGTTAATTTTAGCATACCCCATCTTGCCCCTAGGGGTACCCCATCTTGCCCACCCTAGGGGGCAAGATGGGGTGGACGGCGTTTTTTACTTATTGATTTTTTATTTCTTTTTTATAATACATATGTTCCTAAAAGTACTTAAATACGAAAGACTGATTAACAAGGAAGATTATTAAAATAAACCAGATCTCATGACGCAAATATTGTCAGTTTTATTACTCCGCAAACCTTAAGGACCCATCTTGCCCCCCCTTCCCCTACGTAGTATTTTTTACTCACGAAATACGTGCGTTCGGTTTAAAAGTAACTTAATATACCTAAATACAAAAAAGTGTTATATACCTACATACAAAAATATACGGTAATTGGGTTGGGTTTTGTTTATTAATCTGACGTAAAAAATATAAACGACTATTCTTTGATAGCATGTTTGAGATTCTAAAAAATGTAATAGAATTGTGTTTTCAAATCTCAAAAATCTCGAGCCAAATCAAACAAAAAAAACCTTATTTTTAACCGACTTCAAAAAAAAGGAGGAGGTTCTCAATTCGTCGGAATCTTTTTGTATATAATATCATTGAAAAAAATGCTCTTTATAAATAACAATGCCCAGATAAACAGATATTAGACAATATTCTAAAATCGAACGCCAAATTGCATTGTTTAAATATTTGAACCCGTTCCATTCATTCAATTTTCGAATGTGATCCATCTTTTATGGTTACGTCAAAAATTTTAGACCGAATTTGCATATGAAATGCATTCTATTCTGCCTTATTGTTTGACGTTTTTGTGTTTTTTAAAACATGGCGCTATTTGGTGCAGCCGATGTCACTTTGTGTTTTACGGTTGGAGCTAAATCATATTGAATCGCGATTCGGTGTCTCATACTAAGTGACAGTTTTATATGCGAGTGAGTGCATAATATCCATTCGATTTGTTGGAGAAAACTTTGATGTACTTTTAAACTGCACTAAAAAATCTAATATTTTTTATTCATATACATATTTTAACAAAACACCAAATTAGTAAGGGCCGATAGGAAATAAGTACATACTATGGCGTTTTGACACATTTTGTATGGCATATTTTTCAAATGTATTCCTCAGATACTTTAATCTGGCGATTGAAAAATCAACACTAAAACCTGTGATCAAAACGAATTTAACAAAATGTTAAAAAATAAGAAAAAAGCGACGTAAGAATGAAGTCATGTTTAAAGTTAACTGTACTCGTACAATTGACATGAAAGTACGCATTAATCTCGCCTTTAAAGAGAACCTTATAAATACCATACAAATCACTGTATCGCCTCCTAATGATCTTGATACGTCAAACGATCGCGTAAACGAGATGAATGATACAACTTTAATACGCTAGAGAGGGACAGGACTACGAATTCTCACCGGAAACGGAGTAATATATGGTTCATTGTTAGTAATGAGATCGGTTTGTGTGTTTGCTTGACTGTGGGCGGATGGTTTTAAATATGTCTAGCTTTTTCTTTTTTTTTCATAAATCCAAATAGGGATTTCTGCGGTCATTATCTGGTTACTTGCACATTATATTATGTAAGTCGCTATTCTTTATGGTCGTTATAAATTACAGTCGTATAATAAATCTTTAATACAATAATTAAATTAATTTTGACGTGAATACGTCTTTAAAGCTTTTCCATAGTGGAAGGTTATCCAAAATTGATGCATCTGCGTCATTTAAAGTTTAAATTTAAAAACAGCACTCAAAAGATATGGGGATCAAATAATTCTTACAACATCAAAGATTGAAAGACAACGTATTTAAGTAAAGGAAGAAAGAAGAAAGACATTAAATTTATTAGAAAAAATAGAAATATGTAAACCAAAACATAAAAAAAAAAAACTTCAGAGGTGTCAAGGGATACCCGGATGGAACGAAGTATATCTGGCTTACTTTCTATAAGAGAGAGAGGGAGAGACAGACAGAGAAACGCGCACGCCGCACGACTTAAATAGCTTACTATGGCAAAAAGTGTCGTTACAACTTTTCGCCTTAATTTTTTCTATCTAGCCCCCTTTCTCAACGCGCGATATGGAACTTCGTTCCAAAAAAACTAAAACTAAGACACACTGAGGTCATGTGTAGGACAAATCCGTACCCTGGTTTGTTGTTAACATTACTCGTATGTTAATAATAATAATATTTTTTGTTACAACTGTGTTATGAATATACCCACATAACTAAATACGGTAAAATAAAAGTTGTTTATTTTAACCATCACAATCATCGTAGTCTGTTAACAATGTAGAATTAAAAAAATAACATTGTATCGCAATAGCCTGTGGACGGATGGAGCCGATGCCGAACCATTCGAACGTTATTTGAAATTCAAATTTGGAAATCCATTAGTGCGACTCGTCATTTTAAAGTGACACCGTATTGAGTTACTCTAATTGATGGTTCCTTTTTTGAATGCTCCACTTTCGAATTTCGGATGCTAGTTCCGCCGCTTCTTTTGTGGCAGGTTCAAAATAATAATATCTAGAGTTGAATTTATTATAGAATATTTGTTATCTATGGAACTACAAGGACATAATATACCTAGGTTTGAGGGAGGTTTTGATAGCACAGATCATTAGTAAGCTTATTAAACTTAGTAACTGAATAGTTGACTGAGTTTTGCATTTGTTCATTTCTTCAGGTATCTCCTTTTTTGAATGCACTAAAATTACTAAACTCAATATCAACATAATCGTCATCCTCATCCTAAATACTAGATATACATACCTCCTCCCAGGAAAACCGTTTCAACATACCATGGACCTTGTCGCTTGCGATTAACTACCTACTACATTAATTATTGTCTTATGTGATAATTACGTAATATAGCTATACTTAATATAGCCCACCAGCACACATTAGTGCAGCGTTGTGGGTCTTCTACCCCTCTTAGAAAAAGCAGAGCTATTAAAAGCCTGAAGATAGTATGCACCTACAAGATATACTTACGTATTTTTTAGGGTTCCGTACCAAAATGGTAAAGTGGAACCCTTATGGTGCGACTTTCTCCGTCTGTCTGTCCGTCTGTCTGTCTGTCAGTCCGTCACACTCGATTATTTCAGCAACTATCGGAGCTATCGATATGAAATTTGGAATAGTTGTGTATATTAGTGGCCCAATGACACTGGAATAAAAAAAAATGGAAATTATTTTTGTTCTTATTTAAAAAGGGGGGAAAATCGGAGGGTTGAAATTTAAAAGTGAGATAACTGTACTGTGTGGGGTATCATATGAAAGGGTTTACTTTGTACATTCTAAAACCGATTTTTAATTATTTTTCGTCATGATAGTTTTTGGTTTATCGTGGAAAATGTCTAAAAAAATACCGTTCCCCCCCCCCCCCCCTTATCTCCGGAGTTTACCAATCGAAAAATCTCAAATAATTATGGTCAATAGGAATTTACGTATATTTTACAGGAAAACTATAGCCAATGCTCTAACTAGCATAGTTTTTTTGGTATTAACAATAAACCTCTACAAACAAAATTAGTTTTGCGGTTCAATAACAAAGGTAATTATTACCGTTTTACATCTTTGGTCGTTACAGTTTTGGTCGTGTTACATCTACATTAGTATGCCTGATTGTTTTGCTTCAGTACTTCTTGAGTACGGAACCCTCGGTGCGCGAGTCCGACTCGCACTTGGCCGGTTTTTAACTTTGTTTCTACTTATACGGTTACTAAGTTTATCAATAGTCCACTTTTTGTTTATCTTTGGTGACTGCATGATCAAATTTTTTAGCGTCCTCATTCTTAATGCTCTGTCCATGGTTAATAAGATGTTATTTTGTAGTTATTTTCTTTTATTCTTTATTTTTTTTCTATCATTTATTATACAAGTAAGTTACAGTTAAAAAAGAGCATTACAAACGGTCCGTGAAATTCATATTGATGATTGCATGGATCTGTATCGATATACAAAAATCGATTACGGCTTGTCAAACGGCTTCGAATCGCCATCATTAATTTGAATTTCGAACCCGTTCTTAACTGTAGCAGTCGTTTTGTGCGAAATTAATGAATTTATAATTCGATACGGAATCTGAATTACGTAGACTGTTATTCATCTTGTTTTTAGGAGAGCACACACAATATATTATGCAATCTATTTACGGGTAAACTTTTACTAATGGTAGGTATGCTGTATAGGATTTAAGTAGGAGGTACCGGGTTCATTTCCTGACACCGCAAATTCGATCGTTAAACGGTCGTTTTAAATGATTTTTAGTGACCGTTTAGATACCATACCTGTAGACAAATAATTTATAAACGTCATGTATTTTGGGTCTTTAATCTAAATTCGCTTAGAAGCAGAAACACGACTGGATACAAATTTCTCGAAAGAAAGTTCTTCCAAAAGTTGTTCCATAATCTCCGATAAAAAAATCTAAATTTTATAACCTAAGTATTTCCAGTTTTTTTTTGTTTTACTTTTTTTTTATTTCCAGGTTGGATTAGTATCTCAATTGAGATTTCCCCCCCGTAGTAAAAAAGGTAGGATTACAAAAAAAAAAACGAAGGCGCCTAACAACTATTAAAAAGACAAAACAGTAAAGACAGATGCGTTGGTCGTGTGCCACCAGTCACCAGGCCACGCATGAACGGTCATAGGCCGACTGTTGGCGCGGCGCGTAGAGCTCAATGAAGCAAAACCGCACCTGTCAGCTTGGGGCAATCTCTACGCCACTTATATGGAGACAGCTTCGTATATTGGAGGAATACTATGAAAAACCCTAGACGCTTCTTAGTTTAGTTATCGATTAAATAATATGGTTTAAGGGGATTTATTGAATTTATTTTGTCTTTGTCACTCTCACGGATACGTTGGTAAGTGCGACATGCAGCGTCGCGGAAGAATATAACAGAAAAACGACCTTTTACCTAATTACTCACAAACTAAGCCAGGTGTCGCATATCGGTTTCTCAGCGTTTTTGGATATTGTTATTACCGACACATTTAAACAAAAATTACAATTACATCCATTGTAGTTTCCGATAAAAAACAGGAAAACTGAGATTTTGGAGCAACTTTTGGGAGAACTTTCTATCGAGAAAATTTTATCCAATCGTGTTTCTGCTTCTTAGCGATTTTAGATTAAAGATCCTAAATACATGACGTTCAATTTTGAAAGTAGTTGTCTTTATAGTTTTTACGTAAAACTGCATTGAAAATCACTGAAATACGACTTGTACGCCGTTAACACGGCTTCATAGGACGTAAATCTTATGCCAGTAGAAGGTACAAAAAGTAATAATATCCTCAACACTTCATATTATTTTAAAACTAAAATTGAACACTTTCATACAGATTAAAACATTGAAAAAAACTTAAACGAATATCCATACTTGCCTCCGCATCGATAAACTGTAGATACGAACTAGCTGTTTTCCGTTATTAATAATTGCACAGCAATTACTTATTGACTGTGAAACTGTTATTAGATGATTTTGTGGTCAATATAATACAATTCGTACTTTAGTATTTATTATTATTAAATATTACTTAATAATAATTTTATATGGTTTACCCATACTTTTACTTACAACTAATTTATGCTTTACGTTACTTACTATATGCGGTATAAACTATAAATCGTTGTAGGTACTACCCTAAAAAGCAGTAGGTACCTACTATAGGTTTGAGTTTTATTTTACTCTATACAAGTTAGTACTTGATTGCGATCTCACCTGATGGTAAGTGATGATGCAGCCTAAGATGTTATCGTACTAACTTGGAAGGTTAAATAAATTTACCCCAACGGTTTCTACAAGCATCGCACCGGAACGCTAAATCGCTTGGCGGTGCTACTGGTAACTAGCCACAGCAGAAGCCTCCCACCAGACCAGACCTAAGCCAGTTTAGAAATTATAATATTCCAAAGTGGCCCGTGCGGGAATCGAACCCGCGACCTCCCACTCGAATCCGAGCGCGCCGCCACTGCGCCAGGGAGGTTGTTTTGATGAGTGAGAGATTTTATATTTCACCATAACCCCTATGAAGAACTGAACTATGACTTCAATGTGCATAATACTTATTATTGGAATATTAAAATACTTACTATTCTCTGTGAAACAAAGTCTGGGCTAGAGCTTACTTATAGCAAAAATAAAACATCTAATAAGTAATCTGAAACATTGAAAGTCTCACTTCACTGAACCGAAAATATTATCTTGGAAACTACTGAAAGGAATTTGATACCTAAAACTTTTCTTAAGTTGATATAAAATACTCGTATGTAAATCAATAAAAAAAGAACAATCTGGGCTGATATACCTACCTAGTTTCGAAGGAATGCATGGAAAAACATACATATAAACAAATGGACCTACGAATTTTTTTCAAAGCTTTTATCCCAATTATTATCTGAATATCAGTTCCTGTAACTACCTAAATACGAGACGAATTGAGAACTTCGTCACGCTTTGTTTTTCGAAGTCAATTAAAAATAATAAAAAAATGCTGAAAATGTGCTAGGTGTTTTTAGTAAAACTTGACTTATAAAAGCTCCAAACAACAGATTTTTATTATAATGCGATATTTCAAAGTACTGGAAAAGAACTTATAGAACTATGGATGCCAAATACAAATAAAAATAAAGAAGGAGCGTAAAAGCCAGATATAATAATTATTGAAGACAAATCTAACAGCAGGCTGTCTCAGAAAGGATGTAATAGAAGTAGTGAGAATAAAGTTGGCATAACTTTTAGAAACTAATAATTTTCAAATGTCCCCCCATAAAAGACACAACATGAAATAATGCATTTCACGTAATTCGATACGATGTTTTGAGCCCGTCTTCGCATCTGTCATCGCCATATTGAAATCACCCTCTCATATAAATCCTTCTAAGCATCCGATACAAACCGAGTCAAAATTTGCATACGCCATTTATGGGTTAAAAAATTATCATATGATTACTTTTCAAAGAACTGTATGAAATATTTGAGTCTTATTTCAATGCAGCTTAAGTCCACAATGCATTGTATGCCATTAAAGATAAAAGATGATGCAAAATCACAGATGATCTTTTCAATGTAGATACAACAAATCGATCGATTGATATTCGACTCTACTTCTTTAAGTTTAAAGTCGTTATTGAATTGAAACAAGCTTGTGACAGTATGGGAAAAGCTAACCCTAAAATGGTTTATGATAATTTCTTGCAGCGAATTATTTTTGCTATCATTTTTCAATAGCTCATTAATGGATAGTAAAGCCAATTCGGGCGTAAGTGGCATAGGTTTTAGTTTGCTTTGTTAATGTTCCTGAATACATTTGAGATATTGTGCGGAGACCGATTTTATGGACGTCATTTGAATTTCGATGGCGTTTGAAGGGTTAATTTGCATGATTGTGATTTACAGTTTATTTTTGGTTATGGGTAAATGCACTTGAACTGTTAAAGGGCACATCGTCACGCGTTAAGGAAATCCCATTTAGATCCCATCGTATTTAATGTCCTGTGAATTCCAAACGAAAATCCGCACCAAGTTGGTGCCACCAACGTCTCTTCAATGAATTGCATCTGGTGTTTACACTTCCTATATGTTGTCTCTTCTTATTTTGTTCCATGGAACATAACGAAACAAGTGGTTTCATTTGAAATTAGAAAAAAAATACTTTTTCCAATAATTGTACGATCCAGCGCAAAAAATGTTACAATTAAATCTTGAAGTATTGTTACAGTCAAATTGCTCGTGATAATATTTTCTTCAAAAGAAAAAAAATACTAAATCAGATTTTATGAGTTTCCTAAATTTTAAATAAATTCAATCTGAACATGAATTTTTAAGTCCACTTTATTGTTTTTATCAATCAGAATGATCCGTTCATAGATATTGTGAAATTCTTATCAGAATTACAAACCTTGTTCATAAATCTAATAGCACAAGGTGCGTCTAAATTATTTTACTATTGCTTTTTACAGCGACTATAAATTTCTATCTACTAACTCGATTACTATCGAATGACATTTATAGAAACCCATGTCTTTTGTTGGGTACTTCCCGAACAGACCGCAGACTTTCTTATTCAACCGTACACACACACTAACCTCTAATTACGTTTGTATCGGTGACCACCTTAGCAGGTGCAAACCAAGCATAACGGACATCGGTGAACCGTAGCCGAAAATCTTTGTCTACCTTCCCCCTAACATCTTAAAACTCAATTTCCTTTGGCAGTTTTAAATGAATGGCCAAACCACGGTCGATCAATGGATGGGATTTATTGAGAACGCTCTAAAGTTCAATTTTGTGTGTAATTCGATTTCGGTGAGACAATAACATTTCCCTATACGTAAGGTCAATAGCATGATGGGCGAATTCGGTTCGGTTAATTACTGAATGTGTTTAGCGGTTGAAGTATTTTTTGGGAATAACATCCGTCACTAGAAAAATAAACTTTTGATGTTAAAACTTAAGTAAATTACATCGGCGCGTAAGAAGGTGAGAATGAAAACAAAATTCATAACCAAACAGAGATGTATGCATTTCATAACGAAGTAGGAAAATAACATTGTTTTGGAATTACCTACATAAATAAAAATTGTATTAATATTAACAATTGTATGAGGCAAAGTAACGCATCGATGACTTTATGATCGGAGCAAGGTAGGTATGAGATAAACATTTGGAGGTCTTAGTAATCAGTTAGCCGTAACTAATATGACTTTTAATGTATTTTATATATTCCATTTTCATAATTTTAAAATATTTTCGGATAAGACTGTATTAAGAATGATGTGATAAGTATCGGTATAAATTAAACATAAAACAGAAGCTGTGATTTTTTATCCACATTTTATATCATAAAAGTAGCCATATTTGAAAATATGTACTTACTAACTTTCTTATAAATGATATTTTTAAAGATAAGAACTGTATTTATCATTATTATACTTAGTCATTTTCAAATTAGAAAAAAAACGTGAGTAATAAAAAATGATTCTACAGGTGTGGTGGAAACACAATATGAAAAATAATATAGTAAGCACTAAATTGGCGTGCAATTCCGGGAAATATGATATGCACTTAGATACTCATTAAACAGGAGGCTCGCGTGCGAATTACCATAAGGAGGTAATGAGAAATTGTACTAACGGCTGTGGCTTGGGGATCGATGACAAATGATTTTAATCATTATTTATTAGACCAATATTTTCTGCCTTTAATGATATGTATGGTGTTTAATAACACTTTTAATACAAGAAGGAATGCTCCTGGCGTCAAGTGGCTGAGAAGTATGACGTCACAATAGATCAAGATTGGCAGACGTGGTACATTCATACTAAGAACAAAAATATTTACAGAGAATGTTTATGATTCTCTCCTTGCTCTCTCCCTCTTCGTCCTGTTCCCATTTAAGTGCTTGGTATCGGCCTTCCTTATCTTCTTTTACTTCTTCGTAATTACACTTTTAATGCAAGTAGGAATGCTGCTGCTCCTGGCGTCAACTTTTATTGGCTGAGAAGTACGATGACGGCTGACGTCACAATAGATCAAGATTGGCAGACGTGGTACATTCGTTATACTGAAAACCTGAAGAAGAAGAATATTTGTAGAGCATGTTTATAACTCTCCCTCTATCTTATTTTTGTTGTACTAACGGCTATGGCTTGGGAATCGATGACAAATGATTTTAATCATTATTTATTAGACTAATATTTTCTGCCTTTAATGACGTGTAACGTGTTTAATAACACTTTTAATACTAGAAGGAATGATCCTGGCGTTATGTGGCTGAGAAGTATAACATCACAATAGATCAAGATTGGTAGACGTGGTACATTCGTAATACTAAGAACCTGAAAAACAAGAAGAATATTCACAGACAATGTTTATACTCTATATTTGTCCAGTTCCCATTTAAGTGCTTGGGGTTGGCCTTCTTTATCTTCTTTTACTTCTTCTTCATAACACATTTAATAGAAGTAGGAATGCTGCTGCTCCTGGCATCAAATTTTATTGGCTGAGAAGTACGATGAGTGATGACGTCACATTAGGTCAAGATTGGCAGTCGTGGTATATTTATAATAGTGTCCCATTTTTACCCTTTGGGTACAGAACCCTAAAAAAGTACTAAATGATTGTCTTCTTGAATCTTGTCACCTGTAAGATTTGTAATGTTAATGTATTAACTTGTTAATGTAAGATTTGTTTGTTTGTGTGTCACACTATATTGTATTTTTCAACGAGCACTAGGTACTTAGGCAAAGAAAAATGCTATTGATGAATCAGAATAGCTTCTAACACTAGGTAGGCATAGAAAAACGCTATTGATGAATCAGAAAAGCTTCCACAGAACTTCGATCGTTATTAAATAAGGAAGTTGTAGGTAGTTGTAAAAACCAATTTGAATAAAAATAAATTTGAATTTAGAATAGGGTGATTTAACAAAAAGATCGATAGGATCGATACCGCAAACCGCCACGATAATTAACAACGCCACATGTCACTTCAAACAAAGGCGGCTACGTGAGAAACTAATTACCAAATGTTAGAGCGAGACGGCAACTGACGACCTTAATATTATAAGTATAGGTATTTTTTGATATACTTATAAAAGGGAAAGGTGACTGATTGACTGACTAATCTATAAACGCACAGGTCAGATTATTAGACAGATTGGGTTGAAATTTTGCATACACATGGCAATTGTGACGTAGGCATGCTAATACACATTTTGCTACAAGTGATCAAAACACTTGAGTCGGATAAGAAAGAGTGACGTCATTAATTTGCATACGCGAATCATACGACTTTTTCATTACACTTGTGAGGAAAAAACCGACTTCTTGTATAGGTACTGTTATAACAGAGATCGTTAGTTGAACACGTTTTGCCGGCAATAGGATATCGAGTTTCTAGTCGTTTAGTATAATTTTTTTATGCAGGGTCAAAATCTACGTAGGTATGCTTTGCTTTTATATTTGAAATCGACAGTTTATCGATCGTTTTTAGGGTTCCGTACCCAAATGATGTACCCAAAAATGGAACCCTTATGGTGCGACTTTCTCCGTCGGTCTGTCTGTCTGTCCGTCACAGTCGATTATTTCAGTAACTACCAGAGCTATCGATATGAAATTTGGAATAGTTGTGTATATTAGTGGTCCAATGACACTGGAATAAAAAAAAATGGAAATTTTTTTTGTTCTTATTTAAAAAGGGGTAAAATCAGAGGGTTGAAATTTAAAAGTGAGATAACTGTACTGTGTGGGGTATCATATGATAGGGTTTACTTTGTACATTCTAAAACCGATTTTTAATTATTTTTAGTCATGATAGTTTTTGATTTATCGTGGAAAATGTCTAAAAAAATACCGTTCCCCCCCCTTATCTCCGGAGTTTACCAATCGAAAAATCTCAAATAATTATGGTCAATAGGAATTTACGTATATTTTACAGGAAAACTATAGCCAATGCTCTAACTAGCATAGTTTTTTTGATATTAACAATAAACCTCTACAAACAAAGTTAGTTTTGCGGTTCATTAACAAAGGTAATTATTACCGTTTTACATCTTTGGTCGTTACAGTTTTGGTCGTGTTACATCTACATTAGTACGAACGAATCTTAAAAGTACCTAGCTATAACTACCTAAGCTTATTTTTTTATACTACATAGGCTAGCGCTTGACTGTGATCTCACCTGATGGAAAGTGATGATACAGTCTAAGGTGGAACGCGCTTGCCTAGAAGATGCCTATTCACTCTTGATTTGAAGGCGCCCGGATTGTAAGTGGCAGGAAAGACACTGCCTGGAAGGGTATTCCTTCGCTTTATATGAAACCTCATATGTTTATAGTAAGTGTTTAACTACAATATTATCATCATCGTAATATACAGTCATAGATGCCCGCACTGCCTTCTAAGGAGATGGTGCACCAATAAATAACACGGGACTCTTCATATACTCTCACCACTACCACAATTTTGAAAACCGTTTCTCAATTCAGAAGATGTCGTAGAACGTCAGCGATAGGTATTGAAATAAGTAACTGACAAAATATAAAAAGAATATCTATATCTATTGCTTACGAAAATCGTATTCACAACGTAATCGTAGCCATTAGGTAATATTATTGTATTCCGTGTCGTAGGTAACCAAATTCTGCCCCCGGATTGGCTGACGTAAATCAGGGAACCATTCAATGCCCAGAATTTGTTTACGATTACGATAACGATGAATACGTTGTTCTTACACAATCACTAGTTGAACTAAGACCCATAACCTATTCGACTGTGATATTGTATACAAAAATTAGAATCACAAAACTTCTTAACAGAATAGCTGTGCTGACTGTTTAAAACGTTAACCAATTCGAAGTAGGGTGTATTGGACAGGCTATTTAGTGAGGGGCGCGGGTCAATCGGCGCTGTGATCGCTATCGCCCTGGATCGGAGTTCGATTCCCACCCGGTGTAATTAGATTGTTAGTCGCATGCGATATTTACGTGTCGGGTATTGGGGTTGTATAATTTTGATACTTTAAGAAATCAATAGCAACATTCGTTTATTTTTTAAATTATGTTCAAACTTGTATTTGACTACTCTAATACTTGAGGGAAGCTTAGGGAAGGGAATTGCAGCCAACGATGATATTTTATCAAATGGGCCGAAATTTAGGTGGAGATAATATGAATTACAAAAAGGCTTTTTATTCCATCCACGGCCGCGGCCATCAGCTAGTATAGTACGATTCACGAAAGATGACCACAAATGGCGGGTCTTTTCTTCATGTACACTCATGAAGAAAAGACTTAAGCCAAAATAATATTTTAATATTAGTTAAATAAGACCATATATATATTAGTTAAAATAAATAACCATAATATTAGTTAGATAAGTCCAAAGAGACCTAAAATATGACTTCTGCGCATGGTCATCTTTCGAGAATCTTACTTTACCAAACTAAATAAACTTGGTATGATTTTATGCTATGAACAATAAATAAATGCTCACAAAGTTAACAAGTCTTTACTTATGGGAGTAAGTACAATAAGTTAATAAGTCACTTCACGGAGCGAAAAAACCTTTTTTGTAAAAGTTAAGTATCAACTATTTCCAAGTGCAGTATAGGTAACCACCGTTTGATGTCGATAAAGAAAGTCAGTTGAGAATTTAATGCACCTAATTTGTTTTTAACTTAGGTATAGGTGGATATATATTATGTATAATGTATATTGGGAACGGTGTCGTGGCGACTTACTAGGCACTTTTATTTCGATGACGAAATTTAGGTACCTATGCTGTTGGTACCTAAATTTCGTATACATAGTCGCAAACGCTCTTACTTCACATCTAGGTATAGAACGATTCAATTAATAAATAAAAAATATAACTTTAACAGGAGAAGAGACAAAAAGAAGATAGGTACTATTTAATTATTAACATTCAACCCCCGACATATAAAAGGACGAAGGACGAAACTTTTTTCTGATATTCTGCAGAACATTGGAGAGGACTTGAGTGTGTGCCAATAAATTTATGATGAGTGTGATGAATTAATAGAGTGTGATTTTGGATCATCAATTAGAAAAAAAAATGATGATCGTTATCGATTTTTTTATCTGCATTTAAGCAGTGATATACCCAGACAATTACGCACTCTTGTAAGTATACACGTTAAAGATATTATAATAACCCTACCTGTTTGCGTCGAAGTTTAAAAAATACATAAGTAGGTACTCGTATAAAGATGCAATAAGTCATAAATTAATATTAAAATCCTTAAAATCTCACGAAATATGGTTGTTAGCATGGGTCGCAGTGGTGGCAGTTTTGAAGTGTGTCTAAAAATATATATTTACCTCTTCTCTACCTTCTCCGACTTTTGATGGTTGATAATACGTCATATCAAATTATGAACGATGTGTGAATTATGACAGGTTTAATCTGGGGCACGGTAGTTTTCCCGCTAAGAAGAGTAGAGTACCTTTATCGTGAAAATTTTATTGAAATAATTTAAATTAAAATTTTGACATGAGCAACATCGAGCATGTTGATTTTAGACACTGAGATTGTACAAAACAAATTCAAAAATTTAAATCGTTCTTATACTATAATTTAATCATAAGACTGTATACATGTGTATGTGTGTAATTGTGTATGTGTGTGTAGATGTGTAATGTGTGTATTTTGATATTTTTTTTATTAAATTAGTTTAAGTAGGTACTACTTTTGAATTTGTTTCGGAGCATATTAAATTGTTTTTTTATTAATGGGTGACAAAAAAATAACCGTCTTTTGAAATTAATGTGTAAACCATAAGCGGAATTATTAACAACATCAGTTATTTTGTACTGTAATAATATTAATCAATATACGTTAATATTAGAAAATTTAAAAAATATATAAATATTACCATTTCCTCGCAATTAATGTCACAGCCTGTACAAGGCACTTGTTACTTGTACTATTTACACAAAACTAGAGTTACAAACAAAAACATTTTACCTACAAAACAATAAAAAATATTAATATAATCATAAACCAAGTGAAACCAGTAATTAATTAAAGTTTTTGTAGAAAGGGCACGCAATTATGGGTTCGTATGTTATATATTACAGAAAAAGTATGTAAAAATAAACAAGCTTTTGCGATGACTTTGTTTGTGTAGTTGTATGTTCAATGTACTAGTGGTAATGCTTAGTCTGTGTAGTTGTATGTTCGAAGACCCTACTAGTGGTAGGTAATGCTGGATCATTTTTATAGAATTTGGTAAAATTAGGTACTATATACATAAGCTACTATAACTATCGTGTATAACCCTACCTTGCCGGTTTATGTTTTCTGAAGTACGTTTTAAATATCTAGAATGACGACCTCCCTGGCGCAGTGGCGGCGCGTTCGGATTCGAGTGGGAGGTCGCGGGTTCGATTCCCGCCACGGGCCACTTTGGAATTTTTGAATTTCTAAAATGGCTCAGGTCTGCTCTGGTGGGAGGCTTCGGCCGTGACTAGTTACCACCCTACCAGCAAAGACGTACTGCCAAGCGATTGAGCATTCCGGTGCGATGCTTGTAGAAACCATTATGGCGTAAATTTACTTACCCTTCCAAGTTAGTACGTTAACATCTTAGGCTGCATCATCACTTACCATCAGATGAGATCGCAGTCAAGTACTAACTTGTATACAGTAGGTAAAGAAAAAAAATCTATCTTTACTTTATTTCGGGATCTAATAATAATACCTAATAATTGAGTAGGAAGGTAGATATATGGATTTTTTCCAGGATCACAAAAATTCGTCAAAAATAATAATACGATATTAAGTAATAAAATGTAAATTAACGGCCTACAAGCCGTATTTAGGTGATTTTGAATGAAGTTTTATGCAAAAACTATGAAGACAATTACTTTCAAATTTGCATGTCATGTATTTTGGGTCTTTAATCTAAAAACGCTTAGAAGCAGAAACACGATTGGATAAAATTTTCTCGATAGAAAGTTCTCCCAAAAGTTGCTCCAAAATCTCAGTTTTTCTATATTTTATCGGAAACTACAATGGATGTAATTGTAATTTTTGTTTTAATGTATTGGTAATAATAATATCCTAAAACGCTTAGAACACATTTTTGATAACTGGCTTAGTTTTTGAGTAATTAGGTAAAACGTCGTTTTTCTGCTATATTCTTCCGCGACGCTGCATGTCGCACCTACCAAATCTCCATGAGAGTGAGAAAGACAAAAATAAATTCAATAAATCCCCTTAACACACAAACCAATTACTCTTTTATGTATCTAGTAAAGACTGTAGAAAAAGAGAATATGACATTTCGAAGAACACAAATATATCGAAGAGAAAGTAAATTGGCATCGAATAAAGTCTGTTTGAAATGAATTGTACATATTAATGTTTATTTTATGCCAATATAGTAACTTTTGCCTTGGACAAACCGCTACTTCGTAACGCCAGTTTATTTTATTGGCGATAAATATTATTGAATAATATAAATTATTTTAAAAGTTATACGTAGTTCCATTAAGTTGCTGTCGAAAAAAATCGTTATAAGATAGTTAATAGTTAAGTACCTACAGTAGGTATATTAGGTATTTTTTGTATAATTTCAAGTTTCACTTGAAAAAGATTTTTTTAATAGCATTTTTGTAAACCTGTCTGTATATATAAAATAATATAATAATATGTATTTATGTGTATGATGGGTTGAGTTGTGTGTTTAACTATTACGGTTAAGAGATACAGCCTGGTGACAACGGACGTAGGTACGGCAAAGTCTAAGTAATAGGGTCCCATTTTTCCCTTTACCCTTTCTGTACGGAACCCTAAAAAGGAGCCTTCAAGTTAGTAGGCATACAGGTATAACAGCTGCTTAGTGACTGTAGTGTAGGTAAAGCGAACAACTTACAGTCGTGACCCAATTTTCGACCCGAGAAAAGAAAGCTTATATCAAGAACTATTAAGCTAAAGAAGCTGCTATAGAGCTCCTTTAAAACATCTGCCAGGCACTCATTAATTCGATCGCGGGCACAGCCTGGTGATAGACGGACGGACCCATTTTTGCTCTTTGAGTACGGAACCCTAAAAAGGAGCTTTCAAGTTAGTAGGCACAGGTTTAACACCAGCTGCTTAGTGACTGTAGTGTAGGTAAATCGATAAACGTCATACTTTTGGGACCCAAATTTGGGCCTGAGAAAAGAAAGCTTATGTATGAATTAGTAAGCTAAAGAAGCTACTATAGAGCTACTATAGAGCTCCTTTAAAACATCTGCCAGGCACTCATTAATTCGATCGCGGGCCGGTCTGATAACGGTGACGCATCGCCGACTCCCCCCGATCGAAACTGTATCAATTAACAGCACTGTAATTTATTTCACTTAGATAACCGACAAGATTTCGTGGGTAGGTAATGAATACGAAAGTATGGGGTTTCTGTTCTATTTCCTATCGATTTTCTTTATTATTAACTACGTAATTATTCACTGCACATACGTAAGTATAAGGTATACTCAATAGATAAACATGTCGTTGCATGATAGTAAGCTGCATGGAGAAAATGGGGAACAGCTCAGGAATATCCATCATCGTAACTGCATCTACAAAGCCACCGAGTTACACCACCACCAATAAATCCTAGAGTCTGAAATCTGCAAAAAACCAGATATTATTACAAGAATCCTCATTTAGGTAAGTAATTAAGATAAAAAAATGAGAATAAAATAAATAGTATTTTGAGAAGTAGTAAACTTTACATTAGGTACCTTTGTAAAAATCCATTGTTATTTTTGTTACGTTTTTTTATCTTTTTCCCAAATGTACTAAAATAAACGTCGTTCAATGCGTTTTCTAATTTATCATTTCCACTGATTTCTATTGTTGACCGATGCCTTCGTCTTGGCCAACAAACCGGGACTGGTTAAGAAATGACATACTTTCCTCACTAGTATCGAAATGTACTTTTATTTTACTTAGCTTTAGAACAATTCGTCGCCTATTGCCTATAGCCTAAACGCATTAGGTACAATTAATACATTTAGAAAATACCGACAACAAAGCACGAAAAGGCATCATTACAATTAAGGTCCACGTCTCAGAACAAAGTTGAAATGTATAATTACCACGATGGGGGAACTTGCAACCCGTACAGCATATTGGAAAATTTCAATAACAATGAACAGCTAAACTTGGCACATTACAGCATCGTAATGTAAAACGATTAAAAGGAAAGTTTTTCGAAAAGGGTGTGGCCGTATTGTGACTTAGTTTGGTAAACATATTGAGCTGATACAACGGCGACGATAATTTGATAGCGTAACACACAAACATACAGAAAATTAATTGCAAGGAACGAGAAATAAATAGATTTCTTTTTTATAATTAGATTAATTGCTACTTCCTTGCTATTATAAAATGAGTCTGTAAGAAAGTTCAGCCAGTAATACATAACACGCTCTGGTGTATCTACAATCTATAAAACCAATAATAAACCTTTTTGATCCAATGGAGCCTGTAATCTTTGGAGATTCCACTAATTCGTGGAAGGTTGTATAGTTACAACCTTCCATCTCCAAAGAACAGTTTCAGTAAGCATTCTTCGTTATTTATTAATTCTTAGCTTTATTGTAATACTGAACAGATCATATCAAACTTAAGCTTTACATATCTTTGTGATCTAAGGTGCGATTTTATGTAATCGGTGAAAATATCGCCATCTTATGTAGGTGTAATAGGGAAAATCTTTTACGTTCTGATGATTTTAACAGGTCCTTATTCGGTACAGCAGGAACACACTAAAATGACACCCACGAAATTCACACAGCTCTAAAGAGATATACAATTAGACAATCGGCGCATCGGCGGTCCGTGAGCCATTAGGGTTTTAATTGAAAATAGCGTAAAGGCTGTAAATTGTGAGTGCACCCCGCTGCAATGTCTCTCTGTCCTCTTCGATGTAATTATTGCCCGACCCGCAACGTTAAGTCCGCGAATCTATGATTGTAAAATATATATTCTTCTTTCTTAACTGCCTTTTTAATAGTTATCACTCTAATTGATATACTTACGACAATTCATTTTGATGCCATTCGCGTAATTAGTTCGCCACGCGGTGGGAAAATTTGCGATTGTGTATGAAATTGATAGCATCTTGTCGATATAATACCGATATGCTAGATATGCGGCACAGGAAAAAAAAGACATAGGTTTAATTCTGTGATTTGTTGAAAACTGAAATATTATGTTTTTGTTGTGACAATATACTTTTAACTTAGCACTTATAATGCATGCACCAATCTGTAAATGGTTCACTATATAAATGCAGAATGTCAGAATGAAAATGTTTATAGTGCACCACTATAACCACCACTGTTAATACGCATAGGTCTCACACAAAATTCAGGACGACTCTAACTTATTTAGTATTTGATTGTAATGGAAACAAATGAGAGAAAAATACTTCTTACTTATAAATACTTATTATTTTTGCTTCCTTAAGAATTCTAGGATTATGCTATGTAGCTCACAAAAAAGAAGCTTATATCTATAAAAGAATAAAACAAAACGAAAAATTAATGACATGTAAAGTACTTACTTTATGAAAATTCTCTAAAGATTTTTCAAGTTGGACTATGTCAGTTTTTAATTGCATGTGACCTAAATTCAGCATTTTCGGTGGATCGTTTTGGTATTATTTCTTTGCTATTTGGATTCATGACAGCTATTGTGTTTAATTAAATGTGGTGCTATTTTTTAAATTTTATTAATTTATTTATTGATTGAATTGTGCTGATTGAACTGAAACTGCGAAAAGATTTCAGTTTCCATACATAGGGTCTGGAATCAGATATGAATAATAAACTTTTGGCAACTAAAAATCACGTGTGTCATATTATACCTCTTGACTCTATTAACAAGTGGAAAATTAAAAAAATTTAAAACACCCACGACTTTTGCAGACTTGTAATTGAAAAAGGATTAAATAATTTTTTTGAAACTCCCGACTAAAGGAAAGTAAGAACTAAGAACCTATCAGTATAATTACAAATCCAAGAAAATCCGCCGGAGCTGCTGTTTTGCCTATGACGTTGTTGATGGTGCTGTTTACCAGTTGATGACTAATTCAATTTCTTGATACTTCTCATATACCGGCAGTTTATCAATACTTACTTACATTAATTGATATTAGAAAAGAAAATAGCAATGGCAGCTCCGACGGATTTTCTTGGATTTGTAATTATACTGATAGGTTCTTAGTTCTTACTTTCCTTTAGTCGGGAGTTTCAAAAAAATTATTTAATCCTTTTTCAATTACAAGTCTGCAAAAGTCGTGGGTGTTTTAAATTTTTTTAATTTTCCACTTGTTTTATAATTTTTCGATTAATATATTAATGTAATTTAAATTATATTATTATTAAAAAATGAAAATTAATCTTCAAACTAGCCATTATTATAGCTCCTCTAGCAGCGTTTGAAGGCATCATCCCTTCCAAGTCATAAAGAGACGTTTATTGTGGCGCCCCCTGCTGTTCAATCACAAGAACAATTATCTACGAACCATTGCCAATGACTCACTAATATTTTATACAAAACTGTATCCAAATCGGTACAGTCGTTTTTGTAATAATTGAGAACATTCGTTTGCACTGTAAATGTTTTTTATGGCGCCCCCTGGTGATCGATGTTCGTAACAACTATCTAAGAACCATCGCCAATGAATGCCAAACATTATACAGAAAATTGCATCTAAACCGGTCAAGCCGTTTTTGAAATAAATGGGAACATTCGTTTTAAATATAAATGTATTTTATGGCGCCCCCTGGTGATCGATGTTCGTAACAACTATCTAAGAACCATTGCCGCTGAACACCAAACATTATACAGAAAACCACATCTAAATCGGTCAAGCCGTTTTTGAAATAAATGGGAACATCGATGTGCACAAACAAACAAACAAACAAACAAAAATATTTTTGCATTATTGGTTTTTGTGAACAATTTAACATACAAACAAACATAAAATCTTTTTAATAGAGTAATGTACAAACGGTCTCTCACCCTAAACTCATATACCCGTACTCCGTTCCGTCGTGGGTAAAAAGGTAAGACCGTAAGATATATTATTTTAATTAAAATCCTTTCAATAAATAATGCGTGATAGAATGTAAAAGAGAATCTCTCATGTACCTACTACCTATTATTTATTACCACTACCTATCCGTCGTCATAAAAAAATCAAAATGTTTAATACAATATACCCTAGACAAAATGCAGACTGAACCACCTAAGTTGATTCCAAGAAGAACCGGGAAAAAAATCAGGAACTGGAAAAAACTCCTTTCAAAAAATTGTGTTTTACCAATTATTGAAGTGGAAACTTCTTTATGCCTTGGCGTTGGCTATTTTTGAGATGGGAAAAAAGCACTTTTTTGAACTTGCAATACAATTACCGTTACCGTTCTTTTCACTCATACAGATTAAGTGGTTCCTCTTTCGGGTTTATCAATAGTAGAATGATCACTTGCCTACTGGTAACCCGCGCCTCACCATACCTGCATCCTAGCTCTATGAGACTGCTTCGTACAGTAATATTTTTTATATAATATTTACGTATGCAAATTATTTCGTTTCAGCCGAAGGACGTCCACTGCTGGACAAAGGCCTCCTGAAATACTTTCCAGCCCGCACGGTCCTGCGCCATTTGTATCCAGCACTTCCCGCGACTCTTTTAATGTCGTCAGTCCATCTGGTCGGAGGTCTGCCAACACTGCGCTTTCCCGTGCGGGGTCGCCATTCCAGCACTTTGGGTCCCCAACGTCCGTCGGTTCTACGAGCTATGTGCCCCGCCCATTGCCACTTCAGCTTCGCGATACGCTGAGCTATGTCAGTAACTCTGATTCGTCTACGGAGCAAATTATGAGCAAATTATTTAACAAACGAATAATAATAGTAATTGAATACAACGTTGTTTCAGCGTGAAGTGAAGTGGGTGGGAAGTGTTTTAAAACGAAACTTAATGGTATTTGCACGTAATTACAAAGGGGCAAGGCGTGAATCACGGCGACGCCTTACGTTTGAAATATTTTAGAGAAATCCTTCCGTCTCGCTGTAATGAGTGTCATATTCGGAACGGACGGTCTGCAAAAAAACATAAATTAGACATATATCTATAAAAATCAAGCTATGTTAAAATGAAGAGATATAATATAACATTCTAATGTTACATAAAAATACTATGTGTGGATTTCGACCTGCATTATACTTACGACGTTTTTACTATTGTAACGAAAAAATAAAACAACGGAAAGAAATCATTGTAATAAGTTTAGTTCATGGCTTAATAGCATTTACGCTGTGAAATAGTCACTTCATACAAAACCTGTAATCTATATTATAAAACCTATATTACCTAAGTATATGCAGGAGGGAAACAAAAAGCACTAGTGCGGAAAAGAGTATATTTCTGCACGCTAATCACACATTGAAAAGTCTACTTTTTGAGCAAATGTATCAAAAAACTTCATTGCATGAGAGACAGAAACAAAAAAAACTACCTAATAGAAATAATAATTCGCTGAAAGCGATAAGGCTGCCTTACCTCTTTCAGCGATCTCCTCCAGGCAACCACTAAGATAAAGCTATGTGTGGCTATTGTTGCTACTCTAGCGACCCAGCCTGCGATTTTTTCGGATTTTAAGAATACGCCATCATCTTTAACTTTAGTGCATAATTCCTTTAGTGACTTTTCAACTTTAAAACAATTTCAGTTTTAATTAGATAAGAAAAGTTTAGGTAAAAAATTATACAGTCACCTTTTTCAAGTGCATTGCGTCGTAATTAAAAAAAATTGGCAGCGGTGGGATTCGAACCCACGCCTCCGAAGAGACTGGTGCCTTAAACCAGCGCCTTAGACCGCTCGGCCACGCTACCTATGTGTGCGGACCCGATATTTTCAGCTGGTATAGTTAGTCAGCGGAATTTTTATTTTTAAATCGTAGAAGTTCACGCATCACTTTAGCTGTACTAGCTAATAGTCTCTGCCGATGGGGCAATAAACTTATGACACGAGACGGTGCCTGTTGTCCTGCAGGCCTGCCGTAAAGCCTGTAAGTGCGATAGAGATAGCAAAGCGCGGTCTGTTTCTTCATTTTGTTGCCTCACGGGCAGCTACTTTTTAGCAATTGTTAGTCTAATTCATCTACTTTCATTCCTTTATATTATTCTAGACTAGCTTTTTACCCGACTGCCCAAAAAAAGGAGTGTGATGTTTTTAGGGTTCATGTATGTATGTATGTATGTATGTGAGTTTCTTTATTCCACCATAACTTTTGAATGGCTGAACCGATTTGGACAAATGGGGTATCCGGGTACCGTTCTGAGGAACACCTTCTATTCTAAGAGGTCCCCCGACTGCCATAATATGAGTTTATCTGTTTTAATTAATGAGAAATTTGACCACTTTTCCCTTTGTCAATATGCAGATGAACTAAAATAACTTGTCTTTTACTTTTTAGTTCGTTTTAAAACAGGGCAGTCGTATTTTTTAATTTTTTAATTATTTATTTTTATTTTATACTTTTTAGTGATGGTCTACGGTGTTTGCGGGCATTTTAAATAATTTGCGAGTGGGTTAAATATTACATATTTCAAAGATTAAAAAATTGAAAAAATAATATTTTTCCACTTATGTAAAAGTATATTTTAATCTTAATATATATAAATCTCGTGTCACGATGTTTGTCCGCGATGGACTCCTAAACTACTGAACCGATTATAATAAAATTCGCACACCATGTGCAGTTCGATCCAACTTGAGAGATAGGATGGTTTAAATCTCAAATTATAGTCGCAATTTTAATTTATTATTATAACAAAAACTTTAGCCACAGCAACGCGTGGCCGGGTCAGCTAGTTATTTATATATATATTCGGTTACTACTCTCTAAAACCTTCATTTTGATACCCATATTGTGATAATTGAAGAAAACATTTTGATTTCCACTTTTGAAATTGGCGCCTCACGGTCGCCATATTAACTTTTTCCAAAAAAAAATTATTTATATATATATTCGGTTACTACTCTCTAAAACCTTCATTTTGATACCCATATTGTGATAATTGAAGAAAACATTTTGATTTCCACTTTTGAAATTGGCGCCTCACGGTCGCCATATTAACTTTTTCCAAAAAAAAAATATAGCCTATGTTACCCGGAATAATGTAAGGATTCTAACGATACCCCATTTGTCCAAATCGGTTCAGCCATTCAAAAGTTATGGTGGAATAAAGAAACTCACATACATACATACATACATACATACATACATGAACCCTAAAAACATCACACTCCTTTTTTTGGGCATTCGTGTAAAAACATGCGCCTTTTAATCACATAATAGTATGATAATGATAAACAGGGCGAACCTTGACCCTTGCATGAATAAAAGTACGCCGTGACCTTGAAGATAAACTGCAAGACGACATATTGTGTGTATAAAATATAACATATATTAATATTTTAAGCGTAGGTAACGCTTAAAATATTAATGTACGGACCTAGATACGTGGTAATTAATTATTATACTTTAGGTGTTCAGCTGTATGAGAAAAATTTCGCTTGCAGCAGTTATTTATAACCTACTGTTAGAACTGTTAGATAAACCTGCCTATTAAAATGTCTTCGATAGTATTGGTATACCTAGGTATCTGAATATTTGAACGTTCCGTCCTTAATATCCTCAGCCTTGTTCATCCAGCCGTTCGCCTCTTCCTGCTTTAGGGCTTCGATCCAACTATACGCTCGTGGGAGCACCTACAATACCCTTCCTTGGACGCGGTCTCCATTCTTCGGTCTTTTTGGGTCAACGGACATTACCACTACGACAAACGTACCTGCCTATTACCACTTCTGTTTACTTAATATATATAAATCTCGTGTCACGATGTTTGTCCGCGATGGACTCCTAAACTACTGAACCGATTATAATAAAATTCGCACACCATGTGCAGTTCGATCCAACTTGAGAGATAGGATGGTTTAAATCTCAAATTATAGTCGCAATTTTAATTTATTATTATAACAAAAACTTTAGCCACAGCAACGCGTGGCCGGGTCAGCTAGTTATTTATATATATATTCGGTTACTACTCTCTAAAACCTTCATTTTGATACCCATATTGTGATAATTGAAGAAAACATTTTGATTTCCACTTTTGAAATTGGCGCCTCACGGTCGCCATATTAACTTTTTCCAAAAAAAAATTATTTATATATATATTCGGTTACTACTCTCTAAAACCTTCATTTTGATACCCATATTGTGATAATTGAAGAAAACATTTTGATTTCCACTTTTGAAATTGGCGCCTCACGGTCGCCATATTAACTTTTTCCAAAAAAAAAATATAGCCTATGTTACCCGGAATAATGTAAGGATTCTAACGATACCCCATTTGTCCAAATCGGTTCAGCCATTCAAAAGTTATGGTGGAATAAAGAAACTCACATACATACATACATACATACATACATACATGAACCCTAAAAACATCACACTCCTTTTTTTGGGCATTCGTGTAAAAACATGCGCCTTTTAATCACATAATAGTATGATAATGATAAACAGGGCGAACCTTGACCCTTGCATGAATAAAAGTACGCCGTGACCTTGAAGATAAACTGCAAGACGACATATTGTGTGTATAAAATATAACATATATTAATATTTTAAGCGTAGGTAACGCTTAAAATATTAATGTACGGACCTAGATACGTGGTAATTAATTATTATACTTTAGGTGTTCAGCTGTATGAGAAAAATTTCGCTTGCAGCAGTTATTTATAACCTACTGTTAGAACTGTTAGATAAACCTGCCTATTAAAATGTCTTCGATAGTATTGGTATACCTAGGTATCTGAATATTTGAACGTTCCGTCCTTAATATCCTCAGCCTTGTTCATCCAGCCGTTCGCCTCTTCCTGCTTTAGGGCTTCGATCCAACTATACGCTCGTGGGAGCACCTACAATACCCTTCCTTGGACGCGGTCTCCATTCTTCGGTCTTTTTGGGTCAACGGACATTACCACTACGACAAACGTACCTGCCTATTACCACTTCTGTTTATTAATGGTTTGGCTATGTCTGTGACCTTCAAGGAAAGAGGAAAGACTAGTAGCAGTGTTCTCTCAAAGCTTTAACATTGGGTTATTCAATTAGAGCCGGTAACGCATTTGCTTTTTTAAATTTAAGTTTTTTTTTTAAATTTTAATATTTCCCCTGGTGCTGCAAATGTCCATGGGCGGCGGTGTATCAGGTATCTAGCATTCCCGTTTGCTTGCATTCCTTATAAAAAAACATGAGTAGATGATTCTTCTTATTTCTTCTTCTTAAGTTTTTATATTTTAAAATTTTTAATAAGTAGATTTTTTTTTATATTTAAATGTATAATTTTTGCCGACCGTACCACCAACTCAACACTACACACGACACATCCGAAGTGTAGCGACGTGTAAAATCTGCATTTCTTTGAGATGCACTTGTCCCCCCCTCTTCCCTCCCGGCGACGCCTCTTAGATATAGAGCGCTCCACGCTTTGAGGCGCGTCTAGGTTTTGTTACGAGTGCCTAGGTAGCTAGGTGTTGTGTTTTGTTATGATAAAACGTCAGATAACAATTGCCTTTGTTGTTTTTTACCGATCCGACTGCGCGCGTTATTTTAAAGTGACTGCTGAATGGGGGATGCACCGGGGATTCCAACAGCCAAGTCAATACAAACTGTTTTTGCACCTCACTGTGATAGAAGTAGGTACCTAGCTACCTACCTACTTACAGTCTGGAATTTCAAGTTGAATGTGGACTGAAGCTACATGTGATGCATAGATTATATTGAGGACCTATGTAGATACCTACGTTTTACACGTAGATTTGGTAAATAGACCTACCGTTAGTTTTTAGGATGTCTTCTCGTACATGAAGGTTATTTTATGTTTTACGGTGTAGGTACGTCCATTGACTGACACAAGAATAGGCCTCCTTCAAAGAACGACTCTATACGTACTTCTCGATTTTACGCTCTTAGACACATAATTTCGGCAGACTGTTATTTTGTCTTTCTTGTGCCCACACTCCAGTATCGGCGGCGCAACATGCTTGATGTCGTCTTTCCACTTGAAATATTTTAGTTTGGCGTCTCCTACTTACGCTGACGACCTCTATAAAACCAAGCAGCTCTTTGGATAGCTCTTAGGATACATGTCGCTTATCTTGCATGTATGCTGGCGTTGCCGCCATGAACACTGTAGCTGTCCGGGCAGAAGATATTGTGGTGAATTTTCCGAACAAGTAAAACTTGTATGGTCTTTTTTAGTCAGGGCAGATGTTATTATGCATTTTCCGAACATATAAAACGTGGTTATTTGGTCACAGGTAGCTGGATCCATCCACTCGACATAGCATATGCACCTAAATCAGTTACCATTTTCCGTACAAGTATCTACGTTGCATATGGAATATAGGTAGAAGACTTTACATAGATAGCCACGTTTCAAACGCTTCAAATAAAATGGTGGATTTTAATAAAATACCGATTGCAGTCCGCGCTATATTACTTGGAAGTGGGTCGCCTCCCCCCTCCACCGGGGGGGCATACATCTCGATCCGGTACGTCGTGATAATTGAGAAATTCCTTCCCTTCCACTTTTGAGCACGAGCTGCACAATACGTCACATGTGAGAACGTTTTTCAATAGCCCACTTGGGGGAAGATCCGCTATTTTTCATGTAAAAAAAAATATGGAACTGAGTTAAGTATAACATATTTTAATCCACGATGATGCGCCCCACTTTTTCAAACTACATGCGAATCGAATGAAACATAAGCGATTTTGACAGTGGGGCGTGTCTTCGTGGATTAAAATATCTATACGACATGTTTATCTCGAATACTATAAACGTTAATATTTCTACGGTTATGGCTCAGAGTGAAAACAAAACTTCGTGGGTTACTAGACCATTGGGAAAATGGAAATGCCGTAGGTAACCTACCTACTTCTATTGCAACTTCAGTCCTTAAGAATTTCGTGAGGAGAGGAAAATATTATTATATTTGTTATAAAATATAATTTAAGCCGATTATTTTTTCAATTTATATAGTCGTATAGACTATAGTGCCTGTTTCAGTAGTGGCTATAGTGATTATAGAGCAAGAGAGAAATTAAAGATGAGATGGATGGAGTAAATAAAATACTTAAATAAAAAAATTAAAATTAAAATCAGTACTTTTAAATAAAAACTCAAACACACATGATTTATTTCACTTAGGCCTCAATTACAATGAATAAGTCAGTAAAATTTGATTATTATGTATTATGATCAGGGTCTGATGGAGGGTCTGCTATGTCGTACCTTTAGTGATGGTATTGGAGCGGGAAGCTAGTGAATCAGGTCTAGAATTTATTAGAATACGTTTCAAATTATAAATAACGTGGCTTAGTGGTGGAGTACCCAGCCGCGATAGCTGGGAGACGCGGATTCATATCCCGCCGGGCGCGAGTCGCGACAATTTTGATACAGAAGGCAGTGCTCCTGGAGACAGCACTTACTGTGAGGAGGTTCTTCACTCTGGACCACTGACCATCGTTGGCACTGGGCCATATTATACCTAATTATTCAATTTTCTTAACGGTTTTTTTAAGTAAAATTAAATAAATAAATAAATATATACAGGACATTTTACACATCGCAATCTAGCCCCAAAGTATAAGCGATAGCTTGTGTTATGGGTACTAGATAACTGATAAATATACATACATACTAATATACATAAATATAATATATTGAAAAACACCCAGACACTGGAAAACATTCATGTTCATCACACAAACATTTACCAGTAGTGGGAATCGAACCCACGACCTCCGGCGCGGACAGCAGGTTCGCTACCACCGCCATTTGGTCGTCAAAATAGGAATGGAATAGTGACTGGATATTAATTTCGACTTCTTGTAAGGAACTTCTTTCCGTCTCAATCAAATAGGTGTTTCCCGAAGTAAACTAAACATAAATACTGAAGCTAAGTAAGTATAGGTACGTTACCTAGTCGCATATAGAAAGAAGCAACTGAAAAATCCTGCAAATAAATACATCGCGAGCGCTGCCGGTCTGAACACATTAATTACGGCCATTCGGAATTCCACTAGCATCGGAAGCTCCGCAAGTAATCACACACACATATAAAAAGGAGAAATATTTGCATTTTGTATCGTCACGTAAGTATATAGCATGGATCGGCTCGTACTTGGTGCAGCGTACGTGTGTGGACAAACTATTGCCAGTGTTGATCGGACTGATGTTTTATAGAGGAAAATGTTGTTGGTTTGTTCTTATTTCAAATACAATCAATTCCTTATTCCTCTGTGCTTATTTACATATATATTATTTATATATTGTATATTGACATCTGCAATGTCAGAAACTAGCTAAGCATTTTGATTACGATTATCGGGATTTAAATAATGCTCCGAGTCTGATATCTTGAAAAAATAACTTCTACGTTTTCCCAAAGTTCGGTTTTATTTTTATTGACACCTACGTAATTCAATTTCTCTAACGCATCATTATTCTATCAACGTGGATAGGTACCTACATGTAATATACCATACTAAAATATTGATAGGTAAATAATTTTAGATTGCACAAAATATCAAGCGCAAAAAAGTACATATTCAAAGTTCTTGGTATTATTGACACAATTTACCAAGTGGAATTCACTATTTTTTATTTAACCCTGCATGTACCTACCTATAAAGTTCGTGAAGAGATCAATAACTCTGACATCTGTGACATAATATTGAAGCGACTAAAATATACCGGAAGCATACCATTTCAGTCCATTTAGCACATAAGGTGTAGGTACCTACTTAACTGCTACGATGTATAAAATGTTGGTAACACTACGAGGTAGCAGAGCTAAATCAGTTAAAAGATACTATATATGAAACCTATTTCACAATTTTCCACCATTCTCTTTGTCTCTGTCTGGAAGAAAGTGTTAGATCAATAAGGCTATTATGTATTCCCTAAATGCTTAGGTATTTATTATAAAAATGTCGAAACCAGATCACGGCCTTACTTCTGAATCAACTCTTACTACCTACATAAACTCCGGAACCAAACTACGTGTTCTAACGTACACCAACGCTCATGTTATGTTTCTCATTCAAAACTGAAGACAAGCAAAGTATCGCTACAACAAAAAGTAAGACGTAGTATGAAGATAGGTATATAAGTACACAATACAGTATATTGTGCTCCGAGAGTCTCCAAGAAATCACAACAAACTTGGCAGAATTCATTACAGACAAATCCGCGCCCAGCGCTAGTTTCATATAAAAATGTCAATACCACTCACATTTACACGAAAAATACGAAACGCGCACACCGGCGTAGAGCACACATACACAAAACCTTTCGCAAGAGGAATATGTATTGTGGATATATAGGAATAATCTTTTACGCACACGAGCTGAGTTTGGAGTGTGGATTTTTCTCTCTGTGTGCACCACGTGGGAGGGGGAGTGGGGGGAGCATACATTTTCAGGAAGGCTCCGTCACAAGTCTTTCAGTGTTCAGGCCGCACACATCGCCGGCTATCGGTGAGACGAAGGAGCAAAGAGCGGGCGTAGAATAGCGCGACGTAGAGGGAACTTCGTATAATTGAAGTTTTTATTATCGACATGTTATTGTCATACCTGAGAAAAATCATGTATATCTTGAAGGTAACCATAATGTAACTTAGCTAAGTAATTTAAGTTAGTTTGAAGCTTATGAACTAATCGTCTGTTTTATGATAGAAATAATCATATTATCAAGACATAAATAAAAAAATAATCATCCACCAATTTGGTAAAATCTGAGACGTTTTACCTATATCTGAAAGCTTTCAGACTTAGGCCAAAATTTTAAATCAAAGCTTAGTATGTTTCCATTGTAAGAGAGGGAAATGCACATAAATGACAGTTTGCCACGTACCAACACTATTTCTGAAGAAAATAATATATGAATATCGTTGAATATTCGAACCCTCTGTCGGAGAGTGCTCTACGTTTCCCCCCACTACACAATCGCTCCCAGATCACCAAGTGGGAGGGGGGATACGTGTGTTCGGAAAAATGCCTTACGATCCGCCACCCGCTGGGTTTTAAGTTTTTTCTCGTACGTTACATTTAATTCGGACCTCGTATAAATATTGCTTTCGCTCGTGTAGGTTTAGCTAGACGACGAGTATATTTCTATCGTATGTACTCTTAATGATACGTCATATTGATTTGACAGTTTAAACATAAATAACCTCGTGTGAGCCTCAACTCGTTTATGTACAATGTCAGAACACTGAAACCTTAAACGCTGTATTCGTACGTTTTTCTGGTAAAGTCCCTCCATCCGTGACCGAAGCCTCCCACTGCAGACAAATACTTTTAAAGATGGTTTGAGGAAAGTTGCCTGTTCCAGTTAATGCATTGGAGTAGCAGCTTACCTATAAACTTAAGTGTGAAGAGATCTGAAGCATATTTTCAGTCTATGGACGTTTAATCTTATAAATAAAATTAATCTATACGATACAATATTTCAAATCTCTTGAACATATTGCTGTTGTAAAAAAATAAAGGTTTTGCTCAGTCTATGGTCAACGAGGATATATTTATCTGTTTATCTACTACTAGATTTTTCCTGCAGCTTTGTGTGGAATTTTGCAGAAGCCATCGAATTCTCAGGATAAAACTTCTCTATGTATCCAAAATAATATGACCTATCTGGATTTCAAGTTTAGGTCAAATCGGGTGCAACAAACATACTAAAATTCCATAAATTATTATTTGCACCAGAGATTTGCCAACTTTAAAGATTTCATGAATTAGGTAGGTAGGTACTTGAATTTAATGTTTCATGCCTTATAAAATCAATAATTTTTATTTGGTGTGTTCAACACAAAACGTTTCTAAAGCTCATCCATATACCTAGCACATCTCTCAAAAAAAACTCTTAGGTAGACAAACACCCGTTAGCGAGAAAAGATTATTAGATATGTGTCATTGTTTCTAATAGTTATTTTGAAAAAACTTTGCAAATAATTAAAATGTCACTTAGTACTTTTAATATGTACCCATATTTAGTAGGTACGAGACTAGATTTAGTACTATACATTTATCAAATTCTTTAATTATAAATCCAGCGAATGAACAGAATATTCAACTCTCGGTATATTTTTAAAAAATCGTTTCACACGTACGTTTCCCCCTGGGGGTGGCCAGGTGCACTATATTACGATACTTGTGCCGCCCAGATTATTAGTTGCCTGTAGTAGTAACGGACCGTGTACGCAAGGCGACTGAGGTTTCGCGGCGCAATTATTTCACATTCAAATGCAATTTTAAAAACTCGGTATTTTCTTTTTGATTTCCGCCACTGTTTTCAGTTTGGTCCGTAAGAATTATTTATGTTCTGGTGTTTAGTGACAGCGCAGTGGTTCAGCTGCGGCTGCCTTGTAATTGTGGGTACGCGGTTCGACTCCTAGAAACTTGTGACTTTTGAGAGTTATGGTGCGTTTATGGTATAAGTAAATGAATGCCACGATCTAGGAAATTACCTATTAGTAATAGGTTAAAATCTTGCCATGTACTCAAAGGTGTGTGAGCCTGCCATCTCCTGTATGGATGTCGGCTATGGATAAAATTTTTCATTTTGAGAAGATTAAGTAGATTCTTCTTTGTTCATTCACAGTTATCTGTTATTCAAAGATTTTAGATTGACTTGCTTACATAAGACATTGAAATGAATCTTAGCTAATCTCCTCCAACCTCCAGTTACCTACCCTTTATCTGGTATAGTTTTTACTAGATTTACATGAAAACGAGTACATTACTGAAAAGTAAGCACAGCTGAAACACTTACGCCATGAATCAATCCAAACACCATAATATTACATTCTAAAGGTACGATTCCGCACAACGCTGCAGACGGCAGACGGCAGCAGCAGACGGCAACTGCATGTGCTGCGACGGCAGACGGCATTACTTGACAGTATGAATTTGTATGAGACCGATTCCGATGTACGACTGCAATTGCCGCGCGGCAGGTCGTAACTTGTAGTGACGCGTAGCGACAGACGGCACTGCCGTGCATACACAGTACTGCCGCTGCCGTCGAACGAAGATGGACGTGTTAACTGACGATGAAAGTGAAACTTTTATTAATTTAGTATCTCAACATTAAACTTTGCAGCAATTGATTATTCATAGCTCAGATTCACAGAGACACAACCACAACTCAATAATGCCGCGATGTAACTGCTGCCGGTTTCGGAATAGATACGACGGCAATTGAAGTCCGACAGCAAGTGACGTCGGCCGTCTGCTGCTGCCGTCTGCCGTCTGCAGCGTTGTGCGGAATCGCACCTTTAGACTCATACCTATTGAACATTATGCACTAGAATGAGAAACGTTCCAGAAAATTTCAAAATTCGAACGGAACATTTAAGTTCCGCGTGTCCGTTATGAATTCGCAGCGCGCGTTCTATATTCAAATTGGCCGACGCTATTGGCTGCCGCCGGGTGGTATTTTACATCGGATGAAATTTCTACGGTACAGAAAGCTCCTCGTAATGTCTATGCATAAAGTATTTTAAACTTGTTAAAATGCAACGTATTCTCTGGAAGTGAAGCGCGGGAAACTCGGGCGTTATCAAAAGGGGTTATTTAGTAGATCTTGTCCTTTGTGAGGTGCAAAGGTATTTCCAACGTGTATTGGATAACGAGCGCTGGAATTAACATTTTGTAGCGCGGCCGAATTAACATTTTTTAAGCTCCGAGGATTATCGGCAGTTCCTACCTAATATAGGCAATGGAAAAATTTAATGGTGTGTATTGTTACAAATGCAAAGACATTCATCATTCGCCTGACGTAATCTTAGTAATTAGTTTCGACTGCCCATGTCTGATGTAGTTTATCCCTGAAAATTGCAATGAAAAATATATGCACTGCGTCATTAGAGACTTCAGTAGTAGTTCCGTAGTAGTAATGGCGGGCTATAGGTACTTATCTACAGTGCCAAACCGATCAGAGTAATTCGCCTAATCCTAATGCTTTACTGTAGAATAACTGACACCGCAGTAGTACATATAGGGGAGGAATCTGCAAATGAGAAGAGTCCTTCTGGCGCTAACCAGTAAAAAACAACAATAACTTTTTTATTTAGTAAATTTACCCCAAAGGTTTCTACAAGCATCGCATCGGAGCGCAAAATCGCTTGGCGGTGCGTCTTTGCTGGTAGGGTGGTAACTAGACACGGCCAAAGCCTCCCACCAGACCAGACCTTAGCCAATTTATATATCAGTTATCTATAGTACTCACAGAAATAGTAATAAATAGTACGGCTGACTTTGGGGACTTTGGGGGAGCTGACTTTAGGGCTAGATTGCGACGCGTGTAGGTATGATATTAAAAAAGTTACTTCGGTTCTCCTATGGATTTCCTCGTTGAGAATTCTATCCTTCAGACAAACACCCAGGATAGCCATACCTATTAGCCATTCCATAGCCCGCGTGACTGTGTGACTTTGAACTTATGATAGGTACAAAATAAAGGAAAGTAGGTAAGGCAGTGCATTACCTGAATAGAACGTACAACATTTTAAAACAATACTTATAAAGTTGTATACAATCTTAGTCCAAACAAGGATTAATATTATAAAATTTTTCAATATTCCCCGGCGCTAACTGGAAATTATTCTCACCTTTTAAATAAAATCAAAGTGTAGGTACGTTCGTTCGCTGCAAGTTTCCCGGCTGTTCTTTATGGACTCTATAAAAATAGCTGTATTTACGAGTTCTCTCAGAGCTTCGTTCCTTACTATAGGTATAAAATATGTTACTGTAAAAACTATGAGGGTGGAACATCCTAGGATAGATAAATCAGTACCCGCTGCTTACTTAGGTAGGATACCAAGCTTATACCAATAAAAATACTTATATCAATAAAAAATCATAAGCTCTACCGTGATTACCACTTAGACTTTACTTTTAGACTAATGCTACATTTTTGTACAAAATCTAGATAAGTACCACGAGAAAAACGTAGGTATGTGGTGTCAAGAAAAATGTCTAAGTAAATTTTATACTTAGGTACCATTGTTAATGTATTCTGCATTTTCATAGATATTAAGTAATTTAGGTATACTTCTGTCTGTCTGTAATTTCAAACCAATATTACCTATGTAATGCGTTGATATATTTTTAATACTCTTTTACGGAGCATTTACTTAACCGATTTGGCTGGAATTTGGAAGGAGATAGATTAATTTGTACCCCAAGTGTTAATCCAGGATTAACATCTGGGGTGCTTTTATCTTTAAAAATTATGGTTCCCGTGGTGTCATAGATTGTTTGTGCGAAAAACGATCATTTCTATATTTAAACTGAGTAAAGATTTATCTCACGACAGACTAACAGTGCAAGATATAAAATAGATACTTACTCAGGTTTCATACGGAGCTCACGGTAGAGAGTAACCTGCGAGCTTACTTCCGACGAACAGCTGGAATTTGATCTATGGTCTTTGAACTCGGGTGAATTTTAACGCGATTCTATATACTTAATGTTTTTTATGATATGAGATAAGTTTAGATTTAATTTTGAATGGACGCAGGCGTTATTTTGCGGAAATCCATAATTAGCAGGATAGATTAATTTGTTTTGGTATACTACGCTATTTGAGAAGATTTTGTATGGTAGGTACAATATGCCGGAACACTGCCCACATGAATACACAATTCTCCAACACTTTTTTCGAAGCACGTTTCGTCCCGACACCGGGACATCCTCAGGAGATGTAGACATCACAATACGAAATCGTAGATTAAATCTAATCTTTTCAAGTATAGCGGATTATAGCAAAACAGTTTAATCTGTTCTGCTTACCTATATTAAATTATCTAAAATCCGTGCTTGACTGTATAACAAAAACACCCATTGCAGTTTTTAGAGTTTTTATTCATGTAGTTCTAGTCTATCTTGCTGATTTATTTGTGATTTTTTGTAGTTAGTTGTGTATAGTAACTCCTGTTGCTCTTCTTACATCGTCAATCAATTCCTAACCTTTGGACTTAGAAAACTGCAGAAATTCTGCACAGTTTTTTTAATAATGGAGAGAAGAAATCACCAGCGCAAAACTAAAACGGGTCACCCAGTTATGTATATGTACCTACCTATCTATAGGTATGATCTACAAAGTAAGAGGTTAATTATATGATGACAGAGGCCAAAGATACCTAGTTGCTTCAATTAAAAAATATTTTAAATCGACCCAGGAAACAATATAGATAAAGCCCCGTATTGACTGAGGTACCTACGTTTCAGATACACAGTTTCGGAAACATTACGTAGATGTTTCAGTGCTCCCCATCGCAACTGAGGAGCACAGAATCTACGGGTCTCTGAAACAAACATTTAGTTGCAGAAACCCGTAGATTTTGTTTCAGAAACTGTGTATCCGATACATTGTATCTCGGTGAATACGTGGCTTTAAAATCTGTCAATATACATAAAATCCATAACGGACGTTAAAATAACAATTTTATAATAATACCTAAAGGTGAAATGTAAAAGCGTTCACATACGTCCATTCCCGCCGAAGCCAACATGCAGCGACGCTGGAAAAATATTTTTCCATTTCAAATAAGTATACGGAAAAGCGCATATATTTGCCTTATCTGCAGTTGGTTAAATATTAGTTAGGTAGTGAACAGAACTGTGAACGTATTTTTAGGGTTCTGTATTTAAAAGTAAATAAAGGCTCACCAAATGTTGTCATTATTATATGGGATGATTATAATACGTGGAGCGACGACATCAAAAGAACGAGTCGTTGGTTTCTAATGGCAAGAAAAGCTGTTTTTGCACTTTTACAAAAGTATCTACTTATTTAAAAATGTGTATTTATAAAAGACTGACGAACTGAATATTCTATCAAGGAAAACCTGGACGGATAAGACTGAAAATTATTATCTGTGATATTCGTAGACGTTTATGCATCCTCTAAGAAAGGATTTATGAAAATTCAATGCAGATCTGCAATTCTCAGTGCAAACCTGCTTTCTGAACCTGGTGGTAGATTTTTGACTTTTCTAGCCCATGTGAAAAATAAAGATTTTCATTTTCAATGCCTGAGGTAGTATATTTTATCGAGTTACGTACACTGAATGCACAGATTTTGTCATAGATCATGAATTGCACGAACATATAGAATTCTATCACAGTCAAAACAGCGAAATTAACAAATCGTTCACGAAAATAGATTACTTGGCAGTTTATGATGCTTACTAGGGTTCAGTGGGTTCAGGTCAGCAAGACTCGGTGCAATGGTGTGCAAAATCTCACAACTTTGTCGACAAAAGTATAATCTTAAAATATACGTCTTGGTATTATATTATGTTATTTTTAAAATGTTTCATGAAGTAAATAGTTCTTTTCCTGTGATAAAAAAGTCACCGTATTTCGGGTTGCACATGTCGTGAAACTATGTCGTCACGGAACCCACGCCAGTGTGTTATGAATCGCGCTTGACCAGTTTTTTTATTAATAGCCAGTGTTGAGTGAGAATATTCATTCAGCCGTATTCTCTCTATATTTTTTGCGTCTGCTTTGAATTTAATTTATTAAAAACGCTCTGGTATTGGAGTTTTATCAATGGAATAGTTTTTAGCTTTGGCTGCGTTCGTTTATTCATATTTTCTAAGCCGAAGCCGTTCTATGTTGTGCGAAGCGGATTTTTTTATTCTTTTGAGCGGATCATTATTCATAATGCATTCCTATTTATGTCATGACGTAATGGGTATGTTAGGAGATTAGAATATATTTGTATGCAAGTATTTTCATCACATCGTCATCTTGTTGATTTTCCGTTGAACACGTCAATAAAAATTAGAGAATACTAATATCTTTAATTTTTAGAGCATAGGTATGTAGGTACGTCGATAATATTATGAACTCGGTGGCTTAGGTTAGTAATAAGTCTCTATGCTTGTTTAAATTTACTTGACCTGCAATCAGACCCATTTTCTAGGCAAGTGCGCTCCACCCTAGACATCATTGTTTTCCCTTGTAGTCAATTGCAAGGCTATAAGGCATAAATAAAAACAGTATGATTTTCCTAGAGAGACTAGCTATTTATTAACGCTAAAAAAAATTTAACTTAGGTTTACCTACCTATTATTAAGGGCCTATTGCCCACTTTCTGATAGGTGCCATAGATAGCCTAAATGCAAGCTTTGTCACTTTCCCACTTGTCTATAGTTCCGAAGACATGTGAATAAGCTAACCCATCAGATTAATGGTCCCGCAGATTACCATGCGATACATTCAAACTATTCTATAGCTCTTTACGATATTAATACTACGTACTTTACTATAATAGATGGATAAATGGAGAAGTAGCTACATCTAGCAAAAACACGTGAATGTTTAGTTTCACGTTCTAAATTCAAATAACACCAACCAGTAAGCGCTTTACGATCAACCGATCGCGAGTTCACACGTCACAGATACCAAGCCGATACCTACTGATCGGCACACCGTAAAATACCTATTGAAGGCGTTTTCAGCTCATATTCAAACTTCGAACGTGTATCGGTTCGAGAGTGCGCCGTGCTGCCCAATCGCGCGGAATCAATCATCCAATCAGAGGCCGGCGTTCCTACTCGATAGAAGCACTACCAGAATTTCATGAACCCCAACCTTGTTACCACCAACTCTTATTGCGCGTTTCTACGGTTCATTCTAGCCGGTATTGGAGGTCTTCGTATAGTGGTGTTTGGAAAACGAAGGTTCGATCTGCCATTGGCTATCGAATGTACGTCACGTAGATTTTCCACGGGCTTTTTTCTCGTATATGCCTCGTTTATGGAAGCGGCCGAGGCTATTGGTAAAAGGTTTTCACATACATTCCTTATTGAAAGGTTTGGGCTTGTACCTATCTACTATGGAACAAATTTTAGGTTCGAAAATGTACTATTATTATGTACCTACCTAGTTTATTTTTGTAAGTTAATGATTGCGGGACTATGTAAGGTTTACTAAGCAGCGGTTTTGTAAATATCCGTTGCTGCTTTTAATTTGATAATCGAGAAACTCCAAAAACCTTTAATAAATAATATAAAATGTCTATAACTATAAACTATCTATTTCCTACTCTATATCTACTAGATAATTGTATATTTACCGGCATCAATCATACGAACAACTAAGTAAACTAATGTCCGATTTTGATGAAACTATTCTGAAACTAGACATGTACCTACTTTGGACTGTACTTTGGACTGTATGTACCTTTTAGATATAGAATCCAGATACGTTAATAGAGATAGGTCCATGCAGTAACTCTTTTAGAAATCATTAAAATTCCAAAGAAAAAAAGAAATCATTGCTTAGGTAAAGAGGAAAATCATGGTAAAATCTTCAGCTATTGGTTGCACAATAAATTTACTGCGTATATGTACTCAGTAATCCGACACTCCCCCCTCCCCCCACCCACTCCATACCTCCCAGCAGACACTCTAAAAAGCAATTTTCTTAATGGAATTTCAATTTTAACGGGAAAGTTAACTAGAAATCCAACTACGAAGCAATATCGTGGTGACGTCACAGCTAGTAAATAGGAATGACGGAGAAATTCTTTATGTCCGTAGTACGTACATACCTAATAGGCTAAAAATTTTAAGAGATTTGTATCTAAAATGCCTCTCTTTTTTGGTTTGATGGAAGGTTACAGTCAGTTAGAGAAGAAAGAGAGGCAGACCACTAGAGCGTTGGTCTGATGAAATTACCGAAAACACTGGATAAAATTGGATTCCAAAAGCTTCAAATAGAAAAATGTGGAAAAAGATGGAAGAGGCCTACACTCGTAGTGTGGTCCTTAATAAATAGTTAAAAAAATACAACAATAACTTTGATAATTAAATATAAACTATTAAGGAATAAATAAGGCTTAAATAAATAAATATCTAAAATGCGCATGTAATTTGAAAACACCTGCAGGCCTGATTTATCTATATTTCTTATTCATAACGTTTCATGATACTTGATAGTTGATATCATGTTTCATGATACGTGGGTATCTACTGAACTTCATACATTCCCCTCAGATTTTCAAAGCGGCAGGTAGCGATTGTGGAAAAAGAAAATAATAATAACGTGACTAGGCCTGCAAGGATAATACCAAATCTGAGTACTTATGTATATTGAAGCTTCACTCACTTCACTGTTACACTTAAAACAGCTATACACACAAAACTTTACCAAATTTTCTGAACTAGTAGGTAAGTAGGTAGATATCTCAACTTCAATGAGCCTTTTGGGCACATCTCTTTAATCAAAACACTATAGTGTTTAGTCCAGTGACTAAACTATAAACAAAGCATTTGCACCAACTAGGTATACCGTACTATAATACAGCAAATTAGATTTTATGCAAGTAAAACGACGGAGAAAATCTAGTATGCAATATCGGTACCGAGCGGCGCAAAAAAAGAAGAAAATCTATCCGAAGGCGACAGGGGGTGGGTGGGGTTAAGGGGACACCCATCTCTTGGCGTATCTATAGACTAGCTTTAGAGACCTGCCCACAAATTGGTACTACTTATTTTATAACTCCTCGAATATTTTTCTAGATTAAATAAATGCAAAAGGGTGAGTTTCTATAGTAAACTACATAGAAATCACATCATCTTTATAATATTAATAAAAATCTGGTAAGTTTTTAACTCTATAACATCTCTATAATGTTTTTTCCCATTGAAGAGTAGACAGTCAAGACGTCAGGAATAACGTAGGTATGTCAAGTCTGGTAAAGTTTATTATAAAGGTAATACCTACCTATGGCAGCTAAGTTCAATGCTTGAACAAAAGTGGTAGGTACATATAACCTATTTATAATAATAAACTTAGGTATATAGAACTTCAAAAAGCGATAAATCATCAATAAAAATATCAATAAATCATCAATTAGGCTCAGCAAATGTTCCTATATGTATAAGCTACATAGCACATTGTATGAACAATGTTAGCTCGTTCGATTGATACATCTTACGCCGATGTTTTCCAAGAAGCCGGCACAAATATAGATTGTGCACTTCGATCCGACACGTTTGTTAGTTATGACTTGGGGACGCACTTGGAAGATAATTGGAACTGATAAAAATTAGTTAAATCCGAGTTGGATTTATTATTATCTAGATATCTACACAAAAATGCAAGCCCGGCATAATATACATGGCTTGTTTTATTTTTAAATCAAATCAGCAAAAATTTATTGACACCCAAACGCGCTCTACCTTAGGCTGTTTCATCAATTTCCATCAGGTGTGAAAAAGTAAAGCGCAAGCATAAAATAAATATATTTAACAAAAATTGAATCTTGTAAGTAACAGACTTAAGTATAACATTTTTTCTAACGAATGATTACGTACAATAATGAAATAAATAAGTATCATAATATGCGGAATAATTCCGGAATTATTCCGCATAATATACTTATTCGGTTTAACCAACTTACTTCGGTTTTACTGGTTCCGGAACCAGACTGCAATAGAGTATACTGCAAAATCTAATCCATATTTTGACAAATAACCGTAAACGTTTTTAACAAGAAGACAATCTTAATATAATCTTCATCATTTTTTCATACTGTTCCTCTGTCAAGTCGAAGATTTCATATGATTGTGCAAGCATAAAGCCGAAATTATTAATAAACTGAACTCGATTCGTCCCTGGATCGGTCAGATCATGAAAGCATTCCAGCGACATTATACACGCGTTCATTTTCATAGATTTATCGACGCGACACAACTTATGATTAGCGCTTCTCAAACTTTCTATATTTTCTAGAGCTTTTCCGTTCGGTTTATAGAGTTTTACCTATTCTCGGGCTATATTCTGCTCATTATTTTGAATGCAGTAATCTATAACAATGTTTTCTTTTTACGTTCTTTATTTGTGAAATTATCACGATGTTATTTTCTGATGAATATGTGGATTGATGACAAAAATAATGCTGATACGTTTTAGAGATTCTGGACAGGCGCAAAAAAATGTCGCCATTTTACCGATGCGAATAATGCTTGTTTTGTCACCAGCAGTAAGGATACGATGTAATTTGCTCAGCAGCCACCTGTAGAATTTTGGCGGATGGCGCTACTGTTTGCTTATAAGAACAATGTTTACGTAAATCGTTCGAATGCCCATATCGTCAGGTTTCTTATCGGTGTTTTAGACTAATTAGATTGATAAATAAATTTTTATTAAGAAATACATCAGCATTATCAAATTATTCCATCCCTTAAATCGTCAATTATTCCTAAGATTACTTATTTTACGGTACGGTAGGTAAGTATCTCAAATCTGTAAAATTTTACGGAATGTGACACGTCGTATTTACGGCGATGCTCTCCTACAGTATTGACGTCAAGTCCAATCCAAAGTCCGAACATCTTCATATCTTTTCTCTATGACAAGCTCATATCGCCAGCCAAACATCTCACATTAATCAATGTTCCGTTGATTGGAACACAAGTTTGGAAAGCGTAGTAAAATGCCAATTGCGAATGGAGCTGAACCGGGTGTATTTCTGACGCGCACCTGCTTGCTTACAAATCACCCGAACTCGCTGCCGATGCATCATCGATAGCATATGTTCTGATATACTCTGAACTGTCACTGTTTCTAATGAATGGCCGAACTCTTAATGTGGAACTGCGTAAATAGATGAGTTATTGGGTATCGCTTTTGCTGTGGATTTAGATCTGTGATCTAAATGATGAGTTGCAAGCGATGGTAAATAATAATTAATATTGATACGAGTATGGTTACGGAGAAATTAGTCTGTGCCTCATTTCTTTTAATGCATATATCTGTTGTAAAGCCAAATTGGTATTTATATGTAGTTAAAATGACGTGACGAACAAGTCATTTAACTGATTTTCAGTGATAAGCAGCAGTGCATCCTACAACTTTGCATTGCAATATCATACAACACTGCGGTTATAATCCTGATACAGTTCTTAATTCTCATTTTGACAAATAATCACGTCAGCGTACTGTAACGTATCCTTCAATTGAAACACAGTGATAGGTAACACTTCGCGGTAGAATAACTGACACTACAGTGGAACTGGTACCGACCCGGATCAATTCTCAAGAAGAATCGTACCGGCAGTAAAATAAACATAACTTAAAAATATGTTGTGAAAAATAACGAAAAGTTGATTATCGAAATACGAGCGCAACATTAGAAGTACAGCTACAATGTATGCCTGTACAAATTGACAGCTCTCATATTATATTTCCAACCTCCACGATTATAGACAGTCGGACAGTAACTGATGATAATGTACCAGCTGTCTTGGCACTCCATTACATCACATAGTTGATGCTCCATTGATTCCCTCTATATTTAGTTTTATGATTATTATAAATAGGGCCGGAAGATACTCGGCCTGGATGTGTTATGTTAGATGTTCCGATACATTTTAGAGCGCCATCATGGTGTCATTTCTGTAGGACATTCCGTAAATGACTAACATAATGGATGTAAAACAATGCAAGTACTATTATATTAAGATGAAATATCCAAAATTTTCAAGACTAAACTTTTAAATTTCAGCAGCACGGCTTTCTAGGCCCAGCCCAAATCTACCGGTCAACATGTTCAGGGCTCCAAAGAAAAGAACCTTATTCACAATGCGTGCCGTATCGTCGGTTTCTGTAATTTGAACTTGATGGAGGTAACGATCGAGCAAAAGCTTCTTAAAATGTTGATCGAAGCTCTTCACTAGGTACTAGCCGTTGAAAGAAACGATTACAACTATTGTTTTTTTGAAAGAAAAAAAGAAATATAGACTCTGAAGTGTGTGACAAAAGACATATTTCGTGATGGAAAAGACATTTTGATAGCGGTAGATGGTACTGAGGTAAATGTTACACGCATGATAATTTATGCATTCGATCTAACCAGTTTTAAATCTCAGTAACGATTTGCATTTACAGGCGTGAACTATCAACAAAAGAGTTCCGGAAAAATAGTAATGTCATTTTAATACCACTCGGGCTACGTACCGTAAAGTCATTATCCCAACAAGAGTTTCCGAACGATTTTTATTTTGCTTCCAACTAAATTATATATCGACTCTATTGCTATGAATATACAGATTACATTCAAATGATTTAAATCTAAGTAGACGAAGGTAAAGTGTTACGTGTAAAGACAAGCATCCAATACTAGTCATCTATTATTTCAAAAGAATGGAGAATTACGTACGAACGTTTGAACGCAATACAATAACTATTTTACTTTTAAAAATACTTATAATAACCTTTATTACAATTACCATAAAGTAGAAAATAGTGATGGTATAGAGCTTTATGATGAAAAAAGTAATGTGGTTATGATTAAAATTGCTCGATTGTCTTCGAAGAGGTGACAATATTTTCGTGTAAACGTTTAACACTCTTTTCAAGCAGCTTGTGGTGAAATCGAACAATTTAATGGGATTTTAAAAGTTTTCTTGTATCTTATTTTTGATATGCGTACATAAATATTTATGTTTTGAAGAATGTAGTTTATGAATAGGAATGAAATTAATGTTACATTTGACATAGTGCATAGATACATAATACAAAGTAACATCTAATAGGAAAATTTTAACGTAATCAAGATTTGTATTAAGTATGGAATTATGTTGGAGTCAATTAATAATGCTTTATTGTTTTTCTACTTTGTTTTTTGGAGACACTTCAATAAACTTTTTCATATTACTACTTCGTTTTGTATTTATTCTTGAAATACTATTACCAGCAATTCTGCAAATGAATATTATTAAGTAAATAATAATGTTGTTATTCAGCGTGTTAAAGATGTCGCCGATCTTTATAAAATGAAACCCAACAATTTCCTTCAAATGATCAGCCAATGTAAAGATGTTTGCGATAACACAGACAATGTTACATAGATCAGCGGCGGATCGCCAATAGATCGATCTGTGGGCAGCGGCGCGTGCGTTTCCTAGCATTGTTCCTGCGCCTGCGACTACCATTCACGAGCATTGTTTGCTCGCAATTATATAGCTGGAGTTTAGCTTGCATCTACGGCTCTACATACGGAACAATGAGGTTCATTATATAAATGTATTTAAACCAATGTAGATGATTCGCGTTGATAAAAAACCGTCCTCTTCTAAGACACTGATAAATATAATTATTTAAGTAGGTGCCAGTTTATTTTTATGCTTAATTTTGTTTTATAGTAGGAGTTTCTTGATGGGGTTTTCGGGTTTTGTTGTTTGTCATTTCTGTAATTTAGTTGTGTTTAGTTTCTTTTTTGTGAAAATTTTCTGTTTACTTAGCTCTGTGGTTCAAATTTTCATTCACTATCTCTAGAATAGCCGTTCGATCATCGTTTGTGGCATTAAAAACAAGGTTGGAGATAATTTATGCTATCCTTGTTGTTCCGTATTCATTATTGTAGAATGTAGAGATATAATAACAGCACAGTTAATTATAAAACTTTGTCCAGAATCTACGCCAATAAGTATGTCAAGTGTCAAGAGTGGAGTGGTACAAACGTCTTGTTGAGTTAGTGGTTGTTTACTTTATCCTATAAATTCATCTGCCGGTAGCCCCCGGCGTAATGGTCGGGAACTATTCCACACATCTTCGGGATATTTACGTCTGGTATCGCTAAATTGTTTCTTGATTATTATTTAACTTAAGTTGCTCGTGGTTACTGATGGTTGCCAGTACAAATAATGTCACTTTAGGCAGATACATTATTAATATAATAGCATGTGACAAATTGTTTCCTGTTATGTTCTTAGATCAGGTAACCAAAATTCGGCACTCTTTTGTATACCTAACTGTATATTTTGGTTACTCGTTATATCTATTGCTTATATCGCCTGTTGGATTTACTCGAAAAAAAAGAGTAAACTGTCGGGGCCCTGTTCAAAACGATAAAATTTTGTCTATAGCAGAAACTAGAACAGTATGACTGCTTTCTAGATTTTTACTCGTACTGGACTGGGAATGCTATATAGCAATGAACAATTAATGTGAACTCTCAAGCTAGACTCAAATTGAAAATCAACTCAGGTTGTTAAAGTTGAAATTATTAGTTGCTATAACAATATATTATGAGGGTAAAGAAGATCTGCTAATTTTTTGTATTTCATTTCGTGGTCGTATCTAATGTTGTGTCCATCTTTATTTAAATGTTAACCACGAAGGAGCATGCATAAATGAAGCGTTTCATTGAGACATTTCCTTGAGTTTAATATAACTGAACCGCTCACTTAATAAATTTGTACACAAAGGACTTCATGACGTCAAATCATAACTCTTGACTGAGCGATCGCATATTTTAGCTGCACGTTCCTCATTCACCTTACCTACCAGGAAAGTGGCAATAATTTGCACTTTTTGCGGAACCCTAAATCATTCGCCGCTCCACCCAGGATAGTATCATCCGTGTATTTAATTAGGATTAGCTGTTAGGCTCGTTACACAAAACAGACTTTTTGTTGCATTTAAGTCAATTGTCTTACCATAACCTACACATGTAACTGAATACAATTTCGTATGAATGTTATGGCATCTGTACAGCATTCTGAGGTTATAGACCGATTAGAAAAACCCATAAAACTATTCTTTAAATCTCGACACCGGGACATCTTTAGGAGATGAGACATGAGAGACAACCTTCACAATTTCGCATTGTGAAGTCAAAATCTCCTGAGGATGTCCTGGTGTCGGGACGAAACGTGCGACAAAGAAAGTGTTAGAATAATTAAGAAGAAGAAAACATATTAATCTGTATTGCTTTTCTTCAAGTGTATAGAATGTACCTAAAGATCTTTAACTTTACTCTTATCTTAAACTTTTCTATTATCTTTACTCTTATCTTAAACTTTTATCTTAAGCTTTGTTCTTGATATATTTCTAACAGTAAGAATTTTCATAATTATTTTACCACTAGGTTTTATACAGGGCTCGCTCACATGAATTGGTGTATGGTTTCCACAAATCCACAAGCCTCGTGGATTTTTCCAGGATAAAAATGAGCTAATGTGTAATAAGATATCAAAAAACTGGGTTAGTAGTTCTAGCATGGTTGAGTAACACTGATCAAACTTACAAACTTTTACATTTATTATAGGAATAAGATTTCTTTATATTTGAATGTTTTTTTTTCGTAAGGTCTAAATAAGAATTGCATCTAATGTTGCAAGAATGAATAAGGATAGAAGATAAATTTTAAAGATCATTTCATGTGTCATCTCTAAATAAACTTTCCTAAACAGTGTTAAAAGCAACTTTTTTAAAACGAGAAAAAGTAGCAATCAGAAATAGAAAAACAGCTATGTTGAAGTCTTACATTAATTAACACCCTATTAGTCAAGTCTGTAGGCTACCTAGACACATATCACTTTGTCGTATCGCGATTAACATGTCCAAGGTACACACAAACTAATTACTTCATCTCCTGTACTCTATTCAATCTCTATTAGTCAGACCATAGAGTTCAAAATACCACGATTTTCTTAAAGTGCCTCAAAAACTATGGCTTCTCCAAACGTTGTTTAGACACTACGTTTTAGCTTAAACTTATTAGGTCTCACTGTTTATACAATAAACGAAATTGAGTAAATTATTGCCCTATATATCTTGAAAATTATTTATCACATTATTATGTATTGGCATAATTAAGTATGTTCCCTTTGATTTTTTTTTAGTAATATGGAAATCAAAAGTTGATGATGCTTGACACAAGCCACTATTTTTATAATTTTGCTACTTTAAATTGGGTGTTTACATTGTTTTGCATTTGGATCGCAATATTTCTTGATCTTTGCTCTTCGATCTCTTTCTCTTTGGTCGAAATTGAGAGCTCTTTTGTAGTACAATATATTTCTCTTCTTTTATAGGTAAGTTATGTTTTGTTACCATTCCTATATCTTCGGACTCACCATTTTACTCTACCATATCAATATTATATAGTGATAGGTAATTGCAAATCAAAGGCATCTGCGTATTTTCCGCTTTATTGTCAACAATTGTTTTCGAAAGTTCACCTCGAGTCTCACGAATGCCGATTGTGCTGGCGATCTGTTCCATACTATCTTCACACGCCGTAGGTCACAGGTACTTTGTATAATGCACTATTATTTATGCGTGATGAGTAATGACTTATTTGCTGATGCATTAGATTGCCGTTCGTCAGTAGTTCTCCGATTGTTTCCTGTGTAACGGTGTTTAGTTTTTCTGTAGATAACTTCTCTTTTGCCTTACTTACTAAAAAAGTTTTTCTAACGCGTTTTGGTTACAAAAACTTTTTTAGTAAGTTGAGTGGTCTGCAACGACGATAGCTGTTTTGAGTTCGAAAACTAGACATTTGTCATTTTTTCTTAATTGGGTCTAGGTTTGGCTTATTGGATGTCTATGCCTCCGGGCTATGAGTACTAAACTGACAAAGTGCCACTACATCAGATGCTTCAATGTTACTAACTATCAATATCATTACGAGACGGATTAGTCTATAGTTAATGTTTTCAGTCAGTCCACTTAATTAAGTCATTCAGTCAGTCCACTTAATTAATTCATGAATAATAAGATGTTATTATTCATGACTTAAATCTGGCTCAATGGAAGTTATATTTTTGTAAATATTGGAATATGTATAGCCACTAGCCATACGTTTAAGGTCAATTTTTGCTTTGTATTTATAATTAGATGAAGGTACAATGTCAACAAAAGTGTTTATGTTCTTACATATCCTTCTTGTAAACCACTATTAGAAATATGTAGCTGCTTATCTTTTCTCGTGTTACCTAAGTATACCTATAATTTAACTAGCCTAAGAAAATACCACTCCAGGTATATAACAATAGAAAAATAAGTTGAATGGAATTAATGACATAATAATATAATTACAACATATCCGTTCGAAGTATCTGCGGGGATCAGACCATTGAATGCTTATCTTTTTGAATCAGTCGCGTTGATAGCACACTCGGTTGATTTCTGTAATGACTGCTAATATTAGACTACACCTTCGCGACAGAATTGACGCAATGTTTTGACGACGGCATAATATAGGGTGTCCCACGGCTATGCCACATGGAGAGGAAGTACGGTAAATATAACATTTTACTGAAAAAAGGCTTCATATTAATTAAAAAGAAATGAAAACTGCATTCATAGATTTTGAAATAGGTAATTGCCTGGTTGAATTGGGACCCAAACCCGCTATACGAGAAAAAATAACACCTTTATCATATCTATCGTAAGGGTTCTTTGTAACGATTATTCTTTGCTAAATAACATGGCATCCGAAATAAAAGCTGCCATGAATTTTAACAGTTGATTATACGTCTCTAAACTTTCCACGGAATGAAATGTACGACTATATAGGCATAGAAGAGACCGATAAGAAGCTAGAAGAGTTGGAATGCTCTGCTAAAGTGAGATCTCAAAAGACCGAGATGTATTTTTCTCTTATAGAGGTGAGAACTATTCCGAGTTTCAGAGTTAGGAGGGCAAAATGACGGGATCTCACAAATACTCTCATTTATAGAGGTTTCTCGTTTAAACAGTTCTGATTTACTCAGGTTCGACTGTAATAGGTTGGTATTACAGGAGTGATACGAGACTCAGGTACCCATAGAGATAACGGAACTATGGAGATGGAATTCCATTAATTCTAGCCTAAACTTGCGTGACATGCGGCGCCATGTTGAGCGTCAAGATTTGTTGTCAAATGTTCATGTACTGAGTTAATATCCCAGGGGACGCCATCTTATGCGCCATTAGACAGATTAAAAATAATCACGCTAATTTTGTAGATTTCTAATTTTTGGGGGCTATCGTTACTGTTTCCTAGATCTGTGCAGGTACCAGTTATGTCGCTAGTGTGCGCTTTTCTTATTATAATATGTAATGGTAAGCAATTTTACGTGTGTCTTTTGTTTGTCACGATCCGTGTGCCGATGTTTAATTGCGTCTCGTAACGTGGCGTGGCGTGGTTACTGTTATTTTTATGGCTGTCATTATATTCACGCCATCTTGGTCGGAGACGCGGAATTGTGCGTATGCCCTATCAGTTTCGATCGAGTGAAGGGAGATTGAACTTTCGTGTTTCCTTCTTGTAATGCCCCCTGTTACATAGTAATGTGTCTTTGGTTTTATTACCATTATAATTTAAGTTTATGCTAATTGTCTCTGGTTAAATAAAATGTATCCTTCTAGTCATTCCTTGCTCTGTGTTCTAATCTATGGACACACAACCCAAAAGACGTGTTTTATTGACCTCCAATAACAAAAATACATAACACCCCCTACCACTAGAAGCATCTGTGACTAGTATGAGATCTATAATGATGAGATCTATAAGATTAAATTATAAGCTGTTTGTATCTGGACCAATAATTCAAGCGCATACCTTACATTTATGATGATAATAATGTTATTAGATTGAGTTTCCAATGCAAGAAATATGTAGAACATTCTAAATCTGTCTTATTATCTAAATTGTGGTGAGAACGGGTGTAAAGAATCATCACAATATTCTCTATCACTCCATCATTTGTACCTACTTGATACCACTATAGGTTCGTACCTATTACAAACTACTATCTACCTAAAGAAAAATGTGCAAAGGTGATATCAAATTTCCTGATGACCGAAAACCAAAATATTCTACGAAATTTAAATACTATTTTTTAAGAATAACTTAATAATAGAATTGGCACTAGGAATTTGTACGAGTACTTATTTCACATCTGGAATTTAAATTTGCAAACAAAAAGTAACTTTATTTCCAATACATATTTCCTGCCATACAGATTTTAATGTCTATTTGCCTATAACTTTGGAATTAAAAAAAGAATACTAACCGTCGTCTATAAAATAAAGTTTGGATTTGAATCATCAACCATACATCCATGGTCATTATACTTTACGTCATAAAAAGTGTTGTTGCAATGACTGTCGAGACATGTAGAGAACTCTAGTTATTTATGAAAACAAGGAGACTGATTGTCTACAATAAACCCAATTGAAATCTTATAATGTCACTCAAAAATTTTTCCGATCGCTCCGGACCGTTAACCCGTCACCTAGCCATTGTAATACTGTTGTTAAACTAACCAAAACCCGCGGTGTCACGTGTCATTAGCCACAACAGGTGAGGGTTTGATTGATTACTGACGATTATCATTTAGTAGAGCAACCGGGCGTGGCGGCTTTTTTATAAAATCTAATTGGACACAATGAAGTGTGGAACGGCGGCGCAATTATGCAATCGGAAGCTTTGATCCAATCGATCCTATTGAATTGGAAATTGGCGGAAAAAATGGGTTTTACGCGTCGGTATGGAGTGAAAAACTCATAAAAGGGCGCCGCTTTGTTTTCTAGTACTTGAATTATATGATGTAGAATGTATTAACGGGTATAAATGACCGGTATAACTTATTGCTACTGACTTGTTGTTAAGGGGATTTATTGAATTTATTTTTGTCTTTCTCACTCTCACGGAGATTTGGTAGGTGCGACATGCAGCGTCGCGGAAGAATATAGCAGAAAAACGACGTTTTACCTAATTACTCAAAAACTAAGCCAGTTATCAAAAATCTGTTCTAAGCGTTTTAGGATATTATTATTACCGATACATTAAAATTACAATTACATCCATAGTAGTTTCCGATAAAACATAGAAAAACTGAGATTTTGGAGCAACTTTTGGGAGAACTTTCTATCGAGAAAATTTTATCCAATCGTGTTTCTGCTTCTAAGCGATTTTAGATTAAAGACCCAAAATACATGACGTGTAAATTTGAAAGTAATTGTCTTTATAGTTTTTGCATAAAACTTCATTCAAAATCACCTAAATACGGCTTGTAGGCCGTTAATAATAATGTACTTGACGTATTAGATGCAATAAGTATTTTCGTTTAATGAAGCCGCTTGTGTTTGCGCAAAAGATCAATACCTAATTAAAACTATAATAATGATTGGCTAGTTCTTATTCGATTGGTTGGTTATATATACTTAGGAAAATAATTATTCTCGGGCCCTTATAATGGCTTACAACTGAACAATGAACTGAACTTCCTCCATTGAATATTCCTTCAATTCTTCTTCCTATAGAATAAGGGGAGTTTGGTCGCTGCTAAGCATCAAGAAACAGAACAGAGCAGTTCATTGCAATGGAATCAGAGCGTCATTGGAGTCTAGATTCACTATTTGGTTGATCTTTTCACGGGGCTTGGTCTAGCAGTAGACATCCATTGTTTGAGATGGAATAAACAAACATACTCCATTTCGAGATTCACACGACGGAAAACTCCTTCAGCCATGTTGCATATCGATTGGTTTTCTACAGTCGCTAATGCTTCAAAAACTAAAATAAATATGGCAATGACATTCATTATCAAGAAGTCACGCATCAACCTACCTAACGCATAATACATAATTTCCACTTTACCATATTATATTAATTTTTTATATTTCGAAGTTAGCTATTGGAGGAGTATATTAGATAGCTGTAAAGATATGGCTGTCATTTATATTACATTCCAGTCATTGATAAGGCAAGCTCGTCTTATTTACTTTAGTTGCCTCAGTCATCATTAGCTCAAGTGTCTCTGCTCCATCAAAATCAACAGTACCTAAAGTATAGATCTTTAAATCCCAGAGGACGCGCCCTACTCTATCAAAATCACTTGCGTTTCATTCGATTCGTATGGAGTTTGACAAATTGGGACGCGTCATCGTGGATTGAAATATCTATAACAGAAATACATTATTTCGGAGCCATCCCGCATGCTATTGGGCCATAAACACGCAAATTCAACCGATCCACTCGTAGGGCGCCACGCTCCGCCGGCGCCGGCGCAGCCGTGATGATATAATGGAGATTGTCGCCGTTCAAATATCTGCTTCCTTCCTGTACGTACTTCTTTACAAGATACCATCTTAGATATTTGAAAAGATACTTAGGGTAATGGCGTTTCGATGTTTTTGCTTGCGAAATACGCAGGCACGGCGATTAATGTCTGCTTTCATTCAAAACTGGAGTTTAGAGGATTGCTCATCGGCAGACTTAAAAAAGTCGGGGTTTAGGTGCGTAACGGTATGTTTTACTGAGTACTGTAATATCACCTTTGAACACTATATACATCTTTGAGAACGTTATGATATAAAGATTCTTCATACTAACATAGTTCTGAAAAAGTAGGCTTTATAGCTGTGCCTTGAATAGGTATGATCGTTTATTTTACATGAGTGCGTGTACTACTTACCACCCTTTGTTACTACGAGCTTTAAACAATTAAATACACCTTTCAGAACATTACTTATAGAGAACTCTGTGATATATAAAGTTGCTTCAGTTCACACTAACATAATTCTGAAAGGTGGGCTTGTAGCTGTGCTTTGAATAGGTACGATCGTTTATTTTACATGCAGAGTGCGTGTACTACTTACCACCCTTTGTCACTACGAGCTTTATACAATACACCTTTGAGAACATTATAGAGAACTATGATAAAAAGTTGCTTCAGTTTATACTAACATAATTCTGAAAGGTGGGCTGTAGCTGTGCTTTGAATAGGTACGATCGTTTATTTTACATGAGTGCGTGTATGACCACCTTTTGTCACTACGAGCTTTATACAATACACCTTTGAGAACATTATAGAGAACTCTATGATATAAAGTTGCCTCACACTAATATAATATTTAGTTCTGAAAAGTGACAGAGCGTGCTTAAAGGATTGACCCTAAAACACATGGACGGTTGATGTATGAACCACTAATTTTGTCAATTGGGTTTCGTAAAGTGAGTTTAGAGAATCATCAGTCATCACCATCATACTCCTTTTACGTCCCACTACGAGCCACAGGATCCAACTTAGCAGGCATCCAGGCACCCATCTCGGGTTAAGCCAATAGCTCACCTCGCTGCGGGTTGGCGGGCATCACATACCTTTGAGAACATTGTGGTGAACTCTGAGGCATGCAGGTTTGCTCGCGATGCTTACCTTTGCCGCTAAGCAATTGATTGATTGATTGCACAAGTACACAATAACATTGATAAGTCTAAGGTTCGTACCCTGGCTTTAAACCCATGCCTCTCTGAAGAGAGGTAAAGCTCTGAAGTATGAACCAATGGATTATCGCTGCTTGAAGTGTAGTAAGTCAGTACTTCTACTTTTTCCATTCACTCTTATCAGTTGTCAATGCGCAATCAACTCCTTTCACACGTAGGTATATTATTTAACTTTTGTCACGAAATTCATCCATCTCTTCTTTGGATTTCCTCTACTTCTTCGTAGCAGGTAGGTACTATGATTTTTTCAGTTTAGAGTTTGAGTGTGAAAATCATATCTATTTTTCTATGGTTTCCATTAACTTTTATATTTACTCAAAGCTAAAGCAAGTGGCTAACTACGGGTATAAAGTGAATCGGTAGGTAATTTTCCACGGTACATTACTGACACAAGATCAGTAATCGCTTCCTCTGTTAAGGATGTGTTGCCACAAATCAGTCTTCGGTTGGTTGGGCTTGGTAATAACGCACGGCAAGGCCAAGGCTTTGACTATGATCCAATAATAATATTTTCCTTGTCGTGACTAGACAGGTACTTTTAATACTAATTAGTTTTTTTTTAGTTTTAGGGTTTCGAACCTCAAAAGGATAAAACTGGCACCCTTATAGGATGACTTTGTTGTCCGTTGTGTCACAAACTTTTTATTTCAGTAACTATAAAAGCTGTCGACATAAAAGGAATTGGTAGTTTGGTAGGTATTGCAATCATAAAAAATTTAAATTATTTAAAACCGCTTTTATTTTTGTTTAAAAAGTTTTTTTTTTAATCTAAATGGAATGAAATTGATATCGTTCACCATAATTGCCATAAGCCGAAATAAAGTCTACAATTTGTGAAAAACTAGGTAATTTTTTTAATTTGGCGGACTAATTTGGCCGAACCACCTTATGTGACGGACAGACCGATTGACTGACATCGAAGTGATTTAGTTAGTAAGTGTTGTTTTCCTCATTTGAAGTACGAAACCCTAAACAAACTTTAGGAAGTACAGTGTTTCCATGAAGGATAATTTTCTCCACTACATACCTAAAAAGTTGTGGGGTATCGCTGGTGCCAGGCAGCGCAAGATCGTGGTGTTAGGCGGTCATTTCAGGAGCCCTATGTCCAGCAGTGGACGTCCAACGGCTGAAACGACGATGACTACCTACCTACTTTATCTATGGACATCTATGGTCCAAGCAAAGGTGAATTGCTGGCAAACCCCCGTCAAATTTTTGTGCAGGAAGTCAAAATCCTCGTCTCGTTTAACGTATTAGTCATTGGTACTAACCTAAGTTGTTGTAATAGCTTGGGAAAAGATACGACGGAATAGAGACCACTATCGAATTAACACAATTTGCGTCTAGACATGTATCAAGTTACACTATGAGTAAGGTAAATGGTCCCACCGTTTGTGCCTTTAAAGATCTGCTGTGTTTGTAGTAATAATAGTTTATTTTTAAACACCTACACAAGAAAAAAATGAAGGAATCGATGTATGTAATGTTGAATTACATATTTAATTAAACATTACATATATCGAATTCGTGCAATAAAGATGTAGACAACACCGAAAAAATTTTTTTATAACAGAACCTCTGATAAGAAAACTCAGGATATGGACATCCGAACAATTTACGTAAACCTTTTTCGTACAAGTAAACAGTGTCCATCCATCTGTCAAAATTCTATAGGTGGCTGCTCCGCGAACTACAGCGTGACCTTATTGTTGGTATTATTGGCACCGATAACTAGCGACATTTTTTCACGCCGTCTGTCCTGTCGAGGTCCTGTCCAGGTTAGATGTCAATTAACAGAACAAACATAAGTGTTGTTGAACAAACTAACTTTAAGTTGTATGTTGAAAAAGTTGTTTCAGAATTTTTAATTTTCTGTTTGTTAGTTTTTTACCAGTTATTCTTCAACCGCGGTATGTCCTTTTATGTCATAGTATATAGTCAACTGTACTAGCAATTTTTTAATGCAAGAGTTCAGAGGTTTAAGAAATAATTACCAAACTCTTAAATTATTAAGTGATACTTAACGCCTGGGAACATTATCAAAGATATTATCTGTAGTAGTACCGCGGTAATTATATTTTAACATTTATTACCAAGCGGACATAATAATCTGTGAGACAATTTTTAACATTATTTCAGATAAATAATAATTATTACCAGTTCAAATGTTAGCAGTCAAAATTATATTTTCTCACGAGAAGAAATTTACAGCTATTGCAGTTACCTAGTGTCTTTTTGCATCAAGGTTATTCATAGTAGTACTATTATGGTAGATATTGCATACTATTTTCATATACTTACTTTAAGTTTTACTTAATTTTCGTTTTCTGTCTCCGCGTGCTTTTGTCATTGCATTGGCGTATTTTGTACCGATTCGAACATCAGATTCATTCTTCTTAATTATGGTTAAGTTTTGCCTGCTATTTTAATTATTGTAAGTAACTGCCTTTTTATGTAAGCACGTGCAAGATCGAATATAAAGACTAGAAATGTGATACATAATAAGGAACAACAGGAATTCGGTCAAATAGACGATGGGTCACTATGCTACGGTGTGTGTAAAGTCATTCCTTGCTCTGTGTGTGTGAACAACTCCATAATGCAAATTGGCATCAATTCAAAGGAACTGACAATTTTATACCATTTGAACTGGATCCATGAGTCACACGCCAAACAAATTTATCTCCGTAGTTCAAACTTATATTTGCAGTTGTTATTTTAAAGGAATAAAGTTTAGATTTATTTAAAAAAGATAATTTAGATTGCAAGTATTAGTTTCTTTGCCAAGGAGCTCTTGTTTCGACGTGTCAATGAAATTTACATTTCATCGTGCAATTCAAGGTTTGTGCATTCCGTTTTTTCTTTCGGAACTTTTACATCAAAAAGTTCGTAGTTATTAGCTAACTAGGTACTATTAGCTAGCACAGGGTTATAGTATAGTTACAGTAGCTGTTGCTTTGCAAACCTTCAAGTTTTTTCTGACTCAATGTGTTTTCATTTTGTTTTACTTTTTTTAAGGCTTTGGGCTTGTTCGTGTTTGTTTTTTTAATGTTTTGCTTATTTTTAATTTATTGAGTAAATTTATTTTTTTTCCTCCTTTCTTTCAATGTACTATGTCTTTGGTAGGGGTTATTTTGCTTATTTGCTATATTCTGCATTAACAGATAAATCTGTTACCAGTCAAAGTTTTAGGTTCTTATTTGTTTCTCTACAAAGGTTACCCTGACTTGAGAGAATCTATAATAAATGCGCTTTTCAATTTCTTGATAAAATTGCAATTCAACATTAGGAAAATTATACCAAACCATAAACCAAAATATCCATAGATCTAGCGAGTTGTTAAGAAATCCGCGGGCAAAAACTAAGTAAAAAATGTATTTTTAATACTTACAACAGGATTGAATACTTTAAAAAAAACATCAGTTTAATTCGTGTCAAGTACCTATCCAATTTGTGTGGTGACCTAGCTACACATTAGTCATTAACTCGTTGCTCTAGACAGAGATACCATCGAATTGGTGATAGAACTGGTAATAACTATGTAATTGCCCCATTCGTCGTGGGAACCAGGGGACTGTATTAATGTTGATTTCACTATTTCATCTAGCCGCTAATGTTAGCACTTAATTATATGCGATTATAGATGAACCAGGCTAAATTACAAGCTATTATCTCTCAAGTATTTAATCTGATCTTAATAATCATAGCAATAAGGCTTATGTTAATGATGATGAAGTTTCGGAGGATGCGATTGAAATCATGATGTGTGACAATTATTTACAATTTTTATGATAAAAGATTTGAAGTGGCGATAGCGTTCAAGTTCAAAGGAAATTATGTCAAAACTGAAATTTAGGATGGTAGTAAATAGTATTTAATAATATTCTATGGATTATACGAGGTTCTTAGTTCTTACCCGCAGTTCCGACAGTGGGAATTTTGGTTATTCAGATATTGTGAGGAAATCATAGATCGCCCGTTCCTGTATAACTAGGAAACCTTAGATCTTAGAAAGTTAAGTCTGAAATTGAGATAGCTTTCTATGGGATCCACGATTTCCTTGGAATTTGTTATAAAACCGAAATTAACGTGGGCAAAATATTATAACTATACTTTACTACGTTACTGTTATTGCTCAGTGATCAACAAATACATTTCAATACTGGCAATTTGATCACCTAATTTTCGAGAAATTATCCATCTTAAAATATGTATTATTAGTAAACACTAAACAAACGTAGCTACAGTTATGAAAGATTTGAAAAGTGAGGAAGTGTGGAAAGCCAAATGTAAAGCATTGTACAAACGACAATACATAATATTACGTCGGTAGACAGGTTACAAGACTGTTACGACATACCGACGAAACCAATTGCTGTCAAATAATATCAAGAAGACATGAAATGTAATTGTACGTAATGCGTAAAAGAGTATGACAGAAGAATATCTTCGGTAGCGTAATGACTGCCTCGAATTATGTCAAATGTCAAGTTAGACGGCTGTCTTCCTGTCGTTTGCATTTTGTGATACAATAGAGAAGAGTCAAATAAATACGGACTTATTTACACCGTGTTGTAATAATTGAATTCTACGTATACTCATAGAAGCTGTTGCGCACAATTTTCTGTTAGTTTTGAAGACCTCAAAAACATTTGGTTTTACGGAATAAGATAATTTCACGTGATGAATCATTTATTTTCATTAAAACGTCATATTACTATTAGGTATATCCTTGCAAAAATATGAATCAGAATGAGACTTTGCTACACTGCTACGAAATAGACGATTTACAGCAAAAATTATGATATGTTTAGCTATGTATGACATAGTAGTATTGACTATTGTGGGCAAACAAATATAATATGATAAGGCACTATTAAGCACAATGTTATAATGATCGATTTTGATTAAACTGTTTCGTTATTGGTGAATGAAACGTGCGTATATACTCATAAACATGACAGTTTTTGCTGTTCTATGCTACGCTACATTGTAATGGGCGGCTGCTGTTAATTTAAATTTTTTATGAACACTTTGTAGAGTTTTATAGCAAAAAAAAATTGATTCGTTGTTATAACACCAGTCTAATTAGTACTTCAGTTACTTGAGTCATAATTTTATGGATCTGTATTTTTATGTGCGTTTTCATTACCTTTACCTACGTAATTGCCACTAAGTAAATATGAACATATTGTAGGTACCTAGCTTATGCTATGTTGTTTAAAAACTTTTACAGTATTATCTTGCTGCAGTTTTGCTTGCTCTGATTTCTAGCATTGACTTTAGGATTTCATTTTTTCTACATAGCCTCATGTCTGTCCTGCTGAAAAGTTAAGGTTTTTGTATATGCTCTATTTATACGAACGCAATCAGGTTGGAATACTGACTAATACAAGACACCTCCTACTCTTCAGGTACTTACTTATCTCTAGTAAACACTTCAAGTTAGCATTTGATTGTAATCTAACCTGATGTTAAGTGACGATTGCAGCCGAAGGTAGTATCGTTTTAACTTGGAAAGGGATTAGTAACTCCTAAATGTTGCTATACAGCGTGGCAACAGAATGCTAAATGGTGCGAATATGCCGGTAAGGTGGTAGCCAGTCACGGTCGAAACCTCCCACCGAACCAGTCTTGAGCGAATTATAATATTTAAACTAGGTACTAGGAATCGAACCCGGCCGAGTTTTCGCTCAAGTTCTCAAAGTTCTCCAGGGAAATTCTCAAAGAAGGAAAAGGAGGGAGGGAGGAAGAGGTTTAGTACAGACATCCTTTACAAATTCTTTGACTTCATTATCAATTACAGATGAGATCGCACTCAACATAAATAGTTTTTTTTAAATCTAGTATATAAAAAAAGTACATCTGCAGACACAACACCAATATTATTCAAATATTATCTTAAAATAGAACCAAGCGTGAGCACTCACGACCGCAACATGGTCACCTGTGTAGTAAATAATGTTCAATTACCAATTCAAATAAGGCACGTGACGCCAATGATATAAAAAGAAGAGGCGTACGCGAAGGAGGTACGTACGCACATGCGGTGAACATCAAAGGAGTATTGTCAAACATTAAACCTATCACTACATTAACCACTGCGATTACCAGCGTCATAAACAACGGCCGAATTGGTATCGCCTCGGGATCGGCATATAAATGGGGCTTAAACAAAAAATTGAAAACATGGAACAAGCCACCAGAATTTTTAAACAATCCGCCGGGACACGCTCCAGTGGCCGGCGAGGGAATGCAAAGAACCACATGCGACACACACGAGCTAAAATTTCACGAGCAATTATAATATGTAATTTTGGGTTTGGATTTTCAGATTTTGTTAAAGTAAGGAGACAGCTGACTGTGCAAAGTAGGGTTAAAACATTAGTAGTTCAGCAGCTGTACCTACTCATCCATACGTTTATTCAGTTCGCTTTTGCGTCGCTTTGGAACAAAATTAAAAAAAAAGTACAAGAAATATGCGCTGAGTCACGTGACCAATTTAGATTATCATACTTTTTGTTTTTTCGAATTCCATTTTCCATCTTTTTAGGATATTGCAAAAAGGTGCAAATTATTTCCTCCTAGTCTAAGGTCGGGGGTTCAAATCTGTCTGTGACTTTTCAGAATAATGTAAGTAATTTAAGTAAAAAGAAGTTGAAACGCAAAAATATAGCATTGGCAGGTGTCATAAGTCCATGATAATAAAATAAATGGAACATCAACATTAATTGAAAACGCATCAGTCTCATAGGAAACGAATAAATACAAGTGCGAAATGAATCGATATAGGTACTAAATAAAAAACGGAAAATTCGAATGTATTCGAATTGTAATAATTTTGCATTTGGAAAAATTACACACCATACCACATTTTGGAAGCTTTTTATTAAACAGCTCCCATCAGCTGATATTCGAATCGCGTGTTCTCAGTTGTTGTCGTCAGTGTGTGAGCGTCTCTCACATTACGGAGCACACATCGGCCTCTGTCAATCAGTTTGACAATTATCGGCGGCCACCGGACCGTGGCTAACCACCGGCCGCCATTGAATTTGTATAAGGTCCCAAACAAAACAATCGTAGAGGGTCTACGCTTTTTTGAAGGCTTTATTTGCATGTTACCTACATGTTAACGTCTTCGTTAATTAACTTGTTGTAATTATTATTTCATTAGATAAAAACAGCTACGGAACCAAATATACCTTCAGAAAACTTCCTTAAGTTTACAGACGCCAACTTGTTTCGCCATTTTATTGCATCGCGGGCAGCGAGATATTGCACCGACGACTAACACGACCGACACGATATGCCGACGACGACGATTGACTTAGGTAAGTAGTACATTGAGAACCAATTTTTCGAACCTTTTTACAGTAACACTTTATTATCTCGATGTATAAATGTCATATTACCCGCTGGCCCAGCAAACATTGTTTTGCCATTCAGGGATATAAAAAAAAATAGCTTACGAATTACTCTCAGTCCAACCGGACATAATTACATAGAAAATTTATATTCATAACAATCGGTTGAACCGTTTCGGAGAAGTTTGGTAACAAAAATTGGCACGAGAATTATTTATATTAGAGAAAGAAAGATACACTTTTTATGTCTCGAGTTATTGATGTTGTTTTAGGTTGACGGTTCTATTTATGATAACTATTCTATGATCAGAAACACGGTTTCGGTTCACAGATTCATATTCATCACAATGCCTTTGTGTCTTGATTATAGGTTGGTGGTGAATTGATTGATGTTTTGTGTATCCGGTATCGAGTACCTGTTTATAGCCTCATTTTGCACGTGTAGTTTTTTCGTCTATGGTATTTTTAGGTATATTTGCATGCATATATCTAAGCAAAAACTGTTTCATGAAATGATACCTTTAACTCCCTGGCGTACTTTGGTGCGTTGGTTGTATCTGAGGTGGAGATCCCGGGTTCAAATCTCGGCGTTCTTTGGTCTGATCGGAGGCTTTCTTTGCGGGTGGTTACTCTCCAATACCGGAGAAGACATCGCGACAAGCAAAGCTCTATCACCAGTGCATTGCTAGCATTGTGCATTGGTAGCAAGTGCAGACGACAAGGGTTTTTCGTTCCGTACCCAAAGAGCATTCGTTAAATTAAAATAAAAAAAATATATATAAGGGGGACTCCCATACAATGATACAACAAACGTGATTTTTTGCTCATTTTTTTTATTATTTGAGGTTCGGTTGGTGTTGATGGTACGGAGGGTTCGCTAATTGCACTTGAGCATTTTTTTATTATAGTATATAATGTAACATCGTCGACTGCATTGGCAAAGACGTATCGCCAGACGATTGGGCGTTCCGGTGCGATGCTGTGTAGTAACCGTTTTAGGTTATGAACCTCTTTATAGGCAGGTACGGATAGCACATAAATTATATCTTCACTTACCATCACGTTTCATTTATGCAAAGACAATTAATGATTCCTATTTTTAACGTATCCACAGATGGACGTAAAGGTTATGTGTAAGGGTAGAAAGGTTTGGGCCTGTTGTAAAAATATGTTCCAAAATAAAAATAATTGCAGTCTTTACAAACAAACTTTCCTGAAATAATAATGACGGTTGCGAAATATCGCAGATAGGTTAGTATAGCGGTTGACGACTGTCGTGACGTGAGGACTTCGCAACGATTGTGCGATTGTTTCTATGACAATGGCACGATGCTATTAAAGGTTCCATCACACTCCATCTTTGCGACACGTCAGCTACCGGGAGATTACTTTAATATTAAGTATTGTTTGATTATCATTATTCAATTCTATTTATTTTATTTCTACCTGGTAGCAAGAACGGCTAGCGCCGACTCGAGTTGGAGATTTTTTAGGTTAGACCAACAGCTAGCGATTTCACGACTCTTTTGAAGTTGTCTGTCCATATGGTCAGCTAACATTCTGTTTCGTGATGCATTGTCAAAACATTCGTTTTAACCAATAAAAATGCTTAAAATTCACGTTTTGACATTGATGTAGTTCTTTAATGATTGATACATTTTTACGCGATCGGGGGGCAGGATATAGCCTGCAAAAAATATAGCTGCGGTTGGGGGGCTGGTTACAGAGCTCGTAGGACTTATAGAAGTTGAGGCCCAAGGTATTGGAATAATAACCACTCAGCAAGAAACGATATGTACGCAGACCAGGTGGACGAACGACTATAAAAGTCTCTTGAAATCGCTAACTGACAACTGTTGGCAGCGCTGATCGTGATGCTTGGCTAACTCTTAAGCTTCTACGACCAGCTGTGAACGCCCATCGCCTGCAACAAAAAACATCGTAGTAAGGTGGTTCTTTCAAATCCAGATTCGTGGATAGTCTATAGACAGGAATGTGGGTGCACTTTCAGAGTATGACGAATAAACCCCTAACACAGTTTTTTCAACTTCCTTTCGGAGCAGCCGTTTGAACCCCCGTAGTCTTCATTTTGATTTTAATTAAATTCTATTGTACGACTGCTTCATACCTATAGAACTGTATTTCTCTTTCTCTCTGGGTGAAATTTCAGGCATGCAGGTTTCCTCGCGATATTTTTCTTCATCGTTAAATAAATGATATATTTACCTTCCATACGCGTGCAACTCCGATAAGTGAAGGTGATATTATTTGGAAAGGAATGTCTTTCTGCCTTGTCGTCTTCTTCCTCGCTACCGTAACTTGCCTACTTTAAAATCGTGTTCTCTGTGTCTACAAAAATTAGTGACTGACGCCGTCCACAATTTTAATGATCCCCTTAAATTCCTGCCCTGTTCAAGGTCCAATACACGCCGCCGATACACGTATAGAGCTGTTAAGATCCCTATCTTCCCTCCTGTAGATTACGTACATTTCTACGACGCTGGCCATGCGTAAACGCACGTCATTATGCCGCCTGTATTTTAAGCTACTAACGCCATCTGTTGAGCATACATTAGTAAATGATGATGAGATGTCTTTATCATCATTCAAACAAGCTATAAACCTATGGCTATGGTTGTATTTAACCAGCCTTTCTACTGCTCTATGACTCGCAGTTAATCGATTTATTTGTTGTTTTCTGGACTTAACCGATTTTAATGCTATTGTAATATTATTATGTCGTATATCTACTGGCAATGAAGCAGAATAAAGGGATGCTGAAATGGAAACTAATAATTCTGTTGTTTTAATTAAAAGTATAATTGGATTATTGTTATTTGTACCTACTAAATGCATTGTCTTAAAAGATAAAAATCAACATTATAATGGGAATTCTAACTTTCAAAGATTTTCTTAATATTAGATATCAATAAATATCTGGTACTTAAATTAGATTACAGACCAAAAATTCTTCAGAAAATAAGTACCTAGTTCATATACGTACCTATATGTTTGATAATAACTAATTTATGAACAAGATTATTCTAATACATAAAATTCTCGTGTCTCGTGTTTTACCAAACTCCTCCGAAACGGCTCGACCGATTGTCATGAAATTTTCTTTGTATGTTCGGTAGGTCTGACAGTAGGTCGTAAGCTATTTTTTATATACCTAATGGTAAAACAACGTTTGCCGGGTCATTTAGTTTTCAAATAAAATCCAAATATCCCAAAGCACTATTTTTGTTTGGATATAAAGAAAATACCCAAACGTTAACATAATAAAGTTCATTTTCCAACGGGACTGAAAGACAATAGCACTTTACTGAGTTGCGACTTGCGCAAACATCGGACGCATTATTTAATATAATTTTTATTAAAGAATGCTCAGAGGAGCGAACCTATCTCGAAACTAATCGTCGCCTGTAATGATAGAAGCCTTCCGTAATTATTTCGAGCTACTGACTCGGTTCAAGGATGTAAAGTCTCTAGATATGCACCTAGAATTAATAAATAATCATAAAACTCTGTCAAACAAAGTAGACAATAAAATTTAGACTTATTTATTGTACGTATTTCACAAGAATACGTAATTAGTTGATACAATATTTACACTTACGTATTGAAGAAAGGTTGTGTTAACTGCGTAATGGTTATGCGTCCAAGTTATCAAAACAAGAGACAGTCTGGACAGAGAGGTCGACTAGATTTTGTCGACAAACTGATCACTTGCCTTACTGATAATCACTGTCATTTTCATAAAATTTTTGATTTTCGTTCTACAAGCAATCGTAGAAATGAAGAACTTAAAGTAACAAGTATAGATACCTAACAGTGTCGGGGGTGTGGTCAGAAGACAAAAAATTAAAAATTAAAACTCAAAAAATTAACGTGTAATTTTCAAAAGATTGTGTAATTTTCGATTCGTCGGACTACACATACATATATGTACCTACTTATATCCAGAGGTGTCGGTTACGGTAACAGTGTCGCGAGTTCAATGGTGTTTTTCCATCTAAAAAAACACCCAAGGTGCCCAAAGATGTGTTCACATCAAAAAGTAAGCATATTCATAGCCACATCCAGCCACTATGCGTCAAGTTCGCCACTATTTCATTACGGTAATCGTAATTTTTACGTAATGCCCGCCACCCCGTGATAGTATCGCGGTGATTGCGAGCCTGTGATTGCTAAACCGCGGCCGCCGTACCCACGCTCCGCCGACAAGTATCATTTTGATCACCCGTATTAGCCCTGTGAAGAAAAAAGAGTTTTCTGTAGGTAAATTTTGTATACCCAAGTTTTTATCAGTTCAACCCCGTTTATGTACCACAACTTGACACGGGCAAGAGAACTAACAAGTATAACTCTCCCCGTGTTTACGCTTACACGTTGAACGAATAATGTAGTGGAGGAGCGTTTATTTTTAAATAAGATCCCTCATTTAAAAGAGGGTAAGAGTCTTCGTGAAATTGGTTTTAATTTGACAAAATACTTAGGTCTGTGTTAGGTTAGTAATAGATTAATAGATTACAGAAAGACTTACCTATTATAACTACATTATGTGTTACGGTAACAAATTCAATGCATTTCTCTAGGATCATAGAGTGTGATTTCTACAAGAGGCTTACGTGTAACTGTGGACTTCCCTCGTCTAATCCGTTTCTTCCAAGATGCTAAAGAAAAGTTTGAAAATATATTCGACTAATCACTTATTACAGACACAGGTAGTGTAGCAAAGTTGAAAGAACTTCAAAGTGTGCCTAACTTACTTTAAAAGTACTTAATATGACAAATGAGCGACCATATGTTTACACGAACTCAGGTGTTAAATTAAGACAAGTGCATTTTTTGTATGAACACATTATTCGTGATCAATTTAATTAACATAGGGTTCCGTACATATATAAAATTTATGGCAATATTACTGCATGGATGAATCAAAGTAGATTTTTTTCTGGTAGGTATAGCGGCGTGAAGTTACCTGAAACTAGTGATGGTAGCGTTGGTGACTATCACATCCATGAATCCACGATGTAATTTGTAAAATAAAATAGCATTTCCCCGCAGCTCTATCTATTTAGCGTATAGAATTCGGATTTTCCGGGATAAAAAGTAGTCTCTCTTTCGCCTTTATAATTTTAGCATTGAATGAAAGCAGGCGTTATTTTGAGGAAAGACGATTACAACTTCGCATTGTGAAGTCAACATCACCTGAGGATGTCCCGGTGTCGGGACGAAACGTGCGTCGAAGACATTGTTGGAATATTGTGTGCGGTGTTTTTATGTGGGCAGTGTTCCTGCATAATGTACCATACAGAATCTTTTCAAGAAGCGGTTTATAGCAAAACAAATTAATCTTTCCTACTAATTTAAGCGTTATAAACGGGACCCTAAAAACTAGGTAGTCCAGCTAGAGGTGTTTTCGGAACGGTCAGACCGGTGGTCCGTGGCAGCGACAACTTAACAGTAACCATAAAGGCGGTATAAGCGGTCTGTACCACCGTTATCAGCGTTCGGCATCTTGAAAGCTTGCAAACGTGTGGATGTGCCTGGTACACCGGCGTGGAAAACGCATTTCAACGACAAATAATATGAATTTAAGAAAGATCAGTTTTAGACCCCTCGTACTCGGCTCGTAAGCGTAAGCGTAGCGTAATCCTCGCGTACGACGACGATAAACATTTTCAAACATGTCCGCAGACATGTCGCTGCAACAACGCGAAGCGAATCGTAGGAGCCGTAATGTAATTATCATATTGTTATGCGTAGTGTCATAACGATACGCTTACGATTACGTGGCGTGGGCGAAGTTTGCCGTTTGGGTCAGAATTCTGCCTCATTACGAAGTTATGGTTTTTTAACCTCTGAACTTTAAGGAGGGCTCTCTACTTATAGTAAGACTTTTTTCAGAGGTACCTATATACCATCAGGCTGGGTAGGAATAGATATTTCAATCCACGACGACGCGCCCCACTCTGTCAAGCTTCATACGAATCAATCAGTCGCCAGATAAACTATCTGAGGAATAAATTTGAAACATATTATGCCATACAAAATCTGTCAAAACGTCATATATATAGTTATACTCCCTAGTTAACGTTTATCTGACGATTGAGAAATCAGCCCTTAGAAATATAATCAATGCTAACTTGGCGTTGCTAAGGGCGGATTTGCAGGGTAGGTACACAAGTTTTTATCGCCATTGTGGTGATAAACGGAATATCAGGTATAAAACCCTTATGAGATCACTTTGTTGTCTCTCTGTCTGTCAGGGTTCTCGCTATATTTTCCTTCACGTTAGAGAAATGATACTCAAATTATCGGTATGTCATTGTCACAAAGATGGATCCCCGGACATCGCGAAAATCATTGCTGAAAATGAAGTCAAACTTTTAATGAATATAAAACTATTACGGCTTATTAACTATTTTTGAATTGTTTAAACCTAGAGATGGTCAAAAAACTTTAAAACAAATTTCGACGCACCATTACCTACGTAGTCACCGTCCGTCTTCTAAGAAGCAGCCATTTTTATATCTCTTGTTTCTTTATGTAATACAAATAATGTTATAAATATATGTGTACATTTTACACCTGTGATTTACGTAAAATAGCACACCAGCTGTCGACATTTCTCTGTCGGTACGTTTCTTCGCTAAACTTATTAATATTATATTTATTGCGTTTTAGCGAATGTAATGCCAAGAATATGTAAATGCGAAGTCTTGTAAGTTACTATCTCAATTTTTGGTGGGAATCTGTTGGAGCTTGTATAATTCTACAGTAAGATATATCGTCTGCGACTAGTTACCTATAGAATTTGACACATTCGGTGATGCTTTCGGCAATTGGACCTCATTAAGACCTAGTCCCATTTCATATAGACAAGTACTTAAATAACATATTTACGCAATGAGCTTTGGATTTGTTTTTGGTTTTTGGTTAATTTTATTTGGGATGCTAAAGTGGCTTCTTCAACTAAGTACAGTCGTTTATGCATGTTGGACCAAATCTCCATGATTAATCAAAGACTGAATCTTACTTTGCATGTTTAATCAAAGATTTCTCCTTACCCTAGATATTCTATACTTTGCGAAGTTTTTGTACATCAACAACACACCTTGACCCTATGAAAATGTTTATTTATGAGTGATTTGTGGCAAATGAACTTGAATTACAATCTAATTAGCCAAACATTGTTTGCTTTCTATACAACTTTTTGCATTGTGTTTGTCCAAACTTTTTTATTATTTAAGTTCGTTATAGGTAAAGGTCATTCTTTATAACTGTATCTATCGTGTGAGAAATGAGTATACACATACGTTTTTTTAAAAAATAAATAATTCGATAGACAGCACGTGATCGGCGATGGCGGCTGTATTAATTTTTCATACAGTGACTTTGCTACTGGGGTTATTTCTTGTTAGGTATAATGTGTGTGCCATTAAGAACCAAGAAAAAGTTCTCTAATAAAGACACTAATGAACATCACTATTATAATCGATCCGCTGTTAAGATAACATAATAGGTGTATACAAATTACGAATTCAACAGTTTTTCAAAGAATTATGTCAGCTTACTGGCGTGATATCGTTAAGTGTAGTTTTAACGATTATTCGGTAACACCGAGACATTTGTAGTAACGAACCATTTTATAATTAGTTTATCGATGTTTGTTCCGAAATTCCGAATGATTTTATCGATGCTTGGAAACTCGTAAAATGGGGAATCCGGGTAAACTTTTATAGTTTCATCTCGAAAAGGATATCTTATCGTCTCCCTAAGCTTTATCAACCTTTATCGATAAATCCAATCCTTTCTGACTTTATAACGATACTCAGAATATTTTTTGTTGTTTTTACTCTTGAATCATAAAATCGATTCCAATTCAAATTGATGTCTTTATCTTATTGTTAGTTGTTGTTTTTTTATAACAGAGAATGACTAGACGAAGTAGAATTTCTCCTAATGTGAAGTCATACGTACAATACATTCGCATGCCCATATCAAGTATAGAGCGATCTATAATTTACATTGCAATATCATACCACACACTGCACTACACTCATTATCCTAAGACATCAGTTCTGAAGTCTCATTATGGCCAGTAATCACGTCAGCAGTCAGGCATTGTTTCATTTCTAATACCAAGTATTTTTTTTAATATTCGTCAGTAGATATTTATTTCGCTCAACTTATGTAGATACCCTTATAATATGGCGCTTGACGTGTGTAACGTATAAAATAACAGAGACCATTGAAAACTTACGGCGTTTTCATCCCGTCAAGACGCTCCGTACCCAAAGGGTTAATCAGAACCCTATTACTAACTCCTCTGTCTGTCCGTCTGTCTCATGAACCGTGGTAGATAGATTATTGATATTTTCACAGATGGCATATAATCTATATACGAGTAGGTATACGCGGGGAGTAATTGAAAACATTTAACTCTTTCGAATTTTAAGCATTATTGTATCTTGGACAAGCCCTGTTGTTTCAAATTAGAATGCATTCCAAAATCAGAACTTCAGCTTTTTAATCGATAAAAATTGTGATTTAACATCGAAAGCCCCAACTAAGGGTCCGATCTCATTACCCTACCACCACAACTCACGCGATGGCGATCAAAAACAATTATGAAAGCAATAACAACGTATATTAATGTCCCTTTATATTCAACAGTGCGACAGAACCCAGTTTTCTGAGAATGTCGCGTCAAGACGTATAGCGTACGTGCATCGGATCTTTACCGATTTTTATCGAAATCGAAACGAGTTTTTTGGGTAGAAACCATTAAAAATCTCACCGGCGATTCGTCGAACAATAAAATTTTATGTCTCTATCTAAACTCATACGATCGAAAGCGATAAAAATTGATTTTTTTTTCTCCGGGTACGAGCGGTAGCATTTCTTCACGCGCTTTTACTGTTTATACAAAATTAAAGGTTACGTTTCAACTACTTGGAAGTGCCAGTAGTTTTACCTTTATAATATACTTACTTAAAACATAGAAACATAGGCCTAACTTACAATGCTCTTGTGTAAAGTCAAAACTCTACCACGTAGTTTGGAATGCCGCATCCTCAAGTAGGTATACCTACCAAAGATACTGTAAAATCTTAGCTTTAGTAAGTAGCCATTTTTTAGATTTTTTGAGAATAATATTCATTAAAACTTGGCCTAAGTATCTTTTTTAATTTATTTATTTAAAGAATATAGAAAATTGTTTTAGAAATTTACTATCCAGCCAAACAGTTTATTGGCGAGTTAACGCTCCTATTCAAAGAATTTTCAAAATATGCATCTGCTTCATAAATAGATCATTTTGCAATCAAAATTATACATTTAAAGGTATTTAAATAAGTACCTACCGAATATGTAGGTAATATTACAGCATTGTCAAGAAAATGTCTAGATATTCATTAGTCAGAATGCATCTGTCTGTACAGCATACGTATGTGACTGGAAATACTGACGACTCAACTGCTGCTACTACCTGCCATGCTATCTCAAATCGTTAATTTTTGTAATCGTAATCATTAAAAACGAAACCGCTCTTTTATCCCGCCATAGGTACCTACACAAACACTCCGTATTAACATAAGGTGTTCGCTGCAAAGTTGCCGCGGCAATATTTCAGCACTTCTTGACTGTTAATAGCCAATAGGATTTTGCGCCGGCGGAACGGGGGCTTCGGCAAGTCATTAGAGGCATAATTCAAGTAATAAACACCCCGATAAATATCAAAACCCTTTCTCCTAAACTTGGGGGAGCGTCTATGTTGTGACAATGTTGAAGAAGTTTCCTGTGTCTTTGGAAATGGAGAAAGCGTGAGTGTATGTTATGAACATTCCACGGCTGTCGTATTAAACATATAGATGCAAAGTTAGGAATCTATTTCTAGTTTGATAGGCACTATTAATAAAATTACCGGCAACTGCAAAAATAACACGTTCTTATTTGACATTTCTCTATAAGTACCTACCACTAATCTCGTGGAACTGTGAATTTTCCGGGATAATATTTTCCCGGGTAATATTTTAGAAATGCCTAGAGTGATGTGAGTGATCACAAGCTAAAAAAGTCTGCGTGTTAACCAACCCGCCAAGGTCTATCTCCATTCCAGCCTAATCACGCGGTTCTGTAGATCTGAAGAAGGAAGACATAAACATTCGTTTGTATATTAGTGTTTAATTTTAAGTTATACATTTTTCAACATAATGCCAGTGTAAAATAATTCGGTAGCGCACACAACCCTTGCGCGCGGTACGTAATTCAGCGGGACGCAATAAATTTCCTATGGACGCCATTCTCCGCCAAAAACCCATTGTTTCTAATCGAAATGGAATTCCTAGAGTAATTATCTGAACCCTTTCTAGCACTAAATTTTAACCGTATAGCAATTAACACGATATTTGGGATGTGTCGTTTTATAGCAAGTCGTCTAATTGACGCCATGCTTGGGGTCAAATCTATTAATAATTGTGCATTAGCCAGGCCGTGGGACAGCAGTTTCGTTCATTCTATATGTCTAGCTACGTTAATTCGGGTCTTAATAGCTCAACGGCCAAAGAGATTAACAGAATCGAAAGCTCTAACTTCCAAATTACACTATTTTAAGACTATTTTATAGCGTCTTTTTAATTTTATAGCGTCTTTTTAAATTTCTGAATATTTGTATAGCGTCGTTTTTGCAACCAAGAGTTTGCGTCAGGCATGTTATTGCTCAAGCTACAGTAGTAACAAGCAATCATAAAATATTCCAATAATAACCCTAGGAAAATGTAACTAAATAATATAAGCCACCTAAAAACGTACCTACCCAAATATTAAGTACTTAAATTGAAAAAGGCAAAATGTTTTTTCTTGTTCAGAGAGCATTTAAAATAGGCCTTTGGAATTAGATTAAAATTAAAATGTTTCTTGCAAGAGGGCATCGCAGTTTTACCTAAAACTAAGTTAGGAGATTACATTAACCATTTTTATCACTGAGTAGGTACCTACACAATATTATATCTATCCATGGTTTGCCCTATTATTTATTCTGTGGTTTGCCCTACCAGAGATGGAAATTGGATATAACTTGTATGGAGCTTATTTTGACGTTTATTGGGAACCGCCAATAGTATAGCTATACACTCCGGTCGCGGTAGCCAAGGTACTCCTAAGTTTATAAAAAAACTGAATATAATTTTGGCCGAGATAAATCACATTCACTGCGGTAAATACCTCAAAAGTTATCGATCCGATTCAAACATGGACTCAGATAATAAATTCAAATATGAAGTTCACAATATAATAACCCTATCAAAATTCGACATTAAACTATTTGATATAGGATTAAATTTTATAATTCTTAGACCGTCTACCAGTTAAGAGAAATATACTCTGTTAATGGGTCATAAAGTTATACCCGAAGACAAACGGAATATTGGAATTAATAAAGTGTCATTTGGATACCCTTAATCGATTCAATGTTATTATTTATCGATCGTAAAGATATAATAAATGTAAGAGCCGATGTCAAGTTGTCATAGTGTTCGGATGTTGGCGTTTTTATTATTACCAAATTCTTTACGCTTTTGAACTTCATCTTAGGTAATTGCTGATACTTACCTACCTTTGCACGAAGTTCTGACAAATGGCGGTTCAAAATATTCTATCTGTACATGGTTTGCTTACTAGAGATAGAATTTTGACATAACTTGTATGGAGCTTATGTCACATTGATATCTTTACCTAGTAGTGATTAAAAAAATGTGTTCTGAAAAGGTTTAAACTTATACATACTTATAGGATCGTAGGCTATGTTACCTTTTTATGTAAATAAATAGTTATGAGTCAATGAGTCATCAATCAATAACACGTAACAGGTACCAAAAAAAAACCCATGGATCGAGAAGTTGAAATTTCACACATAATTTTCTCGTGATAATACAAAGTGCAGGTTACTTGCCATAATTAGCCGAAAGCCTAGAGTAGGAGACAATGTATAGATGCTCATATCCTGAGGAAACTATACAGGGAATTCAAGAATGTACCATAAATTTTAAGTGACATCCCTACAAACAGCTCATTCAATATGAATTAACTGGGAATAATAAAAAGTGTATTACGCTTTGTTGCACAGTTAAGGTTGCTAAAAATATTTTTTCTAAATTAAATAATAAGTTTTGTATTGAAAATAAAACAGTAATTGGGTTTTCTTATCTCCATTAATGTGTTTCTGGGATCAAGTATAAAGGTTAGCTGTCGGCACACAATATACAAATTAATTTACACCTTGTATAAACAAGAGAAACAGAAGATTTTTAGTAAATTTCCACAGGGTTGATTTCCACATGAGCGAAACAGGGATGGCTGAACTAGTCAAAGTTATACATACCTACTAAGTACATAAGCATGAAATTTTGTCTAGACACAGATTATTACCCAAAATAAGTGCAAAAGCGTCTCCATTCTCCATGTTTCTTCTATATTAGCGAAATACCGCAACACAATCGAAGACGCACCCTTCCACACATAAATCTTCGGTCTGGCCACCCCTTAATGGCCGCTTTTTGTTCCTTGATACGAGTCTTAATCGAACGTCTGATGCAAATATTGTGGGGTAAATTAAGATATAGGCGATTTATTTGTTGGTTCTTCTTTAGACAAAGTAAATAGATACATAAGATGAAAGATAAATAAGTATTTGATATCAGTTGCTTATCGGTACTTTGAAGAAAAACCTAAGATTTATCAAGCTTAAGGTTAGATCTTAACCTGAACTGAATCTATGAATATTCAATTTCATACCCAATAGTCAAAAGGTTCAAATGTAAAATTTACTTCCGTAGAAGCGTTGCCGATGAGCTTTCCCTTCCATTTCAGTGGACCGCGTCCTGCGCTCCTCTGGTCAGTATGACATGCCAGATGAGCGCGGAACGCGGTAGTATTTACTAATTTATATACGCGGACTATTTAGTAATTGTTACCGTTTTATTAAAAAAAACCTTTGCCAATTTACAGGATTTCAAATTCATATTACAAAAAAAAACACATTACAAACAAACTAACAAACAATACTTTTTTTACTTGTTCTACTTGTAATGTAACTTTCATTTTTTTAATGTATCGATATGATATTTGTATATAGATTTTTTTAATCCAAAAATAACCGCCGATGCATCCAAAAACATTAACAAGTTTTATGGCGTAAATAAATGTGTTAAGTGCGTTTCGAAAATGAAGTTTTTTCACCATATTTATTGGTTTTAGTATCGCCGGCGCGCGGCGGTCGAGCCTGTGATTGTTTTGTTTGTGCTATTGATTTGTTTTATTGTTATTGGCCGTGTAACTTAAGATCGGGGGTCCGATGGGCTTGCGTGGATACGCTAATCAGATTATCGTCGTTGAAAGAAGGAGGAACGCATAATATCTCTAATGTATATTAAAATTCTCATGTCACAAATCACAATGTTTGTAAAAAAACTCATCCGTAGCGGCTTGGTCAATTTTTATATATTTTTTTGTTTATTCTGTAGGTCTGAAAATAGGACCTATACTATTTTCCATACCCTCAAGTGAGAAATAATTTATAGGTCAAAACAACGTTTACCGCATCAGCTAGTTGTTATTGTAAAAAGGGGAATAAAGAAAAGACGTTTTCCCAGTTCAGCTATATAATAAATAAATAAATAAATATTTCTTTAAGGTAAAACACCCAATTGTACAAAGTTGCAAATAAATAATCATAGAACACTCATAAAAAGAATCTACAATTAAATACCTTAAAATTCAGCTGGCAATTGGTATTGTCGGGGTTCGTATTAGAAAAATGGATATAGCAACAATTCAATTATCGTCATAGCGCTTTCGAACATATCAATACGGCGCACTGGTTAATTTGGATTATCATGCATAGAAGAAGAATAAGGGAGAAACATAACAGGCTATAATTAGCTACTCAGTTGATGAATGTCCATGTTTGGCACTGGCCTGAATTGCTAAAGCGTGAATGACCGTCGTTCTTTCGATGATTGTGTCCCACGACCTGACGTTAAAAATTGTAGAAAAGGAATAGATAAAATTCATATGGTTACGGCTACAAATTGCCACAAGTGTCTACACTTTCTAATCTTATAGTCAAGTCAAATTAGTAAGTTTGCCTTGGAACCAGCAGATTTTTTGTTAAGACTTGTATTTTGACATTCTCAATTTGTCTCTAAAACTACAGAATACGGTAGGGTGTCCGCACTTATTACAATTTTTGTTATTTTTTGCCAATATTTTATTTCATATGGGTTTTGCGCTATTTGTATTTATTATTATCAATGTTGTAGAAAATTAGCTTGTATTTGTAAATATTTGAATAAAGTCTTATCATAATTTAAGTATTATTGCCATAGATATAATATAGTAAGTAAATGATTATGGCTTTATTTTCCGGAGGTTTTTCAGTACTTGTAAAGAGGTAAAAAAAATAGAGTATGTCCACGTTATTGCTAAAGCGGCCAATATCAACGACATCGCATCGTTATATTTATCGTTATCGTTATTATCGGTCGTTATATCGGAATTAACGATAAAGAACAGAAATATAAACATTAATCGTATTTATAGAGTTACCTGAGATCGGTAAATTAGAGCTTACGTTGATATACTCAATGTTGCGAATGTAATTTACTTAGAGTTTAAAATACCTTTATTGGACGGGATTGAGTTTCTTTATTATTATAATGTTTTTATTAATTATTTTTATCCAGTTTAATTTTCCAACGATTCCATCTACTATTATGGTTTGAAAAAAAAAAGGTTATGGTTTTCTTTCCAGTGTGTTTAGGAAATGCGAACTTATATTTTAACGACTAATTAGGAATTACGATAGCGCCAAATCAATGTGTAACTTTTGCATTGTTACCACTGCGGTGCAGATGCTTTCTAGTTGAGGGTGGTACTAATTGATCTCCATTGTGGAATATTGTGGTTTATACCATAACTATGAGGAATATCACTTTATTTATATGACTTGGCCAGATCTCAGATCGGTCTGTTTTAAAATATTTCTGACCCTGTCATTTCACATTTTAAGACTGTTATCGTTATTATTTTCACATTAAGACTGTTCATGCGTTAGTATTATGCTTGAGTCAAAATTGACAATTTTCGACGTAACATAAGAGTGTCATGTGTTCAATTATTGATTAGATAATTGCCATCATATTATTTGGAATTTCATAATCTAGTTTTTGTCTCAAAAATATTTGAAAATATGTGTATAACTTTCTCATTAGAAAGTTTAAGGTAAAGGCTAATTACTCACTTAGCGGTGGAAGCTCTATTTTGATGCAAGATATTTGCCATGTTTCATAACACAAACTTATAAAAATGACATATTTAGAAAATTAATAACATTTACTAAAAAATGTCTCAAAAAAAAAACACGATTTTCCTAGATTTTCATTCAAAAACCATAAACCGAAAAGTGCCATTTTTAGCATTTTTCGATAAATTAAACGTATTATTTTAGGATAAAATCCAAGATATTTTGTTATTTCTGAATTATAGTAATTTAATTCAATTCATATTCAATGTCACTGGTTATTTACTATTTTAATAAGTTGTAAATTTATTTTACTATATTTTTTTTTTGTAATACCATTTTCCGCGCAAAATTGCGTCAGTGGGAACGGAATTCTTTTTTTGTATGGAGCAACACGCGATTCACGCGTAAACGCATAAACCCTCTTAATACAATAACAGTGTTAGGTTAGACTTGTGGCTAATTACCTCATTTCATCAAAATACAACATTTTCATGAAATTATCAGCGAAATCATGAATTAATAATTTAATATACTCTAAGATCAGACCCCAGCAAAATACAACAATTTCATGAGTTTGGTCACTTCAGCTGTCGATAGTTCAAATAATAATAACTTCACTTTATACATTATCTTGTTACAATACATAATATTATCTTGTAACAATAGATAATAATTAAATTGCTATAGAATATATATAGAAGTAAATGCAAGCTATTAAAAACATCGTACTCGACTGGTAGTTTTTGAAGGATACGCGGACATAACTGAAAAATGTTTTTTTTGAAGCCGGTTATTGAGGCTTGATTCATTTTAAACTACTAACTATCTCTTGAAACATTTGAAGTAAAAATAATATTGAAGGTGCTCATCTACTTGTTCATATCAAACGAAATATCATAAACCTTGGGATGAAAGGAGATTTTATTGCCTCTGTAGCCATAATACCATAGCATATGTCATGGGGATTAGTAGAAATTTGATAAAAATAGGACATAAGCTTTACTTGATTACACACGCCCCAATCTAGTTGGATCATGCCAGCACTCAGAATACTATAATTTCAGGCTAATTGTTAATAATTTTAAGGTGAATCTTAATATTATGTCCTAACTCAAAAGTTTTGACGTGATAACGTTTAATAAATTGATGAACACCAGCAACACACATGAAAAATAGTAAAGTTCCGCGTAACGTTCCACCTGAGCCTGTGCGTGCAAGCGAGAGCGCGCAACAAGCGATAGAGAGGCACGATAAAACAAGCGATAGAGAGATAGGGATTATGACGTTATCACGTAAATCTATCGTCCGTAAACCGACTTTACAGACAACCAATTTTTAGTTATAATTACCGTTACAATTTGTATATTAAAAAATTATTATATTAAGTAGAATATTTTAAGAGCCTAAAAATGTTTGAAACTTATGTTTCTAATACATAGTTATAATAATTATTGTAGCTATTATGTTAATTTATTTAAGTTCATAAAGATTAAAAAAATAGTTATAACTAGATTTCGTTAAGCGGTTTGCTCGCCTTACAAAAAATTTCAAAAATTTTTGGTCAGTGCTTCAGATATAAAGGCATCTGAAGACAGGTAGGTAATTTTCTAGACAAAGTTCTAATTTTTTGGAAAACAAATATTATTTAAAATACTATTTAATATTATTTAAATATTTCCTGATGTTGGTAGATAATGTTGGTATGTATGCGGCCACTTTAAACACTATCATATGCGCCCGCGCAACAAAACAAGCGATGCCGGCAACGCGCTTGATTAAAAACATCGTTCGGTGCACGGTCGATGCCTTAATTAGAACTGTTGCTAGTGATGTTCTTATTCTTTCGGTATTGCATCATTATGATTTGTGTCGATACATCTTTCCATGGTAGGTACCGTAGCTAAATAAATGTTAGACAAAGAATATACGTTCAAAACGCCTTTTTCAGAAAGTTCGATTATTACTGCGTTGTGTTTATAAAAATTTAGCCACATTGTCTGTAAGTATATTATTATGTATACGTCAGTTATGGAATTACAAGATTGCAAAATTTTCGTTCGATCGACTTTGAATTCGTGTTGATTTATCAATTTTTTTCACTTTTTACAGTGGCGTTTGAATTTGAGTGGCAGTCAAAGATAAACAACCTCAGGATAGGTAGAAGCAACCAGTAGCACCATCTGTCATAATTCTCTAGATGGCTGCTGAGCGAGTTACAGTGTGGCCTTACAGTTGGTGACAACACAAGCATTTTCGGCACCGATAAACTGGCGATATTTTTTCGTGCCGTCCGCCCTGTTTAGGGTATTGTGTTTATTGTGGCAGTCGGTTTTTTGACGCCCTGTCCAGGGTATGTGTCTATTGTGGCAATCAGTTTTTTGAAAAAGATTTTTTATCGATATGAATTAACCATCAATGCGCCTTCCATCCCTACCCCGTTAATAGATGTAACACCAGAGTCATTGAATATGGTCGTAATCGTAATTATTTTTAATTAATAATCAACACGCCATCAGGACGGTGAGTCTAATAAGGATGCTCGTGTCGATGTCCCTTCTAAATAAATTTTATTAGTCACATTGTTTGTTTGACTCTGTAATGTACGTCTGCTTACTTTTATTTTTAATATGTTCTTCCGGTACGTTTTATTTGTGATGTGTAATATTAGTATTTTCGTTTATCCTATGGTAGCTCGTAGATACCGACTGTTTGTAAATATTGTAATTCGAATAAAATTTGCGCCTATATTATCATCTATTACTGTTTACTGTTTCAAGAAAAGTTCATATTGGTATGATTGGAAAAATATCCCCTACATTCCATACAAAAGCGCAATGTATGCCATTTCTTTAAAAGACTAATGGAAATTATAATTTTCCACGTGCATAAATAGAACTCCGTTTATTATTACCTACATCTGCGAAAAAATAAGACAACGAGATGATAATCATTGATAATAGTAATAGTGTAGAAATTTCTTACAAAATGTTTGTACAGAAAACTTTTTGATTTAAAAATTTTCCTCATGCATTCGGATGTAAATGTGTAGGAGGAGCAAAAAAAAAAAAACACTAGTGCGGGAAAAAAACTTTTTGAATGACCAAAACACACATGGCAAATTAGAAAAGTATACTTTATGAGCAAATGTGATAAAAATTATATTGCCGGGCAGCCCTCAGAGCCTTCTTAGAATGTTTTTTTTCTAAAGTTCTCGTGGACAGCAATGGTGCTTCTTCCCTGGAGTGATCCTTTATAGTTTGAAACATCCTACCATCATCATAGATTGCAAAACACAACAGTTAGATATTCCAGAATTTTTTATAAGGTGTTTGTTGAGAAACAGCGACAGGTGTTCAAAAAAAAGCTAAAAAATTTTACGTCGACATCCCTAAAAACTCTAATACAGCGACCCGGCGTGACGTGCTCTCCACAACACCTCTCTGTATCAATAGTTGCCTATCGAATAAGCAGATTGATTTATATGAGAATTATTACAATCATGCACATTTAATTTCAACCTTGAAATCGAAAGAATACGGTTGAATATCTGTTGTCTTGTTGTAAGAAAGTTGGATGAACTTCACGGAAAGGATATGGGGTCTTATAACCTCTGGAATAGGGGTTGATTTTAAACGATTTTTGAGTGCATCGTATACCACCTAAGACGAATATGCCACTTACAAGTGATTTATATTTGATACGCCATATTAAACGTTTTGTTTTGTACCTTTTAAAATGTTAAAAATCCGTTATTTATGGGTCCAAAATCGAGAGGTTTCGATTAAATTATGCCCGATACGGAGAGATTTATCTCGTTCCGTGGCTTCCTCTATTTGTCTGTTATGTAAGATTTTTTGTGTTTTTTTCGGTTATTAAAAGCTGTGTGACTAATTGTTATAGGATTTCTACTAAACGTTTTTGTCCGGTGCATGGTTTCGAAACAAAATAAGAATATTTAGGATGTGGATTTAAATGATAAAAAAATTTAAACAATTAATAATTACTTTGGTACTGCATGTACTTGACATGATCTTCAATTCTAATAATAAAATCAGGAGCTTTCTTTTTTATGTTTTTTTTTATTGAAATGGTAAAAAAAACTTATCACTAGCTTATTCCAATTTATATACAAGTCTTGCCTCCGTGGAAAGGTGCCAAGAATACTGGCTGCATTTCCGCGTTGATACGTTGCGCAAAAAATGAGCCAGTCCTTCTGTCACCAGTTGAAGCTATTAACCGCGGGAAAGGTCTCGAAGGAATTTTTGGCACTACGACTCTATGGCCCCAGGGTCTCCACGGGGCTTTCTTAAACTAATAGAAATAACATCAATCGACCATTGCAGCAATGCACCCGCAAAAAATGAGCCAGTCCTTCTGTCACCAGTTGAAGCTATTAACCGCGGGAAAGGTCTCGAAGGAATTTTTGGCACTACGACTCTATGGCCCCAGGGTCTCCACGGGGCTTTCTTAAACTAATAGAAATAACATCAATCGACCATTGCAGCAATGCACCCACAACACACATAAATAATTACGAACAAATCGACGAAATCAGCCGTAACTCAAAACAACAACAATGGGCTATCAAAGCGCTTATTAATCAGTTGACCGATGCCTCGGGCGATAGGTCGCTCGATTGGTTCAATTATTGTTATTTGAAATGTCCTTTACAATGCTTGAATGGTATCGTTATTTGTTACTTGGATTTTTACTTATTCTACGTCAATGTTGCATGGGGGCAAGTCAATGTGGAAACAGACTCTCTCCTACATACATCAAAGGCCCGCGGGACTTGCCCAGTAACTTGATGATGAGAACTTGATTATTATACTAAGATTCACAACCCATCTCATCCATCATAGTAATGACAAGTATAGGTAAACTGCTATAAAACTTGACCCTCCTGATGGTCTGGGGGACACGGGGCGGGTGATGCGATTGGATATAACGATACGTCAGCGCTGCCGGCGAACAGCGACAGACTTGCTGATTGGTTGAGCGACTCCCACCCCGCGTTCCGCAGACCATCAGGAGGGTCAAGTTTATAGCGGTCTACCTTAGCCCTCGAATGATATAATGATATTTCATAGTGGCTTTCTATACTCTTACTTTTAATGCTATAAATTACCTGTACCGCCTCAGAGGTCGACATCAATAGATGTAAAGAAAAAACTGGTTGTCTGTAAAGTCGGTTTACGGACGATAGATTTACGTGATAACGTCATAATTGGCCTCTCTATCGTTTGTTTTATCATGCCTCTCTATCGCTTGTTGCGCGCTCTCGGTTGCACGCACAGGCTCAGGTGGAACGTTACGCGGAATGTTACTATTTTTCATGTGCGTTGCTGGTGTTCATCAATTTATTAAACGTTATCACGTCAAAAAGATATGTCGAAATCAGTCCATCCTTTATCCAGATATTGCCAAAAAAGCCGTGATAAAATGTATATTTTTTCCATAGTTGTAGTCTTCGTGATTTTTTCGTTGTTTCAATAGTCAGAATCTGGGCAAAAGAAATTTATTTAGAAACGATTATGAAAATCTTAGGAGAAAAACAGCAAACTTAAAATACAAGCAAAACCTTCTTTAAACACAAAATTGATATAAAATCGTTAGGGTCGATTTCCAGATACGTACCTAGTACCTACTCGATTAGACAAAATTATATGAATCAAGAATTTAAAAAATATTATGATAATTCTACTATTCAGGTAGACAAAACCCCAACAATTAATTCTCTCAGTGTGTGAAAACGTTACGTGTAGCGCACCCCTGTATATTTTGTTTGGGTGTTTGGGTCTTCTTCTCCTCGTAAACCTAAAAATCCGTCTCCACAGTGAATGGCACTGGTCAGCGAAGCGGGCGGGCCGATCTAGTGATCGGGTCGTGGGCCGCTACTGTGGGCGGCGGACCACAATGCGTCGTGTGTACGCTCCTTAAATCATTGTTTAAGACGTGTAAAGGGTCATTGCTGCATAAAGGGAGCTAAATGATGGTATTTGTTTGAATGGCGTGTAATTATTATTAGTGGTCGGGCTTGATAGTTGAAATTGTCTTCGTATTATTTGCTATCGTTCGCAAAAGCTGTGTGCATTTGTTAATGCAGTATATATTATGCTTGGATATTCTGGGTTTTATTTTAAATCAAGAACGAAGAGCTCGATGATAGTAAAATATATTATATAGACTAGTTGTCCCGGCAAACGTTGTTTTGCCATTAGGGATATAAAAAAAATATAGCTTACACAGAACATTTCATAACAATCGATCGAACCCTTTCGGAGGAGAGTAACAAAAATTTTATGTATTAAGGATGTATTGCTAGGTGATACGAGAAAATTATTGAAGTGCTTAAATTTCAAGTCAAAATCAGGAAAGTATATGGACCACAGTAGTAGATAATCCGATTAGGTAACCTGATAGGTAACTATTATAAATAATCTACATTGCCTTATAAAATCAAATGAAAGAGTAATAATATTATACGTATCGCATTTAAGGGTAAAAGCACATGTTTTAAAAATATAGCTTTCTTAGGAATCTGATAATGATACTGTACTCTTTTATCACGTTTTATATTACTTCATTTTGCATTTTCTTAAAATGATTACTTAAAGAGCGAGATTCTTAAGTTTAGGATGTTTATTGCGGCTAAAGTCGCGTGTAAGCGTAGGCGCACACTAACCTACGTCAAGTTACATTATTGGCCTGCGCTCACATATATTAAGTGACGGTTTAAAGCCGAAAATTAAACGGTTTAGCGCGCGTAATTACTTAAACTTCGAGCAAAAATCCGGGAAAACATTAACTCTGCCCGTAATGGAGTGACAGGCATTAAGCATATCTCGCGATCTGGAATTAATACGAGTTTAAGTGCGAAAAATGGACGACTACTGTCGTCGCCGGCTTTATTTTCGGGTTATACGTAAAATCGTTCCGGATCGGAATTTCGCACGCGATAAAATCGGTAGCTATAGTATCAAGAGTTCGATGTTTGGTTTTATGTGAATATTAAATGAGCCTGAATTGACTTTCCGGTACTGTGGCGTGATGGCTATGCAATTGGGTATTTGACTTATAGACGTATACACTGTTCACGGGACCCAGTGCACCAAAAAAAGTCGCCAGTTTATGGGTGTCAAAAATGTTTGTTTCCAACAGCGTCAGTTCAAACCTCCGATACATGTCGGAGAATAACACTGACGTCTCCAGAAATAAAAAATGGAGACAACTATAAAAAAAAAAAAAACAAAAAAAACAGCGTCAGTTGTAAGCCAACCGTAGTTTTGACTATGGATCTCAATCCTCGCCACAGATCACTATACTTGTTATTAGTCGCACGCGAGTTTCCACAGGGACGATTTCCCACGTTGCGGCATACTAGCGGAAATTTTGAAAAATGGAGCTACTTTTTTCTTGTATGAAGGAGGTTGACGTAAAATGTTCCGATGGGCTCATCCTTAGGTTCATATCGGTGATTTGACTTCATTTTTTTATTAAAAGTAAACGACAAAGTGCTCCCAAATAACGCAAATCAAAATAGTTTCATCTTGCTTACCAGGAAGGCAGGAAATAAATTCTACTTCAGTTTATTTTTGTAGCGCAGTTTTCATGTAAATCACTGTTCATTAATTGATGGTCAAAATAAAGCATTCCTTCCTACACAAATGATTCAGCTTGGAACTACAGAATGTATTCTATTTTACGAGAACATTGCAGAAGTCGAGCTTAAAATACCTAAGCCACAAATAAAATGTTAACTCGATACGAAATAGTCGAAGCAATAAACCATCCGAGTATTGTCTTATAAAAACAACATCAATATCTCATTTGAACAGTCGCGGCATACAAGATGGATCGCCGATCGGGCGTCGAGTCGCACATACAGACAAACAAACGAACAAACGGGCGTGCAACACGAAGCACCGATGTGGGCAATAACTTTAACATTTTCTGCGACACCTACGTGGTGGAACGGGGCGTACTTATTGTGGAACGATTTTCGATCTCTCTTCGCCTTAATCGTTTCAGGATCGCAAGTGTATTCATTAAATAAGCATATCTTTTTTATCATTAAGACGTTTTTACCTAAAATATTATAAAGTGATCATGATATTTGTATGAGGACAAGAGCTTTATGTTCACCTGATGTATTATATGATCCCCCCTGCCCATGTTTGACGCATTTCCCCCATAGGTTTAGATTGCAATACCTATCATATACACCGCACTGCCCTGCCCCAATCGTCCTGAGGATTTAACAATGTCTCATTTTTCCAGTAATCTCGTCGGCATACAATGCCCTAAACTAAAACACGAGAAGAAACGTGTTACTGTTAGAATAACTGATGCTACGGTATTACCTACCGACTGACGGAGGGTCTTCGTAAGAAGAGAAGAGAAGATCTTCTGAGTTTTAAAAATTCGAATCTATATCATAATCTAACAAATTTTAGAGAAGACGATTAAATAGAAGGAATAGAAATGTGATATTCGTTGCATCAATATATTATCACACCTTAAAATTAAAATCGTTAATTTTGCAAACAATTTTATACCAATCAACCAGAATAAGTCCTCTTCGGGAGATGTAAGGTATCGAGTTGAAGGATTACTCGAGTCGCGGATACTAAATCAAGCAGTCGATAAAAAGCTAAATGTTGTCCGATTGCGCGAACTCTTGCGCATAAATTTATGTACTGCTGATAAATTAAGCGGCCCTGAGTTATGGGCGCGTTCTGTTCTATTTACAGAGCGGTGTCCCAGTGTCAAATGTACGGGTTAGATCGATTACAGATAGGGATGGATTAAGAGTTAAGACCTAGAATTTAGAGCCAAAATTTAAACAATATCTTGAAGTGTCAGGCATAATATTCTGATTCTTACGCTGTTGTTATGCCTTGGGGTACTGACAAATCTTTAATAAAACAACGAAGAAAAAGTAGAGTACCTATCTATACATCCAATCGATAATTTTATCTCTTTTCTATATCTGATACAAATATACACACACATAAACTTTCACCTTTATTATAATATTTCGAGCAAATTTTTCCGGCATGAACTCTTTGGCCAATCTTTAGTCTGATCCAAAGATCGGAATACTTCTTTGTTCAACATAGATCTTTTTAGATGATTTCATAGCTGCTAAGATAAATTATTGAGTATGATTACAAGACTGAGCCCTGTGGTCTCTATTCGAGCCATATTTCATGCGATAAGCCCTCCCTTTGACCGATTACACGACATTTGTCTGGTGTACCTGTGAATTTGTAACAACTGATAACGAAATTGTGTTCAATGCTTTATTGTTTTGTGTCGTTGCAGGCTGAGTAATGTTTACCCTAGGACCACGATGTGAAACATACGTTATAACTTATAGCCCTTAAAGTATAACCTCAAAGACGAATGCTAATACAAGGAATCGTTTCGAGTTATCCCGTACCTTTGACTTTTTCAATGTTTTGTACGTTTGTCGAAATGTGCTTGGTGATGAAAGAAAAAATCTTTCCTAAACCTGAATAACATGCCTAGAATTCGCAAAGATGAGTGAAGTCTACATAGGTACTAGACAATAATTTTTCCTCAACGTAAAAAGTTGTAATTTTGGTGGGAGTTTTTGTTCTCAATAATAGGTGCAGATGGGTTTAAATAGTATCACATGGTTTCCTTCATGGTTCAGCCTCTATCATGCCGCTCACTTCCATCCAGGCCTTAATAATCAACTGCCTGTTTGGTATACGGGGAGAGACGGAGGCGAAACCTATATTTCTCTCCGCGAACTTACTCGTATCCTCATAATAAAGCTCAGAATCACTCAGCGGGCGATGAACAAAGTTATGCTGAGAGTCTCTACGTGATCAAATCAGGAATAGGAGATCCCTAGACGTAACAGAGTCACCGAAGTATAGTTCAATGTATCGCGAAGCTGCAGAAGTGGCAAATGGACACACAGTTTGTATATATTGTAATATTAGATCTTAGATATTAGGGGCCAAAGTGCTGGAATGGTGACCCGCACGGAAAATTTGAGACCTATCTGACAAGATCAACTGACAAGATTAAAATAATAAAAGATATCGTTGGATATACAAGTGGAGCAGGAACGTGTTGGGTTGGAAAACATTGGAACGCCTTTGTCCAGCAGTGGACGTCCGTTGGCTGAAACGAACGAAATCACTGGTATAGTTTTCCTGGGGTGCACCGTGCGATGTACGAGTGTATCATGCACTCTTGCGCTGTTGTAAAAAGTCAGTATATTTAAAAGTTTAAATTTAATCAAAAATCAGGTCTTCATTTAACCCGAACGTTACAGAATCTTGTCAGAGATACCTTATGCGTAAAGATAAGCAATATTAGCCGGAGCTATAAAATTGATTGTTCACAAACGTGTCATCCGCCGCCAACGCGCCGGATCACCGCCGTTGGTCCATTATCTACGCTTGGACAATTCTAGTGGCAATAAATATAATCAACGGCTGCGGCCGCGCGTGCGCTATGTACCAGTGATATCCTATGTGCTTGTGCGTTTATTATTCATCAAATGATTGTAAAGGCTAAGTAGATATACACGTCAGAAATAAAGTCTCTGACCTAAAAATATAGCAACGTGGATACTGTTGTACCTACACTGCACATAGAAAGAGCCCATCGAAAACTCAGTCAATCTGTTATTTCGTTTACCTTCTAGACCTAAAGGAATTTCATATATTTTCATGAAAAGTTTTTCTTTCCACTTAAAACTATCATGTTCTGATGAGATGATTTGAGTAAAGAATAAATTAATAACAATATTAAGGTTATGTTTAGCTGTCACCACCTAAAACGAGTTACACAGTCTTAGTTCCAAGTTATGTACAATTAGTTATGTATAAGAAAAAGTATAATAACTACCTATCTATGTCGGTAATATAATAGAATTGGAAGGATCTAAGACACACTTGGGTTAACCTGTTTTGGCATGATTATCTGTGATTAACCTAGATATTCTGGGTTGCATTGTTAAAATAGATGTTAACACTGCTTTTAAAATATTGATAGGTAAGCATTTAACCCACTATTTGTCGCATGTGCAAGGTTAAGTTTAGTAAATCAATTATTGACATTTTCACTTAACTTGACCTTTATATTAGGTTTACAATAAAAACGGTTTGGTCGCTAAAGGTCTGTCTTTCGGTAGTTTATTTAACGTTTACGGGCACACGAAGGAACACTGTCAATGTTCTGTGTGACTGATTGTAACAGCCTTCCAGATATATTGCCCTACCTGTTTTATAATGGCCCTTCGATCGCAGATAAGCTTAAGACAAAGACTAAACGATGCAGAGAGTAATTAATGCAGAATCGATATTTCTATCATCCTGTTATGATAGCCAATGAGTTTAGACCTCTACCATCAGGGGTTCGGGGTTTGAAGCTTGGGTAATTACCTCTGACTTTTCGGAAGTCCGTGCGTTTGTGGAATCCATGTGTTGTTGAATATCACTTGCTTAACGCTGAAGGAAAATATACTGAGGGAATCTGCATGCCTCACAGTAATGTTCTCAAAGTTAAGCGAAGCCCCTCAACCCCTACTTGGCCAGTTTGGTGGGCTATGGCCGAACCCCTCTTACTGTAAGAGGAGTCAATGACAGGACTATTTTGGATTGGAATTAATATAATTAGGACTATTATGGTACAACTCTTCATGCGGAGTCCGTCCGTGTAGGTTTAATTACGGTGTTTGTTCTTCTTCTTCTTTTGAGGAATTGGCTCCGCGCGAAGAGCGATTGAGCCATTGTCAATACGGTGTTTGTTATTCTAACGTGAAGTAGGTAGTATTACTGTGTTTCAGTTTGAAGGGCACCTAAGAACTAATGTCTGAGGGTGGTGGGCGCAGCGCAGTGCGTTGTATAATTCTGCAATGCAATGGGACACACAGCAGCTGATCTATGCATGCGTGGCTAGGTATTTCTTACCATAAAGTGAACGTCTTGCTGTCTTATCACTATTTCGTAAATAAAAAAAAGTGTATCATTGTGTCGCATCTTAGGTACTTTCTTATTAATTCCTTACTCTTTGATAAGAAGACAGGTGTAATACACTATCGTAATTATGTTAATTATCTATATCGAATATCGATTTTAAAATGATCTTTATTCAAGTTTGTTCCGAGATTTGATATAGTCTAACTTGGTATTGCGTTGACAGTGTTGAATTTAAATAGTTGTTTATGAGCCATTAGATATTAAATTAGATAAAAGACAATTTGAAACTAGTTCTGATATTGATCGAATTATTTTAATGGTAGGTAATTTATGCTAGAAATACTAAAATACTTTTCTTGTAAAATATAGCACTATAATGCTCTCAAAGCACTGAATATATTATTATCTCTAATATATATATATAAAATTCGAGATCTTATTATCCCAAATTCGTCCGAAACGTACTGACCGATTTTTAAGAAACTTTTTGTTTAGATTCGGTAGGCCTGGGTTGTAAACTATTTTTCATAGCCTTAATAATTGGCAAAACAACGTCTGCCAGGTCACACTACAATATTACTATTCAGTAGGTATGTTACCTACCTACTAATTTATAGTGCGTAAAAAAACTTCATTATCAATGTTCACACAGTCAAGTACCGTAGGTATCCGTAACTGTTATCTTCAAAATCTTAAGTGGTCGAGTATTAAACTATCAATAGAATAAAATCTTCGGATGCAGAATCCTGTTCCCTGATTAATTCGCCACTCGGTTCTAAATAATGAACTTGTCTAACATAATTAACTGGGCTCATTAATTTAATGTAATATATTTTCAATAAAATTCCGCCGCCCACGTTAATGTTTATTGGACTTGCATGTATCCGACAAGCAATAAGATAAAGTATTGATTTATACACGTGTGGACAAAATGTTTTATTTTTTTTGTGAGGTTGCAAACGAGTTTTGTATTTTCTTGTGTAATTTGCCTTTTACCTTTCCATACTCAAAGGTTGTATATGGAATGGATATCTAATTCGACAAAAATGTGGAAATTATTTTAGATGTAAACCAGCATCTTCAAGGTCTACGTTTGCCAAAAATTACGACCAAACTTTCTTATAGTTTTGTGGTCACTGGATTCCAATTAATAGTTATTTCAGGTCTGCTAAAAAAATTTTATTAATGTAAAATATTTTATTAAGTTTTTTAAGTTTATTTCCTTCTGGTTCTTGGTCAATGATAGGTATTCCGTAGAGAATCCAAGAATATCTATGATCGATTTATATTAAATTGTTATGATTGCATATTAAACTACAAAAAGTAGCCAATAAGTAAGGCCTAATTTTACTTCACTCATTTAATTTTAATTTTTCAGCGTAAACGTATGAAATATGCCAGTAAGTACCACATAGCTGTTTCTATTCAATGATTTCGGTTCACGATACTTAATACCGCGACCGAATTGGATTAATATAGAACTGGAATAGGTATCGTTGGAGTAATAATGCTGCGCTATTACTCCAAATAACTAAACTAATGTGCCCTTTACAATCCATCAGTCATTAGTACTAATTACCCGTTAATTGGTCACTCGAAAAAATATGGCAACACATCCGGGAAACAACCGGTGTGACCTCACTCCACGAATTAATCGCTCGTAATCGGCTGGAATTATTTGAAAATTTTAAAGGCGATCGCACATTATTTCCATCCACACCATCCGTATTTCATAGATGTTTTAATACTTCTTCAATATTATCATAGTAAAATTGGGTATTGGCATATCTAGGTTCTATGACTGTTAGAGGGTGCCCACGAAAGATTTTTGAAAATCATTTATTAGCGGATGCTTAGTGCAGACGTCATAGTTAGGCATAGGTAGCTATGTTATAGAGTATCTACAGGTTCAGTCCGTCACGTTTTTTCCAAAAAACTCTTTCTAAAATTTTTTGTTGCCACACACACTACTCATGAGGATGTACCGGTGTCGGAGTGAAATGTGCGAGGGAATACAATTTTAAAATGTGGTATTGCGGGTAGTACCTACCTAACTATAACCTCTCGTTTATAAGGAAAATTATCAAAATAAAAATAACGAAATGTTTATTTTTTACATAAGCCTAACTACAGACAAATGTCAGAATCTACGGCCATCGTTTGAAAAACTGTTTGGTACCAAGAAGAACGAACGAGAAACTCTGCACTCGGATTGTAGATATCGCAGCTGTAGGAATGAAACATAAGACAATGTGGTCGATTCTGTTGTGCAAAATCTCTAAACTGAACTAAATTAAAACATTTAACTATTAGAGAGTTACTTGATTGTCCCGTTTGCCGTGGAGACCCTGGGGCCATGGAGTCATAGTGCCAAAAGTTCCTTCGAGAGCTTTCCCCGCGTTTAATAGCCTTAACTGGTGACAGAAGGGCTGGCTCATTTTTTGCGCAACGTATCAGCCTAGCTGTTCAACGCGGAAATGCAGCCAGTATTCTTGCCACTATTCCACACGGGCAAGACTTGTATATGTTAATTAAAATAAGCTAGTGTTAAGTATAATTGTAACATTTCAATTAAAAAAATTCTAATAGTGCTATTTTTTCCATAGGGTACAGTTTGAAAAGGAACGAACAAAAGAATAGCACTATTTTAAATTAGTTTAGTTTATAGATTTTGTACAACAGAATTAGCACCACTGTCGAGTAATCATTCAGCTTTATGTTTCCACTTTCCATAAACATTGTTACTACTCAAAACATTACCTACTTGGCTTCGCTGCATCTGCCGCTATAGTCGCCTTAATTAATCATATCCCAATTTTACCGTATTTTCTCGTAATGCACAACCGAGTACCTCGGATAGGAAATACCTGGAAGTTTTAACTTTTTACTATTTCCTTTAATGGTCATTTTAACGATTCGTTTAATTTTCGATCGACATTTTTGTGGAACACCTGACTGATTGTACAAGTACATTATAGGTAAACCGCTATAAACTTGACCCTCCTGATGGTCTGCGGGACGCGGGGCGGGTGATGCGATTGACTATACTGATACGCCAGCGCTGCCGACGGACAATGACAGACTAGTTGATTGGTCGAGCGGCTCCCGCCCCGTAACCCGCAGACCATCAGGAGGGTCAAGTTTATAGCGGTTTACCTTTAAGTACGTCAGAATAAATATTTAATAATATTTTGCATTGGCAAACGTTTCTTCCATTTTCCGATGCAAAATATAAACAATAGATAACAAATTAATTGGGTCAAATAATAATTACAATTGTTATAAAAATGCTAAACCGCTTGATGTGGTATCTAGGCAGCGATGAAGCCAACAAGATATGGGGTCAACCATGGCCAAAGCCTCAACAGAACAGCCATCCGGCCGTCCAAATATAAAGTGCTCTATTTTATAAAAGATTTTGTAAGATTTATATAGTGCAGGATATTTTTTACCGTAATTCGGTTGCCACCTACAGTTTCTCTGATTGATTTCGATATCCAAACCCATCAATACCTCTCTTTTGTCCAGTGCCTATACTTATAGGTACAGATGAAATAATTGCTACCTTATGCACTAGAGAATAAAAACTAAAAAAAAAACTATAATAAAACTCGAATGCGGTAAGCCTATATACAAAAACTTTTTTTTCGAAATGTGGCCTTTATTTCCATTAGTTAGGGGGCTATTTTGATTTGTTGATTGGTAAAATTAAGATTGTCGATGAATGCGTGTTTTCTATTAAAATCGGGAGAGAAAAAACCGATGAATCGTACTTTCAAGTTCCCATCGATGCGTAGTTCAATAATCGTGTTCCTTCGACTGTGAGATGGATTAAGTTTTTTGTTAGATTCAGATCAATTTAATAATTAAATAATGATGAGGTGTCAAAAATTACAGGTTCTTTCTTATGAACGTCCAATTTAGGAATTTGATGATTATCTTTATCGAACCAGAAGCCAAGAAGTCAGTAGAGCTATGGCCAGATTAATTAACAAATTCGCTGAAGGTGTTGTAAAAACTAGTTAAGGAATAAAGATTCCAATAGTATGCAGGTGCCTGTGACCCTGCACGCTTGAATTTCGCGTTTTCACAAATCCCATGGGAATCATAATTATTTTCCCGGGATAAGAAGCAGCCAAATGTCACTGTCTGCGTTTTCGAATAAGTAGGTAGGTATACCTACGTCCCGATACTCGCGTTAATCCGTAGCTCCGTTGTGACGTGATTAAAGAACAAAGAAACAATCCAATAAACTCCCATTCTTTATATATATTAAGTGTACAGTCGCGGAATGAAAAGGTTCGTCACCTAAGTGTCGATTTTCCCTTGCACTAATACTGCAAGAGTCCATAAAGTCAACATACTAAAACAATCGATTAATGCTAAACCAAACAAATCACTTTGAAAATTGACGAACCTTTTCATTCCGCTACTGTACATAACGTTATGTGTGTAACAACATAATGTAAAGAGCAACTTAACAACTGAAAAGTTTAATGTGGTATTTTAGCTTTCTTGTACCCATTTACAACAATTCACTGGTATCTAACTAATTGCAATTCTTTATCCAGAGAGTTGAAGAGTTTTAATTATTCTTAATCTTTACAATAATAAAAATCACTTAGCCTCACAAAGCGCAGTGTCAGATTAATATCTATACAGTTTAGCGAACGGCTTAAGGGAAAGTGTTTTCGTACTAACTCCAGGGGACATCGGAGCTTAAAAATGAACGCATAAATCACGATCTTCGGCCCTAATTAATTCCTCCAGGGTTGGGGAAGGGTTGAAATATTTAAAAAGTTCCCCCTTAATGTTTTAATACCTTTTCTCTTCAGGTACGAATTTATAGACACAAGACTTTCGTTGGTTATACAACGGGAAGTACAAAAGATTTGAAATACTTGCTAGTCATCTATAGGCCTTATTCTCAAAATCCAATAACACTTACAAATACTTACAATCCTTTGAAGGTTTAGTACGCTTCTTTCGACACCGGAGCATCATTAGAAGACGTTGACTTAACAAACTTTGATGCTGAATACTGCCACTGAAAAAGTTACTGCCACCGAATTTTGTTTTGTAAGCGCACTATTAAGAGTAAAATGGTTCACTAATAATATATCAGGTCCACCGATAAGAAACCTCAGGATATGGGCATCCGAACGATTTACGTAAACCTTTTTCGTACAAGCAAATTCTATAGGTGGCTGCTGAGCGAACTACAGCGTGGCTTTACTGTTGGTGGATACACAAGGATTTTTGGCACCGATAAACTGGCGACTTATTTTTACGCCGTCCGACCTGTCCAGGGTATCTACGTGTCTAATATTATTACTGCTGCAAATGGGCGTCCCGCAACACCTTGTTTACCTCATAAGGAGGCTCTATGAAGACGGAACAGCAGTCGTTAGAATAGATGGAGTTGATTCGGAAAACATAAAGACCCAAGCTGGCGTTCGCCAGGGTTGTATTCTCTCGCCGTTACTTTTTAATATATACACGGAACACATAATGCGAGTTGTGCTGGATGAATGGACTAAGGGCGTTTCAATAGGGGGCCGACTAATTACAAACCTTCGTTATGCCGATGATACAACTCGTCTCGCATCGTCGGAGGAGGATATAGGTGAATTTTTAAGACGCCTGGAGGATATAAGCATTAGGTTCGGACTCGCAATTAACAGGGAAAAAACCAAATTTATGATTATTGACAGGCAAAATGGTAACTGTCCCGAAGTAACGCGTATCAACAATTGTGAAGTGGTTCCAAGCTACATCTACCTAGGTTCCACTATAACTAATAATGGAAGTTGCGAGGAGGAAATTAGGAGGCGCTGTGCCGTGACCAGATCAGCTGTAGAAAAGCTGTCAAAGATCTGGAAAGATAGGAGAATTACGAAAAATACAAAAGTTCGTCTCATGAGATGTCTAGTCTTTCCAATCTTTTTGTATGCAGCTGAAACGTGGACTTTAAGACTGTCTGACAGAAGAAAAATAGACGCCCTAGAAATGTGGTGCTGGAGACGTCTATTATGCATAAAGTGGACAGCACATCGCACAAACGTCTCCATCCTCAAGGAGTTGAAAATTGACCAGAGGCTTTCGTCGCATGTACAATAATTGCGAATCCTCAAGTTTTTTGGCCATATATCAAGAAGGGTAGATACCATCGAACATCTGGTGGTTCAAGGACGAGTGGAAGGCACGCGTCCACGTGGTCGATCCCCAACGAGGTGGACAGATCTGATCCGGAGTGCTACAGGTTCCTCTATTATTGAGTGCTCTCGCAATGCCGCCAACAGGAGCCGTTGGAGAACTATCGCCAAAGCAGCAGTGGCTCATCATTGCACATCGTAAAAGTATAACCACGACCACTCTGTCAAGAGTGAACGACTAAGAAGAAGAAGAAGAATATTATTAGATCTAAATTATACCTCTAAGCATTCCTACTTCTTTCTTTCGCTCCTCGTTGTCATGTAAAACACTTTTAAGCGAGCAGTCTTTAGACTTTGAACTTCGACGCTTGTGTGCCGCCGGTAATTAAATAGCCCGGTTAAAACTTCGCCTGTAAAACCTTTTTATGTCTCGGGCAAGAATTTACTCACTTTGACATCGACGAGTTGCAGAGGTTGCCTTGTTTATGGTTCTAGATTCGGTTTATGAAAATATCTACATTTTGAGGAACTCAGTAGTAAGTGTTTGTTTCTGTTTAAGAAATAACTGCTTTAGTGATTTTCGGTAAAATTAGATATTAAGCGAGATATATTTTTTTAATTTGTGTGTCTGTCTGAAATTCTACGTTTGAATTTGTCTGTCTGTAATTAAACGTTTGAATACGCAAGTCTCTGGAAATAATCTTATTATGGTGTGACTTATTCGGCTAGTTATGACGTATAACTCCCCTCTTATTATTGTTCAATATGGGAAAATGAGCTCTTCAAACGGTTTCGCATTTAATGCGTTAACTGCGAATGCATTTGTAGAGTGGGCGAAAGAAAGAAGTGAGAATGTTTGAAGTTATAATTACGTAAACCTAAGAACTACTTATACTACTTATACGTAGAAATACTTATACGTAGAACTACTTATACGTAGAAGTACTTTTAATTATATTTTACATATGAGTATAAACTAGCTTCTGTGATCTGTGTTTCTAAATTTAAGAAACACAGATCAGAGTAGCAAGTATATATTATGTATTTAGAAGTCACCTGAAATTTAATTCACAAGAAATTTTGATTACTAGAATCATTGGCATAATATAATATGTTATACTAGAATCAACTGGAGAAATAACACATTCTGGCAAAAGTATTCGCGACGCCCGAATTGGACCTCAATAAAGCTCACGCGTTTATAATCCGCAGACTAACAGATCCTTTAATAATAAGCACCAAATAAATAAACAAACAAAATCTGAATCGGTGGCAATTTGGAGTCGTTCCGATCGGCATCCGCCTGCCAAAATCAATTAAGTCCTTGTAATAAGCCGTATTACAGACGTTTGCGCACAGAACGCTGTGATACACGCAAAAATAGCTCTTATTTGATCCTTAGTAAAGGCTCCATGCCATTTTGTCGAACGACAAATTAATTTTGATATACATCAGTAGGATATAACTAAAAGAAGACTTGGATTACCCGAAATGACGGCCATTAAAGCATTTTTTCTTAGTTTTCGATATGAAAAAAGCAAAAAATACGCAATGCATTGACCGCGGCGACTTCAAAGGAGTGTCTGCGTCGTCTTAGCTCCTCACTCTCGCGTCAAATGAAAGAGATGCACGCATGTTAGGAATAAAATGCCTCCTTTGATACACAAAGCCGCTGTATGAAAGGTGTTAATCACTTTCAAATACGCATGTTTAGCTATGCGCGCAAGAAATGGACGCGAGCAGCATACTTTCTGTACAAAATTGCCAGTTTATAACATCAGGTCGTGGTAATAGGCTACATGGAATTATCCACAGTCCACAACGATAGTTGGAGACTAGTTGCGACAGGACTTAATGATTGCTTTGATTAACCAAATTAACCATGTTGATGTGACTTACCTTCTATGTCGGATTCTTCTACGGATCCTCTTGAAAATATGCAGTACGTAAGTTTATTAAAAATATAATATTATGTTAATTTTTTTTGTGTTTCTCACTCTCACGAATGGGTCGGGTCGATGGATCGCGGAAGAATATAAAAAACGACGTTTTATTTAATTACTAAAAAACTAAGCCAGTTACCAAAAATCTGCTTCTAAGCGTTTTCGGATATTATCAAGTATTGTTATCAAAAATTAGAATAACATTATTACATGTTACTAAAAATCGCTTAAATACGCCGTCTACGCCGTTAAAAAATAAAGTCTGAACATGTTTTCTTTGACCTTATTTTGATAGAACTAAATACTGAATTTTAAGCCTCTTCCTCTCATCAATCGGTTAAAGAGGATCAAATTGACTTTTGGATGTCAAAGATAAGAGAAGCGTCACACTAATAAGAAGTCAATACAATCGATCCAGGTTCAAAGAAGTCAGAAAGCAATCGTGTCGAGTGCCCTCCGAGTGATTTGTTGGAAAATGACAAGTGAAAAACCAGCCGATGTCACGATCAAATCCACTCGTATTACGTGTCTTACAGATTGGAGATCATAAACTTTGGTTCAATCAATTGTTATGTAGGTTGAAATTAAATTCTCTTGAAATAATGAAGTCACGTCTGCCTCATAAATGATGTGTCGGTTTTTAAAAATTATTTGGGAATTATTTATTTTCAGGTTCAAGTAAAAGTACCATGCCACTCTGTCTTTTAACTTTACATGGAAATATTACGGTGTTTCATTTGTCTGTTGTATATTATGTCGCTAACAGCTGTTTATGTGATTCCACTATTTACATACGGGACCGCCAGTTTATAAAAATTCGCCGTTTGTAATATGCCCTAGTGACGTGCCCTACAGTAGGTGAAATGCAGCTCAAGATATTGTACTAACTTGGAAGGAGTAAGCTACAAACATCTCGCCGGAACGCTAAATCTCTTGGCAGTGCGTATTTGCTGGTAGGTGGTAACTAGCAGCGGGCGAAGCCTCCTTACAAAAAAGAATTGAGCTTATTTACAAATTATAAAATTCCAAAGTGAGAATCGCCTCCCTCTCGAATCCAAACGCGTGTCAATTATTTCTCTAGGAGGTCGTCAAACACCTTTGCACTACAATATTACTTCCTTTGTAAGTTAACAAATTTTAGTTAACATTCGCCATCGATTTGGACACAATATTGCAACTAAATTGACGTCTGAAATCGCTATCGGGAAATATCCTTCCGTACACGTAACAAGGCGATCTGGAGTGCCAATTGGGATTTTCTACAAATCAACTGTTGTAAAATTTTCGTTTGTTACAACCCTTTGCGCTGGAGGGCCCTCGGTGACCCTCCGGGTGACGTCCCGGCTGGAGTGCTGTTTTGATTGTTGCCTCTTGACAGTTGAAGATTGTTATAAATTTTGTATTGGATTGCTTGATGCTTCGTCTCTTCGATTCAAGTATGGGCATGTTTCAAAAAATTAATTATTTGATGTTTAACTATAAGGGCCGATTTTTCAGTCGTCAGATAAACTATCTGAGGAATAAACTTGAAACATATTATGCCAAACAAAATCTGCCAAACCGTGATATTTATTCCTTAGTTAACGATTATCTGACGATTGAAAAATCAGCCCTAAGTATACTTAGGGCTGATTTTTCAATCGTAATTTTATAAAATACTGCGTAAGATATAGGTGGATCTTAAATGTTATTTTTATACAGGGTTCCGTACCTCGAAAGGAGAAAACTGGAACCGTTATAGGATCATTTTGTTGTCCCTCTGTCTGCCTGTCTGTCTGTCAAGGTCTCTGGAACGCGAGGAGTTATTGAGTTAAAATAACGTCCCTAATTGAATGTGTAAAAATCTAACCTCTTAGAAAACATTCAGCCGTTTTTGCCTCAAAAAACTTACATTTCGACAGTCTCAAAGGGAATCGAAAATAGGGTACTTTCCGCTCACCTAAAAATATGAAAGGCAGTTAATAGTAGCGATTCGGTGTCAGAGTCTAAATTTGGCACGTCTAAAAATCTCTTGCCGATCACATTCACAAAAGGATAGTTTAGAAAAACTACTATCCCTTGGAGTACCTTTCCAAGGGATAGTAGTTTTTTTCATATAATAGTATATTTCCAGACGCACTTATGTTAACAGAGGAAACTTTTGCATCAATAATAATAATAATTGTCGAAAATTGAGCATTTTTCCATCATCACATTCTAAGAAGCTTGCCGCCATTTATAAAAAAAAAAGTAAATCTTAATGGAGTTCTTACAATAATACTAATTACCCACGGAATAAAAATACGAGCAAGTATTGACTGTGATTTAAGTAGTAGAGACAGAATAAAAAGGAAAAAATCTAGAATTTTCATTGGAACTTCGGAGTTTCTTCCGACGGATTCCGTTAAATAGCTAAATAATAGTTTACTTTGATGTGTACTTTGATTTATGTAATATAGAATTTTCTTCTTGATTATAAATATGAATATATAGTGGGTCTAAAATAATCTGATAAGTACTTAGCAATATCTTTCAACTTCTATCTACAGTTTATTGTGTAAGCAAGAAACAACACTTTAAATGGTTCTAACAAACTCATAGTAACCAAACAAAAGTATCCTTTTTATGCACACCATACCAATTTAGATTAGCTTCTCCTCTCGCATTTTGTTTTTGCAATTTTTCCAAATGCCAAAATCGTTGTCCCGTGGGACCTACTCAGCGGGCCCGCTTTCAAACAATAAAGGTGACGCCCGTGTTCAGAAGTGGGACCACCAGCGAAAAAGTGACTTAGATAAATAAACCCTATATATATGACTATGAGTTATGACCCATAGAAAAAGTTTACTGTTTATGATATTCAGTAGGTATTCTTATCTGGGTGACTTCAAGAGAAGAGTGAATAAAGTAAAAGATATACAACCTGGACAGAGCGGATGGTGCGAAAAAATATTGCCAGTTTATCGGTGCCAAAAATGCTTGTTTCTTCAACAACAATAAGGCCACAGACAAATTTGACAGAGTGATACTGTTTGCTTGTATGAAAAAGGTTTACTTAAATCGTTCGGATGCCCATATCCTGAAGTTTCTTATCGATGGTGAATAGGCATTTCCTAGGCAAGCGCGCTCCATACTAGAACCTCATCATTACTGTTCATCAGACATGAATGTAGTCAAGCGCAAGCCTATCAATAATATTGAAAAAAATAACTTTAAAATTTATTTCAAAGAATGTCCTGCTTATTTTGTTTTGATCTGGACTCAAATTATTTGTAAATAGAAGAGTTTAAAGGTATAGGATCTGCATTTATCACGGGAAATCATCGAATAAGACATGGCGGAATTGAAAAAAGAACTGCAATTTGCGTGAACGGTTATAGTTGCTTTAATTATTTTAATATAAAATAGCATTCGAAAGTTAAATTGCGTTGTCATATGAAATCGCTGCACCCGCAAAGGACACTTTCATTCTTAATTAAATTCACTTCTTTGTAAGAACTTTTTCGACATTATCGTTCATTGTCTTCTCGTAAACACTACCCCTCTCAAATTAAAGAAGTATGTCGTACAAGTATCGTCCTCAGTTATTTAAAGAAAATGCAGCATTCAAACATCTGTCACTTAAAAATACGAGCTCCCAAATTGCTTATTAGCCCGAGTAGAGTAACAATTGAAAAATAGGGAAAATAGACCAATATAATAACCATTGAGTCGACATCCGTATTTCCACTTCCAAAAGAATGAATGACGGTAGCGGCCGAAATAAAAAAAAACAAATCCAGCAAGTTAATGATGACGCAGGAAATAATTCGGTGGGCCATTGTAGAGACTGAAAATGAACGGAATCGTTCAGTGGAAGAAAGACTGAATAATGCGGGACGTGAAAAGAATGGGCGAAACAAAAGGGCAATTGAAGATGAAAATAATGAAGGACAAACAATTAACACACGGACATGGACGCTCTTTAGGCCAGGAGACAAATTGAAAAGTTTGAAGTGCCAAAAACTTTTTCAGAGATCGCTTTTATAATAATTCTTTTTCATACAAGTTTAGGTACCTACTGATTACTTAATTATTTTATAGGGATTTTCAGCTGTTATTTCTAAGGTTTTGTGCCCCGTTCATCAGTCAAACCAATACATAAAGTCAAGTGCGTGTCAGTCAAATTTGCACAATAAAAAGGTTCTGTATTCAAAGTTTATCTTCTCTTTAGTAGCAACTAAATTCAGAATATATTTAGGTACAATTTCATATAATACTAGCTGACCCCCAGCAAACGTTGTTTTGCCATTAGGGATAAAAAAACAGCTTACGACGTACTTGCAGACCTGCCGAACATACACAAATAGGTCGAGACGTTACGGAGGAGTTTAGTAACAAACACGAGACGCGAGAATTTTATAATAAACTAGCAAACGCCCGCGGCTTCGCTCACGTTAACTTCTGAGTTATGCTTTACTATGGTGGTTTAATTTCCAAAATTCCTGCACTACACACCATTTTGCCCACAAAATTTTCTCTTGCTTCCTGGTAATAGTCACATATTGATTTTGAAAAATTCGATCGTCACAAAAAAGTTAAATATGGTGGCCATTTTTAGGGTTTCGTACCCAAAGGGTAAAAGCTCTTACTAAGACTCCACCGTCCGTTCGTCCATCCGGCCGTGGTTGCTTGCTACCATGGTAAGACATATAAGTACAAAATTGTGGCCAATTCTTTTAAATTTTTACCAAAAATTCCTTTTCTATGCTCGCTGCGATAATCAGATATCAATTTTGAAAACAATCGGCCCAGTGACAAAAAAGTTCAAAATGGCGGCCACTTTTTAAAATGTTGACTACAAATTCTTTCTCTATGCTTGCTGCCATTGTCAAATATCGATTTTCAAAGCAATCGGCCCAGTAACAAAAAAGTTCAAAATGGTGGCCAAAAAGTTCATCATTTTTTAATTTTGACTACAAATTCCTTCTCTATGCTTGCTGCCATAGTCAGACGTCGATTTTCAAAGCAATCGGCCCAGTAACAAAAAAGTTCAAAATGGCGGCCACCTTTTTTAAATTTTGACCACAAATTCCTTCTCTATGCTTGCTGCCATAGTCAAATATCGATTTTCAAAGCAATCGGCCCAGTAACAAAAAAGTTCAAAATGGCGGCCACCTTTTTTAAATTTTGACCACAAATTCCTTCTCTATGCTTGCTGCCATAGTCAAATATCGATTTTCAAAGCAATCGGCCCAGTAACAAAAAAGTTCAAAATGGCGGCCACTTTTTTAAATATTGACCACAAATTCCTTCTCTATGCTTGCTGCCATAGTCAAATATCGATTTTCAAAGCAATCGGCCCAGTAACAAAAAATTTCAAAATGGCGGCCACTTTTTTAAATTTTGACCACAAATTCCTTCTCTATGCTTGCTGCCATAGTCAAATATCGATTTTAAAAGCAATCTGCCCAGTAACAAAAAAGTTCAAAATGGCGGCCACTTTTTTAAATTTTGACCACAAATTCCTTCTCTATGCTTGCTGCCATAGTCAAATATCGATTTTCAAAGCAATCGGCCCAGTAACAAAAAAGTTCAAAATGGCGGCCACTTTTTTAAATTTTGACCACAAATTCCTTCTCTATGCTTGCTGCCATAGTCAAATATCGATTTTCAAAGCAATCGGCCCAGTAACAAAAAAGTTCAAAATGGCGGCCACTTTTTTAAATTTTGACCACAAATTCCTTCTCTATGCTTGCTGCCATAGTCAAATATCGATTTTCAAAGCAATCTGCCCAGTAACAAAAAAGTTCAAAATGGCGGCCACTTTTTTAAATATTGACCACAAATTCCTTCTTTATGCTTGCTGCCATAGTCAAATATCGATTTTCAAAGCAATCGGCCCAGTAACAAAAAAGTTCAAAATGGCGGCCACTTTTTTAAATTTTGACCACAAATTCCTTCTCTATGCTTGCTGCCATAGTCAAATATCGATTTTCAAAGCAATCTGCCCAGTAACAAAAAAGTTCAAAATGGCGGCCACTTTTTTAAATTTTGACCACAAATTCCTTCTCTATGCTTGCTGCCATAGTCAAATATCCATTTTCAAAGCAATCGGCCCAGTAACAAAAAAGTTCAAAATGGCGGCCACTTTTTTAAATTTCGACCACAAATTCCTTCTCTATGCTTGCTGCCATAGTCAAATATCGATTTTCAAAGCAATCGGCCCAGTAACAAAAAAGTTCAATATGGCGGCCACTTTTTTTAAATTTTGACCACAAATTCCTTCTCTATGCTTGCTGCCATAGTCAAATATCGATTTTCAAAGCAATTGGTCCAGTAACAAAAAAGTTCAAAATGGCGGCCACTTTTTTAAATTTTGACCACAAATTCCTTCTCTATGCCAGCTGCCATAGTCAAATATCGATTTTCAAAGCAATCGGCCCAGTAACAAAAAAGTTCAAAATGGCGGCCTATTTTTTAAATTTTGACCACAAACTCTTTCTCTATGCTTGCTGCCACTGTAAAATATCGATTTTCAAAGCAATCGGCTCAGTAACAAAAAAGTTCAAAATGGCGGCCTATTTTTTAAATTTTGACCACAAACTCTTTCTCTATGCTTGCTGCCACTGTAAAATATCGATTTTCAAAGCAATCGGCCAAGTAACAAAAAAGTTCAAAATGGCGGCCTATTTTTTAAATTTTGACCACAAATTCCGTCTCTATGCTTGCTGCCATAGTCAAATATCGATTTTCAAAGCAATCGGCCCAGTAACAAAAAAGTTCAAAATGGCGGCCAAAAAATTCAAAATTTTTCCTCCGCAAAATTTGAATCTCGAAAATCCCTTTCTGAATACGAATTCATGATATACCTAATACCAACCTAGGTACCAAATTTCAGATCTCTACGACTTTTAATTTCGCTGGAATCCCTGGAACAACGCAAAAATTACACTTTTGTATGGGAAAATCCCTTAAAAGTAGGATTTTTATCCCTTCCAATTTGAATTTCTGGAATCCCCGTCTTAGTACGAATTCATGACCTAATATCAACCTAGGTACCAAATTTCAGATCTCTACGATTTGTAGTTTTCCGGGAATCCCTGGAACAACGAAATAAATTTCACTTTTGTATGGAGAAATCCCTAAAACCAACGGTTTTTACCCCTTAAAATTTGAATTTCTGGAATCCCCGTCTTAGTACGAATTCTTGACCTAATATCAACCTAGGTACCAAATTTCAGATCTCTACGACTTTTAGTTTTTCGGGAATCCCTGGAACAACGAAAAAAATTACACTTTTGTATGGAGAAATCCCTAAAACCAACGGTTTTTTCCCCTTAAAATTTGAATTTCTGGAATCCCCGTCTTAGTACGAATTCATGACCTAATATCTACTTAGTTACCAATTTTCAGATCCCTACGACTTGTAGCTTTTCGGGAATTCCTGGAACAACGAAAAATATTTCACTTTTGTATGGGGAAATCCAAAAAACCAACGGTTTTTACCCCTTACAATTTGAATTTCTGAAATCCCCGTCTTAGTACGAATTCATGACCTAATATCAACCTAGGTACCAAATTTCAGATCTCTACGACTTATAGCTTTTCGGGAATTCCTGGAACAACGAAAAAAATTTTACTTTTGTATGGGGAAATCCAAAAAACCAACGGTTTTTACCCCTTACAATTTGAATTTCTGGAATCCCCGTCTTAGTACGAATTCATGACCTAATATCTACCTAGGTACCAAATTTCAGATCCCTACGACTTGTAGCTTTTCGGGAATTCCTGGAACAACGAAAAAAATTTCACTTTTGTATGGGGAAATCCAAAAAACCAACGGTTTTTACCCCTTACAATTTGAATTTCTGGAATCCCCGTCTTAGTACGAATTCATGACCCAATATCTACCTAGGTACCAAATTTCAGATCTCTACGACCTATAGTTTTGGCGGAATCCTTGGAACAACCAAAATCACCAAAATGCCTCATTCTTTTATATATATAGATCACTCTTTTATATTTATATGTAGATTAGATCAATTTTCACTTTTACAAGCTTTTATTTATTTTCACCTTTCCCGATGTTTTTTTGTTTGTCTGTAATCAAATTCCTGGTTACCGATTGAGATGAAATTTCACGTGTATGTGTAAATCAGATGATAATACAAAATTCTCTTCTAAACACGATTCAAAACGATAAGACTTGTTTCAAAACGAATTTGCATTGAAAAACACTGTCAATAGCTCCCTGACTATAATATTGTTTTTTCCTGAAAAATCTAAATAAGTAAAATAAATACCTACGCATTGTTGGACCGTCCTCCCCCGCAGAAAGGGTTGTGTTCACCCCAAGAAAAATTTACGAACGAAGGAATGCCAGAGGTTTTGCTGGACTTTTTTGATTTTTTTGTACGCTTTCCGTAATTTCCACTTTGATCAGAGAAAACAAAGAGAATTATTAAAAATCTGTTTTTATGTGTAACGAAATTTATGAAGGGATAAGTTATACATTATAAAGCACTTGACATTTTCATTAAATTTGAATACCTAGAGTTTATGTGTTTTTCAAAGAATTAATTATACCTAGTGAAAAACCATCCTCAACGTAAACGGCAAATAAAAATGAAATGAAATGAATAATATGGTGATCGGGAAAACGCTGGATAAGCTTACACTACTTTCCTTTCATTACATAATATACAGATTACATATTATTAAAAGTAAGAAATGCATTTAAATAAAAATTGAAAATTTCTAACCCAGTGTTCATCGTCACGGTTCATCTAACTTACATAGCATAGTAGCAACCATTAAAAACACATATAAACTTACTTTCCTGATCTCTGATTAAAATAATAAAGAAATAAACCATACTACGTTTGTGGCACGTATTAAAATAAAATTATCGAAACCAAAATGGCGTGTCAACTTTTAATATCGCCTTGTAAACAGTCAACGGAACAACCCATCTCCTTCGTGACTAACAATTTTACCGAAAACCAACATACATTTACCGTCACCGACCAACAACTTTTAAAGGATAATAGTGTTTATTGATAGAGAGATAGAGTTCTTTGCTGTAAGAAGAATGGAATATGTCGGTTGCATTTATAAAAGTGGTAAATTAAGAAGATTGCATCAGACACGTCAGCCAAACAGTTTGATCACAGATAAAAGACGTATATATACGATTTTTGGAAACGCCGCTGCCGGCCCATAATTGGCCTAAAAGTTTATCTTTTCAAAGAAGTATGGTCATTTGACATAACATTTTAAGGTAGCCGCCATCTAGTTAAAGTTACGGATTCGTGACCGGGGAAGTTTAGTACTGTGTAATCAGAATTTCTTAATTGGTGTGAATATTATTTCCTTAGAAAATCCATTCTCCATGACATCGAAATTAAGTAACAATGATACAAAAAAATGTCTGTGATGGCATAAACATGTAGTAAAATGTTCGAACAAAAACAAGAAGAAGTCTTCATTTTATAAATGATGAGATGAATGCCAACGGATTAAAAAACTTTGATTATGATGACTGATCAAAGTTAACAACATAGGCAATTGTAACAAACGAACATTTGAAACAAATTTGTATGCAGAAAAGGCAAAGTGGAAAATTGGACTTTAGAAACACGAGGATTTATTGAGCAAAGGACAAAAGAAAAGAAACTATATACAAGTGGCACCAGTCTGAGAAAAATATACAGCTGATTGCTGTATATTTTTCCTGTGACGATAGCTCATAACAAAACCGATACCTCTATTTGGGAGTCTTGTTGAAAAAAGGAATTATAAACTTTAAAACAAATGCTATAAATAATAACCTAATTTCTCAAATTACCAAAACAAGTAACCGCATATAAAACAAAATTTTGATACCTACGTGTTGCTTTTTACATACAACACCATAAGTAACAATCGAACAGACGTACACATAAACCAGTGTAATATGATCTAGAACCGGGAGCTGGGCCAAAGTAAGACATAAATATAGGAGTTATGGCCTCACAGACGGACAGGCGCTGGCTTGTTCCCCGTTCACATTTTTAAATGTATCATTTATGGGCCGGGCTGGCTCAAATAAAAGTGATCCAAGTTAGCCTAAAACGGAATACGGTAAAAGTAAACTGGTTTTATTGTACTTTGACTACTACAATCTTGACTAAAGTTTTTGTTTGCTTAGAAAATAATAATACACATAGTAGCTTTTTCTGCGGCTTTGCTCGAATGTTTTTCAGTGTTTTACAAAGTGGGCAGGAGCTATAGTCGTTTATGGAATAAAAAATAGCTCTTTTCTTAATTTGGTACAATTACCTATCTCAACTCCAAGCTAAACTGCTTAAGTAGCTAACCCCAAGATGCACAAAAAAAAATTAAAAAATTTAAGTGCTACTTAAATTAATTTAATCGCAAGAAATGTCAAAATTTTATATAATTTTTGACATTGAATTGCGATTAACTTAGTTTAAGAACCACTTAAAATTTCTAATTTGTTTCGAGCAACTCCGCATAAGTAATAAAAGAGGAACAAACATCAACATACAACTTTCGTCTTCGAATGCGTGGAAAAAGGCTTCAAGTCAATTAAAAGTAGAGTGGGCAATATACCGTTAATTGTCAGTATTTTTTTAAGTTTAAGAAACATAATATTATTTGAGTTAAAAAAGCTTTCAAATCATTTTCGTTATATGCGATATGGATCGTGATAATAATTTGTTACTTAACACAATTGACGATGATGTCAAAACGAGGTATTGATGAGGTGTTAAAGGTTCCAATTTAATACTAGAGGACCATTATTTTATAGCTCGAGCGACTGACCACATATACGTAGGATTTTATAGTAGAATTAATATTCTTGAGTTAGGTTAGGTAAGCTGAAACGATAACAACTTGAAAACTGCTATGACGGAGTGGTTGAAAAAGTTCGAAGATTTGGTAATTTGATGCTACTTTAAAGGGGGTCCATTTAAAGTAGCAGGTTTTAAGGCCTGTTAAAATTTATTTAGTTTAGAGATTTTGCCAACTTAATGGATAAGTTAATTTAACCATTGCTTAAGTCTAGTAGAGGCACAACGGATTACAATAATATTTAGAAGATTGGTTTTCTCTTCTTTTTCCTCAAATAGCTCAACACTATTTGATGTTCGTCTGAATGTAAGCATCGGTTTTGAGTAAATCAAAAAATATGACGTGTTACTTTGTTTATTGCTGTCTGTGATTGCTGTATGTATGGACTCAAGACAAAAACGTGGACGTTTTGGAGGCTTAGGGCTCATCTGGCGATTTAAATCTTTGTTCTTATCATCAGCTTTCTGAATTGGTTCTCATTATGAAAGAAGGATCAATTCATGCCAAAACTCATCGGGCATAGTGATTTTGAACTTCATATTTAAATAGAGTCATTCGAGTTGTAGGAGTACACAATAAAAATAAAACCACTAGAAATTCTAGAAGCATAAGATGTAAGCGTTCGGATTCGCACAAATCTGTCGTCTGTTTATCTTTTGTATCTGCCGGCTTGCTCATATCTCGCGAAATATTAAATGTCCACGCATCCCGTGTGCTGGGCTGCATATTACTTGCCCATAACCTCCTGCATAAGTTGGAATACATTCTTCGCTAACAAGATCATTTCGAGCATCTGTTTCGGATTTTATATGCTACCTACGGAAGAATGATTAACTTCAAGTCATGATTGCCTGGTAAGTTAGTAAATTGACTGAAATGCTAATATACTAAACAATAGAAAGCCTTATAGGTTAGTAAAAAGGTTTCCGTGTCGTCTTTCCAATGATGTAAAGAAAAGTAAAAAAAAACACTGCATGAGTGAAATAGGCATAATTCTAAATTTAATTAATGTATGGTAATTTAAGCTCGCATCTTGTGCCACCAAAGAGACACTTACGTAGCTATCACTTTTATTTTTGTCTTCAAAGGGTTTCTGTTATAATTTCTAAGGAATTATATTTTTACCAAATCAGCTATTTTTGAGCTGCGTTCTATCACCTAGATTAAAAATACGTTATTATTATAACTATTTGTTTCATATACTTTAACTATCCTTAGATAAATATATCGAACCCAGGGCCATATTTATACTCATTTTATTTTTGCTAATGTATGCTGTTCAGTCTTGCATGCTGTCATGCTTGTTCAGTCATGAACTGCCGATAACTCTTTGATGTCTCATTTTATTCTCGGCATAATCCGGCCTGCCTCGATAATCCTAAGGTTTCAAATTCTTTGTTGCGTTTTTGTGGAGCGTGCGAGGGAGATAGTAGATGATTAGCATTCAAGAAGCAATTGCAATCCGATACGGCGTGGTTTCTTGTGCTTTATGGTTTTAGATTTTTCTGTAAATGTCAAAGTCGCCGCTGTATGCGCAAGCGCAGGCTTGCGAATTTATAGAGTTGCACAAATTATAAAACTATACTAAGTATACCAATTATATTATAATTGTCCTTTTTTACGGACACGTAATCTATGTATATAATATAAACCTTTCTCGTAGATTTTCTGATGAGATGATAGATTCGTTACACTTCTTCAGTCGAGATTGCTGTCATTTTGTATGAATTAGTTTTAACCAGATATTTAATTTACTAATTAGGTTTAAACAGATATTTACTATATTATTTTCATTTTAAAGTCACTACTTTCTTTTACTATAGCGCTTGACTGTTGTCTGAAGCCCTTACGTGTCTCAATAGTAAATCAATTATATGTAGAGATCCGTGCTAGTCTTTATCATAGTCAGTCAAATATTGTTATAATTTTAAACTGAATGAAAATGCAGTCTGAGCAACAACTTACATAAATACTACTACTCTTTTTTAAACTTTTCCTGTCTACAACGTTCAAGATTTTCTAAAGGCAATGTCACACGCTCCCACAGTGTTCATTGTTTTTACATTATTTATACAGCCTCGCATCGCTCCTTACAAATTAAGACACGGGAGGGAGCGGGGCCACACTTTATGATGTCGCACTGACTTACGTTTATTGTGCGCATGACATTACAATCGGGTGGAGTTATTATTATGAGATAGGTACGGCCATTGGGTAATAATTTATTGGATATTGAATTTATTAGTTGCAAATCCTCTTTTTCCTTTTTATTTAAATCACAAAAGGAATTAGAAGCGATGTTATTGTTGAGGAGTTTTGAAATGTACGATTTAAATAATGATGCATAATGAATATTCTATTTACAAGTGTTCTGAAATAAGAAGACTTAAATATGTGCCTTTGTCTTTTTTTAGGCATGCCGTAAAGCCCTTAAGTGCGATAGAGATATCAACAGGCCGTCTATTTTCCCATTTTATTGCCCTGAGATGGGCAGCGACTGTTATAGGTATAGGTTATTTAGTAGAAAGGAAAGTTTTGACTGACTTACTCAATGACTTGTCATCGCCCAAACTCTTTGACCTAGATAGCTGAACATTGAGGTTTTACATAGAGTTCCAAGAGGTCCAAGAGGGAACCCTCAACTTCAAAAGTGCGGCAAAAAATACTTTGCCCAAATTGTCAAACCCGAGCCGTCGCTACACAATTTTTCACGCGCACTAGCATCCGCACATCATACAAATTTCAAATTGACACACTACAAAAAAAAGTAGCTGCACTCACGGAGCTGTCGTTGATAGGTAGGGCTCTATCTAGTTGGAGCGCGAGCGACGACCTATTATAAACCTATGGAGTTTCTCTTCATTACGAGTATGTGTCTTACACAACCAGTTTCTATGAATTTGTATGAAATTGATTCCGAGCCTGCTGCAGCGGCTGCAGACTGCATTACGTTTAGGTTAAGGCTTTTCAAAGTACGTACAGAAAAGCTAAACCGAAGCGGGACGGTTCAGCTAGTCTATATCCATACTTATGTATAAAACTTAATGTGAGTTTGTTGGTTTGTTTATTTGTCTTTCAATCACGCCACAAGGGAGCATCGAATCAACGTGAATTTTTGCACATATCATTTGAAAGCGCGGAGAGTGACATAGGCTTCTTTAAAACCCGAGAAAAACAATAATTACCTCGGGATTTCTGAAAAACCGAAATTCACGCGGGTGGACTCGCGGACAACTGCTAGTAAGATAAAAATAAAATGGGTGACTTTGTTTGGAGTAATTCCAGTTTACGCAACTTGTTTTTGTTACCAATATAATTCCTTAATTCAAATAAATAAAAAAAAATTGTTCCAGTACTTTATGATACGCCAGGCTGACTGATTGTGCAAAACGATCAAATAAGGCAATTAACTGCAGTGAAATTTTTCAGTACTTATCTACTTAACCAGTGACTATTATGGTGTCTATTATATTACTAAGATTATGGCGTCAAAGCCCGAAGAACTTAAAGATGATTTCGTTTGGAATTCAAGAACACTTCATTAGCACCAGAATTATCTTGAGGTTGTCATATCAGTTCTTTATAGTCATAATGTCCAAGTCATATTGTGTGTGATTTGATGTCTCGTCTCCTTTGATCTGTGAACCACCCAGTACGTTTAATTAAGATTCAAATTTATCTTCTAATTTTTTTTCGTTCCTATTGTCGCCATTTTCTTATCTTCTTAATTGGATTCGAAAACGCCTGAGATCATTATTTCTAACAATCAGAACAATTACCTGTTTTTTTTTTTTTTTAACTTCAATGGACAACAATATCATTCACTCAGGGCTGTCTTATAATAAGATTTAGAGAACAGCAATTTTTTATTAATTATTTATAGAATAACCATACTACATTTACCCATGTGGTTATGACTATGATAATTTATTATAAGTAGCTGATATATTTTAATTCACTGTTATATTTGAACATTATTGTTGTAAAACATTTTTTTGATTGAAATTTTTACCAAAATTTCCTCCAGTTTTTCAATTTATTTTTAATTTTTATCAGACACCAAATTACTAAGAACAACTTTTTGATAACTGGCTTAGTTTTTTTTTGTAATTTTGCAAAGGACAATTTTGGTAAATTCGCAAAACGTATTCTTATGAGTGAAGAAAGAACTGCTCGGTTTGATATACACCTTAAATAAAATAGTGATCTTGATAACATCAAATAATTATTTGGCATATTTCCACAAAATACCCATTACGGATCAACGTATTTGGTATTCGCATTAATTTGAGTGTTTAATCGAAATCATCAACTTTGCAGCGGCGACTGCGGTGTGGGCTGATTGATTTATGTACGTTGCGGAAAACAATTAAAATACATATTTTGGGTTCGTAAATAAAATATATTACTTAGGAATTAAATCATTGATGAAAATGTTTCCCTTAAATCCCGAAAAGAGCTAAACGTGAGCTTTTCGAGAAAGTCTTTCTGAATTCTTAAAGTTTTTTGCGTTCCCGATAAATAAGTTTTCTAGGGCATCTGAAAGAAATTCTGAATAGAAGTGTAAGTTCTCCTTGAGCGCATCTTTCTGGGTTTGTGTTTATTTTTATGTTTCGATGTATTCACAGAATAAATAAATAAGGAACTTATCTTATAATATGTTTGTAATTTTATTCTTCTTCAACCAGCCTTTGTGTGATACTTCGCCTTTTGTGCATGACACCGCTAATTCGCTTCTTAATCAGGTCACTCTACCCCGTAGACCAGTCCCTAGAGTCCTAGCAAAACGTCCAGGGTGACAAGTTCTTCTGTGAGGACTTATCTTTGACTCTAATCTCTCTGAGATTGGAAGAAGTCTCCCATTTCTATTCAGTATTGTACAGTATACAGCCTACAATTTTTCGTTTAGGACATTTCCTTAGCCAAATTAAAAAAAAACTGTTATATGTTTTAGTTATAATTACCAATATATTTGTCCGTACTGAATATGCCATTTATTAGAATTAAATTGATATAGAGATACCACTAGTTAGCGTTATAGTGCGTTGATTACACAAAATAAACGGTTATTGAACCGGCGGTAATCAATTCCTCCAGCACGTATTAATGTATGCAGGCAGCAGGAGTCGCGCTGTATGTCTGTCTACGCATCTGTTAGTGTCAAACACTCGTAATTCAATGGGCCATATATCGAGAGCCATCGACACAGGCACCCACGCGATTTGGCAACAATATTCGTGTACAGTCGCGGGACAAATAAATAAGGATTCTTAAATCTATGTTCAAAACTAAGCATTGAAACATAGGTTCATGTTGAACCAATGTTTCAATGCTTAGTTTTCTGTGCTTGAACCTATGTTTCAAACCTTCTCAGTTCAAAGATATCAAAGACTTTTTGAAGGAAAAATACAACTACGGTGAAAAAAAAACCTGCAGTAAGCGAGACCAGCCTTAGTCTATAGATAATCTAAAATAACTGACACATAGAAGTTACTTAAATATCCACCGAAATAGATTTTTGTGCACAGGTGATTTGATGTAAAAAAAAATGCTCGGAGAGTACAGTAAATCACGTTGAAATAGAATCTGCGAAAGTTTCTAGCAGTTGTCTTCTAGGTACTAATGCAAAATTAATAATTATTATGTTTTCTTGATATCAAAGCCTGAAACATCGTAATATATGGATTGCTGTCTGTCGGTATTTCCACAGAATATATTTCGAAACTATTTAATTTGGTTCCCCTGACACTTTTTTATTTACCATAGAAAAGCCAGGCATCGAAAAGTTGACGTATCAAAGACACGTACGAAGCGATTCCTCGTTCCTGATACGCACTGCAAAGGTCTGGAATACCCTCGCAGGCACTGTCTTTCCCACCGCCTACAATTTGGGCGCCTTCAAATCAAAAGTGAATAGGAAGTGCGCATTCCCACCTTTATAAATTATATTATCTCTTTCAATCAGGACCTGATGGTATGATCACACACAAGCGCTAGCCTATATATAATTGGTTAAAGAAAACATTATTTAGGTTGTACGTACAGTATACAACAGTTTGAGGCAGGTTTTTTTGTTAAGATATTTATCAAAAAACTTTGAAACCCTTGTGATCTCGCCTGTATCGGAAACAACAATAAATCATAATTAGGTGCGATATAACCTTTCAACGGGTGCCGATCGCCGGCATAATCCTTCCGAAGAGCTCGGCCTCTGACTGCGGACCATAACTCATTCATTTCCATATTGTGCGTAAAGTCCGTAAAGTGGAGTCAAAACGTATTTATTGCAATATCGGCCATATTATGGATACTTCACAAAAAGGGGGCCGCATTAGGTCCTTTGGAGGAAGTACCAGTTCTAGTTACTATTGTTACGGCAAGGCAAATCAAAGCAAGTACCTACGCTATAATCTTTGATTGTCGTTTTATTTTTTTTATTGTCAATCCAAAACTCTTTAGCTGAAAGTCTTATAAAATTAACCTACTCCGATTCAGAAGTATGTTAATCAATGGAAGTGTTATCAGCAAGTTCAACGTTTTCATTACAACGGCATTGTTATAAATTATTTATTTATCAATCCTGCATAATACAATCGTCTCAGTCGCTATCACAAATTAAAAAAATCAGATTGATTGCTAATATACATAGACAACAATAATAAAATGCTCTCAGACTATAGTTTCTATAACAAAACTAACAACATTTCAACATTTATGAAAGGACTTTTGAAAACAATTTGATTTTTCTAAGTTAAGCCCTAGTCTCTCAACAAAATAAAAATTGTCCTTTATCGCTACGCAGGATGGCACAACGGTACAGAGTAATTAACGTGTATAGTATTCAGTATTTTTTAATATGAATGTATTAAAATATTGAATATTTTAATTTTGTCTAAAAAAGTCCATCTGTCTGATAAAACTCTTAAGTTCACTTCTTCGTTTTACCTGATGGGCATAGGATACGTTTATTAGTAAACATAATAATCTTACTAACCTTGTTAAAACAGGTGACATCAATTCGAATTACGCCGTTATCGATTGAACATTCGATTATTTTTAGCGAGCCCGTTGTTTTGACAGGTTGAGTAATTGAGTGCGGGCCTGGCGGATGTCGAGATTCGTGGCGACATGAAAGACAGCCGGGTTCTGTCCCCGTATTAATAATATTAGCGATCGCAAGGTAAAGCGTGGTAACTCAATTTCTTTTACATCTTATAATACTTGACAACCGAATGGTGCAGAGGTAATGGTCTCTGCATCGGAAGTTGTGAGTTCGATTCCCATCCTGGAATATTGTCCATTATAACAATTAAAAAAAAATTGGTTGTCTGTAAAGTCGGTTTACGGACGATAGATTTACGTGATAACGTCATAATTGGCCTCTCTATAGTTTGTTTTATCGTGCCTCTCTATCGCTTGTTGCGCGCTTTCGCTTGCACGCACAGGCTCAGGTGGAACGTTACGCGGAACGTTACTATTTTTCATGTGCGTTGCTGGTGTTCATCAATTTATTAAACGTTATCACGTCAAAAATAACTACCTACTTAACTCGAGGTTTTAGTTGTAGACAGCCATAAAAGTCCTACGATTGTAACAAATTTTTAGGTACAGCCAATTCGGTTCTTACACATTGAAGGACTTCGGATGTGGAACTTACCTTTTACCTTGTTAAAAACACCTTACCTCACTAGAAATAACAGAAGCTTAGGTTAATAACAGCCACCAGGGTCTGTATAACAAAATAACGACTCTATGTCTTACCGGTAATTTAATTATCAAGTATATTATGCGCATAGAAGATTTTGATTCCTTTTTGATAACCCGAGTCTTCTTTCTCTGGTAATTTAGAAAAGCATAGACAATGTTGAATAAAGTCAGTACAGTGTTACAACTCCTCTTTTAAATCTTAGTTTATCAAGTTACATAGTTTCGCTCCGGTGTTGCGAGTTAAAGATGATATAAATAAGCAAGAATGGATTGTAAATCAATCGACGAACGCTCTGTCGCCTTCATTGTGCGAAATTAGCTCTGATGGCGTCGAAATACTCGTATGTTATTTTTTAATCAAAGAATTCCTTGTCAAAAATGGATCGTCAATATACCTAATGCGAGCAAATATAAAGATGCATGTATTAAGAGTTATAACACATAGTTAACATTAAAATCAGCAGCAATGTCTAGAAACAAGGGTAATTTTGCATTAAATTGAAAAAAGGGGTTGTTATTATTCTACTTTTTTCCCCTTTGTGCGTGAATGAAAGAATTGCAAATGACTTGATAGGCGATGAACGTTGTAGTTATAGGAAGCAAGTTATTTGCAGGAGGTACAAAAAATTGACTCTTAATCAATGCTCTTAATCTACAAAAAATCTCGTAGATAAAAACATCGGTTAAAAAACGAAAAAGATCAGTGACACAGGCCTTCGATGTGTTAAAATATCCAAAAGAAGATTAATCTAAAAATATTCTTTCATTCATACATTCGTCGATGCTTCCATAAACCTTTATCAATGGCCAGCGGAAATATTTGTCTTTCAAAACTATAAATATCTACAAATTTAAGTAAACTCAATCTTAAAACTTAGAGCGTAAGGGTGAAGTCAACTGCACAATAAGTTTGTTTACGTCCAAAGAGGTTTGATTAATAGTTTCGCTTGCCAGTAGCAGCTTCTCTTTATTTTTTTATGACTATAAGTAAGCGTCCAAGATCTTTGAGGTCAGCTTTAAAATCCGATTCATTTATCAAAATGTCTCATTATATCGATCGCATCGAAATTTTAATATCGATATTATTATGATTGCTCGATCGCACTACTGAATAAGACTAGCATAAATATATCAATCTTGATTAAAATTATATGAGATTACGTATAATAAGGCATTTCCGTATATTGTGTATCATAAAATTTAAAATTATAAAGAATGCATTGACGAAATGTTTCTTTAAGAAATTATCTGAGACTATGCACAATAAGGCACATATATTTTGTATCATAAAATTAAAAAATATAAACAATGCATTAACGAAAAATTCTTCGAGAAATGAGTGGTAGATTTTGGTATAAGGATGAAGCATAAAGGAGGAATGTTTCAAACTCTAGGAAAGTTTTCACTAATTTGATAGAACACAGGCAGTGATTAGTACCTTGTATCTAAATTAAATGCGCTATTAAAAAATCTTCGTATGCCTGTGTTGTGGAGCCATGTTTTCTAAGTGGATAATAATGTAGAATTCTTTGCTCATTTAACGGTGTAGAAGCCGTATTTAAGCGATTTTGAATGAAGTTCTAAGCAAAAACTATAAAGACAATTACTTTCAAATTTACACGTCATGTATTTTGGGTCTTTAATCTAAAATCGATAAGAAGCAGAAACACGATTGGATAAAATTTTCTCGATAGAAAGTTCTCCCAAAAGTTGCTCCAAAATCTCAGTTTTTCTAGTTTTTATCGGGCACTACATTGGATGTAATTGTAATTTTGCTTTTAAAGTGTCGGTAATAATAATATCCAAAAACGCTAAGAAACAGATTTTTGATAACCAGCTTAGTTTTTGAGAAATTAGGTAAAAGGTCGTTTTTCTGTTATATTCTTCCGATACGCTGCATGTCGCACCTACCAAATCTCCATGAGAGTAAGAAAGACAAAAATAAATTCAATAAATCCCCTTAACTATCCAGTGATGTAATATGGATGTAGATGCCTCAATACGGCAATCATTAGAAACATTAGGTTACCTCAGTCAATGAATGTGCACTACTAGTAACATCAAACCTTTTGAAGGGAATGCTTCACTATAATTATTCAACAGGATAATAGATATCGGTAGCATTCCTACGAGTCTTTCGAAACGTCTTCTGTCTACATAGTTTTTAATCTGAATCTTCATTAACTGAGATGCATTAAAACACATTAGAGGTGTTATTTTAATAGGAGTTCTCACTACACCGTCGACCAATTACCAAATTGCTCGGGGAACCGGGTGCGAAGACAAATGCTGGTGGTATTGATCCATCAGTGTACTTCCGTGATCCACTGATACCCGAGAGATGCTGATGCTGATCGGAGATACGGCCCATCAAAGAGTGGGCTACTTGAGATCATTCTACAGGGTGTATCATAAAATACCATAAATATCATTAAATCCGAGATTTTCATGAATGATGAACCTTGATGCATATTTTATAATTTTTTAACTGACAAAGGTATTGGTGGGATGCTTTAGCGGTGGCTAGTTAAGCTTTAGCGATTTAGTACGATGTTGTGTAGCAGACAATAAGTGTTGTATTCACCATCAGCTGATGAGGTTGCAGTGAATTATCTTGTAGTGTATAAAAAAGACTGTATGTTTTACTCATTACGTTTATTATGATCTCACTTGATGAAGTAGTACCTAAGTGGAGGTTATGGTAGGTACTAACAAAACATCTTCAAATGTATCTCCATTTTCTGATGTAGAGGGGTTATAAAAACCTACGCCTGCAAAAAGAATCATACTGGAACGGCTTAGCTTCACGTCCTTGCCAGTAAAAACTACGAACCCATCACAGTATTACAAGTGATGATGGACTGATCTATCAATGTACAACTTAAACCTTTTGGCGAATCGAGCTGTTTGGCATCGGTACCAATATACGTAGCTTCAAATATTATGACGTAGGCATCTGGTAAGTAAGGATTTTTTTCAAATTAGAGAGTAATGTGAGTGAAGCCGCGGACACGCTCAAGCTACAAAACAACTGTGAATTGAGTGAATTTCAGAACATCCTGTACATATACCACACCGATGGACTGATCCCGATAGTCGATACTGTCTCGATGATAGATAATCTTTGAAATCGAACAGCGTTCGACGGACGACACCGCGTCATTTATTACCAGGTTACGTCGTTAGATACTGAAGTTACTACGAAGATTGGAAAGTTTAAACTTTAAGTGACGGTAAGTAACGTTTTTAGTTACAAGTTTGAGTTTGATCACTACTTGGAACTTTTTTTCTACCATTCTGTAATTTATGCCTGCTGCTTGTATCGAAGTTCATAGAAATGATACTGTCAGCCTAATAGCAGTACCTAGTAGATAGTGTAGAAAATACCCGTAGTAATTTTTACACACTACAAGTTAGTGATTGACTGCGATCTCACGGCTCACTCGATAGTATGTGCCGATGCAGCCAAAGGTGTTATCGTACTAACATGGAATATTATTGCTAAAGAGAGGGTTACGATCGTTAACGAGTTCTGCCCTCTGATTGGCTGATGGAAATAAGGGGCAAAATTTGTAAACGATGAATACGTTTATCTTAGACGATCTAGGGGCTATATCGGTAACACAGCATCACACCGATATACGCTAAATTGCCAGACCTAAGATAATTTAGAAATTTCAAAACTCCAAAGTGCAGGTCTGTGTGAATTGAACCCGCGTTCTCCCACACGAATCTTCCTTGTATTTCGAGGTCTTCATGGCAATGGAAAAGGTCCACTGGTTCAGTAGGGTTAGTAGCTACAGATTTTTCCGGTTTTATTCAATTTTCGAGTGGACTCGGAACTTTCTTTGACTTTCTATGACTTTTTCTCTATGTTATAACTTGGATGGATATAAGGATGCAATATGGAAGGAACGTATTGTAAAGGTACTTTTTTCTAATGCGATATAAGTTTTTCAACTTAAAAACATAAAAACTTAACAGCGCTCAACTCAAACCATCGAACACATCAAAGGCAAATGCCGACCTAAAGTATTTTTTTTTGTGTACCTGATTGATACGTTTGCATATTTTATGTCAAGCCATCGGTCACAGTAATGAAGTTACAATAAAAGTGATTTGTCCGGAATTGGTTTCTATGCGATTTGAACGGTCATTATTCAATATAGGCTTAAGGCGAAGCGCTTCTCCTATATGATATTTTATTTACATATAAATAAAAATAAGAATGTAAGTACCTATACACCGATTTTACCGAAACCTAAGTGAAAAATAAACCACCTAAATATTATCATTAAATTCCTTAGGGATCAAAAAATAATACTAAAATATCTGTGTTACCTACCTAAATGACATTGACCTGAGTATTCATTGTGACTGAAATTGTTTAACACTATTGGTTGGTTAGTTTGAGTTGTCAAAAAAAAGAGAATTCACAAAGAAAATATAGTTTCACTTCTCTATTCTTCTCTCCCAAAATCAGGTACTATTTTTCGTTTTTAAAGTTCTTATTTCACACATGTACTAATCATAAAACTTACTATGAAAATTTTGATAATTTGAGTCACTTTTCTTGCATGGACAATATTATAGCAATACCAGTAATAAATAAACTGTAATGTATTAGCTGTTTGCAGTGGGCATGCAAGATTATATTTAAAAAAAAATTATTAGTTGTTGCAGTGTTAAGTGTACTTGAACATATTGTGATATTATCCATGACAATATGCCATGGAATTTCCGATCTTATTTTTATGAACTGTGTATAAGGTGTTCCGTGTGGCCATCGATTTGAACCGAAGAATCAAAATAATGACTTTATTTAACATTGACAATAAAATATCGCGTATCCTATTGTATTCACTGGTTATGAGTAGGAGGTGCATCTCAGAGACATAGGGTAAATGTACCACTGTATCAAACTTTAAACAAGAGAGAAAAAAAAGAACGGCACAGCACACTTTTTTATAGTAAGTAATTATATTTTTTTAACTGGAAATGATATAAATGTGTTATGTTGTGTGATAAACTCCACACCTTCACTGACCTTTCATGACCTTTTCATCAATGTTATTTTTCTCAAGTTAGGTATGTAGCTGACGATAGATGGCGTAACCAGTCCCCTAGCACACGATGACGGAGCTTTCGACGAGCGTTCTATAAATAGAAGTTCTGACGTCACACGCTCGGATCACAAGCGGTCCCCAGGCATAACACCTGCCTGGAGGGAAATTTCCCTATTGCCTCCATCACCGGCAAAGGTACATGCCAAGGTAAGTACATGCCATGGTTTGAGCATTATTTTGACAACCTTCTTAGGGATAGATCAAAATGGTTGTACAAGCTAAGCAGCAATAGGCAAAAGTTGTATGAAAATCCATTTCTGTCGTGGCCGAAGCAGCATCAAGGAACACAACGTGAGTCTCGATCTCTTTTGCTGGTCGCAGCAGTAATATACTATAGTCGTTTTTGAGATAGTTGGTTCTCGCGTGATATTGAGTTTGTCGGTAAGTACGTGCGTTTACCCTAACCAAATTCGATACAAAGATTCTGATGGACCTTAAGCCGACAATACTGATTGGTTCCAATAAAGCATGCCATTGAGATGTGTCGTTCACGAAACAATGGCAGCGGGTTCGATCCCGAGATGGTCGGATTACGAGATTGAGTAATAAACTGATAGGTACATATTTATGTGGCGTGGAGTACTTATACTATAAATATCTACTCAATATAACACTTGAAAATAAACAATATTAATGTATACAATATAGTGTGTATCACAGAGCAAGGAATGACTTTATATTGGTGGTGTAATAATTAAGTCCTGCATATTTAACATTCAAATGTATGAATGATAATCATAAAGATTTTTAAATTATTTTATGAAATGACTATTAGAACACAATTAGGTATACTGTTAATACATGAATTTAATTTATTTTCAATGTTTTTTTCTTCTCGTTTTTTACAAATGTAGTAGGATATTTTTTTGTAATTAAAAGCATCTTTCAATGCACCCGCGGTATTGTCATTTCTTCACGAGTCCCGGTTTGTTGACCCAAACCGAATTCTGCATTTGTATCGAAATTTCCGAAAGTATTTACCTAAATCTATTTAAAAAAAAATGAATTTTCCCTTTTTTGCATTCGTGTTGCATAATTTTTGGGCAATTTACATAATGCGTCAGATAATAACTTTTCTGGCATAATAACAGAAATATTTGGAAGCGGATTCCAGAAATAATACATTGTAAACTCTTGAATGTATAAAGTACAATGCACCGTAACGTAAGAGGGAAAACTTTTGAAAATGATGTTCAAGCGTGATCATTCAAAGTCACTCCGATAAAACCTCTCCAATACTAATAATCGCTCAATATACGGAACACAAGAACAATACCATTAGGGATCCCTCGGCGTTATCTGCCTTGGAAAACAATCGGCAAATGATTCGCGCAGCAATTACGGGAAAATGACGATTGGTCAATGAATATGTTTTTGACAGAGGGCCACAGTAGTAAAATAATCCGTATGTGCCTATAAATAACAGAAAAAGTAAGGTTGGCCTTTTTCCGTCAATTTAATTTTACGAGCTAATTTTATTTCAGAACTTCTATGTAATAGCTAATTTCTTTTTTTATTTATTTATTTTGAGATATTGAATAATCAATTATTGAATAGGAAACGATTCCTGCCGTTAGGTACGATAGAATTAATCAAAAATATGTACAATTATTGAAATTAATTAACGTTCATAAATTATGATAAATAACCAGTCATTATTTACGTATGCTCGCAAAACTCATTGCCATATGCCTACGATGAAGTCCACTGTCTGCAAAAAATAAATGTAAATTGAATTTTCTCAACAACTACCTCACATAATATTGTTTCGCAAAAGTAAAGGATGTAAGTACCTATGTGAGTTTGAAAGGAGTTGCATTTCTGCATAATATTATTCTTTGACTCAAACACTGAATGGGGTAGCTGTCATTAATGTAAGTGACTCTCCGTTCGATGTACGAACGTTTTTGTCTGTCTACTTGATTGATAAAGAAATGGTACGGTTGCGACATTGCGGAACTTTTATCTCGGATTGATAAACAAAAATGAACCTTAATACAACGAATTGGGGCATATTTTGCTGAAATAGACATAAATCGAAGCTTACTTATTTCGTTCACAAAAGAAATGATATAGGTAAATGATCTGCATTTTTGTTTTGTATCTGAAAATAGAACCTTTTTGTTCTTTTTTTCAGATTACCACCAAAATATGAGCTTTTGTAACTGTGATACATTGTGAAATGCTCGCATTTTAGATTTTATATAATTAAATAGTTTTGAGAAGCGTTAGACTGTTCTAGCCTGAAAAATATAATTTTGATTGAATCTACTATCCTATATATTTTTTTCTTTTTAGACAAGCTTAAAAGCTAAGCCACCTAAAATAACGTTTCAATAAATAATATGTAACGTTAGAAATTATTTGCGTACTTAACTATACCTACGTTACTTAAAATTGTTTTGAAAAAATCATGTGCCATTTTCTTATTAAGTCTTCTTTCTAGGTAAAGTAATTCAACGTCAAAGTTATTTTGTCGAGTTTTCATAAAAATATTATGATCGATAATAAAACATAGCCTTAGTTTTTTAACGGCATCGAAACGCTCAATAGAATATCTTGAAATAATCCTCTTAAACTTAATCCTGAACACAAAACAGTCTTACAATGAACGTAGTTTTTATTCAAGACTCAAAGGAGGTTGACATCGCCATTCATATTATAAAAAAGGATGATATAGTGGCTCTGTTACGTAAACCTGTTGCTATCGATTCATATCCTATTTAATATAAATAAATGTAGGTATTTAAAAATTATCCATATGAAAAGATCGAGATCGGTTGATATTTAGTTAGGTATGTGAAAATTAATTTGTCTGTTCGTAAAATTGTTCTTTTATTTTACTTAAGATATTTTCTTAAATATAGAGTTACAATTGTTACGATAGAGAAAAAGCTCCCGCAGGATTTGTACAAAGTTGCATAAAATAGCTAGTTTCAGTTAACACAGGCAGACATTTTCTTCTACTTACTTCTGAAACAATAGAAATTTACCCTGGACAGGGCACACTACAAGAAAAAGTTGCCGCACTTACGGAGCTGTCGTTGTTAGGTTGTGCTCTATCTAGTAGGAGCGCGAGCGACGTAAATAAATCTATGGTACCTACTGTACTTTGACGAGGAAAAGGAACGACTTTATTCGACAATATTTTATCACAATCGCTATAGTATGGTATCAAAGGCAGTTACGTAATAGAGCCTTGATATCGTGGGAGACATAAATAACAGGTATCGATACAAGTGACTTATGTTGTATTGTTATCAATTCGTATAAAATTTTTTAGAACCTTTCGATTGAACGGCTCTGTGTGAATCAGGAAATAAGTCATCCTTTGCAGATGCGCTTCGTAAATACCTACATATAAAATTATTGAAGACCGATACAATTAAATTACATATTAAAGATCCATAAAAAAATTAAATCAACACAATATCTTTTCGATATTGCAAATATAAATAAAATAAAAGAATAAAAAAGCTTTTTTTTTCAATCTAATTAACCGACTTCAAAACAAGGAAAAGGTTCTTAAATCGTGGAAATCTTTTTTTTAATATTTTTTATGTAGGTATGTTCAGTACCGATTACCTACTCAAAGACGCGTGGACTGATTTGGAAAGTTTTTTTTTGTTTGGAAGGGTTTACTTCCCAGATGGTCTCATTTTCATTAGGTCAAGATCTGATGATGGGATCCTGGAGAAATCGAGCGAACTCTTCACATTTTATAAACACACTTGAAACGATTTGGGTATTGTTTGAAAGAGTAATATTTTTCAGGTTGTCCTATGGCCATCAGGTCAGGATCTAAAAAAACTTGAATGACTATTTTCTATACTAACTGGTAACTATATGACATATTTTATTGTTTCAAACATTTTAATTCGTGTTACTGTGGTTTTCTCGCAAACTTCTTAATTCGAAGGTAAAGGCCTCCTCCTCTAGAGATTTCCAGTTTTCTCTGTTACTTATTATGGTCTTAGATGACATCTATGGAAGACCATAGATGTAAAGTCGTTCAAAAGTTTATAACTTTTTAGTATAACAGGTCATTTTAGTACAGGTCATTGCAAGTCGACCAAAAAATGAATTATGCTAATTAAAAAATAATAATTAAAGGCCTTTTTAAATTCAGTACTGAATCTCACAATAAAGCCATACCGGCACTAAGATCAATTAATTATATTGCCCAGAGATCGAGTCCATTTCGTTCCAAGAATGAACAAAAAACATCGTAAAATCAATACAATAAGCCTCAATAAGCAATCGCCCGTAATAACGCGCTTGGGCTGTAAAGTTTGGTCCAAAAGACGTATTTTGAAACCATACGATATAAATTAAAGCAAGCAATTAATATTATTATGTAAAATTAATTTCTAATATTACTTGTGATAATTCTCATTATACTGAATGACGAGTAAGTAGTAACTCTAAAGAACTTAGTACTTCTACTAGTACTTATATGTTTAGTACTTTAGTACTTAGTAGATACCTACTCCTAAATGTTTGAATATAGTGATTCAGAAATGAATGTTTTTGAAAGATAGTTTCTTTTCGGATGGTAGCGCCGCAGGCTAGGCAGAAGAAAACAGATTTTTTCCGTGACGAAAATCACTTCAAGAAGAAATCAAAAATGCAACCCAAAAAGTAGTTCAACATCAACGATAAAAGAGGAGTTAGGTAGTAAGAGGAGATAGAGAGGAGAACCTATGCTGTTACCAATATTCTTCGTAGGATGAGTTTCTTTTTATTGAATATTTTCAGTAGTTATTTCACTTAAATTCATTCTCTATACGAAATTTGTCCGAACCAATCGATAGATATTGTATTGTAGTATAAATTTTTCGAACCACAGTATTGAAAGAATTTTATAATTTAGTTATCATCAATTATTATCATCAATACATAACGCAGCCTGCTACACGGTACAAACATTTCCATATCAAGTTCCTTACAATATTAGTCGAGAATATAACGAACAAACCACATAATAGGGTATCTGCGGCGGCGCCGACTCAGTCTTTAATTTGTAAATCGAACCGCCCGCTAGCGCCATCTATTAGTGTCAATGACCATTTGCCCACCCTGGGCTACTGTGCTGCGGTAAAAGCATATATTTTTCCTTTTTAGGGTTCCGTACCCAAAGGGTAAAAACGTGACCCTATTACTAAGACTTCGCCGTCAGTCTGTCTGTCACCAGGCTGTATCTCTTGAAACGTAATAGCACGGAACACTTAATAGTACAAGTATTTAGTGTTCCGTGCTGTAATAGTGAGACACTTGAAGTTTTCTCAGATGATGTATTTCTGTTGCCGCTATGACAACAAATACTAAAAAATAATTTGTATAGTCACTACAAAGAAAGACAAGAGAAAAAGTATTCCCTAAATGTCCTTATCGGCAATATTATGATCACTACTCATATAAATAAACAAACGAACTCCTTCACGAAATCCAATCTCAACACAATTTATCTATCCCATTTTTTCCATCCAACAATTATCGTACCGCATCTTAATCTCGATTAGCGAATCCATTCGCAATCATAATAATGACAAAACCCCCACAATTCGATTACTGCCTAATTAGACCCTTATAGTGGAAAACGTCCAGGGAAATTGCTTCTAGACCGAAATCACTGTAATTGAGAGCCTGCGAGGAGCTACCGGTCTTGACTCACTACTATCCTGGCGTCATAGCTATCACTTTTACTCCTATCAGCATTTTATCGCTGTCTTTGTCTGATTTCAGTTCGAAAATTAAACTTGATTCTGAACATCGCATATCGCACACTGCCCGATCGATATTAAACTTTTAAGCAAAAGTAAAAGATTCATATTGGATTGTATTATAAGATACGGTTGAGGCTATTGCTGTAAGTAATTTTGAGTCGATGAATAAAGGTGAGCCGACATTGGATGATAGTTTGTAAGTTATTGCAATCATTGCTAGTCAAAAATTATTGAGTGGAAGTATAGATAAGTAGGAGTATTTTTTCACTAGTGGCTAGATGTTGACGCTGAATGTTGCCACAACTGACGGACAGCAATTATACAGACTAAGGTTGAGCATGCTTGTCTAGAAGATGCCAAGAAGTATTCAGAAGTATTCACTCTTGATTGGAGAAACCTAAATTGTAGCCTGTAGGTGGGAAGACGGATGCCGGCCGGGGCACTACAGAGCTTTGCGCTACATATAAAAAAAAATCTGCCACTGGATTGTGTTAGAAAAACGTATTTATCTTTATCGTAATCGTTTACAATGTCCCGATTGGTTCCCTAATTAACGACAACCAATCGGGAGGCAGAATTTGATACCGATTATGAACAACGATGAATACGTTTTTCTTACGCAATCAGAACCCTGTTTTTGTTAAAATGTCAATTACCATGAAACATTTGCTACGTAATACTATGATGATGTGGTAATTACTACTGACATTAAATTTACCTCAGGTTTTGTACAAGCACAATTATATTATTAGTTAACGATTTCTTCAAAAAGAAATTGCGAATTTGGAATTTTGTTTACATAATAAATATTCTGTATATTTATAGGAGTAGCATTCAAACCAGAAACTAATTGGATACTAAATTCCTTTGAAGGAAAATTTAGATATTATTTTACATTTACATTGAAATAGGAGTAGTATGTGTAATCCACCTTTACTTTTGTCAGTTGATCTGATGGTTCGCCGTCAAAGAAGCCGACATCGATTCCCTCGATTTGCTCGCTATTGTAATTACGTTCTTTCCATTTTATTTTCGATTTATCGTTTTGTGGGGAGATGTTATAAAGTATAAACCGAAGGCTACTGTTTGTTTTGTGTAGTGAAATTAGTTTTTATTTACGTCTGTTGCAATCCTTTTATTACTTTTGAAATGCGACTACATAATTTTGTGTTTACTGTTTTGAATTGACTGAAAATAGAATAACTATACATAGTAAACTTAAATAAGGTGGATAGTTTTAGATTAGTTAGTTAAAAGACTAGTATGATAACGTATCTATCAGTGTGAAACTGTCTAACTTATACATTTTTATTTTTAATATAATCTAAATAATCTAATAATCTAATAATCTTTGAAAATTTAAAATTTAAATTATGAAATACAACCAAGGCCGCCAAATTGTGTAAGTATCTATTATCTTTTTTTGTTGTTTTGTGATGTCCTTTTATTTCTTTGTGGTGTGCAATAAAAGAATATTCATTCATTCATTCAAATACACTGAACTAACTATGCTCAATCATAATATACTTCATATTTATTTGAACAAGTTTACACAGATTAAGTTAAGATACCATAGTTGACGATTCATTTGGTCACTCATTTGGCAAAAAACAAAAGAAGATTAATCATTATGAATTTAATTGTTATAGAAATCATTTGAGTGACTTTTTAATTGTTATGGTGTCTGTTTGTGTGTTTCCTCCTTTCGCCACTTGACTCTAACCTGCAAGAGACATTCAAGATCCGACATCAGTCATGTCAACGACCCACCTGTCTGAACTAACTCAATATCATCTCGAAATTTTATTCCTCCATCACGGAATCTTTGTATCTTAGGACGACTGTACCTGTTAGACATGACGACAATTTTAACTCCACTTGAGCACTTTTAGGTCTCCAACATCCGTCGGTTCTGCGAGCATTCCCATTTCATCTTCGCGATACGTTAGGCTGTGTCGGTGACTCTCATATACGGATCTCCTTATTTCTCATTTGATTATCTAGAGGGATTCCGAGCATATATGGTTCTGAGCCTTCTTATAAGGCAATAGACATAGGCATAGCCTGGACAGAGCGGACGGCACGAAAAAAATGTCGCCAAGTTATCGGTGCCAAAAATGCTTGTTTGGCCACCAACAGTAAGGCCAGCTGTAGTTCGCTAAGCAGCCTCCTATAGAATTTGGACAGATGGCGCTACTGTTTGCTTGTATGAAAAACGTTTACGTAAATTTTGGTTAGGATGCCCATTATCCTAAGGTTTCTTATCAGTGTATGAGGCCCATTTGAAGTCACTATGCCTCGGATCCGTATGTGTATCCGTTTTAATTGAGCTTCAGTATATTATACTTTCGACGGCGACACTGAGTTCCTCGCATCACCATTTCGTGGAAGTATCATGGAGCTCTCGGAGACAAGACCTAATATTATGTCTTAGACAAGGTAACGTGTATAAATACCCTTAGAGATACGTTGAAACAATACGGCACGGACTGCACTTAAGACCAAACCGATAAATGCGTTATGGTATATTTTATTTAAATTTATGTCTTATTCCAACTTCCCAGAATTTATTAATCGGCTAATATGAATTCTGTGTGTGTTTTGTTTGTACCGAAACGAATCTGATATTTTTTGATGCTACTAAAGCTGGTATCGTTTTCGCGGCACCGTGTAGCAATCTTGTTTTTGAGTTGTGATTAATTTTAGTGTGTTTCGTTTCTTTTCACAGTTTAAATAAACTGTATGTGGTGGCACTGTCTTTGTGATTTTTAAGTTTATTTAAGTTTATCATTGATCTGCTTTTATTCATGAGTTAAAAAAATACCAAGCATGCTGTGTCGACTCAGTTTATAATAACACTATGAATTAGGTATCTTATAGGTAAAACAAGAGTAACACTTCGTTGCATCGAATAAGAAAAATCGAAAAGGACAATCCAAAAATATATTTTTTTCCTTTCGGTTTCTGTTTAATTACGTGTATGTTTAGTGCCTGATACAAATATCACAAAAAAAGAGCTTTGGGTGATTTTGAATATGGTTTAAGTGTGGTATTAGCCATGAGACTGCGCTATCATTTCTATACTCTCTTGTTGCTGCTGGGTAAAATTCATCGTAATTGATAGTGCATATTTTATCGGTCGCATTGATCGCATAAATTTTTATTTCAAAAATGTTGTTATGTTAAAAATGTTGTTATGTCTGTCGACAGCAAGCAATGACTGACAGCAGTTAAAACATCTTCATAGAACCACCTTTCATAAAAAATATTAATATTGAACTCTTCATACTTGGTACCTCATCAATTAATGCGATGCCCTCAATATACCAGCAACGCGAAATTTGTAGATGCATATTTAAATCAATTCTAAAGGTTAACACTAAACGTTGCTAATGAAATTTTTCATCAGGCACCAGCCAGCCGGTCGCACAGGCCCCGTCAGTTCACACACACCGCCTCCGTAACGACCTTGTTCGCTCATTTGTCAAAGCGCGTGGATATTTTATTTATTACGGACCCTCCACGCGTAAGGAATACCTGAGCAATACCAACGATTTATCTTCCGCAGATAATAAAAATCAAATCGACTTTACTAAGAACATTTACGTCTCAAATTCGTTTGCAGAATCACATTTTGAAAGGAAATATCTCAGATGTTAATGTCTTCAGATATCATTGGGTCTATAGTTTTGTGTTATGGTTTCTCTAATTTCTTAGCCGGAGAATGCATTTTGGATCGGCAAAATGAAGATATAAATTATCGCTTTAAATACGTTCTAAAAAGAGAAATAAATTAAAAATCTATAGACGGGTCGTTCAGACCGGGCCACCGTTTTGAGTGTTAATAGATTATACAAACTTGGATGTGTTTTTTGTTTGTGTTTTAATTTTTAAGTTTTAGTGATCCGATGATCATTCTAACTACAAAAATATATTTTTACTAGTTTAGCACCATAACATGGACACTCACACATTGCACCACAAATTTAAAGTCGCTCAGCGGGCCATGGAGAGGGCCATTTTAAGGGTTTCCCTGAGGGATAAAATCCGAAAGGAGGAGAACGAAACATGGCCCAAACAACTAGCAAGATAAAGTGGCAGTGGGCAAGTCATGCTTGTCGTAAAGGTGATGGCCGATGGAGCCGAAAAGTCCTGGAGTGGAGACCGCGTATAACAAGCGTAGCGTGGGGCACCCTCCATTTCGCTGGACTGACGACATAAAGCGGGTGTGGCTGGATGAGGAAGGCTGAAGACAGGGTGTGGTGGCGCTCGCTTGGAAAGGCCTATGCCCAACAGTGGACGTCCGCAGGCTGATGTGATGATGATGACGGTGATACATTTAACTTCACTATTCTGAGAAGACACCCTTTCCCAGTTGTGGGCAATAAAAGCAATTTAAAAAAAAATCGGCAACACTTATTTTGTATACCTACTTACCATTGACTTACTATAGTATATCTATGATACCTACATACCTACTTATTGCCTGAATATGTATGACAGACTATCTTCAATTTATAATTTAAAGATGAATCTGGTACACGACACAATATTATTTGTTCCGTTCACTTTATTCTTAGAACACACCCACGTGCAGGACCTAGAAAGGTTAAAATATTGTATACCTACGTCCTACTCATAAAGGCAACTAGAAGTATCTTCTTATTGAAATCATTAAGTTTTGTAATATTCAGCTTTTAATGGTCAAAGCTTTATTGGTTATTTCATTTAAAACAGGTAGTTCTGATACGAATTTTTGCTGCTTTTATGTTTCCAAGACTTATTCTTCTAAAGTACCTAAGTAAATTAAAAAAGCGCTTAATTCGCAAATACTGAACTGCAAAAAGTAAAGTGAGATAGGTAATTAACCTTATTATTTGTGGATAGAGCGCATAATGTGTAATGTGCAGTAATGTAATGTGTAATGTGTGTAATGTAATGTGTATAGTTTCAATGATTAAAATTGTTTCAATCCAATATTTCTAATAATCGATTGGTAGTCCTTGCTTGTCGCTTCCATTGAGCTGACATCACAGCTACACCTGGTGGTCACCCAGCGAGCATTTTCTGCATATCCTTTATGCATATAATAAAGGCTAGCCTTTGTACCCGCCAAGAAATTGATCATGTCTGTACTAACAGAAACAAAAATAGCATCGTGCAAAAAGTATAAGAATACACGTAGCATTAGCTTAATATTATAGTTTATTTGTTTTTCTCTTTAAAATACTTTTCACGGCCTTCCTGGCGCAGAGGCGGCGCGCTCGGATTTGAGTGGGGTTCGATTCCCGCCACGGGCCACTTTGTAGTTTTATAATTTCTAAATTGGCTCAGGTCTGGTCTGGTGGGAGGATTTGGCCGTGGCTAGTTACGTAGACCCTACTAGTAAAGACGGTTCCGGTGCGATGCTTGCAGAAACCGTTGGGGTAAATTTACTTACCCATCCAAGTTACTACGATAACATCTTAGGCTGCATCATCACTTACCATCAGGTGAGACCGCAGTCAAGTACTAACTTGTATAGAATAAAAAAAAAAGTAAACACACAAGATTAAGGATGTAGTCCACTGTGAATGTCAAGCCATGATAGAGCAAGTACTAGTGTCTCTGTCACGTTAGGCAGAAATAAATTCGAAAGTCAAACTTTCGATTTGATTCTTACAAAATAGCTCTACATTCTCCTTTAAAAAATACTCATGTAAGATATAGTTTTACAACGGACCCTATTTGTAATAATTTTTTAGCATTAAAAATACAGTTTAAGCGTACGGACAACCGCTGGGCACAGATATCCTGTAAGGATTTCTGTTCTTGCAACTCTTACGTTAGGTACTTGTCCAAATACCTCGCGGGCTTTTGGCATCTCTCTTCATCAGCAAACCATTTGGTCGGACTCTGGCAACACTGCCTTTCGTTATGCGTGGCACCACTCCCGCAATTTAGGTTCCTTAACTCCACCGTTAAGTTTCGATTAATAGTTATTTAAACTTAACTCGACATTATCAATGATATAAGTTCCTGTAAGGAAGTCTTTCCAGGCTCCGAACACTAGCATATCATATTCTGTATATGTAGAGCAACTTAGTGCTAAGTAATGCAAGCTAAACATAACGAGGAATCCTGCGTACTCGTACCTGCATATTCCTATATAATATTCCATACCCAATGTTTTAAAGGTAAACTAGCTGACCCGGCAAATGTTGTTTTGCTATTAAAATTATTTTTTCCTTATGAAAAACACTGTACGCCTTATTCTTGGACCTCGTATCATTAGCGTTAGGTACTTACTACTTACAATATTAGGCAAAGAATGACATAATATTGTATGACCCTGGTCAAACAAAAAAAATACGATTTACAGAGAAATCTCAGCAATATAAAGAGGCAGAACTACAAACAAGCAACCTTTGCCACGTAACCAACATGAAGGTCTCATGTACGTGACTGATGCACCGTGATATCGCGAGCTAGCATCAGATCACAGGGTTCGTTCACTCCTTAATGGCCTTACGAGGAATCAGAGAACGTGATGAAATCAAAATTATATACGATCTTGGTTAAAGGTTTGCAGAAAAACTGGATAATCTCCGCTAAGATTTGTGAGTTTTGCATGGATTTCGTTTTCGTAATTAATTAGTGCTTATCCACTTTGTTGAGTTGTTTGGCACAGTACAAGGTTTTAAAGAATTAAGATGGATGCAACAGACGGAAAAAAGCATTAAATATTGAACTAGCGTTACATATTGGCTTGCTTGCGCTTGACGACAATTATGTTTGATGGAAAGCAATGATGAGGTCTAGGTTGGAGCGCGTTTGAAGGCACCTAGATTGTACGTGGCTGGAAACACGGAGGCTGCACGGACGTTCCGCACTTTAGCGGGTCATATCAAAGCATTAATGTGCCAAAAAAAAATGAATTTTCCCTGGTCAGATAAATCCAATAACATTAACAACTTTTGTTTGGAAGAAGCTTGCAGCATTGCTTGTAGTAGCACACAGGTTTTTAAGGCAGTTTCTGAAAAAAATAATAGTTTAATGTAGGTGCTTAATTCAAGTAATAGTGAACCAGTTCACAAATCTTCTCAGCCCCTCAGATTTTTCTACGAAACTGATCCACTCTTTATTTCTCAGATAGGTAGACGAAGGTTTCGTTATCCATAATATTTTCTTTTTACACACAGTTAGATCCTATTTTGCTACAATCTCACCAGATGGTAAATTACGATACAGCCTAAGATGTTGTCGTACTAACTTGAAAGGAGCCTAAGGCTAACGATTTCTACTCAGCATCGCGCCGCAACACTGCACCACATTGTAGAGTTAAGAGTAGCGAATAATTCAGAATCCATTAATTACCCGTTTGGGTCAACTTGAAATTTTAATCTATAACCACACAGCTGCAAGTTGCAACACCATCTCATGACAGATTACACAAAAATGTAGTAGCAAAATAAAAACACTCACGCGCAGCCTCCACGATTATCTATACACTTCACTCCCTTGTCATTTCTTATAATTTTCGAATCGCCTCCCGAGTGATTGTTAGTGTTATTTCGTCGATTTTTTGTCAAGATCCGATCTTTCTGATTGACTGCACTTCGCTACCGGACCTTAATCGAATAATTTAAACACATACAATACAATTTTATAAATACACATCAAAATTATATTTGTATCTGAAATTCGACATTATACCCCTTACAATAGGGATGTGTACCTACTCGTATCGATGATTGCAATGGTGTCGATAATAATTTTCGATTATAACATTGATTTCCACTCGAACGCGCCCGTCAGTGGGCCGTGTTCGGAACGCGAGTACCAAATTCAAATGTCAATTTTGATGTTTTTTAAAAAGAACATAATATTATGTTGAAAATAAATTGTTGCGATCCATCCACATACTTGAGCTATGAATCATAATTATTATGCTGTGCTAAATTTAAACGGCACAATGGCAATTTAAGAAATCAAAAAATTCAAGAAAAAAAAATTCTTTAAACAAGCATTTCTAGCTTTTTTTGTTATATTCAGAAAATGCCTTATGCATGCCCCTCTGTCAGGAGAAACGGAAGGGTTATGTGGGGCTTGCAAGCACTAAAAACTATCTGTTTCCGCGACGGACCCGCTGGCGGAAGTACGGGATTCAATGTCGTATTAACCGCGCTCCCGCCAGGTCTCGACCAGCCACGTCAGCAGCGGGTCCAGTCATAAAGATTCCTAACTGTGGCAATCGAACCCACGACCTCCGACGCACAAGACCACTACAGTCTGTGCCAAAAGGTCAAAAATAAACGAGTTGTTTATATAACAATAATAATTAATGTAAAAATTTGTAAGATTTTATAAGAGACAAATGTTATCACCTCTGGATATTTACGCGCGTTGTCGATCTCGCAGCGGGTCGCCCCGTATCCCGAATTGACAGACAATAAATGGGGACACCCAGGGCTTTAACTGAAGAAGACATGCATTAAAACAACCATTATTATAATTCAAAGTGGACATTATGTTAAGGATAATATGCTTACAAGTTAGACACTTTAGTGGATCAACTTTTAGAAAAACTAACTATTATTTATATTTAATTTATAATTTGTTACTTGATTGTTGAGAAAATGCTCATTATTCTTTCAAATATTCCGTTGCGGTAATTCTAATATATAAAATCCTCTCGCTTTTCTTTGTTACGCTATGAAATTTTCAGTGTATTTTCTCTGGGTCTGAAGATAACAACCTGTTATTTATTTTTTATGTCCCTAAGTGAGAAAAAAATTTATGTGGCAAAACAACGTTTGCCGGGTCAGCTAGTTTTCGCATAAAAAGTTGCTGTGTCATTTATACAAGGGCAGTATAGCTTTCTTTGAGTGGAATAGCTTTTAGATTCAGAAATTAGTAAATGCCTGTTAACTATAGTTAAACTATTAATAATTAAATGAAATGATATTTTTTTTGTAAATAGGTTTATGTAGATTAAGATAGAGATAAGATAAAATGAAAAAAATGAAGCATGTAGTGTGTAAACGAATTTAATAATGTATCATGCAAATAAATAAGAATATGCATCTTTTTGATTTCACACTGCGATTGCTAAGGAGTTTAGTTCAAATTAACTTTCAATTAACCTGAAATGATTACGATCTAAGCAAATTAATAGTCAAACTATCTTTGCAAGCGTAACAAAAATTGAATAATGAATGGATGGCCTTTTAGAAGATTTCATCTATAGATAAACAAGTTGACAAAACGCCTATCGCTTATGCCTTATATCAACCGTGTAAAACACCATTTAGGTAAAGTAACTGACGATTATTACCCGGGCACAATACTGCATTCGGCAATTTGTTTGCCATTTCTTGACCGAATTTATACGAAGGAAAGTTATGTTTATTCTTCTTTAGGACACGTCAATGCTCGAAAAACACTCATCCCGTATTTGTACATCTGTTATTCTATGCGGATCGAACAAAATAATAAATTAAATAGCCGGTATTTTTTTCTTGATTTTCCAAATTTGTGATAAATTCCAAAGATGGTTTTATTGGATTTAGCACATAAATTTTCCTTTATAATGTAGGACAAGGGATTGGTGAAAAGTTCTTAAAAATGTCAACGTAGCTCCCAAACGGATAGACCGATTTTCATGAAGTTTATTTTGTGTCATAGATAATTTCACCCCGAGTGTTCTTAGCCATGTCTCATGAAAATCTGTTCAACGGTTTGAAGATTATCTTATGTGCTCTGTGATTATCAGCTATTTTCTAGTTGATGAGGGGATCTGACTAACTTCTTTATGTCCGATCGATTCGAAATTTGGTACCGTGTAGCTTCAATGACATTGAAAGTATATGGTAAGGTAACCATGACCTGATTTGCCGTTTGAAGATCATCAGCTCTTTTATATTTGATGAGGGGATCTGACTACCTTCCATACGTTCTATCGTTTCGAAACTTGGTACCGTGTTATTTCAATGATATTTAAAGCGTATGGTAAGGTAATCATGACCTGATTTGCCTTTTGAAGAAGATCAGCTCTTTAATAGTTGATGAGGGGATCTGACTACCTTCCATATATCCTATCGATTCGAAATTTGGTACCGTGTTACTTCAATGATATTGAAAGTATATGGTAAGGTAACCATGTCCTGATTTGTCGTTTGAAGATCATCAGCTCTTTAATAGTTGATGAGGGGATCTGACTACCTTCCATATGTCCTATCGTTTCGAAACTTGGTACCGTGTTATTTCAATGATATTTAAAGCGTATGGTCATGACCTGATTTGCCGTTTGAAGATCATCAGCTCTTTTATAGTTGATGAGGGGATCTGACTACCTTCCATATATCCTATCGTTTCGAAATTTGGTACCGTGTTATTTCAATGATATTTAAAGCGTATGGTAAGATATTCATGACCTGAGGGCCTACCATCAACTCTAATCGCGACTCAACAATAGATCTAAACTGAATTGCATCGCTAATTCGTGACATAAATTCTTTTAATTTGACAAAAAGATAACATGAAAATAACCTAAACTTACGAGTAGGAAGGTAAAACTTAATCTAGTAAATGAAAACTAATATTATACCTAGTAACTAACTAAGTTACTTACTTATCACTATTAATACTTTCTCTATATTTAATACCTTATTACCTACATTAAAAAGGACAAAATAAAGGTAAAATTACAAATTTTAAAAACCCCCGACACAAAAAATAAAATATAAAAAGTAACAAATAATATTTTAAACATATTATAATAATTATTATCGTCACAATATAATATTAAGTACGTGCCAATATTTTTTAATTCAAGCGTCGTCGCATCGTCGGGGGACGGTCCCCCGTTATATATTTAATATTATATTGTGATGATAATAATTATTATAATAGGTTTAAAATATTATTTGTTACTTTTTATATTTTATTTTTTGTGTCGGGGGTTTTTAAAATTTGTAATCTTATGTAGACATCGTCTTATTTAAAATGAATGCCTCTCCACTACATTATTCTTCCAGCGTTAGCGTAAACACGTGGAGGGGCTTTCTGCTATAAAAAAGGAACCTCTAATTTGTCGGCTACTTATACTCGTATGCATAATGAATAGATATTTAGCACTTGTAAGTATAAAAAATATACCTAATTGTCAACGTTCAAAAGAATAATAGCAGCTTCAAAATTACTAAATACAGTCAAACCTGGTTAAGTTAGAGCTCAAGGGACCGAGACCTCTTTTTATCTTTTAAAGGTTTCTCACTAACCCAAGTTTCAGAGTGAGAAGGGCAAAATGACGGGACCTAGCAAATACTCTCACTAATAGAGTTTCTTCACTCAACCAGTTCTCACTTACTCAGGTTCGACTGTATTAAGGAACTTATTTGTGATTATTAAAAAAATCCAAGTAACGGAGACATAATCAGTATAATATCATGTAAATATTCTAATATACTTTTACTCCAGTACTTTAATAAACTTTCATTAGCCTTTGTACCTACCTACTCGTATATGTCTATCTACAGTTGATATAATGTTATTTGAGAGTATTTTACGATGTATCTCAGACAGACATCATTCGATGCCAGCCAATCTAACTTTGTCGAGACGTACCCATTTATGGCATTTATAAATGCTATCGTCGAACACCGAAACTTGACAAAAAATAAAAACTCCGGAAACTCTTACAGCTCTTAGATTTCACGAGACATTGGCAAACACACATTACGCGGTTGGTATACACTATGAAAGGCATTTTACAAGACAATATTAATAAATATTATACCTGCCGGGCAATTGTACGAGCAAAATGTATTCATCGCTATCGTAATCGTAAGAAAATGTTGCCACCTGATTGGCTGGAAAAAATAATGCAATAGTGTCTGTCAATCAGCGAGATGAAATTATTTACGATTACGATAGAGATAAAAAAGTTTTTCTGACCATGGCTCACCCTGTTTCCCTCGCGACATCTCTTGGTATCAAAATTTCAATCTTTTAGGTCCAAAGCATTGGCCAGAACCATCATTAGTGAATTTTTGAACGAGTCAGGCCATTGTAAAGATCATAATCAAGAAAGTGTCATTATAAATATGGATAATATTTAAAGATCTATAAAATGTTTGATACGATCCTTGTATAGTAGTTTATGTAACGGTTACATAATGGGGGGTATTAAAATACGAGTGTGAGTTTAAAAAACGAGCCGCAGGCGAGTTTTTTTATAGTATCACACGAGTGTTTTAATACCTAATTATGTAGAGTTTCATACACTACTTTATCTACGCTCATATTATTATCATAAATCCAAATCATAAAATCTTGCTAACTTTTGTCGTAAATCATTGCAACTACTAAGATGTCAGGTGGAGTGAAATTTTCTTTAGTAGGTTTCACTACTAGACATTTTTCAGCGCAAAGTTTTGACTAAGTAACAAAAAAAATTTGTTGTCTGTAAATGTTACATTAGTCATAGTCTATGGTTCTAGTTTATACTCATTGTCTTGGTCTGTGCTCGCTCTCTCTTCTTGCTATGGCGTCCGACACATCATTGTATTGTCTTAAAATATTAAAGTCGTAATATAAATTTATCATCCATATTTTATTGATATCACAGCACCTATACCTAATATGGTGTCAGAGTGTCAGAATCCTCGTCGTCATCACAGTAATTAGTCAGTATTCCAAATCAATATTCAACATGTCTACGCGTCAAGAAAAAACTGCAACCGGCATGGCGACCACGAGTACAGAAAACGTGTTCAACAACGTAAGTCCTCTGAAGATTTGTAAAACAGACAGTCACGGCAGCGCATCAGAATGGAAAAAATGGTGGCAGGCATTTCAAATGTTTATGTTAGCTACTAATCTCGACACCGCCGCAGAAAAACGAAAGGTAGCCATTTTCTTACACACGGTTGGTGAAAAAGGAGTGGAAATATATAATTCATTCAATCTCGACATAGAAACAGTGACTCTCGAGGAAGTCAAAACAAAATTTAACAAATATTTCGAGCCACAGAAAAGTCTAACCATGAACAGACATTCGTTTTTCACTAGATTTCAAAAAGAAAACGAATCCATTGATGATTTCTTCACTGACATACAAAATCTGTCAAACAAGTGTGAATTTGGACAGTTAAAAGATTCCCTCATCAGAGATATTTTTATTGCAAACATGTGCCCAAAATTAATAAATGTCCGTCAGAGATTACTTCAAGAAAACAACCCAACGTTGGAAAGAACAATTTCACTTGCAAAAACTGTTATCATGGCCCAGGAAAATGCACAAAAAATAGAAAATATTCATTATAGTTCTGACAATGTCATGCGGATACAGCGATCAAGATCCCGAGGTCCAATGAACAAAAATGTGTCACCCCGTCAAAACAGTAATCCAGTCATCTCTTCAAGGCAACGGAGTCAAAGTCCACACACAAGTCATCGCAATGCCAAAAACACCGCCTGTGGAAGGTGTGGTCAGCATCATCGTGTCAAATGTCCCGCTCAAGGAGTTAAGTGCAATACTTGTAACCGTTATAACCATTTTTCAAAATTTTGCTTTTTTAACAAGAATGTCAGAAATTTAGAGTCAACAGAGTCCTCCGGAGAGCAGTCTATGTCAAGTTCTGAAAATTATTTCATAGGAATGGTAAAATATAATGATGATATGTCGCATTCTAACAAATCTTGGTGCCTTAGTGTATTTGTAGGCAATAAAGAGCTCAAATGCATTTTAGACAGTGGCGCAGATCTGAATATTTTATCATATAATACATTTAAAACATTAAATTTACCAAAGTCAATTATAAAAAAGTCTCATGCTAATGTAAAAAGTTTTGATGGATCTTCCATAGAAATTTTAGGTCAATGTGATATCATTTGTCATTTCAATGGCTGTCAACAAAGTATAAAATTTTTCATAGCCAATATTAATTGTGCTACAGTCTTAGGTCTACCTACATGCATTGACATAGGTGTTTTAAAAAGAGTCTTTGCCGTCAACAATGCTATGTCACAAAGTCAAATACTAAAAGAATTTAACGATGTGTTTCAGGGTCTTGGATGTCTACCTCCTGTCTGTTGCTTGAAGCTTCACCAGAATGCAGTACCATGTGTCGATCCTCCCAGAAAAGTTCCATTTGGATTATACAGTCAATTAAAAGAGGAATTGGATCGCATGTCAAGGATGAATGTCATAGAAAAAGTCACACATCCTACCGAATGGGTAAATTCAGTCGTTGTCACAGTCAAAAAGTCAGGTCAGTTAAGAATTTGTCTTGATCCTAGGAATTTAAACAAATATATAATACGAGAGCGTTATCCTCTCAAAAGTATTGATGAAATTAGGTCAATATTAAAAGGTGCGTCATATTTTTCACATCTAGATGCTTTTTCTGGTTTTTGGATGTTAAAATTAGATAGTGCAAGCTCAGATCTATGCACATTTCAAACACCTTTTGGTCGTTATCGTTACTTAAGATTACCCTATGGTATAAATGCTGCGTCAGAAATTTTTCATAGAGTAATGACAGAGATTTTCGCTGATATTGAAGGAGTTCTAGTTTTTGTCGATGATATTTTAGTCTATGGAGAAACTGAAGAAATCCATAATGAAAGATTGTATAAAGTCATGCAGAGGGCAAGAGAAGTCAATTTAAAATTAAATAAAGATAAATGCAGATTTTCAGTGAAAGAAGTATGTTTCTTAGGCTATGTCTTTAGTAAGGATGGTGCTAAGGTTGATCAGGAAAAAGTCAAAGCTATTGTCAATATGCCAACACCAACTAATGTCAAAGAATTGCAAAGAGTCTTAGGTATGATCAATTATTTAGGTCCTTTTATACAAAATATGTCAGAAAAAACTCAAGTTTTGCGAAATCTTCTGAAAAAAGATTCTGTCTGGGTCTGGGACGAAAATTGTGAAAAAAGTTTTCAATCTCTTAAAAACGCAATAACAAATGCTCCTGTCTTAGCTCACTATAACCCAAAAATTCCTACAGTATTGTCCGTCGACTCGTCAAAATCAGCTTTAGGGGCAGTGATTTTGCAAAACAAACAGCCTATTGCGTATAGTTCTAAAACTTTAACACCTGTACAGGAAAAGTACGCACAGATTGAGAAAGAATTATTTGCCATACAATTTGGTTGTGAGAAATTTCACCAATATGTCTATGGTAATCAGGTGACAGTCCATACCGATCATAAACCTTTAGTCTACCTATTCAAAAAACCATTGCATGAAATACCAGCACGTTTACAAAGAATGATGCTAGCTTTACAAGCCTATGATATTAATGTTGTTCATGTACCAGGCAAAGAAATGTATATTTCAGATACATTGTCTAGGGCAGCTTTAAAAGAAACTTATACACCTAACTATGAGTCTGATTTGTCATATCATGTAAATATTTTATATTCTAACTTGGCTATAAGTACAGAGTACAAAAATAAAATTTTAAATGCCACTAATTCAGATGCAGAATTGCAAACTTTAAAGAAATATTGTCAAGATGGATGGCCTACTAGTAAAAATCAAGTTGAACCTTTATTGAAGTCCTATTGGAATGTTCAGGCTGAAATTCATGTCATCAATGATTTATTATTTAAAAATGACAAATTAATTATTCCAAAGTCTATGCAAAATGAGATGTTAAGAAAAGTCCATGAAGGTCATCAAGGTATTAACAAGTGTCTAAATTTAGCTAGAGATATTATTTTTTGGCCAAATATGAGTGCAGATATAAAAAATCTTGTAGATCAATGTCAAATTTGTGCTAAATTTAAGCCTAATAACCAGTCAGAGCCATTACAAAGCTATGAAATGTGTAAATTTCCATGGCAACAAGTCGGTATTGATTTAATGCATTTTAATAATAAAACCTACCTAGTAGTTACTGATTATTATTCAAAATATATTGAATTAGCAATGTTACATGGTCAGCACACAGCGTCTAATATAATAATTCATTTAAAATCCATATTTGCTCGCCATGGTATCCCAATTTCCGTAATTTCCGACGGAGGCCCCCCTTTTAATTCAGCAGAATTCAAAACGTTTCTATACAATTGGGACATTGAACATGTACTTACAAGTCCCTATCATCCAAAATCGAATGGACAAGCTGAAAGTTCAGTCAAAATCATGAAAACCATGTTAAAAAAATGTTTAGAATCAAATACAGATCCATATATAGCTTTATTACAGTATAGAAATACACCAAAAGCTAATTTTCCGTCTCCAGCTCAGTTGTTAATGTCTAGAAATCTAAGAATGCATATACCAATTAGTGATAAAAAACTAAAACCTAAAGTAGTTTCCTTTAGTGATTATAAAAAGAGTTTTGAGAAAAACCGGTCTCAGAGTAAATATTATTATAATAGAAATAAAAAACAATTACCTATTTTACAACCCGGTGATCATGTTAGTTTCAAAAAAATGCCAAATTCAGACTGGCTTCCGGCTGTTGTTAAAGAACGATTAAAATGTCAAAGGTCATACATAATAGAGGATAGTAAAGGTAACAGATATAGAAGAAATAGAGTTCATATTAGATTCAGGTCAAATGATAGTTGTCACAACTTTGATCCAGACATGCAATCCAATAATCCACCTCAACAACCAACTCCAAAGAAAACTGAGGAGAGTGTTCAAAGCGAGAGACAGGTGGAGGCTGATGAATCCATGACTGATGATTCGTTTAATTATGATCCACAATATTATAAATATGTAACCAGGTCAGGTAGAGAAGTAAAATTACCTAAACGTTTAAGTTAAAATTAGTTATTAAAGTTATTAAAAATTAGTATTAAAATTAGTAATTAAGTATTATATTAGTTAAACTATTGTATACAATTTATCTAAATTAAAGAAGGAAGGATAATATATGTCTTAGGTTAATAAAACAAATGTTTGTCTTACTTATTATTGTTTATTTACTATGTCACAATGTAAAATTAAAATATTAATAACATATTAACATGTCATGTCTGTATAAAGTCTTTAAATAACTATGTATCTTGTAATATTTAAAAGTAACGTCATATCATATAAAACACAACTATGTAATTTAAAAAAAAATGTCAGAGTCGTCATAGAAAGTAATATTCATTTGTAATTTAAATTTCTTTTTATAGTTTTCAAAAGGGAGATGTTACATTAGTCATAGTCTATGGTTCTAGTTTATACTCATTGTCTTGGTCTGTGCTCGCTCTCTCTTCTTGCTATGGCGTCCGACACATCATTGTATTGTCTTAAAATATTAAAGTCGTAATATAAATTTATCATCCATATTTTATTGATATCACAGCACCTATACCTAATAGTAAAGTCGGTTTACGGACGATAGATTTACGAGATAACGTCACAATCGTAATCGTAATCGTAATCATAATCATAATCACAGGCCCAGGTGGAACGTTACGCGGGACGTTAGACATTGTGTTGTTGTTTATGGTCAATCATGGCCCATCTATACTCTCGGCAATGACTACCAACTATATGTTGTCTGTGGATTAACTTAAAAAAATATTTCATAAAAAATATTACCTACCCCAGATAATTGTAACCGTTAACCGTTGTATTGCCGATAGCGGTACTGTAATCAATTCCTTCAAAACCCCAGATACAAATACAGGAATCCAGAGCCGTGTATCGTTATGGATATTAAACAACTTTCTTTAAATATTTCCATAGTAGAGCGATGTTATTATGAATAACTTTTTAATAATTATAGAAGTCTGTGAATAAAGTAGGTAATTATTTGACACATTTCGATTTCATAATTCGAACTTTAAGCAATGAGCGTAGATAAAAGAATTTATGAACTCTAGATATTTCAAAGAAACAACTTTTAAATTTGCCTGCAGCACAGTACAGATTCAGCTTATTTTAAGTTTTTAATGAAATATTCTTAGTTCAACTCGATCTTGCAGCAAAAGAATAATTTAGAGCTTACTATAACTATTACGATAACTTTTGGAATAGTAGGATTCTTTGTAATACATTTTTTACTAAAAGTCGTAATAACCCAGTAAACAAAACTTCACCGTCCTAGTAGTCAGATAGTCTTTTTAGTAGGTACTAATTCTGATTCTTATACAAATTCATCCATTTTTTTAATAGTCAACGCGAGCAAACGCGCGGGCAGGTTACCTGATGGTAAGCGATCACCACCGCCCATGGACATCCACCGCCGTACCAGAGGAACTGCAAATGCATTGGCGGCTCTTAAGAAATTTGTTTAACCGCCCATTGAACAACCCCATGTTATAGCCATGTTATAGGGAACACTGTTGCTGGTAGCTGGTTCCATAGTTTGCATGTGCGTGCAGGAAAGAAAGATCTGGCATACCGGGTGGTCGTGGATTGCCAGCCATCTAGGTGGAATGGATGGAACATGTTTCTACGCCGGAGTGTATGCACAAAGAACGTGGAAGGAGTTCTTCAAAAAGCAGTCACCAAACAGCTCTTCAGAGCACTAACCATTGAACACACATAGAGAGCTGACGTCTCTACAGTATTCTACAGGCTTGATACTGAGACTGGGGTAGTCAACAAGTCGTACTTTCGTGCGTTCGTTTCAGCCGACGGACGTCCACTGCTGGACAAAGGCCTCCTGCAATGCTTTCCAGCCTACACGGTCCTGCGCCATCTGTATCATCTGTACTTTGGATGGATTAAATGGAAGTAGTTGGTAACCACAGGTGCTCCAGCCCAAATGTGACAGCAGTACTCCATGAGGCCGTACTTGCGCTTAACATCTCATCTATCAAATGAAACGAAAACATCTCAGAAATGAAACGAAAAAAACATTCATTTCAATAACATCAAACCGTGACCTGTTTTTCGAATTTGTTTATTCCATTTTTTTTTCTCAGAAACCTTCGGGATACAATCAAAAAGTTTGTCCGGGTCGGTGCTTCAATCAAACTTTTTTAAATGCCCCCGTTAGCCCCCAAACGTCACCCCCCATTTTCCGGTAATAATTTCGTTCCATGTTATCGCCTCCTCATTTTGCAATATAATACTTTTATTGGCTGTTGAGTAATAGGAATTCTGATGACGCACGTCTGTTTACAATATTGTTCCTAAATAAGTTATATGAAATCCTATAATAATTTGAAAAGTTCATCAAATTACCTCTGTATTTGGATCATAATTTTGCATGAATTCCTCGCTCACTTATCCATTTGTTAGTGGTCATTTAACATAACCCAAATTCAAAACAATTATAGTTTGTGAATCTTAAGTCCTTTGAAAATATTATGTTTAGATGTTTTAATTAATTTTCATGTAGTTAGGATGTATTATCACAATTTTAAATCTAAAATTGAAAGTGCTAATTTGGGGTTTTTAGTGTTAATAACTTTTTTGTTTTGGTCATAATGACAAGTAGGCGACACACACAACTCAGTGACATGTATACATAATCAGGTATACATAATATTATATTATAGTAAGTTTGCCGATATTTTTTTCATTTCGAGCTCGTAACAGCCTCTTGCAGTTTCTCTGACACAATGTTATTTTTTTTAATTTAATAATAATAATTCAACAACCTTGGAGGTATATAAGGTAGGATTCTATTTTAATGTGCGTGCACTAGTTTAATGTAATAATACCGAAAGGCTGCCAGGGAAAATTAGAGACTCTCGCGCAGCATTGTCAACCACCGCACAATGGGGTATTGAATCAAACTGCAGTTGCGAGTTAAAAATATCGCGCACACATAGATGATACATATCGCTTCATATCAGGGCTGACACTCACTTTACTTACTGTCCTCCTCAGAATTGTTTGACCGAAGGATTCTAAATATTAGATAAAAGCTTTGCAGAAGTCCTCAACAATGGACCACAAAATTATTTTACCCACAAATCTTTCAAAAAACTATTTTCTAATTAGGTACCTACGTTTCGTTCCAACATCCAAGCATCGTCAGGGGAGCGATTTACATAACGTTTTTACACACTGAGTGAATCAAGAAAAAAAAACACTGAAACTTAACTTTGTCTATTTTTTTAGAGTGTATAATTGAATTTATTTCAACAATCCTTCAACCTTAACGCGTAAAGTAAATTTAATTCCACGATTCTCGACCATGTTGATTTTTGAACTACATTCAATTTTACGCTCTATGTCAATAGTCGTAAAATTATTTTTTAAGAATTCGCAGAAAATGTTTTGGTTTCAATATCGTCTTGCTTACATACGTAAATGCCATGACCTTTTAAAGTTGTATTTATCAGGTTTGAACCCCTAAGTATGTAAAATAGAGGTCATGCAAGCGAAGCCAAAAGGAAGAAGTAGGATCTAATTAATTAAAGTTTTATTCAGGGCGTTATTTACTCGTGGAAGGACTCGAGTGGTAGGAATCTGTCTGGGTAAGCAACACCACAGTTTCAGCTACTCTAATATTATTTGAAGGGTAGCTTATATCAACGAGATTACTGGCCTTGAATGAGATTTAAGGACTAACGTCTCAGGATGAGCCGTATGCACTGCATCGCAAAGTCGACGCACATCTGTAAGGTGAACTTCTTGTAAGTTTCATCGTTATTTTGAAAAAAAGGCCAAAATTACCGAAGTGGATCCTTGAGCGAGGATGTTAAAGTAGGTATAAGTTTAAAGTAATTTTTGAGGCAAATAAATAAATGAAATCAGTGGCAGTCCTGATTGCGTAGGCGACGCGACGGGCCGCGCCTTGAATGGAGGCCTGTGTCATGTGTGCTTGAACCCTTTGAGTTATAGACCCGTGGAATTGTGAGTGTGAGAGCTGAATCATGACACGATGGCTGCTCCGGGGAGAGGCACGTGTTTACCTCACACCCTTTGAGAACTAAGAACTCGTAAAAAAAATCAGGTGTGAAACATCTGTTTCATACCTGATTGCTATTAAATTAAAACTAGCTGACCAGGCAAACTTTCGTGAAACAATCGGTTGTGAAACATCTGTTTCATACCTGATTGTTTTTATGCTCTAACTAGCTGACCCGGCAAACTTTGTCTTACCATTTGGGATATGGAAAATAGCTTAGAACATACTCTCAGACCTACTGAACATACACAGAAGAAGAAAATATCACAACAATCAGTCGAGCCGTTTCGGATGTTTTTGGAAAAATTGGCACGAGATTATAGAGAAAATATACACATAAAAGGAAAAGGTGAGAGAATGCCTGGCCTATGTGAAATAACGTATTTAACTAATCAACGCACAGCTCTAAGCACTGAAAGTGATCATATCGGGCTGTTTGGCGTAGAGAACATGATGTAACTTTTGCAAAAGGTTTGTTGAAAACTAAAATAACCTAAGGAATTCGTTTGATTATATTGATTAAGTTCTGTTTCTCCACTTCTAAAAGTATTTTCAGATGCTCCATTTATCCATTTTTTACCCAGCCTTTCGAATTATCTACCTCAAACGAATATTATAACACGTAATAAATATGAATAGCGTACGTCCAAATCCTTTTCAGGCACAGGTTTTGTAGCATGCCTGAAGTTTGAAGAGACCGAATTCTTCACTATTTTACACTGTATAGAAGGTCTTAACTTGAATTGAGATATATTCACAAATATATTGTGACAAGTCTACGCCTACAATCTACATCAACATGTAATTACACAGCGCGCAGTGTGTGCCGTCCTCTTAATCCACACCAAGTCGATGACTTAGCAGCCCCATTGAGACCACAAATAAAGTGGGTAAAGGCAAGTCCTTTATTCGCGTAGAAATCATAAATCAATGGACCTTAAGCTGGGCCTTTATTGTGGAAACTGATTCTGTCACCGCCGAAAACTCTTAAAGGATAAGCCTTTAAGAGTTTTCTTATAGCTCTCTTTATGTGCAGGATATGAACAATAGTCAGATGAATTAATACTAGGATAATTTTTAACAGGTTTTATGTTAGTTTGTTGTTTGTGTGGTGTTTTGTTAGGCAATTTATTTTGACCAAGGAAATTTTCCCGAAATAGTCCCTCAAATGTTAAAAATTTTTGAGGTCAGAAATCTTGGACGAGTTATAACGCTATGTTATGTGGTGGTATATGTAGTATGTAGGTGTCTTGTAAGGCAATTTATTTTGACCAAAGTAGTAATGAACGTTTATTATCTATCTATCATCATCTCTTTCGTAATGGCCGCCATAGACGTTCAAGTAATTTGATCAAACAGACTGGATCAAACCGTTTTATCAAATTGGCATGAGTGTCTGTGGTAAAATTTGATCAAATTTAATGAGTCATCAAATTGTTTGAAGAAATATGAATTTTCGTTTTTTTATTTGATAAATCGGTTTGATCAAACTGTTTGATGAAAAATTTGAGCGTGTGTGTTGCGAGCGCTCAGTTGTTGCTGCGGAAGTGTTACCTAGCGGACGTGTTGCAGCTTGCAGTGCATGATGACGAACTGCGATGTATTAGAAGAATTCATACAAATATATCAAAATGAAACCTGTTTTATTTTAATTACCATAACAGAGATAAGCGAATGCTGCTTATTGTAAACTAATAGAAAAACTTAAAGAAATAGAACCGAATGCAGACCGTGACCTGGTGACCAAAAAAATTAACATGGAGGAGAGGAACATGAAGTTGCGGAGTCTTTGAAGTCGGGGGCAGGCGTTGATGAAATATCGTCTGTACATGACATTTTAACGGCCACACACACACAACAATTCTTCGTCCGGTTTGATACTGAACTGACGCTGCTTCAAGCCAGTGTGAAGGGGTGTGGTCGCTTTGCAGATCATGCCAATTTGATAAAACGGTTTGATCCAGCCTGTTTGATCAAATTACTTGAACGTCTATGGCGGCCATAACGCTCTTATCAGAGCGGTCGTGGTCATCACTTTTCAGTGACACGCTTGACAATTCGTCTCCATTCCTCCCGGACAGCTGCTTTCCTGGTGCACACAATCATGTAAGGGGACGTCCACTGCAGCCTTAACTTGGTATTATCTATCTATACGTGTTATAAAAGTGGCACAACAAAGTGAATCATTATAGTACCTATTGCGCTACAAATTAGAATAAAATTATTTACTTTTCACACAGCCAGCCTATTGCCTCTTGGCTGTTTATTTTATATGGGCAAAACTGACTGATCACTGATTTCAAGGTGGTGCTGTGGATACAATATGATGAAATGCTGTATTACTACGCCCGAATTATGTATCGTTTAATAGTATTAACTGTAAACCGGCAAATCAGTCATATGTTGTGTTAGGTTAAATTTCTGCGTCTGCGCCGGAGGTCGTGGGTTTGATTCCCACTACTGGTAAATATTTATGTGATGAGCATGAATATTTTCCAGTGTTTGGGTGTTTTTCAGCATATTATGTTTATGTATATTAATATATATGTATATTTATCAGTTATCTAGTACTCATAACACAAAATTTCGCTTACTTTGGGGCTAGATTGCGATGTGTGTAATTTCCTGATATATATTTATATTTCTTCTGTCTAACTTTCCATATACTACCGTATGTTACAAATCATCCCACTGTTTGTTTGTAAGTCACAATAATCGTCACCACTCCACTCAATACAAACCCATTCTTTGTAAACGAATCTTTTTGTTAATTTTATTATTTCAATCTCTCATCCTTTGAATTGAGATGAACGTATGACAAATCGTATCTTATGCGTATATTATAAATTATAATATAACGATTAATTCAACTATAATGGATTGTATAGTGGTTTTTGATTATAATTAATGCCCGATATTACTTAAACTTTCATATTATTGTTTATTTTATTTATTTATAAGATTAATTAAGTTTAATTTTTAAGCACGTTCAAGCAGAGTTATTATCTATTGTAGGTAAGTGTCTGAGATATGAGTGAACCTGGAATGAGTAATTGAGTACCTATATTAAATTACTCATCACTTTGTGTGTATGTGTGTGTTTGTACTTTATTCAGCTTACTACTCAAGAACAGGTCTCATGTTCGAACTTAGCACTTGAGAAAACATTTTTGATTAGTTTATGATTTTGAAATTGCTTTACTGATAAGCTGATTTTCTAAAAAAGAAAACCGGTCAAGTGCGAGTTGGATTCACTCACCAAGGGTTCTGTACTACAATAGAATAATTAAAACCATACGAATCACTTTTTTTTAAAGTAAGTTATTGTTAATACTTACTAAAATAATTATAATAGATACAGTTAAATATTATTTTTTTCATAAAATATACATTTATCTCTATTATTCCTAATCATTATAGATTGTTCGATTGGTAAACTTCGGAGATAAGGGGGAGAAACGGTATTTTTTTTTCAAAATTTTGCCCAATAAATCAAAAACTATCAGACATACAATAATTCGGTTTTAGAATACACAAGTAAAGCCGTTTTACATGATAGGTATTATACTTTACTCAATATTGTTATCTCATTTTGAAATCATGACCAAGACGAACCAGTTTTCCCACCTTTTAAAAAAATAATAATGATTTTAATTTTTTTTATGATTGCAATGTTGTCGGGCCATCTTTACCTACAACTATTCCTTTCATGTCGATATCTTTAATACTGAAATAAAGAGGCGTGACAAAAAAGAAAAAAAATCCAATAATAATGTTATAAAACCTATGCAAATGATGGAACTCGATAAAAACCGAGGACATGTTAATACAAACTAGACCAAGCAATTAATTAATTAATTGATAGTAATTGCTTTCCATGCAAATGTCACGCACACTAGCATACACTTAACATGCTGTCCTTACTCTGCTGGCTAATAGAACTAACTAACATGGCGCGAATTAGCAGCATGGATAATAGACGAATGACACTAATAAATAGAGCGCGAATACGACACATTCGTTGTTCATTGTCATTCATCCAATAATCGCTTTTAGAGCTAACGATTATTTAACCGAACATAATGCTCAGCGATGTAATTTCGTTTCGCATTCGTCTATTTGGTTCAATTAATTTTATTTAGCTTGGGTCTTTAGGATTATCATAAACAATAATATTGAAGTACATAAAAACAGTCGCAAAATTGTGTCATCGAATTAGGTACAGTACTACTAAAGTTTAGAAAACTAGCGGCCTGGTTTAAATTTTGACAAATTTTCTGTTAATTAAGGAAATCAATGAAATAAAAATTGACTTAATTTCAGGTTAGATCCTAAATGTAGAAATAGATGGAATACCTAGTATGTTTTGTTAAATTAAATGAAAATACTTCAATCGGCGAACATTAAATATTACTAACGTCTCAACTTCTCTACGTCGCGTTCGCGTTGGTACCTATGTTACGCTGCACAGTTAAATAAATATGAATACCAACTTTTAAATAGTTGATACAAAAAATGTTTGAACTAATTAAACAACAATTAATACGTACCAATTTTAACAATAAGAAGAATACGATCTGGGTGAGCATAAGCATGCGAGTTTATTCATGGAACATCGCAAGAATGTCGTGGACATCTCGTTGTCTGTACATATAAAAGCGTCTACATAAGAATAGACCACAATACGCGGAAATGACGTTTAGTGACAATACCACGTGACCAATATGAGTCACTAATTACAATCGACGCCTTGCCCGTCTCACAGCCATTAGGGCCAATTTAATCTCGTTAATTTAATCCGAAGCAGTACTCCCACGCGAGGAAGTCGATCATCAGCATTTTTAACCGTATTGGCTTTGCCAGGACGAGTGGCGTTTGTTTTATGGGGACTTTTGAATGGGACCTTAATAAGGCTTGAGGACTTTTAAATAGGACTATACTGATGTAAATTATTGAGGTGTGGTTTAGGGTGAACACAGATCTAGTATGTTTTGGTTCGTTCGTTCATAGATTTTCCCTCCTAGATGAACGGTGTCTGATAAGAATTCTGTCGATATCAGACTGTATCCTCGTAGCCAATCTTGATACTATCATATTAATTTTTGCCTAGAAGTGACAAATTCTACGCAAATTCCCGTCGAAAAATTGTGATTTGTTTCATAATAATTGTTCAATGTGCTCAATGTTCTGGTTTCTCATATCAGTGATTTTACATTTTGGGAATTTGGTGTGATTATTCTGTTCCTAATTTCAAATTAAACCAGAAAAGGAAAAGGAAAAGAAAAGAAAATATATACGGGACATATACGGGACATTTGACACATCGTAATCTAGCCCCAAAGTAAGCGATAGCTTGTGTTATGGGTATTAGATGACTAATTATATACATACATACTAATATACATAAATATAATATATTGAAAAACACCCAGACACTGGAAAATATTCATGCTCATCACACAAACATTTACCAGTAGTGGGAATCGAACCCACGACCTCCAGCGCAGACGGCAGGTTCGCTACCACTACGCCATTCGGTCGTCGTCGGAGAATATTGTCTTCTTCGTGTAAAGATTCAGAATCAGCAACTGAATTGCTAATTTTGTTGTCCACCCCTTAATTAAGGGACACCTTACCTTGAGGGACATTATAATTATCGAAAATAAATTATTCTTTTCTAGTTTGTCCATTGATATTCGTATAAGTTTGATAGATTCATATTTTATAAAGGTGTTAATAAAATCGTGATAAATATTTATGCATTTTTAATACCTTGGTAAAAACACTTATGATTTATGTATTCCATTTGCTTATAACACCTTTATTGTTTTTCATGGTGCGGTAATTTGTAATTCTACCAATGTAACATGACACTCACTTACAACTTCTTATTTTCATTAATTTGCACCTCTATGTATAAAGCGGGTGCTTGTTTCTATTACCATGTTCAGAAATTGCTACAATCTATTACTTCTGGCTAACTAAACAATTATTCAAATTAATATTAATTACTATCGGGGGCACGGCAGTGCTCCCGCCAAGTCGAGCGCGAAGCAAACATTGCCGTACCATACTTTACTGGAACCATTTCGCCGAGTTTCAGGCCCCTATTTGAGAACCTCTGGATAACACCAGAACGCAGAAATTTTCGTCATCCAGTAAGCTATATGCCAAGTCACACAACATATTATAATAAAGAAATCGCAGTAAGGAACTTTAAACTTGGCACGAATTTATCTAGATTTCATTACTTTTTAGAGATAAACAAGCAACTCCATCGAGACGTGGCTAGTTTTTTTACAGAATATTTTTGATGGGATCATACTTACCCGCTCTGTCCAAGCATTATAAAGGTATGATACACATATTATCAATAGATTTGCGTAGGTTTTGCTAAAACTCACGATTTAATTATTTTTTATGATTTTTATTTTGTATGTTATGAGTTAAAATTAATGGTTTAGAGAGGTAAAAGATCAGCTATTGCAGCATTCTTCTTTTGCAATTGCTCACTAACAAATAGAGATCCTAACTAAATATACTAAAAAACCTTTTTTTTATCTTCAAAGAAAAGCCACAAAGTAATAAATATTATATTATAATTTATTCAGTTAAAATTGTGCCCAGTAATCGGAACCATTTGTCCACCATTATGCGACACAATAAAAAACAATTTGACGGCTTATGAACAATTATTGTGCCTAATACAGGAAAGGTACCCAATTTCCTCTCGCTTGGTCCTCTTTGTGACACTAACTGCTTCTTATTTACCATACAATGAAACGTCGAATTGATCTGATCATCTCATTTTGAATCTCCAAACATGAGTGCAGTGCAGACAAACGACGCGATGACTGATGCGGCGTACGTCTTACGACTACGTATGACTGGCTGTACATCAACTGAAATATTATAAAATATTAAAAAGTATGGGCAAGGTTTCTATTGCTATTGGGTGTTTTTTAATAGTGTTTCTGCTTCTAAGCGAATTTAGAATAAATACCCAAATTACATTAACTTTAAATTTGAAAGTGTAATAGGTATCTCTGATATACAAAATTCTCGCCTATTAGTTAACTCATTTCTATTGAACAACTACGTATGAAATTTTTATTTAAATTATAAAAATATTTTTTTATTATTCTCGTGTCAGTGTTTGAAACCAAACTTCTTCAAAACGGCTCGACCGTTTTTATGATTTTTTTCGTGTACTAACTATTTTCATACCCCTAGACAACATACAAAGTTTGCCTGGTCAGCTAGTATCTTTACATTTTCTAACCAGTAGGTTTTAATCGCTTTAATAACCGATTTATCTTGTTAACAACTAGTAAGACAATATAATCGCAAGTCTAGTCGTCTAAGATATATCGCTACAATTTGCATATGTTAACGCTTGTAAATTTGGTGGGCTGTACCACCATTGTCTTCATAGGGAATGACTCAACTTGGATTTATCTTCTGCAATCGATTTTAGAAGCCATTTTTCATTCAGTATCTGAATTTCCAATATTTGTAGTACCTTGTTCTACCAATCATAGTGCATACATCATAGTGCCTTTTCTCACAAAAAACATGTTTAATTTTAGGAAGTTTGGGATAACAAAATATGCATTTAAAAATCCAGACTGATTACTAAAAACATGTTATTTTCTGACAAAACTGTCGAAATACGTGTCTTATTACATTTTTTAACCCAGATCAGAATTTTAAATCAAGACTTTGCATACTAAGTTGTTGAATATGCCGACTTTAAAACTAAAAGAAATAATATAATGTTACTTAGGTACCTACCTACCTGTAGTAAATATTTATTGACAAAAAATATGACCGTTATTACTAACTTAAATAAAAAATTAAAACTAGTTATAAAATTAAACTATTAATCTAAAACTAAAATATCCATTAGATCATTATATTAATAATGAAAAAAAAAATTTGTACCTACTACAAAAGTACCTATTTGTTTTAACTAAATAATTTTATTCTTCCCAAGAACAACTGAATTTTCTTAATTTTTAGGGTATCGAACAACACCTAGCCCAATTTGAAACATCTTCGTACTCATACAAATTGATCTTAAAACAAAACCGGTCAAGTGACGCAACCAGAAGAGAAGCTTGCGGTTACAAATCACAAATTGGATTTAATCAACCTTGCGGTTTCCAAGTGCTGCACTTTCAAAATATCTCTGAAAGTTTGATTGCGTACAAACATCCTTGTAAAGATGGTAGTAGATTCTAGCTTCTGATGCAAAATTTTCTTTGGAAACCCTTTATGGGTTCAAAATAGTGATGATTTAGTGATTTTTGGTCACGTATAAAGATTGTATCCGATTTTTGATATCGTGGATAACATAATAACAGTAAGAAGGCCTATTTTTATTAATTTATCGTGGTAGTATAGACGTCTACACATTTAATAATAATTATGCTGCTACTTTTGGATGCCCCATGCTTTCGCGGTACCTTAAATTATAAGCCAAATAACCTACTCGTCACTAAGGCCAAATTATCATCGCTTTCACTCCATTAGGTTAGGTAGGTTTATAAATGTAACTTACTGCATCATCTCAATTCTATACCAAACTACATTTTTATATGAATAGATCCGTAAAATATCCATTTGTTAACCTAGAACCTAGGATGTTTCTCCCTCAAGTGATTACTTACGAGCGCATCAATGAATTTAGCATAGCATCTTGCGACGCATAACAAGACCGAAAGTTAAGTTGCCAAAGTGGCTGAATTTTTCACGTGTATCGAGACAATTATTTCAGTCTACCAAGATTATATTATGTTACATCAAACGAGCTATGCCTAACAAGGAAGCTCTCAAAGTCCATAGATCGATCTCGGCTAAAGCGACGCGATGTCGCGTTCCGTCATTCCTTCGCTAGTCAGGCAATAAAACAAATCTCTTTAAACGTGGCTCTCAGGTTCTCATCCACAAGGCCTCAATTATCGGCCATCGTTGAGCAATCATTCGTTATAAAACTAATTGTGTACATATATCCTGCCGATCGCGATATTTCATGCCCTGCGTACTATTAAAATCGAATTACTGGGACGAAAGCAGTCCTCAGACGAAGTCAGTCGAAAGCACAAGACTGTCTTGGCCACTCTTGAGAGTTGAGACACAATGACAACGTATACCAATGGCTTTTTATCAACCTCCTAACTTCTTGAGGCATAACTCTAATTAATGATTGTATAAGTAGGTTTGTTGTTGTTTGTTTGACCTATGTTTTTAACAATTTGGAACATCAATTGTTTCGATTGGGCTTTAACATAGACTGGAAACAAACTGGATAACATATTACCAGTAGAGTACCCTGTCGAAATTGATGATTTAGATTGATTTGCTGTCGGACTTTTGAAAAATTGTAACCTTTGAAGATAAGGGTATATACCTAGGTTTATACTAACCTGTGTTGTGTACTGAATTCGACCAAATAACCAATTTTTGGCAAGTCTTGTCTTGTCATTCGAATGATCAATGTAACTCTATAACACCCTTTTTAGATGAAGCTCTACTAGTGAAGCCAAACTGTTTATAATTTATTTAATATATGTAATTTATTTATATTATCTTTGAGTTAAAGGTTTGTCTTTCGTCTGCGCTTTGTGCTAAAGAATGATCCGCATCTTGATTTCCTTTCCAACTATAAATAGTCTAGCTTCGATTTGTGAAGCTATTTGATGAGGGGTTATTTTACTATTTCACTAAATAGCCAAGCTATTGCCGGCGGCTCTACAGCTTGTATATTAGCCCAGGCGTTTAACCTAGCTCACTAGGTACTTTATATAGCAGCATTCCAACGATTAAGTAGGAATTTACTCAAGCTGTAAATATTTTGTGCTTATTATGAACTCCATTTAATGCTTCTTCTTTCTTCTACGATTGTATAAGAGGAGGTTCGTACTCAATTATGCGTTCTTATTTTGTGACCAGACACTTTGACAGGCTAACTATTATGATGGTATTCAAATTGGGTAGGTACCTTATTTGTTGCCATTAAAATTTTAAGAACCTAGACGAAAAAAGTGATCATTTTATTACCTACGTATTTAAAAATTAACGGTTTCCCTAGATTTATTTAGTTAATTACCGACGCAAATGCGGTCTTATCCATGGCAATATCTACTTATTTATTTCATTTAATACACTAACGATTATAAAAAATTGTGAAATGTGTGAGCGATAGACTCTTTTGAGGCATTTTGTTCAAGAACCCAAATAAAATGCTCTCCTGCGCACATTTACAACACAAAGCGTAGTAGCAAGTAGCGACATCTATCGCCGGATAGCAATAGCATGTGTCTTATAGACTTTTCAATATTTTTTTTAAGTTGGATAATTATATTCGATTAGGTATCATCAGCCTACGATACTAAAATTTTCTTACACTATAAGAATATAATCAAGGAAACAGTGGATAGAAAGAGAAGTTTTACAGGCCTTACAGGACCTATACCAGGGAACACTAACTATACTTACTTACGTTATACCTATCTAATAAAGTTTAGACCAGTGTTGACAGTTTGTACAAGTGGCTGTCTCGGACACCTGTTTTTGTACTTTAGGTAGGTCAAAGATAAAATCAATAAAAAATTTAAGTGTTTTACCTACCTACCACCTTTTAAAGTAGGTATCCTATTAAATTGTTTACAGTTGAGATAATGAAAATCGGGGATCAAGGGTTATATTATTATGTACACTTAAGATTACATATAACGATAACATGCCAGTAACAGAAGCTTGAACATAATTTTATTATTATACCATACAAAATCCGTATACAACTTAATATTTCTGCACAACTCAAGTCTCAGATCGACCCATCATGACATTTTAAAACTAGTTGTTTTCCTTCCAGGAACACTTGGACATAATATGTATAGAGAGCCTTCAATCGATCAAGCGTGAAATCTTCCATCTCTGTCCGTAGTGTAACATTGAGTGACCAATATATTGGTTAGAGGGAGACAGGTAGTCACAGGACAGGCCACGCCCCCATCGATCTGATAATGAAAACAACTTGCTCCGCTCATGCGCATGATTTTTATCTCATCGTGAGTTTGACTTCGCGATTACCGCGTGCTGGGGCCTTTTGTATTTAAAATTATATTTGTTCAGGGTGTCTTCTCATAGGTCATAAACTCATGATAACCGAAGTTCTCATTATTAGGCGACTCAAGTATTGAAGCCTGTAGTGTAGAGAGTGTTAATTGCACCTTCTAGCTGCAACACGAAGTTGTTTACCCTTTTTGTCATGATTTTTCTGAGTTGTACGTAACGTACGGTACGTAATTAAAAGATGTCCGCACTAAATACGTTATTCACGTCATAAAGCATTTCATAAACTAAACGTGCTACTCACAGCTGGTAGTCAACCTCAACAGAGATCTACCAATAAAATCAGAATTCATCTTACAAATAAATCAGTAGCTTAGTGGCAATTTTTCTGATAAGTTTGCGCGTTTAAATAGGTTTAATATGCCTCATAGGTAAGTCATAAGAGCATTGCGCCGTGTCATCGCAACGGATCAAAGCACTGTATGCAACATGGCACACCTGTGTTGCGCACGCACGACGTCACAGCACAAGAGGATGACGAGATGCAAACCTCGGTCAGTCTCCACAATGGATTAGAGAAGAACACTGTTACTCGTCGTCACAGCGCATCACTCGTCCGTCGATGCGTTGAAACATCGCGTGCGACGACGCAACGCCACAGAACACTAAATAGTACCAGAAGGCCCACTCCGCACGATTATTTAAAGAAATAGCGACTCTAGCAATGACACAAAAAGTTCAATTCAGTTCGCAATAGCGCCTGGCCCCCCCTTAAAATCGACACGCAACAAACACAATGTTGTGGTCTCTTTCTATCGCCTAACTGTATCTCTTACGACGTACTAGGGCTGCCGTAGTCATACGGCGCGTAAAATAGACCGTACAGAACTAGCGCGTGCAACTCGGCCAGCGAGCGGCAACCATCTGAAATATTGAGGTCCGGACCCGTACTTGCTGCGACGAAGCAACGAAACGAACGTAATGCATCACTCTTAATGACGTTCCCGGGTTTGAATCCTCGCTCAGGACAGCACAGCAGCAGCTCGGCTCGTAATTTAACGCACGGTGAAAAGTCACCATTTCTTTGGACGTGGGAGCTGCGGATATTCAAAAATGTTTTATAGCATTGAGTCACGATCCTTCCTGGGGTTAGAGTCGTTGACATGGTAATGACGGATCTAGATTGCTCATGTCAGTTGTCTATGATCAGTGGCTTCACGAAGTTCTAGGTATAAACGCACCTACCTACTATGGGGTGATATATGTAAAAGAAGGATACTACTTTGTTCTACTTTCCCTAGATTTAGAACTACTTTCTGTTCTTAATATATCCGGTACACCCATCAAAGATTTCAGCGAATACAGAAAATCAAAACGGCTTTTAAAATTTTAAAAACATCACTATCACACCCATCAAAGATCATGCGAAAATACTCAGAAATTAAAAAAGAAACATTCAATATTATGGGTCGGCAAAACAGTCATCTGGGTCAAAGAACATTGGCTCTAATTGTGACAGAAGCTCCTTTTTATCTGCAGCTATTAGGCACGCGTCATTGACAAAGATTAGTTTTGAGCGTTTGATTTTCCATGGAAACATGGCGGCGGTGCGCCCGCGGCTGCTGGTAGTAATTTTTATCGCTCAGCTCGCATCCCATCTGAAGTTGGGGATTAATGACCCAGCGCGTCTAGTCATACGGTTCCGCCGAATGCCGTAAAAACTGCGCGCAATTCTGTTTTGATACCGATGCACGAATGCGAGGTAGGTGGCATTTCGTTCGGCTTATGAAAAAATTTAAACGTTATGATTGTATCTTATTTCGTGGTTGAAATCATCACGGTAAAATTGTAGATTTTTAAAACCAAATCAGATCGGGACGCTCTCGCCGTGACTATACGCATCTACTATTAAATTTAATCGATATATTCAGGCGACCTGCTCCAAGGCAGGTGCGGCGGCGGCCAGCGCTGAATGGGCCAAGAGGGGCAAATATGAAGCTCTCGATGGAAGCTTCATATTTGTGCCTTTTGGAGTTGATACCCTGGGGCCGTGGGGCCCCGGTGCTCGTTCCCTTTTTGATGACATTTCAAAAAGGGTGATTGAGTCTACCGGGGATCCAAGAGCTGGCAGCTACCTTGACCAAAAAATAAGTTTGGCTATCCAAAGGGGCAATGCTGCCAGCATTTTGGGTTCAATGCCTCGCTGCCTTGACTTCGATGAGGCTTTAGCTTAAATTTTTATATCAATTTTATTAATTTTTAATCTTTTACTGTAATATTTATAATTATAATCGTTTGTAATAAAAAAAAAAAGTGAGAATATAATTATCAACTCGCAGACAGATCTTTTAGGAGCTTTAAAATTATTTTATAACAATATTATGCACATGCACTTATAATAAAATTAATGGGCTAATCCAGAGCAACAAAATTCGAAAATTTTAAGTAAACAAATGCAGGAGAGATTGATTTTAAATTCCGATAAAGAACTGTTAATCATTTATCTTATGAGTCGGGAATTTATAGTCTACTCTTTTGGCACTAAAACTGTAATAGATATATATTCAAGATCGAAAACATATCATGATGCCGCATCCATTACAAAAAATGTGTCGCCTAAACCACACATCCTACCCCTACCTTTAATTGCTGCCATCTTGATACGGGTGTTATATCGAGCGGCAAAATGGGTTTTTCGCGGTTACAGCAACTTTGTACTCACACATTATCGGATTTACCAAATACTGATACCGTTTTGGAGGTTTATACATAACTTTTACGTGTTTTATTGAAGTAAGGTTTAAAATTATGGATGACGTCGTTCTTCCTCTTTGCCTTTGCTGATGGAGTTCTTTGTCATGCTTATTCTTGAAGGTATATCCAAAAGCTCTCTTTACCGCTCTGACGTGTGTGTGTACACTCAATCAATGAACCAAAAAATTATAACATTTAAGATTGATGTGTTGTTATTGTTGTGTTGTCTATTTATTGCTATAGATACTCCTTTTTTGGTCTCTCCTTTCAAGCATTTCCATATTAATGCTAGGGATAATAATAGGTAGATAGAGGAACTATATGAGCGTTTAATTTTTTTGGCCAATCGTGATTGACCAGAGGCTTCAGTGCTTATCTCTAGCCAACCATGTGTGGCGGTTAGTATCTCAGTAGTACTATCTCAGAGTATAGTTGATAGTTTTTCCGGTGCAACTTTTATATATCTTAAAGACATATCATAAAGAGAACTTTTATTTAAAATTTTAGATTTCTGAGACCAAGGCACTTTGTTTGTTTGTTTTGTTGTAAAAAGTCGAAACCAACGTGAGTGAGATCACGATCAAAATCAAATTTGAAAAAATGATTAACGTGACGATTATATACCAGCTGCTTTTTTGTTAATATGATTGAATTTAGACACTTTAACACAAAGTTTCCACCCATCATTTTATTAATTCATTTTTCGGTCCAAGAATCTCTTCCTCTCCATACTTTGCCACACTTGGCTGAAACACTCGATTCCACATTCCGAAAATTCTCCAAAAACCAAACCCTTGCCGCCAAATAAAGCGTGCGTGCATTAATACCACAGGGCAATAAAAATTATTTTTTTGTCGGCGTGACGCCTCAGGGCTCATCAGCTAGGTTTCTCAAAACATCAAAATAATTATACACCGTAAACGAATAATGATTGAAAGGTCTACACATCGGTTCGGTTATAGGATAGTTTGTATCAGAGACGACTACATTTTGTCGTTTTCCATTTCTTTTGCGTTACTTTAAAAACTTTCTATTGTTTTACGTATAGGTACAATATCAAATTTTACAAAAAAAAGGTTTGAGATTATTTTCTAAATATGATACCATGAGCGTTTTTAATTTGAGCTTCCTATTTTAATTAAATTATTTTTAAACCACCTTTTCGGTGACTCATAAGAGATTTTTTTACTTCTTAGTAGATTGTACCTAAAATATTGTGAACAGCAATAAAAGTTGATACGTAGGTACGGTTGGGTACAACTATATTAATTCTGTCCTAATAGGTAGGTAAACTACGAGGTTGTTATAGATGTGGCTAGAAGTTTTAAGGTTATCGGTACTCTTTTAGGTAGGTATGCAAGATATACCTAAATAGATTTTAAGGGATGAAACGGGTCACGCAGAACCACTCGAAATACGAAACTTAAGTTTCAAGCAAAATTTTTTATTTCACTTTACTTACACCAATATAATACGGATAAGGTATTTGATTGATATAATATATTGGTTATAAATGTTTGAAAACTTAAAACTATATATTTACGAGAGATGCAACGTGAAAACGTGAAAAGACAGATAGCTAGTTTTTTCTTCTCGGGGTTTGGTTTGATTTTCAGTGTTGTCTCTGTTTCAGTGTATTACTCTATAATATAAATAAGAGATCGCCTGAAGCGGCCCATCTGAATCGTATGAACTGGCGGCATGTCGAACAGACTCCAACACGACTGCTATTAAAAGGTCTTTAGGTTGCGACAACCAATCTATTGGTAGCCCAGACCATTCTAAAATCACCCTTAAAGCTCTCAACACAAAATCCATAAAGACTACAAGACAAAGTTTGCGAAACACTTAACATAATTGGCATTGTTATTTGCTGGTTATTTCAGTTATTTTCAACCTTAATTGTTAGCAATAAGGCAGTGGTTAGCTGCAAAACTTTCTTCTTGATCAGGTATCTGCATTGCGAGTAGTTATTTGAAAAACGACCGATTCAAATTAATGAATTAACCACTGGTTTTATTCGATACGGCTATCCCTTTGTTCATTATTTTGATGTGCTCTTATGTTGTTACCATTAAATTTGGGTTATTTGTAGGTATTAATGTTTGTGAGTTAATGGTTTCGAATATCATCATCTGAATATTGAATGAGAGCCTCTAGCCTAGAGTATAATTGCGGCATACCTATTTAGTACAAATAAAAGCCCGCTAAGCCCGACTCATAAATGCCATACTGTCTTTTAATTCACATAAGTACCATGAATTTTCACAAACGTAGTTTAACTATCTAGTACCTACCTAGACAATTTGATTATTAATTATTTAGATTATTATTAGTTATTCATTGATCTCTAGAGTCCTATCATTAAATATAGTATGGTAGTATTCAGCCATTTTCAGGCGTAATCTTTAAAAATTGAAACAAACGGATTTAATTACATAAAATAAATGTGATATTTTAAATAAGTAAATAATCACATATATATGTGACACTTTACACATCGCAATCTAGACCCAAAGTAAGCGATAGCTTGTGTTATAGGTGCTTGATAGCTGATAAATATACATACATACTAATATACACAAATATAATATATTGAAAAACACCCAGACACTGGAAAACATTCATGCTCATCGCACAAACGTTTACCAAGGTGCTAGATAGCTGATAAATATACATACATACTAATATACATAAATATAATATATTGAAAAACACCCAGACACTGGAGAACATTCATGCTCATCGCACAAACATTTACCAGTAGTGGGAATCGAACCCACAACCTCCGCGGCAGACGGCAGGACCGCTACCACTACCTACGCCATTCGGTCGTCGCGTCATAATTACTGAATTTGAGAAGATCTTAAAATAAATATCTATACTCGTAATAGCTGAAAATCATAGAACACTAACTCAACGATTGTCAGTACTACGAGAGTCCTTATGCACAATTTTAGTCAATTCCCGATCCCGAGGGCGTGCTTAGCTATTCAGTTTTAGATATCACACCCGATCTGTTGACAACTGCACTACAGGTGGTAAGAGCTCCGTTCACTTATGTTTACTTACTTGAAAATAAGCCAAGCAAGTCATATTTCAAGACACTACATATTACTTGCTCGATAAGATAGGTGTTAATAATAATTAATACGTTTTATTAAAATTAAGTTGCTCGAGCGTCTATATTAGCGCAACTTAAATGTTTGTCTTTGTACACTCTTTTTTACGTAAATTAAGATGTTTGATTTTTCACACAGTAAGCCCGCTAATTATTATGGTCATAATAACTACCTTCTTTGTATGTAGGAATGAAATACATATACAACCTGAATCAGATTTGGTGCTACTTTTCTACTTACATTCTTTCTTCAAGTTAAAGCGTAATTTAAACAATCACAAAACTTAAAAACTCTTACATTTACGATATTACATAATAGTATTAACCATAATAACCAGTAAGCATTATCTACAGGTGGTAGGACACTTTTTACGTTTTACCACCTACGTACCATCGAAGTGTCATCAACCGTGATGCAGTAATGCATTGTTGCGTTTCAGTTTAGTTTTAAGTTTGTTAAAATATCTCACGAAAATTGTAGGCCGTAATGCAGTCTACATCTCACGTGGGTAGACGTAATACTTACTTAAAAGGTGAACGTTTTGATCCTCTAATAATTTTTACGTATAAGAAAATGTATAAATAGCAAAAGAGATTGACTTGTTTTGCTATATTTTATCTGCTACTTGAAAAGAATCTGTATGGCCCAATATGCAGGAACACCGCCCACATGAAACAGCATACATAATTCGTTTTCACAATTTCTTCGATGCAAGTTTCGTCCTGATATCGGGACATCTTCAGGAGATGTGAACTTCACAATGCGATGTCATAGAGAACATTGGAAACGTAAATCGAAGAAATTGTTGTAAGGTTGTTTGTGGTGTTTCATATGGGCGATGCTCCTGTATTTTAGACCATACAGATTCTTTTCAAGTAGCGGATTATACCAAAACAAATTAGTCTGTCCTGCTAATTTGGGTATCCGCAATATAACGCTTGCTTCCATTTCAGTTATAAGTGTCTGGTTCAAGTAACTATCCAATTCAAATGCCCCTCAAATCATACCCTTCAGGTACATCCAATCTCTCAGGGACGCTGCACGGCGACAGGATTGTCTGCTGAACGGAAATTGTTCGATTATCCTACAGTTTAGACGATGAGGCGTCGTCACATTTCACTTGAATTGCATTCTGAATACTTATTACAACGGCATTAACTAAGTTTTGTCTTTTATTTCTTTAAATAAAATTTTTAATAAATAAAATTATCGTGTCACAGTATATATATATTTGTACCTAACGATACTCTACCGATTTTTATGGATTTTTTGTATATTTTCCGGTAGGCATAGGAATACCGAAACTAATTTTCAAATGTAGATATGTATTTTAAAATACTCTTTTAATATTTTAAAAACAGTAAACAAACAATCGATTTACTTTAACTTTTTTAATAAAATTGATCCTCTTTCTTTGAGATATAAAAATTACGTTTGATAAATAAGATAAAAGAACATTGAATGTCCAATTCTCATACAAAAATATTGTAAAATTATACCACTTGTGCTATCATACCATCTTGTGCTATTATATTCGACTCTATAACTAGCTGCCCGCGGTGCAATTAAATGTGGAAGCAGGACAGTGCCAACTGCGTGGCAGGTCTGCATTATAACCTGTAAGTGCGACAGAGTGTGCTCGCCGGTCTGCTGTAGTCCTATTGCACCGCGGGCAGCGAGTTATAGCACAGGCTATTATAAAAAACTAAAATATTATCTCTTTATCAACAATATTGCTGTAACAAATACAATGGCGACACCTCAATTTCCCGCACAACATTACACCTCAAGCTCCTTTCACCCTTCACCGCTCAGCATTCACAAACGAAACGAAACAATCCCAGAAGAAACTTATTTTTTAAATACCCACTTAAAACAAGACAACTCGGGCACCGTAAAAAAAATATAACGAACGGAGTTTCAAAAGCGCACAAAATTATTTGGGATATTCAGCAAATGCTAACCGCTAACGACGTTGTTTAATATTTGAAATATAAAATACAGAAAAAAACCTCTTTTGTCGGCCGCGGCGGGTCCCGGTAACTTTTTTTTAAACTGCGGTCCGTTTGTAAGGGTAAAGGGAAAAATGCTCGTCCCGTCCCCCCCCGTGGAAAACTTTTTTGCGGTAAGAAAAGGTTGCTTTGTGAGCGATGGACGGTTTTTTACGTGTTTAGCAACAGAAGTTGCGATCGGTGCCGACGTGTACGTTTTGCTTGTGATAGAGGAATACGTATCTTAATTTTAATGTCCTCCTGACAGATGCAGGCGGCGGTCAATCTCTACAGGGATTTGCCATCGGCGCAGGAACTGTTATACAACACAAGTGTTTGCGCAAACATAGGTGTTATCCAATGGGACTACAGCTTCGAAATTAGGTACTAGAGACAGATGTGTGAAACCGACGGCTTAACGTGCTCTCCGAGGGACGGTGGTGAAACACCACCAATTTTCTTACTCCGGGCAAAAATTTATGAGGTTTTCTGCTCTGCTGCTGCAGAGCAGAAAACCTCATAAATCCTAACTATCTTTATCGTCCCGATTCGGGGATCAAACCTAGCACCTCGTGATGTGCAGTCGAACATTTCCACCACTAGACCAAACAAGGCAATTATCAACGGCTACTAGATAGGCGTTAGTTAAAGACAAAAACATTACATACCTATAATATATAATAATTCCTCTTAAAAACTCCTTTGCACAGGTGCATTCTTTAGATTGCGCATTCTGGTTTAAATGCCGTATTTATTTTAGTTTTCTGCACTCCTTTATCGTATAAACCATGCCAAATCTGTGTAAGATTTGACATTTTCTTTGAGGGTAAAACTAACGTCTCTATAGATAGTTCAATCTTCTGATTAAGGAATAACTTTATATTTTATGTGTCTTCTATTTTCTGTGGTTTAATCCACGAAGACCCCACTCCTTCACAATCGCTTATGTTTCATGCGATTCGTAATTATGAATTAATTATGAAATAAGCCAACCATTAACTTCGATGAGCTTTGAGTCTTGGTGCTACATCTGAATTTTACTAGAGTGATGATGATAACGAAGAAGCAATATCTCCTTCATTTCATTTCCTAAACAAACTCGACGGCACGATCTGGTTAATAATATTATCTTTTCTATTCCTATACGAATAGAGTTATCCTCCTTCAATGCTACTTCTAATCGGATAATTATTCAACGAAACATTAGGATGCGGTCGCACTAAGGCAAGGAATATTTAATGAGTATTTTATTTATTCCATCTTACAATACCAAGGTTTGGTAGGTTTCTGAACTTAAAATATGTGCATAAGTATGGATGAATCCTAAAATATAATATTTGGTACAAAGGTAATAAACAAAATAACTATAAAATCGTTAATATTTTTCATAGTCACTATTAATTTTAGTATTTATTTAAGTTATATTTTAATAAACAGGATCTGTTTTTGTTAATATCAACTAGGTAGGAATGGAAATGTATAGGTATGTTAAGTTTTAGCAAATGTTTAACATTTCGTATAGGTAACGAGTAACGTGATAATACAGTAAAACCTGATTAAGTGAGAGCTTAAGGGAACGATATCTCTTTTTATCTTATAGAGGTTTCTCACTTCTCATAATATTGAGGAGTTTAGGAGGGCAAAATGACGGGGACCTGGCAAATACTCACATTTATAGAGTTTTATTGCTTACCCAATTCTCACTTACTCAAGTTCTACTGTAATTAATCAATAGCTCGTTTAATCAATGTTAAAAAAAATTGATTTTTAATTATATTGCAGCATCCCGCGTTTCATTCCACTAATCCTCTTACCAAAGGTTACCTGGAAGAGATTGCTCTAGCAATAAGGCCGCCTTTCCGTTGTATTTTGTTTCTCTATCTGTGTTTTTCTGTATGTGTGTGCAATACAGCTATATAAATAAAAAAAAATAATTAATAAATAAATAAATAAAACAATTGTGTCTATGCCGGTCTTCATTTTAAAACTGCAATTTTGCCACTGGCATTCAGATCATACGTAGCTTGTTTACGTGTCACAGATTCAATGGAAAATTTCTTTCATTAAAAATCCGCTTCTATTATTCACAGGGCGTATTTATTAAATTAACATGCACGAGTCATTTGTGTCCCCAGCTTTCCCGGATTGTATTACATCGCATAGCCAACAGTATACATGGACCGCACAATGGACCACCCTAATTTGAATATCTTGCTGCAAACCGCCGAGCAAAAAATACAAGCAATAAACATTGCCTCGTCGATTCCGCCAAGGTTGCCACAAGACTGACCCTCCTATTTGTATTTCTACGATTGCTTATGGAACGAACTTGAAAAAACTTACGGGAACGACATATTCGATCGATAAATTGATCACGTGAATTATCGAAAACAACTGTTATTCTCGTACATTATAAGAGGTTCCTTCCATTTGTTACATAAAGTAACATGGCTACGGCTACTTTAGTGGACAGTTTTGAGCTTCTTCTTGGTCACATGGAATATATTACCCTCTTCTAAATAAATAAGGGTATTTTGGTATAGAACCCTAAAAAAAAGTTCTTACTTTCTAATTCATTTTCATACCCTCGGCGACTCACCATTATCAAACCCAAATCTTAAAACCAAGAATGTTAAAATTTGCTCAAAATTATCTTCTTATTATAGGCAAGAGGATATGGGACCATTGTATGAAATTCCCAAGCAGGTTTCTTTCCGGCGAATGAAGCTAATAATTACCGATAAACTTCTTCATTCTTCATTTTTCACGCTAATCTCTCGTATTTATCAATTATTTATACATATGTTATTTACCGCCATGATAAAAGCAAATTCGTACCGACAACAACCAGATACATACTTCATGTGCCATGATGAAGTAACAAAATAAAATAATAAACATATGAAGGTTCATTAAACCGATTATTTTATTCTCATTTTGCTCTGAATTGCTTGATCCTGTGAAATCCTACAAACATATACTTGGTTCAATCAAATACACGCTTTTATCTATTTCTCAGTCGTTCTCACTATTAGCAGAGTGGTCGTGGTTATGAGTTACACTATGCTGAATGCTGTCACTGTGAAAGTCTGTCACTGCCGCTTTGGCGATCATCCTCCAGCATCTTATTGGTACCATTGCGGGAGCACTTCACAAGGGAGGGATTGATAGCAGTTGAACAAGCGATGAATCTGAGTAATCTCTGAGCAGTAGACATGCTCTAGTAACTTGTATTACTATGATGTCTCTTACTATGCAGAGGTTATAGTATCAGGTAGATGGAAGATATTCTTCAGGATTCATTGAAAAGACCACGTCTTTCCCTTGCGGCAGTTTCCAAAAGGTTTTCGGACAGCCCTGTAACGAATATATTAACAATACGAAGAGGACAAATATGAAAATAACTCCTGCACGGGTATCGGCATTGTACAACTCATTTGCCTACCGTTGAGCGTACAGACCGTCTTGCAAGTTTGACATTAATATTAAGCAGCTTAAACAACCTCGGGTTCCTCGTTCTCTTTTGACGGGAAGTGCGGTCTTTAAATATAAGGACCTAATCCAAAATTCTGATTGACTGCGTCGTTTTAGCCCTTCTTCTAAATCTTAGGGCTTCTTAACTTATCTTTTGCTAGTTCATCCACTGCTTACTTCTTCGTTAATGTACTCGTATTTGTCATTATGATTCTAAACGAAATTTGAAACTGTGAGTCTCTATACTATACCATTTTAGGTGAATCTGTATAGGTACAACTTCACAGAAGGTACTAAGCAAAACTTTTCATCTTTTTCCCTGCGTATATTTTCCTCGGACAACTAAGCATCATTCGGAGACATTATTTAAGTCAATATCTCCCGATGATGCTGATATTATCACAGCAAAATGCTTAAGTTTGATTGATATTAAATAAAATACTTACTAAAAATATTTTTTATCAAAAATGACATTTGATTCATAGTCAGCTACAACGGCGGATCATTATTTTTAATCGTACACAAATTTTTATAACGATTAGTCAATCTGACCTGGACCAAACTTACTACCACCACCGTACACGGACGTTTTAATACAATAAACAATCAGATTACTTTTTGCTCCCGCATTCGATATCGGTCTGTAAGTAGCTGGCCACTTTGCTATGGCAACCCCATTGATAACCATAAACGGAGTTATGGGACGCTTATTGATTTTTAATAGCCCTATCTTGTGTGGTAAATTTATTGCTTTTTTGCATGGTCAAAATGTTTAAATTTGTTGTTCAAAAATTTTGTCTCCTTCTTCAAATTTGTTCAAAAATTTTTGTCTCCTTCGCAGTGTCGCTCTTAAAAGAGCGGCGGAATTCATGACACTGTTTGAGGCATTTAATATTTCCCACGAGCACTCTCCAATTCTCTCTGCTTATGGTGATACTGGTGCAGTTATGAAGGGGTGCATCAACAGTGGACTTGATTCGGTCAGAACATTCTGTGGGGGACCTTCTGCGCGACTTTCTGCCTTCCACTCCCTGCACGATAAGTCGTTTAATGAACTCGTTACTTCGCCGGGAGATGCGTCCGAAGAACTTGAGAATACGAATTTTTATTGCAAGCTTTTATTTAGTGTCACCTGTCCCCAAGTTTGTTTGTTTATTTGTTTGTCTGTAATCAAATCATACAAGTTAAATTTGATCCACTTTCCGGTTACCGATTGAGAAAAACTTTTACATGCATCTGTAAATCGGATGACAATGCACAATTATTATAACATAGAGCTGATCTCATGATGGAACTGGAAGGTGGACACTGGAACTTCTTAGTTAAACGCCAATACTAGCGCTAAAATAAGATTTATGCGTATTTTTATCTTTTAAAATTTTATGATTACTGATCATGAATTTTTTTATTGAACTGTATCAGAGTTTTTGTTGTCAAAGTTATTACAAAAATAACAGACTCCATTGTTTATCTCATTCCATTTCACGGTTATTACAGGTATTTTATAATCGTGAAACACAACAATTTAACGCGCTCATCCCTTCGCCAGCGTTTGATCGACAGGGAATTAAAAAAAAATTGAACCACAGACAAGATCAGAAATGGAATCGCCATTTTAATTATAAACAACCGACCGTTCCCGTCAAACCGATACAACAAAATCGAAAAATCAAAATTCTAAAGTGTAATATCAAACTCAAGTTATAATTGGTCGCTCCGGAGCTTGACTTTTGCCCCTTATCTACTTGCTGCAAAAAAGAAAACACACTCCTAATTCTTAATGCTTAGAGCGCAATATTGAGAGATAGATATCGAAGTTAAGGCGCGTGCACACGCTGTAATATTTATAAGACGTGTATCAAAACCGAAGAGCCGTCTTCCAGGCCGATGACGTTTGACGTGAATTCTGACATCCCCTTTCGTGTTTGGTGCAAACGCAAGTCTTGGAATAAGATTTGATAAAGTAGTATAAAATCCCAAAACAAATCAATTTTTTTTAAAATACTTGCTACTTTTTTAAACAGTCGAAGAGCTTCATGTCTTGAGAACATCACGGTTTAGCAAAAAAGAGCAGAACAACTGGACGTGTGTCACTGTGTATTGAAGCACTGGTACAGTACGCGCGGCGAAAGTTTGGCTTTGACCGTTATTGCGCAGAAATCAGAAATTGGGTATCAACCAATCAGAATTTGGGTACCCATGCGCAGTAATCCCCTCCACCCGAAGGTCAAAGCCAAACTCTCGCCGCGCGTATGATGATGTTAGGATTAAGTTACAAACATGCAATTTTTACCATTAGGTAGTTAATACGATGAGGAATAAAAAAGGCACACAATGGTGGCGTTTTATTGAGAAATTTTACGATTATTGTAAAAATTAGTGAAAAAAAAACAGAAATTTTATTAAAACCACGTGTATTTTCCATTGAGGGTAATTTTTTTCCACAATTTTCATTTCATGAGAACGGACCATTACTTCCAATCATTAATAAGTTTCATTCATCGTGATAGATGATTTAGTTTAAAAGTTACACCGTTTTGTTTACACAGGGGTCATAGAAGCGAACAAAAATTTAAAAAAATCCAAAAAAATAAAAAAAAAAATTTTAGATTTTTTTTAATACGTTTTCCGTCGCTAAAATTAAGCATAGTTTCCCTCATTTCAATATGTGCACATTATGAAGACTCACACTGTATCATTGTAATATAGGATAGGATTACGAGTGTTACGAAATGATGATTTAGGACCTGTCTCCTATAGTTTGTACCACACAAAAAGTATCGCAACTCGATGAGCAAATAAAACACATGGAATCTTCGTATCGTGAGCTTTGAATAAGTTAGAACCAATATGAAAATTGTTTCACTTAATATCTTTACATTATTACATTGAACTGGATTACAATTTCGCGTTGAGAAACTTTTCTATACTGAGTTTCATTTCAGACCTTAACTAAATTGAATGTTTGATTTCATAAATAATTTATATTAAGAAACTTGTTTGTAAGTTAAATATATTATTTTTCAAGTTGGCAGCTTATTATTATTGTTCAAATATTTTGATTTATATTAGTCGTAAGTTATAACTCAAATTATAATATCTCCCAGATCTGTTTCAGTAACAATGGCCAATATCAAAAACAGCCACCGATAAAGAAGAAATTGATTTTTAAGAGTACAAATATACTCATAATAGCGATTTTGCAAATCCTTACTTTCCGTAGTTCAGTGGAACAGCTATTTTTGGACACTTACAAAGAAAGGTCATGTCTAGATAAAGTCCGACAAGGATCTCGTGGCACTTGAATGACATTGTCAAGTGGGCGTATTTCTAGAACAATTAATGTAGAGCTATGGCAGCCAGGTAATAAAATTTTCTCAATTTTAGTTAATAATAAATCAAAACAACTCAAAATACTTGCAACATACCGACAGATATGCCGTCGGAGCGAACTAACGAACTGTGTCACAAGATAGCGGCGTTAGTTCCGATTTTGACCACGCGCCAAGATAGCCTTGTCGCACTGTAGGTAAATGTTGTTTCTAAGACAAGTATAGAAACATATTTTATTCATAAAAATCAGTCAATAGTTTTTTTTTCTTTTTCACCCACAATCATTTAGAATACTACGGTATCCATATCGTTCACACATCGCCGCGTTCCATACATTTACCCTTCAATGGTCCACAATAAAAAGAATCAGTACAAATAGCCCGCTGGGATAAACCTCTGTCAATCGCCTTTCAACCGACTCTGTGTAGACGCGCCTTTACAATTTACACGATCGCAACCCTACAAGAGATTTCATACCTTAAATTGAAAGATATAAGGTATAAATTCGTATTTTTTTTGAATCGCAGTGCATTTTACGCACTTCAGTGTACTTGATTTGATCGAACTTTAAAAAAATTGTCAATAAAAAGGATTTTTTTGTAAACCGTACAATGTCTAAAGAATGGTCTATTTTGTCACTCAAATCGATTATAATGCGGTGATTCTTTGAGAGTTTTTAACAGTTTTTGACGTTTTGGGGATATCGATACGGATTACTAGGCATACATGAAAAAATAAAACCCTTTGCCGATGAAACTACCCTTTTGTAGAAAAGCACCTTCTATTTTAACCACTAACGACCATTTTTCAAAATACATTTTAGGAAATAGTATGTAATATTTAGTAATAATAGATTGTTGAAGACTGGTTTAGATTTGTTGTGCCACACAATTATAAGGTATATAGGTAAGTATAATAAAGCATTCTCTTCCTGCAGTTTCTATGTTTCCATTCTAGACAAGGATAATCTAGAAGGCTTCAAGAGATGAGTACCTAAATATTATCTAGGTACTAATGATTGTCGTCAAAAACGAAAAAACATCTCTCAACAAATAAATTCCATTTAAGGTTCCACAAGTTATACCTAAATATAATTAATTAATCATACGCATATCATGCAATCAGTGATATACGTAATACATCTAATAATAATGATAATTTCATTAGATAGCTTAATGATACAGTTAAGGTTCATGATTGATTAGATGTTACTCGAGATGATTGATTTGGTTAAATATTTGATAACAAAATTAGCTATTACCATCGTATTAACAGACAACTCAACGTGTTTTCGCGTTCCGGTACGATGCTTCGTAGCAACCACAGGGTACGATAGCCGAAGACGGCTGCATCGTCACTAACAATCAGAGGGGTTCGAAAATTTTCGGTTCAATTCGAGTTATTACAGCCAACGCCATCTATGAACAGTCACTGACATGCGGCTGTCAATAGATGGTGCTGGCTGTAAATGTATAATGGAGGTATTCGATTCGTTTACGCGATTCGAGTCGATTCGAAATACGTACAGAAACCTGTACTAACCCCTCAGGTGAGACTGCAGTCAAGTACTAACTTGTTGTAAACAGTATAGTTAGACGTGGGGTTTTAGGTATGCAGGAAGTTTTTTTTTTTTTTTTAATAAGTCTTAAGAAATTATTTGTTTATCTACCTCCAAACCTGACTAATTTTCACATGTGTTAACTTTTAAGCTGTATAAAAAATTACCACATATGATGATGTGTACCATTTCCGTAAATGGCTTGATCAATATGTTTAAAATAGATATTATGTAACAGCGAAGGGGAAAAGGGGAAAAGGCACTGAAGCTGAAACACAGGAAACCCCTAGCACTATCTCTGGGAGAATAAAAAAAATTCATGAATTTGTATCTATCATATTATTACAGTTTTAAGATCGAAATAAATACATCTATGCTCTTACCTTTCACTGGTTATTTCCGTTGTCTACTAAATAATAATAATGTTTATTATGCGTTCTTTATTTTGCGTTCTTTATTAACCTTAATCAATAGGGTAATATATAATTAAAAACGCTCATACCGTGTCCGACGAAATGAAAATTGGAAAAAAGGTTAAAAAGCAAGTGAAACAATAAATAAGGGCATATGATTGACACCGACAGCGGTGAGGCGCAGGTTGGATCGCGAAACGTGGGAGTTTACAAAAACTGTTTCAAATGTTAACGATGGCTTTTATTTTGACAGGGTTCTGTACATTATTCTACCAAAACAGCTGCCTCGGTAAACCTTGTTTTGCTATATAATTTATTTGTCACTTATGAGTATGAAAATTAGTTTACAACCACAGGGCTTTTTTTTTATAGACAGAAAATGCCGCATACCCCTCCGTCAGGGGAAACGGATGGGCTATGTGGGGCTTGCACCCACTAAAAACTGTCTGTTTCCACGGCGGACCTGATGGCGGGAGTACGGGATTCACTGTCGTATTCACCGCGCTCCCGCCAGGTCTCGACCAGCCACATCAGCAGCGGGTCCCTTCATGATCGGCAGCCTGGCCGCTGCCGAAACTGTCTAAAACGCGTACCTGTAACGCGTAACTGCAACCACAGGGCTACCGAATGTAGACAATTTTTATTATAAAAATCAGTCAAGCCGTTTCTGAAGAGTTTGGTTATAAACACTGTGACACGAGAATTTGTTTACCTACCTATATTAATAATACAAAATTGTATACAGGATTATAATATAAAAAATACCATATTGCCCTCGGCCTGTAGTTGTTTACATTGAAACTAACAACTTTTTTCTACCACATTTTTTAAGTCGATATTTTGAGAATTCAAAAAAATTTTGAGAATTCTCAAAATGAACATGAGCAAGACAAAGATTATGTCGAATACTCATGTTTCGCTCCAACCAGTAGTTGTTGAAAACTCTGCACTCGAAATTGTTGACGAGTACATATACCTTGGACATACAATACAATTAGGTAGGTCCAATTTCGAGAAAGAGGTGAACCGCCGAATCCAACTCGGCTGGGCGGCCTTCGGGAAACTCCGCGATGTCTTCTCGTCCGACATCCCTCAGTGCCTGAAGACCAAAGTCTTCGAACAGTGCGTGTTGCCAGTGTTAACTTACGGATCAGAGACATAGTCGTTTACTATGGGCCTCACAAGAAGGCTCAGGGTCACTCAGCGAGCGATGGAGAGAGCTATGCTCGGAGTATCTTTGCGCGATTGAATCAGAAATGAGGAGATCCGCAAAAGAACCAAAGTAACCGACATAGCTCAACGTGTCGCAAAGCTGAAGTGGCAATGGGCGGGGCACATAGCTCGCAGGACCGATGGACGTTGGGGACCCAAGGTGCTGGAATGGCGGCCACGTACCGGGAAGCGCAATGTCAGTCGACCCCCCACCAGGTGGACGGACGACATTAAGAGGGTCGCGGGGAGTCGCTGGCGCCAGGCGGCGCAAGATCGTGGTGTTTGGCGGTCATTTCAGGAGGCCTATGTCCAGCAGTAGACGTCCATCGGCTGAAACGACGACGACGACGATTTTGAGAATAAATAGTGAGCAATGTTGTGAATTTTGGAATACTTGAGAAACACTAGAATAGGAGTGGCGCGGGCGCTTTATAATTATTTTTTCGTAATTATTAGTTGACACGGAACATATTGAAATTACTGAAGTAGCTTACCTGTTCTTATAGTGGCTAAAATTAAAGTAGATGCACCCACAAAAATATATTAGGTACCCTACATTATACGAGGCTTAAAAGGAGTTAATTTCACCAGGGATCTCCAAATGATCGCTTCCCCGGAGGGTTTTTGTGGTTCGATACGTCGAGCGCACAGCTGGGCGTCCGATGCGGTTCGTAATTTCATGAAATCCGTAGCATTGATTTTTTTCTAATCCTTTATAGGTGAGGATTTGTTTAATTCGAGCTGGGTATGCTTATCGATATAAAAGTACAATGTTTTTTATACCAAGTTATCAGGTAATAAACGCAGTCTTCATGACAAGAGTGAAGTGGTGCACTTCATAGTGTCTTCTCTATCATTACGCATATTTTAAAGCTGAAGGCATAGTAAGTATATGCTCAGTATATTCTCTTTATGATCTACAATTTTGTCTATATTTATAGGTACTTTTCAACAACCGATAACCTAAAGATACGTTCATGTAAACAATTTAGATACGTAAAGTTTTTTCGTACAAGTAAACAGTAGCACTATTTGTCTCTACGTTCTGTAAGTTGCTGCTGAACGAACAATATTGTGGTCTTACTAAATTTTTCTGTATTCTGAGATTAATTATTGGTAACAAAACAAACATTCTTGATTTTTGATACTAACAAGTTTAAGTAAACGCAGATTTTGTCTCGCGGTTAACCGGGCCTCAGGTATAGTATATGTATATTAATTCATTTGAATTAAATTTATTGTACCTTTGCAACTTTTGGTTCTTGTACAGTCGCGGAATGAAAAGGTTCGTCACCTTAGTGTCGATATTCGTTTGCACTAGTACTCTAGTACTGCAAGAGTCCATTATGCCAACATTCCAGTGCAATAAACAGCGCTGCTAACATTTGAATAAATATGACGTTTGCTATCGAATAAGGTTTTGCTTGTTTTTTCTATCCCGTCAATGTGTTACCAAAATGTATTAAAACCTCATCAAAACCTCATTAAAACCTTAGTTATTTAGGAGAAATTATGATATTTTGAAATTATGACATTTGATATTGACCGTTGACAATAGTTTTAACAGAAATAATAATGTCAGGTTGAATTAACAAGAAGGTTGCAGTTTATCCATAATAATCTTGTTGACAAGATAAATAGTCAAACTATCTTGATCTGAACAATTTTGAACTTTACTAACGAACAGTTAAACTTTATTTTCTCTAACTCGAGTCTATTCTGTAACATAGTTTCAAAACGTAATATGTGCTCGTGATGCGTTGAACGAATCAATTTGAAAATCGACGAACCTTTTCGTTCCGCGACTGTACAACAAATGGTCAAACTATTGCCAAGGTTTTTTAATCAACCAAAATAAAGATATATCAATCCAAGATGACGTGCCCCACTCTTTCAAAATTCCATACGAATCGAATGCTACATAAGCGATTTTGACAGGGACAGGGTGCGTCTTCGTAGAATGAAATATCTACACAGGCGGATCAAGTAAGCTACAGCTAGTATCTAGCAAAACAAAAGTTCTACTTACACCAGAGCTTTCAGGAAGTATTACGCGAACAATAATGGTCTCATATTTCTTGTACAAACGGTCGCCGGGTTCAACTCGATTCCGAGCATCGCGGGATCTAAAAACATTCGCAGCGCCATCTCGGCAATTTTTGATATTAAAATCTTCAATAATACCTAATGGATGTCTCAGAGATCGAGACGAAAGTGCTCGTATTGAGTGCACCCTTCACAATTCATTTTCTAGGGTTCCGCGGTGGATAGGACGCACGATTCGCGTCGTAAAGTGTTTCACGTTCTCCGTTCTGACATATCACAAACGTATCATGCTTTCTGTCACGTATCTTTGTACTTATCGGACAATCTGCTCAATTTATTCTCAAAATTTGACGGTTCCCACAAGATTTCTGAAAAACCGAAACTGAGCCGGGCAGCAGCTAAAAAAATCATCAAGACCTATACTTACATTTTCTAAAACCTAAAAGCAATCAAGTGGAATATGATTTTTCTACATTCACTTTACATGAGAATGTAAATAGAAATATTTCTTAGTAATAAAATTGCAGATTCATACAGTATAATTATAGTGTATATGACATTTAGTTTGTCGTAAGTAGACAGTACACAATACGTACACAGTAGCCTAAATAGTATATTATAAAAAAGGAAGTTTTGATTCTTGTAGGTTAGGGGATAAGAAGTTTGCAGGATACACGGAACCAAGCACTCGAGTCCTGCTCGCCTTGAATGGCTTTATTTTTTTTAATATCGCCCTTTGTATTCAGCGCTTTTGTCTCATTTGAGTATTTGATGTCCTCCCCCCATTCTTTGTAGTGTCATAATTATGTAATTTTTAGGGGATGAAATTGATATTTGAAATGTCTTCGGCTAATGGTTTCGCGTCTCGAGGCCGATTATGAATTTGACAAATTGACACAAGTAGGCACTGAGCAAGGAATGACTTTATATTAACTAAAAGTAGGCATGGCGACACTAGTAGGATATGTGCAAGGAAATTGAGTCTTTAAGGTAGTACAATTGTATTTATTTCTGTCCTTCTCACGGGGAGTGCGTCAGGCGGAAGAATATACCAGACAAACAAAGTTTTACAGAATTACCTACTGTAAAACTAAGCCGGATGTCAAAAATCCGTTCGGAGCGTTTTGGAAATTATTATAATGGACACTTTAGAACAAAAATTAAACTTATATCTATTGTACCTACTTTCGTATAAAAAAATAGAAGCCAAAAGCCATTATTTTACATTCTATACTATTTTTTTTTTAATTTCGAAGCGGAATCGTTCTATTTCCTCATCAATAAGGTTCCATAGCTACTGGTGCAGGATAAGTATAAGCTAATCGTAAACCTAACAATTCAATTGCGGTAATTAGACCGGACTTGGCGTAGCCGGCGGAAGATTTACACGACTAAAGCCATTATTTTAAATGGCATGCTATATTTTTTAAATCGAAGCGAAATCGCTCTATTTTCTCATCAATAAAGTTCCATAGCTACGGATGCAGGATAAGTATAAGCTAATCGTAAACCCAACAATTCAATTGCGGTAATTAGACCGGACTCGGCGGAGCCGGCGGAAGATTTACACGGCTAAAGCGCGTATTTTAAATTCCATACTATATTTTATAATCCCGAAGCGAAATCGCTCTATTTCCTCACCAATATGGTTTCATAGACCGGGTGCAGAGTAAGTATAAGCTAATCGTAAACCCAACAATTCAATTGCAGTAATTAGACCGCACTCGGCTAAGCCGGCAGAAGATTTCACGGCTAAAGCGCGTATTTTAAATTCCATACTATATTTTTTAATCTCGAAGCGAAATTGCTCCTCATCAATAGGGTTCCATAGCTACTGGTGCAGGATAAGTATAAGCTAATCGTAAACCCAACAATTCAATTGCGGTAATTAGACCGGACTCGGCTTAGCCGGGGTAAGATTTACACGGCTAAAGCCATTAGGCCGCGCGCACATGAAGACCGTATAATTCGTGCGCTATCTTCAATCTTGTGCCTACCGCATGCAGTCACTAACAAACAGCTATTGCGTACGGCGCGCATTAGGTAGGAAAGCGTTGCAGTCGTGACATCTAAATTTCGGCCAGCCGCACGGATGGTAGGCGTTGAACGGCGAAACGTTTGCAGTGGAGGAGGCAACTGGTGTAAATTACGAAAAAATTTCGGAATTTGGATGATTTTCAATGAGGTACTTCATTCAAATCAAAAAAGTCATCACTAAAATATGACTAATTATATTGATTTAATAAAATTAACTTTTGAACTATGTAAGTACGATTCGATAATTAAAAAAAATTAGTAAGCTAGCTAGATAGCCTTAGTTTTGTAATGCCACACTATCTCCCTAAGAATTTACGTTTTGCGAGTAAAGGATGGAACTTGCATGTCGTGCGTGTCACCAAAGCACGCCAAACCGTAGCAAACTCCTTTTATTCTTAGAGGATATCCGTTGCCCACAGTAGGATATTAAATAAGTGGGAATAATCATGACGTTACAGAACAAAATGTTACAGAAAACGATTTTGGGAAAGGTATCTCCTAAAGGTCTCTCTCTAGTCAGTTCCTTTTTTCTGAAGATCATGGTCTTGGGGATTTCGCAACCTTGGACGGATTAAATCCTTCCACCGTGACCTATCGAAGGCCAGTCTTAAATTTGCACTTGGAGTCCCTCAGCTAATCTGACCATCAGAGCGGTTTGTACAAGTTTTTGTACGAATTTCGAGTCGTTGATAAACGACTGTCAATACATTGCGCTGGCTGTAAATGTATGGAATTCGAAACGTTTGTGCGATGCGAGTCGACTCGAAATTCGTACAAAAACCTGTACTAACCCCTCTGATTTGTGAGCAGCCTCGTGATCTTTTGCCCTCGGTATTGCCGTATGTATTTATAAGCGTTAAGGAATATAAGTGCCACATCCACTTTTTAGTAGGCTTCAGCACAGAGCTCCGTGACCGCGGTTTGCGAAGCGACAAAACGTATCGGTCGGCGTCGCCCCCCGCCTAGCTGCACTGTGCGCTGGCTTATAACAAATATTCGCCGCTGTGATTTACTTTGGATACTTCCTTGTGTATTCATTTCAGAAATAGCTTACCTTTGGCTTTTAACGTTACTTTTTAGGGTTCTGTATCCAAAGGGTAAAAACAAACCCTGTTACTGAGACTTCGCTGTCCATCCGTACATTTGTCACCAGGCTGTATCTCTTAAACCGTGATAGTTACACACTTGAAATTTTCACAAATTATGTATTTTCGTTGCCACTATAACAACACATACTAAAACCCCATACAACAAACGTGATTTTTTGCTGAGATTTTGTCCTGAACAATGATATACAATTTTTGTTTCAAATATTTCCATAGTGGAAATCTTTTCTTCGTCAAGTCGATGTCAGTCAAAGACCATTTTAGCCAAAAAGTATTAGCCAATATAACTTTATAAGCCCTTAATTTTAAACGCAATAATATCAGTCATAACCCTAAAACGCGACGAGCGGACAAAAACGACCCCGCGTAATAGGATTGACAAGATTCCCAGTCGCCAATAAAAGATGGGGCCGATCCCGTAAAACTATAAGAAGGAAATATGTCTAGAGGAAAATTTCTGAGCTATAACCGTGACCATTCGGCGAAACCCCAAATGTCATATCAATGAATTCATGTCGGCCATTTTTTACTCGGTTTATCGCGTTTCTTTATTACGGTCGAGCATTTTTGGCGTGTAGGGATGTCCCGGCGTATATTTTTATGGTCGCATTTGAGGGTTGACGTACAAAGTACTGGTTTTACGAATAATTTGTTTACGGCCCTCATATCGGATCCTCACATTTCCAATAAAGAGATCGTTTATTTTCTAATAATAGATCCGTTATGGGTCGTACATTGTTTACGAGGATCGTGGATGAGGAAATGAGACGTGATCTTCCATTTATATGAATGTTAAATAATATTACGAGACGGCGCTCTATTAGAACGTTACGTTAGTTTATGTACTGAGCATGAATGTGAAGAAGCCTTCCTATAGTCTATCATAATTCATACTTATGTAACACAGGAGTTTAATTCAGTAGGCACAGGACAAAAAAATTTGATTCATTATATGTTGTTTCTTAACGATTCAACTCCTTGGTCCTTGGTAATCCAAGGTTCCCAAATAAATATTCCTACAAACAAATCCATTATAACTGGGCTTGAACAGTTATCAATTATACTAGTCAATTATATGTAACTACGCTAGATACACCTATCATCAATATACTCAGCAGAGTGCAATTTCGGTGAATAATCTATCGCTCATCACAATTTTTTTGGCCACGAAACCTAACTTCTGATCTTGTAAATATATAAACGATGTAAAAATGAAGCTTCTTCTTTTTTTCAACATCACCTATAAATGGTCAAAAGGAAGCGTCAAGTAAAGAAATTGATTCATGTAAATAATCTGTGCCCCTGATTTATTAGCACCATTGATTCAAATTCAGTCTCTGTTTCAAAGCACTGATTCTAGAGATGTATACCATTGTATACCAATAATAACAATCGGTGTCAAACAACGGGTCCTGGATTGTCGCAATCGGAATAACCCCCGCAATTAGTTCCATGTTCACCATTCCCGATATGAAATACAGCCGTCCGGATCGGTCAAGACATATAGATTAGCTCGATACACACGAATATTTTGTTTAGCAATGCAGAATTATTATGAAGTAGGATATGAAATAACATTCATCATAATGGTATAGTAGAAGGCAAAAGGACCAGCCAGACTTAGGCCCGATTTCCACCAAAGCGGAGAGGGAGATGTGAAATGTGCGTAGCGGAAATGAAAGCTGTGCGTAGCGTCAATCGAATTATGTATTTTGTATGAGATCCCAACATGAGTGCTGAGAATGTCCACCGAGGCAGGCCAGTGTCACTTATCACGTGGCCGTCCCGGCTACAAGTACGGGTCCGGACCTCAATATTTCAGATGGTTGCCGCTCGCGGGCCGAGTTGCACGCGCTAGTTCTGTACGGTCTATTTTACGCGCCGTCTGACTACGGCAGCCCTAGTACGTCGTAAGAGATAAAATTAGGCGATAGAAAGAGACCACAACATTGCGTTTGTTGCGTGTCGATTTTGAGGGCGGGGCCAGACGCTATTGCGAACTGAATTGCCCTTTTTGTATCAGCGCTAGAGTCGCTATTTCTTTAAATAATCGTGCGGAGTGGACCTTCTGGTACTATTTAGTGTTCTGTGACCAACGGGGTTTTTGTGGGTAAAAATACCACATCCAACCTACTTTCCTCCCCCGCAATAAAAAAAGGTACTTCCGCGCATTGTTTGAGAAAAGTCCTATGCAAATCGCCTTGACCACAACTACGCATTGCTGGACTCACGTATGTGTGCCGCGGCGCTGCCTCGGCCCAAATTTACGCGTTCGTTCATCGATGGCTCTTTAGCTGGCCGCGTCAGTAATGTACTATTTATCATTTATTTCCTCGATTTCATGAAGTCCGTGTGTATCAACAATAGTTACCCTATAACATATGCCAAATCCATGGTAGAACCATTTTGCATTCGACTGCCGACTCCCTTTTGGATGACGTCAATATGCATCTTTCGATACCCATCCAAAACGACTCTAATCCTCCACCAGTTCAAAACGCATTTTGAACTTTATTGTGTAGGAATTTTGGTGCTTTTTCCAATGATGCGGTAGATTTCATAATCCGGAAACACAGATTCGATGTCACCATAACTGATATATAGTTTCACCTTCATTGAATCCATGATAAATTGATACGTACAGGGGAAGATTATTCAATAACAAGTGAGGTTGGTTGATCACACGTCATTTGAAGGCTTTGTCGCGTACTACGTGTTTGGGGGTAGGCTGAATTTCGAATTGGAATTTGTAATGAATGTAAGTAATCATTTGAAGGCTGATGTGCGTTTCGCAAGTCTCCTAGTTTTGAAGTAATATCTATGGACAGAGGTAATTTATTGTATTGAAATTTTGTTGTGATTAATGACTTTTTATGATTTTGGGTATAGGTACTATGTTTAGTTTCTATGCTCCTGTCTTATTGGAATATGGAGTATTCACTCAGTCAAATTGAACAACTTTTCTGCCACTAAGAACAGCCAATACGGTGATTTCTGAAATAAAATGTGTTGTGTCACTTAATATGAAGTCATGTCATTGTTCGAACACCTTAGCTTCGAGTTTTACTTATGTACGTAATTATGCAAATGAAAGAAAGATTTGTTGCTAATATAGCTCTAGCATGGGTAAACTACCAACGTAATGGGTCTTATTAAAATTGTGTAGTTTATAATTAATGGGCTGGAAAAGCGCACTATGTATTATGCATTTTTAGTGACCTCAAAGTTAAAAACTATTTAAGAATTTATAAAAACCTTACGTTTTCTGAACGTATATTTTTTCAGTGCTTAATTTAGTTCGCCTAGAGATAGAAACATAATTCGAAAAAAATCATCAGGTCCCAACGAGGTGCACTCAATAATAGAGGAACTTGTAGCACTCCGGATTAGAAGTGCTACAAGTTCCTCTATTATTGAGTGCTCTCGCAATGCCGCCAATAGGAGCCGTTAGAGAACTATCGCTAAAGCAGCAGTGGCACGTCATTGAACATCGTAAAAAGTAACCACAACCAGACTGTCAAGAGTAAACGACTAAGAAGAAGAAGAAAAAAATTGGTTGTCTGTAAAGTCGGTTTACGGACTATAGATTTACGTGCTAACGTCATAATCATAATAGTAATCGTAATCGTAATCGTTATCGTAGTCATAATCATAATCGTAATCATAATCATAATCATTATCGTAATCGTAATCATAATCATAGTCATAGTCATAATCATTATTTTATGTAATTTTTATCGTGCCTCTCTATCGCTTGGTGGAACGTTCAGCGTAACGTTACGCGTAACTAGTGTTGCCCAAATGCAAGAACAAGACGAGACTCAGCCAGTCTTGGTCTTGGTCTTGCGCCAGTACATCTGGTCTTGGTCTTGGTCTTGTTCTTGCACCCCCAGTCTTGGTCTTGGTCTTGGTCTTGCAGCAAGAGTCTCGCAAGTCTCGCAATTACCTGTTAGCCTATTGCTATATTTTATTAAAGGTAATTTAGATGTGAGAAAAATGTAACATTTTGAGTAAGTATTAGCTTTTTTTACTCACTACAAGTTAGTAGGTACTTGACTGCGATCTCACCTGATGGTAAGTGACGATGCAGCCGAAGATGTTATCGTACTAACTTGGACGGGGTAAGCAAACCCTAACGGATTCTACACAGCATCGCGCCGGAACGCTAAATCGCTTGGCGGTGCGTCTTTGCTGGTAGGGTGGTAACTAGCCACAGCCAAAGCCTCCCACCAGACCAGACCTGAGCTAAATTAGAAATAATAGGTACAATTCTAAAGTGGCCTGTGGCGGGAATCGAACCCGCGACCTCGCTCTCTAATCCAAGCGCGCGCCACTGCGCCAGGGAGGTCGTCTAAAAGCTACCTATAGTAAAGAGCCAAATTAATTTAATGTTGACAAATTCAAAAAATCGATTGACACCTTTGCGATCCGTGCCTATGCTCTAACCTACTGAGCTATATACCGTGTCCCACGGTAGCAACTTAGCAAACTTATTCAAACAAGGATATTTTCATTCGCTAATCGCTATGTATGCGTATGGTACTGTTCGCAATGCGCATAAGTCCAAATTTCTTAAATTTTTCGAACTTTTTTTTCTCTCTCATAGAGTCCCTGAGCGCGTCCCTAATACCCTGGTCCCGAACTCCTACACTCCCCGAAACATCGATATAATGGTATATCGATGCCCCGAAACGCAGTGGCGCGCACTCGGATTGAAATGGAAGGTCGCGGTTTAGATTCCCGCCACGGGCCACTTTGGAGTTTTATAATTTCTTATTTGGCTCAGGTCTGGTCTGGTGGGAGGCTTCGGCCGTGGCTAGTCACCACCCTACTAGCAAAGATGCTGTGTAGAAACCGTTAGGGGTTGCTTACCTCTTCCAAGGTAGTACGATAACATCATCGGCTGCATCCGACATTTACCATCAGGTGAGATCACAGTCAAGTACTTACTTGTAGTGTGTAAAAAAAAACGGAGTTCGGCCCGCGAAATTCAAATTTTATTTTATTTTTCGCGAATATTTAACTAGTACAATGAATTAGGCCTATGGCATTCATTTTGCGAAAATAGCAATATCATCTTCATAGGTTTATATAAAAATCTTTACTAGAAAGCGTCCAGTATGTACTCGTAGTTCAAATGCCGAGTTTGAAATTTTGCAAATTGGTCGAGAATCGAACTACATTCCTAAACTTTCAAGTACCTCAACATTTTTATATAAAACTGTGAAGATACTCTTATTTTCGCAAAATGAATTCCATAAGCCTACTTCGTTGGATTAGTTAAATAATTGCGAAATACAAAATAAAATTTGAATTTCGCGGGCAGAGGGTGCGATTTCACGTAAACTGCAAGACGCAAGAGTCTCGCAGGCTTAGTCTTGTTCTTGCGCAAATCTTGCACTGCCAGTCTTGTTCTTGGTCTTGCTAAAATTAGGCAGTCTTGGTCTTGGTCTTGTTCTTGCAAAAACGCAAGAACAAGACCAAGACTGCAAGACCAAGACTGATTTTGGGCAACACTACGCGTAACGTTACGCGGAACGGTACACGGAACGGTACACTTTTTCATGAGTGCTGCTGGTGTTCATCAATTTATTAAACGTTATCACGTCAAAAAAGCAGCGCGTCTTACATCACACGACCACCGTCATACCACCTGCGAGGTTCACCTACGTAATTATGCAAAGGAAAGAATTCGCCCCACATCCCCGTGCCGCACGCGCCCGCTGCGATCCGCCGCCCCTGATTGATTTACGAACGCCGCCGTCCGCCGTACGTCCGTACGCTTTGTACCGACACGACGCCATTTCCCGCCGTTGTCGCGTCTAATTGCGACAATAATTCATGTCTAATAATAATCTAGCTATTATCGGATTGTATAAACAGGTGAGGATGTGTCGCATTGTTCCGCTTGCGCCAATTTTCAGCGGGGGAAATGTGTCGCTTCAGTATTCTAATGTAACGATAGCATACTTTTAGCTGCATATGACATTGTTATATGATAGAAGATGGAAATGGTAAAGGTAATTAGAAAAATGTATTAAAATGATTATCCCCGACTAGATTGATCCCGTGACTCCTTATAGGTATTTTTTCTTGATTTCGTTCCATTTACATTTTTTGTCCAAACAAATCATTCTGCTTAGTCCGACTCACACTTGGCCGCTTTTTTTTAATTAGCCTATGTATTAATCAAGGGCCTATCCATCTCCATTAAAGTTGAGCCAAATGGTCCCTGTGTCGGTTTGACAGTGTACACAAGACAATCAAGACATATATATTTTATTTTTTCATGGTCATTATTAGTTCTCTATAATGGAATGCTCATGGTAAAAGACCGTTTTCCTCATAGGAGTAAGTGCTATCAGCTTAGCTCACCAAACTGCTGTAGTGCAGCTTTGTAGGATATCCGAGCATCTTTTAATGTAAGTTAATTTATGAAACACGCCAATCCACTCAGTCCCACGTGTCGCTCATAACTCTGGGTCCCTGTGACAGTGCCGCGCAATTAATCATGTGCATACATCCTGTGATAATCAATAAGCTATCAACATTGATATGCCATTGTTAACCACCGCATTTGTGTGACCGAGACAGCGCGGCAAGCATACTTTCCGAAGTAACTAGGACAATCCCAAAAAGAAAGGTGACAGATTATCTCAGTTCGTTCGTTCGTTTCATCGACGCACGTCCACTGCTATACAAAGGCCTCTGGGGGCTATTCACGTTACGTGTCGGCTACATTTCGTGATGTGATATGTTTAAAAAGGTGATGGTATTTACGGACATAAGCAGACGATATTGAATTGAAAACATTTTTTGCGAACACTGAAAAATTAATTTTAATACAATTGACATAGAGCGTAAAATTGAATGTCGTTTAAATCGCCATATTGGTCGACAGTTCCGAGATTTAAATTGAAGGAATCATAGGAAATACAAAGTTGAGCATTGTATTTCCTATAATGAAATACATTCAATTTTACACTCGAAGCCAATCAGTGTAAAGTTAATTTTTCAGTGTTAATATTTTTTTCTTTTTCTTGTACCACGTCGCTGAGTGTGTGAAAAGGTTACGAGAATGTCATAGCTGCACTGATTTCCAGCCCGTCCTGCGCCACTTGTATCCAGCGCCTTCCCGCGCCTTTTTTAATCCATCGTCGTCAGTCTATCTGGTCGGAGGTCTACCAACACTGCGGAGTTGCTAATTTGCTATCTCAAGTCATCTTAAAACTTAACGTTTATTCACCTGACCGATATCCGACAGCCGACATGAAAATATTTATTATACTGCCATCGTTTGCTGCATGTAGAACAGCTGAAATTCTGCAGAATAACTTATAGACGAAGTTACATTGGTTATTGCTTGGCATCGGTGGAGTCGTATAGGCACTGATTTTAGGACTGTTATGACATCAAGTCATCAATTGGCTGGTGGTGGTTGTTTTGTTATTTGGCGATGTTTGGGCGATGAAAAATTGTATTTACTTGAATCTACTTTTTTCGATATCGGTCACTAAATCATCTGGATAAGAATATCTGAACAATAGAAAGAAAATATGCAATGGATAGGTATATTATACCAATAGGAGCAGCGGAGCAAGCACGAAAAAAAAATCGTATAGTTTTTTCTTCACTATTTTCATACGAGTAAGGGTCGTGACTATCAAGAGGATAAAGATTAAGGCCAGGTGATCGCCAGATGGCACGATATTGAGCCTTGTGGAGAACAGCAAAAGCGTCTACAGAACCTTGGGTGTTCGAGCTTTGCAGACGTGGCTTTTGAGATGCTCTCCATCCATCTCTACTCTACTCTTGGCGCTCTACCTCTTCTCCGCTTGCCGTCAATATATTATTTAAAATATATTATCCCGTTTAATAATTCCGCCTATATTGTCACCATGTTTGTATTCAAATCGCGCGCTGACGTTAAAGAGGCTAAAACAAAATGTTTGGTAATGGATTGATTCGTTCATTTGTGATTTGTGGTCGTCATTCAATGCTATGTTGTCAGCCCCGTGGTGATAGCCACATTATCTGTGATCAAAGATACATTAATTATTTTATCTAGCCCAATTTACCGACTATACACACAGATTTAAGTTTTAAACATCCCACAGATTTTTTTCCGGGATGAAAGGTATTCTTTTCTACTAGGAAAGACGTCTGATTGGAAATCAAATTCTCAATAGGAGCGTAGGTTCAAATCCTACCGATTGCGCCAATATAATATTTTAATAAAACACATTGAATGTTGAGCTCGGGACTATATTTATTAACATGAATTATTTTATTACCACATGACAGTTCAAACTTTACAATATAGATATTTCAATTCACGAAAACGCGCCCCACTCTGTCAAAATTGCTTATATTTCATTTGATTCGTATGGAGATGGACAGAGCGGGGCGCGTCGTCGTGGATTGGAATATCTATATATTACAGTATATTTATGAAAAAATCAGAATACCTATCTACGGTGGTATCAACCCGAACGGCGTCTGCAAGTTTTATTATCTTACTGCTACGTACCTCCCCACTGGTACTACCTACACATCTATAACATATAAACTGAGTTAGCCTTTATGCGTGTACGTCGGATGCATTAACATAATTTACTTGACATTCGGTCACGTGACGTGCCTACAAGTTGAATTGTCTTATTACAGGTCAAACGGATGCGCCGAGATGGATGGTGATTTCCACCTATGAACCTAATAAATCTTGGCTTATTGTAACATCTCACTAATGTGATCTGCACATGTTCATTGTACAGATCTATTCGATGTCGCATCTCACGATACGGAGACGAGACGACTGCTAACCGACTTCTAAGCAGGTTAAGTTATAACGACGGGAGATTGAGTGACGATATAAATTGCGAAGTATTTAAGTGTTTTTTTTTTTCAAAGTACCTAATACAATTTTTATTTGAGATCCTTAATGAAACCTTTGTATCTCTAAACATAACGTAATTAACAAGTCCGAAACTTATCTGGTTTTTCATGAAAATAAAAATAATAATGATTGAACATATACTCGTAAGTTTAAACAGCATGGGTGTTTTAGTTTTAAGAAAATAATCATAAAAAGAAAAATTGTCAAAATGCGGTCAGTTCTTATGCATTACGCATAGCCCAACTTTAGCAGACACGAGTCTTACTTATAGTAAAATTATGTTGAGTTAGAGATCGGTATATTTTTTTGAAAAATTTATTTGAAAGAAAAACAAGAAACCAACTTTGGTATTTAACAAAACCTGATGCTATATCGAAACTGAACTCCTAACTACGAGTGTGATGTTAGTCTGGAATCCGTCTCGTCCAGTCTAAATTCCCGTCGCACAATCGTGTCCTCGCGTCTAATATTGAAATAGTGATTTACCGCGCCATAAATCCGTTGAGTGTCCACCCGACAAGCGGCGGATAATCGCGTGACGGACGCCTCACTCGTGCACCTTTACTTTGATAAGTTGGGTCACATTTCTGGCTTGGATGAATTCAGGAATTACTAGATTTCCTGTTGGTACTAGAAGGATACAATGCCGAAATTCAGATTGCTACGTGACTATCAAAAGAATATGGCTGAAAACCCGTAGAGTGTCCACCCGACAAGCGGTCGATAATCGCGTGATGGACGCCTCACTCGTGTACCTTTACTTTGATAAGTTGGGTCACATTTCTGGCTTAGATGAATTTAGAAATTACTAGATCTCCTGTTGGAGAAGGATACAATGCCAAAATTCAGAGTAACACATAGGATAATTACGTGAGTATCGAAATAATATGGCGGAAAATCCGTTGAGTGTCCACCCGACAAGCGGCGGATAATCGGGTGACGGACGCCTCACTCGTGCACCTTTACTTTGATAAGTTGGGTCACATTTCTGGCTTCAGGCTTGGATAAATTTAGAAATTACTAGATTTCCTGTTGGTACTAGAAGGATACAATGCCAAAATTTAGATTGCTACTTGTCTTTCAAAAGAATATGGCGTAAAATCCGTTGAGTGTCCACCCGACAATCAGCGGATAGTCGCGTTACGGACGCCTCACTTGTGCACCTTTACTTGTGGATATAATTAGTAAAGTTATACGTGTGTGCCTTTAAAAATCTAATCAACTTATGTTTGTAATTCATATCAGCTAAGCATTCGTTGTTACTAACGTTGGTTACTCGAAAGTCATTCCAAACCAGGGACCACCAAATTTAAATGCCCAAAACCAGCATGAATTGAGTAGGTATCAAAATTTTACAGTTCAGAATACTAAGCAAAAAAAACTTTCATCATAACGTACGGCGCCAAGCGATTTCTCACATATCAGGTACATTAGTAAAGACAATATTCTGCTCGCCCACATTCAAGATACCAGGACACTGTATCACCGAGCAGACCCGGCGGCTCAACTAGTCCGTGTGACATATAATCAGCCCATAAATCCCGCTCACAGACTGAAATCGGAACAAGAACTATCCCGCCTTTATTTATTTTCCAAAACTATAGTTTGATAGCCTGGATTCACTCGTAATTATCTATTGTTTTCGATAACTAACCACACCGATCAAAATAATAACAACAATTTTGAAAACTTTACCTAAACTAAAAATTGTTAGCCCGGATTAACTTGTATCAATTGGTTTCGATAACTACTCGCTTACCAATCAAAAATTTCACAACAATTTTGTCTCTTCTCAAATCTTACTAATCTTACTAATGCACCTGAAATCAGCACTAAGGATCCCAGCAGCAGTAGGTACATATTTTGATAGACTAGGTTTAGAATATGGTATTAATTTTTATCATAAGGTAGGTATGTATAAATTAGGTTCTTCGTATTAATTTGTCATTCTGAAAAATAATGTTACTGGTTTCATTTTTTGTATTTTCCTGAAAAAGAAGATCAAATAAATTGATTTTCTTTTGTTTTTGGTATCTATAAAGCAAATTCACATTAGTTTTTAATTGAAACCACTGACAGTGTAATAATAAGACAACTAACAAACATACATGAACACCTTACTTATCATGAATAAATCACAGATACTAACCGTATCGCAAAGTGCGAGTCGGCGACACGCACAGAAATAATTCATCGAACAAATGCATAAATCAAGGACAGTACTTACCTTCCATTGCATATACTATGCAAATCTGAAGTCTTTGCAAACGTTACTCTATCTCCGTGGAGTAGAGTCTAAAGTTGAAGAAATAACGTCGGAGGGTAGTACAAGTAAAGATTGCAGATGTAGTTCCGAATTCAAATTGCCGCGTATCGTACGGTGATTGGTCAGGGCGCGCGTGGCTACGATATAAATAGTGTGGTCGGACCCACGTTCGGATAATATGGAATATTGGATTGATAAATGGTACTTTCACATTTGGTCCCGTGGGCTTTAGATGGATTTTAACATGTGACGTCACGTAAAAAGGCTAGTGTGAAAATAATGAGATCCTCCTGTTCTTCATAAACACGTAAGCTATAACAGGTCCAGAAATCTATCAATAGCGCCATTATGATTTCTCTATCCACGCGTGACTAAATTTTTTATTTATTTTCAGTATGGAGATCCTGGTGTAACATACCTTTAAGAAAACAAGGACTGTGATTATAATAATTATCTAAATAGATTAAATAATCTTGTTATAATCCGTTCTTATCCACTCTTCGTTACTATGTTTTGTTTAGTGTCAAACGCACCAACGTATCAGAATCGCTTGATTTTCCTTCGTTATGAAATAATGAAAAAAAAAATTAAGGGATTCCTATTGGTGCCATTTAAAACCAAGTGGCGCTAACTGGTGGTGCGAATTAAAGGACAAACCTTCATTAAAAGAACCTTCTGAGAAGGAGAAGACCGCACTTTAACAGACTTTAATATATCATTGACTGCATGTCATGCGATATTTTTCATCGAAAATTTAATGCAATAAGGCTTATCCACAATGTCTCGCTCGGCGTCAAATATGCAGAAGGCTCTACGCAGCACCCGCTGTGTGTACTGTACCTATAGTGGAACGACACGTGTCACTGGAACACGCTACGCTGTGGAGCTGACACCTTCCACGACCTACCTAGATCTAGATCTAGTATCTACAACTCGATATATTAAGGATTTAAGTCAAAGAGTACATGGGTAAATTCGAATGTCAGTGTCAGTCCTCTTCGATAAGTTACGTGATCTATCTATTTGTAGGGCTATCCATATGACGTATTTGCGATTAAATATAGAAAGCTATCGATAGCTCAAATGAAACGAAAATCAAAACAAGTTATCATTAAAAAAATATATGTATATACGTTTTGTCCATACCCTGGTTACCATCTAGCCAATATACTGGTCAAGACAGATCAAACGAACCCAAACTTGATGGGGTTGTGTCGTTTATCTACAGAGTTGGCCACCTTCCAATTCCATCATCAGGTCAGCTCTTCGTCATATTTTTTGCATTGTTATCCAATTTACACGTGCATGCGACGATGGTAATTAATATGTCATTATGGTCTAGGACTGCTGATATGTAATTCCCATACATTTTTTGAATTTCATTCCACCTGGGATGAGCGATTGACAAAGCCACTGGTGTAAAATCAGCCTTAAATCCTATACCAACACCCGTCGCAATTCGCGTTAACAATCATTCAAAACTCGCAAGTGGTTCAATTATCTCGCATAACGTGTAGTTAAAAGTTATCCAGAACTTGATCCCGAACTCCTAATATCGTCAAAGTCAAATTCAATATTTACCACTTTGAGTGATAGTTGGGAGAACTCGCGGATGATACCTACGCTACATTTAAGTGCGTTGCGAATTAAAATTAAATGAATTTAAAAAATATCATAGTTTTTGGTCGTACCAAAAACCATAACCAAACCTAGTCCTAATCTTACGAACTAAATAATTTTAAAAAACGTATCAAAAACTTAGCACAAGAACGCATTAACGCATTAGCTTAACCTAGCATAAAGCTAAACTCCTACTCTTTACTACAAACAAAAATCACTGTGTCAATTTAGACATTTTTACAAGAAAAAACGTTTCTTACCCTTTGCTCAATACGTATAAAATACTAACGTCTGTTGCTACTGACTTATATTATGTCACTGAAAAACGAGATTAGTCAAGTCCTGCAAAAAATTATGGGATTTCAAAAATAACTTAAGATATTAGATAGGTACTAGGTATAGGCCACGGTTAAGCCCACGTGATTTTCGGTTTTTCACAAATTCTGCGGGAATCGATAATTTTTCCGGGGTGAAAAGTAACTTTTGCCACTTTCTACGCTTTCAACTATGTCTGAGCAAAAAATCAGGTTGAACAATCTCACATTCTTTGTAAATAAAAGAAGTATGTATATGGATAAACACACCTTTATTATAAGAAGCGGTTGTACATCGTCAGTCACACACACAAGGCGTTCTTATCGCGCCTACCACTTACGCTAGTTTTAATTAGCTAACACTCGCATTTTGCCAGTCGAAAATTAATCAAATCATTTATGGAGGGTTAAGACAGTAAATGGCAAGCTTTATGCATTTATGAAATAAGTAATTTTAATAAAATTTGAAAAGAATAAGAAAACACTAGAGAATGGCACTGTGATTATTATGTACAAGCTACAAGCTCCCAATACAGCTCTGAATACAAAAAGTGATAGTGTGTAAGTATGAAAAGATAATTTTAATTGTATTTTGAAAGAATTTGACACTTCAGTGCGGAGTTACCAATTTTTTACATCTCGCATAATGTTTAGTCAGTGTATTTGCAAGATCAGTTTCTTTAGCCGATTCTTTTGGCTGACAAAATTTCATATGAAGTTGAAAGACAATATACGAGTTCATATGGATTTTTTTAGGATAAAGATATAGAGAATAACGGATACTTATACCTCGACTTACAGAAACAGAAAGCCTAAATTGACATTAAGTCTGGTGAAAGTGGCATAATCGTATTTAGCAGATAGCATACCTGTTGACGAAAGGAAAACCTCTTATATCTCACTAAAATTATTTCAGGTCTTCGCTAAGGCAAGCGAATTTTTAACCGCCAGTAACCAGTACTTATCTGGTGTATATTTGCAACTTTCTATTTTGTTTATAAGTAAAATTGGAGTAGCTATTTCATATGCGTATAAAATGATAATCAATATTGAATTATGTATAATATAATGTAATAAATATTTTTATTTCTTTAAAAATTTATGATAACAAACATCATTACTGTTTGTTCCATGTTGCATAGCGCTTACAATACGGAGCGCGTAGTTAAAAGCATGTCGGATGAGAAGGGAGGCAATCTGAGAACGACACCTGTCTCCGAATCGAGAACAATAAATAGCATAGAACATTCTTCACAACAATTATACAACATAAATCAACATAGTACATTAACAGTGAACTTTATCCACGTGCATATCACTTTCATAAAAACTCGAACACGATAACAATAAAAACAGCAAAAAATCACGTTTATGGTATGGGAGCTCCCTGATATAGGTAGGTATGTATATTACTCTGTTTTTTTTTTTATTACTTTATGTTATAGCGGCAACAGAAAAACATCATCTGTGACGGTTCAAGAGATATTTTTCAATAATCGAGTTTCAACGATTTCATGGCGTATTCCTTTTCGCAAGAGGTCCGAAGTCGATTCGCGGCACAAGCAACTTTGGAATTTGATTATTTCTAAATTAACTTAATCTGGTAAGTAGCTGGTTACCTACAAAATATGAAATCGATTCCTTCAGAGACAGGTGGAACATTTTTTCTTAATCTGAATTCAGGAAGGTTATGTCTTAGAAACTATTTTTCTACCGACGTTCGTAAAACTATTCGCATAGTATCATATAGACACATAATTAACAATGAATAAATAGTACCTAACTTTAAGAAATTTGCTTTTAATGACATCAATTAAACAACAATTAAATAGTGTGTGGTTTTTTCACAATTTTCAATGTACGCTGGTTAAAATTCTAATTATTAATTAAATGGACTGTAGAATATGGAGATAAGTATCGAATCTTTGCCCAGATAATGAGAAATTGAAATGCACTAACCTCGTATTCACCTCGCTCGAAACTTGGCACGGCGTGGAGTCAGCTTGATGAATTCGGCAGTCGGCACAGTCTTTTCTTCTCACTCTGGATTCGATAGGTCCAACAAACGTTGTTGAAGCAGTATTCGCATAATTATGTACGCGAACTAAGAAATGCGCCACGGACGCACTGGTAGGGTAGTTTGCGTCTTATGTACAGCACGGCTGAGAGACGACTGACTAGACTAATAACAAATTTAAAACGAGTTTAATAAAGTATTAGTGCATTTGTTATCAATGACTCACAGATTTTAGGCAAAGATTCAACATACCCCTCACCGAAATCAGCGTGATGATTTCTTTAACTGATGTGAAGTATAAAAATTTACTATACGATAGTGAAACAATGTAGAGTTAATTAAATAAAATTTAAGTGAACAAATAGAAATACATTAAAGCTAACCTAATACCCTATGAACTAAATTATAGATTAATTTTAATTAATTTGCATAAGGCAAAGGACAAATTTTACTAACTGGTCTTTTGTAGGTTCCAGTCTTCGTGCGAACAGTGACCACACGAACGATTTTATCAGCACCCGGGTGAATCTCTATTATCCTACCTAAAGGCCATAGTAACGGTTTAGTAAGATCTGATTTCAGTAGCACTAGATCTCCAACGTTAACGTTAGGTTTTGATGAGAACCACTTCTCCCTTTGCTGAAGTGTATGAATATATTCATCAGACCAACGCTTCCAAAAGGACTGAGTAATCTTTTGTATTGCCTGCCAACGAGACAATCTGTGTAAAGGAACGTCCTCAACATTGTACTCGGGGACAGCCAATAGGTTTTGGCCAATTAAAAAATGTCCTGCGGTAAGCACTTCAAATTCAGTAGGATTGTTTGATAAGGAGCACAGCGGACGTGAATTCATCATTGCCTCGATTTTACAAAATATAGTATTCAATTCTTCGAATGTGAGGATGCGATTTCCGATTGTCCGGTACAGATGGTACTTAGCTGACTTAATTCCAGCCTCCCAAAGTCCACCCATAGATGGCGCTGCTGGTGAAATTGTCTTCCAGTTAATACCTCCAAATGCACAGCTTTGGTGGCAAAACAAACGAAGAGACACAAATAAGCCTTACTGCTTTTAGCATTGCGACGCTGGCTCTCTTTGACATAGAAAGGCCCCCCAATGTCGCAACCTACTTGATCAAAAACTTTCCCGGGTTTTAGACGAGAAGCTGGTAAATTACCCATTATGGGTTGCACGATACTGGGATTAAATCTAAAACAATTCGCGCATTTTGAAAGAACTGACCGGATAGTGCTACGAGCATTTATAATCCAGTATGTTTTGCATAGAATTCCTTGTAATGTGCGCGGACCTGAGTGTAAGTACACTTTATGAAAATATTCAATTAATAAATTGACAGTGTGACATTTTTTAGGTAGCAACAACGGGTGCTTCGTATTATAGGGTAGATCAGATAGTGAGATTCTACCCCCCACCCTGACAAAACCACCGGGGTCAACAAAGGGTGTGAGTTTACGTAATGATGCAACATAGCCTTTTTTGTTCAAAATTTCTATTTCTGAACTAAAATGGTTTGATTGAATTACGCGCACAATGGTGTCACGGCTTTGTTTTAACTCAGAAGAATTCAAAGGACCGGAGGTTCGGTTTGAACGAGATTTTAAGTTGCTTATGAACCGATGACACCAACCTATAACTCGTTGCAATCTATTAAATGACGAAAATTTATTGAAAGTTTCTTCAAGGTCGTTGGTTAAAGTCTTACTTTCATTTGAAGTGAATGAGAACGTATCTACGTTAGACTTTAACTCAGGAATATTTTCATTCTTTATAAAAAATGTGCTAGTAGGCCAATCAGTGGGGTCCTGCAATAACCACTGGGGGCCATGAAACCAGCTCTTCTCGACGGCGAGAAACTGGCTGGGTAAGGCACCACGTGAACACAAATCAGCAGCATTATTCTCGCTGCTCACGTGAAACCAACGGTTTGGCGGAATTACGTCAATAATTTCACTGACTCTGTTCGCGACAAAAGTTTTTAACTGATAAGGTGGCGTTTGAAGCCATGACAGAACAACACTGGAGTCGCTTAGAGCGATTATTGAGAATTTAAAATCAGTAAGGTTTTTGATTACGAATCGTAAAACCTTTGCTAGCAGCACGGCTGCCATTAATTCAAGCCTAGGAATTGACAGAATTGGTTTTGATGGAGCAACTTTGGTTTTGCTAGTCAATAATCTAACTTTTACGTTGCCTTCATTATCTTCACTGCGCAAATAAACGACTACGCCGTATCCACGGGACGATCCATCGCAAAAGCCTATCACATCTACCTTCGAGAAATTAGGTATTAATAAATGCCGTTCGATCCGTAAGTCTGCTAGGGTTGACAGCTCACTAATGAATTTATTCCATTTTTCATAAATCTCGATAGGTAAAGAGTCGTCCCAACCTAGACCTAATTTCCACAGATCTTGCATAATGCATTTTGCTATAAAAGAACAAGGCGACAAAAATCCGACCGGGTCAAAGATAGTTGCTAGTAAACTCAATACTGATCGTTTCGTTTGTTTAATGTCAGTCAAATTGTAATTAAAGGCAAAGCAATCGGCAGATGGCAACCAAGTCAATCCTAAAACCTTTAATGAATTCGATAACGTATCGTCTTCAAAATCAATTTTTGAAATTTGTTCATCATTCATGTTCTGAATGAATTCTGGATTATTACTGGCCCATTTTTTCAATTCAAAACCTCCACTCTGAAGGAGAGACATGAGTTCGTCGCGTAGACTGCAAGCTTCGGTGATTGTTTGGCACGACCATAACAAATCATCGACATAGAATCCTTTTGTAAGTATAGCAGACGCGCGAGATTGCGGGTTATCGAATGCGAGTTGATGTAAAGTGCGCACGGCTACAAACGGTGCGCTTCTAAGACCGTAGGTATTAGTTCGTAATTCATAAATGCGCACCGGTTCCGACGGATTATCACGCCACAGTATGTGTTGATAACATCGTTCCGAAGGAAGAATAAGAACCGCACGGTACATCTTAGACACGTCGGCTGTGAAGCATACGTCATAAAGTCTAAAGTTTAAAACTATCTTTGATATGTCAGTATGTAGCTTAGGACCTGTCAAAAGAATATCATTTAAGCTGACAGAGCTGGTCGTGTTACTTGAACCATTAAAAACCACACGAAGGGGCGTGCTTCTTGAAGAAGGACGCAGAACGAAATGATGGGGGATGAGATATTTAGAGGGTTCCGTACCTACATATAATTCCATGTGTCCTAATGATTCATACTCTCGCATAAAATCCACGTACGCAGTCCGCAACTCGGGCGAGCGCGATAATCTACGCTCCATTTGCTCGAGACGCTTCAAAGCTGTATCATACGAATCTCCTAAAAGTTCGTGGTTAGGATTAATTAACATTGGTGAAACATAACGGCCAGTCTCATCGCGATAATGTTTATCGACGAACATTTTTTCAGCGATCTCCTCGGATGGACTCATAGGAGTCACGCACGGCGCTGACTCCACCTCCCAGAACGTCTTGAGAGTGTCATCGAGGTGATCATGTTCACAAGTGTACGACACGAGTGATGTTGTAAACGTTACAACATTGTTACTTGAGGGTTGAACCTCTAATTTTCCAGTTATAATAAATCCAAATACACTACTAAGCGCGGCTGGAACATCGCGATCGAATGTCATTTTTTTCCCATCATAAATATGTGGAAATATTTCTCCGCCTAATATTATATCGATTTCCGACGATTTATAAAACTGCGGATCTGCTAAAAATAAATCATTATAATTTTTTACGATATTTTGCGGGATTGCAACAGTGGGTAGTGCCGAAGTTAATTTATTAAGCACCACACCATCAATATTAAAATTTGGATGGTCTTGGTGACGCGGCCTTATATTAAATGATGTCATGCCATAATTTTTTACTCGATCACCGGCGAGACCAAAAATACTAAACGGACATTTTCTTTGTGACAACCCTAACCGCTGCACGCATGCCATTGATACAAAATTTGACTGCGCACCGCCATCGACGAGTACGCGACAGTGTTGATAACACCCGTGCGAGTCCTTCACTCGAACAACAGCAGTCCCTAGTACGACTGAAGTACAACTGCCGTTCGATGACGCATAATTTGTGCGCGCGGTGTTGTCGGGATTCGAGGCGGCTCGCGGCGGTTCAGTCGTAGTTGCGGCGTTGGCAACTGACGCGGCAACAGGTTCGATTGCTGTGTCGACGTGTAAAAGAAAATGGTGGTCGGGCTTTGAGCACACGGCGCAGACAAACTCACTTTTACAAGCGTTTTCGCGATGTGCAATTTTTAGGCACGATTTGCACAGCCCTAGGCTGGCTGCACGGCTGACGCGTTCAGAACTAGTCAGCAGGGCTAGACAATGTCACCTAAGCGTTAAGCGTAGTCGCTAGTAGAAAAACCACGTGACCGAATCTACCTAGTCTATGGTTAGCGTTGTTGTCGGCTGTCAATTGGAATTGTCATGTGACGTATCTGTCATTTGCTGAGCGCCGATGTCAATAATTAACTATTAACTAAGTTATTAATTAATTAACTATTAATTAACTATAGCACTGCAAGGAATATACTACTCTCTAACGATAGAACTTTAAGTTCTTATGACTTCTAACTCTAGCAACCGCGACCACACTGAAATAACTAACACTAGTTTAAGTAACTATCAGCAAAATAAACACTCGAAAATCCAAAAAAACACGCCACGATGTTTTAAACGAAGTTGTGAACTTCGTCTAAAACACCACACACTACAAAAGCAAAAAAAAATGGAGTCTTGTTGTGATCTCAATTGTTGTACCAAAGACTAAAGAGTACTAAAAATCCCAACAATTCCGCCATTTTGTAGCGTACAATGACGAAGTACGCTAAAAGTTATCTACAGGGTATGAGCGATCGCTAAATAGTCGTAGTCGAATTTCAAAAACAGCGTGATTTCCTCTATTCTGTCACTTGGTTTTTCTACAGTCACGTGATGGTCACGTGGTTTGTCCATACATTTTGTCGACTAGCGTTAACGCCAAACGCTTGCGACTTTGTCTAGCCCTGCAGTTTACGAAACTGACTACACCGATAAATCATATGGTTTTCCCCACAGTGCACAAAAACAAGCTTTTTTGAATTGGAACTAGAAGCATGGGAGTAATTTTTTAATGTACTCTGCTCAACCCTAGGTTGCGGCTTTGCAGTTTTATTATTGAACTGTTTTTTATTTTCAGTTTGAAATGACGTAGAATGATCCAGGACCTTAATGTGATTGTGAATGAACGATGTTAAGTCTTGGAAGTCAGGGATGGAACTCTGATCCAACTGTTGTTCAAATAACTTTCGACTGTTTGGATCCAGGGCTCTCAATGCAATGTGGCAAAGAATATAGCTCCCCAAATTATCAATTTTTAACGCTTCAATCGCCTTATAAGAGTGCTCGAAATTTTCTATAAAGGTATTTAAATGCGCAGAAGATTCCTTTGTTAGTGGAGTAAAGTTTAACATTTTATCTAAATATTTGCCAACTAACATTCTTTTGTCTTGATATTTATTTAGAAGACTTTTCCAAACTACATCGTAATTACTCGCAGAGATAGGGACACTTTTGACAATGTTTAGCGCAGGACCCTTCGTACATGAGAGTAAATAATGAAATTTGTCTATTTTAGGTATGTTAGTCTGATGATGCACTAAAGAACAAAACGTTTCATAAAATGTTGTAAAATCTTCATAATTACCATTAAAAGAAAAAAGTTCGAGTTTCGGGAGTCGTGGCCTCGAGGTCGTGGCCTCATTCGGTTCATTTGCATCGTACTTGTTTGCGATTAATTTTATGCGATAAAAAAGTTCATCGAAATTTTTTAAGTCCTGATTATGAAGTGTTGATGTCACATCATATTCTAGTTCCTTTTCAAATATGCTAAAAATGATTTTTTCAAAATTTGACCTTAATTGGTCTATTTCCTTAACCCGCATCAAAAATAAATCCTTAGTTTGTTCATCGGAAATATTTTTAGTTAAATCAAAAATGGATTGAATCTGTTCAAAACATCTTTCTTTCCGTTTTATTAAAACAGATAACGCGGTCGGTGTGGTTGGTTCGGTGTCTCGTTTCGGAGGCATTTTTACGAACAAGTACCACTACCTACCTACACGATATGATCAAAACGCATGAAATATCGCACGAATTACTCGAGGGAATACTAAATACCTAAATCACTATTCTTGAACGTCAAGAAGTGGTGTAATAAACGTTATTACAATTAGATATTTACTAAACAGTTCGTATTTTCAATATAATTTTACGTAATAAGAGGGTCACTGAACGTCAGGCCTTGTTTACGTAATCTATTTTTAGAAATGTAACGAACTAAAACTATATGCAATTTTCATAAGTTAATCACTAATTAGTTAAAATGGATAGCTAATTACATGAATTAAATAATGAAATAACTAAAAACCTAGTTTTTGAAACGTAATATTGTAAGAAACTATGCGGTAGGTTGATAAAACTACACCATCCGGCTCGAAGGACCAAAAAAATTGTGTGGTTTTTTCACAATTTTCAATGTACGCTGGTTAAAATTCTAATTATTAATTAAATGGACTGTAGAATATGGAGATAAGTATCGAATCTTTGCCCAGATAATGAGAAATTGAAATGCACTAACCTCGTATTCACCTCGCTCGAAACTTGGCACGGCGTGGAGTCAGCTTGATGAATTCGGCAGTCGGCACAGTCTTTTCTTCTCACTCTGGATTCGATAGGTCCAACAAACGTTGTTGAAGCAGTATTCGCATAATTATGTACGCGAACTAAGAAATGCGCCACGGACGCACTGGTAGGGTAGTTTGCGTCTTATGTACAGCACGGCTGAGAGACGACTGACTAGACTAATAACAAATTTAAAACGAGTTTAATAAAGTATTAGTGCATTTGTTATCAATGACTCACAGATTTTAGGCAAAGATTCAACAAATAGCCTGTCTACGAACCCATTGTTAGTACCATAACATCCAACGCCCTCTCTAATATCTAGACTGTAACACATGCAAAACAATCATGGCGGCTCTAATAAAAAAATCTCTACACATCCAAATAACGCCTGTTAGAAACCACGTACGAAGCAACTATACAAGTGCAGTACTTAATAACAACTTAGCGCCCCCCCACTCTCGTCTGTCAAACGTATGACAAGCGCAGATTCCGCTTTGTACTTGTCAAAAATATAGCAAACAAAAGATACGGCTCACGAATAAATGAAGTGAGCTGATGTGTTTCGTAGCCGTAGTGCAGCTCTGAAGTATCGATAGATTTGTAGAAATAGCACGAAACTATGAGCCACGATAGAAGTTTGATGACTAAGGGAAACTATGATATTGATAATCAAGAGAAAGGATTTGAGTTTGAATCAATTGAAATTTTCCTAACATTCAAATCAGCTATTCTGATTAATCCACCAGAAATAAACTTGTTTAATTGTCAACCGGAAAATACGTATCGGCAAGTGATGGTACGTGGGATCATTCTGCTACAATGCAGTGTAGAGCTTTTCAAATTGTCGAGTATTATATCATACTATACTGTGACCTGCACTCAGCATGAAGTGATATTGTGCAGCTAAGCGTTAATTGAGTATGGAAAAGTAGAAAATAATAGACCTACCTATACCCTGGACGTGAGAAAGAGAGTCGCCAGTTTACCGGTGCCAAAAATGTACGTTGTGACACCGACAGCGACAGTACTAAGCCGACCTCAGTATTGCCTATCGCGATCTCCGCCACAGATCACTACACTTGTCAATAGTCTCCATGCAAGTTTCCATAGAGATGGTTTCCGCAATATCGTGGCGTATTATTGAGATATTTTGATTTTTAAAATTTCTTTATCTACGCTCATTGCTTAAAGTTCGAATTATGAAATCGAAATGTGTCAAATAATTACCTACTTTATTCACAGACTTCTATAATTATTAAAAAGTTATTCATAATAACATCGCTCTACTATGGAAATATTTAAAGAAAGTTGTTTAAAATCCATAACGATACACGGCTCTGGATTCCTGTATTTGTATCTGGGGTAATATTTTTTATGTAATATTTTTTTAAGTGAATCCACAGACAACATATAGTTGGTAGTCATTGCCGAGAGTATGGATGGGCCATGATTGACCATAGACAACAACACAATGTCTAACGTTCCGCGTAACGTTTCACCTGGGCCTGTGATTATGATATGGATTACGACAACGATTACGATTACGATAACGATTACGATTATGACGTTATCTCGTAAATCTATCGTCCGTAAACCGACTTTACAGGCAACCAATTTTTTTTGTTACTTAGTCAAAACTTTGCGCTGAGAAATGTGAAACCTATAAAAGAAAATTTCACTCCACCTGACATCTTAGTAGTTGCAATGATTTACGACAAACGTTAGCAAGATTTTATGATTTGGATTTATGATAATAATATGAGCGTAGATAAAGTAGTGTATGAAACTCTACATAATTAGGTATTAAAACACTCGTGTGATACTATTAAAAAACTCGCCTGCGGCTCGTTTTTTAAACTCACACTTGTGTTTTAATACCCCCCATTATGTAACCGTTACATAAACTACTATTTTTAGATATTTTCTTGTATGAAAAAGGTTTGCTTGAAATTTTCCGGTGGGCATATCCTCAGGTTCCATGGTGGGGAAAATAGAGAAAAAATATACTGCATCGACAGGAAATCTGCACAGCGGTTCTCCATCACTACTAACAATACGCAGAGCTATATCATATAAGTGACGTATCGCACACTGACACCCAGGCATTCGCGGGAAGTATGCAAAGAAGTTGCTTCTACGCCCGCCAAATAATCTTGAGACTTGATACGTCACCCGTCGCGTCGCTCGGGGCTAAGGAGTTATGACGACTGTTTGGGTATTTGCGCTCGTTTAATCAAACGGCATGTCATATAGAACTCAATGCAAGAGTGCAATTTGTTGTTTTTTTTTCGTATATTTGAAACTTTTACCGTGAATTTTAGAGATTTAATTTTTGATAAAATTACCTACTTAATAATATTGACATGCTAAGTAAATGTTGATATAAAACAATAATTGAAAATCAAACCAAGAAAGGAGATTGACCGAAAATGGGCTATATTGCGTCACTCTGCGTCTGAAGCACGTATGCATGAAAAATCTTCTTTCAAATTATAATATTACATGTATTTTTTTTAATGATGTGCGAACCGGGGTTTAAAAGTATTATAAAAATAAAAGTAATTAAACGTTTCGACACAAGCGGAACCGCCATAATAGAGTCTGGAAACGTCACAGCCACTACCACTCGGCGAATGATACCAGTTTTTTATAAACCCACTTTTTAAGGGAAAACTAGGATACAATAATACAGGAAATAGATCGAATAATAAAAACCGAAACAAGGCAAGCTTTTTGCACACAAATATCAATTTAGTACCGTACACGTTCGGGGGTGGCGCTTCAAATCGTTACAAAAAAGGAACTGTCAGATGTATAGAATAATTAATCCAGAGATAGAGCTCAGTGACTGATCTCTATTCCATGCATCGATGATTGTCAAAGTAAAAATGATTTTCGCCATTCTGGCGCTGATGGTTACGTACCTAACCTGGCGCGACCGTCCATGGAACTAAAATAAAATGACATTCAAAACGACGGTCACTACCGACAAATGTCAATTTAGTACCACGGACGTTCGAGGGTGGCGCTTCAAATCGGTACAAATAGGAACTGTCAGATAAATAGAACTGTATAGAATGATTAATCATTAGAATAGAGATCAGATCAGTGATCTATACAGATTAGAACTGCACCACCTGTTCAAATTATTTTCATAGCTGTATATTGAAAAGTAAGGAATGCTTCACCAAACATTTTAATTGCGACAAACAATAGCACTTGCAACACCACAGAGTACATCACATTTATTGTGTTGTTTGATATTTTCATGTGCAGCTAATCGTGACAAAATCCTACATGGCTTAAACCCTATTCATTAGTTTATTTAAAATTATTAATTATAATACTGTTTTACTGTACAATAAAGCATATTTTACTTTTACTTTTTACTTTAATACTGTAAACTATTTCCATTACACCTTTGACTCGTAATTATTGAAACGATTCTAATGTTATCTGCCATGGCGGCGCCACCGTCGAAACTAGGGTAAAACCAAACTCGTAAGTAGAAACACTGGTTTAAATGTCATCAAGACATCAACTCGTGTCTCGATTGTCTATGTCGCCAAAGAAACTACAAGATTAAAAAAAATCATTCAGATGAATCATACATATTTATGATTAATTATTATTGTTTTAAACGATTGAACAGGCTATGCCTATATACTACATAACACAGAAAATACACACGAATGAATAGGCTGTATGGTCTCCGACCTTTGCCTGTCCCGAAAGGGACGAATGGATTAACAGAACAGAACTGTCTATGTCGATAATCGTCACTTCGTATCTTATCGCAAAACCATTGGAAAAGCAATTTACATGGAAAACTTGGAAAACCCAGTGTTTTATTATCTTATTTTCTGGACGGTGATTAATGTGATCAGTGTTGTCGCTTGCTTAGTTTCACTCCGACTAAAGCGATCCTCTGTGAAAACTAACAAGTGTTTGTGCGTGTTGACTGTAGAGAAATGGACTCCTATTCTACGCAATAATCTAAATGAGATATAGACTCTAATACGCAATAACAATGTCGTCAGCGTCGTCTCGAGGAGTTAGGCCTGGCAGTGTATCACGCCGGTGCATTAACTGAACCAGCCAGTACATTCTCTGGATGAATTATCACATTCAGCACTTAATGTATTGAACTCCTGGATCGCACCGCGTTCAGTAAGTATTGTGTACTATTATATACCTAACACAGGCATATTTAATTCCTTCTGCTAACTTAACTCATTGTAGTGTCAGGCCCCTGACACTCAGTACAACAGGCCTAAACACCTACACTACTACTAGAACGCTGGCCCTACTCGCATACGCTTTCCATTTCTATGTGTGAGTAATGTCATTGTAGCCCGTAGGGCTGACAAAACTCAACCTGTATGTGACAATGCGACTGATGCACGATGCCTTGGTTACAACTGGCAGCCTGCTGTAAAACATTTCATTTAAACTAACAAGAATAATTGGTAGTTAAGTTATGGCTGCTAAATGGACAAAATATAATAAAACATTACATTTTGATACATTAAGCTTTTATGCTCTTGGTGAACGGGCCGTTTCTCACATATCAAAAAATCATTGTGTATTATATATACACAATGATTTATGAGAACTCATGTTTTGCAGCCATAGAAGAAGGTGGACCAGATGTAACATTTCATGAGACTACATCTCAGCTCGAGCTTTAATTTAGAATTGCATAAGGTCTTCTAGGAAGTGTATTCCAACTAGATGCTTATTTAAATTCAAACATTTTGTTGCAGATAACAGATGGAGGCATCTTATGTGATGCATGCTTTACATTGATTCCTCGTACTACTTCTGAAGACCAGACCACACCTATACCAGACTTTGGACATCACAAGTTTGCTTTGGTTGATAGACAATTATGTACATAACCATACAATAAACAATTTAAATCACCTAACCGCTTTTTTTATCAAGTACGTACCTACCTAAGTATTCCTTCATAACAGAAAATTCCTCCTTCTCGAGACTTAGCCAATGATAGCTTGGACCTTGGAATCTGTTCTTGATGCTGCCAGCAGATAGGCCATTTATTTAGGTAGGTACCTACCTATCTACCTCCCTATAACCATAGTATATTGCAGAACACAATTATATTTTTCTTTATATAAATTGTATCTCAAACTATATTTGTTTGTTTATCAAGCAGTTAAGTACCTAAATAAGTAGCTAAGCAAGGAGTTGGAATATTAACTATTTTCTCTCTTAAGGTTTTGCCAACGTTAGCTTGGAGCCTGGGAACCTCTTTTTGATGTTAGCAGGCCACAGGTTTATACCTATATTTTAAAACACTACCTACTGTTTAAAAATAAATAGGTAAACCGTATTTTTATCAAGTACCTCGATACTACTGAGGTAGGCACCTATCTTGTTTTATAGTACTAACGTAATATATGTGTAGGTAGGCCCTAGGAATAATTAAGTATATCTATATGCATCATCCAGGGTTCCACGGTAATAACGAGGTCGCTTTAAATAAAATAATCACTATGGGCAACTTATAGTGCGCGAGAACTACTGACCTAACCTCAAAATAACTAAAAAAAATAAAATTAGATTACTACGAATTCCCGGCTTATATCTCACTGATTTTTTTTTTACATATTATTGGGAATATTTCTAATGTTTTACCGATGATTTCATTAAGACGCAAGTATAGCCCATTTTTCATACAAGAAAAGGCATTGTCCTTTCATAAAGAGTTAATCGAATTTGATGAAAATTATAAAGGACATTGTTGGATCAACTCATAAAATAGACAATTCCCGCAGATACACTCTAATAGGTAGGAATAAAAAAAAAATGTTATCATTATTTATTGTCCTAAAAGAAATTATACATTATAAAATTAAAAATTAAGTCTCTACTGTATAAAGTATGAGGGTACATAACCACTGATATGGGCTATCGGATGACCATTAAAATCTTTCAATTACTAAATAATACCTAAACATTAAAGAAAAATTACGTACAAAAATATACCATAAAATATCAAGCTGCTTCTTTCCAAGCACATATCGACAGTAGCTCCAACAATAATAGTTCCATATCCCATTTGAATATTAGAACATCCATCCACTGAAGATTTCACTCTACAGGGTGCTCCCCCTGCCTCCCTCACTCACACTCCGACAGTTATTAGCGTACGTGTGCGTGGAAGATATGAACTAGTTAGACTGTTTGGAAAAGGATTGGAGTTTTTATAATCTTAATGAATATTCACTGAGTTAAGTGGTGAATAAAATTAGGAAAAAATAGAGGTTTTAGAATGATAGCAAGGAAGAGAATAATTAAACATAAAAGCTATGGACACACGGAATTGATTTTTGAGACGGAGTATTGAGATATGAGAGCAGCCACATACTTTAAAAAATGTAACTGTAGGAAAACGATCGCGGTGGTAACGTAGGTACCTGTGAAATTTCGACTTGTATCGCAGTTTAAAAAAACGTAGAGTCATAAGAAAATGGACCGGTTTTACTAAAAGTTTTTGATGCCAATCGATTTAGGGTCAAAATCTAAACACTACATGCTACCAACCAAGAGTATTGGTAATGTCAGAAATCGCAAAAAAAACTTCTGACATATTATTTCTATGCATATTTTGTAAGAAATGCCTCCTAAGAGGAAGGCACACCAGGAGTTACGAGCATAAAATGTTGCTTTATAAGCAAGCGGAAAATATACGAAAAAGAGCTTCCTAATCTGATGTCTAGGGTAGAGAAAACGGCGCAATAAAACAAACCATTTATCCAGAAAAAGCAGGGGAACTAAAAGAAAGGTATTGAAATCGAAAATCCGATGGTGTCTTTCATCACATGAAATACATACGAATGAATACAAATGCTCTTAAATATGGCGACATCAGGCCGTATTGGCTGAAATATGTTTACAATAACGTGAATATATACGAGCCACTTATGATATGAGAGGGGGCATGATAAATTCGACGAGCTAAAGGGGTTTAATATAATTGAAAGAAAAAATATGCTGAATTGTCTATGAGACGTTTGTACCTACGGGTATGACATGCTAAACTCTTTTTTGCGACCCACTTTTGAAAAAGGATCTCCTCTCAGAATGGATCAGGCAATATGTCACCACGCTGGCGAAACGTTGAATAGCAGGCTTCACAGACCTTTAAAACATAATTAAAAACTGCAGGTTTTCTCGGGACATTTTTTCCCGTCAAGCAGTTCATCAATCTTTCAAGATTTAAGATTTAAAAAAATAACAGACGACGTAAAGTAGAACGTATTTTACAATTTACAAGTTAGTACTTGACTGCGATCTCACCTGATGCTAAGTGATGATGTTATCGTATTAACTTCGAAGGGGTAGGTAAATTCACCCCAACGGTTTCTACACAGCTCTTGTTGGTCTTTGCTGGTAGGATGGTAACTAGCCACAGCCGAAGCCTCCCACCAGACTACAGAAGAGATTCCAGAGATTGTAATTTTTTTTAAACCCCGCAAGAACATTACTTTTCTCCGATACAAAAAGAAACAATCTCTAAAAGACTCCCTTTCAAGTTTCAGCCAATTTGGTTAAGTAGTTGTATCGTAGTCGAGTAGTCAACCATTAACGGGGTATTTATGATCCCAGTGGCAACCCTTTGTGTATAGATCACTGAAATGACAAAATATTCACAGAATCCTTCCACACTTTGTTAGAAAACCATTTCAAAAAGTAATTTACTCGCATCTCAGTTAAAAGTGTAGGGTTTATTGAAAGAGTTTCAGAAGTTGGCAGTAATGTCTCCCCACAAAGGCCTCGCTCGGTATCAAACGTCGGACGTGACAAATGGAACGACTGAGCCATCGGGGCTGCAATATCCTCTTCCTGTTCAGCTAAGGCACGCAGACTGGATGATATTTAGAATTGCTATATTTTTCTCTTGTTATACCGTAATCTCTGCAGTAATACAAATTAAATGCTGTCACTCCAGCCAACTTTAGTAAGTTGAAAACTTTTTTAAGTGTTGAAACCTTATTTAAAATTAAAAATATCACGTCTTGATTGTGTAATTTAGGCGGAATCTTAAAAATGCTTCTTTTTGATTCTGTATTTGTTGATCTTTTCTCTAACATATAAAACGTGCCAATTTTTATTACCAAACTACTCCTAACGGCTCGACCGAATGTTATGAAATTTTCTGTGTAGGTATGTTTGGTAGGTCTGAGAGTAGGTCGTAACTGTTAAGCTATTTTTTATATTCCTAATGGCAAAACAACGTTTGTCAGGTCAGCTGGTTAAAGTTTTTTTCTTTTTTTTTAATTTATTTTTACTGTAAATTTGATATTGATGCCAAATCTGTTTTGCACAACAGAATTGCCACCACATTGCATAACGATCGATTAATTAAATGAAAAATACTGTATTTATCTCAATCCATAACTTCGGTAATCCCAATTCATCGAATGATAACTAGAGCAATTTTTTAAGGTCTTTTTCAAATTACTAGACAATATGCATTTTTGCATTTTTTTATAAATCACAATATTTGTCGTGTCTATGAAGTTCCCAAGCCAACGGAAGCACATTTCAACGCGGCGGGTGCGAATTCTCTTCGAAAAATATATTTTATACCCAACATTTTATATTGACAACGCATCCGCACAGTTTATGAACCCCCTTTATTACTTTTTATGGCGTTTGTCATATTTCCCGTAGCTCAAGAATGGGGTTAGAATTCAAATTCGCCGATTTATATTATAATCGATGGCGTCGATGGGATTAGGTGCGCTGTGAGCTTTCACTTCGCTAAGTGTCATGGGAAATTCGAAATGAAATTGAAATTTTAAATGTTTTGAATACATTACATTACATTTTTATACGGGGTGTATTATAAATGTAAATCTTCAGTAGGTACCCTTAAACACAGGAGCGCCTTTCTGACGGTTTCAGCAGCGGCCAAGCTGCCGACAACGATGACACTTGTTGCTGAGGTGGCTGGTCGATCTGGCGAAAGCACGATGAATACGATACTGAATCCCGTACTCCCGCCAGCAGGTCCGTCGAAGGAACAGACAGTTTTTAGTGGTACCCATAAATACCCGTAAATCTTAAGTTGGTAGTTACCCATAAGTACAGGGGCGCCTTACAGACGGTTTCCGCAGCGGCCAAACTGCCAAAAATGATGGGACTTGCTGCTGAGGTGGCTGGTCGAGACCTGGCGGGAGCGCGGTGAATACGATACTGAATCCCGTACTCCCGCCGGCAGGTTCGTCGAAGGAACAGACAGTTTTTAGTGAGTGCAAGCCCCACATAACCCCTTTGTTTCCCTTTCGTAAGGGTGCATTTTCTTCTATTTAAAAAAAAGTAGATACCCATTGTTCTGTTTAATGTGTCGCCCGAATATTTTTGACGAATTTGTACCATAACATCATCACCAAAAAAATAAACGCTGCATAAAAAAGTCAATTGCTTTGTTCTCAATGTACTCGTAACTACGTTTCTCGGTACAAGTTTCGAGATCTTATCAAAATCCAAAAATATTTCAACGTTCGCTCGTAACGCAGAAAAATATGGTTCACGTGAATCCATAAAGGTAATTTAGACAATTGAAAAAAAGCATTCGTTTTTATATGCATGTTACAAATGAGTTAAGGTCCGCCTACAACGTTTTGTACGGTGACAAATTAAATTCTCTATACTTGGACGCTTTTGATTGGTATAACGATGTTTTTCGAAATTAATAAAGTTTGGTACGCTTGTGGAACGTACCTAGATGGATTTAAAAGATACTATATGTATTAGAATGGCCTTCTTTTTCCTTCCAGTTGTTAATAGTACATTTCAATATAAGTGCGGAAAATTTGTCATTCCTTTACGAGTTCCAGTTTGTTGACCCAAGCCGAAGGCGCGGGCCAACTATAGGGACGTGTAGGAATGACAATTCCGCACGTGCATTGAATGATGTTTTTAATACACACATATTGGGGTCGCTGAAGGCCTAACACCTAGATCCAAAAACTCAACCCAAGTCAATGAGTAATACAGCTAGCTTTGGTTCTGAGAAACTATTAAGTAAATATGGATTGTGCTTTTGATCTTTTGTACCTACTAAATCTTCAATTATTTATTTTATACAGTGACGCTTCAAGTTATAAGGGACGTTGTAAGTATTAACTTACCCCTCGTACTTAATTCACACAAATATATTACGTCAGTAGGATAGATTTTCCAAAAATTCTTTTACAGACAACCGCTTCTGGCATGTTTTTTTTCATAAACATATGTACTATGCGTATAAAAATATCACACGTACGTAAAGAAGCTTTAATAAAAATGGTCTTTAAGTACTTCTAAAAACAATTTTACCTTAAGCAATTGTGGACGTGAACCATAAACCATATTAAAGAATGATCAAGATTGTACGTACGAGAAAACACATAATGGCTGTTTGTTTGAGCGATTATGGGCAATGTTGACCATTCGGTATACCTACTTACGGCGCGTTCTGTATTATTAGCAGACTTCCTAAAGTGTGTCTCTCAACAATAATTATTAATGACCGTAGTTCTCCCATTTTTAGAGTTCTATGGCAAAAATGGACCCATAAAAATGTATGGACCTCTTCTAATTTTGTCATAATAGTAATGCGTATATGAGTAGGTACGTTTGTCAAAAGAATTGTCCTCGAAATCGGACTTAGTATAAGATAGATATACAATGTACATTTTATAAATCTCTGCACAATGATGTACAGAAATTAATTAAATACTCAACTTAGGTATAATATATTCTACTTAATCTAAAAATGGATGCCAGATGCCTCTTATACAATGTATAAGCGTAAACACTTGGGTATTTAAGAATAATTAAGTAGAGATAATCACTACAGATTTAAACACCATTTCATTTAATTCCGAGTTGAAGAAATGGAAAAAAATGGTATCAATATTTCAATAGGTACAATAGGCAATATTAGTAGTTACTTCATCATTATAGCTGCGTAGAAAAATCCATTTTCCATCGCAGGCTGATGAGGGTTGTTTAAAACAACAAAGGTAACTCGAGACCACTTACGGGATCAAAGGGTATTGGGTGCAAACAATGCGGCATGCATGGCTGCATCTCCACGGAGCTACTGCATTCGTGCATGATTGAATATGGATGACACGATGTAACGAGTTTAATCTCTTTTAATTGTATTGATTTTTCTATACTCCTTTTGAATTGAGTAAATTATTAAATCTGTCGTCGTCGTCGTCGTCATCGTTTCAGCCGATGGACGTCCACTGCTGGACATAGGCCTCCTGAAATGACCGCCAAACACCACGATCTTGCGCCGCCTGGCGCCAGCGACTCCCCGCGACCTGCTTAATGTCGTCCGTCCACCTGGTGGGGGGTCGACCGACACTGCGCTTCCCGGTGCGTGGCCGCCATTCCAGCACCTTGGGTCCCCAACGTCCATCGGTCCTGCGAGCTATGTGCCCCGCCCATTGCCACTTCAGCTTTGCGACACGTTGAGCTATGTCGGTCACTTTGGTTCTTTTGCGGATCTCCACATTTCTGATTCGATCGTCAAAGATACTCCGAGCATAGCTCTCTCCATCGCTCGCTGAGTGACCCTGAGCCTTCTTATGAGGCCCATAGTACTAAATCTGTATACTGAGCGAATTTTTGGTGAAACATGAGGTTTCTTTACGTCAGATTTTGTTCAGATGGAGGTAGGTGTTTGGATAGGAGAATGCGGCTAGCATCGCGTATCATTCCTCATTTCCTTTTTGTGCAATTTTGAATCATACGCGGCTCCGCTCGCGTGAAGTTTGGTTTTTCACAAATCCCGCGGAAATTATTGATTTTCCCGGTATAAAAAGTATCCTATGTACTCGTCGCGCTTTCAACTATGCCTGTGTAAAGATCACGTTGATCTGTTGTTGCTCGTTTGCTCGCATTGACTATAAAAAAAGTATGTTAATATGAAGCATGATTGATAAGACACTAAAATGAGAATGTTTATATCTCATTTTTTTCCATTCTTTCACTGTGCAGTATTATTACGTAGCTTTCCTAGATACAAGTCCGACAAGGATCTCTGGGCACTTGAATGACATTGTCACTTGTCAGGAAGGCGTAGTTGTAGAACAAATGTAGAAGTATGGCAGCCAGCTAATAAAATTTTCTCAATTTTAGTTACCTATTAATAAACCAAAACAACAGAAAATACTTGCAACGTAACATCAAATATGCCGACGGAGCGAACTATCGAACAGTGTCACAAGATAGTGACATTAGCACGCGCCAAGATAGCCTTGTCGCACTTGTACAGAATTTAAATTTACTGAAAAATTATACGGTATCCTTCGAAGTAAATGCGATCGATCGTAGAGTTTCATCAACACTTTTTCGCTCAAAATAAAACTCCACGAAATAAGTTTCTCTCATTACGCTGAATTAGTTACAGCGTAGTTTTAATAAGCTGCTTCTGAATTAACGTCAAAGAGAAAAATTACGCCGAACCCTTTCAGCAGCCATTGCGAAGGAGCGAAATGAAATATCCGATATTTGCTACACCGATTTTTAATTTAAAACTTTGTTAATCTAAGAGTAAACCACAAAGAGCGGATCAAAACGATGAAAAATTATTGAAAGGGGGTCGAAGCCAAAGGGTGGGAGGGGGATACATCGACTACTGGGAAATTACCACCGTTACTTTGCCGATGCACACCAAAGGATGAGCCCTTACCTTCATAAAAATTAGGCGGAAAATTGTCTGGCAACGAATTTTCACTTGTCATTATTCGTTGCAGAATACCACAAAGGGGGTTTCGTAATAATCGTGATTTTTTAATCAAATTTCATCTGTACGAGGGAAGAGGCGGCTATATTTTTTCATTATTTAATTTTCGGTCGCTCGTGGTTTTTTTCTACTCCTTGAAGGGACAGCGTTGTTTGAAGCGTTTTTTGGATGTTTGAACAGAGGTTTCCATCACACCGTTGGGACTTGGTACCTACGAGTACTATTGGTATTTAGAATTCTATATGTCATAGAATTACCTATGTTTAGTTTTCCTACTACCTATATTATATTTATTTTTACTTGATAGTGAATTTTTAAAGTTTATTGTTGCTCCTTCAAATTTCAAGGTTTTCTTTTTTTCTATTCTAACTTTTCTAAGCTTCTGGTTTGCTTATGAAAAAGATCTGATAATAAATTAGTAATCTATTGAAATATCCAATATACCAACTCTTTCTGGTAAATATCTCGCTTTAATTATACCAACATACATTTCCTAATTTTTTTGAATTTGGTTAGTGTTAAATTTCTTAATTTTATGATGATTTAGGATTCGTTTGTTTTTTCATGTATCGATTCATTGTTATTGAGCGGTGCTATGTTATTTGTATGTTAAATAGGGCAAGTTTCGCAGCAGCTCGGTGAATAAAAATATTTTTTTTCTCAAGGTTTTTAGTTTGCGTCACGTTACAACCAGAAGACAGAGTGAAGAGGATTTTGGCACAACGGAAGTAAAAAAATATGGCCGGGTGTCTCATAGACAATGATTTCAATGTTAGTTATACAGATCTCTGTAGCCAATTTAATTATTTATTTTTAATATTGAATTCAACAGTTATTTATAATACTAACTTTCTTAAACCTTCTTCTTAACTTACGAGAATCACTCACATATTAAGCTTAGATCGATGTTACTATATGCAGATCTGGCTACTTATGAATGTTACGTTTCGGTGTAACACACGGCCACGTGTAACCGTTCATTTCACGGTTAATATACCATCGTTTGTTCACGTCCTCAATTTCGGTTTGGTTATAATTGTTATTGTTAGATAACAACGTCTATAATTTGATTCAATGTTTTTGAGGTGCAATTAAATTTCAGCTCTTTGAGATATTATAAATTACTTTCTAGTTTAATTAATCATCATAACACGACATAAATCCAAAAAAAATGTTTTCTTTTGATCGTTAGAATCAACTTAAACTTCGTAAACTCTCATTCGTAAACTTTCATTAAAACACGTTAACTTCTCAAACCTTAAAAATAACAAAAATAAACTCAATATAAAATCAATATTCGATATAAATATAATAAATATATAATTCTTTGACAGAAAATGGTCTATTGAGCATGTTCTGTCAAAGAATATTGATTAATATAGACTGAAATAACCGTGTCACCTGATTAGTAGTAGGTATACGCCTTTAAAACGCCTTACAGTTCTCATAACTCATAAGGTATAAGGTACGAAACGTGGGACACATTTATGTAAATAACTAATATGAGTATATAGTATATAATTTAACCATAATATATTTGTATTAGAAGAAGTGCATTAGAAGATCAATAAAGACTCAGTAGGTATACCTAGTACCTACTTTATTGCACACAGAATTTGATAAGATCTACAAAAAATTGTAAATAATAAATCATGTGTTCAAATTCACACACAAAACACACAATATCCGGTAGCTATAATACAGAGTTATATCAGGAAGTACCAAAATATATAATATTTGTAACATAAAACAGATTAAAAGAAGCGCTAAATTACCCGACAAAAAACACGCAAATTTTAACAGAAATCACCACACTAGGTTCGACTTCGTTATCCGGGCTTACTTTTTCAATCAACACCATTTAAAGCGATTGAAAAAGCCAATACAATATGCAAATCGAGTTCCGTGGTCCAATAAGCCCCGTGGGAAGCGTGCGGGGCGTGAAAATCCCGAGGAAAAAACCGGAAAACGGGACAAGTCCGAGCTATTGATAGGTTCCGCTTTGAGCCTCGTTTTTATCAGGCTTATGTAGTTTTTTTTGTGTAGCGGATGGGAAAATGCTCTACTTGGATTTAATTGTTACAACTTTGTTAAAGCACTTACTTGCTTAAATCACTTAAGAACTTTACGACATGACAAGACAAGATATTTTTCTTTTTTTGAATTTTGAACAACTTTCGAGTCGACTCGTTTCGAAAAAATGGAACGTACGAACATGTACAGCCAGCGTCCCAAGCGGAAACATTGTGAACTAAGCTTTTGACGGTTGCCCGATTGGGGCGCTGGCTGTAGACATATGGACAAATGCGTTCCTTTCCGAGAAGTAGACTTGAAAGTGGTACAAAAACTTGTACTAACCTTACTGGACATGTCTGTGAAAAATTTTATGAACAACCTTGGTTCAGCTGATGTTGCTAATCAGTTGGGAAACGAGAAATGAAGAAACAAACGCTCTCTATTTATATCGGTAAAAAACCAATAGCAAAGGATATTAAGCTTTCCGCGAGTAGAGCATAATACGTGCAAAGTTTAAACCTATGTTTATAGACTCTGAAACCATTGAAACGTGTGCCCAAGTGGGACCCTCGTGGTCCCTTTCACACATATAAAGATTGGTACAGCACTGTCTCACTCCCCCATCCCATTGAAGGAAATCGAATGTTCGATGCAACAGGTGTATCGAAGGTAGGGTTGTCACTTCGATCGATTTTCCTTTACCTTTACTTTTAAAAAGTAAATAATTATATAATATCTACAACTGCCCAAATGTTTGCCCATAATTTTGAAATACATTGGATTTAGAAATTTCCTACCATGCTGCACAGATCAAAAAATCGAGACACTGATAAAATATACGTCAAAATTCAAAGGCTCAACACCACTACCTAAAATTGTGGGCGACCTCAGTGCCTTACCTAGCTTTGAAGAAGACAAACCAATCAAGCGCTAGAAAAAAAAGAACACCAACTTTACTGTTATTTGGCCTTATTTTATTACGGGGTGGAAATCTCTTTTGAGATATCCAACCTGTGAGCAGATTGGATTACTTTTATTTTTTATTGCTGCAATTTGACCTGCATTAACCATCTTATCCGTTTGCGCAAGACAAAAAGTGGTTACTTAACTTGTGCTCTATCACTCTATATTAAGCTAAAAAAAGTTGGTTGTCTGTAAAGTCGGTTTACGGACGATAGATTTACGTGATAACGTCATAATCTCTATCTCTGTATCGTTTGTTTTATCATGCCTCTCTATAGCTTGTTGCGCGCTCTCGCTTGCACGAACAGCCTCAGGTGGAACGTTACGCGGAACGTTAATATTTTTCATGTGCGTTGCTGGTGTTCATCAATTTATTAAACGTTATCACGTCAAAATTTGTAACATGAAGCTGCCAAAAGTTATCAACGCGTGGCAACCCTAGGTCCAGTGATCGTTTTTCATGTTTTCGTCCCGTGGAGGGATGTCGGCTTTGTCAGGTGCCGGGGAGTCACACGAGATCACTCGCTGAAGCAACGAGATTAATTATCTTTTTTAATCTCCAACGACGCTTTTCCACTCATTGGTTTTACATTTTCGATGAAAAAATTGGTTAATTCTGACAAAATTTACTTATTAGATATGTATACATAAGTAGAATCTTGTTTAAATAGCGAAAATATATAACTTCTATTAGCTTCTAAATAGCGTAGCTTATAGAATATCGACTAATTTATCGTGTGAGTTACCGATGACAACTGTTATTCTTGTAGGTACTTTTGTAATTTCGTTCAATATAGTTATGGAATGAGTGGTCACTGATCCACTGGCAGGACAGATTAATTTGTTTTGCTGTAATCCGCTACTTGAAAAGATTCTGTATGGTACAATATGCAGGAACACTGCCCACATGAAACACCACACACAATTTTCCAACACTTTCTTCGACGCACGTTTCGTCCCGAACCGGGACATCCTCAGGAGATGTTGACTTCACAATGCGAAATCGTAGAGTCACTGATCCACTGGTTCCTATAAATAATAAATAAATAAATACACTTTATTTGCACCACACAAGAAATTGTACAAAACAGAAATACATAATAAACTAATTTTAGGCACAAAAGGCGGCCTTATCGCTTAGCAGCGATCTCTGCCAGGCAACCTTGAGAAAAGGAAAACAAAGGAACTAGATTTTGCAGGTGGTGTAGATTTATAAACTATATACATACATCATCATCATCATCATCATTTCAGCCTGCGGACGTCCACTGTTGAACATAGGCCTTCCCAAGTGAGCGCCACCACACCCTGTCCTCAGCCTTCCTCATCCAGCCGCTTCCCGCCACCCGCTTAATGTCGTCGGTCCAACGAGCTGGAGGACGCCCCACGCTACGCTTACTTGTACGCGGTCTCCACTCCAGGACTTTTCGGCTCCACCGGCCATCGCCCCTGCGACACGCGTGACCTGCCCACTGCCACTTCAGCTTGCTAATGGTTTGGGCTATGTCCTCCTTGGTTCCTTGGTTGGTATATATACCTTGGTTCTCCTGCGGATCTCCTCATTTCGGATTCTATCCCTCAGGGAAACGAGTTGCCTGTACGGTGAAGGATTTTTCCTATTTGGATTTTTTTGGATTTGGATTTTTTTGGATTGGATTTTTTTTTCCTATGACGCGGAGAAAAGTAGAGAAGTCTTATTGACAAGTAAGACCTAAACTAGAACTAACTAGGTAATCTTATCTGACTCGATATCGATTTTTTTAATCTTAAGATAGTAAGTATTTAAAACATTTCTACACTTCTACATTGACAGCTTTATGCTGAATAGTTGATATAACATGTTAAGCAATATACTATACTCATAGCTTATGTATGATTTTATACTAGTTTTTCGTTTGGAAACTGTTCTGGCTCAGAATTGTTGTAATTTTGTTGTCTGTAGACAGGATCTAACCTGAAAATAAGAACTAATTTAAAATTTTGAATTCACATACTGGTACCTATCTACAAAATTATTGCCTTCATACCATTTCGCACGTAGTAGCTTCAAACGTGTTCAGTATTGAACAAAAGACTGATTGTTCGTATGGAAATCTCCATACTGGTCCAGTTCGGAACCTTATAATCTGCCTAAATACAGCCTTGGAATACCTACTATGTACTTGACTGTATTCAACTGTGATTGTCCATGAATGTAGCCTAAAATATGACACGTTAATTGCTTTTAAGGAATTATCTTGATCATAACAATGACCAGCCTATCACTCTATAGTTAAGTACAGTGCTAACAGTTCAACCTGCAAGACACAAAAAATCGCTTAAACAACCGTTTACGCCGTTAAGTTAGAGTGTACTTATAAGGAGTAAAGAAGTCTTATAAAAAATATTCCACATGTAAATTTAAATAACCAGGTTATTACGAGTATCACGAAAGATAAAGGTTTAACAAAATGTTTATTCTCGAAAACAAAGTAGTGTAGTGCGCGATAGTAGTTCTGTATTGAAGCCCTTGTAGAAAATATGTAGAAATATTGCCTCGAGCTGAATATAGTCCCAGAAAGTTAAGACATGTCCTCAAAAATATCAAGGTACTTGAGCAAATTTAATTGATAAATTATTAAAAGTTTATAGAGTAAATGAATCATTGATAAGACATACTTGGTTGTACGTATAATCTATCTCAATTGGCACAACTAAATCTAAGAAATCTAGGTATGTAATGCATCTACAAGATTATTTTTTTCACGGTTATTTTTCACTGTCATTAAGTTCGCTATATGACTTTAAAATCTGATCCCCATGTCCTCACATATTTCACAAAAGTTATACCTACAATGATGTATTCTATAATATCTTGATTTTAGACCCATCTAAACTATATTTAGCACTGCTCAGTGCTCTCGCTTGATCCCACTATTATTCTAAGTGATGTGTGGCTAACTTCTTTGGCGGTGCGGACATCGAGCGATAGTTCGCATAACTTTAAATACACTCCCGTTACTGTGAATGTATTGTATACTGGTATTTTCAGTTCAATGTTAGACGATGGGGATGTTAAAGAAGTTTATCAATATAATGGCAATGTATCGACGATATTGTGACCAATCGCATCGTGGCTCACTCTCCGGCGTTATGAAGGTATCAGTTTAAGGGGCATGCGATGGGTGTGCCCGCAAAATTCAATTTTTTTGTGGTTTTTAATTGACATCCCTGGACAGGGCGGACCGCGTGGAAAAATGTCGCCAATTTATCGATGCCAATAATACTGTTACGAGCCTGGGGTCGGGATTGGAAGAATACACGAGTCGATGGGTTGAGGCCTTTATTTGACGGTAGATTAAGCGTACCGTACAAACCTCCGAGTGCCTCCGAGCAGTCGAGGACTACTCAATCCACGAAAACACTGTCTCTAGTCTCTCGCATTCACAACTAGTCCATTTTTCACTTTTATTTTTAATATCGCATTTTTCACTCTGACTTTTGTCCACACAACACCATGACAACCATAAAAACCGAACATGTCTTTTTAAATTTCAAACATCTAATTTATTTTTCTATTATTCTGCTAGCGATCGAAAAGTTCTCTCTAAACTGTCATATTTCAACATAAAGCTAGAAGCGCACGATTAATTTCCTAGTATTTGCCTTAGTCCGTGACACTGCCCCCTCCTAAGACATGCTCGTCTCGAGCATCGTTATCTCCGTGGTATCTAGCTAAACGATCTATATGGACAATTTTTGCTGGACTTCTTGGCGTGCGTTGTATCCGAAAGGTAACATCGTTGATTTTAGTAATCACCTTATAAGGACCTTCCCAGCTTCGTTGTAGCTTGGGAGATCTTCCTTTTCTTCTTACAGGATTGTGCAACCATACTAGCGACCCTTCCTCAAAACACGAATTGGTCGCCTTCCGATCATAACGTGTCTTCATGCGTTCACTAGCCTGAAGACCTGCGGCCCTTATTTGTTCATGCACATCCAACATCTTAGTCCGCAAATCATTAGCGTAGTCGGTGACATTACTAGGCGTGTCTGGAGGACAACCGCTCAGCAGATCAGCTGGTAGTCTTAACTCTCTTCCAAAGTTTGCAAATGCGGGGGTTACTGTGATGCTTTCATGAATAGCAGTGCGATATGACAGTAGAAATAGTGGTATATATTCGTCCCAATCATTCTGATGGCCGTCTACTACTTTAGCAAGGTGCCTTTCCAAGGTCTGGTTAAACCTCTCCACCATTCCATCTGATTGTGGGTGATACGGGGTGGTCCGAGTTTTATGTATACCCATTATCTTACAAACTTCTTGAAATACCTGTGATTCGAAGTTCCGCCCCTGATCACTATGGATTTCCAGTGGGGCTCCAAATCTACAGAAGACTTCATTGACCAACTTATTAGCCACAGTGATTGCTTCTTGATTCGGAATGGCAAACACCTCGGGCCATTTCGTAAAGTAATCCATTACCACAAGGATGTACCGATTGCCCAACTTTGTGATCGGAAATGGCCCTGCTACATCTAGAGCGATTCTTTCCCACGGAGCTCCAATATTGTATAGCCTCATTGCCCCCTTGCTTCTAGTCTGCGGCCCTTTAACAGATGCACAGCTAACACATTTTCGACACCAATCTTCGACATCTTCACGACAATGTAACCAATAAAATCGATCTCGAATCTTAGTAAGTGTTCGTTTAACCCCCAAATGTCCACCGGATGCACCGTCATGATAAGCGCGCAGCACTTCTTTTACTTTTACTCTGGGGACGACTATTTGCAAATGACAATTGTTCATGCGCGTAGTCTCCCATTTTCTACATAATACTCCATTATGTAAAGTCAAGCTCTTCCATTGCGCCCAAAGACTTTTTGTGCCTGTGCTATATTGTGCTACATCAGACCATTCAGGTTTCGAAGTACCATTCCGCAACCATTCCAGGATTGGACGAATATCTCCGTCATCCTCTTGCGCCTTTTTCATAGCGTCATCGCTCCACTGGTCATCGACCGAATCCGTCCGAATAACTTTCACAGGTACTACTTCCTTTGCCTCCTGTCTTTGACAGTGTTTACAATTCTCAGCACATGGTCGTCGAGACAAAGCATCGGCATTACCATGACTTCTTCCTTCACGATGTTCTATCTCAAAATCGAATTCTTGCAACTGCTCAATCCATCTCGCTACTTGTCCCTCTGGGTTCCGGAATTCTAATAACCACTTCAAGGCAGCGTGGTCAGTCCTCACCAAAAATTTACGACCAATGAGATATTTCTTGAAGTGCTGTAAAGTCTTTACTACAGCAAGTAATTCTCTCCGAGTAACGCAATAATTTTTCTCCGTATTGGATAGTGACTTACTAAAGTAGGCGATCACATTCTCTTGATTATTCTTTTGCTGGGACAACACTCCTCCAATTGCCTTATTGCTCGCGTCAGCATCAACTATGAATTTCCCCTCTGGGTCAGGGTATCCAAGAATTGGTGCCTCACAAAGATGTTTCTTCAGTTTCTCAAAAGCTTGTTGGCAATCTTCGTCCCATATAAAGGGCCTTTTTTCCTCAGTAAGGCGATGCAAAGGCTTAGCTATATCGGAGAACCCCTTCACAAATCGACGATAATAAGAGCATAGTCCTAAAAATGCTCTAACCTGTGTCTTATCCTTTGGATCAGGCCAGTCCTTGACAGCACTAATTTTAGCTGGATCTGTTGCAATTCCATCTTTCGATATGACATGTCCCAAATAACCCACTTGATGCCTGAAGAGTAAGCACTTCTTCGCACTTAACTTCAAATTAGCTCCACGTAATTTATTGAAAACTGCTTCGAGTTTCTTAAGATGATCTTCAAAGTCGCGGCCCACAATAATTATGTCATCCAAGTAAACAAGGCAAGCCTCTCCCAATAATCCAGCCAGTACTTGCTCCATCAATCTCTCGAACGTGGCTGGTGCATTACATAGCCCAAAAGGCATAACTTTAAATTGCCACAACCCTTTTCCGGTTGAAAATGCTGTCTTTTCTTTATCTGCTGGATCTAAGTCTACTTGCCAATAACCACTTTTCAAATCAAGTGTTGAAAACCACTTCATACCGCTCAAGGTATCCAATGTGTCATCAATTCGCGGTAAAGGATAGCTGTCTTTCTTAGTGACGTCGTTCAATCGGCGGTAATCGATGCAAAATCTCAATGATCCATCTTTCTTCTTCACCAATACTACTGGAGAGCACCAAGGACTCGCAGAGTGTTCAATGACATCATTTTTCTGCATGTCTTGAATCATGTCCTCTACTTCTTTATCTTTTGCAAGTGGTATGCGTCTTGGTCGCTGACGGATTGGCATAACATCTCCGGTATTAATTTTATGCTTCACCACACCAGTTCTTCCAATATCACCATCATGTTTTGAGAACAAATCAGAAAAGTGGGTTAACAGTTCTTCGACTTTCTTTCTTTGAAGCGTAGTAAGATGATCTTTACAACCTTCTATGAGTTTCGTTACTTGATCATCTTCCCTATTCCACGTCGTTCGACTTTCTTCACAATTCCTTAGAAAACTTATTTCTTCACAGGTGCCTACTACGTCACCTTTTTGAATAATCTGGGGAGAATTACATGGATTGAATACTGGGATCATTGAAACTCGAGTTCATCCTACAACAACTCTTGCGGGAATCCATGAATGTCCATGTCCACGATGTTCAATAATTGCGCATCTTCTTGGTCTTCGGATGTTTTCGGAAGGTAACGTCACAGGGACTAATGTTTGGGATCTTGGGAAAAGGGTTGTATTCTTCAAACAGTAAACTTTCCCATAATTTCCACCCTTCATTGGAATTTCTTGGTTTCCACACCTAAGCACTCCATACTTAATGTCAATTCTACATTGATGGTTTCGAAGAAAATCTAGACCAATAATGCAGTCATCAACGATATCTGCTAGTATTGCTCTTTGCCAATAGACCCTGTCTCCAATTTTAATGGCGACGTTCACTTCCCCCCAGACAGGTACGCGCTGGCCGGTGGCTGTCGTAAGATTGATGTTTCCTTTCTCCTGTAAATTACATTTATCAATATACTTCCCTTGTTGATGTTTAATGACTGTCCGTGATGCTCCAGTATCCAGGGTAAGTTGACATGCTACCCCATTAATGGCTCCATCTATCACCAAGCTGTTTCCATCTTCTATCTGTTTCAATGCAATATTAAATGGGGTTGTGATTCCTCCTGAATTAGAAACCGTTGCGTCCACTTGGCTTATACTGGTCACTCGTTCCCTCCTGGGACAGCTACTCCGCAGGTGTCCTCGCTCTCTGCACCCATAGCAGGTTGGGTTAAATATACGCCGCTGCGTCCAATTCCTCTCTGTTGTAGCCATTTCTCTCAACTTTAGGGTTTTTGAGTCATATCGCACAGCCTCCACCTCTAGGGCATGAGCTACAGCCTCCTTCAGGCTGATGTGGTGCTTCAAGCGGACGGTAGCTCTAACCTCTGAATCACGAATTCCATCCACAAAGGCTTGCAACAACATCGTCTCTACAGTGGACGGTGAAGATTTGTAAGCCTTCCGCACGAGTCTCTCAACTTCCACTGACCATTGCTGTAAGCTTTCATTAGTTTGCTGAACACGGTCCCTGAGTTGAGCCCTATAAACGTGTTCGAGATGGCTATCACCATATCGAGATTCCAAAGCATTAAGAAGTTCGTCACATGTAACCTTATTTTCATTGACGCACAACGCTTCCAACACAGTTAATGCTTCATCACGGAGTGCAATCGTAAGGGCAGACTGCGCTTCATCATCCGTCCAACGACTTGTTCTCTTGACGGTCTCGAATTGAAACTTGAAAGCCGCCCAAGATGATTTGCCGTCGAAATGTGGTAACTTAAAAAGCTTTGCCGGTGTCATACCTTCTGAACTACGCGATGCTCCTCTGTGCGTTTCAAGGAAATCAACTCTCCGCTTTATGTTCAATAACTGCGAGTCATGCTCCTGCAAGGTTAAATCTTGTTTTTCGGAAGACTCCTTCATTCGCCATACTTCCTTCTCCATCAGCTCTACCTTCTGCGTGATCTGTTGCAGCGCAGCTAGTATGTCCTTGTGAAATCTCTCATGAAAAGCACGTAACTGTACCTCGAGACGCGCACTGGCCTGTTCTTGCACATGTGACTGTTCTTGTATCTTAACGGTCATCTGTTCTAACAGCGTGTTTACATCCGCCGCTGGCATTTGATGTGCGACAGGGTTGCGCTCAGAAGTACTTGCAACTGAGTCTTCTCGCTCTCGCGCTTCGGACATGGCACGCGTAGTAACGCCCTCCTTCTCGACTCTGGGTACCAATGGCATCTTCCAATCCCACTTCTGACACCAATGTTACGAGCCTGGGGTCGGGATTGGAAGAATACACGAGTCGATGGGTTGAGGCCTTTATTTGACGGTAGATTAAGCGTACCGTACAAACCTCCGAGTGCCTCCGAGCAGTCGAGGACTACTCAATCCACGAAAACACTGTCTCTAGTCTCTCGCATTCACAACTAGTCCATTTTTCACTTTTATTTTTAATATCGCATTTTTCACTCTGACTTTTGTCCACACAACACCATGACAACCATAAAAACCGAACATGTCTTTTTAAATTTCAAACATCTAATTTATTTTTCTATTATTCTGCTAGCGATCGAAAAGTTCTCTCTAAACTGTCATATTTCAACATAAAGCTAGAAGCGCACGATTAATTTCCTAGTATTTGCCTTAGTCCGTGACAATACCAACAGTAAGGCCACGATGTAGTTCGCTCAGCAGCCACCTATAGAATTTTTGACAGATAGATCTACTGTTTGCTTCTACGAAAATGGTTTGAATGTAAATTGTTTGGATGCCCATATCCTGAATTTTCGAGGATTTTTCGTAAAAAAAAACGAAAATTTTGAATTTCGTGGGCACACTCGTAATACATAAATTCTTCTAATTTGGTTTCATACTGTGCAACTGTGCAAAATACAAAGCCACTTGGAATCATGCCTACTCAATTGTAATACTCAATACTGATTTTCTTTCTATTCTGAAAAACAGAAATTCTATTATTTTTCTCACACGTATATAATACGTCTATACTTCATAGTAACTAGCTTCTGCGACCTGGTTAATATCACCAACTCTACTGATGTTACATACCACGATGACGAGAGTAACCTGATGACGTCATACAGCAGTGATGATGTAGACGTCGATTGCAATCAGACTATTTCTGAATGCATTGTTTTTGTGACTATACTTTAATGAAAATTTTTAATGTGTCCCGTTGCATCTAAACCAGAATGTTTACACAGAGTTACATTCAAGGTAACTCCGCTATCAAATTGCCGCAAAGATCACGCCGCAGGTTGTTGGTGCTGTATCAAAGGCTGTGTCCTAAGTTGTTGATAAAGGAATACCTCGCATGCACGCTCGTGAATCAGACTAACTTCACAGTTCTACTACCGAACGACGGACGTAAGCCAAGTATTACAAATTCGACCTAAGAACAGACGATACAATATAATAATTTTCGACACTCTGTGGTGAGGTACTCGTAGCCAAGTGGTAGACTCCCCAGCTGCGATAGCTGAAGAAGAAGACGATCGCGGATTCAAATCCCGCCAAGTAGGTACGTCAATTTTAATGCATATTATTTAAAATTTGTAGTCAATATCAAATTCGTCAACCAGTAAAGATTAATTAACCCACAGAAAGAGGCATGGGCCAAAATATATCGATTCTTTTTCTACCTGGAAAGGTTGCTCTTGTATATTTTTTCTTTGAAACCTAAAGTAGGTATGCGAATGACGTATCCGTTTGAAAGGTCCCATCACTTATCGGTAATGAATGTTACTTCTAAAGCTACTCGTTAGCGATTGTAGAAAGAAAATCGATATTATGATTATTAAAATGGCTATAGAGTAGATTATCTGGTTAAATAATATCACATAAGTGTCTATTAGGATTTACAAAATCTATAAACTAATTTGATACGTAAAAATACTGATATCATTTTTAAAATTCGCCCAATGAAAAACGGTAACAATATTTTGAGACACATCAAATTAGTTTCGAGATTGAATAGGCACCATTTTAGACCTTAATTCCTATGTTATCATGTATGGGAGCCCTCACTATCCTTGAGGCAGTCATGGCGTTCAATGCATTATCAATTTCGCTGAAAGTCTATAATTCATCGCCTAAGGTTAAACAGCACTGTAGTTTACTCTCATGTTATTCGATACTTATCGATTGGTTACGTATCGATAATTTTAGATGGCACGTCACTAAATTGGTGCTGGTGTTCGTCCATTATGGTCTATGAAATCTGTAATATCAACATTTTATTTTAATACCTACTCACTATTTTAAGGTTACATTTGAAAATTGACGTAGATAGCCATAAGCCGTATGGAGGACTGTATGCATATTCCTATAAATGCATTCTCTATTTCCTCACTCTCCGTCAACCTGTCAACCGCTGCAATCTGCATCTTCACTTATACTTATCAGGTGAAATTGTAGCCAAGTAACAATTTGTGTGTGAAAAAAATCTAAGACCGGGCGGAAGAGACCAGCGGCAACCGACGGCCTCTCGCAGTCTCTGAGTTAGGCTTGACTTAACAGTAACCAAAACTAGGGAAGTATGCCAGTCTGAGCCTTATTCCAAAAGATATAAAAGTCAGGCTGCCACATTTAACTATAACCTTTCGGTTAAAGTTAAGTCAAGCAACCGGGCCTTAGAGACTGTACATTTCATATAATATTATATCTATGTTACCGCGTAAACACATACACATCTACGTCCTATTAGCACGAGTAGGTACATGAAAACCACAAAACGCAAATTGTTTCGAAAATCGTCTCGTGTACGTATCGTAAATCCGCGTATCTGCGGCTGCCAACGTCGCGATTTATTTTAACACATTTTGTTTATAAATGCTACAGGTGGAAAAAAGATGAAATAATGAAGAATAGAAAGAGTTTTAAGAAAATCTATGTATCAGAGGACTATTCGAAGGAAGTTTTAGAGAAAAGGAAAGCTTTGCTACCACAACTGCTAGAAGAGAAGAAAAAGGGAAACATAGCTTTTATCAAATACGATAAATTGATAGTCAAAGAACCCAAAACTTACACTGAAAGTAGGAAAAGGCAACCATCTACTTCACCACAGTCGCCTTCGAAAACTCAGCCCAGAAAACAACCCACGCTGAGTTCTATTAAAGCTAACAGGACAAACGCCTTCGATGCGATGAGAGCCCGATCAAACTCCTTAACTATTAACTCGACACACAAAAACCAATAGCAATTACTAACCGGTAAACGGAAAACACGAACAAATAATGAAAACCTACAAAAAGTTAAAACTTTACCTCCCCCAAGCCGACTGGTCCTCGTGGGGGAGGACAGTGACTACAACCCTCCAACGATACCAAAAACAAAACAAAAGAGACAAAAAGATAAAATTTATGTCGCAGCCCTCAATGTACTTACCTTGAAAAACGAAGAAAACCTTACAGAACTAACATATGCGCTAAAACAAATCAAATGGGACATTGTCGGCCTAAGCGAAACAAGACGAATGGGAGAAAGAATTGCCTCTTACTCAGATTTCTTGCTATATCATATTGGAACGACCCCTGGTCATCATGGGGTAGGTTTTATTATTAAAAAACATCTTGCAAACTGCATAGAAGGATTTAAAGGAATCTCTGAGCGCATAGCAATAATGAATTTGAAGCTACCAGGTTACAAAGATTCATGGTCTATAGTACAAATATACTCGCCTACAGAACAATCTGACCTAGAAACAATAGACGCATTCTACCTTGATCTTAATAAAGCTATTCAAGAACACGCCCATAAAAACCTAATAGTTATGGGGGATTGCAATGGCCAAATTGGAGAAAGGATCTCGGGTGAAAACACAGTACTTGGACCGTTTACATACAGTACCAAAACTAGAAGCAGAAACGGAGAAAAAATAGTAAATTTTGCTTTAGAAAATAACTTAACGATTTTAAACACAATGTACAAGAAAAGTAAGAAGAGAAAGTGGACCTGGATTTCGCCAGATGGAAAAACAAAAAACCAAATTGATTTCATAATGACTAACCGAAACAGCTACTTTACTAACTTCGACGTTATTAACAAGTTCAATTTCAATAGCAACCATAGATTGATCAGAGCTGAACTAAAAACTGTACAGCCAGGAAAACCCAGGCCAAAACGTGAAATAGGAAACTTTAAACTCGGTAAACATCAAATGGAACAATTAGCGATCACCCTGAGAGACAAATTCAATGACTTCAAAGAAAACACAAAGTGTTTAGGAACACAGGAAAAATACGATTGGATAGAAAACATCATTAAAACTGAGACACAACTCGCAGCAAATACAAGAACTGAACCAAAAAAATGGCTTTCATCTAATACTATAAGACTGTTAGAAGAAAGAAATCACCTAATTAAAGCAAGAGATACAAAAAATAGAAGACAAGAGTTAGCAAAAATTAGTAAAGAAATTAAAGAAAGTATAAGAACCGATAGAAAAACAAGCAGAATGGAAAGTATTGAACAATACACTATCAAAACGGGAGGCGTCAAAAAAGCTTATAAGGAACTAAGCAACTCAACAGACTGGGTAGTAAAAATGAAAAATAACAGGGGAATATGTAAAAATCGCAGATCAGATATATTAGAAATTGCAACAGCCTATTACAAAAATCTATATGAATGCAACATTCCACAAGATGAAGTTGACCTGGAGGAGACCTCAAATATCCCTATTATCCTCCATGCCGAAGTTGAGAAAGCTATTGATACCCAAAAGAGAGACAAAGCACCAGGACCAGATGGTATAAACAATGAAATCCTAAAACAAAGCAAGAAAGTAGTTATACCGATCCTCACAGATATATTTAATGATATAATAAACACAGAAATCATCCCAAAACAATGGTCAGAGTCCAATATTATCCTTCTCTATAAGAAAGGAGACAAACACGAAATCGGAAACTACCGCCCTATAAGCCTTATGTCTAATATCTATAAAATATTTGCCAAAATTATATTAAAACGGATTGAAGGAACTTTAGATGAACATCAACCTATTGAACAGGCAGGCTTTCGTAAAGACTACTCTGTAATAGACCACATACATGTAGTACGCCAAATCTTAGAGAAGTATAATGAATACCAGCAAACATACTATATTGCATTCGTAGATTACAGCAAAGCATTCGATTCTCTGTTTCATGAAAAGATATGGGAGACTCTTAAGGAACAAGGAATTGAGCACAAGTACATTCGCCTAATAAAAAATGTATATAGTCATAGTACTGCAAGAATTCAACTAGAAAAAAAAAGGCAAATCATTCAAAGTACAAAAAGGCGTGAGACAAGGAGACCCCCTGTCTCCAAAAATATTCTCGGCGGTACTGGAATCAATATTTAGAGCTCTCAGGTGGGAAAATGTTGGGATCAATGTAGACGGAAAACCATTAACACATTTAAGATTCGCAGACGACATAGTCTTATTTGCTGAAACACCAGAAGACCTAAATAGAATGCTTATCGAACTGGCATCGGAAAGCGAGAAGGTAGGGTTAAAACTAAACCCTGAAAAAACAAGAGTAATGACAAATGGAAAGCAAACTACAATAAACATAAGGGACACTCAAATTGACTACACTGATGAATATATCTACCTAGGACAGCTAATAACGCAAAATGATTCTATACGCAAAGAAACAGAAAGAAGAATTACCAACGGCTGGAGAAGGTACTGGAGCCTAAGAGAGGCTATGAAAGATAAAAATCTTCACATAAATACAAAAAGTAAATTATTTAACACCTGCGTACTACCTGTCCTTATGTATGGCAGCCAAACTTGGGCCTTGACACAAAACGTAATCAACAAACTCTCAACATGCCAACACGCAATGGAAAGGAGTATGCTAAATATTAAAAAGGCAGATAGAGTGAAAAACCGCATCATCAGGAATAAAACAAAGGTCATAGATATAACATCGAAAATCAAGAGATTGAAATGGAGATGGGCTGGCCATATGATAAGAGGAAAAGACAAATGGAGTAAAATTGTTACAAGATGGTACCCTAGACTAGGCAAAAGAAAAAGAGGAAGACAACCGAAAAGGTGGGATGACGACATCAGACAAGTAGCAGGAGTGACGTGGAACAGAGTGGCTCAAGAAAGAAATGAATGGAAAAGGTTGGAGGAGGCCTTTGCCGACTGGCAAACAGATCATCAAAATATAAAGAAGAAACAAATACTAGAGTACAATTAATTGAATAATTTTATCTAGATGTTTACCTTATATGTTTTAGAGTATTAAGTTGATCTGAATAAAAAGGCTATTTATTTATTTTATTTATTTATTTGTTTATAAATGATATAATGCGATACTGTACGCGTTTCGTGGGGAGACGATGTGTTCGGGAATTGTATAGAGCTGCTGCAGTTCGAGAGATCCACCGCTGACGCCGAGAGCGGATGGCATCCGGTGGACCTCCAACAAACTCGTCGTTTTTCTTTCATGTTTCTGATACTAATCGCTGATGTGTGGAATGGAATGCCCTTTCGGTCTCCATTACAATCCCAGCCAATTACAATCTGGGCGCCTTTAAGAGAAGAGTGAAAGGCGTTTTCTTGGGAAGCGCGCTCCAAACTAGATCTTTTCATTGCTTTCCATCTGGCATGATTGTCGTCAAGTGCAAGCCTTCATTAACATTGACATCAAATTGCAAGATATTTAAAAAAATCATAAATCTTGGTAAATTTCAATGTATATAATAGGTCACCAAAAAAAATGTATTGCTTAGACCGACGCAGAAAATACGAGTTTTGACGATACATGGACGGTGAAATATTCTTGAACAGGTTCGGGCCTACAAAAACCTGTAGCGCTACTATATGTACTGATGATGCTTTTATAAAATAACATTGCAGCACCATTAGTGATAACGATATGCAAAGCTCATCTTTTTGACTTATGACTGAAATTATCCCGCTAACAGACAGAGGGAGGATGGAAACACAGACGGACGGAATCTTAAAAATGTCATACTACTATCACTACATTTCCTTAGACTTCCATTTAATCATATTTAAAATTTTAGGGTAATAACATCGCATTGTGATTCCTTCACATACAGGGTGTTAAGAATGCTCACGTACATTTCCTAGCACTCCGCCTTTATGTAGGGCATTTATTCTTAGAGCTTACCCCCTCGGGGGTGGGACCGCACCCGTTTTGTTTACACCAGCCTCACCTACCGATCAATTGGAGTTTTAATTGGATGGAAGTCATCTGACATGTCATTAATTGAAGTTATAGAAGTAGGTATGTTTTGTTACAGACTCAAAATAAAAAATTATCGCCATAATAATATGCGTCGTTGTCCTGAGGTAGATAGTCTGTTTACGGTAACATGCATTCCGTTTTAGCCTTTAAGCTATGTATTCATTTTTGAACCTGACTGTACCTGTTACAAATTCAACAGTGAAAGCAGGAGAAAGGCTTTGAAAAATCGTAGTTTCAATACCTAAAACCGGTTCGGCACTGCACCACAATTTTCTCAAAGGTGTGCGAAGCTTACCAACCGAACTAGACCAGTGGGACGAACTATGTTACTATATGGCCCAACTTCTATTCTGAGAGTAAACTCTTGCCAAGCAGGGGACCATAAAAAGGGGTTGAGAAGAGTTTAAAATTGCGACTGTGTCTTGAGGTTGATAGCTTGTTTACGGTAACATGTGGTTACATGCATACCGTTTTAGCCTTTAAGCTATGTATTCATTTTTGAACCTGACTGTACCTGTTACAAATTCAACGGTGAAAGCAGGAGAAAGGCTTTGTGAAATCGTAGTATCAATACCTACAACTGGTTCGGCACTGCACCACAATTTTCTCAAAGGTGTGCGAAGCTTACCAACCTAACTTGACCAGTGGCACGAACTATGTCACTATACGGCCCAACTTCTATTCTGAGAGTAAACTCTTGCCAAGCAGGGGACCATAAAAAGGGGTTGAGAAGAGTTTAAAAATTGCGATTGTGCGTACATTCCCGTCCTCTTCATACTTCGCCTATAACAAACCCGGAATACGTGAACACGCGTTATTTATTAGGTGAGAAAATTCTTTGAAAAATCACCACTCCGGAGGGTACGTCTGCGCAAGGGTTGCTATTGCTGACACAAATCAAGTTTAAACTAAGATGTGATGTGTGTATTGCCCTTAATTTTTCCTTGTTTATCATTGGTCATTTGTTTTGCTTAAGTTTTTTTTTATGGGTTTCTACGACAAGAACTCGCTCATAATTTTTTATTTCCAGGTTTTTATAGCAAGCACCTATATACAACTATCTATCAATACAATTTACCTGTCCTTTATCTCACCTAGTGGCCTTAAGATTGGAAGTGCTTGCAATGACCCTACCAGTAATTTAGCAGTAATGTTGCCAGTTGGGAAATAATTACAAGAAAATCGACTGTTAAAGTTAAAGCACCATCGATAAAAATACCTCAGGATATGGGCATCCGAACGATTTATGTAGGTAAATAAATAAATAAATAAATAAATAAATTGTTTATTTGTGAACAGAAAATAAATACAGTTATCTTATAATTACCCTGGACCCCCAAACTAGGAAACCCGTGACTTGGGGGTCGGTTTCTAAACTTAAACTAAAAAGCTATTTTTAACACGGACGGACAACACTAAATGTAACTTAACAATTTATACTTATGTGGTTGCGAGTGTAAAGTTTGTGTGTATACGTGCGTGCGTGTAATAGTGTGCAAACAAATAGCAAACAGTAGCGCCACCGGTCAAAATTCTATAGGTGGCTGTTGAGCGAACTACAACGTGGCCTTACTTGTTGGTAGCAACACAAGCATATTTGGCACCTATAAACTGGCGATTTTTTACCCTGTCCAGGTTATAATATGTCTATTATGTGCACCAACCTAAGTGACCTAAGATATGGAACCTCTATTTTTTTTGTATGTAAAAGAAAAGTAGTTTTTTAATATGCCACAAACCAACTTAGATTATTTCCGAGACCCCCCTGTAATCTCAATATTCTCTCGCATCATTTGTCAAAAGCAAGTTTCAATAACAAGCCAATGTACCTTCACTCACACCGCGCTAGAAATATTTCAATATTATGAATTATGACATAATACACGATATGCGATTCTACGCAACCATCTTCACAAACCCGGATCCCCTTACGAGGCATACGAAGTCGGGTGTCAAAGTATACTTGCGGTTGTCACAATAAATATTTCTTTTCCCCCTTCGGTATGCAAAAATATCGCCCATATATGCGATGCGGGATAATAGTAGAGACGTCATATTTGAACCAATAAATCTTGCTTCGAGTTAATACACTATAGCACTCAGTTGATAGGATTTAGGAGGTACGGGTTGGTAAAGATGTAAGACTTTTTACACAACTGCTGAAAAAAAAGGGTTAATGTAAAGCGATTGTGCGTGAATATTATTAAATTGTTGTAAAGTCCGCCAGGATAGGTTAGGTTAGTATAGTATCAGTATCTCTCGCTGTCGAGCGTCATCAATTACATGCTCGACAGCGAGGACGGGTGATCAGTTGATCACACGTCACCTCCTAATGCGAAGAGGTGATGAACATTAAGGAGGCTTTGGAGCGGGAGAGAGAGCAATCGGCTGAAGCTCTCCCGCTCCGCAGAAAAAGACCAGGCAGAAGGAGGCCCAGATATGCGCAACTTCTGCTTCCCCCGTAGAAACCAGTGAGTGGTACGGTGAGCGCGTCGGGGCGTCAAAATGCATGCTTTTGCGATCCTTTGTTGCCCCATGGGTTTTAGTGGGTATTCTGACTGCCTCTCAGTCAGCGAGTCCCACATACCCGGCCGGAAACTGCGCGGCTTTGACCCGTTCAGTCTCCGGACGGGATGCGTAAACGCATTTCCCAGCGACAAAAAAAAAAGGTTAGGTAGTACCAGTAGTTACGGAGCAACAGTGTCTATCAGTTTGAAGGTTATTGCAGCCAAAGAACTAACTGGGCTTAATGAGATGTCTCAGGAAGATGAGAGTAGAGCAGTGTGAATGATTGTTTGGTTATTTATAAAGCAACAAATTAAGTAATGCAAAGTCGCGACAACTGCATACCGGCTTATGTAAGAACATAAGCCGGTAAGATTAGGTACTTAACATCAGTTAAACGTGTTACTAGTAGCATTCGTCATTCTTTACGATTACAATTTTTATTTTTCGTTTGGTAATATATAAATACTATCACACTTCACACTAATATCATAAAGGCGAAAGTTTGTGTGTAAGTGTGTGTGTGTGTGTGTGTGTGTGTGTGTGTGTGTGTGTGTGTGTGTGTGTTTGTGTGTGTGTGTGTGTAAGTGTGTATGTTTGTTAGTCCTTGACGCCGCAACTACTGAACCGATTTGGCTGAAATTTGGAACATATAGAATTATAAAGGCGAAAGTTTGTGTGTAAGTGTGTGTGTGTGTGTGTGTGTGTGTGTAAGTGTGTATGTTTGTTACTCCTTCACGCCACAACTACTGAACCGATTTGGCTGAAATTTGGAACATAAGTAACTTATAACCCGGATTAAAACACTGGCTACTTTTTATCCCGGGAAAAGCCATAGTTCCCAGGGGATATATAAAACACCCTTATTTTCAACAATAATCTATAGCTACAGCTGTAGGTAGATTATTTTGACAATTTTTCCTGAAAGTAGTTCCATATAAAATTTTAATATTACTACTGTCTAAGAACACTTGACTATTAACGACTGCATTTCATGTTATTCGATAACATGATTCAAATATTTACACATGGTGGGATAACACAATACTAACAGAGATACAGCAAATCCCACAGAAGCCCGATCAAAGTCTGCAAAAACATTGGAATCTGTAAAACACCTTCGCCTCGTTACTGAATCGTGAACAAACATGGGGATTCTTAAGGGAGCGCTCTATTGTTCTGGGACGCTAAAATTGCGCTCCGATGGAAAATATTTGTTCGTGTATTTCCAATACCAAACGGTAGCTTATTGATACTAGCATTTCGTTAACTGCCAATATGGTATAAGTATGGTCATACATTGGTTCCAGGATAGTAATTATTGTTATATCCCTTTAGGTAGTAGATATGATACTGTCATGTTCTATCGAATTGCATATATTTTGATTGTTCTAACCATGGTATAGGCTGTAATCTTACCTTATTATGCTTAGTTTCATAGAATGACAAAAATAAAGGTCTCAAATTATTTATAGGTGATTTTAGATTAGGAAAAATAATTCAAACGAAGAAACGTTGTGTTTTGATTGTTGTTTGCTTACAAACCAAATAAATCTAGGCGACTATGATTAACTTCGCAATCGTAAGGTTGCACAGAGATTGCCTTATTCTCAACTTATTGAAATCAATTAAATGAAAAAAGTTTAGCAGCTTCAAGTTTTAGAAACTTCTATAAATACACCAGCCCTTTTGACGCGTTTCATGGTAGGTCTCGTTACTGCTGTAAAAAAAATGTCGTGCCCAGTCATTCCTCTAAGAAATAAAATTTAGTAGGCCGTTATTTAATTGTAGTAGAATAGGCAAATAGCTATGACCGTAAAAATGTTAAAATAATTGTAAACATCCAGATTTGTTTTTTAATGCGGCATTTTACCGCTCCCGATTACCCCTAAGACGTTCCCTAACCAGTGTTTTCTTTGTTCAAACCGTGGGCCAATATTTGGCCTAATTATACAGTTGATTTCACACTTACACTGAATTTAGCCGCGTTTGTCTTTTCAGCCTGCTCGGGTTGTTACCGAACGAATTCCACCCTTGTTATGGCTGTCTGTCCGAGTCTTTATCTATATTTTCACGTTTAGATATCGAAATTAATATAAATCCCTCCCTACTTTCCAAAAACAAGTGTAATACCTATGTGTTTAAATTACTGTTTGTATGTTTATTTATTCAATTGCAACTCCTTATTATTTGAACTCTGCGTAGTGTAGACAATTGTTTTTTTTTATATCAGGACATTACACACATCGCAATGTAACCCCAAAGTAAGACCCAGACACTTGAAAACATTAATGCTCATCACACGAACATTTTCTAATTGTGGGAATTCTTGATTACGCTGACATTGGGTAGTTTTATCACTAACGTTCAAAAACATAGTCAGGCATGTTACCAAAAACTTGCCCCAGTTGACGCCTCTGCGATTTAGGTTGCCTTTCAAGGGTAAATCATTATTAGACTTGTTTTGATAAAATTTATAACAATTAGAAGATTTTTGGAAGGAAAGCCTGCTGGTGTTTCGCCCCCGTACGACGGAGAACACGTTAAGCATAGTCATGCGTCTCATTTCTCTCCATCGTGTCGGAGCTGAATTATGAGAGAGGGAATAGAGAGTACAGCTGTTGCGCGCACACTTGTCTACTATAAAGTGTCCGTGCTGATGGAAAATCTCCGCAGAGGTTGACCGTCATGGCCGGATTAGTTTGGAGGACATTATTTATTATTATACTGAGCTGATGATGGGCAATGTTGATGATAAAGCATAATGTTTGATTCATTATTATTTATGGAATTGGAGTCAACGATCATCAGTAGATAACCATTACACATCAACACCCAATCAGAATAAACGCATTCCACTTTATCACCTCCAAACCAAATCAAACCGTCAAGCGAGCATCAATTATTTACACTAAACACACATTAGTGAGGTACAATTATAGCTATCGATATACGTGTGTGTCTATCGATGCTCCGCGGTCGACGGATCGCGCGTTAACTTTGCATTATTAATGATTCATTTAGTTCACACTAACCGAGCGGCGCTCCCGATCCCTTCGGGTTACGTTTGTGTTGTGAATTTATTGAATGTATCGATGTTTGATTTTCAGTTTCAGAATAAACTTACTTTTAACTTATGTAGTTCAGCAGCAATACCATCATAAAGGTGGACGATCGAATCTTCAGAGGTCGTCTGACATAATATGGTTGCCTTTGAATACGGTAGAAGAAAACACGTAGACTTTGGAAGCGAAAAAAGCAGAAGAATTGGAGTGAGTGTAAAAGGAAAAATATTAGTTTTTCAAACCTATCGATACAGTGGAATAAGGACAAAGAAAATTATATGAAAAATTCAGAAACAACAACACTAAAGGGGTAAGCTTGTAAGTTTTAACGATCCCGCATTATGCTAATACGTTACATTTAATGAACATCGATATCGATACCACAACATCACTGCGGCATGTTTGGAGAGTGCAATCGGCGATCTGATTAATAGTGCCGGCGCGAAATGTTTAATCTTTGGCGTGATTTTCTATTCCCTTGGCAGTCAGCAAACAGGGATCCATTATGCATAAACTAGCTTCTATCGACCGCTTGTGTCTGGGTTATTTTCGTTGTAATCAAAACTTCTTAAATTAAAAATAAAGACGTCTGTAAACATCTGCATCCAATCTATATATTTCAAAGTCGCAATAGAGACTCCTAGAGTAGAATAGAATAGAAAATCATTTATTTCATGTAGGCCTAGCATACAGAGGCTCTTATGACAGCCCTAGACGGATTGAGCTCTAATGTTAGTCCAAAAAATCAGTGACACTCCAAGAATGTCGACAGAACTTTATAGATATTAATAAAATTTTCTGTTTGTATAAGTACGTTAGATTCTCCATTGGATCCGGTAGGCAGAACTGTGATCAGAGAGCATGGCAACGACGGTCTGGTCATCTAGGAAATAAACACCGATAACTAGCAGGTAATAGGCTTCGGCCACGGCTAGTTAGGTACCATTCTACCAGCAAAGACACACCGCCATACTTAGCGTTCCGGCGCGATGTGATGTAGAAACCATTTGGGGTCAATTTACTTACCCAATCGTTGCAAAATACACTAAAGCTATTCGGTCTACGAAGGATCTTCACAGTTATTAGTTTTCGTGGCAAAAATAACAAATGCCGGACAGATGGAGAAGAAAATGATTACAATAGAGGTTCCGTTTTGTTATTTAAGATCCTAGAAAGATGTACAAATAAAAAAAACTCGATTTAAGTAGGTATCCCAAACTTCTACTCGATAGCCTCTCCACCGAATACATGCAGATACAAATTTCATCAAAACGAAGGGCCATTACAAACCCCAACCCAAATAGTTTCAGGACAAAACGTAACGTATTCACGTCAAACATTCTAATAAATATCTTTAGGAAATTCAAAGACATACAATTCGTAGTGACCGCCCTTGACAACCGCCATTTTGAAAAGGGATCGGACATGACACGTAGGGTTGGCAAATATTTATTGAACATTCCTTGGACATGTTTGGGGTGTATTTTTTTCGGGTAATTGATGGACTTTTAAACGTTTTTTTTTCTCTGTGGTTCGGATGCAGTCGATTTCAATCTAGTCTCTTGAAAAATGACTCGGTTGAAATTTGGGGTTTGTTTCGGCCCTTGTCAACAACGCATTTAAGTAAAATATTAGAATATTATGAGAGTTTCTCAATCCAGCGTAGCTACCTACATGTGCGTTTGTGGGATACAAAAATATGCGTTGAGTACTTCATGTTGCACGTATAGGTAATTTTCATTTCAATTACCAAAGTGGTCTGTGATTTGAACATCCCAGCTAATTACATCACTCTGATATTATAAAGGGGAATGTTTTTTGTAAGTGTGAATGTGCGTATGTTTTTTAATCCTTCAATTCGCAAGAACTGAATAGATTTATTTGATATTTTTAATAGAGATAGGTTAAACCCTGAATTATCAGATACACTACTTTGATTTTATCCTGAAAAATCCATGTTTCTTGCGGAACCCGAATTTCACGAGGGCAAACACGCGGACAACATCTAATTAATGAATATTACGCCGATAAGGTCCTGCATCTCTTTGTGCTAAAAGAACGGTCAATTACCACGGCTGCATCCCATAAATATTTACAAAATTCACTGCGTAATATAGAGCGGTAACCCTAAAATTGTCATCGGCAGAAGACAATCGTTCGAAGACCGGAAGACCGCGAGATGCCATCACTTCGTGACATTCAATATCCCTCCCAAACTATGCCATTAACACGCCTACGTCTTTGATTGTCTAGTAAATGTGACAATACTACTAACTTTATGTCGAACAACGGACAAACGGGGTGTTCACAAACTCTGGACATGACTGGACATGGACTTATCACTCCATACAAAATATATGTTGTTTAGTAGGCATATTATATACTCGGAGATATATTTGTAGTATTTTTGCTGGAAAGCTTCAGCTGTGGCAAGTTACTACCTTATCAGAAAAACGTACTGCCAAGCGATTAAGCGTTATGGGTTGCTTATCCTTTTAAAGATAGTACAATAACATCTTCGGCTGCATCATCATTTAACATCAAGTAGATCGCAGTCAAGTATGTCCTTATTTGTGGTATTTCAAAAAAAAATGAAAGTATATTAATTGAGTTTAAAGCAAAAAAAACATGTTCTTCAAAACTTAATATGTATTGCAACATTGTTATTATACTTGCGAATAACTGGAGAAGATGACGCAGCTGCAGAAGTTTGATCATTGGTGGATACACAGCTGTCTATGACCAATCTGACGTCACGCAGGATCTACTTCAGTTTCTACTTATTGTCAGATACGAAGATTTGTTCCTCAGCACGGGACATACCTACAGGTACCTAGATAATACCTAGATACCTTACTTGGAGATAGTTTTTTTACGTAGTTGACCACAAATCAGTCTACCTTTTACTATCAGTCACAAATATCTAGTGACCAGACCTTACCTTATAATAACGTTGTATAGCCAAAACAATCATTAGATTTTCCTTAACAACTAGACCAAACAAACCCTCAATAACACTCATAATATCCTAATGGCCAAAAATGTCCCATGCAAATACAAAGTCCACCCATATCCTTCCGATACCCCCCGGTTACTCCTCATACATATCCAAAAAGCTTTGTCACTGACAAATAGTCCTCACCCCATCGTAGTTGGCGTTTTGACAATAAATAAGAGATATCAAGGAAACAGTGAGTCTGCGATACCGCGGATTTGGCTGTAACAAATGACATGCTATGGACTGGAGAAGGGTTAGCATTACGTATTAAAGTATTAGGACGTTTGATTGATTGCTGTGTGTTTTGGTAGTTTTCATTCATCTGGACATTAGTGTACGCGGCTTTACCAAAGAGTTAAGATAACACGCAAAACTTTGTTATGTTTCGCATACACAAATATTCCAAAAACTGTTCATTCTACGTATGTTTCGTTGTTACACCGGAACATCATGAAATGCAATTAAAAAAGAGAGACAGAAGTCTGAGCCAAGGGTCTATCTATTTTGCTACCTTCTGCTGCTTCCACTCATAAAGAAAATAATATAGAGATTAGGCTAAAAAAGGATGACCATAGATGTATGGAATCCGGTAGCGAGCTGATTCAAATTCAATCTTTATTTTTTATAGATTACCGTTTAAACATTAACTCCTACAATTATTTTTTTTTTACTAACATCCAGATTATAAAGTTAAAGGCAAGCAAACGAGTTGTACTTCTCAAAAAAATCTGTACGACAGGAAATATGCACTGAAAAGAAAGTAACTTTTTGTATACAATATTAAATTCCGGATATCAAAACAAATTCCTAGTGCCAATCAATGGTTGTTAAAAAACACTATTTCATTTTTTTAGAATATTTTTTTAGGTTTTGGTTCATTGAAAAACCTGATACCACTTTTGGTCATTCTTTTTTTTCTCGAATCATAGGACTCAAGTAAGGGCTTTTTAAAGTTTAATCGGTAAAATCAAGCAAAGATTATCAGAGGAAATTCGCCAATTGGAATGTTTTACACAGAGGACGAAGGGTCTGAGAAATAGCGCCAATAAGTCAACGCGCATTAGCACTGGCGAGGGTCACACATGAGTGATAGAGGGAAACGGAAGAGATTTTGGACCCAATCGTCACTTTTGATGTTCAGTGAAAGGTTATTTTGAATTTTGAACGCACACGCTGTTAGTCCTTGCCTATTTAATTTAAGGGTATGATTTAGGTCCTTTGTTAAAGTAGTGGCTGCATGTGGGGCAATAAAATGGAGAAAAATGCCTGTTGCGATGCAAAGTCTGACGCCTTAACGGGCTTTACAGAAGGACTGCTGGGTAACAGGCGCCGTACTATTTTTATATTTTACTGCCCCGCGGGCAGCCAATATTTGCTTCAGGTACAGTAACGTCTCCATGATAGCCAAGTGTTCATTGCCAAATTTCACATACCTTGGAAATCACTATGATTGTTTTACTTTACCTAAACAATAAAATTATGACAGTTTACTAAGTACTAGTACTTGCCTCTTTTAATTTGAGCCTTTGATTAACACGTTATTATGCTATTTGGCCAAGTGGCATTGGCAGGTTTCAAACACCATTGAAATAATTTTGGAGAACTTTCAAGCATAAAGGATTCCGGCGCATCGTGATTTATGAAAGAGCGTGATGGAGTTGTTCAAATAGGTGAGCAATTCAACCAGTTTAAAACGCCATCTTTAACTAAAACATCCCTCAAACACACAAATGGCAGATTTCAAACATCAACAAACGACAGGGGTCCAGAATTTGCATGTGGGGTCGCGTGACAATAATATATCGTCGTCAAAGATGGCGAAATGGGATTATCGTGTCCATATTTATACGTTTGATATTACAGCACATTTGTTTGTGATGATAAGTAAACATCATTACAGTGCTGTTAGGTCTTAAACAATGAAGTCAGATTTTTCTTATCATTATATCTTGCAGGCAATGAAATGAGTATACGTAAAGAAAAACTATTGACTAACACATTATTTCCGTAAGCTAAAGTGTCGATTATAGGTATAGAATGACAGTGGTCTTCGATAAGTCACGTGATCGTTTGTCTTTCATTTAGATCTGGAATAAGTGAACTACAGGTTTCTTTGATGATCGTAGAAAAGTCATAATGGCTTGGGTGGTGAAAAGGCATAAAGGCTGCTGGTGGTAAGACTTTTTGCAGAGTTCGTTCGAATGGGTATCAGATAATAGACCGGTTACAAAATGTGTATGTGTAAAAGTATTCACCACAAGTGAAATATTATGGTAAAGTATTGTTCAAAAGTGTTTATCAAATAACAAAATATTCGTTAAAACATATTTGTGTCCAAACAAAATTTACAATAGGATATTAGGGCACGCAGACCATCAATCCCGGCTATCTGTAGCAACCTGTATCTCGCCTGACCCGGTTAACCAGTAGCTTAGCCCCCAGTTCCACTGAAAGCTGCTACGTCTTTTTACTACAATTTTAATTTTCTGCCCAGGTTTTCGCCAGTTTTCCACAAAATCTTTTGGTCTTCGGAACGGAAATATCGGAATAGTTAGTCTCTTTTGTCTTTCTCTAGTGACTTGGTGTTCGAAGAGGATATAGGATATTTCTAGATATTCCTTTTGAACGTACACAAACGTATTTGAGGTTGGAATCCAGAAAAAGAACATTCAAAAACCTTATTACAGAAGTTACGGACAAAAGATAACATGGCTGGTACAAGATAAGTTTGGAATCCTGAAAAAAAAATTTGGACACCCCTTCTTAATAAAGTTGTGGACAAAATATAATATGGTAGGTAGAAGATAAGTTTGGAAAACCCTTGTTGACTAAGTTATGGACAAAAGATAATATGGTACGTTGAAGATAAGTTTGGAAAACCCTTGTTGATGAAGCTATGGGCAAAAGATATGGAAGGTAGTGTATTGGATAGACTAGAATACAATAGTTGATGATCACAGAATCGCTTCGTGTCGCTATCTCGCAGTACGACCGTTCCTCGGACGGGCGTCCTTAAGTCCGTCTCGTGTCATCCGGCCAGTCATTTATCACCGGACGATTACTAACCCTTACCCGGGCACACGTCACTACGGAGGATTTGGCGAAGAAAAATGAACGGTAATTGGATATACCTAGTTGTTTTGTCCGAGTGACGATTGATATCTCCATCCTAGTGTTAAATGATGACGATAAAATATCCTGCCGTCCAAAGGATGTATGGAAACCTGTACAAAGCTGATTCAAATCCAAACTTTATTTTTTTACAGGTACCAAGCTGATTCAAATTGATTTTATAGACTACGGTTTTCACATTAACTTTTACAGTTATTATTTTTTTGAATTAACATCCGGATTCCAAAGTTATAGGCAAATAAACAAATTGTACTCCTAAATAAAGTCTGTTTGATAGAAAAGGTGCATTGAAAAAAAAGTATAACTTTTTGTATGCAAAATTTAATTTACAAATTGCTAGTTCCAATGGTTCTTAAAAAAACATTCTATTTTCCTAAGATAATTTTCGGTTTTGGCTCATGAGAAAAATTGATTCCACCTTTGGCCATTCTTCTTTCGTCTAAAGCAGAATCTATCATTTTTTTAGAACTAAGAAGTATCCCTGCTTATGCCGGACACATTATCACCTTAATAGTTTCACAAACAAACATCAGTAATTAATTATTCTCGACTTTTCGCTATAGTTGGTACGAGTATATAGAAATGAGTATTGTCCAGCCAAAAATTCAGGGCTATCAATGATTTACCTTCAAATATTCCGAAATAAAACCCCTTTGTCCGCATCACACATTGAATTAATAGTGGCGCCATCTGTCCGGATCGTTCCGGTCGACCGGTGCGAATACTGCCGGGCGTCCGAACGGAATACCCGGTCAGGCGCGTAATCACTTATATGCCTGACAGATAACCCGCTCTGTTGTAACAAACTATCAATAGGTATGAGTGGGTTATGGCCACATATAAAGTTATTCCTTGGTCTGTCTGACAAAAATATCACTATGGTAAAGGTAACATTAAAATGTTATACCCGGTCAGGCACGTTATCACTTATATGCCTGACAGAAAACCCCCGCTCTATTGTAACAAACCATCAATAGGTATGTGTGGGTTATGGCAATGGGAAAATTTGTTGAAATGTTATACTCGTTCAGGTACATTAGTGAAAATTTTTCCTATTTCCCACAAAAATGAAGCTATGAAAATATGGTATAGATATCTTAATAAGGTTTGGGTAAGTATACTGTCATCTAGTTACATAGTTTATTAATCTTTAAATTCATTTCTTTCTTGCAGCTAACCAGGACCACAATGATTGATATGGACCCATTATGATAATTAAAATTGCTAGTGATGTGTATGAAGTAACTACAGCGAAATACCTGGTCAGGCACGTAATAGTCTTCAAGAGAAGAGTGAATAGGCAATTTTTAGGCAATCACGCTCTAAACTAGACTCATCATTGCTTTTCATCAGGCATGATTGTCGTCAAGCGCAAGCCTATCCAATCATGAAAAAAAAATAATATTAACTTTTTTGCCTAACAAAGACCAAAAGCAACAAGCTATCGATAGGTATCAAAGAGTAGAACTAACTATATTCGTAGTACCTAGTAAGAAACGCTTACGGCAGAAGCAACGCAAAAACTCAGAGTGGAAACCTTAATAAATCTAGAAATAAAAAATGCATTTGACTAAAACAATTTCACGCCTTCATGAGGAATGTGCATGGAGCATATACGAAAACAATTAAGGAGGAATTTTTAACATTAGCAGAAATTCTTTTTTAAATTATTTAACCACACACACGACTGTATGTAGATTTCATAAACGAATTAAGGATCTTAGGGGTCTTTTCGCGCATTCTGTTTTTAAAACTGGTGACAAAGTATTCCTACATTTTCTTTTTGATACAAATTTTGATAATTGTAATGGAAAAAGGAGAATAAATGGTACATTACTGCCGCGGTCAACAAAAGAGGGATTGATTGAAGTCACGCATGTGTACCTCGGCTACACCTCAGCCCACAATAACACGTTCGTCCATCAGTGCATAGTTGTGGCCAAGGCTTGTACAGTACTTTCCTCAAACAATGCTCGAAAATTTAAACTAAGTAATACCAAGGCAGAAATTTTCAAAACCAATCACGTACAACGAACAACAATATTATTTCGTGATATGCTGGCTCTACATGCTGGTTAACTGAGCTGGGCCAACGTGTAGAGAGCATATTGGTGACAACGATGGCTGTTGACGCGCGGGTTGGCGATAGGATATCGATGAGTTGGCCGGGGTGTCGGTGCCCGACATGTAGAGCCGGCATTAAAGTGTTCATTTGTTTTTTATTTTGCAATAAAAAGCTCTCTATTTGCAAGGCAGTTCGAATTTTAAATACGATAATATGATAAGTTACCTTGGTTGCCATGTGAAATATCGTAACATGTTTAAATAACACGACAGATAGGAGCTTAGAATGCAATTTATGCGACCGCTAAACTACAACAGCCAGCCGCTGATTGGCCAGTATTGTACTACAATTTTGATTTATCTCGAAGAAGGTTGTCAAAATAATGCTTAAATTCCCAAGCGTCTTGGAGAAAACAAGCTATAAAAGCTTGAACAGCCTTGAGAGGGTTTGAATTGCTTTAAATGTAAAAAAAGTCAAAACAAAATTGCGTACAAAACTGTGGTAAATCAAAGATTTTTCCGAGTAAACGTACTTTCTTTCGCTTAAACCAAATTTATCCCAGAGTAGCCGAATTAAAAAGGCATCAAAGATCGCGAACATAAATAGATGAGCTTAAAATTTAAAATTATAATGGGATTGTATCCGGTGACACAAATGTGTGGAGTTTGTTGCTAACGACTTCTGCGGGAGGTGTTTTATAAGGGAACAGAAGAGGGATGGAGCGGTAATACTAAACTTATGCTCTTGCAGAAACAAGAGCCAGCAACGTAATTATCAGAACCTTTGCTGTCGAAAGTCTCCATATACAAATAAAAAGGTTAGGAGTAAAAAGAGTTTTATTTTTACCAGTAAACGTCAATAATTATATGCTGCAACAGTAACATTTTTGCAATGTTTCTAGGTATTCGCTAATAAATTGTGTACGTGAACAGTGCTTGGAGAGACTTCAGAACTACGCCTTTAGTCATTAATTGACTTATAGACAACCGCCATGGACATCACTGTCAATCGCTTATTCCATAACTATATTATGCAAAGAAATTTAAGAAATATATGGAGATGGATGGATGAATGGACATGGATATTCCATCGATAAATTGATTACATTAATTATTTATTGAACAAAATTGTAATTCAATAAGCGAAGCAAGAATCCTGGGATGCAATGCATTACATATATGCGTAAGTGTGTCACTTAACCTCAGGTATATATATTTCAATCCACGAGGATCGTCCTACTCTGTCAAACTCGATACGAATTGAATGAAAATAAGCGACTTTGACAGAGTGGGGCGCGTCTTCGTGGATTGAAATGTCTGTACTCCTCTAGTTACAACATAATAAAAATCCGTAGTTGTAAAGTTCTTCACACGAATCTTCTCTACGGATTCTCCTGTTCCGTAGTTTCACCTGCCATCTCGCGGCAACTAATTGTGAGTGCGCATAAAATATGGCGACTGAGCGTTAGTGCGATTGCATCACCGGTGGTACCACCCTAATATTGCACGACTGATAAGGCCCTGTACCCACACCATTGTTCAATTACTTTTCAGCTATGCAAGGCAATGGTATCTCAAACAGGACTTTAAATTAAGTTTCTAGAGTTAGATCTCATACCCAACTAAAGAAAGACGGAGTAACTCATAAAATTATGTCCAAGTTTCACTCAATCCGTTCAGTGAGTTCGGATATTTCTGTGAGTCAGTGTATCATCATTTAAGTAGTTAACTACTTTTAAAATCAAAATCTTTATTCTTTCACATACTTGTTACTTGCAAGACCTTATGAAATGTCAGGCTCCACCGTCACGTTTGGAAAGCTGTCTTTCATCGAGAAGGTAAGTAAATCGACACTTACTCTTGTACATACAATGATTTTCAAGGTTCTTTGTCATTTCAAAATCATTGTAGGTATAGTAATCCTGATTTAGAACATGTTTTGACAGATGGTTTGAACCTATATAAAGAATGGAAATGGTGAGTCCATAACTACCTTTGGGAACATAATATTTTACAAGCTTCAAACCCACAAAAGGTTCTGAGTGTATTAGTGTAAATAAACGTTGTTACGATTTGCATAAAGGTACCGACAACATTCTTCAACAGCGCAAAAACTTAGTCCTTATCTCTAATTATTAGGGTAACCTAATTCTAAAGTTACTAGACTTAGGTAAACCTAATGCTAAAATTACTTAATACTAAAGTATACACGATACTAATGTATACTAAAGTATACACGAGTACAAAGTGCATCAGTACCGGTAGGCATGTGTCGTAAATCCGCAGGATCTCAGCTGCGGCTAATCAAGAAGTATGGAATGGCAGTTGTTACACTGTAGTTGCATTCAGGCTGCTTGTACTACAGGAATACATCATTGGGAATTTAGCTCATTTGCTCGCAGCTTTAACAGGTTACTGGCACGTAGTTAATATAAACAAATACCTGAGAATCGGCGCAATTTTTGTCACACTGACATTTTAAAGCTGAGAGTTTGTATATGTAGGTGTATTTCGAATAGAGTTAAATAGACCCAGATAAACACCACATAGGCTACTTCTTATCCCGAAAAAAATCCATTACTGAAAGCAAGTGCATTTTCATTTGTTCTACCAACGTCATTAAATCGTAATATGCCAATACGTATGCGAAAATCCGCAATGTTTTTGGTAATCTTAAGTTTCGTCTTAGATGGACATAATTGTTTTTTATTTTGCATTAAAACTTATGGTTTTGTCAAATTACAAATTTCACATACAAAAATTACTCATTGCACACACTCAACTTCGCAAAACGTCCATATATTGTAATTTAATATCGAAAAATTATCCCATTAGTTCTCCTCGTGGCAGCCAGAGGCCATAACTGCTGGACCATGAGTTGTGTCCACTGCATCGCTCCATTAGCGATTATTGCTCAACTTACGCGGGCTAACTGGATGATATCCAGTATACAGTTCCCTGGAAGAGTCCTGCCCCTAGATTGTGTAAGAAAAACGTATTCATCCTTATCGTAAACGTTTACAAGTTTTGCCCGCTGGTTGGTTCTCTGATTTACGTCGGCCAATCGGGGAGCAGAATTTGCCAACGATTACGATAACGATAAATACGTTTTTCTTACGCAATCAGATATCAGATCCCAGATTCTTTAACTTGCATAATCTTTCTTGCAGTATTCGTCCGGATAGGTACCACCGCAGTGTCTGATATTCTATCGTGTCTCAGTTCTTGCAAAGTGCCTACTTAGTTCGAGTTTGCGTAAAAGCAATGTAGCCAATAACTTAAATGTGAGCCTCAGGTCGTTGAGACGAAGTACAGTGCGTCGTATGGCATTGCTGAATGTTCCGGAATACTCTGCATTTGTTAAAGGTACGTCTTTCTCGTCACGTCATTCTTTTCTATAAAAAAATCTTTTGTTGTTCCATTCAAAGTTTGAAGAACTATTGACAGAGCTCTCGCATCAACTGTAAAATAAACCAACATTTAGACAGCGGTACTCAATACATAATTTCTTTGAAAACTCTGATATTATAGCCACTTTACGTGCAAGATAATTTTTCTCTGCCACATCCTGCACTTTTTAGCATCAACAAAACTGGACACTACCGCCTGCCAAATACTTTGTACTTATTTACGCCACTTATTATTTATTGCCCCAGTATTGACTCCTCTACATGAAGTTGCCAAGAGTTTGCTATTAGTTTGGCAAGCGTTTCCTTTTCCTGTTTGTTTGTTATAACTTTGTTTTTGTTCTTCGATCCTGGTTAAGAGATGCTGAATGCCAATAAAACTACATTTTCATCCCACTTATATTATAAAGTAGAAAGCTTGTATGTGTACCTATAATAGACATATACCCTGGACAGGGCGGATGGCGTGAAAAAATGTCGCCAGTTTATCGGTGCCAATAATACCAACAGTGTGGCCATGCTGTAGTTCACTCAGCAGCCACCTATAGAATGTTGACAGATTGGTGATGATAGAACAGGTGCTACTGTTTGCTTGTACGAAAAAGGTTTACGTAAATAGTTCGGATCTCTATATCCTGAGTTTTCTTATAAGAGTTATTATATTAGTTTGTCAATCCTTCATGGCTGCAACTACATGAAGACCTTGAGCTATAATTCAGAATGAAAGATAGACTTTTCCCTTGACCAATACATTATATCCCTGAAAAATCATAGTTTCGCAAGGAATGGTGAAACTGTAGTCAAAGTTCGCTGCTATCAACCGATGCATTTGTCGGTTTTTAATTTTGTTATGCCCATTGCAATTCTCATACTAAATAACATTATGAAATTGGAGTTTACATCAAAAGGTGCATCATTTGGCTTAATTAGTGATTATTTCTTGTCTACATAGAAAATCTCCTAACTGCCGTAGACTCTTTTGATATAGTCTGTATATCTAATGGGAATACCACAAACACTTCATATAATAGGTAATCTACTCATGTTTGCTACCCTTTTAAATACAATTACCTACTTAATTACATTTGCAGGTTCAAGTCCATTAACTTTAATTCATATTTAGAATAATTACATAAAAAAATCCGGAGTCCGAATCTAAATACACCTGAGCTTGGGGACGTTGGGGACAAATGGAACAGTACTAATTAAATATAGCGAGAAATATTTTAATAAGTTTATGAGGGTACCTCGCAAGCTTAAAACAAATATTATGTTTGCTTGCAGTGTGAGCGTTGAATTTTAATATCATTACTTGAGTTGCGTTTTTAATTCTATAAAAGCACAGGTTTTCTTTTGTTGAGTATACGTGGGGTTTAGACTGCTTTGGACTTTTCTATGTCATTAGCGATGGAGGTGTTTGTAAGAGTAGTTTTGCTATTTCTGAATACAAATCTGTCTAGGCAAATTTTGTATGGTTTAATTAAAACTACACAAAGGCGTTAAATGATAGAAGAATAAATTAAAATAAAATGAAGAAGGTTTAGGTACATACTTACTTCACAAAAGTTTATGTTTATGATCATTAATCAATACTGAGTGAATCTGTATACAACACCTAAAATAACCAACATTACACTAATCCTCTCAAGTTTTTTAAGGTTTTAGGTAAAAATGCTGACTTTTAAACCTAAGAATTATATGATTATATTCGTAAATACCACTAATGAATGAAATTTGCATCCCGAAATGGTTTCTATAATAACTTTGTAATCGTGTATTATTGTGACCTAAGGCTAAACTTCTTTTTTGTGTAATTCTTTCGTTTTTGGAGTGAAACGAAAATCGGTAATTCAATAATTCAATATGATAAAGTAAAATCAGCTGTTCAAGCAAAAATTATTATTATTACGTCTTTAACTACACAAAGGCCACCAAAATGCGACGCCTCGTTTAACCTAATTCCTCCCCAATTATTTCTATCGATCAGCAATTAATTCTCTTCAGAAGTGACATCGCAAATTGAGCTACCGTCGCCGCCGACACTTCGTCAGTAACATTAGCAATTTTTCCCAATAAGCGACTTTAATTGCTCCCACCGTATACCCATTCCTCACTCAATCAAATTCTCAGTCTTACTTTATGACTTCCGTTATTCACCTCTCACCGGCTTGAAGTAACCGTACCGTCTAACGATATTAGGGGGGACGTGAAAATTGCAGCGCTCTAAAGCGACAGGGTGTGCTTCTGGGAGCTGAATCAAAAATTTAAATTGCGAAAATTCTTCAACCGTTTGACGCGTCTTTATTGGAGCTCGGATGCGTTAAGAATTGCAGTTCTTATTTAAAATTTTCAGCTGAATGTTTTATTGAAAACGTAGACTTTATTAGTTTAAGTCGTGCGTGTTTGTTTACTTACACTTCATTACTTCAATTATTAGTTATGTATATGTATATGTTTCTGCTTAGTAAATAGAAATAGAGCGGGTTTTGAAAATCTATCTACATTTTTATGTGCAACAGATTAACTGTTCGAAAAGTTAAATTCATAATGATAATGAAATTCATTAAAGTGATTATTGAAATTCATTATTTCATACTGCTGCTGTCCGCGGCTCTGCCCGCGTGTTCTTTTTTTATTATTAATTTTGGTTAACCAGCAGGTTTACATGATTCTTAAAATAATTACATTCAAAACTATTGGCAATACATTGTTAGGGTATGTAAACCCATTTTAAGGTAACCACTACTTGCTAAGTTCTTTGCTTGGCTTGCGAAATTGAAAACTATAACTAACCGATATAGATCTAATTAATAATCAATTTTACACAAACCTAAAAGAAAAGTAGCCTGTTTAACTGTTACTCTATTATGGCGTGTGACTGAAGGACAATCAATGCCACTAACTTCGATTATACTAACTTACATGGACTTTCAATTGTTTAATTCAGAGACATCGAAGTCTAACATTATTTACTATTCTATTATTCTAAGATTGAAATCTGTTTACCTATTTCCTCTAGCCCCCGTGTATCGAGGGGTCAAAAGAGTTATGGCAACATTTATTTGAGAAAGTTGTAACATAAGTGCAGGGGTGGAGAGAGGGTTAAATGGCTATTTTTTTCCTATTGCTCGGAACAGATTTATAAAACTAAGTTCCCTGGGGCATTATAGATGGTGCTTGTGATAAAGATGTTACTATTTTGCGGTTTTGTAGAGAATCTACATAATATCTTATCATAGAATATAGTGAATTACCATGACAGATTATATCTATTTAATGCAGTTGAATGTATTATGGTAGATAGGTATAGATGTGGAAATTCACCCATTGCTGGTCTGCATTTGACACTCGACCCAAACAGCTACTTTGTGCCCTTGCATAACAAATAACTTTTTTAACTAAAGATATGAATTTATCAAGGTATACTTAGTTAACCGTAAAAAATAGGCTCCGAATTTGAAGCCAAACCTCCGTAATAGCAGTGGCACAGACTGTAATTCAAGAGTAGATCTCATAACTTGTCGACCATAGATTATATAGAGTAAAATGACGTAGATTTATATTCACACTACTTATATTGTGTAATCTCGAGAATTGACTTAGAATACATATTAATAATAAATAGTTGATTTACCAAGCAAAACCTAATGCAAAGTTTACTTATTCAAGCACAGATACAAAACGAACAGGGCAGGACACCCCTGGACACTCCTTCGATAAATAAAAGTGGGCTGAGAGGAAAAAACACGAGACCGCTAACAGACCAACTTCCGAACGCGGATATTTATGGACAGAAGGGGTGTTTTATTGCCCACTGTTCCATTTTAACCCACTTGCCCCCGGCCATCCGCACTTTGCGGGCAGCATTTACACCGTCAAAGTAAAAATTTTGCAGACCAAAAAAAATCTAAACGCGAACCACAATAGCCATTTGTGATCGAGCGCAATATTATTAATATTGTAATGAGTGAAATGCGAATCTAAAAATTTAAATGGTCATACGCAATATTGTTAATAATTCAATGAGTGAGCAGCATATTAAAAAACAAATACTTGTATTTCTTTCTCAAAACTTATTTTAGCATATTTGTCATTTCTTTGGACGCGTTTCTAAAGGTTACATGAAATTCAAAACTTGCTATAGGTACTGTACATATCAAACACATGCATTCACATTCTTGTATTCTTTCAGTTTTATGAATATTCAAGTTTTTATCTGATTTGATGTTGTACCTAAAATAATTATTATTATATACTATATTTACCGTAGCTATTTTACTTATTGCTTGAATGACATTTCATTTATAATCCAGAACTAAGGAGACAAAACTTAGACACTTAATTCAAACCAAAAGTTAAAAAAAAATTACAAAGTTGTACCTAAATCATATTGTTATGCAATGCAAATGATTTTTCGCTCTTTACATGTTGCGCAACGGTGTAACCGTCGGCACACCGTACCGTTTCGACGTTTTGGAAAAATAACTTTATTTTTATCTGCGTTTATTCTCTCGTAGTGGTCCTTATGAAGGCCTGATAAGGTGATTCCGACTGATACGCCGTATTGTAACAAGTTTATGTTTGACAGGTCATTCGCCGTTATGGTGTTCGATGTGATTTGTTACGATTTTACCATTTTTATTGCGAGGGATGGTTATTTTGCGATGTTTTTTTTGTTTTGCTTAATATTGTAAGTTTGTAGTACTATACAGTCGATATCAACAGTCCGTTTTGTGAATGAATAGTATAATGAACATTTATAATTGTAGCAGGTACCAGACGAAGCTTGATGGAAACGACCTTAAAATCCCTATAAAGGTTTAGTGACCTTCAGTGCGTTAAATCCTTTAGATTATTTCTTAACTTCTAAAGAATATCAATAAGTTGAGAAGATGGATAACTTCCAATTCAGTCAGCTCAATATCAGTTGGCTTTTAAATTCTATATCTACAAAACTGAAAGAACTAAATATGCTAGATAATAGACGCGAGATTTTTCACTCAATATTGTCTCTATCCTCCCAAGCAATCATCGGAAAGATGAGTTCTTGACCGCGCCATGAATTTTTAAGCCCTAGTCCGACCATAAAAAATATCCGCCGGAGCATTGAAAGATTGAAAGGGGAGAATCACTTACCGCCTTCAATTTATGGGAAATCTGACCCGTGGGAGCTCCGTGGTTGGACTAACAATATTAGCCAACTTATAAGCTGAAGACCCTTCAGTTGAATTGATTGTTGGCTGGGTAGAGCCATTTTTTCCGTGTCGGGATTGATGTTTCTATCCTGTGGGTGGATGTTTTTTTTTTTCAGTAAGAGCTTTGTTTTATGTTTTTCTTTGCAGATTTTTTATTCTTCTATGATTTTTAGGATTCCGTACCCAAAGGGTAAAAACGGGACCCTATTAATAAGACTTCGCCGTCCGTCCGTCCGTCCACCCGTCCGTCTGTCACCAGGCTGTATCTCTTGAACCGTGATAGTTAGACACTTGAAATTTTCACAGACGATATATTTCTGTTGCCGCTATAATGACTAAGAAAATATTTAAGGGGGCTCCCATACAACAAACGGGATTTTTGCTTGTTTTTGCAACAGGTAGACGCTAAAAAGAATCACGGAATATTTAGTTGCTATTTTATGTATACCCACAGTGTGCAAGCCCGACTCGCACTTTACCAATTATTAGAATCTGCTTTTGAAAACTAACACTGATTCCGTCTTGTAGTTTGCTAACGATCATTTTAACTATTTTAATAATTTATGGCAATTAGGACCCTTTTAATTCGATGTCATGCAAGTAGAACGTTGAGGCTGTTAAACCAGGAAGTTAAAAAGTCTATAAAGTACTGTATGCCTATTCTAAAGTCGCTAACAATTGATGCAGTGACCCACATGCAGGAAACCCAATAGCCGTTGAGGCTTGGGTTAAACAAATAGTGTTCATTATAGACAAAGCTCGTACAAACGGACACACAATGCGGGAAACGATGTGTGACCGACGCGCCACGCTTGTGCTGAACGTTGGTTGCTTCTAGACATTAATGTACATGGTGATGCGATTAGAAACGCATTGCAAAGTATCTAGACTAGATTTTTTTATCAATTGTTGTACCAAACGTTAATTTTCAACTCAATTTCTTAAACAGGAATGAATGATTCCAGGAAACGAGACTCAGTCTCAAACTTGTAGAGTTACTATGGCATCAGTGATAGTGTCGTCACTATCCAAGCTATCTCTGTCTAATCACAATTGTTAAATTACTTACATAACTTTTTCATTATTTTCTCGAACTCATTTGATTTTTCAAAATTTCATTTATTATCAAAAATTGTTTCAAAACTGAATTAAATAAATCAATATTTTGATCTCAATAAAATATGTTTTTGAAGTAACTGTGAACCTCCTGTATAAGGCAGGCCGGTCGATCGTCACGCTGTCACGCGACACTATTGTCTGCGTTGTCACTTGTCACACCTTGCCCACCGCGCTTCGACGATCGCACTCTACAATCTACATGCTACTACTCAAGAATGAGATCTGTGCAGATTTGCTCGAGGCTTGATACTAATAGTATGGTGCAATTATACCCAGACCCGGACATCCACAGTAAAAGAATTATTCTGGCTCCACATTGTTCTATACAGTCCACTTATCGTGTAAGCCGTTTGTCCATTTGATTGACATTCGACAGCCTATACGTACTTATACCTATTAGTTAACCCAAGATTAAAGGCAAGAGGCATTTTTAAGTGGTTAACCTACCTACTGCTTGATCGGGCATAGTACCGACAAGAGAAAGGATGTTGATCGACATAACTCCGATTTGAAGATAGCAGACGATTATTATGACCAAAATTAAAAATAATAATTGTGTATATCTGCCTTCAATGAAGTATGAAAATAAGCGAAGAAAATCTTTTTTCAGCAGTGAACAGTGGTAAATCGCTTACAACAATAATTTATAATCATAGACTCCCGGTCCAACTTCATCTGCTGAAACACACTCACTTTTTGACCATCAAAATGAAAGCTAGAAGCTATTCAGGTCTTACAGTGGTTTTATACTTAAAAAAAGTTCGGGTGAAGAAGAACATCAAAGACAAACGACGGGAGTTGATTTGAGACGGGTCATCAATAATTAATCAGCCATCTCGTAATAAAATTAGCCGCTATTTGAGAGTTAAACAGAGCTGTGCCAAGAAAAAATTCTCTTCGAACCCTCAGGGAAATTTTATATAGAAACTCCGTATCGACTACTCGCGTTGGAACGCTGTAAAGCCAATGGAAGGGACGTGAGCGCAGTTGTACTCGTGCCTAAAATGGTATGGTAATTTATGTACTTTTAATTTTTTCTTGAATGACTTCAAATTGGAACTACAAGTATGCTAGGTTATATTAGCAACATTAAATGAGTTTATAATATACAAGATTTATCTTTTATCAATACGTTAATATAGTATATTTTTGGAACTGAATGGTAGATTATGTAGATATGTAATATAAGTAGATATACGAGATGATGTAGATTGTGGATGATGGTTTGATGGTTTTTCCTTTACGAGACCAACGTTATAAGTTTACAAGCTGGTACATTTTTCTTTGAGAAAGGGTATCTAGTGATGAAGTAATGATGATTATACGCTTTTTATGTCCTGTACCTAGTGTAGAGGCACAGGTCTTCTCTCGGAAGCGGGGTAAGCCATATTATTATTAGCCAATTATGTTGACCAAATGCGTTCATAATAAAATTAGCTTTGTGCTATTTCTCTATTAATAAATACAACAAAATTCATAGTAAAGGTATAGTTTCATGACTTGATATTATTATCTTAATAAAAACAAGACTTCTCTCTCTATTATTATCTCTTCCAGTAAGATTCTTTATCACCGGTCGTGACCCTCGAAGAGGAATTAATGAAAAATGAAATCGACTTGGCAAATTTAATTTTTACATTCGACGCTCGGTTCAGGCACAATTTCTTTTCGCTGATTAGCGCGTTCGCGTGGCGGATGAATTCGTTTTAATATTGATAGCCTTCTTAACATTTTTCATGAGATTCTTGATGGCTTTGAGGGACGTTCTTTCCAAATGAGGATTAATATCGAGATTTGTACATATCTCGATATTAATCCTCATTTGGAAAGAACTTAATTTACTTTGGTTTAATTGAGAACCAATAAACTCAAAATATTACATGATCAAGATCGAGAAAAGTGGATCAGGAGCTAATCTGGTAACCGAAGTAAGACTGGTAACCGAAGAAAGGTTTATAGTTGATCCCAGTCGGGTAACGAACTTTGGTAGTTCAATTTGGTCATTTTCCTTTTGATATTATTTGGTATATATTATTAGCTGAAATGAAAAAAAAAGCAGCTTACGACCTATTCTCCGACCTGTCGAATATAGATGAAAATTTCATAACAATCGTTCAAGCCGTATTGTAGGAGTTTGGTTACAAACACAAAAACGGAGGCAAAATCTTTTTTTTTTATCTGTGTTCAGACATCGACGAAAGCGCAAAACACCGAAACAAGTCTTTCATTAGCAAATATTGAACCGTAATATTTTCTCCGCAACGCAATATCACCTCAGAAAAATAAAAAACAGAACATGGTTGTTCCGAAAACTTTTAGCCTCGAGCCAAAAAAATATCCAAATCAATCTGTTGATTAGATACTTTTTTCGGGGGTGACATTAAACACAGTTTAATCGCCCCTTGCCAATCCCGCAAGACGTTTGGTTGGGAGAGGGTGGTGGGGGGGAAATACTCCAAATTAATGACAGTTTTAAAAATGGACCCTAGGGGGGGAGATACGTCGCTAATGCACCATTTTGTTTGGAACTATCGCCATGTTTTTTTATATTATCCAAGCAAGATATTATATTTTTCATTGCATATTTCTTTTAGACTTTTGTTGCTTTCAGATCAATTGCTATTTTTTTTTATAATTGATAAGCTTTCGCTTGACTACAATCAAGTCTGATGAACAGAAATGATGAGGTCTAGGATGGAGCGTGCTTGCCTAGAAAATGCCTATTCACTCTTCTCTTGAAGGCACCCAGATTGTATTTGGGTGGGAACACGGAAGCTGGAAGGGTATTCCACACCTTATAGTGGTTCGTATCAGAAACGTATTTCATGAAGATACTCTCAGCTCACCTGGCAACAACATGCAAATGGAACAGAGCTACTAAAATTTGCATTTTTGCACAACTTTACTGAAAGAAAAGCTCTTTCTTTTACGATTCCTTCTTCAGAGTCGTACGAGTATTTTTTTCGCAACTTGCCACCTCGCTTTGAAATTTCAACGCCCTGATTATTCCTGTAAGTATTTAAATAAAATAAAAATATTTTCATTTTTAATGCCTGCAGCAATATCGTTGAGCCGCTATTAGTTTCAAGTATTCCAAATGTCATGTCCATGGCTAAGAAAAACTTATAGTAATAGGTAGTCAAAAGTTTTACGACCTCTTATTTCAAAGGCCTTTCACTAGTACTTGTTCCACGGTTTCCATTACGCTGGTTGTAATTAAAATCTGAAATTAGCCAAGTTCAAATTCAGAAAAGCTTTCCGTCTCCCCTTATTCCCAATGCGTCGAATTTTTCGACAATTTATTTATTCGAGTTGTTTAAAAACGCTAATTTCGAGATGGATTCGGGGCCGCTTGTCTTTTCGATGTAGCTATAATATTATACTTGCTCGTATTTGAAATATGACGCATTATCTTCGAAATGCTCTTTCCATCTCGAAAAGTACCAAACTTTTTTGTTACTTAATAGATGTAAATACTTATGTATATTTCAAGAAGAAATGTTATAGCTATTGGCTACTTTATCTTCGATTGTGCAGCAAAAATAAGATAAATAATAATAGGTATGAATCTTCACATATTTTCTGATGTGTTTTTCACGTAAAACACACAAAAAGAAAATCATTACCGCAGTTGAACACATACTATGCCAAATACAGCGAGCGGCGATGTGATCAAACTTTTTTTTTACATTTATGTTCAGCGGTGTTATTCTCGAAAAATAAAATTGTACAGCGGCCAACCATCGACGGTAACCATAGCAACGCAGCCATCAGCAGCCAATTGTCGCCTTGGCTGCATAACTGACGGAAGCATTAACCAATCAGCGCATAGCTGTTAGCTCGTCGCTGCTATAAGTATTTTGCAGAATAGCACAGCTGTAATTAACATTTAAGTACAATATTGCTAGTTTATCTTAACGAAAAAGATATTATGATATAATTATAGTCACCTTAATCATGAATTTAAAAAATGATTTAGCAATAACGATAAGCGATCTCGTTTTCTACAGAAAGAAGGGAAGATTTTGTGCTCACGCCACATTATACTTTATCCTAAAGCGAACGGACTTAATCGACCATGAAGAGGAGCATAAAAATTAACAAAAAAACAATAGGATTAGCATAGAAAACATCTGCGACGAAAATGACTGCTAGCGCCCTACCATTGGTTTGAAGCAAGAAAAAATATTGGAGGCAACAGATATAACAGAGCGGTTCCCAATATTATATCTATCTTCCATTTGCACTAGTAGAGATATCAATGTGACATAAGCTCCATACAAGTTACGTCAAATTTCTATCTCTAGTAAGACACCTATGGTTAGATTCAATATTGGGAACCGCCATAAGTAAAACATAGAAAGAAAATAGAAATGAAGATTTAGACCAAAAATTTGGGGTTTTTGGTTAATTATTACGGTGAATAAAGTATGCAGAAGTACAGAATACCATAATGCCGTATGTAAATAAAAAAATCAGGGACATTTTTCATTTTCATTTCGTAAGTAATATCATAATAATATGAATCTTTTTATTACAAGACTTTAGATGTATATTAAAAATTAGTTATAAAATTATTTGATATATAACCTCCTAAAATTCAGATAAAAGTTATATAACCCCAATTTCAGTGATTAAGTGTGAATAAGAAATTGCGAATACTGAACATGGTATTTTCAGGTTCTGTACATACGAGTAAGTTTTTTATTGCAAACAAGTGGTAGGGGCTATCTTAAGGCGAACCGCATTGATTTCTTGCGTCGCACTCCCTTGGGGACGCATTTATCCGGCAAAAAGCAATAAACATTAAAAATAAAATGGCAGATTCCCCCCTAAATGTCACTTTCCTTGATGCTATACGTTCGTAGAATTAGGAAAAGGATCAATTTTTTTGTTTTATAAGATAACTTTATTGGCATTGTGTACTATGTTCAATATAATCGAATACTTCGAAAAATTTCGAATAATTAAGTAAGGTTTTTACCTTAGTTATCTCGTGGTACTAACTTTGAATATTTTCTTATATCAATTACTTTTTAGAACCATTTGATCTTGACTTTTCACTCTGTTACTATACGAGTTATTGTAAACCCATGTCATCCTTTGTTTAATGACAATATCCTACTGCTAATTTGAAGGGAATGATGTTCCTAGATTTAAGTATTGGGACAAACCTTCCGAAAATTCAGCCTGAAGTGTGTGAACCTACCAGACTCAGTTGCTAAACTTTTGTTCATGCAATGTGTCGCTTGAGAAAGCAAATGTATTGAATTTACTTGTATTATTAGTCGCTCATTGGTCGCTTGACGGAAAGTTCAGTGCTACACTGAAAATGACATCGTCGTTTCAGATGATAAGAGTACAACCGGCTAAAAAAAAGAACTGAACTTTCAGCGACATCAATTACGCAGGTATGTCCCGACACTTACGCTGCGACTACGCTGCGGCTGTACACATAGTTTGTGTTACATTTCTTATTATTTTATTCATTATTCACTGTCACAAATGTAACCTACGCGTTATAATATAACACATGCCCCCCATAAAAGCACCATCGATGGAAAACCCGCAGAGTGGCGAGAAAAGATAACGTGAATTACACTCAACGCAAAGGAATCGTATCATGTTAGTATCGATATAAAATCACTGGATGTGATAAAACAAAAATACAAGAGTGGGAAATTAACTGAGCAAAGAAACAGAAAATATCAACGAAATTAAGATTTTTTTAAACAAATTATTGTACTTTAAATAAACATTTTACTTATTCCTTTTTTTGCATACTGATGTAAGATATAATTTGGGCTGAATAGATCGTATAATTTGGACTGCAGGACATAATTTGGCTGGAAAGCCAATGTGCTGGAATGGCAGCTAAACACCGTTAAGTGAAGGGATGACAAAAAGTGTAGACTGTAGAGGGAGTTATTAGGTTCAGGCGACGAAGTGAGAAATCGTGTATTGCAATAATTTCAGCTGTAAGATAACAGCTGTAGCTATAGAAGTAGTAGTAAAAATACATTTTCAACTTTACAGGCCTTTAAAATGTAGTAACTAGCATATATTATTTCAAAACGACTCTAAACCTAAACATGTCGTGTAATCCCGTGGATTACATTGACGTTTACACTATTTTTTATCAATTGGAGACTTCAAGCAAATATCTTCATTCAACTTTTAAAATAGCGCGAGCGACGACCTATTATAAATCTATGTTTTTAAAATATTACGTCAAGTTTGCAAAACTAAGTCTACTTACTTATTATTCGATTATTAAAACCTATATTAACCTATACCTGTAAAAAAGTACTTAGTTTGAGATTGTTTATCAAACTAGCTTGTTCCATCCAGTAAGTTTAAACCTGGAACATACCCAATACGCAATAAGGACCGCATGCTACATAAACTCTGCTCAACTTCAAACAAAGGAATATTGGTTCCATACCCTAGAGACTTGTTCCAATAAGGCTCATTATTGCCTGCTGCGGAAACCAGTAATTTCTAATAAGATAATATGGTTGTCCAATAGCTTAGTGGGCGCGAGCTAATGATCCGAATATGAGAAATAATGTTACGAGTACGTATCTGGAGTGTTCTGGAGTTCTTATGACTCCTCAAGTATTTGTGTCTATCCGAAATGAGTTTCTTATGTTTAAAGTGTTTATGGATCAGAGTGTTGGGCAGTGAAATGGGATGGATGAAAGATGACTACATGGAAGCGAAATGCCAATGTTAAGATGAATGTCCCATATCTATTCTATTCAATTAAGAACAAATAGGATAAAGAACGAGTAAAAGGGAACTGGCGTAAAGAAACACGCCAGTGACCAAAAAGATGAGGATTAAAAGGTAAACGTTGTACGGGCTTGCAATGTGGTGTGAAGAAAACCCAAATAAAAGAATGGTGAGTATGCATATTGATGGACGAAGTAGTAGAAGAAGACCGAACAAGTGTACGCGTTGAGTAAAGCTTGATAAGAATGATTTGAAGAAGAAGACGGGTTGTGCCAAACCACAAATATACTTACTATAATATAACAGCTGTTATCGTACAAAAATTAGCTGTACCAATTAAATTTTTGAAAGATAATATCTTCATAGCATTGACAATTACCATCAGATGAGATCGCAATCAATCACAGGTCATATAGAGTGTAAATAAAAATCCAGCACAATCAACGATAATAAAACGAAGCTGTAACCTAACACGACATAACGAAGTAAAATATACCGCGTCTCTAGACATACCTATCCGTTTGATCCCAAACAAACAAAGAGCATCAATACTTATGAGTGCGGATATTAAGCCTCCCCAGACGTTCGACCATAAAGGAAAACATATTAATTTATGTTAGCCGCCGACAGTAATGACGCCGCGTTGATTACGTCTTATTGGAAAATATTGGTGCTGCCCCCGAGGGTATGAGGCCGTGATTAGTTGTGTTATCTCTTTATACAGAGCTGATATAATATACAGGGTAGCGCCTGGAAATTATAGACAAATCAAGTCTACAGTTTTCAACATGGTGCGGTTAACGGATGCAATTTGAAATGCATTTGTAGCCAGATGACTTATCGATTCCATTTCTAAGATTGAATAACGCTTTTTACCGTACGCTCATGGAATGAAATTCAAAATATTATGTAAAAGAATGACATATTAGATCACGTGACTTCCACGTACACAATTACTGTCATTCTCTTACACTTTTTGAATTTCGTTTATTAATCGTTCGTTCGTTTTTTCGTTTCAGCCGACGGACGTCCACTGCTGGACAAAGGCCTCCTGCAATGCTTTTCAGCCCGCATGGTCCTGCGCCATTTATATCCAGCGCCTCCCCGCGACTTATACGTATGCAGTTCTATAAAACTTCATAAGTATGGTAGTCGCGATGCTTTAGAGAGAGACTATAGGGTATAGAGAACCATCAATTCACTTCATTTCACAAACAGTAACTAAAATATACCTCAAATGTTACCTGAAAGGCCTAAATCGTTAATAGGTATCAAAATCAGGCACATTCCTTCTTTCATTTAGGAAGGCCTATTTCTTTTCGTTTACAATGATGGAGTGGCAAACAAATACAGTCATGAAACGACCTCCCTGTGTAACGACCCGACGAGTGGCGGTGCGCTCGGATTCGAGTGGGAGGTCGCGGGTTCGATTCTCGCAACGGGCCTCTTTGGAATTTCATAATTTCTTAAATGTCTCAGGTCTGGTCTGGTGGGAGGCTTCGGCCGTGGCTAGTTACCACCCTACCAGCAAAGACGCACCGCAAAGCGATTTAGCGTTCCGGTGCGATGCTTGTAGAAACCGTTGGGGTAAATTTACTTACCCTTCCAGGTTAGTACGATAACATCTTACGCTGCATCATCACTTACCATCAGGTGAGTTTGCAGTCAAGTACATACTAACTTGTATAGAGTAAAAAATAAATAAAAAACGAACTGTGAAAATGATGATTTGCAGTCTCAGCTGTTATCTCAAACAACTAAATCGTTAGTATTCCAATCAGGTCCCATTTCTTTCCACATGTACCACGATGGAAATGAACAAATACAGTCATGAAACGAACCGTGAAAATCGTGATTTGCAGTACATCAAACGGTGTAAATCTCAAAGACCTAAAAACGTTAAGTGTGGCAATCAGACGTTCCCTATTCCGTTTAGCAAACGGGATTTCTTTGAGAAAGTTCAACGAAAGGCTGCAGTTATTTTTGGCGCAGTCTTTCAATACGCGTCAAAGGCGAGACTTTTTAATAACTTTGCGAACTCTCGGAAAGTTTAAGAACTTGCATGCTCGGATTGGGTACCTATTTCATGAAATTTTTGAACTAAACTCATGAACTGAACTGTATTAACTCCGCATAATATTATACGGGTTAGAGTTGGAAGCTTATTGTTTTACGGTTACTGATTATACTTCATTGTACCTATATTTTCGCTAATAGTGGGCTAATTATACATCGTAGGCTTGGCAATGGGCTTATGAGCATAACATTCATGCACATCTTCAAGTTTTTGATAAAAACTTTGCTCGAAAATACGCATTTAGTTCATATTGTTTCCCGATAGCTCCAAATCTGGAAAACTACAGCAAATAATGTTTCGGGAACCATTTGGATTTCTATCAATATCAGATGTAAGTTGACCCATAAATACAGGTTGGGTTCAAATTATACGTAACCTGACGACAATGTGAAATACCTACAAATAAACATTATTATAATTTGCAATCAGACACTTATTACAAACGTCGATCACCGCTAAGTCGCATATCGAATGCAAATCGAAATCGAAGGTGACAACCGACGTCGCTGTATTCACTACTGAAGATTTTATCTACATAGAGCTGTTATTACCTGTACCCCAGGCCCCAGCTTAGTTAATAATAGTTTGCCAACTCAATAGTTAGTAATAAAGGAGCCTTCGACTAGTATACGTGCGTCTCATTTGTACACCTCCAATCATCGGACACCTTTTGCCACGGCATTACTATATTAGTTAATGGCCTTACCTTATTATACGAACGAATTAACTCTTAAGTCCCCTATGTTTATAGTACTAACACGTGATGATGGATATGGCTATGGAAGAGGAGTTATAATATGACTATGGCAGCTGGTGTCTTCGTTAATAGAACCATAATAATAATATGTTTAACCAACCCAAACCCTTGGACGCAGAAAGCTGTGGAGAACACAGAAACAGATTCCCTTTACACTGTAAACAAGAGATAAGAAAATTCTCCGTTCTACAAGGGCTTGTTACTCTCTCTACAATGTTTTATTATAATAATTAAGGAACCAGTAAGTAGGTTTAGACGATATTCTCTCTATAGAATGTTTTGGAGCAGGCCCGAACCTGTCCGTAACGCCGTTGTTGATGATGATGATAGACGATTATTGGTGCCAATTTTGTTGCGCAAAATCTCTAAACTAAAATAAATTAAATAAAAAAATAGTGGTCTTCAAAAAACGCCTCCTAGAAAAGTATAGGACTATTTTTAGAAACGTCGAATTAGTTAAGAGATTTTGCACAACAAATTTGGCACCGTTATCAGCTCTTGGTGAGTCCAATCCGATCCAAGACGATGGCATTGGATAATTTGATTCGCATTTAATTAAACCGGCTTCGATCTTCGAAGTGACGGAGGCTGTAATTTCGCGCTGCTGAGCCCCGAGGAATGCCCGCTATGTGATTGGGGTCCAACTGTTTTGTTTGTCTGCATACACGCGTAAACAAGTATTGGCGGAAGATTTAGGTAGAAATAGGAGAACAATAATTATTTGTTATTTATTTTATCTATTTACTAGCTTTTGCCCGCGGCTCCACCCGCGTTAAATTAGATTTTTCACTGATCCCGAGAAAAAATTGAATTTCCTTTTCAGTGACCTTTACACCTACTTTCAGGAAAGATTGTCAAAGTAATCTTCCAATAGCTGTAGCTATTAAAAATTAGGGGTTTTTAATATCCCATGGGACCTATTGATTTTCCCGGGATAAAAAGTAGCCTATGTTTTAATCCGAGTTATAAGCTATCTATGTTCCAAATTTCAGCCAAATCGGTTCAGTAGTTGCGGCGTGAAGGAGTAACAAACAAAACACTTACACACACACACACTTACACACAAACTTTCGCCTTTATAATATTAGTGTGATAGTGTGATTTAACTTTATTGCAAACACAATACAGGATATAGTACACAATGAGCGCAAAGGTGGCCTTATTGGTAAAGCGATCTCTTACAGGGAAGAGGATTTGTTGAACGGGACGCGGAAATAGTTTTTTTATATTGTAAAATACAGTACAAAAGCTCTTTATTTTATTCTATTTTTTAGTATTTGTTGTTATAGCGGCAACGAAAATACATCATCTGTGAAAATTGCAAGTGTGTAACTATCACGGTTAATAACAGCCTGGTGACGGACGGACGGACGGCGAAGTCTCAGTAATAGCGTCCCATTTTTACACTTAAAAAATAGAATAAAATAAATATGGGGCTTCCATACAACAAGCGTGATATTTTTACTGTTTTTATAGCTAATGGTACGGAACCCTCCATGCACGAGTCCAACTCGCACTTGACCGGTTGTTTATGTCTAGGTTACACCCCATCTGTGACATATCTATGTTCGGTATAATATCTAATAATCCGGCCGGGTGTGAGGCGGCATTACAACCCTCTAAATCATATATTAGCGGCAAAATAAGTATAATGGCCGGCTTGTAATCAAAGAAGGAAAATTTCTGCCACATGTAGGTGCTATTAGGCGGGGTGTGCAGCGAGAGAAATTCACGATTTTATCACTCCACCTTTATTTAGTGACCGAAATATGGTCTCTACTACAATGGTATTGCACCTTCTATAATAATCTATTGATCTCTCATGATACAAACCCCAACTTTATGGTCTAAGCTAGAACACGTGCACCTGAAGTTATTATTCGTCATTCGACACGTCTTGTCATTCTTTGTTAAAAAAGATCTTAGACCTATCTTAGATCAATCGTGGATCTATCACAGTGTATTCTTAGTGTAAAATGTACCCAAGTATGCCACGGCCCTTAACCAAAATGAAGGGAGGCTGCGGCCGGGTGGACATCAAAGCGTTAAGTGCTCCTCTTGCTCATCGAATCTCATTTAGAGGCTGTCCCCTTGCGATAAATAAGATTATATTTGGTACACGTTATTTTTGTTATTCGGTTTCTTAGGTGTTTTATCTCCAACCGCCCGGCGCTGCGGTGAAGATCATTTCGAACGGTTAATGGCCTATTTTCAATTTACTTTGCGAAAACATCATCATTTCGTTAGCGTACCTCCGCTTTATAAAGGCTACAAGAACATAACTGCCTTGAGCAGTGATGACATGGTAAAGTAAGTGACTCACCTATAGACCTAGAATTTGGGGGATCTGGGTTCCGAATCACAAGCGACAAAGTTCGGAGTTATTTATGCCTTTGTGGTGACGAAGTGTCGTTTGCTTGGTGGTGTAGGACAACAATGTGAAGCCTGCATTAATATGAGTTCTCGTCAATGTTCTTCAAACTAAGCACTTGGACAGTGCGGTCGGTTATACCTAATGGTCAAAATCTCATACATTTTTAATTTCGTTCCATTCGAGCGAATCGAATCCAAATATTTATGTCCTAATATGGCTAATACAACTTGCAAGTTTTCACCTCTAGTTATGTACCTACTTTATAGTTTAATGAAATTAAGTGATTCTTTTAACGTTTTCTTCCTTTGTAGTATGAAACCCTTGGTGTGCGAGTTTGACGAAATTAAGAAAATCGGCCAAGTGCGGCTGGTTTCTTAATTTCGTTCGAAAGCGATGATAGCATCGCTTTAACTATCTTAAAAGACACATGAATAAGGCATATGGCTAGAACTGCTGGTCTGGTGCTAGGCTTCATCTCAGGAAAGTTACCACCTTACCTACCATAACAAAGCGATCAAGCTTTTCGGCGCGATGGTTTCTAGAAACCATTAGGGGTTACTTAGGCCTACCAAGTCAGTATAACTTACTATAATCTAACTTTTCAGGTACAGATCATAATTAAGTACTTTTAGACTGTCGAAAAATGTACCTATATACGAAGACTGCGGCGGTACTTTTCTGGGTGGTTTTTCAAAAAAGTCTTACCGCCTATCAGGTAGCTGTTTTGAATAATATGGCCGATTGTATCAACTGCATCATTATCATCATGTTTTTAAAAACCGCTGCAGCGATATACAAACGGACAAACATTAGTATTAATGCTTAGACGGCGGCTAGGGAGTAATCTAAAAGCTGTAAGCTTTGGACGAAAAATATTCTCGTGTATTCCGAACTGAACTGGGCGTAGTGTTATAAAGCGCGGAGTACACGGTGGAAATTAATCACTGATATTATTGTCGTCGCATTTATTAGGTAAGTATACACAATGATATCATGTAATAACATTGGGTATACATAAAACTGATCGAGTCTTCCGTGTCATTATATCAAAGCATAAAATCGACTCACTATTAGCCGTCTTCATATTTTAAACCTTGTTATTGTAACAAAGTTAAAAATAATGTAATAGGTAATTGCATGAGTTGGAAATTAAACAACGCCAACTTTTAGACCGCAAGAACCACAAGATATAAGTTTATTTTGGTCAGA